>OZ017775.1:9541671-10899000 GCA_963969385.1 Philonicus albiceps
AATCTCGTTAAATGGCGTTATTAGTTTATGATATCCAGTATTGACTTCTAAGTATCCTGACGCTCCGTGTCTAATACCTCCTATGAATTATGGTATAAAAATGGGTAGGTTTGAAAGGACACTGACCATAGTTGAAGAGGAAATTGATAAGAACGGGTGTTTAACACAAAACATTAAGACAAAATGGCAGAATTCACTGTTGAAGAGTATGCCGACATAATTTACGTGTACGGTTTAGTAGACGGAAATGATAGTGAGGCCTTACGGGAATACCAAAGGAGATTCCCGAATCGGCGTGTACCCGATAGAAGGGTATTTTCAAGGACTTTCAGGAGGTTAAAAGAAACCGGAAGTGTGACCACCCCTAGAGCAGAAGCGCGATCAGGAACTTCGGCCGATTCAGCGGAAACCGACCTACAAATTCTCAACATTGTCAGGAACAGCCCTGAAATAAGCATCAGACAGGTCGCACGACGGTTAGGATTGTCTTTAGGGAGAGTGTGGACCGTTGTGAACCGAGAGGGACTACATCCTTACCACCATACCCCGGTCCAAGCACTACATCAAGGAGATTCCGAAAGACGATTGCAGTTCTGCACTTGGCTGCTCGAGTCTGACATCGAAAACAGAAGGTTTATAGACCGAATTCTGTGGACGGATGAATCGCAATTCACCCGGGATGGCATCACAAACTTCCACAACCTCCATACCTGGTCAGATGTGAACCCACATAGGACAAGGTGTCGGTCCTTCCAGCAAAGATTTAGTGCCAATGTCTGGGCTGGCATTATCGGCAACCAGTTGATAGGACCCTTCATCTTGCCTCAAGTGCTGAATAGTCAGCTATATTCGGACTTTTTGGAGAATACCCTTCCGGATCTGTTAGAGGACATCCCCGTGGCCACCAGAAACGCAATGTATTTACAGCACGACGGAGCACCTGCGCATACTGGGAACATTGTTAGGGCAAAGTTGAATGAACATTACCCAGAGCGCTGGATTGGACGAGGTGGACCGATTCCTTGGCCTGCTAGATCACCGGACCTTAATCCACTGGACTTTTTCTTATGGGGAATGATGAAAGATGATGTTTACTCACAACCAATCAACACCAGAGAAGAATTAGTTACCAGGATTGGGACTGCAGCGACAAAAATACGGGAGAGACTGGCTACCATAGACCTCAAACGCGGAATCAGAAAAAGGCTACTTACATGCATCGAGAGTGGCGGAGAACATTTCGAACATCTTTTGTAGCACATAAGTTTTAATTGTAATTAGTTTTTAAGTAAACAAAATTTATTTTTTAGTTAATTTAAGTATAATTTCTTAAAAATTCGAATTATCCTAATATTTTATAAAAGGATTTTTGTAAATAAATGTTTGTATCCTTTTTCTACCTGTGCATGTTGTACCTTTTTTGAAAGGTAATTAGATAGGAAACTTAAAAACAATAAAAAGTAGGTATGTTAATAACGTGAATTTAGGAGAAAAGTGGGGCGAAAGATGCAAAATCGTGAAATAAAATTCAATTTTTCAACTTCCAGAGGTGATTGTGGCCAAGGGGTTGGGGGTAGGGGGGCGGTGTTGACCTTTTTGGAAAGGGTTTCAGAATAGTGATTTTTTGAGACCGGTTTGGGGTCGCTGCGATGCGTAGAAAAAAAAATAAAAATACAATAGCGGTTCCCATATAAGGCAACATCCTGATTTACGAATCAACCTGTAACTGCCGAACGGTGCGAGGTGACCCCCCCCCACCCATACGATTTTTTGCTTGCCTCGGCCTGACCTTTCACCTCCTGCATTATTTCCCTCCCACCTCTGAACACCCTGTATAATAAAAAAAAAACAAAAAACCTTATGTCCACCTCCACACAGATTCTGTCCTTTACAGGAACAGGGAACAGGGAATTCAATGCGCGGTACCGGCAAACACAGGTTACAAACTCTCTTCAGAGTATAACCTTCTGGCAGATTAAAATTCCTTTTGTCACAGGAATTCAATTAAATTGTTTAACTGGCTCTTAATTTTATTGGAATTCTCTTGCCCTTGATACAACCGCCTCAACTCCTCCATTCGGCTCCTACCTCCTATCCGTGGGGCACATGGATGAATCCCTCGAAATGGAGTTTCGTGTTGTGCACATTTTTGGATAACACAAAATTCTCCCACTCCCCGCGAGTGCTTGCTTTGAGCACGATTACAGAATTAGTTTTAATCTTCTTTATGAAGTTGATGCTCTCCCGAAAATTGCATTTTCGCCCACCTACGAAGGGGTATGATGACACCCCTGGGTGTTTTCTTTGAGTGCAGTGATGCGAATTTAATATTGGTGGAGGAAGCTTTACAACTCTACTATAACGCGATCGGAAGGTAGGTAATAATGTGGGAATGTGGAACGATTTTTATTGTCATGCTCCGAATTTGACTCCAAACTGTGATTCAAGTTAATTTTTGAAATGAGTTAAGAATCACTCGGGGACTATCTGAATGTTTGTTTGATATTCGCTTCGGAAAATATGCTGTTTTAAAACAATTTGAAATATTCAGAGAAACCAGTCACGTGTAGTAGTTTAAGTTTAGTAAGGTTATAATAAAACTACATTCAAAAAAGATGCACTTCTTGCTGATTGTTCTTGCTTGATAGATATTTTCTCCAATTTTATCCTTGTATGATTATTAGCTGATTTACCCGGCTTTGCATAGTGCACGTAAAGTTCAGTAATTCGGTCTAGCTAGTATTAAGTCATATTTGTAAAAGAATCCTTTTAATTTTCATTAAAACTGATTAAAGTAGTGTAATTTTAGTCCCCAAATTGGATTCACCATTTGAAATTTGGACATTCTGATGCCATATTCGAAATCACAAATCCCCAAAATCCTCTAGTGTTGATGTTGACGGAAATTCCTTGAAGCTTAAAATTTTTTGTAACCATTTTGGATCTACTACCATGAATTTTACTACATATATTTGAATTCTACAGTAGTTTCGGAGATTAGCATGTACAAACAGACAAACAGATATACAAAATTTTTAAAAATGGTAGTTTTTTGCATTCAGTTAGCCTTTCTGAACTGCCTCAATCAGTTTTTGGTAAGTATTTTCTATGTAGAGATGTTTCTACAGTTTTATTAAAATAGATACCTAAATTTTAAGGATAAATACTAAATAAAGTTTAATTATCGTAAATTTTTTATTAAGTTCGTAATAGTTGTGTACCTGTAGGTAACTGGTACCATCGATTATTATGAAATTCGTTATAAAATAATAGTTCAAACTACCGATTAGCACTATATATATATCAAAATAATAAAATAAGTATAAATTGGCTATAATATGTATAATATTGCTATAATCTGCTACAGTATAATACTTTAAAAATTGACATCTTTTACGAGTTATTTATTCAATTCAATTTAAAAAATTAACATAAAAATTTGATTAATAAACTGAGAAAGTACAATAGAAATAAATCTATATATTAAAAATTAAGACCCTTTAAGTCAAATCTTAACTTGTTTGCACAAATGATTATATGTTTAAATAACATAACTAATTTTAAAAATAAGTTTTAATATAAACATAATTTCTACTTGTAAAGGGTCTATAATTAAGTACTTCCTCTTTTTAAATTTAAATAAAACAAAGTTTGTGTCGAAATTTTTTATTTGGCGAATCGATGCCATTAGGTACGGAATATTACATCGTTCAAATGTCCGCCTCGGCTTCTCTGAGTCGCGCGAATCCGAAATGTCCAATTTTCCATCACTCTGACGCATAAATCTGGATGAATTTGATCGATTGCACGGGTTATGTTGGATTTGAGGGCCGCTCTGGTTTCTGGCTTATTCGCATAGACATGCGACTTAGGAAAACTTACAAGAAAAGTCTAACGGGGTGAAATCGCACGATATCGGTGGCCAGTTCACATCACATCCACGTGAAATGACCATGCCCTCAAATTGCTCGTGCAGAATGTCCAATGTGGCATAAGCTGTGTGGCACGTAGTGCCGCCCTGTTGAAACCACATATTGGTGTCCATCAGGGCAAAAGATATTGGTAATCATTGAACTATAGCGCTCGCCGTTGACGGTGATGGCCTGGGCGAAGCGTACTGAACGTTGCTTGAACAGAACACTCATTTTGATAAAACAATTTTATCATTTGTACGTGTTGTTGAACGCTATATCCGTCTATGGTGATTTGGCAAAACAGACTGAATAAATGACAACCAATTTGACAAATATAGCTTCAACAATATGATCGCTATCAACTGTCAAAGTTTAAAAGTCCCTATTAGAAGACCCTTTATGTGTTTCGATAGTTGAATAGCGGATAGTTGTGTTATATGTAATTTGTTATAGCTATAGTTGCTAAAAGTTTTGATCATATTGCAAAATCATGTTAAGTAATAAGCCCTTTTTTAATTTTACTTAGTTTTAAAAAGTTTACCTTGTACTTGTTTCATAATAAATATAAAACATTTAGGTATATTTTACAATTAGATTGGTGAGATTAACTTTCTAATTTATGGGACTTTTACTATAAATCACAAAAATAGTACAAGGGTTAAATCTCAATGCCGGCTAGTCAGAACTTTCTCTGTTGTATTTCTTGAAACAATCTAAGAAATTAATTTAAGATGAAAACAATTCCTTAAATGCCCCCACCCTGTTCAGTTAATGTTGTCACGTTCTTCATACAAAAACCATGCCATTATGTGGCCTTGCTCCTCAAATAGCCCTATTTGCCCTATTCTCGGCGCTTTATTATGCTATAGCCGTCACAAACTTTGCCCTCAAGTTGCCCGAACAGTTCGAGAAAATGTCATCAAAAGCAGAAAATGGTCCCCAAAAGTTTCAATTATTTTTCCACTCCTTCAAACTAAACCCGATTAGCGGACACAAAAGTTGCCCGATCCACTCAAAACTAATTCCCATCTCCACTTGATTGGCTTCACCGCAGTGATCCGGGGGTTGCCCGGAGGAGTGTGTGAAAATTGCAAAAAAACAAAAAAAAAAAAAAAAGCATAAAAGGGGACTCTGTCGGGAAGTGTTCCCGGAAAACAAAAACAGGCAAACTGTCGTTCCTGTCACGGGAGCGAGCAAGCAATTCATCAAAAAAAGACCATCGACTACTAATGGCATTCCGGCATCGAGTAATGGGTCCATTAAAGTGCCCGCCGGTAAGTCGCTGAATAAAATGTGGCACCGCGATGATTCGGGACCTGGACCCGGTCGCAAATACCGATGTTGAACGCCTAAAACGCAGATGTCAAAAACACGAAATCCAATCGAAATGAAATTTGCATTTTACAAGGATAAGAGGACAAACTAATAAACATGAAAACATTTTTGGGGGAGAAAAACAGGAATAGGGCCGGAGGCACTTGGGAACTTTTCGATGGAAAATTGCTATCATTCCTGTAGTTGTGCACTTTGTGTGTCAGCCCAGGATAGGGCTACTTTCCCGCGGGGTGGAAGGGGTATGTGGTCCCCCGGGAATATAAACCCGGTCCGGCCGCAGGGCGGCGTGTGTGCGATAATGCGATAATTCCGCTGGTATGGTGCAAGTTTTGGCGAGAGTATTATGCAACATTTTGGTAATAATTTTGGCCCAGAATCTCATAGACAAGCGCCATTCACCGAAGATGAACATTATTTGGGTACAGACGTGTAATATTCTGTTAAATTTTGCGCTAAATGTTTGTTTGGGATCCAGAGTTTTGGGAATCCGAAAATACGAGGGCTACATACTCGTTCCTGGGTCGAGGGGCTCCAGCTGCATGGGTGGGATTTTTGGGTCTGATGCTGGTGAGCCCCACTATTGCATTGTTTAATTTATTGATAGTTAGAGTAATTTTCTGAATGTTTTTCACTTTTCAACCTTTTTTTTTCCCACTTGTATAATTTTAATCAAAATTGTTTTTCTGTGCGGAAATTTTAAATACGCTGAAAAGCACAATCAATGCAATGCATTCAGAGTCGTTTCCGTCATTTATATATAAACAAAAAAACAAAAATGGAATTTCAGTTGATGGTGCAATCGAAATTGATTGATTTTTTTTTTTTACAATTTGCAACAATTTTTTTTTGTATTCTGTCGTAAAAATTGAGTCAAATATATTTTAAATCTTATCAGAAAAACTAATAAATTGCAAAATGAAACATGTGGGGGTATGTAACATTATGAAAAACTTTATACTAGGCTCAGTGGTCCATAAAAATTAGTCCATAGGACTGAGTACGCAAAAACCCCAGCAGATTAAGTTCTTTTATCAAATTAACTTAAAAATTTAATATCCCCCTCTACGAAATTGAGGAGGTACTTGTAATGAATGCAAATCATTTGTTTTTCTCTAAACAAAAACGACAAAATAAGTAAAATAATTCATTTTCAATGCACAAAATTTAATTTAAAGTTTTACAGTACAACTTAGGCCCTAATTAAGTCTAACTTTTCTCTTAATATCTTCGGTATTGTTCGGAAATATGTTTTTTGTTTTTTAAATCTTTAAAGACCCTATCGAGATGCATATGTTTGGTGGCATATTTTTAATATTCGATTTTGAAATTCTCAAAAAAAAAACAGATTAAAATGAATCTGAATGAATGAACAGAATCGAAATATTGAAGTTAATGTTTAAACATGATAAATATCTAAATAAATTTTCATGATACGATTACAAAAGCAAAGCAAATTTACCTATTTGCGTAAAGAGTGTCTTATGTTTGCATATTTAGCTAAGTTTGCTATTGTTATACCAATCTTGAGCATATTTGAGGAAATAGCATCTGTTGATTGTAGTAAAATAAATAAAATTAAACCATTAACATCCAAAGGAGCAGATTCTGGGGGAAAATTCTCGAGTAGCCTCAAATAGCACTGTCAAAAACTGTCTAAAATTTAAAGCTAATTAAGCCACCTGATCCAGTGAACAAACCTTTTACAAAACGCTAGCTGCCCTCAAAAGCTGGTTGAAATGCCCCTTTAATCCCAATCGTTCCATTAGCAGTTTTCAATCAGCCACCCCAGGGGATGCTGCAGGACCAAAAAGGTTCATCCAAGAGCGAACTGTTTCTAGCAGCTTGCCAAGTTTAAAGCTACCGTCGACGGTTTTTTCTTACCAAACCAAAAAGCAAAGTTTTCGGTGGGGTGCTCCTTTTTCATCAGTCACAAAAGAATAATGGCGGGAAGTTGTCTACCTTGTGAAAAGAGAAGTTGTTTTACTTGTTAATATTCGGAGGGCAGGTGCAAAGCAAAGGCGGCTATTAAGCGCCACCCATTCAAATTAATCATCTTGAGGAAAGTTTCCAACGGGCAACCTAAAGGAGGAAAATAATACTTTTGGCTGAGCGGGTAGTTGCCACTTCCGTCGACGGCAATGGGGCAGCATTTTCCAATCCCTCACCCCAGGGGATCTAGAATGTATGCAGGTGGAGCTCCCAAGGTATCATATAAATTATGACAGGGAAGGGGGTGTGCACGGCCAAATGGAGGGCGGGATTAAGTTCATTATAAACAACAATGAAAAGAGGAAACTTTGGCCATAACGAAGGCTTCTTTTAAGTTTCTCTGGCTTTTCTTATTTATTCAGAGCTTCTTGTTCCCACTACATGGCAAATGGGGCCCTGCCGATAGGAAGTAGTGCCTCTTAGGAAAGGTGCTCCGATGATGGTAGCGTCAAATCAAAATTCAAGGTAATATTTTATGTTATAGATACAATGCAGACACTGATGTAATTAGGTGGAAGCTTAATGTAAGATAAAACAATTTAAAACAAACTTCTAAATTTAGAATAAAATAAAATGTAAGCTAAGTGAAAATTAAAATTGAATTTCGTATATCGGACCTGTGCCATAAATAATCCAATTCATATTCATTTCAAATTAAAAATTAAAACAAGAATTATTGAGGTTAAATCAGTAATCTAACGAATATCGAATAGAAACAAGCACTTTTTCAAATATTTCTATTGGAATCTCGTTGACCAGAGAAAAATTTAATTTACTCTTCCCTTAGATTAAACCTTCGAACGACGGTTAAACAAAGGTACAAATTTTAAAGTAATAAATCATAAAAAAACATTATTTAATAAACAATATAAAATAAATAACAAAATTCCTTCTTCAGTGAGTACAAGGATAGTTCGGCAAAGTATGAACATTTACTTATCTCCCAATTAAGTTCAAAATGTCTTCTTAAATTTTTAAGTTATTATAATAATAAAATTATATCTTTAATAAATATTATGAAATTTCAAACGTAGAATAACAATATACTAATTTTTGTATACTCCTTAAACTGCTTTGAAACTTTAAAATTCTTTTAATTCAGTCAGGAAAATATTTAAAGTTGAATATAAGAAATTTTTTTAAATAGCTGAAGAAAAATAAATAGCAGAAAGTATGGTATATTGGATCAGCAACTAAATTACAACCTTCATTTCTCAAATAGTATTTATTTTTCAATTTCAACAACACCATCTAATTTCATTGCATATTAGCCAAATTGTTTTTATTGTGATATTAAATGTCTTTGTTTTATTTTTAAAAATCTATTTTTGGGGTAGTTTAGTTGTTAGCGTGCTGGACTAGCATCCCAAAAGCTGTGGGTTCAAATCCCACACATAACCATGGTCCCCTTCGCTACGTGGTAACAAAATGTGTGCCTTTCTAGACAGCCACAACAACCTAACCTAGCCTAGTGTAAATTCCATTCGTGTTAAGGTAGTTAAGTTAAAGGTAAGTTTTTAATTTATTTTTTAGAAGATTAATTTATCAACAATCAACAAACGTAAAGCGATTAACGGCCTTTGTAGATTATATTTTTGCTAGATTCGTTGTTATGACGCATCCACATTATTGGTTATTATTATTATTATTGGAGTGGGCGAGACGTGTAGCCTCGAGTGCTCAGATATTTGTCCATTGCACTCATTGACCCATTATGTTCGTAGAGTAGAACACCATGGTTATCCGTGGGATTCGAACCCACAGCCTCTATGACGGTAGGCCAGCGCGTTAACAACTGATCTACCGTAGGCCCCACATTATTGGTTAGTTTTACCTCAGAGCTTATTGAGGTCCAATTTAGTAACCCCGTGGTCAAAAAAACAGAATTAGCGTGCTAAATTGGAACAAAAATATTAATAATTGTTGTTTCATTTCATACAATAGGCATTTGTAAAAATCTAAAAAAATATATATTTAAAATGCGCTTCGTAAAAATAAGGTCCAAATTACCAGACTATGTATGCCATAGGTTCTTAAAAAAATATCTACATGAATATCTTGAATAAAGTTATTGAATTAAAAATAAAAGATTTTGTTACCAAAATGTACTGTTAGTAAATTTTATTAAATTTATAAATGTTATATGCACATAACAAAATTATTATTAGTATTATTTAAAAAATGGTACAGAGTCATTAAGTAGTCATTATATTCCTTTTTATGTGCTGAGAGGATTAGATTTTGCTATTCTAAGGCGAAATGAAGGTTGTCAAAAGTAAATAATCCTCATAATGCTAACAAGAACCGATGACTAGTGCTAGCTGAGTACCTCAAGAAAGTTGCAGATATTCTGAAAGATATGCGTTCAGCCACTTTACCTTTAATTCCCCTAGAGGTTAGCAATATCTCCTCAATTCAAGCTCGTCTTAAAATATATATAAAAAAAAAATTGGTATGAAAAGGGGGGAAATCCCATAAATTTCGGGAAAAAGGAAATTCAATTCCAAGAAAAAAGGGATTCCTTCGATTAGAATTGAACGGAATACAGCGGGATGCGAGTTGTGCATGAATTATCTTAACCAAAAGCACTGAAATCACCCTCTCAGGGCCGTTCGCACGGCTGCTCCACATGTACCTGTAGCAAAGTTATTCTTTTTTTTTTTTTGAGTTTTTGCACCTATATCCTGGTACCTTTACTTCCTTTATGGGCATGAACTACATTCGTTCACGTTCGATACGTTCGATACTTTGGCCAAGCCAAATCGAATTTCATTCTCCCGTTTGAGGTTTTTGTCTATGGTATCACTCCAGACGATCCATGTAATGTAAACTTTTCGGGAGAAGGGAGACTTTCAAAAGAACGACAAAGTTTTCGGCTATAGAGTTCCCGCTCAAAGGAGCACGTTTGCTGGATTTAGAGAAGACATGGAAAGCTGGAAAGTTCTGTGTCAGTCCCATGAGCAGGACAATATTCCTGGTGGGCACGAGGAATCAGTTTTGGGCTCTGTCTTAATTTTACCTGATGGCTCAGGAGTCGGGTGAAAGGGCAAAACTAGGAAATCTTTTCGAGCGGAAGTCTTGCGAACATATCCAGTGTAGGTATAGCCCGCAGGGATCAGGGTTCATTGCCATGTGCGGAAGGTTAATGTCGATAATGATCCCAAGAAAGGATTCCTAAATTTCTGAAGGAGCAGAGCACAGCAGTAGTCGCCATATCAAAGCGATTTAAGCCCCTTTTGATGAAGTTAGGGCTTCGAGGGTGTAGAATTTGCTACTTACACCCCCTTACAACCTCTTGGGGGTGCTTTTTAGAACACTATACAAGGGCTGGAGAGACCTGAGAGCGGGTGTATGCGGCACCGATATACTCCCTCTGCGGCATGGTGGTGGAGCCCCGCTCTCCCAGATCCCTCTATCCGCAGAGTTATGGGCCAGGATAAAAACATATAACACATTCGTTTAAGGATCTTCCGGAGGGCTTGAGAGTGCCAAGAGATATTACCATAACGCCGTGGCGGAAATATATTCACATTTGCCAGCGTCTCTAAATATCCACAGAATAAGCTTCATGGGAGCACTTGTAATGGGTGGCTCAGAAGTTATCTCATATATCAGCTTATACTGCGGGACGAGCACAAACACAGATCGCAAATGCCTTCTCCCTCCTGCCCTTTTCCCGGTGTACCCACCCTTGTTCCGTTCCCGCCCTGAAACCGGGTCCTTACCCAAAAACCCTGTAGAAATGCTTACGAAGTTCTTAATACGTTCCATATGCACCGCGCACTTGATGCCTCATATGCGAATTTGATCGAACCTTTGAGGTTGCGGGGATGGAAATGAAGGTTATTTCGGTCGGATCGAAGAAGCACACCGTGGAGACCAATATTCCGGGTGATGTTAAACAAATCAACAGGGTGTATCCCTCCCGGCCGGATGGTGTGGAATTATTGCAAATTCAGCTCTCCAAGTAATTTCCTTTCCGTCCTTATTTGTTTCATGCCATTGTTAGTCAATGTACCCTATACTCTCCCCCTTCCCGTCTCTCTCCACTATTCTCAAGGACAGGAAGGACATCCGCCGTCTATATTTATTGCCAGATTCATAGGGTGCTACGTGTTTCAAAACAAAATCTAGTTTTGCGAGATACTGCACAAGTCCTCGTACCACGTTCTGGTGCTGAGCACACTGCTCATATCAGCAACTACTAAAATAGCTTTCGGGACTTAAGGCAAGGATAATTTCTTGGTAATAAGGTTTATTGATATAAGTCCATTCTGGAGCTTGAGGAAGGGCGAGTAGTAGTCGAATATTTTGTGGACGTCGGCCAATATGGCAGAAGATGAGATATGCCGCACACTAACGTTATAAATTTGCGAGTCAAATTGCTGGCTATCCGGAAATGAGTGAAAGATGAAATTCGTATTTTAGGGATAGGAAAAGTAGGAATATATTTCACTTTGGGGAAAAGTAAATTTTATATCGTAAACATATGAGTTTACTTAAGTTAAGTATTATTTTTATAGAACGATTTACATACTGTAAAGGCTTAGTAAATATTTTTCGAGTTTAGTCGGATTATGAATATTAAAAGTAGTGATGTAAGCTCTTATTTTTAATTTATATCATACTAACATTTTTCCTATAGATAAGTTATATTCCAAGACTGCTTAAATATACATTATAAAGTATTTTATTATTAATTAATCTATAATATGTTTTTCATACTAACCATATAAGGTTTAATAAATCTAAAGAAATATTTTTGGCAGCCTTTTGTCACCGTCCTCCTATCAGAAAATGGTAGATAAGTTATTTAATATGTTAATTAGCTTCAATTATTTTTCCCCCATAAAAAAGGGTAATTTAATAAAAAGGATAGATAATTATCACATCCTTTGAAATTTTTCTCAAGGACAACCCTTAGATTGGTACATGTTGGAGTATATCTCTCTGAATCACCCTGCACATTATGGAAGACAATCACGCAGCGCTCATCATCACACTTGACTTGAGTGTGACACGCTCGTCATCAAGAAATGAGATTGCCTCATCCAGACACTACGTCGTCGTCGTCGTAGTCATCGTCGTCTACGTGAAGTTTTGCTCCTTTAGCTGGGTTCATCCCGCTAAAATTATCGCAGTGACAAAGGGAAATGGGGAAAAGGCCAACAACAAGCCTCGGGCCTGACGCAGCCGGTGACTTTGCTTAATTTCAACCATTCGATTTTCCATCCTATAAATCTCCATAAATATCAGCCGGCAATGGCATATATTAGCACTGCGACACATGTTTGAATAATTCCCAGAGGGGACGAAAAATTAATTTCTGCGCCGCATAGTGTGACGCCCGGGCTCCCTTTGAGGCACCTACACACACTTGCCCGGTTTTGGGTTTTTACCCTATGAAAAGACGACGACGATGCCTTTCACAGGGGGTGTCATAAGCAGCTTTCGAGTGTTCTGGGCATCCTCCTGAATACTTTTCCTGTATGTAGAGAGGTACCTGCGATAGTACGGTTTGTGTGGAGATATATAAAAAAAAAAAAATGGTTGCAGCAAAGAAGTTTAATTAAAGAATTAAAACGTGCTCATTCTATGGGGCGACAGAGGACGGATTGCAGACAACCTGTTTTTACCAAAAAGTAATTTCAAAGTGTTTTTCTCCACCTTTTCGGTTTTTTGGCTTTGTTTTTGAATTCCTGCAGGATGGGTCTCACCACACCATTGAGACTAATTTGCATAGTACTGATTTGATTGTGGTGGCCAAAGGGTATGCAGCATGACAAAAAATAGACATAATTTTTATATGAAAAAATTTCATATTTTAAGGTATTCTAGAAAAAAAAGGGATTATTACGAAAGGGTTTTTAATTTGAAAAGAAAATTTTTTAAATATTATGAATACCATATTACTACGAAAAACGGTAGATGTATTCTGGTAATGGACGAAAGAATACCTTATTAATACAAATTTAAGTCAAAGTAAAATGTATGTGCCATTATAACAAAAAAAAAAACGAAAAATCCGATTAAAACTCACACTTTGAGGGTTCCGTGCCAGGATGTTAGGATAAATTTTCATCTATGTTCTTAAATAACTTTAAACTTATTTAATTTAAAATTATAAAAATATATTTGAGATCCTAATGTCCGTCTTTGGGTCACAGAAATTCATAGGTGTACAAAATTCCAACTGAATCTGTCCAGTCGATTCGGAGCGAATTGACTGTGACAGACGGACAGACAGGCAGACACAAGTGATCCTATGTATAAGGGTTCCGGTTTTTCATTCAAACGTACGGAACCTAAAAGAGAAAAGAAAATAAGGCAATTTCATATAAACGCATGTATGTAAATCCTTAAGAACTCTTCTAAAATTTAAATTTTCGAATTCATAAGCTACTGAACATTTTAGACGCAGATTTTCATCACGCCTAGACCTCTGTAGTGATTTTGCTGCCAAGCCAACCAGTTAAAAACTGACATTAAGGAAGCAAACTTACAACTCTTAAAAATGCTTGAAATGGTACACAATATTTTCGAAAGTCCATTTTCATTAGGGTTTTAAAATACAGGAAACGATTTTGTAAAATATCAACATCTATTTACCTAATTTAAAAATCAAATAACAAAATAATAAACTCGAAGAAACTAAAAACTAAAAGTACACTGTAAATCTTTCAATGTTTTATTTCAAAACTTTTTCACTTTAAAGCGTTTTCAAATCGAGGCAATATTAATCAAATAGATGACATCACATCAAAACACATTAAGCGTTTTAAAAAAAAAATACTGAGATTTACAGTGTATGCAGAATAAAACTCAAGAAAATTGTTTAATGCGAGAATTCCAAAATTTTAATTTTACAGGCATTACTGCATATTTACTTATATATCAATTTTATGTACCTCAAAATCAATTTTGTTTTAATTCAACTGACTGAGCACGAAACCATTACGTGTAAAATTACAAGCTAATTTGATAAAAATATTTTCCTCTTTATATTAATACCAATGAAAATAATAAATTTAAATTATCTCTTAATTAAGTAAGTCATTTCAGTACCTACTTTTAATAATATAAAATTATTTTTAGGCCAAACCACATCTGTCGCAATTTTAATACTCAAGTGTGGTCTTTTTAGCATGCAAATATTCATTGTGATTCTCTCAGAAAAGCAATCATGTGTTTGTAATTTAATGATTTAATTACTGTGCTTTCATTAAAATAAATGGTAAAAATCAGTAAATAACGACCAAATGAGTTTAAATGATGCGTAAATCTCGTTTACCCCTTTTTTTTCCCTTACTTTATGTATTATCTGAAGCTGAAAACATTTTTATTTACATTCAATTGTAAAAAAATTCACGTAATTTTTTAAAATTGTTCCATTTTCATTACAACAATTAAGCTGATCATTTAAAAATGGTCATCGCATTTGTGCTGGACCCGGTTGCCCCCTCCTGACCAAATCTCTCGCATTAATTGGTAATTTTCACACAGATTTTTAGCAGCATTATACCGGATGCCTTCCAGGTATTAATAACAAAATCTTCTCATACCAAAAAAAAAAAAAAATGGTACAAGCGCGTTAATTTTAATTCATAAGCCCACTCTCCCTGTCATCCCCCGCAGCAGAAAAAATAACAGGAAGAAAGCGTGAAAAAAAAGGCATATACTTTTTCCAGCAAACAGAAATTGTTTCATTTTCGGGGTAGAAATATTTGTTCCCTGAAACAATTTTTCGGGTATTCAATTAGTGGGATATTTTGTGGATTTGGCTGAGTATGTACTTTTATCATGAGGAAATAATTGATACACCTACATACAATATAAAATATATAACGAGATTTATGTCAGGAGGATGCGAATGGTTGGGGTGGTCCTACGCGTTCTTGATCCACCCAGGCGTGCACGCATACCCAGCTGAAAAATGGATTCACTTCGCGTTTTTAATGAATTCATAATAATTTATTTAATTCTGGAATTTCCCGCTTTTAAATGATTTTTATCGCCCGCCGGGATTTATTTGGAATGGTTCATTGTTGCCAACGTTCAGGCTAAAGGTGGGGGATAGGAGGGAGGGGGGCTAGATCAGATTTTAGGTCATGGGAGAGTATATCGCGGGGGATTGGCAAGGCAGCATCAATTAATTAATTAATTTAGGGATTTTCGCGTAAAAAGCGCTTTTAAAATCACCGAAATTTCAATCATTTATGCAATTAACATAATTAAGGGCCGGCAGCGACACGATGAGATGTGTGCACCTGTTGGTTGGAGAGAATAAAAAAAAAATGTAAGAGTATGCATTGCATGCAATTTTCAAAATCAACAAATGTTCAATGTTTTCGACAGACCAAATTACAATTCTTCCCCCTCAATGTGGGGAAACATTTTTGAATTTTAAGTTGAAATAAAAAGAAAACTTTGAAGGGATCATATGAGGTAAATTTTAAATTTAAAATATAAAATTTCTTGAATTAATTTAACTAAGAATTCGAATTGAGATGTTTTAATGTATTTTATAAGTTTTCCTGCTAAACTGCATTAATAATCTTTTTCTTTTACCTATTTATATCTTTTAGTTTTGCTATAAATAAAAGGATTTTTACCAATTTACAAATATAACAACATAAATTCAAAGTTAGTGATCTCAGGTGAAAAATGTAGGCCGGAAAGATGCTGAAAAATAGCCTAAAAGTTCATCTGAGTCCGAATAAGCACCTTAAAGTTGTTAAGGACCGTCAAGAAGACGAAAATACTTTGATCAGTTTTTCAATTTTTGGACTTAGTAATATTTTAATTTAAGAACTTAGACAAATTTAACATTTAGGCGTATTTGGGATATACCCGAATGCATTTGTTCTGCTTTCGGTCCGTATTTCGATGTTATGTCGGCCTCATTTCGGTTTGTTGTTTGTTAGATATAGGCGTGTATTTGTGTTATGAATAAATGTTTTATCGGCCTTATATTCACTACCCTGGTGCATTCTTAGTCCTTCCTATCATTTAACATACAACGTACATAATTAACTATAAAACCATCTCAAAATTGCACAATATTTTCTTGCTTTCGATAAGGAACTAAATTTTGACTAACCTTTTGTAAGTACAACCTAATTGAGCTAAAATTGAAATAAACTGTTACCGTTATTAAAACTTAAACTAAATGTTTCGCGATCGACTTCTCTATAGAGTTGGTAAAGTCAGTTTGATTACACAGATATAAAAATGTAAAAAAGCCCTATAGCTTTTGCTTCATCAGAAGTTAGCAGAATTCGCTTGTGTTAACATGAGCAGTTTAAGGTACCGGACATTAATATTTACTAATTTTTATTTCATTTTTTTTTATTAAAAGAAGAAACCATTCTAATTTAGATGGACCCAGAAGGAATATCGGCGGTGGTCTGGGAAGCCTTCTGTATCAATGGTAATTTACCTTTAGACTTTCCTTGATCTTCCAACAGGATAATGAAAGCTGTATATAAAAGTCGCGAAACATTATCCTGGCTTCAAGATCATTGAATTTGTATTTTAGGTTAGCTAGCTGGCTCTCCTGATCAAGGCTTATGTTAATAATGTTCAGTACCAAACTATACCAGCGCTTCGATCCTCAATTTTTAAAGCCTGGAAAGAACAAGCTTTTTCTGCTAAATTGCATTTTTGAAATGGCAGGTATTAGAGCCAGTCCTACTAATTGTTAAAAACTACAACTACAAATGTTCATATTAATTTAAATTACAAAAACAATATGTTTTGATTTTAATTCTATAGTTACGAAACAGTAAGAAAATATAATCTTTAAGTTTTTTCTTCGAATTTGATTTAGAATGTAATTTTTATTGAAAAATAAAATAAAATGATAAATTAATTATATAGTGACCTTCATATGATTTACTCTTGCAAAGAGTAAATGCAATTTTTGATGGTTCTATAGTTATGACACAAATTGTATAAGTTTAAACAGTACCAAAGTTCTATTCCATTTCGGCCTTTTATTTTCACCTGGTGATCTCTAAAATCCTCTAATTACAAATTTTCATAGAAAGTTAAGCACGGAATTCGTATAAAAAAAGAAATTTTGTGTAATTCCTTTAAAAATTCTTAGTATTTATAAATAAGAATTTGTCTCAATAGTTATCTGGCTAATATGTTTTGTTTTTGTCCAAACCTCAATTGAAAAAACTAAAACAATGCAATATGTTATGAAAATAAAAAGGGTTTATTCTATACATTCTCAGATATAATTCTCTCTTAAAAGTTTCCTAAAAAGTTTCTGTATTGATAGTATAAAAAGCTGAAAAGTTAATTATTTTAATAATAATCTTCAGGATATCTACCAGCACTACTAGGCACTGAGTAAGATTAGCCTGCTAATTAGATTTTTACTAGTCTTATTAAATTATTACAATTAGATTCATCCCATCCGCCAGTTGAATAATTACCATACAATCTTTTGTCTTTACATTATGTTTAATCTCGGAAAAAAGACAATAGTAACGAATGGAAATAATCTAACTGGAAACTATGTGGGTACAACAGATGCTGGAACAATAGGAAAGTAATTACGAGCACCCAGCGACATCCACCCTCGCTTACCTAAACAAAAACACCAATCAGCCGCGGAAGCAATCGGCAGATACAAGCTCGTGGCGTTTTATCCATAACTCAGGCAGAAACCGTGAAATAAATACGCGCCCGCCGCGAGTTCGTTTACCTTAGATTTATTTCCGGGTACGCTCCAGAAGCGCATTGAGTACCTCCCGTTCCCAGCTACTCCGCACATACGTTCATCGCATAAACAATTAATTTTGAATTAACTTTAAGACACGTCGGGAATTTATGGAGCTTGCAATTGCACGCCGGAATTTATTTACCTTCCCCGGCAATAAATCGAATCGACGGCAGCGGGGGCGGTACGAGACGGTAGTAGTGTGCTTGATAGAATGTAGCACCCCCGATGCCCCGCGTGCTGCGGTTCCAGGACTAACAGAAACTAGCGCAGCTAGCAACACCCGGAACAGGGCTGCGAGCGGCTGCAGCAAGCACGCAAATTTTATTGGCGTTGTCCGCAACGAACATGTGCCGCCGTCATCACCTGGATGTGTCCCAAGAGGGTAAATTTATGGGCCTTGGGGGGGCTTTTAGGGCCGCTGGGGCTGCTGCACATTTTGCACACAGCTCGGATCCATCTGATTAGAACACTTGTTCTAGCCACGTTACAAATTACGCCGGAATCAAATTTATTTATCGTAAACTCAATCACGCGACACCGCCTGCTATCGAGGCGAGGGGTGATCCGCCCCATCAACGGTGCCCCAAATCAACGGCAGCAGGCCGCCAATGGCTCCGCCCCAACCCTGCGGCAGAAGCCGGGAGAGAGCGATGAACGACAACGTGCACTGGGGAGTCCGGGCTGGAAACCCAGCCCGGGTGGCGCGCAATTGTGCTGATGGCATACTAATTATAATTTTATGCGAAAATGAAATGCCGGCAGAGTGACAGACGGGCAGGGTATACCATAAACGCCTCCCGGGCAATATGAAGTTCGGCGATTTTCCGTCGTAGTCCTGTTCCTTAGAAAGGACCGAGAGGGGCGGGACAAGCAAGACGTTGAGGGCTTCTTAAACTTGTAAATCTCCGGTTTGAGCTCTCTGCTTCCCCGTTTCGTGCCTCAATGAAGTTTATGCGGGAAGTTGTTATGGCTCTACAAAAAGTAATGAGCTCCGCTTTGTTCGGCAATAAACGCAGCAGCAAAGGTGTAATCCGCAGCTCGTTTTTGGAATTAGACCTCGCTAACTTGCTATTTACCATAAACGGAGATGACTGCTTATCTGGGAAAGTTTCCCGAATTAGTCAGGGATGTGAGCGATATTTCCGCTTCCGAGAACCATTGGATCGTATCCCCCATGGTAAGAATGTAAATTTTGCATGTTATGTAAAAGATTAAATCACGTCATATGTAGAGCTAATCGCTTGACACGTGAATGCTGTAGATTGAGAGATTTTTCACATTTTTGCATAAAATACTATAAAAAGAAAAAATATATATGCATAAGTAGAGACTAAAATTATTTAATGTTGCCACAAAAATGAACTTTTTTAATATTAAACATCTAGCCCCTGAAAAAAGTTTATCGTCTTGATATCCGACGTAATTTGAATTAAACCTAATTTTTGCTATCTTTGTAAACATTTCTTATATAAGGCAACTTTTAACTATGTAAGTGTCATTAGATAACAGAAAATATTATAATACAAAAAACTTTAATTTATATTATAAAAAAAAGGAAAACACCATTCAAGGCTCTTCAACTCAAAAAGTAAGGCTTAAAAATTGATGTGAATACTACGAGTATAAGGCGAAAGATTTATTTGATTTTGAAGTGTAGCCAGAGCACATATACCATATACTCGTATACTTGTATAATATTTCTGTAATCTGTGTAATTCATTTATGTTATAAATACAGTAGGATAACTCCTAAAAATTAATTCAATAGACGAAACTCCACGAATTGCCTATAAACATTTATAAAACAGTCCTTTACTCTATCTACTTTTTATATAAAAGTTTTTATGTAGTGGAAATATAAAAAAATCCGGAATATGTTATCTATCTCTATGTTTTTTTTTAAATCCGACCCAAATTTGTTAGTGGTAACTAAAAAAGTATGTATGGTACGGAATTGTTGAGGGAAATTGCTGAATATATATAAGTTGGTACGAACAATTACCATGTTATTTTAAGACCATAGACTTCTTATAGAAAGTAAAGAAGTATTTACTGAATTTCTTTTCAACATTTTAAGATCAGTAGTTTCAGATATAAGGGTGGACGTGGGGTATGGTAAATGTTCATATATTTTCTTAAATAACTTTTAAATGTAATTTATGTTATTTTAACCTTTTAAAAAATATATTTGAGACCCCCAAAAAAAGTCCTTTTATTTGATATGCCAAAAGGTATAGTTTTTTAAAAAATTTTTAATTTACCCCTCCGAAAGTTACCTCTGTATTTAAAATTCATTAATTTACGTTAAAGGTCCGTGTTTGGGTCACAGAAATTTATATGTGTACCAAATTTAAGCTTAATCGGT
Source organism: Philonicus albiceps (assembly GCA_963969385.1). Classification (NCBI taxonomy): domain Eukaryota; kingdom Metazoa; phylum Arthropoda; class Insecta; order Diptera; family Asilidae; genus Philonicus; species Philonicus albiceps. The sequence goes on from OZ017775.1 coordinate 9,562,009, forward strand.
CCACTAAATTAGCTGTGACAGACGGACAGACAGACAACAGACACACGTGTGATCCTATAAGGGTTCCGTTTTTTTATTCGAACATACAGAACCTTAAAAACTATAAATTTTTTAAAGAATGTAATATTTCAAAATAAATTTATTACAATTTAATATCGGCATTATACATTTGCTTCAATAAAACTGATATATGTTGTAATTTATCATGTTTTTATGCATAAAATAATAATTAGGAAAAGTAAAAAAAATGCCTTCTTTTTAATACTTTTGAAATACGCAGTCTAATGGTTTTTTAAAAGTTATAAAACTTTTCTTTCCGTAATTATACTCTTCTGAGAAATGGCCATAAAATTTAAAAAAAAGCAGCTTTATATAATTCAGTTTAAGTTTAAATTATTCAGGGCCAACATATGTTGTAAAATTCGCAATATACTTAAAGTTAGTACATGTAATGAATCCTCTGTCAATATTAAAATAAGATAAAATGACACAGACAATTTTTCAAGATTGCATTCCCATTTAAGTGTAGTACCTAGTTTTATCGATTTGAACTATTTAAAGAAATTTTAAAATGGTTGGAAAATATCAACGTTGTTGTTCGACCATGAATTCCAAAAATTCAAGACATTCACTGCAGTAAATGCAATCTGTTTTGGACTGCATATGCCTTAGAAGGGCTTTTAACCCTGAATAGGAGCTAGCTACCCGCTCTTATCCGTTCATCCCCCAGGGGGAAGTTTGCATCCATCTAGTGGCCTGGCTCTCAAGGCGCTTTATTTTAATTCAGGACTTAAATCGAGTGAACCTAAGTGCGCTTTTGACTGGAAAAGCCTTCATTATCTCAAAGGAGTACGGGTCGGCCTCATTGCCTGCGATCCATGCAATGCTCCCTAAGCAGGTGCCCGATGAATGGCGGGGGCCACTTGAAAGTCATCTCGGAATTTCTTTTCATGCTCTGGATACCCGGGACTTGGGTCTTCAAAATAAATTATGTGCCCTATATGGGGATCGGTGGCGGTGGGTAAATATCTAAAACATTTCAAATATTTCTAACCAAATGGAAGATTGGAAGCATGGGTGGCATTTCCATCGAGGATGCATGCACAGATGCAATCGAAGTGTGGCGTTCCAGCATTCAGCCGGCGGAGCTCCCATATTTGATATTCTGCACGAACGATGCGATGGTATACGGCACGTACCAACTAACCATATCCCGATGTCCCGATGAGTTATGTGAATTCCAATCCACCAGCGAAAACAAATCTTTTGTTTGGACTAGTTTTCTCCGCAAGATTCCTTGCCTCTTTCCCGGGCGAGTCCCCGGGAATCTGTCGGGTCACCCGCGTTGGGAGCTCCTACTACAGACCGGAGTTAAGAGTTCTACGGAAAGCGTAATTGCAGAAGGGAGATATTCCTCCCCCGGGCCCGCAGCCGATATATCTTCTTGACGTCCAGAGAGCACCCGCCAAATCCCCCATAGACAAGCCCCCTCTTAGTGGTTTTGAAGGGCACATTTCATATCAATGGGAATCAGTTGGTCCGTCGCACAGAGTGAACCCCCTGTCACATGTGCGACTGTGACTTGATGTACCCCATTCATCATGTTCCCGAACGCAAATTTAACCAGATACGCCTTTGTGCGCGGCCCCATTGAATATTCCCTGACACTGTCCATTGTATGAAACATGCGAGTCTGATAAGTTCCGTTGAACAAGGATTTTCCTCTGTAAAATACAAATAGCCTCGGCTGCAGGATATTCGAGAATAAGGAAGCACCTTGGAAGAAGGTGCACTTGCTAATCCAGAAGGATATCTTCAAATCGATAAACGATGCCGCCATACCGTGCAAAGAGTGTGCGGATGCAGACAAGTTTTGAGAGACAAAAAAACGGAAAACGGAAAACCGAACCGAATCCTGCTGCTGTATATAAATTTTCTTCATGACAACAAAATTTGCAAGTTTAGTTATACTGCATTCCAACAATCTCAACCCCTGAAATATACCCAACCTCCCATTCACATTCCGGCGATAGAATCTTCTTCGTTTCTTTCCTTTTTCTACCAGGGATTCATCCCTTTCAAGGACTCCCCCGCAATCTCGTTTGTTATGCCAGAGATGATAATTTTGTTCTTATGGAGGGCACCCTAGTACTACCCGGACTGCACTGGATCTAGATAAAGCTTAAGTGCCCCTGTACTGCACTTTGTTTCTCTTTTAGCTTTTACTTAAGCGATTCAGCTAAGCACTTTCAACTTTTAGAGTCTTACTTTGAACAGCGGTTTTAGCAAATATTCACCCCTTTTTTTTTTGGGATGCCTTATAGCATTTCAACTAAACTAAGCGTCGCACAGGTGCTAATAGTGTAAGATTAAAGTTTAAGGACTGTAAAAAGGCGGGTGAAACGCATAAGAAGAACTGCTCTGATTAAATTTAAAAGGGTACTTTAGCCGACAAGCTCATATGCTTTTTTCATCTCTAAACTGTATCTGAACTTCTAAGTTTCTGTAAAAAAGCTAAAAAAATATTTATTTTCGTCACACGACAATTTTCGTGAAGTGGCTTCAAAATTTTTATCAGATAATACTAAGTTTAAACCTAAGTATTATGAACAAAATTTATACCGTTGATGACCGCTAGTTAGAGTTAGATAACAATTTTTCTGCATAGTCTCTAAACTAAGAATGATATTAGGTCGGTGAAAGACAAAAGATGTTAATCAAATCCGCATGTACTTCAAACCAACTACGTTTGTACTATACAACCAAAACAGGAGCAAGGCAATGATTACCGCCATTGGGAACATCATCCCAAATCCACGATAAAAGTCCAATCCTGTTTCCAAAGAATACAAAGATTAAATCGCTCCGTGGGGTCGCCAGAGTGGTTCTATTTTGACAAAAGAACCTACCATTGAAATCACCATTACCCAGGCAGGTTTATCAATCCATAAAAATTTGAATTGGAAAAAAAATATAGTATCACTTTCGATGTAAAAAAAAGGCACACTCAAGCCACCATTGCCATCAGGCTTAAATTGGCCCAATCGATTTCAGTTTCTGGAAAATGTTCTGGCACTCGTCCCGACGGGAGACTTTAGCGCCCGGACCCGGCCAAAAAAGAGCAACGTCGACGATAGGATTCCGGCAAAAGGACAGGACAACACGAAAGGAATCCTTTCTCAGTTGCGCCCGCCTCTCGACAAATTTAATCGCCTGCGGTTGTACATAATTAAAACAGTAGCGGACAACAAACATACCACACAATGGATGCCATTTGCATTTTTATGCTAAATAACAACAGAAAACGGCCATTACGACGGAAGGATCGGCTAGGGAGCCGTGCAACCCGTGGTGGAGCTATTCTTGCGGGTGGGAGTGGGCACGGGAACTCGGTGGGGCCATGGTAGAGCACGATGTTAACTGCTTCCTGCCTTTTTTGTGACTCAAGCTTATGGGCCTCCAGTGCGGTGGGAGGATGGTCGACGGCCTTGGATGCCCTAATAAACATTTATGACAACTTTATAAATGCAGCCTGGCTCTGGGGGAGCTCCGGTGTTTGTTGGGGCTCCACCAAAGATGCAGTATAAAGGCTTAATAAAGTTGGCACAGAAAAATCATAGAGCTCTGGTTTCTTATCAGGATTCGGGCATCGAATTGGCCGAAAAATATAAATAAAATTGGATGGAGCATTCTTTAAGAGACTGTCCGTACCGTGTCCTGGAAGAATCCTGTCCGCCCGGGGATGGCTCCGCTAGTGACGGGATAAATAATGCAAAGCTGGCTGAGCTCTCGCCAGACAGGAATACCAAATGAAAATGAAAATATGACCCTGAGAGTGTTCCGAGGACCTCAGCATGCAAAACGTGGCCCTGTTCGGAGTTTTATTCAAATCTGCCCCGGTCCCACTAGCGCACAAAATTTATTCAGTGATTAGGGAGCTCTCCTATCCGGGGACTCCCCATATAATAAATTTAACTGTCTTAGGAGTTCGAATAACATAAATTTCGGGAGAGACTGCGTCAGGAATCCCAAACTAAAATCGATCCGGGAATGCCGGCGTTATCAGCAAGTGTTTATGAAGGTGAGGACATAATTTTTGGCCGTTCCCGGGACGAATGGTATGGCTCCCCGGGATCGGGATCGGGATCCGTCGTTATCTTAGACACGAATGGGTGCTCTCTTGGCTTCCGTGGTGGAACCATTTCCAACTTTTTGAATTTGACTTGTTTATTGCGTCGTGTTTCTGGGGGAACGACAAATGAAATACGATTTTTCGAGTTCCGGATTTCTCTAGCTAAAATGTTTACAATTTCGAGTCTCAACCTCAGCTACGCAAAATGCGGTAGAATTAGGCAAGAACTGTTCAAATTCCAGTTTAAATTAAATCAGAAAATATCTACTTGCTAAGGTAAATAATAAAAATATTTAAATTTACCTTATCCAAAAGTAATTAACTTTAGAAAAAAATGTTTTTGTTAAATTAGTAATTTCCTAAAACGCAACGATTGTAATTAATTTTTTCGAATGCTTAGTGATGTTCCGTTCCTTACTTTTTCAGAAGTTAATTGCACTGAATACAAATTGAATTCACTTTTCTGTTACAAGTGTTAAAATTGCTCAAAATTTTCTTTATTCTTAATCACGAATGAGAAAGTTGAAAATGGATATAAAGCATAAATGACTTAGCAAGTTAACTATTGTCACTGTAATTTAATTATATAGAAATAAGAGCTTTATGCTTCCTGAATTGACTTGATAGGTTTTACTATTATCATAACTAGTTATTACCAAAAATTGTTTTGGAGTTAAAATATTTAAAAATCGAAGGTAAGGAAATAGGGAAGATATATAATTTCGAAATTAAGCATATGTTTAAATCACTACCAAGTAATCCAGCTGAAAAACTGAAATAAGAAATCGTTTAATGGAAGATCTAGCGTCTCCTAGCTGCTTCTTCTAAAATTTTGAATAATAAAAGTACTCTAAAATTTCATATGAAGTAGTTAGCTTAAAGAATTATTTCTAAGTTACTTATAATTGCTAAGTTCAGCGCTCTTAAACTTTAATTGCAATACGTTTTTCTTAAAACGAAATGTTTTTAAAATTCTGCGAATATCCTGCTACTTAAAGTTGCTTCTTAACTTAATTTATGGTCTAGCAAAAACTATTGATGATTGAAGAAAACTCAGAATACGAATCACTAACTTTGAGTTATATTCAGAAAACTTTCCGGGAAACTGAATAAAATATGAACAAAATTAACCTTTTTTTATTTCTACTATGAAATTCCCTTTAGTTTACCTTCATAACTTTTATCTTAAGGTCCTTGGACTTAATATTTTTCCCGCGAAGTCACATGTCACCGCCAATGTTTGAGTTTGTAATCAGCACGCCCACTGTACCTGTCGACAGGTAAACGCGCCTGGATAGAAGATGATATACGTAAATTCATGGAGAAACTCTTGTTCTCTGTCGAATTTAAATTTGGTCTGAAACATCTCGGTAAGAGAGATTTTTCCCGAAGGAATGAAGGCCAAAATGTATCCTTAGGGACGGGACAGAGGAATCATTGAAATCCCGAAAAGTGCCCATCATATTTTTGCCGACATGCCCCTATTTCACCTTGATAACCCCCGAGTAACACGAAATTCATGAATTTTTACTGTTTCATTTTATAACTCATTTCGCAGGCGGGACCTCCATACGTTGGGTGGGATGCGGGGAAGGAAATTCGGGAATTTACCTAACTTTTCCATTACCCATCCCCTCTCACAAGGAACGGGAGGGTTTCATTTCGACTGAAGAGGACATCAGTGGCATGGCAAATTTCATTCACGGGTTCACACTTGTCATAAAATTGCCACAGGAGAGCCCCCCGGAATGATTGCCCAAAAGCGAGCTGGGTCATATCCTGGCCCCTAATCAGAACCCTCATATCTTGAATTTCGAGTGATATATCATTGCAGGGAATCCCCCCGAATGAAAACCCTTCTACTTTAACTTCAGGGTGCTCCATTACTGGACGATTCTAGAATTTCTTTTCGCTGTTCGGTGCCCCAAAATGGAGCGATTTACAGTCATTGAAGTACCCCCAGATTTGTAGTCTATGAGCGGTTTATGGGTTTCGAATCAACAAGACAAATTAGAGAGCAAGCTTCACCTGAGCAGGGTAATAAAAGTCCAGTAAAACTGCCCGGAAATGAACAGAGAAATATTCAAGAGCTAAAAAAAATATATATATAGTTATGTATATACATATATATATATATATATCGCAAACGTCGAAGGGCTGCGGACCCGTTTTCGTCAAGTGAAGTCACGTTTCATAGCTTCCTTTGTGGCGTCATGGGTACGTGCCCGACCATTTAAATGTTTTGTGTAGTATACCCCGGAGAAATTGTTGCGGGGTCTTCAACAAAAATTCTAGAAAAAAGCAAAAAAATAAAAACCTTTTTATTCTCGAGAGATCGTTTTCACCCACCCCACGATTTTGCCAAACAACAAGCACCTGTGAAAGGGATCCCGAAGGTTCGGTTTTGTTAGTTGTGGGTGGATGCAGCCGCCGACTAACTTTTCTAGTTCTGATTCTGACAGCGGCTTACTGCCTGACTTGAACGCAATCGGGTAGAGTAGTCCCGGATCCCATAAAGCGAAGAAAGTAACAAGAATTTTTTGGTTGGGACACAAAGAAAAGCCTGGCAAAACTTTTTGGACTCGAGAACTGCCTCTGCCCGAAAGATTAAATCAGCACCAATCATCAGGAGTGGGGCTTAAAACCTGACATTCAGGGGCGCAAAAAAGTCTTGGAAATTGCTCTGGCGCTCAAGAAAAAGGTCTTAAAAGTTTTGCGGACATACGGGAGCCGCCTACTGACGATCCTCCTGTCCGGCCCCGCAGACCATACCCCTCGCGTCTTCGGGAATTTAATAAGCTCTTTACCACCCATCGTCGTCGTCAGATGCTAATAAGAAGGTCCTCCTCCGTCCGGACGGAGCCCTTCATGTCTATCCAGGAAATTGTTTAGGACGGAAAACAGGCTCTTGTCGCAGGCTGCCACTCTGCCCTTATCAAAACTTAATAAGGCTTTCGAACAAATGCATAAAAATCATTTGCCCCCACTCGCCCGTTCTATACCCCAAAACCAGGACCTTAAAATTTGTATTCCATCGGGTGGCGCGGGGAGGTTCGGGTGTGTTCGTGATGCTCACCCGAAATAGCTTCTTTTGGGATTTTGTGGGCGATAATGCCACTTTGATTTCATATCTCTTCATTTCGCCCTATTTCTGGCGTCCCGTGGTTATGATGCGCCCGCCCCCTCCCCCGCATTTCAATTATTCAAACAGATGCCATGTGGCCCATATTTTCTGAATATTGAGTAGAATTTGAATCGTCTGGACGTTAGAGGAGATACTCCGATGGAACTTTAAATGTATGTAAACCCAGCAGACGAACGAGTGGTTTATGACAAAATTTTAAGTGGGTAAAGATCCAATGAGCCAAATGGCTGTATTAAAATTTCGAAATAGTCACCAGTTGATGGGGGATTTGTTTCCTTTTTGATACTTTCAACGAATATTGTTTCGTTTTTGATATCAACTGCGGAGACAATAGTCTCTCATCTGAACGGGGATTGGTAATAGGAGGTTTGAGGAACAAATAAACGTTTTTGGGGAACAAATTTTAAAGGACAATTCCGCTCTGAACAGTTGGTCATATTCAATGAAAATTGACTTGCAAATTGCGAAAATTTTAGGCATTTTGTATTTATATTTAAAAATCTCCTTACCCATGGAAATTTAATTCGTATACCTTATACACGTATGATCTCTAAAATTAAAAAGCTCTACAGATTCGTTTTTTAGGATTTGGGAGTTTATTAAAAAAAATACAAATTTGATTTAATAATTTCAAACTTATTGATGAAACCCATTTGGGAATATATCGGTGGTTATTAACATGCATAATTGCGGACATTCCTATTAGAGCAAGTACGCGCAAGTATTAGGTTAGGTTGGTCTGGCTGCCTAGAAAGGTATACTTAAGCTAATTTTGGACCATTGTATTACCACGTAGTGCGGGGGACGATGGTTATGGGTGTGATTTGAATCCCCAGCCTTTGGGACGGTAGTCCAGCGCGCTTAGCAACTAAATTTATTCACAAAACCTATTTATTTCCTAGATTTTAAAATGTTTTGAGCTTAATACAAATTCATCGCCCCCTTAGAATTTGCTGAACTGGAAATTGCAAAACGGAATATTTAATCTTCAAATTTAATATATCAGGTACTTTTGTCTGACGATCAATATATTACGAAATCTTAAAAATCTCTTTTATGACTTAATCTTGTGGATTTTTATTTGTTAAATTCTAACTAGAATATTAAAAGATCTTTCGATCAACAACACTTAAGTATATATAAATCTATAAGAAGTATAAAAATTGGACCGAAATGAGGAGATATATAATTTTACCAATTTTTAGATATTAAACCGGATTAATATCTTAGAAATCTATGTTTGAGGTATGTAATTGAAAAATAAAATATATTAAAAACATTATTCTGTCCATCATCATTGACTTTCCCTTACAATTTTACATATTCTGTCCAAACCATAAGAGCTATCTTGATGAAATAAAAAATACTTTATAGGTCGATAATTTAAGTTTTATAGAACTTAACTTCAGGCTAAGTCAACATAATCGATTTTAACAAATTGTTGACCGGCAGAATCTATTTCCATTTCCATACCAAGTATTTTCCTTTTAATAGAGCGGGAACGACTAAACACAATGAACAAAGTTTTTGCAATAGTCTACAACTCCCTGGATTTCATAAATTGAAATAAATATTGCAAGTGTAACCACGAGTTAACTGGTTTACCAGATTGAAATATGTTAAGATAAATTCTTCAAATTTTTTTTCAATTTCTAAGGAGGTATTTCCAGATATCTCAACAAAATAAAAAGTAAAATTTAACTTCTAATTATAGAGTCGATGTATAAATCATATTAATCAAACAAAATTGTAGCCAAAAAATGTGTTTTATTGTGTATTTATTTTCTGGTTTAATTAAATACGATAAATGCTCGGCAAGCCGAGTTAAGCAAGGAAAACCATTAGTAAGTAAGAACCTTTAATACTATTTTCTAAATTTTTCTAGGAATTCAGTATCCTTAATCTTTTTCTAGATTTTGAATAAACTGAAAACAAACAAAAAGATAAGGAAACTTTACCCATATCTTAGAACCTATATAGGTTTTTCTGCTCTTGCAATATGTAAGAAAATCTCCATTACATCCCCCCACTTTCTTAGGATTTGAAAAAAAAAAGAAAATCTTAAAAGCTCATTACCCAACGTTGGCTAGGGCAGTCTACAAAACATGTTTTCATCCTATGCCAGGTAAAAAGAAATCGCATAAATTTTCAGCTTGTTTTTTTTTTCACCATTTTTAATTGAAGTTCCCGTCCGGCGGTTGGTTAGCCATTTAAAAAAGTATCCCTGTTCGCTGGACTGTGAGGAACCGACCACGTTGTCGGGGAATTCAATTATGCTGACCGAAGGTGCCTTATTTCCATCAAAATCATTCCTTTAATAGCGTAAAAATGGAAAAAAAAATGCGGACGAGAAGAAGAGCGTAATTAATTCCGCTAAAGGAGGACTCCTCGTCCCTGCGAAAATTATAACGTGTCACTAGTTGGCTATGCATGAACGTGAAGACGACCCCGCTCTGACCGCCATAGCCCGCCCCCGCTCCGGCGTGACCCGAAGAAATGTGGAAATGAATTTTTCATTTAGTTCCGTCCTGGTGCACAAAAAGCGCAAATTTAATGAAAAAAACAAAAAAACAAAAAAAAAAAAAAAAGATAGATAGGAAGAAAGGCGGTGTGGTCCAGGGCGGTGCTCAAGGATGCTGAGGCGACAAAAGAGGGAAAATAAATAAATACTCATTACGCGCCTAATTAAGAGGCGGGCGGGCGCGGCCAGAGGAGGGAGCTGCTTGTGAGTGGTACAAGCACCTCAAGTGCTGGCGGAGCACTCCTCCGAGTGAGTCTGGAAGAAGGGAAAAGGACTCTTCACTCGTTATGGGGAAGGGCACGAGGAGAAAAGGGGCTAATTACGCTGATGTTGGCCCGATGTGCAAATTCCTGGTATCAAAGTGTTCCCGGGCGCTCCTAATTAAATAATTATCTCAAATTGATATACGTGATCCCCATTTTTGTCGCGTTTCAGTCCGCTATGTGTCTTAATTACACGCTCTTTCGTGAACGGGACACGGGGTAAGTTTATGCCAGCAATTGCCATTACGCCACCGATTTAGATAATCGCGGTGTTTACTGCGTCATAAAAAAAAAACCCTTCAACCAGGTTGCTCTCCTCGTTGGTCGTGTCTGATTCTCAGGTGAAATCGGGCAGGTCACGGACATGAGCGCACCCTTCAATTGAGCATCGATTTTCTGTCTACCGGCCAGGAGTGACGTTAATTTGACTCCCGGAAAATTTTTTATACCAATTCCCCTTTCGCATGGGTAGAGGAGGGAACTGTTGGGGACATTTTTCGGAGCACCGAAAAGCATTCTAATTATGCCTTTGAAACAGGACCGCAAATGCGTCATCCTGTTTGATCCGAGGACCGTGACGTGTCCGTGTCAGGGGCTACCTGTGGTAATCTCCAAATAAAGGGACCCCGGTGAAATGCGAATAAAATGCAATCGCATTCGGGGGCCCGGAGATGGCCTGGTTTTTGTTTCCCATACATTGTGAGGAAACAACAGCGAAATTAAAAAAAAACAAAAAAAAAACAAGATTGGTGAAGGGAAAAAAATACAGGACACCGCCAAAACGAGGAGATGTCAGGCCATTTTTTTTTCTACTTTTTCAGGAGATCCCGCCAGAGACCTCCATCGTGTGCGTTTTCGCGGATGTTGCAATTTTAGGTTGGCTTTTTGTCTACTCGCGGATTTTTTCGATAATTTCACTGTCATGTATATTTATACATTCAAAAAGAAGGTCGCAACGCAAGGGAGTTACCCTGAACCGAAATACACCAAAAATACGTAATACATTCAAAGTGTCGCGAGCCCCAACACCCTTTGGGGCGCGTGTTCATTATTTCATCCTCTGCCTCCCGCTTTATACTTTATTTTTGTATTTTGTTTTTTTTTTTTTTTTTAAGGCAGGCATGTCATTAATTCGCAAATATTTGGCTACATTCGTGTTTTCTGTCTCACCCTCTTTCACAACCTCATCTACCCATTTTCGCTCCAACCCTAGCTGGACCTGATGCTTTTATCTTTTCATTCAACTGAACAAACTCCCCCGCAAATTTGCATGAGATGCCGAACTTCATTTCAATCAGTGTATATACGCGCCCCCCACAATTTTTGAATCTTTCACTGCTCGTTTGTTGGCCACCACCTCACCCACACTTTATAAAGAGCTAAACCATAGAACAGCATCCGGCTACTGTACCAAGGAGTTGATTTGAATGGATGCCTCAATGGGGTGGGGGGGGTGGGGGGGTGGAGAAAGGGCTTTTGATGAAATTAAAATCTAGGAAACTTTTCGGTATTTCATTTTCGTCAATATTTTTGGAGGGGCTTTTCCTAAAATTAACAGGAAATGGAGCGCAATAAGCTTGAACAAGAAAATTCAAAAAATGTAAAATTAATTTTATTTACTATATTATATAACTTTTTATTAAGAACTATATTCTGTGTATATTTAACAGAATTATTTAGAGTTTGATTATTATTTAAAGTTTCAATTTTATTACCTTCTTTTAGAATTTATTCTGTTTTATTCTATTATATTTTTTGCAATGTATTTACATTTTTCCAAAGTTTGTAAACTAATATTTTAAAAATGAATGCATTATTTTAAAAATTATGTACTATGTGATCATTAATTAGTTCCGAATTTCAAAACAAATATAAGGGAGATCAAAAAATTCTATTTTAAAAGATTTTTTTTATTAAAATTCAGAAAATAGCAACAAAATCAAGTTAAAATATGACTAGAAGTCTGTAGATTTTATGCTATCAGAGTTTTTCAGTATTGCTATATAAATTCTGAAGTGTCGCTTCACCTTGGCCAGAGAACTCTTAATGAGATGCCCCAGATTCCAAGGATTTCGCCAGATCGTTTTTTTCAATTCTTAATAAAGCAAGTATACAGCGTCTTGCTTATACCTGCCCCCCTTCCCATACTCTTTCCTCCTCATCCTCCCACACTTGGTAGAGTCCCATTCAACTGGAGCATATTAGCGCCAAACTAATTGAAATTATAACGTTCCCAGTTGTGGTTACAAATTAATCCGATCAGTGGCCTCGGTGGCGGATACATCATCATTTCAATCTGTCAGGACTGTTCACCGCGAAGGTTTATGTTGTGGCGCTCCATTCAGGATGCGTTCTATTCGACGGGAAAGCGGAACACCATAATTCTACAGTCATAATCCCGAGGGAAAGGGTCCTGTGCCCTGGAGGTGGGGGTATGAAGGTAAATGTGTGAGCATTCTATAAATCATCAAATGTTCGCGCTACCGCCCTCAAAACGTACAGGTGTTTGCGGAATCAGAGGGTAATCTCTGGCCAATTTGCCGAAAGGGGGAGTAAACATCATTTTTATGATGGGCAAACACCTTGAGCAACTCTGACATATCCTTGGGCGGGTGAGTGGGAGGTACGAAATGTACCATCTGTTCACTTCTTAAACCCCAACCTTGAACATCGGAATAGCGTCGTCTTCGAAACGAGCGCGATTCGAATGAAATTTATTTTGTCAATTTCGTGTTGAACCGCACAAACCAGCCCAAAAATTGTCCTCGAATGCCTTCGGTGTGTTATTGCACACCCTCGAACTGAAGCGTCAGAGTTCGATGCCAAACCATCCCTTTAAAAAAATATATATATGTAGTATATATACATAAAAAATACGTAAATTGGCGGGGGAGCATACAGCTCCGCCTACTGCGACATGCGACATATGATGCCGCGTGTCAATCTGAAACTTTTTCGCTGAAGTGTCTGCCGAAGTGTTTAAAATCAGCAGAGGTACTGTCGTCAGCATTTGGTGGAAGACATGTGCTGGAGAAGGTGCGAAGGATGGATGTGAACATCCATCCCGCCCTATACAACAGCCCTCCTCCGCACTACCGCCCAAGGAGGGACGGATGTTGGCGAAAGACTTTCCAGCTGGGATGTATCCGTTTTTGGGGTAAATTCAATTAACCAACTTGGCACGGCTGTGAAAAGTGATTCATGTACCTGTCAAGATGTCATTTCAGCAGTCAATTTAATTTGATTTCATTCTCCACAGAATACGCCCGGGGGTCCTTTGGGACGGCGCACCCTGCCCCACGGGTAATGTGGGTCCGTCTATCAAACCTCATTTGTTGTTGATTTCACTTTCATTCGGCTCCACCAGATGCTGCTGGTGGTGAGCCTCATGAATTCATGACTCAAATCGAGTGAATACACCCGGCCAATTTGGGGATCGTTCCCTGAGGTTTCGAGGCTCTTTTCAGCGAATACACCAAGCCGCCCCGCCGCTCTACCGCCACTGGCCATGAGATCAATTATTCTAATCGGTAGATAGCCGATCAATCACAGTTTTGGCAAACATAAAGAATGGCAAATTTTTCTGCCCTCCTGCCATTCGGCTTTTCACTTTTTGGCTATTAAGCAAAAATTGAAGAGGTCGGCGCTTATTGCAACTGATGGGGATAAGTAGATTATTTGGGACAAGTAGGGACACAGAGAGGGTCGCTTGTTACTTGACACTTTGAATCCGATAAAATTTTATCCGTATTGCCTCAGGATATGTGAAACCACATGAGAACATTGGCTTGGATGGGAAAATCTCAAATGAGATTATATGATCAATTCTGTAACGTTTTCCGATACAAGAAAGTGAGTATATTGTTTAACTGTTTATCAGTAATGTTCTATTATTAATTTTATGTGAGTCAGCTTTTTGTGCAGGTTTCAAGCAATATTTGTCATACCCAATTAAATTTCACTATAGTTGTAATTCCGACCAGTGAAGTTTATGTCCGAAATCACATTACAAAACGACGAAAACGTATGTATGAAATTAAAGTTAAATATAACATTTAGGAAAAAACATTGTAAGTAACGTTAATCATGGTGTTTACTTCTAAAATTGGCCACTAATTTAAAGAATTCTTAGCTTTAAGGCAAAACAGCAATTCCAAAAACTTATTAAAATTAGTAATTACCTCGTTCTGAATATCGTACGATTTCTATTTAGCAAACCTAAAAACCCTTACGTTGTATACAAGCGTTAATAATTTTAATATAGTTTTACTTTTTAACTACAGAGTTCTTGCTCATTGTATTCCAGGTGTATAGTACTAAGCAATTTACGAACTATATTGCTCTACTGTTGCTAGTCCGTTGTAAGTTAATGGAAATGAAGTTCCAAGGCTTAATAGAATGCATAACAAATTAAAGAAAATTACTAAAAGCGATATGCGTTTAGAATATGAAAGCCCTTTCATACTATTTATGTTGCAGTAAAGATTTTTTAAAATACCTGAAATCTTTTCAGAAATCGCACTGAGACGATCAAATTTACTCTTAAAACTGTCTGAAAGTTCAATCAGAAATCGAACCAATTCCCTAGAAAAAAATTACAGACTAGTTTTTATACACACATACATATGTACGAAGAGATAAAATATTGCAACTTCTGGATGGCAAAAAAATGTTTAAGTCTTTGCAATCATCCTACCTTTTCCAGAATGTGTTCTCAAAGGATCTTTTTAATGCTCAAAACGCTTAGACCTGGGAAAAGCCAAACCCTCTCCTCCATTTCACTGAATTTGATCTGGGAACCTCGACCTGAAAAGTCTGATTTATCTATGCATTCCGGGCATCCCATGGGAGGATGGTATAAGCCTCCACTGCTACGGTCCATTAGAGCGATGAGCGCCATAAGTTGCGCCTTTGGCGAAGCCACTCCAAAGAGTGTATATGCGCCACAAACAGAACCAGCCCCAATTGCTCCCGAAGGCATTCCAGGCACACCTTAATCCTTATTTGCCCTACTCCGGGGCATTCTGGGTGCACATATGGTATAAGACTCCAGGATGCACCTTTTGCTGTTAGTGCGGCGTTGTTGTCAGATCCAATCAAAAAATCCTCCTGGAGCATCATAATCTCGTCCGGAGCCAGCCAGAAGAGCTCCCGATTCTTTGAGCGCACAAAAATAAAAGGTTCCTCTCGTGTGCTACATGTCCTGGAAGTGGCTGCGGTGGCTGATAGCCCTTTCGTCCACTTTCTCCAGAACTGCTGAGCGTGTACTTTTCCCGCCTCCTCCGCATCGTCCATGCTCATG
Source organism: Philonicus albiceps (assembly GCA_963969385.1). Lineage (NCBI taxonomy): Eukaryota > Metazoa > Arthropoda > Insecta > Diptera > Asilidae > Philonicus > Philonicus albiceps. The sequence goes on from OZ017775.1 coordinate 9,577,372, forward strand.
CCAATGCCGCTGTAGGTCATCCTCATCAGCAAACAATTTTTGTTTTGATTAACTTGCCCTAGAGGGTTCCACGTACATGGGGCAAATCCCCAACGTATGTGAGGGTGCTTCCCCGGACAACGATGCGGGGGTGGATTCGTGTGCAAAAGCTGTTGATCCAGCACAGGAAATTTTTACATGGCGCCTACCCGCACCTCTCTATGCTAAGTGAAATTATTCTGTTCAGGTTCGGGGGAAGCTGCGATCGGGTCCATAGATCCGGAGGTTCTCCGGGAAGGGAATGGAGCAAATTGCAGGGATTTACCGATTTATTTTGCCAGCTTCAGCCGCATAGAGCTGAGCTTCTGCTTCCCAAACGAGGTTTGTTTAGGAGGACCAAACACGTCCGACTGGGTGACAAACTTCCCGGGATACGGGGGTGTTTTCCCTTCCTCTCTCACCTCCCAATCCCGGACGGAAGCTGAAGCAGATTTCTGGAGCGATTTCCATTCAGATGTACCGGCAGCTAGCTCTTGCGCCGGAATTTCTAATTGTGCTGAGCTGATGAGCAAACTTCACTTCTTGTCGACAATTTCCCCAACAAATCGCTTTGATTAGGGCGGAACGGTAGCTGAGGGAGGTGGGAGCGGGGGCAGCTCTCCAGATTTATTTGTGCTTTGATAAATTGCTTTCTCGTCTCCACCGGGCTAGATGTAGGAACACCAGTGAGTCCCTTCTGCAGCCGTACACTTTCTCGCCCTTTGAGTGCTTTTTGTAAACACTCAGCATCCGCACATATATCTGGGGCTAAAGGGACTAAGAAGGGCCACAAACACACGAAGCGAATCAATTAATCTTCGCAGCGAAAGTTTCCAAGAGTCCCGACGCCTTGGTCGCACTTAGTCCGAAATGGACCCGGTCTCCCTCCCTGGCCCAAATCGTACGAGTAGTATCAGTGTCTGGTGGTTGTGGCTCTTCCACCCCTCGGGTCTTTGGGGCAGTGATAAATCTCCACTTTAGCCCTTCTTCAATTCTGCTGACGTGGCTCAAGCCTTTTCAGCATGTTAAGGGAAGCGCTTTCAGCACGTACTGCATCCGAGTCGAGCGGACAGACAACCCAGTTCCCGCCGGGAGCACCCCCTCTAAATTGGGGGATGTAGCTCCAGAAATTCACCGCACCAGTAGCAAACGAATCATGGCCATCACCACCATCGCCGCCGTCGCCAATCCGGGAACAATCGATTCCGCGGCAGAAAGGGCCTGGATCAGACCCCAATCCTCCCGCCATCGAACTGTTGCACCGGATGTTGATGGATGGCGGTTCCCCTGGTGCTCTTATGGGAGTTTAAATTTTATTTAAAATTGATCCACCGAATTAAATTCAATCCCCGCCTGGCTCTGACCCAGTTATCGATTTGGGCCATCGCAGGATGCAGGAGGCACTAAGCTCCCCTGTTCCTCCTTCTCTTTTTCCCGGGGGAACGGGTGAGTATCGCCTTTCTGGACTTCATTTAAAACACATTAAGCATCCGGAGGTCTTTTTGTGCGCCGCGACGGAGGCGTTCTCATGTGAGGAACGACGGTGTGGCTGAGATCATTATTCCCGGATTCTGGTGGCCTTGGAGCACGCTACCGTGATTTGATAGATTCGAGCCTTAAGCAAGTGGGGGTGGCTGCTTCTTCAGCATCCGAAAGGAAGTCGAGAGAGAGCACCATTGACACGATAAGAGCACCTTTTTTTTACCGTGCCTTGCGGTAGAAAAACTTGGGAACGGTAATGCGATGGATACCTGGTAATTGATCCCAATGACGAGCGCCTCCGGGATGATGTGCGTGATAGCAAACATAAAAACCGCTTTTCCCAAAGAAATTGAAAACAAGAAAACAATCTTTTATACAAAGCAATTGTAGCATAAACACTTAAATCATAGCTCAGATTCTAGAAAAAGCAATTTAAAATACCGATTCTATGAAATCCTTCAATTCAATTCGAGCTTACACCTTAACTCCCCCAGGTATTTTCGAAAACTAATAAATACATATAACATACTCAAAAATTTTAGTTGAAAGGAAATCATTTTAAAAATTTCAATCATAAAATATTCGAATTTTGTTTTTTAAATTTATTATAATAAATTTAAGGAATAACATCAAAATAAATTTAAAAGTTACCTGTTTTGATTTTATGAAAATCTTTAAAAATTAAAACTTATATAATAAACAACTTCTCTATATATTTGGAATTTACCAAACTATCCATTGGAGCTAAAAAATTAAATAACTAGACATTCCGAACGTTGCAAAATTACAGATTTTATTGTTACCCTAGGATCAAGGGACCATTAAATGTTTTTAAGTTCTATCCTCTAGCGAACAGGTTATAAAACTTTTCTCAAAAATGTTTCCACAATACAGATTAACATAAAAGTAGTATCCATTTTCGCAAAATCTAGTTAAAGTTTCATTAATGAACAGCAAAAGGACATGTTCAAATTCAAAGTTCCTCTTTTCCTTTTAAGTTCTGGCTTAAGTTTTACTCAAACGATTTTGAAATAAAGTTTACTAGAATAGCACATACGTGCCAAAGAACTCATTACTTTAAATTCAAATGGAGGTATATAAACCCAGGTTTTAGCTAAATTGGAAACCTTCATTGCGTCAGGCTAAGTTACTATCAAACCAGCGTTCCAACTGAAAGGGTTGTATTTTATTTAGTATTAACTTTAAAATTTCTTTAAAACTCCATCCACCCAGGCAGCGATCACGTCTTACTGCTAACATTGCCAGTTAAGACTTAAAAATGGAATAAAAAAAAAAAACAAATCTAAAGAAGTCGCGCATTTCCCTAAAATCCTCATAGCTATAAAATGACTCTTGTAGTGCATGTAAACATTCAAAGTAGCGCTCGTTTGGGGCATTAAAACTGAATGCGCCCCAAACCCAGGTGATGTACCTTCAGTTGGGTAAAGGGCCCGGCTGGCCGTAGTTTTGTATCGAAGCACGTTCCAGCGATTTTTGCCATAAATTAACGGGGAATGTCTTAAGTGGGTGAATATTTATTAGCCAACTAACATCCCTAAGACCTCACAACTGGGTAGAGGAATGTCTCAATCCCTTCCCTGGAACGAGGAACATGGTGGTGATATTTTATTTTATGTAGAGGTATCACGTAGTGTAGGGTGGTGCAGATTTTGCGCACTGTATCTAAGTATCTATTAGCATACACTATAAGCTATAAGTTCCTTTATCATGCAAAATGCGCGAAAAACTTAATTTTATTATGCAAATTATAGATCAGGTGCCGCTTGGCGCAAACAACCCCCGCAACGTGAGAGCGCTCCGATAAGAAAAAGGAAAAGGAGGGTGGAGCGTCGCCCAACTACTCCCGAATCTCTGGTCCCGGACCAAAGTAATGGACTTGATATTAGCCCATTATTGATTCTGGGCGATTAGGGGATGGTTTGAGGCGTTGGGCGTCTCTTTATTAAATTAAGCAGTGCTTATCCCCTAAACTTATTCGGCCAAGCTCTGTCGGGCAATTTTTCTTTTTCGCTTAAGTCCCTCTAATTCGTGGAAATTTTAAGATTTTTCCCGTGTACTGCTAAATGAAGTATTTCGCTGGAGCCAAAAAAGAGATTTAATTTCTCCCACCTGTCGAGCGACTGGGCGAATCCGGGCGTGGGTGAATGAATTTCGGTGGTTCTGGAAATGGTTTGAGAGTGCCCCAGGCGACGTGAAGATGAAACTGCCTGGAAATTGGTTTTGCCACTAGTAACTGATTTTTGGGGCCCTTGGTCCTCGTAATGGGCGATGGGTGGAATTGGGAAAAGGGAAATTTTTCCCTAGCGCTGTCTTCCCGGCCAAGTAATGCCTCCTGATTAATTGATGTTGATACTAGGGAAGAAGCTTTCGGATGAAATTATGATAAAAAGGAGGATTACAGCCAAGGCACCCGGATCGTTTTCTGCGCACCGAGAGATGAAGTAAATTAAGTTCGGATTCGGGGGAAGAATAATTACCTGCTTGATAATGCATGCAGACCTTGGGGAGGGAGGTCACGGCAAATTGAAAAGTAATCAATCTCGGCTGCTGCTTGTTAGGCACACCTCGCTGCCCGGTTTAATCTTCGCGTAATTCCGGGACTAACCGAGCCCTTAAGGAAAATTCCTGGGAGTATCTTAAATCATACACCGGCGCCTTAAAATAGTGTCACCTCCGATGATACACGTCGGAAGGCGACACAGCGAATTTTATTGATGACCTAATAATTCTTGCCTCAACCATGTGCATAAGTTGGTGATTTAAAAGTTCTTCAGTTCTCTCAAATACTTGCACCTCTAACTTTAATTACCTCCTTTTGTAAGTGGCTTTAAGCGTTGCCAGCGAGCTCCAGAAACTTTTGGAGTAATTGAATTTAGAACTCCACGCAGCAGCTGTAATTATACCTGTTCCCTGCACGTTGCTAGGACCCCGAGACTCATGGATTTCAGGATTCCAGAACTCGTTCTAGGTTCTGCTGCGCTTGAAACTTTTTGAAAAATGATTAAAGTGCAAATGTGATTAACTCTATGTTTTCCTAAATGATTAGATGGATTTGCCAGGGAAAGGAAGATGATAATTGCATCTAGATGAATTGAGGTACTATTGGAGAACATGAGGGAAGGGCGGATCGTTATTTTGTAACTCTAGAAAACCAACTCCTGAAGGTATAATTATATGTTTTGATTGGAAGGTCTTATATATTGATGCTGAGTTAGTGCACCGCTGAAGTATGCTATTACCCATTTAGCTTAGAGAAATCTAAGATATTTTAATTACAATCACGTTTTGCTTTTCACGAAGAAAAAGACTGGTTTAATTCAATATCGTTAAGAAAAAAACCCTGACAATCTATGTATGTAGGAAGATATCATTTTATGCTATGGTCTGACGACTTAATTGAACTAAATAATTGATGATTTTGTTATTTTTACTAAAAAGCTAGAGCAAAATTTAATTAGGCAATATCAGAAATGACATATACGTTTTATATATTTATAGCTTCCCAATTTTGTGGATATTGTGTTATTTCGTGTATTCATATATCTTAAAAAATAAAATTATAGACTTACGTAGTTCACGTGCACAGCCTTATTCCTCGTCCTTAATACTTTCCTAACTAAGGCGAACACTAATTTATTTGTAGCTCTATATCCTTCAGTCGTATTTGTCTGGTAGCATAGTCTTTGGAGATAAACCAAAAAAGAGAAATCCTCCTTAATTGCCCCAAAATTATCCTAATTATTCCAGAAAAATTCTCCTTTTCATGTGGGTTCCTGTGCCTGTACACTTCATTCTTAAGGAGGCCTATTACACATACGCCCGGAGAAAAGGGCAAAAGATAACATGAGCCATCCCCGCCAAAATCCATCTCTGAGTGCTTTTTCCTGCTGTCAGCAAACTCATTTCCCACAATAAAAGTACTAGAGAGAGTCAAAAAAGCCAGGGACCTCATGATGCTTATCCTGTACAAATTCTTCAACTTGACACCAATAAGTCAGGAGCATATATACGAAAAATGGGCAACTAGAAGAAGACTGTGTGGGTGGAAATGGTGGGGTGACAGAAGAAGACATGCGGTTGCAGGGGTTGCGCGAATGGTAGGGGGCACCAGCCGTCATCCCTTTTCTGTCCTGACAGGCCTATTACATCATAAATCATTTTAACAGAGTGCGGAAGCGTATGTCCTCTTAAACAGGAGTTTATGAACCCTGTCACACCGAGTGTGTGTGTATTAATTTTTTTTTTCTTCCACCTAAACTTTCCATCCCCAACCTGCTCCCAGTGCGACACATTAGCCGCTCCCCACCCTCCTTATAACAAGGGGAGGTGCACACATGATTAATCACAAAAGCGAAGCGTTTCGCCTCCTCTGGGAACATCAAAAGCTGCGATTGTTATTGCATAATTAAATGCGGAAACTGTGACTGAACACGCACCAAAGGTGGATATTAATGCGTGTATTCGCCAGGTGCGGGTCGCAGGAGCGACTTCCCCTCTGAGAGTGGTTCAAATGGAAGAGGAGAAGGTGACGACAATTGCATTAGCGAAGCCAGAACTTGCCCAGCAGTTCCTCTAGGGAATCAGGAAGCAATTTTTTAAATGGAAATATGCAAAATTGGCAGGAAATGTGCTCGCTAAACTTAAACATAAAATGCTCCTGGGTGCTGGGGCAGAGACCGTAAAAATTTGCTATACATGATACCCATCCCATCCTCATTTTGGGGCGTGCGATTTTGTGCAATTGTTGGCTAATTCCAAAGCGATTTGCTGCCTTCGATAAGTTCACGTCGGAAATGCAAAACGGAAATGGCTTCCCATTTGACCGGATAATCATTAGCGAAATGGGAAATGCCCCCAAAATGGTACTTCCACCCCTCAATACATTGGCCAGGCTTTGTTCAATTATTTTTGCAATTGCGTTTAATTTCGACGGAATTTCAGCAATCTGATAATTTCCGCAATTTCCATACAGTATGAAGGGACTTTTTTTTCTAGTTAGGCAAAACGAGTACTTAAATTTAGAAGTTCTGAACAATACTCGGGACATAGTTCGAATATCGTTTTCCAGAAGGGCAAAAATACAAATTTAAAACAAAAATAAATAAATAAATAAATAAATCTCTATTCCAACAGAGCTCTGCTCTTAACTTCATTGTAAGAAAACTCAACAATTATTCGAGTACTTTATAGAGGGTATTATCCCCTCCGCAACCCCGCATTATAGGGGTTCGTCCAGGGATACCCGGGACCCAAACAACTTCCTCGGAAATTTAATGTGGTTAATTAGGCACTGCTAAAGTTTTCATCATCCATAATCATTTGGATCAATATTCACATTGCGAGGCCGTCTCTTGCCACCCGCAATTTTGTTCCCTCAGGGACAACAGCGAGCACCCACCAGGAGCAACAGCAGCTCCACAAAATCTTTCGGGAGCGGGCTCGCGCGGGTACTCGCCAACCGCGCGTACCGCCGCCTATTTTCTTGCCTTAACAGTTTTCCGCTGTTTATGGAAAAGCGGTTGCCTGTCGAAATTGCCAAAGTTTGTTTTAAATTACAAAAGGAAAACCGAAGGGAAAATGTTGCCCTTGCTGCCGTGGACTCAATCCGCTCCCAAAATTGGTTCCTTTTGCGCGCCTGTAAATTTAATAAACGCGAGCGCGGTGAAGCCCTCAACCTCAACCGCAATAGCCGTCCCGCCTTTCCATACCCTGTAAAATTTTTGGGCGGTAAATTTTTCACCCTTCGCGAAATAACGCGCGAAAGGTGGGGGGGAGGGGGAGATGGTGGAGTGGACTCGATACGGTCACCCTCAAATGTTGCTAGGGTGTTCATTGAAAAAGTTTCAGCTCTCCCCCGCATATTTTTTTTCTGTTTTTGTTCTTTTTTTCCTTTTCATTTGCTGGTCGACGTCACTTTAGGGAGGTATTTTTTTTTTCGGTTAACTTTGAAATTTACTTGAGGATTTCTTATTTCATTTTGGGGGTATAACTCATTTGTTGTCCCTCACCCCACCGTCACTGTTGGCCCCGCTTTGTTTTAGCTTCAATGACCGGTGCGAGTAAATTAATTTTTTCCAACTAACTTTTTCGGGGCAGGGACGAAAGAAAGGGCTGTTAGGATAAAATTCTTTAATAAGAAGGTGTTGTTGCTTGCACATTTTCCGAAATAAGCAGCAGAGTTTAAAATTCAAGAAGAATTCTCATTCATTTTTATGTACAAATTTTTAAAATTATGAAAGTGAAATTGGAGTTTGCTGTGTCAATTTAGAGGATATGGTGGTAAACCTACTCTATAAAAATAAAAGCATTAATTTTAAAAAACTCCAAAATTTTCTAATAAAATAAATAAATAAATGTACTCAGAAAATAAATTAAAAAAGCCCTAACTTCGATGTACCACCGCAGCAAAAGCAATCTATAAAAACAGTAGCTATTAATTTTATAATTAGAACTGTTGTCAGATGACTCTTTAGGAAAAAAAAATATTAAAATCAATGCACTTTTACAAAAGTTATAAGCGAAAAAGCCTCCTCAAGATAGAAACTCATGCAGGCAGACAGAAGCACAGATGACAAAAATTTAAGTCAGGTGTTTAGGTTTCTTGAGTTGGTTATTCGTACTCCAAACCCCATTTGTTAATTTAGAATTACCTTAAAGGTTAAAAGAGTTTAGAAAACAATTGGACCGCACCGAAATAATTATAGTAGTTTTATTAAAATTATTTTATAGAAATTTTAGTCAAAATTCTAGACAATGCATGTATGCATGACTATTGTCTCATTTTTATACAGGGTGATTCGTACAGAAGTGTTCCAACATGTACCAATCGATTTCTGATGAGAAATTTTTTTATAAAATTCCTTCTTCACCACTTTTATAAGGGCTGAAATATTTTCGCGTGTGCAGGGAGGAGGAGCTCATATAAAACGTTGCCGTTTATTGCAATACGAAATTACAGAGAAAACTAAACAAAAATAATTTTATATTCTATTCCTTATAAAATTACCGAGCTTTGGGTGTGACGACGAAATCCTGTAAATTCGGATTTAAATTTTTATTTTATTTCCCAGGTTGGGAATGTAAGAGTCCAATTTGAGAGTGGTTTAACATGTTCCTGCCGGTATGTATCACTAATGATAACGTCTGTTCGAAACACAGTAGCACGACAAGTAAGATTTTAATAAGAAGTGTGCTTTTTAACAGTACCTCACATTCATCGATTCGTTGGCAAATGTGGCTGGTATGAACGTTAAAATGTACCCGCCGTTCTTAAAAATTTTCTTAATAAGGATATGGTTTAAAAAATAAAGAAAAATGCATCCTTAAGATATCTTCCAAATAAAAAAAGAATCATGTGAATATTTGTAGTCCGTCGAAAGTTATTAACATTTATATGGAGTCCCCCAGATCTGAATTTGCTTGATTTTTATTTCTGGAGTTATATTAAAAATATGATTTTCTCACATCCAATAACTTCAAGAGATGTTGGAAAAAATTATTTCGCCTTGTGAAACAGTGAGAGGTAGATTGAACTTAGGCAGCAGAATTATAAGATCCTTAAGACGAAGAGCGAGGTTCTGCATTAGTCAAAATGATGGTCACTTTGAACAGCTTCTACATTAATACAGAAGTTATTAAGTTTTATATGAGCTCATCTCCCTACTTCGCCCAAAACGTAAAAATAAAAACTACTATAAGATTTATTTTTTAGTAATTACAAAAAAAAAAAAAAAATTATTATTTAACAATTTTCCAACGCTTATGATGATACTTCATATAAATTTTTAAAATAAATTAACCTTCTAGCTAGACGACCATAAAAATTCGAAATAAGTTTAATAAAATGCTATAAAATGTTATTGCTCTGCTAATTATTAAGCATTTTACATAAATGTTCTAAGATAGGAGCTTAGATGATGAAAAATTGCCTTTTTAAATTTATATTGCGTGTTCAACACCCTTAAGGCGGACAGGGCTAACAAAAAGCAACTCTCCCACGGGAGCTGCCAAGACATTTGACGACAGCACGTTTCGGAAATAAGCAAAAACGTGTAAATCGTCGGAGAATGTAACAAGAGGTCGCGGAAAAAAGTGAATAAAATAATTTTTCACGTATTCGCCGGGTATATGCCAGGGCCTGATCCCGGTCCCTGTCCCGATCCTGGTCCTGGTCCTGGCCCCGGCCCCCTCGGCCTACGAGTCCTGAACCTTTGCACCGGAACAGCCAGCCAGAGAAAAGTTGGCTCGAGTCCCTTGCGGGCAGGATATCCTTCTTGGAGGTCGAGCGCCTTCTTCGGCGCGGTATTGTTGCGGACCGAGAGCGTCTCGCGATATTTCTCCGCACAAAGTTGACAATTTATTGCCTTTCTACTTCCTTCCAGAAAAAGGAGGGAAAAATTCACGAAAAGAAAACGAATTTGTTGTAAACGAGCTTTTAAGGGCGACACACAGTATTGTTCCAGGCGAGTGCAATAAAAGCGACATTATTTTTTGTTTTTTTTTGTTTTTTTGCCTTTGCTCCCTTAGTCGTTTTTTCTGTCCGGCCCGGAAGGGGGGATTTGCATTTTTGCGCGGTGAGTAAAGGTATTTTCGGTATCCGGGCCTTGCATTTTCTTGCAAATAGCCCCAATTGTGGCAAAGGCCAAGCTTTTTACCAATTTAAGACCGGAGGAATTTGCATTTGTTTTTTTCTATTTTATATTTATTTTATTTTTTTTTTTTCATTTTATTTATTCTGGACGACTACCGAAGAATGGGATACTTTTCATGGAGGTTTTTTGGTTTTTTTTTTAAAGAAATTGCAAACTCCGAGCCATTTAACCGCTGAAGGAGACAGGTTTTTGAAGTTGCTGTCGCCGGTTTGACCTACATTTTAATTTGCTTAAAAATGTACTGCACATGATGGTTGCCCTCAAAATGTATTTCATTTATTTTTATACCATAGTCGTTAAAACTGATGGTGGAAATGAAAAAATTTCCTCTCAACTAAAATAAATAGAGTAACACATACAAATAAAATGGTACCTAGTTAAAACGAAATTTGAATACCTTGAATATTACTAAGCTAATTACAATTAAATTAATTCATAATAACTATTTCAACTAACTTCAGAGAAAGAATTTTGACCTATACTACTCCAATGGAAAATAGTTCGTCTATCCGCTTTTTAATGAGTACTTGTAAAAAACAAAACGATAAAATTTTGTATTTCCTGGGGTAATGAAGAACTAAATATTATACTCAGTTTTAAGCTTATTATATGCACTTATTAATAATTAATAAAAAAAACAACCATACTTCATCATTTACAACAAAATTCATTAAAACTCAAAACACAAACGAAGCAAAATACTTCGCCCACCTCAAAAATGAAGCAAAATAGTTCGCCTATATGGGAAATTAAGTCATCACCAGTTCTTTATTTTGTATTACCGCTTCAATTTGAACTGGCATATTACTTACTTACTGTTGTCAATTTTCTAACTCTATGGAGTCCCAAATAATTTGTCTTTCAGAGTACAATTCTTCTTTCTTCTATTCATGTTTCATTTTTCCCCATAAGGACTTAAAAGGACTAGTAGGTCTGGGCTACTACTGAAAATTATTCTATAAGATGGATATTATTTGGAGCTAACCTCTAGGCCTTTGTTGTTTTAGCAGCATGGCACGATGTAACCATTTTGCTTGAAAATATATTGAACTTCAGGGGATTACAACAAAGGAATTGAAGGTAAAAGTTCTTCCTGAAGGACATTTTGATAGCGTTGATAGCATCGTCAACAAAGTGAGAATATTCATCTTCCCGTGATGGTATACTATACATCCCTAAGCCATAAGTGCAGCAGAGAACTCGATAATTCGTCTTCAATAATACGTATGAAAGGTTTGGTACAACTTTTGCATGACTCTTTTGCCTCTTTGACTAAAGCACAACTCAAATCTGGACTCGTCACTCAGAATTATCGACTACAACCGTTTCTTCTTTTGTCTTACACATAAGAAAGGCTTTACCTTCGCCTGAAGAAGTTTATTTATAATATTTTCTTTTACTTAAGACTAACTTAGGATCTAACTAAGATTAATTGATTACCTTTTGCAGTAATTTCTTTTTCCGACGATAGATATTGGTGCTTCACATATATTTTTGATACATTAGAATTTAGAGGTGAAATTATACTAGCACCGCTTTTTTGTTTTCGTTTTATATCGTCTATGGTACTAAATAATTTTATTATATTTCGAATCATAATCAGCGATATGCTTACTAGTAAACTTTCAGATATATGAGTTGACGATTTTCCCACTTTATACTCTTTTCACCGAATCGTTTAAAACGTTTAAGACAATAATTGGTAATGAGCATCACTAACAATAACTTTTCTAATTTATTATATCTATTTTTGTTTTGTATTTAAACTTATTTTAGCTAAAACTGTTACTTTAATAAGCCACATTCTGTAAAATTACTAAAAATAGAACATAATTATAAATAAAATCAATTTTGAGTAGCAGTTTGGAAGCAGTTCTATTAATTAATAAAAAATAAATTTTAAAAATAAAATCAAAGTAAAAAGTAATTTATTTAAAAGATATCAAGAAACATAAATCGTACTGTAAATGATAGTTTTATATGGGTTATTTCACACGAAATGCTCTTTGCAGATTAAAAGCATTTAGAGAATTTTGTTGTCTATTGAAAAACGCATAAAGCATTTTAAATGGACAGTAAATTTTCTTTGCTTTTGAAACGATCCATCGTCAAATGTCTTGGCTATTCCCGTGAAATCTCTTTCATTTCACGTTATCATGTCCGCTTAGGGGTGTTGAACACGCAAAATAAATTCCAAAAAGCTATTTTTCTCCATCTAAGCTTATTTAATGTGATAAAATTTACGAATAGATCTGGAGCTGGCTGTCATAAAAGCGTGTGAATATCGTCATTGCACCGGGTTAAAATCTGAGGATGCTTTTTATGGGTGCACAATTCTCTCAGGAGTTATGGACGCATTTGCAGCTGAGTAAATGCATAAAAGTGATTTATTGACTTGATGGCAAGATAAGGAAGTTGAATTCAGCCCTTAATCTCACACACCTCAGAGTTCGCGCCAGTTATCATTTTCCTCGTCGTTCGAAAATCCTCCCGATGATATCTGCCGTGCGGGTAATCGAACCGGGAGAATCCTGAACGACGGCACCTACGCTTCCTCAAGGTGCCTGGGACCCCAAATCCCCCGGGTAATTCTAGCCACAGTAACTCCACTGCGGCCCGGAGATAGAGAAAACTAAATCTAAATTGACTTATTCGAGTTGAAAAGTTTTTGTGTATGCACGTCTCTGGGCAGGACCCTCCCGATAACGTCGTTAGGACTGAACCCGGCCGGAAGTGGGGGTGGTGCGGTATCCCACCGATATACCCGGCTCTAGTCCGGAACATTCCGCCCCCGCCTTGTTTCTCGTGTATAAATCTTGCACAGGTAAGCCACCAGCTTAGCTAGTTTGACAACTTTAGTTCACGCTTTACTGTGGTAATTTAACACATGTTCCCAGAAAGAACTGGACACATCCGGGCCAAGGACCTGCAGAGCCCTATTCACGCCCCCTCTATCCCGATACTATTCCAGGAGCATGTGCGCTGTCGGCGTTGTCGTTGTCGTTTGAAAGCAAGTAGCTTTCGCCAGGTAAATCACACTTAGTGGGGCTAGTGAAAATATTTTGACACTAACTTACCCGGTTCTACGTCGTTGGTAGAAAGCAGATGGCACTCCTTCCGCTCCTTGGTAGTATCCCCTGTGATACGAGGGCTGGGGATAGAATTTCAGATGATTTCATTAGAATCTGCTGAAATTGCCTGTGCCCGCATACTGAAACTTTGACACGGCATTCCCATGAACTTCAGCCCATGGGTTTTCTCCAGATTCATCCCCGATCCCGTTCGTAGGCGGGTTTGTGTACCCAGCAATGGGCACCCCCAAACGACCACTATTTGCATCTCTGTGCCTGCTCGAAAATTCTGGAGTTCTCCCGGACTGATACACTGTTTACATTTTATTCCGAGAGAGCTCACCCATCCATTTATCATCTGTCGCCCGATAGTTCCTGGAATACAGGGTATCATCCCCTACCTCCCAGTTGTCTCGGACGGTGCATTGCAATTTTTGTCCAAGGTCCCCAAGCATTCCCGGCCAGGGCAGGATATGAAGAAACTTTTATAATTATAACCCCTCGCCGGATCCTTGTTTATTTCCACTCGAGCACAAATCGCTTCCTGGACTTGGACACGTCAACTTGTCTTTGACCAAGGGAAGTAGAGCGTCTGGCCTTGCTCCTGATGGAGCTCCTCTTTAAAGCGAAATGCCCTGATACGCTTCATCCCCGAACGTACATACAGAGCAAAACCGGGAAAGGGTCATCCTTGCTGTGGTCCCTTGTTGTGCGGCTCTGCTCCGCATTAATTGGATTTTCCGCTTAATTATATCCAGGTGCATCCGCTGAATGAACTTCTCGAGATGAGTGATGCTCATCTAAATAACACCGACCAGGAACGACTTTATGGATAATTTGAAACTATTAAATCTGCCCGCCGTATTTTCATTTGTTCGAAAGTGATGGTGCTTCACCAATTTTCTGAAGAAAATTTTCAGAAAATAAAGTGGAAAACTTAATAGTTTATATTATAAATGAAAATTACAGATAGGTACATGTCAATTAGAACTTGCAAGAATGGCAGCATATTTTGAAATGGGCCACCTGCAGGAGTTGATCTCAGAGAATGAAAGTTTACTGCACTGTTTAAAGTTTCGAAAACTCATTCAACTTTTCGGAAATTACGAAAATAGGGAGTAAAATAAACAAGAGGAATTTTGAAAAGCATTACTTCGACATTATGGAGAGTAGGTACCACAAGGATCCCTCCTAAGTGTCCTTATTTTCATAAATAACAACTTAACGCCCATAGACATTTCAAGTGGGAATTAAATGCAAATTAAGACAGTTTCCTCATACCAGGATAATTAGAAAACAAATTCTTAAAGTTTATTGATATGTCTTAATAAAATAAAATAAACATTTTTATTAATCGATCATATTTTCAATATTTTTTACAGATATCTAGTTCACTGTCCAAAGTTATACTAAAATATTGATTTGATTTTGTAAGTTTAGGAAGCGTTTGAAAATTATAATATGAGTAATTCTTGGAAGAAATGCCATTTTAGCTATATTTTTGCAATATTACAATTAATTTTCATATTTTCCTATGTTTTACGCTTTGTATTTGTAAACGGTGTAAAACTGACGATAAAAGCAGATAAAAGCTATGAAAACACAAAATTTTTCATTTAATTACAACGATACAACAAAGCCAAATTACCCCTAATACATATTATTAATCTGTTTTATAAAAAAAATCTTTCCTAATCTGAACAAAAACATAATCGGTAAGAAAAGAGCACTGTAAAAAAACATTTTGAATATTTAGTTTTACACAGTAATCCTTTTAAGCTAAATTTCGCTGAGGAACAGCAACTTTGTCTCCAAAGAATTGATAAAACATTTCTACAGGACTTTTTCCGTAGATTACAAATTCGTAAATGAAAATGTTCTATCACATCGCGTTTTCGAGAAAAATTGAGTTAACAAATCCAGAAGAGTTAGTTTTGAAAAATCATTTAAAATTAACGTATTAGTCCAGGAGCTTATAATGTTGCTTAAATGATAGTTGAAATTTTAAGTTATTATATAAAGATATAAAATGATTTAAAACATTTCGAAATAATCCAACAGTTACAAATTTTTACATAAGCTGATTATTTCATACAGCTAATTGCGAACAAAACACATGGCAAGCGTAAACTCATAAAAAACTTGATCGACAAGATATGTAAAAAGATCTATAGAGATACGACGTATTCCATATACCTAGATTAGGACTTAGGCTTTCATTTAATCCAGGTAACAAACTTCTATGATGATATTTTATTTTTAAATATCCTATGGAAATGATTTTCCAATCCATTGGCGACAAAAAATTACTAATAGTAGAAATGTTCGTAATTCAGTATAAAAATTAACTTTGGTATCTGTGTAAACTGCAAATTTTTAGACTTAAAATAAATAAAATACCTTTGCTTTTCATTCTACTGAAATAGTTGTCCATTATCGAGTTTATCAACCAACGACTCTGATGACGGTCTAATAAGATGGCTATTAAACTCAATAACATATTTTGTGAAATAAAACACAAACTATATTAAACATTACATATTTTATGACCAGTGACCGTCATCCTCTGAAACCAGAAGAAGAGTGAACTTAAAATTAGTAGTAGTAATGGTAGTAGTAATTAACGTCCTACAAGGTGTAAAATTACACTCTTCATAAAGCACTTTTACGCAAAATGAGGATGTGTGATTTAATGTATCAAAAATAAATTTATTTATAGTAAATGGTGAATATATGGTACTAGGTTAGTACTAGTTAGTTAGTTAAGTTATAGTGGTTTCCCATAGAGCATACTAGGCCACAGTTTAGGCCAATTGTGATACCACACGGGACGGCCCTAAATCTAACCGGAGAACCACTTAGTGTCTTTGATGAACGTTCATCAAAGAAAGAAGTGCCTCCCAAGTGGCTGCTACTGCGAACTATAAGGGCTGGGCAATAACACTCCCCTTCTCATTATGGCACCTTCTACAGAAGTCATTAAAAGGTACACCGAGCCTTTCGGCATGCTTGGCTATTAGGCAGTATGTATGGTACTAAATCGACTTGTATTTTTAGGTACAAAATGTAAGTATTACATCGTTTTCAAAGTTTTTTTTTAGCTATTGTTATAGTAAAGTTAAATTCATTTTTTACAGTATGGTTGAGGATTCATTTAAAAGACTGATTACAATTAATAAAAATTTATGATGATACTTTTACATTTCGCTATATCGCGTAAATAATAATCTTAGCATATAAACATGATGTCGTACAGATTGATTTTATCAAGGGATTTGTTATCTCAATGAAGCAGAAGAGCAGAAGTTTGCAGAGTTTGCGATTGCACTCAGAAAGGCAAGCATGTTTTGCAACTTCCCAAAAACCTCTATCTCTACCATACTTCAAACAATGGGGGAGATTTGTGTTAAGTTAATTTTCTGTCTTCGTCATAGCGTTTTAAAAGACATAATATTAAATTTATGTTGGATAACAACAGAAAGAACAAACCATCCATCCCCTTGTATTATTCTCACACACTGTTAGCAAATTTTCGAAGCGAAACAATTGTTTGTTCGCCCTTTTTGAAGGGGGCGAAAGTTAAACATCCCCACAACACACTCAAATATTAATTAAAAATTCAATTAAGGCGAATCACCGTTGGAAGTTTTCACATATTCGCCGCCTAATTAAATATAGCGAAATGAAATTCACTTGACAAATACACGCCATCATCGTTTTGGCTGTTAGTTCAGTGCAAAAGTTCGTTGGGAGCGCAATTCCGGGGTTTATCCAAAAAAGCTAATCTTTGAAATCCCTAAAAGCTTCTCACTCAATTACTTCCGTCCCTAAATAGGGGAAAATAGTCGGGGAATCAGGATGCTCTCGCTGCTACCAATGCTACTGCTGTTGAAGCATAAGTAGGCACCTCTGCAGCATACCCCGTCACCCATCCCCCGCATCCCCCCGCATCCAAGATGAAAAGGAATTACAGAACTTATCTCGCGCCCCATATATCACTTCTGTCAGCTTGCCTTTCTTCAGTCACGGCAAGATATACATAAAATCCGTTAAAACTTGAAAACAGACTGTTAAATTACCAGAAGGGCGCACAGGAACGAAGTCAAAACAGTTTTTACTTTTTTGAACGACTAGAATGAACCCTATCCTGATAAATGCGCGGGAGGAGTGTTGTTGTGTTCCCTGCTTGCGGGAAACAAAGTCGAACATAATGCTGAGATGACACAGGCGAAAAGGATTTCGAGCCATCATAATGGAGGTGGAATCAACCGCAAAGAAAAAATGAAAAGAAAAGAAGGCCGACGTCTTGGGTCTTTGGTCTCCGACACTCCGGCACTTGGGCTATAATGGAATTACTCAATCTACTCTATTTGCCGGCATGTAAATTGACTTTATGAATTTCATTAACTCCCTCATCTCCATCATACCACCCACCCATCCGCGCACAGCTAACCTACGGAAGAAAGGTTGTTGTGACGCCAATGATTCTGATTGAAATTTAAGATAAAAACAAAATCTCCATTGCTATAATACGGACAGAAAAATATAATTAGTTTTGATTCATATTTAATAATATTGCTGAAAAATACCCCTCACACAAAATTATTCAAGATAAAACTTCCGATAGTAATTCGAATATTTGTGTGTTGCTTGTCCTTCGAAAAGATATAGAAGAGAAATGATAAAAGTAATCAATTTTGTGTTATTAACCCTTTGACCCATACATATCTGTAATGTATCATTTTGCACTAAAATTCGTATATGAGGGTTTTTTTGGTCGCTGAATACGAATCTGAAATCAGATTTTCAAAATTCAAAATGGCGGCCAAGATGGCGGACCAAAATCCAAAAAAATGAACTGTTTTCTATGAAACTTGGTATATAAGGGTTTTTTGACTCGCAAATCACGAATTTAACATTAGATTTTCAAAATTCAAGATGGCGGATCCAATATGGCGGATTAAAATAAAAAAAAAACTGTTTTTTCCCTTTCTGAATTTTGAAAATATGATGTCAGATTTGTATTCAGCGATTCAAAAAACCCCCTTATATGACTTTTTGCCATAAAGTGATGAAAATAAAATCATTACGTCCCACCATGGGTCAAAGGGTTAATAAAATGGGTATTTTTTTCTTTTTTTTGAGGTTTAGAGCTTCCGATAGGAATAAAAATTTAAAACAGTTCTCAACTGTGAACATTAGGTAACCATTTTTATTCATTATAATTTGCCACTTTATCACAGAAAGACTTACGCTTTCAAGTAATTAAAATTTATTTCAAAAAATAGTATTTAATTCGTAAAATGCATAGAATTTTATGGTCAACATAGTCATCCATCTGAGCAAGAAGTTCATCGTACAGTTGGTCAATTTCGTAACACATTTGTCCCTCTACTATGTAAATGGAAAAGATTGCGTAAAAATCTTGATTTACATCCATATATAGATTTGTCTAGTATAGGAATTAAATTGATGTAATCATGAAATGCGTTGTATACCAATTAGGGTATAGAAAAGTTTGAAGAAGATACATTTTATTACCGAAAAATTGTGTTTAATGATGAAGCTCATTTTTATGCTGAATGGATTCGTGAATAAGCAAAATTGTAGATTTTGGAATGAGTCTAATCCAGAATAGGTATGAAAAACACCATTACATGTAGAAAAAGTAACTCTTTGATGTATTTGAATGCTGGCGGTATTATCGGTTCTTACTTCTTCAGAAATAGTTGCAATGGATTACGCTATAAAACCACGATCAAGGAGTTTTTGTTTAAAAATATGGAAAACATCAATTCCCAATTCCTAATTAATGTGGTTTCAATAGGATGGTGCTATTGCACATACGTTAATCAATCAATTTGTTGAAAACAAAGTTTAATGATTTGATTTTGGTAACTTGATTATTTTTTATGGGGGTATGTTAAGACATTACTGTGATTTGGAAGCAAACATTGAATGAATTATAACAGAAATTTATTTTGTAAAAGTTGTAAAAAATTGGATGGATAGCGCAGGGTACAGCTGAGGTGGGCCATATGCTCAAAATAATATTTAAACATTTTGTTCGGATTACCAATGACATGTTTTCTGTGTTGCATTGGAATCACCTGCCCACAAAATCAAAACTTGACTATTAACCAACACATTTATAATACCTGAATTTATCTAAGAAAACTTAAAAAATTCTCTATATTGAGAAAAGTTTTAAAATTCAGTAATTAAAATAGAAGTTCGTTTCCAAAATTCAGGACTATAAAGATGGGTATATGAAAAAATTACCTTTTTTTTATGGTTTTAAGATGAAAGTATCTCCTTGAGCTGTGAGTGCTGGACAAATATTATAAGCAAATATGAGTTGGACGTGGACAAATATTTGACCTTGGTCGTGCCGGGTATTCATGAACACATCGAATCCACCATTCTTCTGAAAAAAATCCTATAAACACAGCGGCAGGCACCTTTTCAATCGTATTCATTTCTAATACGAACTCAAACAGCAGGGCAAATAAGCAAACAGTCGGACAAGCACATACTTGGCGTATCTCCCGACCGAAGATCTCATCCCTAGGAATAAGTCCTGGAGGATTCTACCCTGCCCCGCCCAGTCCCGCCCGCAGCTGGGAATTCTTTGGAGTCAAGTGAGCAAAATGTTCGCATAGAACGAAGAGCGGAAAAACAAGCATCCGACTCTTGACGGATTTTAAATGTCACAGGGACTGTCTGATGCCGGTCGGGTTTGTCGGGCATATGTCCGATGACTTCAGGTCAGTAGCCTTCCTTTTGGAGCCTGGGTCCCGGTTCCGGGCCGTTTTAAAACTTTAATCTACACAGGAATAGGCCTGAAACGGCCGCACTATGCAAAGACGTGGCGGAAATTGACACGAGACAGAACAGGTCTGTTTCTGTTGGAGCCCTTTTCCCAGGAGATGATGTAGCGAGGGAGGGAATCCTATACGGGGGCTCAAGTAGGATCTGTTGTTTGTTGCAGCGGAAAAAGCCACCAGAAACCGAAAAGCATCAGACTTGTATCCCGGAAAACATCTCTCTCCCGGTGGTAGTTTAGTCCTCCCTAAAAACAGCTTGTCGAGGGTTTCGTGCAGATGACTTACATGTGGACGCCCGGCGCCCGGCAACATCCCCATTTTGTGCCCTGGAGAGCGACATCGTCATCGTCTCCCACCCGCTACCTAGAAGGGGCTCACACGGCCTCACCTTACCCAGATTCTAACCGGCCAATTACAGTAATGAAATCAGGGGATCACAATGTCTGGATTAAAGCTATAAATAAATTTAGTCCTGTGAGTCTTTGGTTGTCACTTTGTATTTAACGATGTCGTTGGATTTTGGGACCTTTGATCAGCTTACCGGGGGCCCGGATCACACCTGATTGCCGAGGAAATTTGTCTTAATTGAAAACTTAAGTAGATTAGCCCCCTAAAGGCAGAGTGGGGGGAAAGCGGACCGGAGAGACAAATTCATTGGCTTAGCAGCTAACGAGCTAACGAAGTGCCTCTGAAAGGAGTCTCACCAGATCCGGTCGAGTTAATTCAATAACGTGCAGAGTCGTCGTCCGGCACACCCGCACCCCGTAATTGGGACGGATCGACAACATCGGCCGCCAAATGGAATATTCAAGTGGATTTCCAATTATCTTTGGATAATCGGGATCGGGATAAATCAGCAGCGAGCTTTTTCGCCACCAATAAATGAGGAGAAGTCGAAGTAAATTAGAAGGAAACGAAACGATTGAGGTCTTTGCGTGTGGGAAATATTTTACTAAAAATATTTCAATTTCCCTCTAAACCGAGAATCATCGTTTTATAAGCCAATGAATAAATACTTTTTCGATAGTTTTTGCATGATATCTCGAAACATTTTTCATATTTCGCACTGATTTCAATTTTTCAATTACAAATTAAATCTTACAAATTCTCATATTATATATCGTTTTTATTAATAATTTTTTACACACGAATAATCAAAATTTTCATAGTATTTTTAAAAAATTAGATTGATTTTAGAAAAAACAAATCATAAAAATAATTCATTCATTTCCTCACTTTTCGGGCAATTTATGAATTCCTTCACAAAAAAAAAACTGATCATCTTTTGAAGCTAGAAACGAATCAAGTCAATTTTTGATATTTTCAACTGAATAGAAACGTATTCCAGTAAGGTCATTTTGTATCGATCGAATCAAGTGGTAGTTCAAACGGGAAAGGTCTGGTAAAATTTGGTGGATGAGACAAAACTTCCCATCGATTATTTTCCAAATAGCTTTTAACCGGTATAGAAATATGAGGCTGAGCTTTGTCATCTATTTAAATGAATCCCAATGATTTTAGGCGTTTGGAAATTGCTGATGATGGCACGCCCAAAGATTCTGCAACGTATTGTTAAATTTGACACGAATCATTACTGAGTAGAATCTCCAAATCTTCATATTCGCACTATTTCACTTGGCTAGGGCGTTACTTGTGTTCCAAGTCAAAATTGCTACTTTTAAAACATCGAAACCAAAATTTGTAAGTTTTAATCGAAGGAGTATATTCACCGTAAATTTGTGACACCAATCGATAACTTTCAGCAGTACTTTTTTTCAAATTAAAGAACTAAAGTAAAGCTTTCTACAAAGGCTGTTTTTTTTTTGGCACGTATGCTGATATGCTTGTAGCTAAAACAAATTGTCTTGTTTACAGTTTAGCAAATTAACTCATAATAAAATTTAAGATCATATGACTTAGTTTAAGCATGAGTAGTAGTCACAGTATGGTCATATGCCATACAGTAAAAGTAATGCAATCTCTTGTAAATCCCTCATTTTTAATATATTTTTACAAAATTTCCCATTCAATAACCACATTGATCAAGATTAGGCTGGTGCCCGGATTAGAAACGCCGACCACTTTTCAGCTCGTCTACACTTCTCAAAGAAATTCATTCCAGACCCCAAATTTTTGATAGGCAAGGTCCCATCGTACAGTTTTACCAGTCATTCGATCGATTAGCGAAATTATAAAAAATAAATAATTCAATTTCGATTACAAGTTTCATTATTTTCTTATTATTAAAACTCTTACGAAAAAAAACCTGTCTTAATGATAGAATTTAATGCTTTAGAAATAAAACAAGTATTAAAAACTATTGAAATCTTTTTGAGTTATCATGCAGACCGTACCGAAAAAGCATGTAAGTTTTCAAGATTTCATTAATCCGCATCTTATAGGCTAGAATAAACATTTATAAGTATAATGAATGAAATTTTTCAAAAAAAAAAACCGAAACTATTATAGGATCACTCTTGTATCTGTCTGCCTGTCTGTACGAACGTTTAAGGTAAATAAATGAATTTTGAATATGAGGGTCACTTTTGGGGGGTAGTTACAAAATTAAAAGAAATTGCATACTGTACCGTGTGACATATCAGATGAAAGGGCTTATTATCACGAAACTACTGAGCCTAAAATTTTTGATTCGTATTTAAAAAACATGATAGATAACATATTCGTCGTACGGAAAACTCTCCACACAAGTTCAGCTGGTACTTGTCCGGTTTTTTAAATATTCGAATAGCATATATAATAATCAATGCTAAAACTAATCATCTTTTTTAAATTCGTAGACCTTTACCCCTTAAGGAGATATATTTTAAAAGTAAGAACGATAGTTATTTTTATATTTAATTAATAAAATTAACAATGCACCGCAGTTAAAACAAAATATTGTGGTTTTTCGCATCTTTAAGCAAACGATAAATTTCGTGATAAGTGGTCATTACAAAATTTTCATTTCTTAAGCTTTTATTCTATTTTTTCTTCTCTTTTATCTTAATATTTATATTTATTGGCACTCTGCGTTACTCAGACGTTTTAGGGCTTTAAATTAAGTTTAATTTACGAAATTTACTTTTTTTCGGATTTTTAAAAATTCGTTATCCCCTTGAAATTTACTTCCTAAATAAAGGCTTAGAGTGTAAATAGAAATTTAATTTTCAAACATGTAAAAGGCATTCTGAGAAGATAGTGTCCGAAAATTCGACGATTTCCTCCATATCTTTATTCAAATTTCGAATTGTAAAGATTCTTTGTTAAATTTCTTTGGTCGTCTTTTGATGCTTTCTTTGAGTAATTTGAAAAAAAATAGCTAGCTAACAATTAATGGATTACCCGTTCGACGGGGGCGGGACCACATCATCATTTGCCAGGGACCTTCGTCCTAAGTTAAGTTAAAATACAGAGGGGGGCTAGGGTATCTTAATTAAAAAACCCGTGCACAATTTCTTTTTAATTAATTACAGTTTAAAAAACAATCCACAGACCATCGCTGAAGAGGCATCCTCTGATCCATAGGCTGTTCGTTTTTTGTTCGCAACGGGTCCAATCTCTCGTCGTTGTTCCTTTTTGTTTTTTTTTTCTTTGGCATCCTGTAGGAGACCGAACATGCCCGGCTTCATCTTATTTCTTCTATCCCGGGGCAATTCTTTTTTAACCTCTCTTAGGCCCGTCGAAGCGGGCGAAACGGGAATCCGGGTAGGATAGGCCAGGAAAAGAAGGAATGGGGGAAATGGGACTGTCTGTGTATGTGCAGGCAAAGACCGATGTACGTGCCGGTGGAAGGCCTATTTCTCAGCCTTCCGAAACATTAAAGGAAATTAAATCGACATTATCGTTAAGCCTTTTCGCTAACAGAAAATTATCCAGATCACCCCTCTCTGCCGCCGTCGTCGTCGTTGTTGTTCCTGCTGATGCTGCTCCTGTTCTTTTTTTTTTGTTTGGTGTGGAGGATGGGGAGCATGAGCGATGAAAGGCCGCCCGGGGTCTCGGAAAGTCGAGAAGAGCGCCCGGAAGATGTAGGAATTCCCATCACACTCGATGCTGGATGAGCAAAGAAAAGCTATTTGGGCCCCACATTCCCATTTTCCGCCTCATTCTGCCATTGCGATTCCTGGAGCCCCTTCGGGCTCCATCGAAAAAAGGGAATATTGTCCTTGTGCCGTCGTCGCGGTGATACCTAGCCTTAGAAGAGGAGGTATTGTACCCATGTCCTTAACGGTTCACTGAGCTCTCCCCATCGTCTAAGGGGGAGCATCCAGAAAAATTCGTAATTAGCGGCTGTTCGTGATTTGAAATTCAAATAGAAATTCCGGTTAACGCGGCCGATGCCAAATTGCCCGGAATCGTGATCGTGATTCCTGGGGCTGTTTACAAGGATCCATTGCATCCAAATTTTCCCACAGCCTGACCCCATCCCTAAAGTTAGGCTCTCCAGGGAAGAAAGGGGATGATATTCCCAAAACCTCTTCTCAGACAAAACAGACAATTCGTGCGGCTCTTGAGGTGAGATCGCTAAATAAATTTTTAATTATCGTTTTCAATTAGCGTCAAAATTTCCCTTGAGCTAAGAAGTCTATTTCCCCCCTCAGGACCGAGCACGCGAACTCACCGCTCAACAACCCGCCACAACGCACCACAACGCTATTTGAATAAAACGGGTAAGTCCCTGTTGCGGGAACAGCAGCGCCACAAAAATGAATGGAGAAATTTTCAGAATATTTTTTATGTCCTCGAGGAGAGGTGTTTTAGGGCACGCCTAGTCACTTTCCTTTAGCTTACGATGATTGTCTTATTATTTTGCGTAATTAGCTTAACGTCTTAGCATTCAAAGTTGCGATTGTCTGCTGTCTTTCAACCCCGCAAAAGAAACCTCTGCGGTTCGTGAAAGCACAGTGGGAAAGATTTTCGTAGAGAGAATTTACGCAAAAGTAACCGTGCAGTGAAAGCAGGAGAATGAAATTTAATTACGTGCCGGTGGAAAAATGACTTTCTGCTAATTTTCGAAATTAAATTTCTTGAAAGACGAGGAAAATTAAAGGCTAATGAACCTTCGTATTGCCCTTTGCTTGTATAGAAATCTGAAATTTAAATCCAATGAGATGGTTTATGCTAAATTATGAAAACTGCACTTGAGTGCAAATTTAATTGAAATAATACCACAAATAGTTTTGTTTGAAATTATGAACAAAATTGAAACACCATTTTTATGGTCTCCCTGTAACATCGTCCGTCTATAATGTTAAAACAACTTTGATGAGATTTCTAGTTTTATATATCTCCGTACACTAGAGTTATAACTTAATAATTTGACTCTTTTTAACCTTTATAAGGCAAACTTAGAAGTTATTTTGAAACAATAAATGAAAAACTCCATAAAGTATTTTGTTTTTATATTGAAAGTATCGTTTTCAAATTTTTTGTTACAAAATTATGGAAGATCCATTTATTAAAAGGCAGTATCTATTTAATTTAGCTTCTTCCAGAAATTTAGTACCCAGCTCAGCTTTAATTTTTTTTTAATCTAACTAAAGCCTGTCTTAAGATTCAAATTTTTTTATTTATTTACTTACAAATAGATTACAAAAATACGACTCAACTTTGATCGATTTGTATCGTTACAGCTTCACAAATATTTATTCGAATTTTTCTTACCTATAAAATAAATTTTTTCAATAAGTCCCACCAAAATCGTTAAGAGTTTCCGAGAAAAAGGGGGAAGTTTATAAATTAAATACTATTTTTAACCACAGAATGTGGTTAAGCGATTTCCTAAGTAGTAAGTAAAATTATAAAGCTTTGAGCACAGAAATTGATACCAAAATAACACAACTATTTTAATAGCATGTTAAATTTTACCTTAAAGTCAACTGATAACGTAGATATTTATAAAAACCTTTAGATGTTAGATTAATAGCTTTTAAATATAAAATTTCGTTTATCTTTCAAATATAAAATTTTCTCTAAGTTACGACTTTTACTATTATTTTTGTTTCTCAGAATTTGATGATACCTAATAAGGATATCCTAAAGTGTATGTTTACGTAAAAGTTACTAGATTATGGAGTGAATGTCGTATGGGGGAGAAGGCCATATTCAAGGGCTTCTATTCTTCTATTTCAAGAAAAATTCAAAATATTTATTTTTCCTCTCGGGGGCTAGACGCTATCGTCTGTCCGTTCATTTCCTAATTCCCCAATTTTCTTGGAACATTTACGTTTTCACGATAGCAGCCAAGGAAGGAAAATCTTTTGACGAAAAACCCATTGCTGCGTCGAACATAAATTAAGTAAGGAAGAAAAGACCAAGCGGCAAACACCACTTAAGAGGAAAAGCATTGGGCGCCCGTCGCGCCGTACCGCCACTCCCACAATTTCTTTGCACAAAAGAGGAATCCCTTAAGAAGTTCCAAATGGAGGGCATACCAAAAGCAAAATCGATTGGCCCAGCAAAACTACGCACTAAATGAAGAAATTTTCTCGTCGTGTTGTTTCCGCCCTACCACCCCCAAATTGCTCCACCGTTTCCTCATCCCTAAGAATATTTTATAGATTAAGATCAGAAGCCCATGTTGCCTGCCACTTATAGGAATAAACTCCCCTCCCCTCTTCCCCTCTCCCTTCGTTCCTTACATCCCACCGATTTTCCAGTTCCCAGAGCTGGTCCTCGTTCTCATGACCAATTAAGGCGTGTGCCTAATTAGCTGTTTGCAAATTGTGACAAAGTGCTGTACAAATGCTTTTTACTCGGGGAGAGAGTACACCACTTTCAGTCATTAGTGACCCACTTCCAGTGTTTCTGGCAAGTGCCGCCACGACCAATTTCTATCGTGTCCACATTTTCCCGAACACAAGAAGTTGCAAAACACCGTTTATATTCCCCCCCAACCCCATAATCATCCAAAAACTCAGCTGGTCCGCTAAGGAAACAGACAAGACAAGGCCCAAATTCACCACGATAATGCCCTTCCACGCGCCGTACCCAGCTAGACAATAGCACCATCGGCCACGACATGAATTCCACCCTCCTCTCCAAAACTCCCAATCCCGCATACACAAAACGCGCACAAATTTTTTATGTAAATTTTATTGTTTTGTAATTAAATCCGCCTCCACTGCGATTACCACATGTTCCCATGTTAAACTTTGATACTGCTCCTTGCAAGTTAGCGCGACAATTTTATTAAATCGGTCCCCGATCCATTCCGGCGATCTGATCCTTGAGAAGCGGTTTAAGGCCTGGGAACAGGACTGAATCGAGTGGCACCCTGAGGGCACCCTCCCCAAAAATTTCTTCGCTGGATAGCACATCCAACCGGAAGATAAACTCAGAAACTGTATTAATTAAAGTTGTCGAGGACCAGCAGTCGGATCCGCCGCCATCGCCTCTACTTCCCGCTAAGACAGCCTGTTCCCATTTTGAGTCCTGTGCGAGAAATGCATCTTCCTCAGGGAGCGTGTTTTTGACACACTCAAACTGACTGCATTTTCTGGGTGTGGCAATTTTAATTTATTTTACAAGCATTGCACCCCGCCAAGATTATGTGGGATTGAGGGTGGTGTCGAAAAACTGCTTTTTCTCTGTACCCCAGGACCCACAAAGAGAACTTTATAAGTGCTGTAAGCGCGTCTGTAAAACTTCAAAAGTTGTTGAAAAACGGAGGCAGAGGCTGGTAAAAGATAACTTTTGAGTGACAAAAATTTTGCGTGTTTTGCATTTGTATGACAAAAGTTTTATGGTTAAGGATGGTTCCATTTACATGGTGTAGAGTTTAACAGAAGTTGGTTCAAAGTCCGCATTGACTTTGAGGTTAAAATTCACCATAATGTCAATTTCCAACATCCTTGCTGAATAAATTAAGGGATTATTTTCGAATTTTAAAAGTAAATTGCTATCTATTGATTCGTACATCTACAAAATCAATATCATGTCCGGACTATAGTTTCAAAATCTTAATGATCATTAATAGCATTTCTAATACTATAGAAAAAATGTCTGTTAAGGTAAAAATGATAAAAATCAAAATACATTTAGCATTTATCCTAAATTCTTATACTTTTCTTTTCTTCATCGTATCATACTACAAAATAAATTGTGGACTTTTTACAATTGTTTCTAAAAGAATCGAAATTTTGAATGTAATACGTAAACCTAGAAATAAATTTTTCATTTGATATTTCATTTTTACTTTAAAATGGTAAAATTTCAGAAAAACAAATAACAATATGAATAAAGAATTATAACAATAATATTTCAGAGATATAAGCTCGAGTTTGACTAAACCTTATTTTTAAAAATATATTCCTACTACTAAAAAGTACAAAATATTTAAGTAAATTTTATGATACAAACTAAGATGAATTTCTTTTAGAAAAATCTCACTTTTATAGAATTTTGAAATCTTAAATTAATTTCTTTAACAACTGAAATTAGTATTTCCAATTTATTGTAAACCTGTTGACCTAAAATTTGCGAAAATCAGGAAAAACATTTTGTTCGCGATTTAAACAAGTAAATGTCGCGTACACCAAAATAAAACATTCTGAAATTGTGTCTTTAGCATCAAAATTCTTGGGTTTTTTTCTAAAGTATTGTTTAAAAAGATTCAATACCTCCGTAAATAGAGTGAATTATTGTCATATCTTATAGTGCTAATAAAACTGGTAATAAATTCCGACAAAATTATATTATACCTCATTTTGCTATGAAATAATATGATTAACACCCATATTCAGACACAATACAATTTCAATATCAGACCCTTAGTCTAATCACTCGTTTAATATACAAAAAGGTAAAAAGGCAACATACAGATCCATACAATTTGCTTCGAATAGAATCCCCTGCCACTCTTAATTCTACCAAATGTGCCCTTTTTGGTATGAAACCCCCAAATAACTTCAACTATAGAAACGTTCTACCTCTTCTATTCTTCGGCAATTTCAATCCAGCCGTTGTAGCCTCCTGAAACAGAAGCGGAGCTCTTCAAACAATGACGGTAAGCACACAAATTAAAAGCGCTTTATTTGGATGTACCTTCATCTCTTCCTCATCCCACTTTAAATCCCATGATCTCTTTTCTTATTTGTTCTCAAAATAGTGAAAAAATTGGAAAAAAATGAATAAAACAAGGAAAATTCTTAAATTCATTCCAAAATCCAATTTTAAGGTAATTCTTCTAGGTAAAAAGGGATGCCAAATAGAGAGCATGGGGAGCGGAATGTTCGTCCCAACTAACAAATCACAAGTACCTTTCAAGAAATTAAGTACACACCACGGCGTGCCATCCATGCCAACGAGCACGTTACCGGGCCTTAAGCACACCTCCTCGCCGGCTTAAGCACGGAATTCCGCTCGAGAAATGGGACCTATATATCGCAAAAGATCTACCGCTTCTGCTCCCCTTTCTTAAAACGAATTTCGGGGGGATAAAGGCGGATTTTTCGGAAGAAAAGGTACAGAGCAGAGGAACTATCACCAAAAAAAAAAATAATATTCCACACCATTGAAAGCGTCGAGGTTTAATTCATAATTCAGTGAAGGTATAAATACTTGAGATTTCTTGCCGATTTCATTAATTCCTAAACTCGATTTAATTTTATCACACCAAAGGGGCTTTAATGGGAAAGTGGAGGAGCTAACACAGAAAATAATACCAGGGGGAGAGGAGCGAATTTGACGGTGAAGTAAAAATCAAAATAAGAAATTTCTAAGATGTTTCGAGATACTGTCGTTCGTTCTCGGCTTTTTCTACAAAACATCCCGCCAAAGTTGAATGCACTTGTAGCCTCTACGCTGCAAGTTGCAAGAACACGAGACAAAATATAGACTACTTATATCTAAGAATCGCTACCGGGATGTGCGCTCCGAACTTATCTAAAGCTTTGTCTTAAGATTTTCTACAAAATCCCAACATACCACTCGGAGCTTGGCAGTTTGGTAGAGGTTCAGATTATTTCTAAGGAACGTTTTAGCGCTTCCGTCGTATTTCTCTAATTCTAATTCGACCGTGGGAAGCGATAAAAAAGAGAAACTGCCAGGCATTACGTGAATAAAAACAACCCATTAAGACGATGTAAACCTTCGAAATGTGCCCACACTATCCGATCCCCACCATGATACATTCACCACCCACATTCTCCCAAATTTTCCTATACCATACTCGCCGGACTATGAGACCTTTTGCTACTTGTACTGAACTAAAACCGGAGGGAATCCTCCGGAAAATAGAGTTGTAATTCGCCGCAAATAAGTGAACGTTCGCCGGTACTGCTGCATCGAAGCAGGTGGTGGTGGTGGCGGTGGATTTTCGGCTAGAGAAACAAATGAACGTTCGAAAGCGAAATGTGAACGTCTTGAATGTTAGGGGGCATTCAGAAAATGAGGACTGGTGCGGTGTGGCGGTATGAGCCCAACTAATGTTTATTGGTGCACATGATAGAACTAGCTTGGAACCAGCCGTCTGCTATGGGGCTGTCTCTAGGGGGGGAAATAGTACTGTTCTGTTAGAGGTTCTGTAGGTTTTCTAGGTCCTGGCTGCAGCTACGAAGACGCTCCCTATGAACCGAAAGCCTTCTCTGCACAAAAGAGGTATACCCTTACATATTACACGGATACCGGGTAGGTGAATAAAGGAGGAGAGAACGAAGGTATGAGGTATACTAAATTTATTGAATACTGTTTACAATCCACCCAAAAACAGAACCAACCCTTACCTTCCTTTCTCACCACCTTTTTGCTGACTTCGAATATTCCTGTAACGACTGAAACTCCCCTGTTAGTCGTGGTTGCTGTTACAGTAGCAGAGAGGAGGGCAACTGAGGTTCGTTTACAGTATATGCCATGGAGCGAGCGACGCGACTATTGAAAATATTAACTCCCCTCCTCTCTTCCAATCTCAAATAAGGGTTGGTTCATAGGGAGGCCTCGAATCGTTCACCGAATGAATTGTAAACAACGAACGGTAAATGGGCGAAGAAAAATAAAATTTATTTAATTCTTGTTTTCGGCTTTCCTTTCATAAAAGAGAAGAAAAAAAAATTTTTTTGTTTTGTTTTTCTTTTCAGCATCGAAGTACCCAATTTTTATACATTCTCCCTCAAATATTCGAAAAATATACTTCCTCAGCCCTCTGAGCAAATAGTGTACACTCCCCCTAAAGGCAATAAATTGCCAAAATAATTGCATTTTTATATATGAGCTATGGATATCGCGATATGTCGAATTGAGTCAACCAATCATTCGTTCCTGTTCGCGAACAATTTTCCATTTGAAATTTATTTTCCGAAAACATGGGATATTGAGGTGCGGGAAAATTGTAGGTGTATTTGCTGTTTTACAGATAAATTTTCCAGACAAACATTTTGCCAAATGCTAAAATCAAAAGGAAGTTACTTTAGAATGATTTATGTCGTATTTTACAGCCACTGAAAAATAAGATACTTATTTTGTAAATCATGTAAATTTTTGCTTTTACTACCACAATATATTTTGATGTTTTATTATTTTTGTAATTTTTTCAGTTTTTCTAGTTTATATTAATAAATTGACATAATTTACATACCCAAAAAATAAAATCAACGACCTTGAGAATTGACATGTACCATATTTACAATATGTCCAAATGTCACCTTTATTTCTAGAATGATATATCAGTTCATTTTAATTTTCTAGAAGCCTAGATAATTGGTAATTACAAATTTGTTCTCATAAGCACAGTTTAAGAAACAATTGTATCAATAAACGCTTACTGCAAATTCAGAAAGTATGATTAACATTTTATTTTACTTTCCCTACACGTGTCTGTTATACTTCAGTTTGAAATCATTTATTAAAAAGTTAAAAACGATAGAGAAACAGGACTGCACTCCTTTTGAAATAGTTTTTGATATTCTCCATCAATTACTCAGTAAGTAAATTTTGTATTAATGCAAAGCGGTTTTTATTTTGTAAATTTTGTATAATCAATCTTAAAAGCCCACATGTTTAAACATTTCGTAATCGTTCGGCTTTTTTGTCACGAAACAGTATAAAATATTTTGGAATTTACCGAATAATATCATTATCTTTTTAATCAGAAAAGTGATTAGTGTCTGTTTTAAAATGAAGTTAAGCGGTTTGTTTCTAATAGCAATCTTTCTTGCTATGTTTGTGGGATATAGCAATAGTAACATAGGTAAAAAGATATTTTACATGATTATTTTTAAATCAATATTGTGTTTAAATATTTTTCTTATAAGTAGTCAGCAGACGCAAACGAGATACTGGCTGGTGTCCATACGGTAAGTGTTATGTGATAGATGGACAAAGGAATGAAAGACTATAAATGTTTGTCCTAATTTACATAGATGTTTAATAAAGAAGTGAATTTAAAAAATATATCTTATCATGTTTAAATTTTCTTTCCTTGACAAAAAAATAAAACGAATTTTCCATAAATTAGACTGCTACATCGAAATTTCGTTTATAGTGTACTATTAATTTTTATAAAATTAAGGAACACTTAAACGTACGGCAATTTTGGTTTGATATTTTGTAAATTTTGCAATACGAAAAAAATTAGGTACAATAAAGCTAAATCAATTCTTACAGAAATCTCCGTCAGGCCATGCGCGTGCTGCTTAGAAGTGCGTTGGTATTGTTTTATAGCAATTCCAAGCTATTGTAAGATTAAAACTGAGTCGATGCAGGTGTTTAAACATTCTTTCTTATCGCAGAAGATAATTACCTTACAAACATTCATTCAAAAGCACCAAGTCTATCGTTTCTTACTTTATACTGTCAGTAACCGGTGACGCGATCCGAACGGAAAGTTCAGTATCAGTCACCGGTGACTGGCGTGGCAGCCAACGATATTGTTATAGCTATAGTCTCTCTCTGTAGTTTATATATTGGAAAAAATACAACTATAACGAAAAAAAAACATTTATATTCAATTTTTGAAGCAAAGTATGTAAAAAATTTGCATTGATGCAATTTTAACAAACCATTTTTGTAAAGCAAAGTTCTTATTGCAAACAGTCTGTTAAATCACATTTTAGAAGTTCGAAAAAAGTAAAAAGTCTAAAAAATAAAATATACAGGATAACAGCTCCACAGACTATAGAGAAATATGCTTTAAAGCTCTTAAGAATGATTTAAAGCAGAGATCCTCTTAAGATACTATTTTTTTTTTAACAATCTATACCAGATAATCCCATTACTTAAACTGAATACTAAATTCGTCGAATAGATATACCACTGAAGGGAAGTTTAATAGTTCGATGAGTTAACCCATTTTCCCAGATATTCCCAAGCGGCCAACAATTTTCCCTGATAATCAGTCACAGTGTCGATAATTTTCTCTCGGTTCACAGCTCGAACCTTAACTTCGACATCCTGCTCTGTGGTTGGCTCCTGGCTGAATCCTGCTTAGACACAAAAACTAATTGACCTGTCGGAGAATGGAAGGCCTATGTCGAAAACATAGACCAGGACTATGCTACCAGCTAAGGTAACTATTCCCCCCCCCCATCTCTCTCTCTCTCTGTTATCCCGTCCATATGTCACGTCGTCAAAGAAACAAAGGATGTCCCCCTTCTCTAGAACACTAAACGGTGGCGTATTCGGGATATTCTGGACGAACAAGGGATCAATGGAGCAAAACATTCTCGGAGTCTCTCGGCCTGCAAAGGTAGAGGCCTCCTGTAGGAGACGCCCCCTGGGGGCATCAACAGAGAATTTCTGTTGGCATATAGTTTTCGGGATGCGAAGGGGGACTCATTTGATCAAAGAAACAAAAGCAGTCAAAATAGATTGGTAACACATGGTGCACCTTGTTCAGGGCTCTAAGCCTTTCGAGAGGGGAAGAAAGGGGACTATCTAGAAGCCAAGTGTCGCATCCCGCCCGCACCCAGTGATAAAATGGAATAGTTCATGTGTTTTGCAAAAACCTAAACAAAAACCAGGGTGTAGGGAAAAGAAGGATGAGAATCCATCCAGAGGGTTACGTGCCTCGAAATGGATGGCACTAGCAAAAAACTAACTGAAAAGCTGTAGGACACTTTTTCCTGGAGCGCTTCTAGTAATAGAAGGAAAGTGTGCTTCCTCCCTATTTTCCACGGAAAAATCGAGTGTTCCCGACGACGTCCAACATCTGTCACTCAACAAACATCGGTAGATGTTTGGTTTCTTTTTTTTTTGTTTATGGGTGGACTCCCCTTTTTGGTATAGGAGTTACCCGAATAAGGGTGATGCTGCGGCGAGCATAAAGTTCATTGTTGTGGAAGATGAGAAAGTGTCGAAATCACGTGAGAGATGACTTTTCATCCATTCCTTCATTTTTAGCCCCATGCAATTCACGGGGTTAAAAATATCCCATTTTCATGATGACTATCGCCGGACTTAACACGAATGGTTGGCAGGGTGTCAGGGATTTTGTGCTACGTTCGGGAAAAGGATGGTAAAAATGAAAAATAAGGTCAATCACTGAAAAATAAAGGCAATCAAAGAGTGTAAATGTATTTTAAGTTGAGCTTAACAACAGTGCAACATGGGCGTGAATGTACCCCATGATGAGGGTGTCCTGGAAAAGGGTTTCCGTGTTCATGTCCATTACTCGCTCGTTTATGGATCTCAACATTTTCGAGCGTGTGTCGACCGTGGCAAAGTTGTTTCGAGCAAAAATCTATTGCCCAGTCCCCGGTTAGAAACCTTCTAAAAAAAAAATAAAATAGAAAAAAAATACCCTGAACCTCTTATTCTCCATATTTTTACGAAATTACGTTATTATTTATTTCGTCACATTATAAATAGATTCCTTTTTATTTTTCTACACGTGCGTTTAAAAAAATATTAAACTGCCTTGTCTCTTACAAAAATATTTTGCATTTTATTTTAGTTCAAGGAAATTAAACACAAACAAATTAAAAACTTCCAGAGAAATTTATAGCGAATAGGTTTTATTTATTGATTTTTTATGTTTTTCACAAAGAAGAGAGGGATGTATAAAAATGATAAATTTTGTCTAAAATAATTTTCGAAAATGTAACATTTGAAAAAAAATAATTTGATTCTACTTGAAACCTTGTTTAGAGTCAAACGAGAAGAATATACCAAATCAGTTTGCAACGATATATTTAACTCTGAAATTTTATAAACTGAAATATGTTCCCCCCAGAATTTGATAGCATTAAAGATATTTCCAATTTGTTATTTTAAATAATTCGCCATGAATCTTTTAACTGAATGAATTAAACTTAAATGTCCTTAATAGAATTAAAAATAAATAAAATACCGTAGTTTTGAAAAATCGTTTATAACGTAACTTAAGTGAAAACTTTACCTTTAATACAAACAAAATGAAAATCAAGGAATACTTCGAAATGTTTGAAAGCCTTTAATTTTTTTATATAATAACCTAAGATTCAGGCTATCTATCTTCCTCAAAAAGGTCTTAATTTATTTGTATTTACAGATACCTGGTGGAAACATCTTTAATTTAATTTTTTTGTTTTTATTTGAACAAATCGAAAATTAACTCGATCTTGTTATACGTCCGCTTTGGAAGGTAGTCATATCTCTACCAAAATGAGTTACTTAGCATTTTTGATTTCGAAAACCAATAAATGTTGGTTTAATAATAATAAAAAGTAGTATAAATCTTGAACCAGAAAATGATATATGTCGTATATTCGCGATTTTATTTTAAAAAAAATAATATTTATAGGTGATGCTGATCTAAGGTCATCTTTTTGTAATTTGTATTGAAATCCCAGTCTGTAAAAAATGATTATTGGGGTCTCGTTTGCGCGGTAATAATACAAATTGTAATACGAGTAAAGTTAAATGATTTTCGAACTATTTCGCGATTTTGGTGTTTTAGGTAAAGTAACCAACTTGTAGATCACATAAAGTGGTCTACTGGATCAGTTTACCTCCTACTGTAGTATGTTAAATACGTTTTTAAATATTTTATTTTATATTATTAATAATAACACTGCCTTCCAATAGGAAAATTCTTTTTTCTACAGACGTACGCTGCATTTAATAGTGCTAGCCATTTTATGCCATTAACGCCTGTTTTTGAAATAATCATGATTTAAAGTTTTAGGTTAATAGTGTATTTATATCAATGTAATTCGAAGATATATCCATCGTTTCTTCAAGACAAAAAATAGTCGAAACATTAAAACACGATTTCATTCATATTTCGCAAAAAATAGGAACTCTTCGTAATTTTTTATCATTTTTTGATTTCAAAATGTTTGAGGGAATATTATTAAGGTGTTAATCGGTAACTACCAAAGTTTACAAATCAACGGTTTTTGATGAAAATTGATACAGGGCAGTTTTTTAAATGTATTCTCATTTGGTGGGTACCGTGTACGCAATTGTGTCTGGTGATCGACTGAGATCGAGTGTTAAATATAAAAAATATAAATTTTCTCTACTTGTAAGATTTTTCCATGGATTTTGCGCCATATAAGAGAGTATGCCTTTTTTGAAATCTGGTTGTTTTCTCTAACATATAACGCTTGAAGAGAAATTATCAAATATAAAAAAGTAAAAAGGAAAATCCGGTTAAAGCTATTATTTAGGTGTCTTAAAATATAATGAATGAATAAATATATGAAGTGTAGAATTCATTAAATTATCAACATTTAAAGTAAACAAAAAAAAGCAATCTTCTAGGGGTATTATAGCCTAATCCTTTCACCCTTTCGGTACGGTAGAGTTGGCCCCGGTTATATATTCACTGTACGGCAGTGTAAGCTGCGAAAGAGGTTTGGCTTCAAATACAGTGTAAAGTTTTCATTCCAAGCAGTGCCGCATTGATAGAAATCTCGAACTCCATGGAAATAAAATAATGAATTTGTAGATTACAAAAAAAAGTAAAAAAAGCCAAATAATTAGAACAGCTAGCGACTTTACGCACAGGATGCATAATATAGGGAATGATCATACCCACAGAATTTTCCATGAATGTCGACTTTATTCGGCGATTGTACCCAGAGACCGTTTCGTGAAAAAATTGCTTTATTTTTCTCGTGCACTTGGAAACTAAACTCATATGGCAACTTTCTATGTTATTTTTACTCTTTAACCAGAATTTTCATATGGGAATTGAACCCACAACATCGAAATGGCAAACTTAGAGAACGTTTTATGGATACCGATTATAAGTGGCTTTAGTACCAAAAGAGTTAAATCGCAAATATTTCGAAAACCAGCGCTAACTTTGAAAAATGACTAGCACCATTGAATTCAGAATTTTTTAATTAAGGTTACTAGGAAAGTGCATTATCTGTTAACATTTCCGACTAGCATAGTGTACTCAATTTAATATTATGCACATATAAACAGGACTAAATTCCCTGGTCGCATGCTAAGAAATTATTGCAATAAATCAATATTAAAGGTTTTACCTCCCTTTCCCTTTTATTTAAGAAAGAAATACAAAAATACAGATATTAAGCAGTTCAATTTTGAATTCATAAATTTTGTTTAACCTGGAAAATTTTTAGAAATAGATATGACCGATTTTAGCTCGAAGGTCTTTAATTAAAAGAAAAATTGAGAACTAAAGAAGATATCGCCCTAAGAACCCTCTACCATCATGCGTCCACACTTGGCCCGAATAATCCGAGGAAAGCTCATCTCAACATTGAACCTTCCCATGTTCATCAAGAATCCCACCAAGATTATTAAAGTAAGCCAAATGATGAATGTTCCCTCGTTCACCTTTCAATGGATTCCAATATTTCGCTGGGAGTAGGTACCATCACACAATCTCGAACACACCCCCGCTCACACATATCCCCCATGACTCATTAACATCACGTGGTAGTTGTACGGCCTCATTAATCATAGCGGCAACTTGAATTATATTTCCTTTTCGTCCTCCAACTCTCGCATATTATGTCAGGCAGACACTGCGAGCACTACAAGTGGAGAACTTGTTTCTTTGGGGGTATCTGTCATTATAGCCATCTGAAAAGCATTCAACCCTGTCACTCCCATGCTCCATCCATCGTCATCCTGAATCCCGGGTCTCGAGTCCCGTGTCTCGGCTCCTTCCGTCCCTTCGAGAAAACTATCACTCGTCCTGACGGAATGCCTGGGCGGGGGCTGCTGAATATCGACATCAGTTTTCAGCGCTCATCAATCACCGCAAATCGATGCCCTTTTTCCGATAATATGTCAGCGAAATTGAAAAATATTGGTCCTTGCCCGGATCCCTGTGGTACGTGTCATCTTACCCAATGATTTTTACATCAAGAAGCACAAACAGCCCGACGAGGACCGTAGATCACAATTCCTGCAGCAATCGAACGGTGTTCCGGCAAAAGGATGGGGAATGTAGGGGGAGGGTAGCCAGAAGACCAATCGACAGAGGGGTATTTTCTTCCTATGTTTTTTCCCAACCATTTTAAATTTTATGACAGAATCCCGGATTCTGGCCTGCTTCGCCTCTGCTCGTACATGCACCTACTTAGAGGACCCCGGATACATCGTACAGCACGAGTAAGAATTCCCAGATAAGAGGGGGGAATAGGGAATTACAGGGAAAAGGGAGAGGGAGAAATACCCTACATATTTTCGCATCAGAAACAGAAACAGACGATTTATTGAAACAAAATGGAAAACCAAGGACAACGGGCGGGAAGAAAAGTAAAAAAATTTCAAAAAATTGTAAATGGATGGGATGGAGAATGACAGGCGTTCTGCCTGTTCCCGACCCCCGAAAAATCCTGCCCGATCTCAAACATTATGCCGTGCTCCCGGCATACAGCATCCAACCATCCAGAGGAGACAAAAATGCGAAACATGAGCTGAACCGGGAGCAGAGCCGATGTAATGTAGCGAACATTTCGCAAACGCTTAGCAAGCGGAGCACGTCCCATGTAATGAATTTGGCGTCTATCTATTTTATGTATATTGAATCCTCATCCTCCTTCGCCCGTTCCGCATCCCGCGGACACCGTCGAGGGTACCGTTGACGGAGGGGGATGGCGGTAATTGGTCGGAGACGAAAGAATGGCCCCGGCCACGGTGAAAAATTGTCGAAGATATAAAATTCCTGGCACATATCCTGGCCCGGAAACTGTTCTGCTCCATGTGTATGTATGTGACCCCCACAATCCCCTTTCTATCCCTGACGGGAGCCTATCGTGCTCCTCGTGGATGCTGCGAAGGATGACGATGACTAATTTCATGTACTTCATCCTCCTGCCCGACCGCATCTATGGGCGACGCGACACCCGAGACTGTTGCATTTTATTTCAAAATTTTCCAATGTTTGTTTCCATGTTGCGAACACGTTTCCGGGCCAAAAGAGGAAGAAATGAGTTGGAAACTTCAATCTAACTCAATCTGCAGGAGTTTTAATTATCACCGGGAAAACAGCCCTGATAACTTTAACCCGTGTACCAAAGCCACCCCCATACTATCCGCCTTCATCGCACCTCAATTTAACGAAAAAATATATTTTTTTTTTGTTGAAGAGGTTCCCCCCGATGCCTTTTTCTGACACCACTCTTAATAAAGCAAAAATTCTCTTTTATAATTTCACAGTGCAAAAAATCTGCACAAGAATAAAATTCGTGCAAAAATTGTTTAGTTTTCATTTAATCACCTCAGGGATTGCGCGGGTGATGGATGTGAAAACATTTTTGGGGACTTTATTCCATTTTTTTTTGTTCCTTTGCCGTCTAAGTGAATTAAAGACTCGCTCCAATGCATGGAAACATTAAGAGAGCGCGCGAACGTGCTTTGTTGGCTTCGTCGCTTTTGTGGAAAAAGAACTTTTTTTTTCGCGAGACAAGGCGGGTGGGGCCTTTTTTTTTGGGGGGGGGGGGTCTCCATTTCCATAAAAGGACAATTAGAGGAAAAAGACATTTCTTTTTTTTTTTTTTTTGTATAACATTTAAAATTTCCGCCGTGTTGCTTTTATAAGGCCGTTTTTTTTTTCTTCTTTCATTTGTTAAGAGATTCGTTGATTTTTCTCAGGGGAGATATTTATAAATTAGGAAGGGGTAAAAGGAATTTTTAAACAAAATGTCTCTTTGTTTCCGGATTAATTTATAAATGATTAAGGACATAAACATTGAATGTGATGGTGTCAATCTCACTCGGGATTTTAAATTTTAATATTTATTTATTTATTTTACTTTTCGCCTGGGATTTACCATAAACTGTTTGTGCTTGATATAATAATTTTTTTTTAATAATAAATTAGTAGTAAACCATTAACCCTATATTTAATCATAAACTACAACTTTCTTTCAGATTTCTATTATTCCCATAAAACTATTTAACTAATTCCTTCCATTGCTCAACTCTACCCCACCCATGAGGTAAGTTGACCAACACGAAATGACCTTGAGTTTCTAACAATAATATCGAAATTATATTTAAAATTAGGTGTGGGGGGAATACAATATATGACGAAAATTATGATATAGATAAACAGAAAGCAATCACTCACAAATTGTAAACCCACCACTTCATTTGCCAACTGTTGGAACGAAATAGCAGTTTTTGACTGTTTCGTTTTGACTTGCGGAAACCGTTGTTAGAGATAGTCTCGCTGGACAATCGGCATTGGCAGGGGTAAAAGGGTATAAGGGTATAAGGGTACACGCAAACAAATTTGGAAAAAAGTAAAATGAAGTCTGCTCGTCGATTAGAAGAACGCCATAAAGAAGCAAGAGTAGAATTCGTAAGAAAAAATATGGATAGAAATTGGGCACACTGTAAGTTTTCAATTAAAGTAAAATTAAGAAAGCCTTAAAATAAAAAATAAAAAAATAGGTGATATTTTCTGATAAAAAAAAAATTAAATTTAGATGGACCGGAGACTATTGGCGAGATTTAAGAAAAGAACCCCTATATTTTTCTAAAAGAAACTTTGGCGGCGGAAGCGTTATGGTTTTGGGGCGCATTTTCTGTAACTGGGCTGTTTGGAATTGCAATTTACTTCGTCAAGAATGAAAACCAAGAACTACACGGATGTGCTCCAGATGAGTTTAGTCCCTTTTATTCGGCAAAATCGTGCAACAGAGTTGGTTTTTCAGCAGGATAATGCTCGCATTCATGTCAGCCGCGAAACCAAATCCTCGTTCTCTTCTAATTCGATTAAGATTTTGGAGTGGTCAGTATACTCTCCTGACCTCAATCTAATTGAGAATCTCTGGGGAAACTTAGTTCGCCGAATGAGTGTACACGAAAAATCACCAATTCAACTCTGTTGAGGACCTAAAACGGGCAATAGTGGGAGAATGGAATGTTATGGTTTTAACTTAATCTCATCAATAGCATGAAAACGAGAATTTTTAATACAATTTTGAAGAAGGGAGCTACTCTTTATTAAAATCAAAACTGATCATTGAAGTGATAGATTTATAAATTATGAGTAATTATTTCCTCTTTACTAATATCATAATTTTCGTCATATATTGTATTCCTCCAGAATCAATAGTTTTCTAGAAAACGCAGTTTAGTATACAATTCTGGATATGTTTTTAGAAAAATAAATGACAATTCTATAGGCGTAGGTATCAAGTGAATCGCATTCAATGGTTAAAAGATACGATAAACTAAGTAAACAATTTCTGAACTAGCCCCACTCTACCTTACCTTTTAACAACTAGAAACTAGACGTTAATCAAATTTTCTCAAAATATGAAAATTAGAAGAATAGTTTAAAAAACTACCTATGACTGACTGAGTTTTTTATAATTTTATATTACAATATACAGGCATCCCTCGAATAGCATAGTTAATTAAGTTCGGGTTCTTCGAAACCATGTTATTCCAACCCGTGTTATGCGATATAGTTTTCCGTGTTATTTAAGGACTGCCGCAAGTTTTATCTGTGCTTCGCGATCTTCATATAATATAAAATATCGTGCTATTCTAGGGATCCCTGTATTTAAAGCCTATAACCAGGGCCGGCACGAGGCAGGTTCAGCGCGTTCACCAGAATCCGACACCGCGTTAAAAGCCCTGTGATTTACGAAAATTCATTAAGAATTTTGCAGGACTCCCTGTATAATAAATAGATTGAATATTCGGATGCGTGTAGAAACACATACTGACATAAGTGCAAGATTTTCTCTCCTATCTTTGCATTAAAATATTTCGTTGCAGCCTATTCCATTGTAAAAAGCAATCTTTCGAAAGAATATCCAAAACTATTAAACGCACTATAAATAATGCTAACTGCGTCAACAACCGTGGATTCAGCTAAATGCAGTTTCTCGCAGTTGAAAGTAAATAATAAAAAATTATTTGCGATCGTCAATAAGCCACAATTGATTTGCATCTCTAGGCTGCTCTTTCAATAGAAAACGAAATAGCAAATTCAAAAAATGTTGGTGACGTAAAATTTGGCGGCAAAAGAAGCAAGAAAAATATTTAGTAAAATATATAAAATTATAACATTCTTTGCACTGAAGTATAATAAATAATTCCTCATTATAAAATTTAAGCTTTGGATTTGAATGTGTATTCTCTCGAACCCTGGCTTGTAATGAAAAGTTCTGTCGCTTCTTTTAGCGTTCAACTACTGGGCCCTACTTTGATAAAGATGACAATAAATTTATTTACATGATTATCAAAATGTGCTAACTTATGCGCCATGAACTTAATTCGATTCACTAATAAATTGGTGGATATGCTCCGTTCGGGCGGTTCAGTTCGTGAACAAATTGTGAGCGATTGATAAAAAACCGGCAAGTATCACTTTCAGCATTTGGAGAAAAAATATAACTATACTATAACCAAATGTACTGTGTATGTTCAAAGAAGAGCCACACATCTTAATCTACCAAGGGCTGGCCCAATTGATCGGCATTTATCGAAAGCACCCACCAATGAAGGTTGTGAGATAAATTGAAGACAATTCAGCAATAGAAGCATTCAAGGAATTCTCAATTAAAAAATTATAAAGTTATATACATAAAATTAATTAAAATAAAATTTCATTCAAATCTGTTAAGTAGTTTTAAATTTATAGCCATTAGATTTCCTAAATTTAACATTCAATTTCTTGTTTGAGATCTTACATCGTCTCAGGATGGTTGGAATAGACCTTACTAAAAACAACTCAATAGCAGGTCGCGACGGACGACATCAAAATGATCACACATCTTGTGTATTGTCTCACTAAAATTTTCTTTATTTCTCTAATGTGTTTTCATTATTAACAAATGTCCATGTTTTAATTATACAAATCCAAAATTCAATACCCTTCAACCGCAGATTTTTTCGAATTGAAGACAATAACTGAAATGTCCCATAAATTCACAAGTATAATTATGAGTAGTTAACAAATGTCTAACCTTACCATGTATGATCTGAGATTTTTGGCTAGCATTTACTAACTATTAACGGCTGTTTTCCATATATAATTTTGCTATTACAAAATAAGCCTGGATTTAAAAATTTTAATATGTCTTTTTGATACATAAAATCTTAGCATGAACATAAAACTATTATTAATAATTAGCTAGTCAAGAGTTAAGTTTAAGTATAATCCTATATTAAAAATATTTAATAAAACCATTTAAGTAAGATTAATAAAAATTCAAAAGCACTATCGTAAAAATTGGAAAATAGGTTAAAATCAATATAAAAGCAATATTTAAAATATCGTCTGTTGTATTACGAGGTTTTCATTTCAGTGGTTCCATTTTCTCCTTTTTTTTATACATTTTTAATAGACAAAATGCATATTTGGTTTTACACATTCCAACATGTTTTAACCCAGCAAAAGTAGAATTAATAATTTTAATATTTACAAATTTTATGTACCTAATAATGCAATCTACGAAAAAATGTTTCCCTGTTCCAATAAGTTAATAACATCTGAAGGGAAGGGATTTAATAAAATCGGACCTCTGATTGTTGCACAGA
The DNA here is from genome assembly GCA_963969385.1 of Philonicus albiceps. Lineage (NCBI taxonomy): Eukaryota > Metazoa > Arthropoda > Insecta > Diptera > Asilidae > Philonicus > Philonicus albiceps. The sequence goes on from OZ017775.1 coordinate 9,621,346, forward strand.
ACAGTTGACACGTGCAAAATGAATTTCAGAGTTAATTCAAATAGAAACAGAGGACTGAAAATTGTCCCAACCGACAGACTAAAAATAAGCCTATCAAAAATACAGAGTAAAAAAAAAAAAAAAACAAAAACAGTAATCCTACACCCAACCAAAAATCTTTCATTTCCAGAAAATCCATTATTCACTGTCCATCACTTGTTTACGTCCCGAATTAATCTGAAAATCAAACCGAGAGCTAGACTCCTCCCATGGGACACTTGCTGAGTTGGAATCTGGGTGGGTCCTTACGACTAATTAATTAATTAAACTGAAATATAATTCCAAAAATATGCACAGAAGCACAGGCCATGCAAATCCACTTTGGATTTAACCATTAATCACTTAAAACTCGAACCGACTCAAAACTTGGTGGGTGGAAAAAAACTTAAAAAACTTCAATTTTTATTACCGGACCAAAAAAACAAAAAGAACCCCCCTTCACCGTCTTCTGACGGTGTTGTTAGAAAACTCCAATGAATTTTCGGACAAGAATTTTTTGAAGTAATTAAAAATGCGACAAATGGAAGAAAAAAAAAATAGATGATTACAAATTTTTTTTTTTGTAATTTTTTATTTTTCGTAAATTTAATTTACGGAAGAGCTTGTGGGAGAATTGGGGGCGAGGGTGGGACTATGAAAAGGTAGTGTTGCGACATCTGAATGAAAAAAAGTCTTCCACTCATTTACTCGAGAAGTAGAAGTGCTCCAGCATTCACTCTCTGTCGGGATTTCTGGATAGAGCAGGAATTGCTAATTAGGTCAAAGCACCCCATCCAGGCCGTTTTCGCCATCCCCATCGAGTGGGGGTGGACCGAAATTGAAAATCCCGGTCCAGGTTGCAATAAATAAAATGATAATTTATTTAATGCAATGCGGCTCAAAACCTGAACCGGACCTGAACCAGGCTCCTCCGACTGGTCAGTCGTCCTAAATTTATAGTAGACTCGGACGAATCTGCAGCCGAGTATGTAGCGAATTTAAGATTAAGTGTTAATATTCGGATAAGGCTGTGCGGTAATGCTCGAGATTTATCCTTTGCCAAGTTACTTCATTAGCAGATCCCGTCGGTAGCGGGGGATGGCATCACAAAACATTAATTACCGTCCAGGAGGCCGGAGGCTGACCGCAGACATGCAGTTTTGGTCGTATCGGTTGATTTCACCAAAATTCGATGGAGATTTGGGATTTATTGTCGATTCATGTTTATGGGAAGGTACTAAAATGTGCTAATAACATGCACCAAGTCATCGCTGAATGCCGCGAGAATTCAAATTAACTGAAATGGTTCGTAGCACCATTTTAGCGGTCGTATCAGCTGACTGAAACGTAAAAATTTTACGATTTCGCTACAAAGTTATAGTTGCCTGGATCGACATTTTTTTTTTTTGTTTTTTTCTCCATTCCTTACGCCCACAATACCGATGGAAGGTGCAGGGACTAATAATGGGTTTTGCAGCCCCGACCAAGGCCTGTTGCAGATGCAAAAGCTGCAAAAATTCGAGTCACTGCAGGAATTTTCCTCGTGATTTCGTCTGCCGGCGGGTGCCTGTGCCCTGGGTATGTGTACCCTATAAAATCCTCTAAACCCACTCTAAACCAAATTCCACCCAATAAACTTTTATGGAAGAGTCTCTGGAATAATTGTGTGCATTCTTCCAGCGGGAGCACGATGGCATGACGGCGTGCAGTGGCATGGTTACGTCCGTCAGGCACCGAGAATCTACCTAAAGAGGGTACAAGCAACAGAATTCGGCTCCCTTCTAGGATCGAAAAAGTTATGTGGTGCTAACTGTAAAGGGCTGCACCCGGAGCTGACATGACTTTCTGGCCATGACATGCATTGCATCTGTAATAATGCGGGATCCCATCCCACCTCTGTTCAGTTCATTTTTCATTGAAACCAAAAACTTCATTTTTACAACACTACAGGTAAAATGTAAATTAAACTGATAAAATTAGCTCAAGCAGTTTCATAAGAGGGTCACATTATGATAGAAATTACATTTCTACCCTTAATTCTTAAAAGATGAATCCCGGGAAATTGACTGTTTTTACAGAAAAATTCACACTTATACCAATCCTTTAAAACGCTTATTACCCACTTAATGTCCAAAATACGGTTTTCTATATTCGTCATTTTCATTTTTTTCAAAAACGTAATGTGATGGAGCATTTTCATTTACGAATTCGTAATCTAAGGAAAAAATCCTATAGAAGTGTTTTGCCAATTCCTTGGAGACAAAATAAAAACTGAAATTTGTTAGTGAGTGGTTAGAAATTTCTCCATTCTTTTTTCAAAAACGAAAAAGGTTATACAATGCTACTTACAAAGGTTTGAACCATCAATGCTGACTCAAATTTCTAGTCATATTATGACATTCGTTCATCGGTAACAATGTAACATGGTGCCCTAGCCCTAAAGTATAACCCCTCCCCCTCTATCTCTTTCTCATCACATTTTACTCTATAGGGAACAAAATTAAAATTTTACAACACTCCAGCTTACAGCGAAATTTAAATGAAATTTCTATTCTGACGCCAGAAACTAGCGTGAAAGAGTCGACAGGCAGCACTCCCGGATCTCCCGAGTCTCCCGGGTCACCCGGAGCTTTTGTGTGCAAGGTGCCGAGTGAAAAAAAATGAAAAGAGAAAAAAAAATCCGTTTAGGGACTACAAAAACTTCGAGGCGGTAAAAGTTTATCGCTCGTCAAAGTTTTTTAATGACTCGACAAGTTCGAGCATCTCATTTGCACACACACCCCCCGGTTCATTCCCGGGTGTGGCACCCCCGTTCCCGGTCCTTTTCGCGGACCCCCATTTCGCTTTCTTCTTCTTATTATTTTTCTTCCAGCTTGCCCTCCAAAATCCTCCGGTTCCAGGATTAATTACGTCAGAAAGTTGGACGTACTCGTGCTGTAATGAATCGACAGGATGTGTCGTGTCAGCGAATCCTTTGAGCCGAGAATTTCGACCGATACCCCGTTGATTTGGCCATAGGATCCTCCGGGACACGCAATCCTATTTCTTCCCCTCTTATCAATGGTGATGGTAGGAAAGGGGAGATTGTAGCATTGGGGCTTCCTCTTTCTGCTATGTAATTCCCGGAATTGAACGAATTAATTCATCCGATTCATGTCTGGAGCCGGGTGCCTGGGCTCCACTGATTTGCTGTCGAATTATGGGGTCCCAAAGTTTTCTGTAATCATCGATGCACATTGTTTGGGAATTGCGGCGAACCGGAGGGTGGCTGAACGTTTTGTAAACGCTCCTAGGAAAGGACCCAATCGGGCGTGCATAGTCAGGCGCAAAGCCGTCCCCGCAGAGAGAGGATCTTTGCTGTCCTCGGCACTGTAGAATTTGATTACTGATTAACGATGGATTGCTTAACAGAACTCGCCCACCCACACGACGGCGGTGGATATATGCGGGCATATTCGGAATGTTCCCGGACCCTGTTCTGGATGCAAATTATGGCGTTGAATCCCGGGCCTCTGATGGAATTATCAGAAATTCTCAGTGCAGTAAATGACTCAATTTGTGGATCATTGGACATATTTTGAAGCCCTATCGGCTTTTCTGTTCTGCCGCTGTTCGGGCAGGTCATCCCCTAACAGGATTACCGCAAAGCGAATTTCATCAAGTGGGACTTCGCTATTTTCAGCTGATTAATTCAAAATAATTTGAGCCTTTTTGTACTTACTGACTCTCAGTGGTTAGGACCATTTAAAGTGGTCTTGTCACATTACAAATGATCGATTTTGGAGCATGGATTAGCTACCTTTAGCAGAATTAAATCGAATTAACTTACTGACTTTTTTTTTCGGTTTGTGGTTAAAGTGACTGAGGCAAAATATTTAAGGCGGTAATAAAATTATCTAAACGTAAACGCATTTTGATAATTAAGCAATTACGTACGTGAGATGAAAACATTATTTTTAGATTTTTTAAATAACCTTTTCCATAGAAAAATTAATGATTAATGATCGCGAGCAAAAAAATTGTATCACCACCCTATTGATTTTTGAGAGCAACATTTTAATAATTAGTTACTCCTTAAATATTAATAACAATATTATCGTTATAAGACTTTAGACTTTAAAACAATACCTTTTTATTAATATGAGTCTAGTATTTTTGGGGCTAGCGATCATTGTTTAAAGGACTAGGGAAAATGGAAAGGAATTTAGGGATTAAATGTACGTGATTTCGGTTTTTTCCTCCCAAGTGCATTAATCCTGATAATTCAGAAATGTTAGCTCAAAATACATAATTTTTTAGATCCAAGTTAGAAACTTTCCCACTATAAATCTCAGTGTTTTATTTTAAAACACTGAAAGTATATCATTTTCACGTCATCCATTTGATTAACATTGTCTCGAGTGTGACGTCAAAATAAAACAATGCTTTTCTTTCAATGAACCTTCGTAAATTAATTAAATAATTAATTCAACAAGCAATGCTGTTTAGTTAAGTTATCAAGTTTAAATTCTTTTTGTAAGAAACCCCTTAAAAATTAAAGACTATTACTAAAAAAACTCCAAAGATATGCTTGGTTTGAAGAATTTTGACAACACTTTAAAATATCGACTCAAAATTAGATTTTTTGTTCAACAAAAGATCAAACACTTAAAATAATTCATTTATTTTTTTGATCACGAAATTCTTTCAAGTTTCAAGGGACAGAATTTTTGTATGGTATCATTGGTATTACAGCAAAAAATCCATTTTCATTTCTAAATTTAAACGGAGGTAATATCTTCATTTCATGCAAGTTATTTGAATCTTATCAGAACGTAGATAAGGAGGTAGGAGGAGCATTCAGATATTCTTAGAAGAGTAATTTAAAATCTTTAGATTAAAATTCTCTAGATCCAATCCGGAATTAATCATAAAATATTTCATACAATTTATAGGTATCAGGAACTTTGTAGGTGGCATCTTCCATCAATGAGAACTTCATTTTAAATTAGCATTTTCTCGTTATCCCTGGTCATTGAAATTTAATATTTCTGAACATTTCCCTCTAGAGATGCCAATCAAAGTTGAAATTTTACAGAAATTTCCATGCAATTAATGTCATATTTCTATGAGTGATTTTTCTCTGATGCATGACCTAGAAAAGTGAAACAGTCACGCCCTGTACTATCTAATTCTTGGAATTTATTCTGCAGTAAGTACCCATGTAAGAGTCCGTGAACCCTTAAAAATTCCGACTGTTCACAGAAAGGCGCATAAGAGGACTTGGCAACATTTGAAGTTTTAACTAGTTTTTAACAGGTTATTACCTGTAAAAGCTTCACCTACTAAGAAAACTTTTACTTTCCCTCAAATAGGAGTTTCTGTGCCGGTTCGCTCCTGGGCCAGGTACATGAATGCAATTTTACAAAATCCGATTACGTCGGCCACATTAGAACGTGCCGGCAAATCGAAGGGATCAACCTCGAGCGAATGGAGCTGTGCTCTGCAGGTCGGAGGGATGAAAATCAGGAGCGCTCCTCCGGCCCCAGCAGTTTTAAACCATTGAAGAGGGTCTATGCCCCAGTTCCGATCGGGCATTTTATTGAAGAGGTTAAAGACTCCTCCACCACCCAACCCATCAGGCCAATTAGCCTTTTATGCACCTTCAAGTTTTCCTCGTTTCCCTTTTAATCCCATTCATTTTACAGGAACGGAAGGGAGTCGACCTATGTGTACCGGAAATTGTTCATATGTGCAGAAGAGTTTCTGTATCAATTTCGTATTTGTCCACTTCTCTACGCTCTTCCACTATGATTTTGAGGCGAATACTCTTTAATTAATAAAATAAACAAGTAAATGAAGGGTCAAAAACAAGAAGGACCACCCTTTGCCCTTTTAAACACCATTCAACCGGCATCTCTCTCGGCCAACTAACGAGCCATTGCAGTTTGTTTTATGGCCGGTCATTGCATGCAATTTTTCGCTATTTTCCTGGGAAATTAAACTTTCCTCACCGCAGGAGTCCTGGCTTCAGGTGGGAAAATGTGTGCCAGCCAAAGTGTTTCAACGGGCTCTGAAAGGTGATAAAGTTTTAAACTATTCACTTTGAAGGCTTCGCGATGGATAGTGTACGACAACACATGCGAACGATGCAGATGGAAATGAGAGCTCTGTTAATTTTTCACCATGATTCTGCCCACCAGTTCACAGTGCTGTTCTCTGTTCACGCGATTATAAATAACGAATTTCGCCGGAGATTTCAGATTTTGGCGATTTTCCATTTTCGAGAAATTTCATATTCACTGTGATGAATGCCTGTGGCACTTGTGTGCTTTTTAACGATTCTTTCTTTGTTTTTTAATTCACTTTTGTGCTTCACGCGATGAAAAATACTTCACTATATTGTTTATTTTTTTTTCTTCGGATAATATCCCCTCTTTTATTGCCTTCAAAAGGTACTTTGATATCCTTTATAAACATTTAATTTCTCCGATCTGGTCTGAAAAATTCATGGAGACTACAATAAAACTTGACCAGTGAAAATATAGTACTTCTTTTTTTTTATTAAAAACCAAAGAAGAATTCTTTCTCCACTCACAACACAATTGAGAAATTTAAAATGGTAATTGTTTTTTAATCAACTAATATTTAAGATTATAAAAAATAATTGGTTTGAATTTAGACTCTAGAATCGCATAGATTGGCGAGAAACTTTAACGAATTTTTTGTGATTAGACTCCACAAGAATTTCAAAAACCCCAAAAAGTTTAGAACTATATCCTACAACTTCTACAAGCGTTTCCTTGTCATCTTTATGAAAAAATTACCCTTGTCCCACTATAAAACTTTCTCAAAGCAAGAGCCTTTAGGATTAAGAACTCACTTTTTAAGTTCGAAAAAAAAAATTGCTCGAAATTGACGTCTTTTGACTCTCTAAAGGGTAAAAATAACATTTTCTTAAACTTATGTACTTTAAGGGAACAAAATTTAAACATGACCAACAAAATATTTAATATAACGTAAGAATTTAAATTATTTTCAAAACATTTAAATTAATTCCTCAAATGAGTTCACCCACATAACTACAATCCCACATTTAACAAAACTCAATTTGATTTCAATCAGCTTTGAATTTAGTTCTTAGAAAATGTTCGCTATTATACAATTTCACTTTATAGGAATATTTATAAATTTCTAACAAACTTGTAATTTATTTAATCAAAAACAATTCATAGTTCCAAGAAATGTAACAGTGCTGTTTTCATAATTTCAGACGAATCTTCATAGACAAACTTTACTAAAAATATTTTACCTTTAAGTACTTGTGGAATAAAAGAACCTGTGTCTGCTCCAAAGAGGATTAAATCATAATTTATTGAATGATATTAAATAAATTAATTGAATGAATTAAAATTGGCCAATTAGCGTAAGGATTCATTATAAATATTGAGTCTAGCAATTTTGAAATACGAAAGCATAATTGCATAAAATTAAGAAGAATCAAACGATTTTCTTTTATTTATTTTATTGAGAATTAGAAACTTTTATACAGAAATAAATTTTTAATAATTAAAAGGACGATAATTGAGGTAAAAGCGTAAAGCGTTAATTTTGTTTTTTTTTATTTTTGTTGTCCTTCAAAAAGTACACAAAATGTGGTTCAAGAAAAATATAGTAAATTGGGAATATGGACGGAAAATGAACTGTGAACAAATAATGTATAAAATAAAATGTTTCCACTTAACGAAATGTATTCGAAAAATCTTAAAGTGATATTTGCTTGATATCCAAATAAATTCTCATTCAATTTCTTGCCATTTACAACCTTAAACTTGAAAGGAAACAAAAAATATGTAAAATCAATTCTTATACCTCATCGATTTTATTAAATTGTGTTATATCACATTTTTATTGCTTTTTTAAATATTTAAAATAAAAAACGTATCATGAAAAAAAATTTCTTTTCTCTCACAAATCCCCTTTTAACTAAATTGCATTTCACCCATCGCATTGTGATTAAAGCGCAGAAACCACAAAAATTCTGAGAAAATATCTTGCCCGGAATAGAAGTTATCTTCCAGAACTATTCACAAATCCTCCACAAAAAAGTCATATCCGAAAATGAAACTTAGCGCAATCAAAAAGCGTACAAAAGCCCGTCAGAGATCTAAAAATCAACAGAAATTGCATTATTCCCGGGAAATAGTACCTTAGTCGGGGAATCCCCAGATTTCTCATCCAGGTGTATTTTAACCGCGGTTTTTGTTTCCGTTTGTATTCTTTCTTCGCTTTCTTCATATTAAAATTAGATTTTCCGAACAGGAAAAGGGGATATAAAAAATTTCTCGTCGGAATGATGTTTGCATTTTTATCACAATTGAAAAAAAAATAAAATAAAATAAAAATTTAGACTTAAAGTGTTCACTGCGAGGACATAAATCAAGTCAAAGTGTCACCTAATTTAAATTACGTGCACCAGTGTTTTCTTGCCAGGGTTGAGAAACCTTTTTGCTCGTCTGCAGAAACCAAGTTCTGTGAATCTAGTAGGGGTGAGTTCGAAGAGAGGAAAAGGTATGATGATGATGATGATGATGCTACAGTGTGATACCTTTATAACTTTAAAATTCCCGCCTGTTTGGGGACAGTGAACAGGAGCACATGAGCGCACTTTCGGTGAACATTTAGCAAGAAGGATAATTGTGCACGGACTCAGCCCATGCAGGAATTCCAGGGGGAGCGCCGAGCAGTGTCCAGAAAGGACCCCCGTAATAAAATAGGGTTGGTTCATACATACCTGGGGCTGCAGCTATCAGCAGGCAGAGGATTGCGAATCGTCGTAAATAAACGACCCTAGTGTGCCACATATTACGCTGATTTCCACGCTTCTTTAGCACAAACACATCGGGGAACAGCACAGATTTTTCTTTTATATCTTTTTTTTTCTCTATTTTTTTTTTTTTTAATTCCACTAACACCATTCACTAGGTCCCGTGATATGTTGCTGTTTACCTGGAACACCTGAACGTCGGACTTTTGTACGGACACTAACGCAAGTTGGGATAGTTTAGCGCGAGGAAAAATTTTATATATGCATCCAGGACTTTTCTCGGTGGATTTCACCTGTTTTTTTTTATTTTTTTATTTTTTTCCAGCAAAGGTGGTTACCTTCCAACTTTTTCTTCTGTTTTTTATTTTTATTTTTATTTTATTTTTTTTTTTTTTATATGAGAAAAAACTTTTTTTTTTTAAAGCACTTCAACCAGGTGTGAAAGCAATTTACCTTGGCACAAAAGCGCCTGGCACATAGCCCCCTTTTCGCGTTTCTAAGCGAAAAATTGCATGAGGTACCACTTGAGGAGCTCTCACAGACACTTTTAACGAAACGACGAGTGCGGGATTTTTCTCTTTTTTCTTATACCGCGAGGGCGGTGGCGTTTTATTCGCCTCTGTGCGGGGGTGAAAATGTCGAAATTGGTAGAGCTCTACGCTGTACACAACAGATCCACGCACAGTCGTTCTATATCTTTCCCGGATAAGGTAGAAAAAAAAACATATGTAAATAAATAAATAACACCAACAACAATTCCCTTTATGCTCCCGGTAAAATATCCTGTCCACCCCGAATTGTACCCTATATATGAAAAATGCAAACGAACTCCACTCAAAAAAGTACTGGACTGACTACTCGAGTTTATAGAGAATAGGTCCTTTACATAAACTCCAGGTCACCGGCTTCTTGATCCTGAAGGAACTTAGCGAACTCGAACTTTTGTCTTATTTTTTTTTTTTTTTGTTTTAACCTCCAGCCCTTTTGTCGATTTCAGGTGAAATTGTTTGACGATTATTCGTCTGTTCGAAGCGTTTCAGTACCACAACCGCCAGATTAATTCACCAGCAGCACCTGTAATAGAAATTGGGATAAATGTGAGTGCAATTTGTTCCTATTACAAATGGTAATGAGATTTCTATAATGACAAATTGCTCATCGTGGGCGGATGATGTGTGGTGCGGGAGTGTTTTAGCTTAAAAAGGGAACGAGCAGGAGTTTGAATGATCGTAGAACATTAAATTGGAATGGGGAAATGAGCGGGAAAATCAGAGAGAGTATAATAAATCGGAATTTGTGGAAAATATTACACTTCGAGGTAATTTTAACAAAAGGGTTCTCAAATTTAATAGAGCTTTTGTAGTAGAAAACCTTTATAAATTAGTAATGATTTCTGTAATTCAACTAAAACCGATACTGAAATATAAAACGATATAATACTTTAATGCAAAATAGTTTGTCCATCCATTTTAAATGACTGCTTGTAAAAAAATAATAAAATGTCTTTTAGTTGGGACTGTGATATCGTACTTTATAAAAGCTATAGTAATTTCTGTTCAACAAGAAGGGAACCACATTATTTTTACACATACAGGTGCAACCAGTTAATAAATTGTGTAGTCCTTGCCGCTATCGAGAATGGCCTGGAATTTTCTAGGTATGCTTTCAACGAGTTTTTCCGCATATTCAATCGACAGTGAACGCCGTATCTTCCGAATCCGAGTTAGCTGCTTGAAATTGTACACAGGCCTTCCAATGACTTGGCCCTTCATTGTAACCCCCCCCCCCCACTCCCCCCACACACATTCTAAATTGGATTGGCGTCTGGGAATTGGATGGCCAGTCCAACATTGTTATGTTATTTTCTGCTTTCCAGATCCTGCACAGTTTCACTTCGATGTTTCGGATCCTTAAGTTGCGTGCACTGTGACGTTTCAAGCGACACTGAAATGAATTGGTATTGGCATCGTAGTCCTTTCATTGTACAATCACTCACAGAAAGAGAGAGAGAGAAATATCTTTTATCTTCTTTTAAAAAAGGGCGATTCTTTTTTGGTTACCTATATCTGTTTTTTTTTTTTAAAACGCTTACAAGTAGCGAATGATTACACTTTGTGGTAATGTCTTTTACCATCGATTGAAAAACAATTAAAGTTGGCGCTACAGGATGTCTTTTCTGGTTTTTTCTTTCCTTTGATATTACCTGTTGTTCTAAAAAGTTGTATTATATACCAAATCTTAGTCCGCGATATGCTTTAATTTTCGAATATATGACATACAGATTCTCCCTTTTTATGATCATTAATAATTACTTTTCTAATGTATTCACCTAGAGTTTTGCCATAAACCTTTTTATTTAAACTTACTTTAGCTAAAACTAAAAGTCACATATTGTAAAACGACTAAAGATAAATCGTAGTAGTAAATAAAATAAATTTTAAGGTATAATCACAGTTATAGTAATAAAATAATCATAGTAGACGAATTATTTTTCTTAATTTTTGAATTTTGTCGAACTATTTTGCTTCGTTTGTGCTTTTGGTTTTTAACGAATTTTGTTATAAATAATGAATTATTGTTGTTTTCTTATTAATCGTTAAAAAATACATAAAATAAGCTAAAACTTGTGTATAATATTTTGTTGTTCACTATTCCAGAAAAGACAAAATTTTATTTGTTTTTTTACAAGTACTCATTTCCAAACTTTTGGGCGAACTTCTTTACATGGGAGTAGTAATTAACTATTATTTTTTTAAATACTAATTAAATTCCATTCCCAATAAGTCAAATTCATCTCCTAAAGTTCTCCTAAAATTTCGTAATTTTCAAGATATTAAATTCTGTAAATGTTCTAATTATTAGTTCTGAAATTTATATCAAGTCTGATTCTTTAAAAACAAATATAGCAAATTAAATTGAAGATCTTGCCTTTTGTATGTTTATATTAAATCATCGTAGATATTTAAATTGCCTACTGTTTAAAAAATGAATGATAATTAAAAAATAGACCATCAGTTTTTTGCTTTTTGATAGGCAATTTCTATTATTTATTATTTACCTTGAAATGAAATTTTGAATGTAAAAGTTGATGAAATTGTGACTTTAGAAGCATTTTGCTTCTTATATCTTATAATAATAGCAATTTTCTACTATCTATTTAATATTTAAAGTAAGGATAAAACAAGCAAATTCAAATCAATGACTGTTAATAAAAATTGATCAAATATTTGAGAGAACCTAACCAAACCAAACCTAGATCCTAATAATAAATAGAATTTATAATTTAATTTTCGTCTGAAAACTTTAAATGTTCCTTCTGAAAATAATCCTCTATTGACATACACATCAAAACTGACGAGGAGTGTATTTTCTGTCTTTCAGAAGTTCAGGTACATCTGCAAAAAAAGAAAGTTTTCAACAACTTTGAAGAAATTTGTAACTTTTTCTTTCGAAATACGAGCACTTTAATTTTATAAGTACAGGTCATTGCCGATGAAAGATTTTTATGAAGATGAAGATAACTTGTTAAAATCATTTTATGAATTGTCGTCTAGACGTTATAGAGGTCAAAGACAAGATTTTACTATCAAAATTAGCGTCTTGTCTCCTGTAAACTTGAAACGATTAAAGTTTGGAAGTGCACCAATGAAATCTTTTTAACCGCTGTCAACTGTCGACGTAAATAACCCTAAAGCCTCAAGTTGTCACTTTATTACAACAACAGCGAGGACTTGAAACAACTTCCATCTGGTTTTGCAGGGATTGGGGAGTTGAACATCGACAGGAATACATCGAGCCCCCCCTCCCCTCCCCACCCGGAATTTGTCGAGTAACAAAAGCTAATCGGCTAAGAAGAAAGTAAACAGAACAACTGCATTTCGAACGTAGTTAGGACTAACATCCTTCCGGGATAATGGAGGCTTTGACATACTACTGGAACAACAATGGCAACAACACGGGCCACCACCACCACAACGGTTTGAGACGGGACCAGCGCCCGGGGAATAACAACAACAACAACAACAGCATCCAGAAGCAACACGGACAACAACAATAAAATTGAAAAATCTGCACGGGATAAAGCCCTGGCTGTGATTATATAGTCAAAGGCATCGGGGAAGGGACTAGAGACTCCTATTAGAAGGAACATTCTGATTCTGGGCTTGGTCCTGACAATACAGGGAACATGACTGCCAGGATCCTCCTTAGCTGGGCGGGGAACAACACAATCAGAATGAGGGGGAGGGTGTATATTTTTGCTGGACGAGCGTGGGACAATCGGGCCCCACAACTCTCCCCCCGGTAGCATGTTTACAAATAAATTCCCAACTAATCGATAGTTCCCTCTTATTGGCAGCATATGTGGGTACAAGGGGCGATGTCGGGAAAATCGACAGCGTGGTTGACTATGCGAGAACTGGAACGTCTTGCAAATCCCGGAGCCACCCCAAATGGTACCGGCGCTTATACCGGGAACAGGACTCCTTCCTACTTCCACAAAAACCAGGCAGAGGATGAGGAAGAGGAAGGGGTGGAAAAGCAGGCTCAGAAGTGGCAGCTCGTAATAAATTTGCCGAACGAGCGGAATTTTAAGAGCTCCTTTTATGGGCATTTAATCAAGCTCTGAACTGTCCCTAACCTACCGAGCAACTTTATAACTTGACTGGTAACTAGGTTCTGAGGTTGCCCAGGTAATGCACCCAAATGGAGATAGAAAGTCTTTCTGCCTTCGTGACGGATTTCGCGTAATTTACCAGATGCCTCGTAATGCCATGCTAATTTACCCTAGGAAGAGTGCCAGCAAACTCATCCTTCAATAATTTCCAGAATAAAAAAAAGTTTCCATCTTTTTAAGGAAACAAAATCTGGATAGGAACTTGTTTCGGATGTCATAAATCTATCAAAATGAGAATTACGTCCAGCATCCCTTTCTTCTGACCTGTTTATACATTTCAACGGGAGATGTACAAGAAAAATCAATTGGTCCTCGCGCCACAGCATAGGGAACGCTTTCCCTGAGCAAATAACTCCCGAAAGGGAGGCTGAAGCGATAAAAATGAAAGATTCCACGTAGATGAAAAAGTAGCTCACCGTCGAGCACCCAGTTTTAGGACATCTACGTGAAATTTTTACTGCGACAGCGCACCAGGAAAATGTCCTGACCAATTCCAATGGTTGCCGCCATCGCCCGGTCCCGTCGGGTGCCAATCTTCCAGTAGGCATCCTACGGGAGGAGCTCATAAAATTAAAGGCTAATCGAGAAAAAAAAAAAAAAGGGTGATGTGCTGACACTTAGAGAGACCCTGAGTGCTCCCTCGTGTTCCTGGTGGACGTTCATAAATTATTTCAACATTCCTGGGGCTTTTCGGGAACTTCACCTCGAGGAAGAACCCTGTCGAGATCGCCGTGAAATTGATAAAGGGCTCCGTGCCCAAAATTGAAAATCGTTCTTCTCGTCGTTTTCGTTTATACTTTTTTTTCACCCACCGTATCACTGACGATTTGCTGTTTTTCGGATTAAAGGGCTATCGTGACACCTCTGGAAGTTGTGCGACAAGAAACCTTTTCTTTAGAGTTGGAGGGCTTTTAAAGTTTTTCATTCAAATAATTTTTGGACTGATTTAAAAATTTCAAAACTTTTTTCGCCATAGTTATTGTTAGCAGTTTAGGTATATTATTTATTCGTTATTAATTAAAGTAAGAAATCTTTTTTTATTATTAAAAATTTTTAATTAATTTTAATAGTAGACTACCAAAGTAATGTTAAAGCAAAACAGAAGTAATCAGCTTGCTTACTTATAAATTAACCATTTCTATTTAGTAGATTTTCATACCCAAATTATTTTATACAACAAAGTTGCATATAAGTTAAAGCTATATATTAACTTTAGACATACGATTAAATAATAAATTCCTTTAGATTTTGATAAAAATACATTGAACTCAATGAATTTCTTGCGGAAAGTCTATGACCATGATCATGACCAAGATTCGCCTTACAAGACCAAGAAAAGATGACCAACAATATGAAACATATTGAAAAATTAAAATACAAACATTTCCACATTTAATAAATACAACTTATACATTTAAAATTAAACTCCAGAAATTTATTTATTTCTACCTACTTTTCTGATCCAAATACAAAATAAATTTAGCATGGATCAATATTTAAGAAAGCAAGAAAATAAGAAGATTTTATTTCAATAACTACAATACAAATATGTACTGTACTATTTATAGGTAATATCTACGTAATATGAGGAAATAAGCTATTTAAAATGTTAGTGTAAGAAAATACAGAACTTCAAAAGTCTAGCAAACGAGACCAAGACTAAGACTAAGACTGAGTCAATTGATGCAACCGTACTATAGTTGGTCTTGTTTTACTTATCACTAAGGTTTTTAGTTTACGAGTGCAGTCAAGTCTCCTATACCGTGGTGTTTTTATAACGCAATATCCATATAACGCGGAACGAAAATTGCAAAGTAGCTCTCCTATAAGGGGAACTCCTATTCGTATAAGAACATTCCAACAACTCAAATGGCTTCAAAAATTTATCTATGGCAGTTAAATTTGATGGAGTTATTTTTGGAATTTTTATAGTTGACATTTATGATATTTTTTTAGTTTATAATTTTATTATATAAACTATGTATTATATTCAATAAACCGAAAATCAAATATATATAAAATTTTATTTATTAACCGTATCTTGATACTTTGAGAACGCAGTTTTTATATAGGGCTGAATAGGTCCGTTTTCTGTACGATTTATTTCTGAGATTTTATACAACGCAGTACTACTTAATTATGAGTTTTTTTCTAAAGCGGTATAAACTTATTTTCTGAATCTGAATTAGTTTCTTATAACACAATTTTCATATAACGCGATAGGATTTAATTACGTTAGAGGAGACTTGACTGTATATGATTTAAGTTAATAATCAAAATTAAGAATTTTTCCTTAAAAAAAGTAGAACACGCAGCAATAGTTAATTCTCTTAGTTATCAAAAGAATTCTCTATTAAATTTTCCGACTATATTTAGCTATTAAATTTGGATTTTTTGTACATAGTACGAAATTACAGAAGTTTTCTTTTAAATCATATTCACTTCAAGTTTGAAATATTCAAAATAGAATCGCACCATCTCAACCTCATTATGTTATTCGTATTTTTTAAAAAGAATCTATTTCTAATTGTTTATTATGAAATTAGTTTACAGATAAAAAAAATAAACTTGCCCAAAGTTTAAAAGATTCTCATTGCAAGAATTTACTTAATAGTTTTCAGGCGACATGCATAGTCGGTATTTTCTGTTTGAAAAACGGAAAATATGAGATAAGCAAGTAATTAATTTACAAGAATATGGGCCGCTAATATCAATTAGAGTTAGACTAATAGTAAAATGATTGTTAAAAATAAATAGGCCCAATGTAAAACCAATCAAACCTTTAATTCCTTAATTTTATTGTGGAAACATACAAAACTTTCTCTCTTAAACTTCAAAAACCGTCCAAAATTCCAGTGAATAGTCGTGTAATTGCACCAACCACGCAATTAGCTAGGATTCTGGAACACTTTTCGTAAAAAAAACAACAAAAAAAAGGAAATAAAACAAATTTCGCCATCGAAATCCGCTGACTGGTTCAGTTCTTTTGCACGCTAATTAAAGCCGGCTGAGTGCGTGGCTGTCCGGCATGCAAATTGGCAGAAATTCTCTAAAACCAGAAAAAGCCTCTCATAGTCATAAAGGCCGGAAGAGATATTTCTATCATGTCCGGATCAATTTCTCGTTTTTGTTATTACAAGGGTCGGCTGATTTGATTCTCTCGGATATTCCCACCCATTCACGAGGTCCTGGATACCCTCGGGGGGAATCCGGAGAACCGAATATCCCCTTCACTATATCCAGATACTAAAAATGCAGGAGAAATCCCCAACGTTCTGATGGGGCCCATGTCGAACTCTGGGAGCGTCCCGATGGCGCGGCACGTAAAAAAAAAAAAAAAAAATTGGGGAATAGTCCAAAAAACATGTTTCGACCATCAAAACTGTCCACGACTCCTCTCCAGTTTCAAACAATGGTGGGCGGAGCGGGTGGCACAGAATGGCACTGGGTGGCCCTGTTACACATACTCGGGCGCTATTATGAACACCCTTTCGCCCTGTGCCATGGTCCTCCTTCGAACAATGGAAGTGGCATAGAAAGTGCAAAAACAAAAGGGCGAAAAAAGGGGAGCAAGTGAATGGCCGGGAACCAAAAATGCCAGCGAATTTTCCATCGCCTTACTGCCCTTAGGGGCAGCCCATTCCACCCCGCCAAAGTGGATACCCGTCAAGTGGGCACAGGAAAATGTGAATTTCACTGATCCTGCACAAGGATGATGGGCGAATTTTTTATATGCAAATGGAATGGGTCTGTCGAGCGGGGGTAGGGGAGGTTATAGTTGTAATTGGAGCGCGTTTTAAGTCACATGTGTGACTTGGAAGCATCCCCCAGTGATTTACGTTTATTTTATAGTTCGGGGAATATTTTTATGCTTTGAATATTCAAAAAAATAAAAGTTTTGTTGCCAAAGCATATGGGGACTGTTACTGGAGCGTTTTCATTGTGGGAAAACTTTAGGGAACGTAGCATAGGGAAAGGGGAGTGGGAGGGATAGGCGATGGGGGTGGGAAATGACACTCTTGGAAAAAGATTTATGATTGCGCGAGATATTGTGCAAGATATTGACGGTTGGCACTTTTAGCATTGAATTATAGTGCTAGTTCTTAATATTGCAACCGTGTGTGGTTTAGAGTTATAATGCGAAAAAAACTGTCACCTTGACTACTGGCTTAAGTTTACCGAAGTCACGATATGAAAGTTTAATAAAACAACTTTAGAATTATTTCCCTGGCATGGGGAGGGGGACAAAAGAGGCCATAACCCTGGGCAACACAGATATAAGAGGTAGGAAGCTAATGTTGGCTAATTCTATTTGCAGCATCAAGCCATGGTCATTAGATAAGATAATTGTATTGTTATCAACACTACTACTCTAGGTACTTATATGCAATTTCAAAACAATTAGGTATTTGAAAGTAGATCAAAATTACCTAAACAAATATACCTACTTATATTTATGTAAAATTAAATAAAAGCTTGTCAAATAATTTATACAAAATAAGAAAATAAATTTCTCTTTTTGAATATCAAAACGGACTTGAATGACTCCGTTTAATTTTTGAATTATTGTCTTATTGTCCTTAAACAACTCATAGACATAACAGACAACCAGTCCGTTTTATACGATTCATCGAATATATAAGAGTTTTAAGGTAAATGTTTGTTTTGATTATTTTAATACTTTTTAATGGCAAACACGTATTTTGAACTTTTTTGAAAATGTGACTGAGTATCACCGATTTTTTACAGACTTAATTGCGAAAATAGGAGGGCTGCAAATTTAGGATACGCATGGTGGCAGATAGTCCATGCTACGACATTGACGGGAGATAAGGTTAATTCATTTGAATTGTCTGAAATTTGTATAGAATATTTCATTTGTTCCCTACCAAAATTATGTATTTAATTTAAAAATTGTATAATACCAAAATGAACTTATTTTCACAAATACACAAAATATCGAAATGAGAAAATACAAATTTAAGTTAGTTATATATGGAAAATTACTATATTAGAAAATTTATAAGCATTAAATTGATATTTTAGGAAAACTCATGCTATAAAAATTTTTAACTAACCTTTCTATTGGAAATGAGTTAGAAAAGCAAAATAAAATCCATTAAAAGCTTCAATTTTATTAATAGCCTTCTTGTTGCTTTTTATACTATACGTCGATTTTATTCTTCATATAATCATAAAAGGAAGTATTTGATCCATGCCGAAACTAAAATTCAAGATATGAAGATAAGAAGAGAGCTTTGACCAAATCCATATTTATAAATTGAAAAATTTGTTGAATAAATTCCAACTTGTTAGAGGAATTTACCAATTGTGGTTGTGCAATTTTATAAAGCACTGGCAAAACGGAATGTTGTAATATTCGAAGAATTTCTGTCATCCGGCCAAAAAATTCCACAAAGAAAATCAGGGTTACGATAGCTGGCAGCATCCAGCAGAAGAAATTACTCTCTGATTTACGATGCCTTCAAATTACCAATAAATATCGATCTCCCGAGGGCTGTTGCCCGGATTCGGTGAGGCTCCTCAGAAGGGGCTCCTTTTTGAATATTACGAAATAAGCTGCCACCGTGCTGCCACCGTGCCGCCGCCGCCGCCGCCGCCGCCGCCGCTACCACCGCCCTCGCTGCCTCACTTATAAGAATCAATAGC
The DNA here is from genome assembly GCA_963969385.1 of Philonicus albiceps. Classification (NCBI taxonomy): domain Eukaryota; kingdom Metazoa; phylum Arthropoda; class Insecta; order Diptera; family Asilidae; genus Philonicus; species Philonicus albiceps. The sequence continues at coordinate 9,640,515 of OZ017775.1, forward strand.
TGCTAAGGGCTAAGGGCAGCTTTGGCAGCATCATGCGAGTTAATATGCGGCCTGAGAGCACCGAAATATGCCAATATAATAAGCAAATAACGAAAAATAAATTTGCTCCCGAAAATAGCTCACGCGAAGGAGCAAGGCTTAGGTAGAGGTGGTGGCGGGTTATGAGCAGTATGCTCTTAATATAAAAGCAGGATCTTAATAATAAGGGAGCCGGCCCAAGTCCTGAGTCCTGAGTCCTGAGTCAACGTTGGAACCCTTCCCTCTTGTAATTATTCAATAACTTGAGAAGGACCCTATCCCAAAATGTTGTTTATGTAAGCAGTTATGTACGTCCATCCCGGTGGGTGGGATGTCGGGAGAACAATAAAAAAAAAAGAAAAAAAAAATACCACACATGTAGTCCTTGAGAGGACTAGCAAAAGCAGCATCCCCTATTTCATTCCCGACCATCCCGTTTTATCCCCGACAACCTCCTCCTTGGCAGAAGCCGGCGATTATGGTTGTTGACCACCGGGACAAATTGATTATTTGCCGGGGCGTATATTGGAGCCCTTTATGCCGTGTCCAAGATACCAAGGATTCGACAGGACCTCGGCTTATCTAAATTGAAATATATAATCCCGTCGTGGATGTTGGGTGCGTCCAGGACGAGAAATCAACAAATTTTCTGTATGGCTTGGTGAATTATGAGGTAAACAATCGAAATCCATTTACCGGACTTGAGCTAAACTAATGCCCGGCCACAGTGGGGAGGAAACGAATCCAATCAGGGTAAATTGATGGAGCTGTTATACGAATCTGTGCGCTGGTTTTCCTGCTCGTGCTCCCCCCTCGAGAGAAAAACCACAGGTAAATATAAAGGGCGAATAATAATCTTAAGATTGGATACGGAGAGGAGAAGACACCGGAAAACCTCCTTTTGCGCCCCCTTCCCAATGAATAACTTCTCCTAAGGCAGCCGGGCAACTGGCGCACTTCAGAGATGGGTTCCTTTTGCATTAAAAATTAATTACTTGGTCGATGTTAGGCGGCTGGCGAGCTAGGAGTATATGATACCTCCTCGAGGCGATCCGCCCTCGCTCACTTAGCATAAAAATTCTGCGGAGTAATAACATCCAGTCGGCTAGCAGGAACCAAAGCAGTTCCTTTAGAAACCGAATTTCACTAAACATCTTAAGTACGTTGCAGCGCTCTTAAGATAATTTTAATCAGTCCCCCTTAATTTCGTGTTAAGTTTTTCCCTCCACCTCAAACCTAAGAACGGGAGCCCTTCTCAACTTCCAACTGAGCTGTAGACTTTACTGAGAACCCCAACTATTCCCCAAACTGGCCTCCTATTCCATCCCTAGGGAGCTCACATTTTTATAACTTCCGCTAAACTTATTACAATATGGTGGAAAATTGTATGCTTTTAAGTTATTTTATAAATGGGAAGGGAGGGGTTCAGGGCGATCTTCCAGGATCCTTCAGGATCCTGTAGGATGCAGAAAAGATTCAGGATGCGGGGGACGGCGGTTGCTGGAGTCACTTTTAGCTCGTATGGCAGCAAGCAGATGGATTGCTTGCTCCCGCTAGTGCTGAGTGACTTTCACGTTTTCTGTAAAATTTCAAAGATATTTTCGTAATTTTGTTGAAATTATTGCAATACGAGCAGAGCAATTCCCCCGTTTCTTCCACTCTATAAAACGGCCGTCAGAGTGCGGGACGTAGGGCGGAATGGGAAGCACTTTACTCTGTTCTAACAGCCAACGACATGCCACGGTTGCGGGGTTGTTTGTTATGCTAAAAAATTACTTTATGCATTTCACTTAAGCAATCGTGGAAATGAATTATGGAATTTCCATTAAAATTCTCAAATTGCGCCATTTTTGCCACGTTTACATGATTTTAAAATGTTGAAGCAGGAAAAGTGCTAAATTGGAGTCGGAAGAGAGCAATTCAACGTAACATAATTTTTTGTAGTATAGGGAAAAATTATTTTCTATATTTGGAGTCTGTTCGGAGTATAAATTTCAATGAATATTAAAATGAAATATTCTTTTTTTGCCTAGAGAAAGCATTTCAAGCATTTTGCAACAGCGAAGCCGCCTAATGTAAATTGAAAATAATGTTTAGAAAATAAAATCATATTTTTAACCACAAATAAAAATCGAGCTTCTTTAAAGTCGAACAAATATTTCATACATAAAGAATTTCTTTGCGTTAAATTTCCGCAGTAAAAATGGTTTTTTTTTTTAAATTTAATATTATGTCCATCCGCCCTTATTTTTTTTAAAATGTAATAATTTATTCCTTAAGTTGGATTGGGGAGTTTATATGAGATTTTAGATTTTAGATCAATCTAGACATTTTTAATTAGATTTACTTAGATCAAACAATTTGGACAGCCAGAGTTATTTATTGAAAAACTAGCATTATTCAATGGCGCATTATCTTGCATAAAAGTTGTATTAGTTTAAATTATTCTAAAAACTTTAATTTTATAACTTAAGATAAAAAATTCGAGGAAAAACGTATACAGGGTAGGGCAAGACGGGGCACTTAAGGTTGCATGGTTAATAGACCTTCATTGTTTAGTACATATACCATATATGTAGGAAACTAATACCTAGTACCTTTATTATCATTCTTCTTATTAATTGTTATAATATAATAATAAAAACATAATTTAAATAGTTTGAGAAGAAATAACTAAAATATTGAACATTACACATCAACACATCTTGCCCCACCCAAGAAGGTTACCCCTAAGTATTATACTTTTGCAAATACATTCTCTCACCATTCTAAAACCAAAAGAAATATAATATATAACAAAAATTAAATTTTCATATAGGATCACCCTAAGATGGAGTAAGTAGAATCTCTCTTTATTTACGTACCCCACCTTTCCCCTTCGAGTGATTCTTCACGAAAGTTCATACACCGTGTTTGTAAATATTATAAAAATTAATTCTTACTTCTCTGCCCTAAGAAAATAATGCAACTTATCACAATAACTTCTTATTTTATAAAAAAAATATCATGCTACAAATTCCAAAGCCAAATTTAGATCAAACGAAATTAGATCAGAGCAAAAAAGATTATTTCTAACTTATCAGTAGGAGGCTTCGTACATCTATGAGTTAGAATGATGTCATTTACAACATTAGTAAGGGGGGATTGGCCATCCTTATATGTATGTATATAAAATGCAATTGTTGTTTGTAAGAATTGTTTAAACTCCGAAACTACTGGACCGATTGAGTTCAAATTTTGCCAGCATATATGTTTCGAGTACGAGATGGTTTAGGGTTAATAAAAGGTTTGAAAAATGTCCGACAAAGGGTGCGTAAAACACAATTAATATTTGTACTATTCACTTTAACTAAATACGAAATTACTTTATTTTGTGAATTGAATATTGGCATATGACATGAAACATGATACGACTGATGACATGACTAATGAAATGAAACATGATATAACACAAGACTAATGACATGACATGAACAAATTTTTAGCATACTGAATTCCTTGAAATTAAAAAAATGTCCGCTATACATCTGCCATATGAGATTTAAAAAATTCAGATGTAACTGGTAGACCAATTTAATCTAATGGAGGCAAATTAAACATGTTAATTGATATAAACCGCCAAAAAAACGGCATTGGACCAAAATTGAGAATCATCTTATTTTCGATCTCGTAATTCTTTGGTTTAGAAAATTTTAAGGGTACACCATCTTACCTTACTACCCCACCTAGCCCCACTGTCGCCTACTAGTTACTTAACCACTAATAAATAAAATAGAAGTTGAATTTATATTGACATTTACATAGAACTATACTGCAATAAAATCGGACGGAGTTCTAAAACTATTCAAATTTTTCAATTTGCTTACAATTTTATTACTTTTTAGCGGTGACAGTTTCTAATTCCACTATATTGTGTCTTTCCAGTATGGCGTTGGAGAAGTACTATACGAATTACCTTGAAAAATTGATTTTGCAAAATTTTTATATAGTAATTTGGGAGCCATTTCTTCAACTCAAATCTTATCGCAGCGATAAATATTTGTGCGGATACGTTAAAAAATTTAATATCTTTTCTAACGAACGAGTATTTTATAATACTGCTTGAGACAATTTATCTTTTGAAAACCATTTATTTACCATGTCATAACATCTTTTTCTGGGAAGGGAAGGGTAATATACGATAGCAGATGAAGTAAACATATTTATTTAGTTTTTATTACTTTTGAACTATACACATATATTATAAAAGAGTTAGCTACAAGAGGATAGTATGAAATATTTTGATATTACTTTCAGTCAAAACCAATAATTCAAAATCAAAAAACGAAAAAAAAAATCCAAAAAACGCCCTCATAACTGCTGGAAGGAGAACCTCACAATGAGAGTCATAAAACAAATTTTATAGAAAACTTTCACCACATTCCCCAGGGAGCTAAAACTGTTTACTAAAAGACGATGACAGGACTTCCTCGACTATATCCCCTCCACTGGCATCTAGTGTTCCGTCATCGAACCAAAAGTAAACTTTTTCCGCACACAGGAACATTTCGTATCGCATCTGTGGCCTGAGGAGAATCGAAACGAATTCACCAAATGAAATTTTCTAGCGAATCTCAACCACATGTCCTCGAAAAAAAGTCTGTATGAAGCCCGCGTCCATTTTTTTCTTACCAGGTTTTTTCCCATTATTTCCCACTTTTTTTTTTGTTTGCCCCCTCCCTTGTCAAAATTGCTGAACCGTTTGCGCCAAAAGCACTTTTTCGAAAAAAAAAACTTTTTTATCGAAGGAAAATATCTTCGCCACGATGGTGGCACCTTTCAAGCCAACAAAGTTTTCACAGAGAAAATTGAAAGGGCTGTAAGGTGGGAAGTATAATTTTTTTTTATTGTTGAAAGAATAGAAAAAAACGTGGACCACGTAAAGGAATACCGTTGCGGACCGGTAGAGTTTTAATTACCGTCCCGAACCACATAAACGCACCGTTAAGTTGTAATAATCTCTGCAATTAAAAAAAAAAAAAACCTGCTCGCTACGGTGATAATTGAAAAGTGCCCAAAGGGTCGCTGCTTGGACCACCTATTTTTACCAGAGTTAATTGGGGGCTATTATGGAAATTAGACTGCGGTGCAACAACGCAGAAAATTACGGCTGATATGCATGGATTATGCTCAATTTTTTTTGTTTTTAAGAAAAGAAATTTCCCCTTTTTTTTTGGGCGTGTTCAGAGAAAAATTGTCCGTCTTGTTGGCAATTTTTCTAATTTACTATAATTTAACGGGTTTTTTAGAACATGCCCTGCGGTTTGTTGGGCTGCCTTTGAAATGGCCTTACTTAATAAAAATTAAAAAAAAGAAAAAACCCTACAACCTACTCCCACAAGGGTTAGCCACGTGGATGGTTTTTTTTTTCTAATCTTACAGGGATCCATATAAAACCCACAAGCGGGCAGTCCTTCTTCTCGAGAATTTCGAGTCTATTAATAATTGAGGGGTCAATAAATTGCTTGAACCCTCTCACAGATGCACAACAGAGTTGCAGCAGGAGAGCATCGCATATGCTCCCGATTTTGTGTCGTCTCCTAGCGTGACGGAAAACATTTCAAGCATTAAAAATTAAGCGAGTCTGGGACCAAGAGCTGGACAAGGACACGGGCTAGAATCCGTTTTCCGAAAGGAAAAGACGGGTGCAGGGCACGAGCTGCATAAGTGAAACTATCTGTTACACATGCAGGAAGCAAACACGCCAGGAGTCATATTCTGACTGAAGGTAAATAAAAAAGAGCTACATGAAGCCATCCCGTGGTCCAGGGAAGAAGTCCCCCGGATCCCGGACCGTATAGAAGCGATTTGGCATCGCAATTTTCTAGGACCCCATTCGTCCGAAACCGAAGGACGAGGGAGTGCCCCATTACGGCAGCAGTACGATCCGAAGGATTCAATTTGGAGCGGTTTTATTGATTCCATTTCACCCAAATGCTCACCCTGGAATGGCCGATAATGTAGCCAAAATGTTTTTTAATATATACACCCGTTCCTGAAACCCGGCAACTACTATTTGGGGAGGCTGTGGACGTCTTTTGGGGTGACTGCCATTAGCAGCGAAATTTGGCACAGAATTCCTATCGAAATTGGAAATTTCACTGCACAATTTGTGCTATGAGAGATTTTGCTCCTCCCCGCCCCCCTCCAGGGACACAAAATGTTCAGGCGGTTATAGGGCAAAAATTGTTAGAGAGAGGGCAAGAGGGGAAAGATACCCGATCACTAGAACACCCAAAATGAGGGAATGAATGAATTCAGATGGGAGCGCAATCAAAACAATTTCTCAATTGGGATTAAGGATCTTTTCATTTCCGCTCGCCGTTATTTATGCTAATCTATCCCGGAGTGCTGGGAAAACGCTATGTTCCTTCATAATTCAGAGGACGCCTTTTCAATGGGATCCTGGATCCTGGATGCTGGTTATCGCCTTTAGGACACCGCCTGTGTGCCCGTCCATTATGACAATCAGTTCTATGCCAGGCACCATGCGGTGGGTGCGAAGAATTTCAAGAGACCCACGCCACTGTGCTTATGGGAGGGGGCAATCGAGTGGAAATGTAAAAAATTAGTGGGAAACTTTATTGAAATTCCTTACTCATTCTGAAATCCAATAGTTCCGCTTTATGGCTTGTGTAGGGAATGGCACGTAATTGATAGAATCAATTTTGGAAAGCGTTTTTTAAGACATTAGGTCCTTAAGATATTACATGACTAATATAAAAACAAATGTAGAAGAATTAAATTAACATTGTATCACACTCGCCAAAATCTGTGTATGATATGAATCTACCAGGCTTGGTAGAATATCTAACTAATTTAAATTTTTCGAACCCCACTCTTTTATAAAACATCTAGGGGTTAAACCTAGACATAAATTTAAAATAAAAATTTTACATTTTCAATATCTTAAAAATATTTGTCTCAAAAATTATAAACGTTTTTGGTAAAACACAAAATTTGAAACCGCATCTGTGACCACAATTACTCAAACCTACTAAATCGATTCCCTTCGAATTTTATCAGCTCTTTTCTTATGAACTGGACAAAGGATTCATTTTTTTGGGATTCCCTACATCAAAAGGAATAGAATCACTTCGTTCTTCGTCTGTCTGTTAAGATCCTTTTTCTCAGGAACGCATGGAGTTAAAATTAATATCAAATACTTAGGTTTACGGTAAGGAGTTGTCAATCAATCAAAAAATACGACTATTTATGCCCCTTATTTTGACACTGGCAAATAAATCAAAATCTATAGGGTAATTCCCGTTGATCTAGAAATTTGGATATAAAAATGAAGATATTGTGCTCACCGCAAGACGCCTTTCTTTAAGGACATTCCGAAGATCAGCTATAACAGCTTTAGCTTGGTTTTATAAATAAAAAATACCAAAATAAAGTTAAAAGTTATCGCAAAATGTATATGAATTTTTACATTAATAAATTGAAATGTCTATCCAAGAAACATTCTTGAGAAGTCGTTTTTTGTTTTTTTTTTTTGTCTGTCTACTGACGTATAACCCCATAAATTATGAATCAAATGTTTTTTAATTTATACTTATTTATTTGATTTATAAATTAGACCATAGGTCTCTAACATAAGATACAATAGATTTTTAAAAACTAAGTTGTTGCTAACACCCTTGTGCTACTGTGTTATGTTTGTTTCGCTGCAGGAGTAAAATGAATGTATTTTTTTCATTTATTATTTGTCTTATAACCATAGCAAAAAAAAGCATGTAAGACAAAATAAAATCACCACTTTCCTTCAATTTTACTAATGTAAATCTTCAAAAATTTTTCTCATATTCATAACCTTTGTAAAATCAAACAATTCTAAAATTGTACTTTGTACCGAAATGTATTTTATAAATTTGTTAAGTTGTAATTTTTAACTCTATTACATCGAAACTGTGACAGAAAAAAAAAACAAAAGTAAATCACCCGACACATCCTTTTCTTTTGAAAAATATAAATTTCCTTGTAATCGTGTTTTTAAATAGTTTGAATATATTCAAAAATAAATTGTAATAATTACTTCAATTTCGCAATATAAATTTATTTCTCGCATTACAAAATTCGTTTAAATTAAACAAAAATTTTAATTGATTGATTCTAATGAAAAAATAAAACAATTTAAAAGCTCTATAAAATATACAACAATTTTTAATTATAAATGTCGACGAGTGAAATTTGTAATATTCGGATAACGAATATGTTCCATTGTTTTGGGACAGTTTTATTTCTAGTTGCAGATAATTGCACAAAAAAGGACTGTATGCCTGCTATTTTCATTTTCAATCAAATATTATTTTATAGATAATATGATAGAAAATTCTGTAATTATGATGAAATGATGTTAGCTCCAAAATCAAATATGTAGCTTAGGATTTCCTTTGAAGTTATTCAATATTAATTTAATTAAAATACCTATCACACATTTCAAACCAAAAAAGCAAAATTTACAAAATCCCCTAAATGCCATTGCACTCACCTTAATTGCAAAAAATAGTTATAACTCTACATAAAGTCAAAATGTGTGTATATAGATTTTAAATTAGCCAGACTAATACCCGTCCGACCAATCCCTTGCGTGTTTATTTTGCTTATTTACGAAATTCAGTCCGTTCAATATTTGTTTTAATGAAAATTGACTATTGCAAGGAGCATAATTAATTGAAATATTAATTGAAAGCAAACACAACTAATCAAGTGAAAAACAAAACCGAAAACTATGCGGTTTGACTAACGAGAGAGATATACGTTATTATGAGAATTTCTGAAAAAAATTTAAAAAAAGGCATACGACACCTTACTTTAAAAAACTGGGAGTTGTTCTAATCTTACAATAAATTCCTGGAAAAACTAAAAGGAATGAGAGCTTTAAGAAATCTTCGCATCTTATTGTCGTAAAAGGCATCGACGAAGGCAGGAGCAGCAGCAACAGTAGCAAATCCAATTCAATTTAATTTAAAGCAATTTGAGAACGAAGACGAAAATTCCGGAATCCGCTTACCTTTAAGCCGACTTCGAGAAGAAGTAATTATTACTTAAATACTTTGCGACTGTAGGAAAGGGAAATTGGGATCATGTTAGCTATATTTATTGTTCTCTATGACCTTTTTGATTCATACTATCGAAATTTATAGCTGTGCGGAGGGAAACACCATTCAAATTAAGTTCAAAATCAATTAACTAAGGGTTTGCTTCTAAATACACTTAAGTATATGTATTTATGCCCATATTTGTTTTATTACAAATTAATTTGAAAACTTGCATAATAAGTAATAAGAAACACGAGTTTCTCTTATTCTAGGTAGTTAAAATGGATGTATCCATAAAAGTGAAATTAACTTTATTATAGAGTCACACTCTAAGATCTTCTGCATGACTATTGATAGAATATTTTTTATTTAAAAAACTCATTAAAATTCAATTAGAATCCCGGGAATAGATCAATGGATAGAGAAAATATTACGAAAAGATTTTCAATTCTACGAATTTCTGAATTTCGAACCCGAATACCTTGATATATGGCATGGTTAACTTATTATGATGATTTATAAAGTGAAATAAAACTCAATATAAGGCCACTTCAAGTTAAAATTTACACTTTGACGACTTTAGAAAAATTGTTCCAAATTGTTAGCAAAGTAATCCAATTCCAACCTACCTGTTGACTAAATTTGATAGTTACATGAAACTTGATAATTAAATTTTAACTGATCGCAAATCAGTAAAATTGAGTGAAAAATGCAATTTTCGCATATTGCAAAATAAAATTTCCTAATTTAATTCAGGAAGGAAATTCACATAGTTCAATTTAGTTATTGAAAATCAAGAATTAGACTTGAAACGTAAATATCGTTGGAATCTTCTTCTCTAATATTTTTCATTTAACGTTTAATATGTTAAAACTTGTTAGAACCGCTTTTAATGAATACTTAACTATAATATCTACCTATGAAATTTAGATATATTGAGAATGACCAAAAATATGAATATTTTCGATAAGCAATAGCTTATTTCAAATATTCCAGTCAAAATATTGTTTCTTCAAAAGTTTTGTAGATTTTTATTCAAAATTTGTTCAACCAATCAAAACATCGGCAACTGGCTACAATAACTCAGTTGTTGAAAGTATTAAAGCATAAATTCAATAGTCTTTTACATATAAAAGATAAAGGTTAGGTAGATTAGATTTATTTAATTATAACCTCAAAACTCCTAACCTAAAAATATTTGAATACATTTCATTTTAATAACTTTGAGCAGATTTACCTATGGTAATAATTAAATCGTAAATTTTAAAAATATATGTGTACATTGTATTTATCTACATATTACTGCGTAAAAAATATTGAGGGTAACTCCAATTAACGTTCATCCCCTTCGAGTTGGAGCATTTCCTCTTTTTGTGTCGTTGAATCAAGTTTTTCTCGGAATAGACGGAAACGAAATCAAAAAAAAAAAAGAAATTCCGAAAAAAATAGGGCAAAAACCAATACGATGAGCTTTGCACACCTTGTGAAAGCTGGTTATCGAGGTGGTGTGTTCACATGTTACCTATCAAACGACAAAATGGAGAAGGGCGTCTTAAGTTATCACTTATAAGCATCCCTCCGGTTGGTTTGGAATGAAAGGGGGGCCCCTTAGCGATGATTTGGTGATACGACTGTCAAGGGCCTGTTTATCAAGGTCTTGACTGAGGGTCCCTTTTGCAATAGAAGAGATATAGAAGCCCACCATTGGAGCACAACCACCTCTGGAGCCATCTTAGCCTCCTGCTCCACTGGGTAAGAAGGGCACCCCAGGCAGTCGCCCCACGGCGAAGGGCTGTCATAAGCTCACTGGAGCAGGGAATGAGGACTTACAGGATCGAAGAGCATGTGTCGGCATGCCAAGCGTAAATTGGTACAATTGAATGGGTGCAATTCAGGCATATAATGGGCTTTGTACTAAGCGAAATGCTGCTCCTGATTTCAAGGGGAATTTTTAATGTGTGTGCCAACAGATGGGGCGATAATATGCCCTTTGATGCGAGACGAGCATTGCTCGATAGCGTGCTTTATGAATACTTACAATCTAAATCTTGGATCACACTGCCAAAATGTTGTAGAGCATATACCTGCAAATAGAAAAAGCAAAAACAAAAATTTTCATAAATTCTAAGAAAAAAGGGGAATGTTCTAAACAAGACCCTATAACACTACACATATACCTGAAAAAGCTAAAAGAAGGGAAGCTCATCGACAAGGCTGATTTCCCGGCATTTGTTATTCCGTTCTATTAGAAAAATGATTTTCATAAATCCATGGTATTCTATATTTTCTCGTCTATCTCCCAAAATACTTTTCTTTTAATTTTCCAATTGATTGAATCCAGTAGCTAAAACACAAAATTCTGATATATACATACATCATTCGAATAAACATAAACACTACAACACAAAATTAGGAAACATTTCAAATCCACCTCTCTCTAGTTTGCGGGGAGATATAAACGGCTCTAAAGAATTTTGTAGTTTATATAAAACTATAAAACCTATTTTGGTTTTTATTCAATCCCACCTCGTGGGTGTTACTGTTTCCGAAACGAAAATAATCGAAAGATATACAACAAAAATTTTATTCTATCAGATATAGGGAAAACTTTCGGTATTCATCGAATATTTTAATTGGCTTATGCCCCTGTCGATTGGCGTTCGATTTGTCTTGTTATTTAACAAATTCAATAGAACTGGCCATTGATTTAGGATAGAGTACCAACCTGCCCATTTCAAAGGGCAGTTCCGGGAATTTTACCCAAATATTGATGGGAACGAAAGCGCGATGTTAGATAATTTGTTACCAATTCGCTTGACCTATGTACTATTTTGTTTGAATTTGTAAAAACATAGGGGGGAATCGGTTCGGATAGCCACAGCACAAAAGTTTACCAAAAATAGGATGAAACAATTTGTTATAAAATACACCACCACTGACTGTAGGATTATTGCGATTTAAGGACGGTAGGAAGCTTTTAAGTGGAGATCTAATAATATGAAAATATATGGGCTACTATAAAATAACTATCGGTGCCAAAAACTCCATCCATATTTTGTAACATTAACATTGTATAAGTATACAGTGCTGTTTCCACTTATATTTATTTTCTAAAAGTAAATAAACTGTGAGGATTTAATCATAAAAATTTAATCGATAAAAATGAGTATGAAGAACTTTTTGAAATAGTTCAAATCAATTTTTTTGCATCTCTTCTAAATTCTCTATTTCTAGAGAGTGTAATGGAAAATATTGAAATATTGCACAAATTTTAATTGTGCTTCTTTCCTTCAATAACGAGACAACTTCTTATAGCTAAATTCTCTCAAATTTCGTTATTAATATTAAAACTAAAGTAACTAGTTTGAACTAAGTATATCGTCAAATTGTTATTTAGTTATTAATAAGTTTATTAAAACATTTGTTAACTTCAAAAAGACTTTATTTTTAATATGAGCGCGACGCGTTTCGCCCTATCAAAGCATAATCAGACTATTGACTAGTTACTTTCAACGGTTACAAAATTTTTTGTGTTCAATAATGTACTATTTTGAAAAAAGCCTAACTGACCATTAAGTATATTTTGTCCTATGCATGTATTTAGCATTAATAATTTCAATGATCTCTGGTTTATTTAAAATTTCTCCTCTTTTTATGCTACTTTTGTGTAATAATTTAATATTATTTGAGTTTATACTGTGCTTATTTTCTTTTAGGTGTTTAGAAATTGCAAATTGTGGTATTATATGGTATTTCGAGCTCCTTACTTAATTATCAGTTAGACTTCTTTAACAATAGTCCGTTTATTAAACCCAAAAAAATTGTATAACCGTTGAGAATAACCAGTCAATAGTCTGATGATGCCTCGATAGACGTGTTGCAATTAAATCAAAAATAAATTCTTTTTGAGTTTAATAAGTGTTTTAATAAACTATGGACAAATTTAAACAAGTGTCATTGAGATATTCTATTAATTAGTTATTAATTATGCATAATAATCAGTTACCATATTTCAGAATAGAACTGAGAAATAGAAATTACGTTTTATGAAATTTTATTAAAAATTTGCTGAGTACTCCTGTCCTAATTTTATAGTAAAATTTCAGGAAAATTCATATTGCTAAAATCCAGGAAAGAAAAAGCAGTTAAAATAATCCGAAAATTAATTTAAAATTCTCTCATTCTCTAAAAAATTATGAAAGTATTTAAATATGTAGGTATAACTTATAACTATATTTTATTTCATTCAGTTATTCATTCAGTTATTTGCCCGAATACCCTTATTTTTGTCCTATTTTGGTAAAAAATACAAAAAAAACATTGGAAAAATACCCTCTGCATTGTAAATAAACTCAGAACTTTTTGAATCCAGTAATAAATTTCGACATGCCACTCATTCAACACTTAATCCGTCCGCAGAACTTAAACAATTCCAACTTTTGGCTTCACACTCCCCAGTCACATACATTGCGGCAGAAGATAGGGATAGGAGGGATAGGGAGGGATAGGGACATCTTCGTCCTGTCTATTCACATCTTTTTTTTTTTGGAATTAAATAAAAACACCTCCCCTGAACTAAATTAAGCCTATAAAATCAAACAATGGGGAAATAAAAGGGAAGGAAACTTTTCCTCAAAAGAACTCACTCTCTTCACGCTCCCACCCCCTCGCAACCGTCCCGCCATCCTTCCAATCTCAGGTGGCAGATACGTCTCCATTTGAAACGCCTTCCGTCCGCGTCGAAACTTTTGTTATCAATCCCAGAAATATTCTCCGCTCCCTGGATTTATTCGACGTTCCATTTTCAGTCTTATCATTTTAAACAACTTTCAACAATAGCCGGGAGCGATTTAATCTCAGAAGGAAAACTGAGCACACCCTCTCCCCCCCACCCACAATTCTTCCCATCGGAACGTTCCTATTCTCCCCCGCAACATCCCTAGGTCCCAGGATACCCGGACTGGATCCACATCTGGAATACTCTTAAAGTACAATTTCACTTGAAACTTTGACACCGACTCCATATAAAACTTTTATAAACCATTGCCCACCCCCGTCCCGGGTGCCTGTTTCATAAATAAAATTTTGTACATAGACCCCACCCCGTTCCCCATTGTTCGGGACGCGCCCTGGGAATGTGTTAGTTCTGATTTTCGGGAGTTCGTGTCGAGTATCCCGCCATGGGACAGAGGGAGCCACTTATTCAGGACTTTTCTCGGGAAATAGACGTGTGTATTGGTATGATAAAAGGGAGGGAAGGGGAATAAAAGACGTGTTGGTGTCCTTGCCGGACTTCTTAAAGAAGACCAAGTGGTTTGCTGTCAAGACGTCGACCCTCGAGGCCATGTCACGAATGCAATTATGTCCAGAATCCTTCTTTTGGAAATAAAAATTTTTGTTGACACTCGGGAAGGATTAATTTTTGGCGCTGGCACTGGTCCAGCTGGGGCCGCCCTTCCAAAAGCCTTCGAGAGCCCCATCAAAACAATACTTTATCGATATGTGTTTTGTAAGGGCGGTAAGGAGTTGAAAAATCAGAAAGGGGTGGAAATTTGGAGAAAGGCAGAATGGGTAGCGCAAACATTTTTCACGTAATCACCCCCGATAAGGGGCACTGCACAAAACAGCCCCTTTCTGTACAGTTTAGGGCCCCAGGACAGGTTTCCCATAGGAAGATGGAAAAATAAGCAGAAACCCATTTGAAAGCGATGTGTAGAGGGCTCACTTCACACTCTCCTTCTACCCTCCTCCACCCTTCTATTCAGGTCAAACGGCTGGTAGCTGAGATATATATGACCGTGTCCGTATCGCTGGTCACTCAATCAATCCGGTCCCGAGTCCCAGGTCCCGGGCATTGTCTTAGGAGAGTTATTCGACCGGTGATTGAAGGGCCGACATTTGTCACGATTTGATGATTGGTGTGGGAGTGGGCGAATGGTTTATTAGCTAATCGATGTTGAACAACAACCGGGTGGAGGTTAATGAGGGTAATTTGTGGGTGTGACCTTTTCTATTTCAATGCTCGACATATCTGCACACATCAATCCACATTCTCCGCCCTCGGGAAAGAGGGTGGTATGGGCGAAAGGAGATATAAAACCTGAAATACAGGAGTTTCGAAAAGGCACAAAAACAACCTTAACCATTGTTAGCATGGGTCGATGGTAGAACTCAAAAGCCGCAGTAAACACAATTGCGAGCGAGTTATCGGCCCATATTGGCCGCAAAAGTGCGCTCCGGTGAATGGCTGCTGCCTGGACCACATATAAACCTGGAGCCCTAGATTTGAACAACCCCCAAACCTTCCAATCGCCCAATTTCTACCTATGAGGTCCATCACCTGCCCAACTGTGGTGTGGCCTGTGGTCTGCTCACTCAAAGTTGAAAGTTGAAAAGTAGATAAAAATTAATGTTAACCACTCTATGAATTCCAGAATCGTACACCATCCTCCGCCCATCTCATCCCACCCCTACCCAATAGTTTTATCAACCTCATCTAATATCTGATTAGTACGTAGCTTCACTCCGACAAATTATTCGAAACGAATCGAATTTGTTTTGTTTACAATCCACAGGCGAAACAACGACAACACGGGGAGGCAATTGTTACAAAGGTTCGAAAGGTTTTTCGGTACCGTCACATAGCTCGCGGGCCATTCACCAGTTTAACTGGATCGTTTTGGGGAAGATTAGGACTCTTTATTTCCCCCTCTACCATCATTAAATAATCCACCGAAACACAGAATACTTCGCAGAGGACAATTCAGTACTTTTGATATTTTTGATTATAGTACCCCTCCTTGTTCCCGTAATTGCTCGATTTTGACGTGTTGATTGCAGAGATTTAAATGGGTTTAAGGACACTATTGTATTTTGCCCCACAATGACTTTATTCTCGATGAAATTTCCCAAATGTGTTTTCGAACAATACTGCACAGAATTCTGATGAATTGCGGATTACTAAACCACAAAAACGATATTCATAAGTAACTTTTTATGGAAAGAGCATAAAAAATTTAGTGGTTGTTAATACAATCATTGAAAGAACAAAGATCGTATTAGAAATAGGATACTAAAATTACAAAAGCTATGGCCATATTAAAAGCAGCTATGAAAATTATAGCATTAATTTTTTTTTATGTAGATATCAAATAATTATTTTTTGAAAATTAGGTACCTTCTTGGTAATTACTTTTTTAAGAGTTATATAAAAGAAATTTTCATTATAGACTATAACAATTTAGGATACTTTATAAAAATAATATGCTCTTTTATACCTTCGCATGTAAATCTTTCTATTTATAAAATAGCGTCAGCTAAACATTTTCAAAAGTATTAAAATCGGCGAAATTTGTATAATTATTTCGATTTATTTACGAGTATTAATTAGGGTTGGTATTAAGTATATTTTTTTCAAATTTATAATCATTAAATATTCACTCAAATTTAATCCAATTCAGATATATTTCAACAAAAGTTGAGTGTCTATCTGTAATTTCAAAATAACTATCTTTTTATAAGCTCCTTTGTACGTCTATACGTCCGGATAAATCTTATGAAAGACTTAACTGATTTCGATGGGAGTTTTACTGCAAAGTAGAGATTTTTGTACGGAATGATTTAGGCAATTTGTCAATCTATATCACTCCTTCCACTACGATCAAAATTTGCCTACAATATATGGACAAATTTCAAAATAAAATTGGCTGGAATAAGGTTGAAGTGAATTATTAATTAAAAATTCCTTTAATTGCGAGAAAGAATAGAATAGAGAAAAATAATATAGAAGTTACAAGAGATTGACCAGATTTTTGATAGTAAGATTTAACTGCTAATAATGGATTTTTATACTATTTGATAACAGATCTTAGTAATATTAAAAACTGAAAATTTTCTTTGATTACATTTCAAAATAGTGTAAAATCGAATTGACTTTTTATCAAAAAGGCCTTTATACATCCTTCCCTGTCGCTCCTACAAAAACATTGGAGAGGTAAAGCACTAGACCGAAGGGCTATTGGCTATTTGCTGGACCGATAAGCCCTTCAGTGATGTTTCTATTAAATCGAAAGCTATAAAAAGATAAGGGCCACTTCTATCTTCCATCTTCCACAAACGTTCGTCCATAACGTTTTACTATTATTATTTTTTCCCGGTGTTTATCGGGCAGCGACTTGAATGGTGATAGAGTGCACTTTTCCCACCGTTTCGTTCGTTCGCTGTCGTCATCGTCGCTCATGGCTTGCCTGAGATAAACACGTCCTGTAAAAAAAAAAAAAGTTTTCTGGAAGCATCTTCACCCAGTTTGCCTGTTAAAGCACAGGGTGTGCACAAAAGCGGTAGCAACAATGCCGCCCTAACCCATGTAAGCCCGGTTGCATCCTCTTAATAGCTTAATCTTTCCCCGTCGAAAAGAACCGCAGAAGAATACCAAAACCCGGTCGCCTGGTTACCGGGATAGGGCCGAGCCCCGGGACTCTGGATCCGGGAAATCCTGCCCTGCCACGTAGCTTAAGTACACACGGCGCTCTCCGGCGAAAAGTTATCTCATTACCATTCTGAAACGTACAGAAGTTCACTTAAGCTTATTAACAATATTCGCTTGAATGCGGCTATTATCGTTCGAATGAAAGGTGAGCAAACACATTGCGAACAAACGAACGAGCGCTGAAAGCATCCCAAGGGCGGGGACGGAATCCTGGCTGGCTTTTACATGGAATCCCGCCGTCGCTACCACGCCTTTCGCCGGGACGAAAGTCGATAGAGTTAAAAATGAAATTAAAAATGCACGCTCCATTGTGCGCCGGGACTGTGCTGACAAGTGCTGTCAGGTGAAGCAAAGGATCCCTTTGAGCCCTTTCAGGACACTCTCTCCTATTGAGGGACGCCCTTTCACGTTCCCAGCCAGAGACCCCAGCTGGGTTAGTCGTCCCGGCGCGATAGTACCAAGCAAAAGGATCTCTCGGGCCCATTAGGGTTTTGCGGAGCAACTCAAAAATTAACGTACAAATGCAGATTTTGTCCCACTCTCCGGGTCCGCGGAGCTCTTTACCTGAATTACGTCCAGGACTATCGCGTTAGTCCTTCTAGGCACCGCGCCTCAGTGATGACTCCACGAATAAACACGGAAGTGAATAACTCCAAAGCCCTTGGAAGCTCTGGGACTCCAGCATTCAAAGAGTTCCCAGCCCAGGGGATTATTATCTGATTTTATTCGAGCGGGGGAGCAGTGCTGCAAGTGTTCACCCTTTTGTGCAATGCGTTTAATTTTTTCCCTCCTCTTTCCCCACTTTTCCCTTTTTTACCCACTCCTGAGTCCCGACACATATCCTGCTACTAGGTTCCAGGAGAGATACGTGTGTTATCACTTCGAAGGCACTCAAACTTTGTTTCCATTTTGAATACACCTTCCGCGGCGGCGGCGGCGACGGCGGCTCCATTTCGTCGGAGCGCCGCCACAGCCCCCTCCCTCGGGAACCGGTTGGGTTACATAATTTACAGACAACATCATTAGGGTTATGTTGGCTCCGTCGGTCATGATAACATCTAAATGGAAAGCAAATTTACAAAAGAAACAACAGGAGCCACTGAGGGGAACCTCAGCCCAAACTGTAGCCCTATACTACGAGGGCGGTTTTTGCGGATGGGCCTTCCATCCCCAAACATTGAGGCGTCACCCGCCGTTCATTTGAAAAAGGTTTTCGCATACCGCGACAATGAAAAGTGGCGAAAAGCGGTAGCTGGTTTTAGAAACCCTTTTTGAATTTCTTCATTTTACCGCCGCTGTGTAAACCACATTTTCAAATCCCAACTTCTGGTTAACCTGTCCTTTGAATTCATTATGCCACGAAAAATTAATAAAGTCGCTCCTTTGTAGCGGGAATGAGTTGCTTCCCTTGTGGTTTCAGCCGGGATAACAACTCGAAAATTTATAAAGGTTACCTCATCTACACGATTTTGGCAAAAATCACAATGATTTCATATAAAATTTTCTGAAGCGTTCATTTATCACGCTTATGGTTATATAAAAGTACGTATTTTATAATCAAATTATATCTTTTAGTCAAAACACAAAATGTATTTCAATTTCGTAATTTAACCGGTGTATTTTTAGTTAATCCTAGTGAAACTTTAAAAGGACAATCTTCCACCTTTGATTTAATTCAAAATAAATTAATTCGATATTTGCCTAATTAAAAATGTGTTTGTGTTGTATATTTCCATTTATCTCCTCTCCTTATAACAACGTAGAAAGAACATTAGTAATACACAAATACAAAATTGTTTCTCAATAAAACACTTTCGCAATTACACAAATTTATTGATCGCATTGACTTTTTAGAAAACATTAATTTCTAGTACTTAATTAATTGAAAAATAAACTTTATACAACTGAAACCTTCTATTTATTAATTTATAAAATCTTTCAATCTATACAGCGAATTAAAAATCAATAAAATTAGTAAGATATATAGGCAAATTGTCGTTTTCTTATTTTATAAATATAATTTCGAGTTTAACTAGTTATAAATTAAATTTAAAGGATTAATTTAATTTTCCTACTTTTATACAACTAAAAATTTAATTTGTTTATATTTACATACGTGTTTTATGATTATCTCTAAATTTATAATTGTGCCAACTATACCACCACTTGCCACTTTCGAACAAAAATTCTACAAAAATTTAAACAAACGATGCACACGCAAGAGCAACTCGTTAACTAATTGCTCCTTATAGACACAAGAAATATTCTGAAATGTGATAGCAAGTCTACTTAGCATGTTAGCGCACGTCACGGGTTTTTCCTACTGTGCTTATTTCAGAAGAGCTCTTATCTACAATTTGAGTCAATTGTTTTAAACAAGAAAATATGAGTAGAATTTGTCATTTTTGACCTTCAAGTTGCTGCGATTATTTCTAGAGCAAATGGATATTTAAGAAGCCTCTATTTTAATCTGGGGTGAAATCATACTTTAATTTCTGATAACTATAAATGCAAAACTGCTGAGTTATAAATTAAAGCTACGGTTCCATATTTTCTTCGGGTTCATTCCGAAATAGAAAACCTGTGCAGGGTTTTTCCATATATTTATTTTTTAATTCATATAATTAAAAGAATAACAAAGTTCCAGCAACACTCCTTCATGTTTTCAGTTGCTCGTATAAAATAATTAACTCGAATTAAATTAATAATATAAAACCCTGTATTTCATATTCAACTTTTTACTGCTTGCGGTTTGCATTCATTGCAAATGCAAAGAGAAAATTAATGAAAAACTAATGAGACACTTTTCAAGAGCTGCTTAAAACAATTTGAGATGTTTAATTTCAACTCTTATACATGGAGCAAGCTCATTATTTTACTTTTATTTTATAATTTAAAGACGAATGAATGTGCATAAATAAAGAATGGTACAGAAAAAAAACTAGGCAGCTAGCGCCGTTTCCTTAATAATGAAGGCAAATGGGTAATTTTGTGTAACCAGGATCTTTGAAAGGTAATTAATGAAACTGTATTGTTCTGTATTGAATTTAAAAATGATGGATTGTAATAAACGAGAAGTCCGAAAAGCAGTTGTAGACATATACGTGAAAAATCCTAGTCGTACTATGGTTAGTATACCCAGAGAGTTGAAAATACCCAGATCAACGGCTCAATATATTTCAGGCAATTAAATGCGAACCCTTAGGTAGAAAACAGGATTCATCGAACCGAAACGTCTGGGAGGTTGTAACTGCTTTCCAACAAAATCCTAAACTCTAAAGTTGAAACTTCGCAGTCAACAGTTGATAGAGTAAAAAAAAGAGGAGGCCAAGGTGCAAAATGACCAAAAATAGCGAAAATCCAGGCACGGTAGCTGTATTCGTATTTTGTTTTCTAAAATTTAACTGTTGCATCATTGATGACGTAACATACAATATGTTAGAGACTTTAATCAAATCCCTGGACAATCAGTAAAGTTTCCAAATATCATGCAAAACGCCTAGTGTAGCAAGCAATTTTTTTCTGTGGCAAGAAGAGTTACAATTTATATCTAAAGGCTCCATTTATATCGAGGAGTGTCTGAAAAAATGTCTCTAGATTTTTCTGGCCAAATTTGGTGACCTCGCATTACACATTCAAAACAATATAATTATTGTATAAAAAAAACGTTGGCCCATTAAAACGAGCCCAACACATCAAATTAAAATTAAAAGGAACTAAGAGTAGAGCATCCAGCATACAACAGTTTCAACAAAAATGAAGACAGCAGGCAAATACGCCTCCAGAAGCATATGTACGAAACCGAATGCAATGTATCAAAACAAAAGTCCTTAATTTTTAAAAAAAAATTAGTAGATTTAAGTAATTTTAGTATTAAGTTTCTGGTAAAAAAATTAAATGTTATAATAAGCCTATTTAACCAGACATATTAAGTACTTTCAATACATTTTGCGACATTTGATTGCTATCAAGTTTTTTCTAAACCACTCTTTATATACTTTAAAGATGAACAAATGAGCAAATTAAAAATCACCGATCCTGAATACCTCCTTATAAACATAAATTATCAAGTCCACCATAATATTAGATTTGTTATTTTGAGTTTTTAAATATTTATGTATTTTTAAAATGTATTTTTTTATTTGATTTGTTTGGGAATAATTAAAAGATAAGTCTGATAAGAAAGTGTGATAAAATATAATTAAATCATATTTTAAAATAACAAAGTAAGCAAAACAAGAGAAATAGGTTTTTATTTATTCCATTGATTCATCGAAGAATGGGAGGACATTCCTCAATTTCAAAATTAGTACAAACAGTAGAATCATGTTACTAAGTTAACTTTACCTGACAATAACTGCTTCGTATTGTTATTAATTTTATCTAGTATGGACAAATCAGACAAATCAGATCATGTTGATGCCACAATAATGACATTAATTGGTATGAATTGAAGCATTAAAGGTATATCGACCGATGTGCGGAATTTCCTCCCCGTAATAATAAATTTTCTAAAGCAGCTGACAATGTCTTACACTCTTCGGTCGATTATTGTCCGTCACGGTATAGATGCCCTATATATAAAATATAGATACTCTCACTCAACAAAACCGCTATGGCGAGAGTTAAACTGAAACCCACAGAAGCCTAATTGCCTTCGGTTCAAATAGGCAAAATCATAACCCAGCAAATATTCTCATTTCCACATGGTGTGGCTCATAACTGGATGCACCAAAGGGAATCCTCCCCGAGGGTGGGGTAGGGTTGAGGCACTACAACTGAGGACGAGAACCGCAAAGGTCTCAGATACCTTGACTTGAGGTGAGCCTCCTTGTTTCCAGTCAATAGGACCACAAAATTCTTCTTGTAATTATGATGGTCGACAGAAGGAAGAGACGAACAATTGGACAAGGTAATTTCGGGACGAGCCCTCAAAGCTTCACCCCCTACTTCCATACTCCAAATAGCTTTATTATTTCTTCCACATCAAGTAATGTCCCGCCCACAATTATGATGGAACAATAAAGCCCTGAATGTGGGCATAAATACCTCTCACCGCCGGGTCTGGTGTGCTAAGATATACTTCAGAATGCGAACAAAATGGAATGGGGGAGCGTTCGGAGAATTCCTTCGGGCATTACATACAGGAAAATTGCAAAGGACGAACTCTGAGGAGCCCGAAGGTACAATGTAACAAGTGGTGGCCTATCTGCTGCCAAGTGGAGAATTAGGAACAGTTACAGCGCCCTATACAAGATAAATAAATTCCCTTGACCCGAAGCTATTAATCCACGGCCCCGTCAAGGGAACCAAAGGCACTGGGACAAGGAAGAAAATTGAAAAAGTGCCCCGATCCCTTCAAAAGTAAATAGGACACCAATTTAAAGGAAAATTCTGCGTAGGAGTGGGGATTCAGAAATAGGCTCTAATTCCTCCTCCACTGTTGTTCCCCTCCGCACTCCGGTCACATTTCTGGGATACGACTCCTTGGTCAAGGGTCTGACACAGCAGGAAACTTGTGAGGAGTCGTCTACTCCGGAGGACTTACAGGAAAAATTAGGGCCAGGGTAGAGGAGAGAATCGTTTCGTGTTAATCTTCAGATTTTGTTTGGTGTCACTGGTCAAAAGTCAACAGAAGGAGGGATTATCTGGCCGGAATTAGGTTCGGAGAGGTAAGGTATAGGTGCCTATGTTAAAAGGCACTTTGGAACCAATTTCGCAATGCAAAGCATCTTTATCTCTAATTTTTTGTGAACGTCCTTTTTTCTGCTGTTGTAGCAAGCATAGTCGTGGTTCTCTTCTCCATAATTTCAAATCAATTTGGAAAGGTAGTTGCGAAAATAACTGACTTTTTAAAAGTTTATTTTCTAGCGTTTGCGTAACCTAAGTAATAAACATTAAAGACTTTTGGTACTTAAAGATTGGAGAGCTTCTTCATATATTAGTGACTATTTCAAAACGATCTTTATGCAATCGTTTAATTCAAATAAATTGTATGTAATTTCCAAGCGTTAAAAACTAATTTCTAATTGCTGAAATAAAATGTTGAACCAATAACTTAACGATAACTTTGCAGTTAAGAAGTTATATAAATTTTCTCCGGATCAATTACCCAAAAGCGCATTGCACTCTTTCGTAACTTGGCTACGTTGCAACTGCCTGAAAGGTGACTCTGTCATAAATATCTAAAAGGAAAATGATTTAGGTCCCTGCAACCAAGTTATCTCTTCTTAAAAAAAATTTATATCTTCTGATTTCATGCGACACTAATTGTAAAATTTTTGGAAAAACTTCTGCACCTTAAGTTGCACTTAACTCGAGCCACTTCGGCCAATATACAAAAGGGGGGCTCAGGCGTATAAATCAAATTCCGACAAAGAAAACAAGTTGAAAAATTGAATAAAACTCCCATAAAAGTGTCTACAAGAAAATAATTATTCCTCCCTGTTCCCGTTTTGCAGTTCGGTGAGGACTCTCCACTTTTCGCGACTTTCCGTTGTAGTAATTCGCTCGGTCTCGCGCTTTTGCTCCCCTTTTCCATTTTATTCCCAGACGAAGTATTAAGGCATCCCTCGGGAACAAATTAAATGGCAAAAAGAAGAATCACAGCGCGTCGAAGAAGTAGAAAGGAAGTTAAAATAAAAGGAATTGTAGGGAGAGGGAATCGAGAGATGTACCCATATAAATTTCCACAAAAGTTCTTCAGTCCACAAGCAGCCCATAAAGTTCAATTAGAAATTTCTATTCGGACAAAATCTGCATGAGATAGCCGACAGCTTGCTGGATTGGGTCTTGTCGGGGCTCCGCTGGCAGCGGGAGCCAATCGAACCGGATTCAATCGGGGAGTCCAATTAGATTTTTCATTATCGTAGTGCTTCACAGTGGAGAGCTAATCACGACGAAGGGAGAAAAGTTTTAACTTTCTTCATATTGGCGGCATAAAAGGGACCGAGAGTGGGCACTCTGCGGCTCAAATATTCGCAGTCGCGGGGGAGATGAGAACGCCCGCATCCCAGGATAGTACCGGGACATCGGGCGCATATTACATGTATAGTATATATGCACTATCGGCTCGACCCCCACCTCCAATACTACTCTAGCTTCCCGTCGTCGATGAATCTAGCCCTCCTGCTAAGTTAGGTGAATGTCGAAATTGAATCGATTAAATTCAACCAACTCTTCTTGACGCTCCAAATGGCTTTCCGGCATTCTGACAAGATGAAATTTCTTCCCGCCCCCAAATACCCCTAGAATCGCCGGGCGGGGGAGCCTGTAAAACCACCGCCAGCCCGGTTCCCGGTTTCAATTCCCGGTAACGAACTGGTTCGATATTTTGTGAAATATCCGAGAAACTACTCAAATCGCACGGAGCCACTTAAATCTCAGAGCCCCTCCCCGCAAATGTGATTTGTGCCCTAATTCGATATGGAGCACCCCATTATGACTTTTGAGGAGAATATGTGAAGGCTGCTGCAAGTTGCTGGAGGTCGGGCTCGTTGTGCAGGCGCACTACGTACTGATGGGATTCTCTTGAGCAAATCGTCTAATATTAGTCGACCCGGGAACAACCTCAAAACCCCTTCTTTCCCCATCCACCCTCTCGGCCTTACCTACACATCAGGAGATCGAGTTCGACAGCGCTAATTACTGATACAGCTCTAATTAGCACCGTGTCAAGCGGTTACCTTACTATGCACCCAAATACCTTAATACCCGTTGCATATTACGGACCTTACCGATGCAAATGAACTGTCTCAGGCTATGCTGCGGTTAACAGGATCTGGCACCCAGCTGGTGGATCCTAGATTGCAGTGCGCGCTGCGGGCACAACGACGACATCTCCTCAAGGAGATCTTTTAGGCTTGCGGTAAATCGGTAAACAGCAGCACCCATCCGGGAGGTCTGTCACGTTTTGGTGTTACTGCGACAAAATTGATTTTTGAGGTTGTCCTAATGCGAAACCAATCAGAAGATAGCTTTCGATTTAATTGCAATACCAGAAATTGGCACCTCCATTCGAATTCAGCAAATGCATATAAAACGATTAAGTTGCAAAGTTGAAACGTACCTTCAGGGGCTACATATGTACAGCCAGAACGTTTGGGAATTGGTTTTATATTTGAATTAAAGATGTCATCAATTTTTTTTTTTAAAGTTCGTTAGAGCTTTCATTTTAAATTTCTAATGTACCTTTATATCCAGAATACTAAAACGAATTTATCTACTACTAATGATACGAAATAAAAAGTAAAGGTGCTTCATTCATGAGTTATATCGACTAAAAACTTTACTTATGAATAGTAATTTGTGGTAAACTGCAAATTTTTTTCTCACTAGAATGCAGTGAATGTCAATTAAAGTTAGTTTGCTAGAAATGCATTTCAAAATCTAGTGAAAATAAAATCACTAGAATTCTATTGCAATTATTTCGTACATTTCTAGTATAATATAGTTGTTTTCAGGAGAATATAACTTCTAAACAAAAACCTGGTTCATTTTGCGTAAATTTCGCCAGAAATGCATTATATCGTGCAACTGATATTTGCAGTAACTTATAATTGGATGCTGAGAATTCACAGTTTTAAATATCCAACATAATGCACCCATTTAAATGACACTATATTTGAAATACCACTTATGCAGCCAACCTGAACTTGGAAATTTCGAAAATATATATAACATGCGGGGTGGTGTATAGATATCACCAGATAGTGAGTTAAAGGAAATTTCTGTAAATATTGCAATCGACAAATTTCGCTAGAATTTCAGTTAGAAAGCACTACAATATCTGGGCTCTTTTGACAATGTACTAGAAATTGAGATTTAATGGAATAACTTTCCGATATTTTCAGTTAAATAAATACATAATTTACTAGAAACCATTTAGTTACATTACATTACATAATTTTTGGAAAATTGTAATAGTCATAAAAATCACTTTAATTTTCCTGTAATCATTACCCAAAGTATCTTGTTTTGAATTGAATAAATGTAAAATTTTAAAATCTGACGATTGTAATTGTCTAAGGTACTATCATCAAAACATGTTTAAAAGGTAAATAACTCCTTTCAAAAATTTTAAAAAATAAAAATTTATTTGCGTTGATATTCTCATATATGTATGCATTTTTATTTTAAATTAAATAATTTTTAAATTAAGGATTTCCGATTTAGGTGTTTCTCGAAATATAATCCTTTTCAAACTGTATATAAACGCTGTCGAACGTAAAGGACACACGTCAGAAGCTGAGGATGAAGTAGCTACATTTCGTCCATGGTCGTTTCGGATCAGTTAAGTGCAGCTTTAAATTTTACTGGCATCGTCACGTTATAAGCCTCCGCTGGAGTCCCTATCCTGCTTTATGGAACCCATTCCCGGGCACACGGGACTTTAGAACAACACGACACACAACACAACATACAGTCGTATGTCATTTCATTAAACAGATTTTCAGGGTTTTCCTAATTTGTTTTAATGCGCAGCCAGAAGTCATTTTACGGCATGCTCTGGTGTGTTCTGGTATAACTCTGAGCACAAAAATCCCACTCCGTTCGTACAGGGGCGAAATATTTAAAACGCTGTAAAAACACCATTGACTTTCCTCAGGATTCACAGGCTTGATGACGGGCACAATACCATCCGACGATTAAGCCTGAGGTTTATCTCCGCCGATAAAAACGCCTATGGCGAACGACTAATGCGGCGAATGCTTGTCGCTCTTCGGCGGGTTTATATTCCTAAAATTAATGCATGTCAGAAAATGGTTAATTCGAAGCTAGAGATGCTTATCATTTCGACGATGGCAAATAGAAAATTTCAATTTCGGCCATTCAGGCGAGTGGCTCTTAGTTGCCGTGTTATTGCCGCGCACAATTTCATTTCCTCTTTTTATTAGGCAGGGATAATTCAGATAGGGCTAATTTCAGATAGAAAATACGGTGTATGAAGGGATCTAGTGTCGTCAATGAAATGAATTTGAAGGAACAAAACGTAATCTCTCTATACCTCGTGGGAATGGCCAAGAAAATAATTTTCTTCGAAATTTCTAAAGGAATAATAAATCTAACGAGTCTGAAGGACCCTAAGGATGGGAAATTGCTTTTTGACTACAGAACGTATTTTAATATTATTTTCTGTTCCAAACGATAAATGTAAAGCGAGTAATTTACGTAATAAACAGTATGCTAAATACATAACCTAAGTATAAGTGATTTAATATATGAAGAATTTTGTAGCGAAAGATGAATTAAATTAATAACTAACCGATCTGAGTTTTTAAATAATTACAACTGAGCCATACGAAGTCAGCATCTCGGTAAAGTTTTATGTGCTCGTACATACTTTTTCGAAAACTTCTAGAAAACTTGGCAATTTTAAATGTTTACACATTTTCAGGAAAATGTCTTGATAGTGAAAACTTGTTAAATTAAATAT
Organism: Philonicus albiceps; assembly: GCA_963969385.1. NCBI lineage: Eukaryota > Metazoa > Arthropoda > Insecta > Diptera > Asilidae > Philonicus > Philonicus albiceps. The sequence goes on from OZ017775.1 coordinate 9,668,539, forward strand.
AAACCTAAAAAATTAAGATAACAAGTTGAAATTTAAATGAGTCCACAATTAAAAAGATTAGTCTACAGGGTTACTCACTGGCTTGAAAGGGTAGATAAATAACTTATTAAATCGAATACTATTTTTTTTATAATTTATTTTAACATGCGATTTTAATTTTTAATTTATATATTTTTTTAGAGCTTATAATATTATTTATTATATCTTAATTTATAAATGTTTTATTGTTACTAAAATAGTCCAAGACTCTCTCTTATTTATGCCATTAAATTACTTTGAAAAGGACCAGATTAGGACGAATAGTTAAGTTGCTATGGAGCACTGGAAGTGTCTTATTTCGGTAATAAATTATACATCCCCAGCAGTAAGTTGGACCTATGTTATATAATCCAAAACCAGTGATGTCCGAATTTGCCCGGAAGGAAGGAAGAGGGTGGGTTACTAAGGCTGCGGTTCAGAAACTCAATTACGTCAACCCGTTCGATTCCCTCTAATTCGTCTTCGGGACGGCGCCTAATTGAACAAGTTGGGAATACAAATTTTCCTAATTGAAAGAAATTCACGGAATCATTGCAAATTTGTGTATTCCTTGGTGAAGGGGACTCGGAATAAGGAACAGGAACGCCCTAATCAAAAGGAAGCGCCTTAAAATTGATCTCACTGGCGAGGATCTGGCGAAATTCTAAATTGTTAGCAATTAAGTAGACATCAAGTCGTCCTTGCGGCGAATAAGTTTCTTCCTCTCCTTTCCACTTTTAGTCCAGAACTCAGCCACGGGAAATTTAAAGGGAGAGAAGGAATAAAACAAAAAAAGAATTGCTCATGGAAGGTTTCTTGGAAGCAAAATTCTCGACTTCTAGCGGTAGTAGTCGGTGCCGTCAAAGATGACTTGGGCCAATTGGAATTCTTTTCAGAACTATTCGCCTTTTAAGGATTCTTTTCAATTTGCTAAAACAGAGAAGATCATTGGGAGGATTCTTTAGTCGTCCGCTAAATTACATCTCCTCGTACAGTAGGGCTAAGGAGGAAGAGAAGTTGGGGTGGTGCAGATGGCCCTAAGATGATGGTAGTTTTTAAAACAAAAGGAAGAACTGAAACACTGTAACGAGATCTGCACGCACCTAATAAACAAACTTTCGTGTTCGGCAATATCTCGCAGTGTCTCCTTACAGATCTCCTTAAGACAATTGTCCCTCATAACAGAAGCAACCAAGGGAAATTGTTAATTAAAAACACAAAAACAAGAGCAAAAAAACGGAAAATGTTTGTATTTTCCACTCAGCCTAAAAGCAAATTTCACTCGAGGTGTTTATCAAAGAGCGGAGCGCCCTCGAAAACGGGAACGTTCGGAGCGTGAGGTAGTTCCGAGAATGGTTAGGTGATAGCCAGGCTAATGAAGTCAGAAATTCCTTCAAAAAACAAATTTAATTGGCTAATCCAATTTGGGGAGAATGCCAGGCTGTATCGAGTTGCACAGAAGGAAGCTAAAGCAAAATGGCCCCGCGAGCCCCCGGGGCCCAGAGCACCCGAGCAACTGGATCTTGCCGCTACATTTCGGATACATTTCGCATCTCACAAATCTCAATAAAATTCGTTGGGGAAGAGGACCAAAACAAAAGCACCCGCGGCGGTATTAAGGCAAATAAAATGGCTCAGCTCCTCCTTTTTTTTTTTTTTGTTGTGGCCGCGCGACATTTGGCCCGACTTGCTAGGGTACTGGAGGAACCAGTTAAAAAGTTTTTCTGTGGCAAAATTTAAATATCTTGCTACTCTGTGCGGAAGCGCTCTTATGTGGCCGTGGGGTAGTTTTCAACCCCGACGACATTTTTACATCTTTAGCACCCTCAAGACCCCACTTCTTGTTGTCAACGCGCTAAGAAATAAGATGGTTTTAGTTTTTCGGATGGGATTAATTGAAGCCACCGGGTGGTCATAACTCCTGCTGGTTTTAGCGAATTTTCGCTGGTTTATGACGTGGAAAGGGATCATTTGGGGCTAGGTAATGTTGGCGATAAATAAGGCTCTTTGAGGTAATGAAGGTATCCGCTGTATACTATCACTGAAACCATTGTAAATAATCCTGCAAGTTTCAAAGGAAAGAAGAAAGAAGCTATTAAGTTTTCAAAATGTCATCCCCTGAAAAGTGGGATTATGAAAATGAAAACTATGTCTTAAAGTGAAGATACTTTATATATTTTATATTTTTGTAAGATAACAGCACAACTTGGTGCCTTTTTAAAGATTCTTACGCTGCAGAAATTAAATGGTAAAGTTCAAAATTTAAATGGTACAATAAGACCTCAATTATGAAAAATGTTATGGCAGTTTTCATATTTCATATTTTCTAAACTTGTGATGTAACTTTTGCATTAGAGAAACAAATAGTATAAGTACAACGTAATTTTTAAAACTCTTTAAATTAAAGACTTAAAACTGATCAATAAACCACTAACGGGTCAAAGCTATCAACAAAGTAAAGAAGGTAGTTATCGTTTTGATATAGAATTTCATTTTATCGTAATGTTATAAAAAATTTAATTTAAATTTTTGCAAAACTAAATATTTTACTAAAGTGATCGGAAAAATTATGTATCAACAAAACTGTACCTCATTTCTTTAACATTAGACAAATAAATTACAGATGAAAGAGTCTTACTCTTTAAATATTTCAATAGATTTAAAAATGTGACTAAATCGAGTATAAGTTCAGAAAAATGCCTGTACATTTAGTAAAAATTCCCTGAAATTTTTCATTACGTTCTTTTCTCGGATCACAATTTTCGGTATTGTTCCGGAAATACGGTGCAGAGAGCACTTTAGAAAATTTAAAATCTCCACAGCTCTCCTTACAGCCTAACACCGCAAATAACTCAACTCGGTTAGAGTACACCATTTGTCAGCACCCCCAGCCAATTTTGCCGGGTTCAATTCCTCAAAGTGCCCAAATCTACTTGGCACTGCCTCCTAATCCCAGCTTTAGAGACTATGTGCACTCTCACCATGGGTTAGTATTTAGAGTGGGGGTATGGGGAGGGGATCAACACAAAATTTTCCAGGGTTGTAATCCTCATTTAAGTGATAGGTCCCCTAACGAAAAACTGGAAAAGGACCACATGACCAAAATCCTTGCCCCATCCAGTCCGACCACATATACCCAAAACCTTTTCATAAAAGTCCTTTTCTGGCAAAATCACTGTTCGCTTGTGCTTCAAGTGTTTCCAGAATTAGTTAATTATACCGGCCGAAAGTTTTCCAGTACACACCGACTCTAGACAAATCAAACAGGAGTTCATTTTGGTGCGGAAAAGTTTCCCATTTATGTTCGAATAGTAAAAACCGCAGTTTAACCAATTTTCTTTGAAATTCCCCGGTCCCAACTACCCTCATAAAGTGCCAGCGAAACTAACTTCGGCAAAAGTTTATAATTAGATTTTAATACTGGTGTCCGAGTGTAGTACCCTCGCCCGGGCCTCCCGTCTGGACCGCTAATGTAGACTTTTGGGGTACTTTTCCTGGAAGCCATGACCCGGTCCCCAGCCAGTATACGAGCACAGGTATCTTAAAATTTCGGGACCCTGGAAGTTGTTCCCTAGAATTTAGTCTACGAGTATGACATCATTCACTGTTTGTGGGAAGAAGTGTGTGTGCTTTTCCCAGCATGGTACAGATAGCTCCTTTAATAATTAAGCGTGATTTTCCCGGATTGTTTGGTTATGCCCTTTAGTCGGGGAGGAAAAGGGGAGCAACTTTTTATGCTCCCTGGTAAAAACAAAAATTGTTGTCAACATTCGGTTCAGCCTCGAGTTGATTAATTCCACCGTCACCAATGCTACTCGAAAAAAAAAAAAATATATTCGCGTGGAGAGGCGAAATCATCAGCAGTACTCAATCAGTTGGACAAACCCATAAAGTTGATTATCAGGACGTTAATTAAACACGCTGACACTGGCGCGATTCCCCTAGCTGTCTGTAAAAATTGAGATTGGCCCAAAAGCGGCACCTGCGGGCACTCCATACCATCTCATTGTATATGTCGCTACCATGGCATAATGTAGGCCAGTTTAAATTTTGTAACCGACACTATGTACCGACTACAAACCGCCGTACCATCTGGTTAACTCTCACATATAACATATAACATATAACATATAACATAGGACAAATGGGTTCCACGAAATTTAGGGTTTGCTACAGCTATATATGGCTGCGGTGGTTCTTTCTTCATTTCTAATAGAGCGGAAGATTTTCAGAGTTTTCACTAATTTGTTCGTTTCCCCAAATTGTGGGTTTTGCACGCTCGCTAAAGTGGAAATTGGCGTACAAGTTATTAGTGGGGTGAAAATTGTGGGCTTTATAACTCTCCCATCCCCTCCAAGTCGATTGGCTTGTGGCGGAAGCAAGAGCAGATTTTCGCGACTGATAGAGCTAAAACCGCATTAAACGCTTAATTAACGCCCTATTGAAATTTTCATAGACAAGATAATCGCGCAAAATTGCTCAGCGGTTAGATACCCCTATCCCCCTTTTCTCTCCCCTCTCCAATTCTAGCTTCCAAGCATGTTTTATCCCGGTTTTCGCATCTCCTGCACCTTTCGGCGAGGGTAGCTCTGAATCTAAAACTGAGTTTTGCCACCATCGCCATCCGCTCAGGTAGCGCCCCCGCAGCTGTATCTATTTGTCTATTTTAATTAGCTAATCAGGCCAGAGAATTTCGGCGCATCCTGCGGACTAAAGCTGTTTACAATGCTCCTCTGCTGGCTATTTTGGAAGGGTGCGGCGCTCACTGAGACAAACACATTAGAGTGGAGTAAATGCAAGCTGCACAATGAGATTTTGGGGTTTTTGGGGGTTTTTGCGTGGGCGTGGTGAGGTAGCACAACCAAAAACTTCATGCATTATATCTCATAATTCCCAATGTTTTGGTTTTTGTTAATTTAGCAGAGTGCGTTCAAGCGGACCAAACACAGCGCAGTGGTGGCAATTGCTAAATTTTCTGGCGGCGGTTGCTATGAGCCTTTTTGTACAACTAATTTACATATGAATCTCCCTCATCGCCCCGTCCCCTCCTACACTTCAATTCTACCCTGAACTCTGATTTAGAGAATCCAATTTCCAGGTGGGTGGGTTTCGGAGGGATTTAAGCCTTGATTTCCGATCGACAACACACAGATTATCACTGCTGTTCTAAAAAATAATTTAACGTGCTGCCGATGGGTAAAACTGCCACATGCGACTAATTAGCAGCTCCGAACAGGGCTTAGAGAGGGTTTCGAATGAATTTGCTTGCGGGTTGCGTTCGGAAAATAGTCGGCGACTCCCTCTTCATCCCTATCCAGGTGCCATGTTTTACTGCTAATACGCAACAAATTCAGAGGACTGACGCACTATTGATGGCTATTTACTTCCACTTTGCACTATTGACAAGGGTTTATCTAGAGAAAATTTATGTAATTGCTTCTGGTGATTAAAAGGTTGATATATCTGAATATCTACTTTAAAATTGATTCAAATTACAATACCTAGTAACAACATTTCATATTCTAGCAATCAATTAAAATTATTGAAAAAATTTAAAAAGTTTATTGGATTAACTTATAAAAATTTTATTATTATATTTATTACCTACATATAATAAGTAAAAAGCTGGAACTAATATTCTATAAAAAATATTCCAGTTAATTTAAGCTTGAAGAATAAATATCTATACCTATATCAAATAATAGAAAATATATAAAGTCAACTTATTTTGCAGAAAATCACATTTACTTGTTTTTACAAATACTTACTTTTCAGTAATCCTTCGTACAGACAAGCACGCATTTTTATTTTAAATTAATATTTCAAAATATGCCAGATGTTTACGATTTCCCGGCCATCGCATTATGAACCCGTGCACAAATGTCACACCTACACTTTTTACCAACAAACCATAGTTATAATTTCTTGAATTGTTAAAACTGACTGATTGATCACAGTAATAAATATAATATATCCCATTTTACGTAAATTTATCATTTCAATAGCAAATTTCAAACTAGTCGTACCTCATAATTAGTTCGTATGTTTCATTTTCTTGGTGGATTTCTTCTTATATTTCAATTGTGTAATATATACAAGATATTATAAACTATTTTTACGGAAGCATTAAAATCTTAGTAATTGTCAAAAGTGTTGTGAAATTTTAAAACATTTTCCTTTAAAGTGAGTCATTGTTATTTCAAGCAATAGGTAAACGGATGGATTTATCAAGTGTGAAAAAAAATCAGCTATCAGAACTTTATTGCGAACAGCGCATCTTACAGTGCGCGAAATAGTTAGACAGGAACGTGTGAGTGTAAGAAATGTAGCGAAAATTAAGAAGAATTCTGAAGAAAAATAAGAGAATAATACCCCGGGTAGACAAAAATGTAGAGGTGTCAGAGATGTTCTTTCAAGGAATTAACAAGGATTCTACCTGAACAAGAAAAAGAAATATCTGACTCAGACGAAAGAACTAAGAAGCTGATTTTCATTGCAGACATCCAATCAAAAAGTCTCTGTTTACAACCAGAATACGAATATCGAGAATAAAGTTCGTTAAACAATTTCAAAACTTTACTAATTGGAAAAATGTATTTATTATCCTTATAGCTTGTATTAAGCGAATAAATAAATGTTTATCAATTGTCGCTAATATAAATTTGTCATTTCAAAAAATCTATAATTTTTGCACTTCTTCAAATTCTATTTAGTGATAAATCGACTTTTCAGATACAAAAGGAAGCGTGCAATTGAATTGAGTTGAGTTAAGGCGGCGTCCTAGCAGCGGAAATTTAGTAACTCCTTTATCCAAACAAAAGTAAAACATCCTTCTTCAGTAATGATTTGAGGAGTCATTAGCGGGAAAAGACCCACACCATCGTACATCGAGGATGGAGATATGGATAAGGAACAATATTTAGAAGTACGAGACATACTTTTACCTTATTTTAATCAAGTAATGGGACATTCCAAATTAAAATTTATGCAAGATAATGCGCCTTGTCATACAGCAAAAATAATAAAAGAATTCCAAATTTCAAAAAATATTTCAATCATTCCCTGGTCCGGTAATTCGCCAGATATTAATCCAATAGAAAACGTGTGAAGCTACATGAAAAGTAGAGTTTATAGTTTGACAAATAAAAATAAAGATGATTTGGTAAGAAATATTAAAACAGTTTAGAAGATGTATTGAGAGTATACCGGATAGAATTACAGCTGTTATTAAAATAAGGGTGGCACAACAAAACATTAAATCTAAGCTCACTAATATCATATTATTAGTAGTCTTAACAATATTTATACTGAATTTCTCTATTTTGCTTCCAAAATACTTTTTTGTTAATAGAAAAACTTTTGCAAATGTTCATAATTCGATGACAAGGGTATGTATGTATGTGGGGTCAACTGATCGCACTTCTCACCAAAAAGAACGGCATCGGCGTTAACGAGTAACTCAGTTCGGTTCGAGCAGCCAAGCGTAAAATTCGAAGATCACAGGTTCGAATCCTGTTCCCTAGTCCCTGTTGTTTTTTAGAGTAATTCTCATTTATAAGTATGCCTAAATAAAGTTGCCACTTGCGATAATGGGACTGACAACCTTATCTTTTTGAAGAATTTTAAAAATCAATATGAACAGCTCGCTATCTAAAATATCTCTCTCAAATTTAAAATAATTTTGTATCTGAAACTTACTACAACTACTTCTGTCCTTAAGAAGTTTCAAATTAACAAAACTACATTGAAGAGTTTGCTTATTTTCTTTTACCACCGATTGCTAGTATGGAAAACATCGTCCCATTAAGTTTTCAATTTCACAGAACATTGGTAGTAACCACTACCGTATGTTTACATGTTACCATAAAAAGTTACAGCACGTCAACATTACTTTGGAATTTATTAATACTGTCTAGCTATCTTCCATTCCAAGCAAACATTGTAAGGTTCCGCTTCATCCGCAATATCCACAAATCCACTAATTCAAGACACATTCGCCGTCTCGTCCCTTTCGACTATAGTTGAAAGAGGTAATAGATATTGTTACAAAATTTCGACAGCACTTATCTATTGAACCCAGCTTCTTAGATTTTTTGCAATAAATACCCGTTCGAAAATCAGGAATTAATCGTTAGACTATGCGAAAAGTTTCACCATCGTAGGGAGTCATATATCACTAAGGGTGGAAGGGGAGAGCATACGCCCAGACGCCTCCAAGAGTTGCATCAACCAGCACAACCCGAAGCCCTGCGATACTTAGGTGCAGGAGCCCGAGCCCCCACTATCGCATCAAGCTAAGGAGCTGCAGCGCCAGCAGCCCCATAACTATAATAAACACTGTGAATTATTTGCAAATGCAATTCCCGAAGGACGCACGGTACGATTTCCATGCAGAAGAAGACACACGAAAGCGTGGTGCGGTACGGTGAGGCCATGCAAGGACGTGTCATGCCTCCAGCCCCCGGGCTCCCTAGGGCTCCCAGGGGCCGAGCTAGGATCGAATACGTGCGAATCTTTCCCACGTACGAACACTGGGAGCTGGATAATGTGCTTATGTATTTACGGCTCCAGGACATGCAGTTTGTTATAATTTCAGAAACATTGCAGAAAATGATAAATATCCAAGGAATATGGGATCTCTTTCCCCGATGCGATGCGCATTGATGGCATTGCCTGAGCGTCATTAAGCCACCGCAGCAACCTCATTCTGGCTCCATTCAAAATCGGGATCCGGGAGAGAATTGCTAGCTAATGCAACAGCAACAGCACCAGTAGCAGCAGTAGCAACATTCGCGTAATTGCGTCTTGCAAAATTAAAATTGCAAAAACCGCCCTTTTATTAAAAAAAAAAAAAGAAAAAAAAACTCAAAATCATCCCGCTCCCGGAATGCAATGCACTTTTTATTTGCATTAAGCCCCGGCTGTTCCTCGAAATAATTTCGCGGGACGAGACCCAAACTGTCGGTTTTATGTATGAATGTATGTGAGTTCGGCGGCTGCCACAAACGCCCTGATAAAGGGGGAATTTATGGCAAACAAGTGTACGGAGGTGGGGTCATCCAGGACGCCCATCCACCCGCCTAGAACTCTGTTTATTTTTCGCATGTTTTATGCACTCCTGGACAGGATTGTCATTTATTTACTGAAAAATGCGAGCCCAAATCGTGTCGTAAACGGGCTTATCTGTATACCCCAAACAGGGCGGAGCAATAAAGTAGGCTGGGGCTCGTAAAATGCCCCATATTTGGATATTACCGCCTTCCTCGCCCGGATCAGGGACCCCCTATGATGTTCGACGCAAATTCAAGGGACGATAAAATAAGCCTAGTTTTTTTTTGTTTTTTAATATTCTCAAATCAAATTGAAAGAAGAAAGTAAAAAAATATATTCGACTTTCAAATTTTTCCAATATACTTGATGAAAAATTGGACTATATTTTGTATATAAACCCATATAAAACAAGATTTCGAATTGTGTATGTAGACTTATCTTAAATCATTTATTTTTTTAATTATTTATTTATATGCCACAAACAACCACAAACCATTTGTTCAATGTACATCCAAACTATACTATCGTTTAGATGCACACTGAATAAATTGTAATACTTATTAATCTATGTAACGTTATAATTTTAATTTTTAAATAAAACTTTATATTTGTCATATAAGAATTAAATTTTAAAAGATGCATATTAAAATCTAAGTCACTGACTAGCATAAATTAATTTTCAAACTATCAAAATTGTCAACTGACATTAGTTTTGAAGGTCTCTACTAGAGATCTTCGTTTTGACTCAATGTAAATTTATGAATTACGCTCTATGATTTCACATCTGATATTGTAAAAATAGATAGAAAATGGTAATATCATAGATCTAAATAGATAGATAGAGAAGTATTTTATCCATGCAATTTTAAATGAAAATTTTCAATTGCAGATCTCGCAATGTTAATTTAAAATGTAAATCTTATTAATTTTGTTAATTTTAATTTTAAAAAATGTTTTAATTTACATTGATTTCATGTGATTTTATAACGATATTTTGTTCTGAATTTTATTTTTAACCACATGCGCTATTTTGACGTGCAATATACGTCACTGGTAATTTTCTTCTATACTGAAAATGACGTAGAGCGTACGTCTACTGAATTTTCTGCACTATAGTATTACTTGATTAAAAAATTTTATTGTTTTTCACATTTGTAAGACAAGAGCAGAACAGCGATATTCAAACGTAAAATTAGTGGAATTACACAGAACTGTATTAGGGCAACTATATGCATTTTGTACACGTAATCTGATCGAAGCTTTAACAGAAATTATTCCAAGTAAGAGCTCATTTGAAATTTCTTTGGGTGGGATGGGCACATATTTCTGCTAATTGATTGATAGTGGAAGAGGTTAAACTAAATTATAATGGCCTATATATAAAATTAAATTACCTATTTAATAAGTAATAATGACTAAAAATTTACAAATATCACTAGAAAGAAGTTTTGGGTAGCTAATTTTATATTTTATGCTAAATTTTAAAAGTTTAATATATTCTATACAAAATTACGTCCTTTTAGTCTTATTAAATATGTAGATTAAGACTTAATAGATAGCTATTAAAATTTCTGAAAAATATAAAATTGTTTTCACTTTAAAATTCTTCGCTGTTACAATTTTGCTAGATGTTTGAAGTCGGGACAGAGAAAGGATTTCAAGATTTAATTTTTAAATTAGTTACTCGTATTCTCGTATTTTCGCCCTCCAAAGAAGAAATTACCCCATAATAGAAAAGATAACTTCCAAGGCAAGCATAACTTAAATAAATTTGCTGAACTTATTTAGTTCAGTAGTTTTAAAGTAAGGTAATCGTGATCAATGAAATTTGTAAGATATTTCGTCCTACTTTTATCGTACATGAAAATTTTAGTTTTTGAATTTTGTATTTAGTACTCTAAATAATATCAAGAGTAGTTGTTTTCTATATAATTTTAGAATTTAAATGTAAAAAACTCTCAAAAAACAATTATATCTGCTTCTTTGCGAATTCTTCTATCGTAGTACTACTTTTACCAAGAAATTAATTATAAAGTCTATGCTTGGAATTTGGAGTAAAAAAAAAAAAAAAAATTCGGCGAAACAATTTAAGGCCAGCTACTTTATAAAAGAAAAAAAAATTTATGCTATGATACCAACTGGAGCGTAGCATAAACCGGTATCTCCGGCCTATATACAGCTTTCCACAGAAAAAAACCCAACCAGCAAATTTTAGGATTCTTTAAAAGAAGTTTCCGCGCTGACAGGGCCACATCACGGACCCTTCGCAAAGCCACACCAGTCACTTAGCAGGGAGTCCGCTGAGTCCCAGCTTTATATTCATACTTTAAAACAAACATTAAGAAGCATCCATAAAAAGAAGTGTTCTCTGCAGAATTTCCCAGCAGGCATCAGAAGGCATCCGCCGGCATCATCCAGAGGCCGCAGAGACTGCGGAGAATTACACCGAAATGAGGACCATAAAATCTGCGACGACCTTCAATCAACCTTGGGGCAATTTTACAAGTGAATCAACATTTTGCGGGTAAGTCTTTAAAAAACCGTTATCAAAGTAAGAAAGTAATCCTTTTCCCCTTGCAATTAGCTAATCATTGTTGGCGGGGCGTAGGGGGATATTAAAAGGAGGCGCGATTTTGATAGACAGAAGCTTTGCCGCCGACAACGCCGCGCTATTAAAAAGCGCGCGAACAATGCCAGTGTGGAATATTTAAAGGATTGATACAAGCTCCTTGGCTAGGAAGATTTTCATAATCCCATCCGTATCCTGCAACGCTATCTAATGAGTAGATTAATGATACTTTCGAAAGAAAGTTTTCCATCTTCTTTTCCACACTAAGCCTAGACCCACGCCCATAACTTTCGGGGCGGCGTGTAGGGAAACTGTCGCCGGGAACACATCAGCAATCGTTGTCCCGTCGCGCTTCCCGCTTCATGCTCGGGATGTGCTTGACGTGACAGACACACCGAGCTCAAGTCGCTCGGTGTGCGTTTGATTGTGACATAAGTCTTCTAGCCCTAATTGAAGTTAATCTCCAGCTGGAAAAGTTTGCAAGCCATGAGACCTTACTCCCCTAAACCCTTACTATTCCTATTTTCAGGGAGTTTCTTTTCCTTTCTTTCAAAGAGGTCTGGACCATATTGTTCGACACTCTGCCACATTGTCGCGTTTGTGTCCTGCTGTGTGCTTAAAGGAAGGATTCAGAACTTTTCATACTTGGCGACATAACCTTGTCTTATAATCCACGACACGACACGACAGACAGACGTTCTAAGCTCTGAGTCAATTGTGCAGACCCGGGAGTAACTCGGAACGGAAATGTGGTGCCAAAAATTAACTTCCAGGGAGCACTATGGGCAAAGTTTCGTCACGGAATGAGTTCTTTTAGCCCCTCTTCCGGGAGAGTTGTAATATTTTTAGATTTCCGCCCGTATTAGAAAAGTTTTTATCATATTCATGCGATGATGCTGCATGACAGACACACCATCCAGCATCAAATCTCAATTTTTTTTTTTCTTTTCGGGAAATAAGCAAGCAAAGACTTTTATTACGGCCTCTTCCTCTATTGGAGTTTTTAAGGTAGTTTTTATTAGGTGCTTAATTTTAGTATATAAACATGCTTACATTAGCACAAATTAAAAATTATTTTTAGAAATAGTAATAAAAGAAATATAGGAAGTCATTTTTAGTTCTTATGATTTAGATTAAAAAGTATATTCAGTGACGATGTTACTAAAAAAGTGTTAAATGAATATATAAAGGTGTTTGCTATTGCTACTGTTGTGTTTTGGGAGGTTATTAATACTGAAAACTTTATGTTAATTGCATATAAATATTACGGCACATATCTAAATCAATATTAAGCTATTATATATGAAATCTACAACCTTATTCTAATATGTTTTCTCATGATATTACTTAGAATCATGAACAATTTGTGTCGCCAATTTTTATAATACAAGATGTTCGAAATTATTTTTACAAAATATACCTCCAGACTACTATTTCCCATAAAATTGAGAATATTGTTTATGCTTAGAACACCGGAAACTGTTTTCGAATCAGTTCAGTGGTTTTCGAATTACGTAGAAACAAACAATACGATGAAAATCTATTGAATTAGGAATTAGGAACAAACAAACATAAAAGACAGATTATTGGAAATGAAGAAATAGCTAAATCCAAAATTCTCAGTGTCTTAGGCAAACAAGGCCAAGAAGGTCAATCAACAAGCTCCGTAGATAAGAAAATCCCCCTTTTTTCTCACAATCAGCCTTAAGAAACGATATTGCCAACTAAGAACCAACCCTTTCTGAGAATCATTCACCAACTGTGACTCAATGACACTATCTTTCATCTCTTTACACTCCGCAGGTCCTTTTCAAGGTGCTGATAATCTTATCAGTCTGAGTTTTATTGAAATTGTTGTTCTTTAAATGTTCAGTCCTCAGCAATCAAGCCCCTAGTCTTTGGTCCGTTGTCGCCGTCCTCTCACACCCAGAAAAATGTCCTACAAAATTCTCATAATTTTCATTTTCTGTTTTCCATTTGTTGTGCCTTCTTTGGCCGCTTTCATTTCGCTTTCTTTTCCCCAAGTATACACAACAAAGAGGACTTCCTGACGCGCCATTATTAAGCCTCTCCGCATCGACTTTACTTTTTCGAGGAAAATTCACCGGAAAATGTTCACTGAATTTTTGATGAAGTGATAAAACTTGAATAAAACAAAATGAAAAATAAGCAGACACTTTTCTTTTTTGTTTTGAGATAATGTAGAAATGGGTAAAAATAAATTTGGGGTAAACCGGTCTTTCAAACAATTTGAACTTCTTAAACAATTTTACCATATACTTTCATTTTAAACAAAATATTTTCTGTAGCCACAATTTCTGTTAGACTAAATTTCCTTTACAAACTTAAAATTTATAGTTTTATTGAAGAAGAAAAAAATATTTTACAATTATTAATATAAAAATATTTTGCTATTCTCATTAATTTTTGTATTTTGAAGTTTTGTTGTTATTAACCGATTTAAAAATATACACCAAACCCTTTTTTTTTATCCGATTGCCATAGAAAGAAGGAAATAATTATCTTAGTCTAATTTAATTTAAGTATTCTACTAATTGTTTGTAGCTAAGTATTAAACGGAATGAATAATGCTTTTTCAAGTGTATGTATGGTAAGACTGTATGTTTCTTTGGCCTAAACGGCTTGAGGAATTCTAATAAATGAGGTGGCATTAGCTTCGGCTTAACCGTAGAAATGTTATAGGGTAATCGTTTTTTGCAAAAAAAATACATATATCCACCGTAATACGTCATTTTTGTCAAATATGAATCGTTTTTATTTTCAAATACCCCGATATAGGTGTCAAATGAAAGGGTTTTGGTGAAACAAACTTCTCTATCAATTTGCAGTCAAACTGATTTCATAGTTTAGCCGTAAAACACAAATATAAAACCTATAGTTCGATTCATTTTTCTGTCCTCTAAAAATCCCTATTCTCTTAATCTCACCTCATCACACAGCGGCAATGTAACTAAAAAGTTTGAAATAAAATAAAATTATTAAAAAACCAAAAATTGCAGTTAAGGTTTGTACCAACAACTAAAACATGTTGTAACTTTTGTTTGTCCCACTTGTGAAACCTTTAAACATTCAAATTACATTTGTATGTAGCATATTTTATTATTTATTTTTCAAGTAAACATAGAACTAAAAACCATTTCATTGTGCACTCAATGTCCAGTCGAAGTAATAACACGATCCACAAATATAAACAAAGATTTGTTTTTGGCAAGAATTATTTATTCTATGATAAAAGAAATTTCAAAATAATTTTATATGCAACCAAAAGTAAAAATCAAGTTTTTATGGTTTATTACATAAATAACCTACATACACTCGTATATATGTACATACATAAAAAAATAAAATAGAATTGGGAAAATACCCGAATTTTATTATATCAGGACAACAGTCGCAATTCATTTTAATAATTTTATTTTTTAGTTAAATTGAGTTAAGTACGACCAACTCTTATTTTTCACTATCTTTTAAAGAACTAAAGTTAATGTTTTTTTTTTTAACTTACACAATTTATTAAAGTTATAGAATTTTGAGAGTTGGGTATATTCTTATTATTTTATTCACTTTTGACTAAACTGAAATACCATCAAAATTAACCACCAAATAGGAGTTCCTAAAAGCTTTTGAATTTTTGTATTTAAAACCCAATTCTAAAAATCTTACCGTTTTTATTGCCTTTTGGAAATTCCAAAAGAAAGTAAATATTGTAACAGTTTTGTATAATTAAACTTTCGTATTTTCTAAAGTTTAAGAAGGTATTGCTTTGGAGTTTTCGGGATACTGATTTAACTAATTTAAAATTATAGAAATAAAGAATAGAAAAATGTCTATTGATTTAAAAACAATTTCTCTTCAATCTGAACTCTAAACCGATGTAACCGCGCAAATGGTTCGATTTCTGGAAACAGGGAAATAAATCGAAAAATTCATTGAACTCGTATTGCTTTCTTAAGCACTGCGGTTGATTCGACGAAAACCACATGTCCTTTGAATTAGGAACGAGCATATGAAATTCCTGAGAGAAAAAAAGGAAACGCAATTTATTCCCGGAGGCGAACGTATCCACGTACTCCGGGCGGCATCAAATGAAAATCTTAAGAAGCTGTTGGAAATGTGATATAAAATAAAATTTGTATTTGTCTCGACTTTTTCGAACCCCAAAAAAAAATATATTTCAAAGATTTATTACTGCCCGGAGGGATTCAATAACTTCAGGTTCTTTCAGCTCGAAGAAATTGTATGCTTTGTAAATATCCGCCTCTGCTTTCCCTATATTCCCGATATTCCTGATACACCTACGGTTTCAGGTAAAAAAAAAACAACAACAAAAATCAGAGAAGTTTATTATTTTTTTAAAATTCACTCACATATTCTGATTTTCCTGCACGCAACCAATATACATCTGAGCATAATAACTGGAAAATTGTAAAATAAGGTAATTCGCGTTCAAATTTCCGCCTTCGGTTTTATAGGAAAAACGTTTGAATATTTTGTTAACTTAAATTTATGGGAAATATTTTATAAAGCTTAAGGTAGTAGAATTAAATTCCACAAAAGATCAAATGTAGACTGTGAAATAAATAAAATATATAAATTTTTATTTTTTCCTAAATCATTTAACCTCAGTGCATATTCCCCAAGTTTGCAATTCCAAATAAATCCGTCTGTTGTAAATTATGTTTCAAAGTAAATGCTGTTGTTGTATAACATATATTATATTTTATACATGGACATCTCCTTAGGTATTGCATATTATTTTTCATATTAAATAATTAAAATTTTATGTGGAAGTGAAATTAACTGAAATTGAAAATCAAAAATGTTGAAATTTTTAAAAAGCATTTCTCCATTCCTTTTTTCACGAAAAATAATATTTATCCTTTTTACATATTATTGCAATGAATAATAAGTGTGGTCACGATGATCCATACTTATTCCCTTGAAACATTTCAAATAGTTGCCTTTGATTTCAATTAATTTTTTCGTTTAAAGTGATTAATATAATTCGATAGAAAAATCCAACCGGATTATTTTATTTTATTTTATATTTTTTAAGCAGAAAAACTAATTAAAATCAGCTAAAATGAATTTTTAAGAATTTAAGAAACTTTATTGAGAATTTTTATCCAAAAGGGGCTTTTATAAGCTTCTTTCGTTTCAATCTGAACCAATTCAAGAATAGGACGCGTTGTATTTTGTTTTTAAAAATTAAAAATGTCTATAAATCCTGCCACAATTTTTTTTTTAAATGTTCCTAAGACTTAATTAGTTTTGAAATAAGTTGATAATTTCCTTATTTTAACGTTAAATATTTAATTAAATTATTACGAAGCAGCTATGCAATATTATCGTTATTAATTTATGGTATGCCATTCCGAGGTTATGGGTCCGATTTCCATATGAAAACTCTGATTAAAAAGTAAAAATAACACAGAAAATTGCCTTATGGGCTCAGTTTTCGAGTGCACGAAAATTAGAAAGAAATTTGAGAATTACATTCTAAAAATTGAAAAATATATAAAATCATAATTGGAAAATTTAAATTGAATATTCAACAGAATTGTTAAAATTTCAAATAATTTAAAAATTAAGTTATCTAAAGTACTTACAAATTTTAAAAATATGATTTAAATACAGTGCTGTGAATAACTATAGACTCAAACATATTTCTGAAATTTTTTCCAAAGCATTTCTATGAATTGAATTTTTATGCCTGGAAAGATCACAGAGTGTAGTAATTTTCTAAAGCTTGAAATCGAGAATTATGGGACGTCCACCAAAATATTCGGCTAGTATAAAACGAACAGTTTTAAGCGAACCATCTAACACAGGAGCTTGATCATCGTAGACGATTGAACTTGCAATGTGATCCTAGCTTAGTTAGAAAATGGGCTGCATTTTCGAAACACTTTAAATATTAAAAATGTTTGCAAAAACCCAAATTCATACTACACTACAAATTTGCCAACAATTTCATACAAAAAGGAAATATTTGGGATCATGTCATCTTCAGCTACAAAAAAAAATTCAATCTCGATGGACTAGATGAATTTAATTATTACTGGCACGAAATAGCCTTCGTAAATGGTAGAATTAATGCTATCGGTTATCAGGTGCTAAAGGAGGAACATCTACTACCTTTTGTGACACTAGCATAAGATAAAAAAAATTATTTTCCATCAGGATAATGCACCCATCTATACGGCTGCCTCCACCAAAGTAGTTTCGGAATTGCGGAATCCAATTATTACCATAGTTAGCATTAAATCCCAACCTGAACCCCATAGAAAAATGTGTAGGGAATCTTAGCGAAAAAAGTCTACGGCAAGGAGAAACCATCTATTGAAACTGTTGCAGAACTGAAGGAAAGAATAATATTAGCGTGGAACGAGATATCGGATGGAGGGTTAAATAGTCTTGTTAATAGCGCTCCGAGATTCGATTATTAGATATAATAAAAAATAGGGGAAATTGGGCTAAATATTAAATAAAGAAAAGTACTAAGCAGAGTTTATAATCACAAATTTTAAAGCGAGTAGTATGGTTTATTTTTATTTTATTTCATTTTAGAAAGGAATATCATCTACCTTTCATTCCTTACTAAATTTTCTTAAAAGCATTTTATCCAAAAAAGAACACAGCTGAAATAATTGCCTATTTTTATGAGAGACCTAAAAATATAGTTGAGTCTAGAATTATTCACAGCACTTTATATTTCGTCACTTAATAACTCAAAAAACGTTCTAATTTATTAATTTATTAAGTGTACTTTTAAAAAGTGCTGAACTTGACCCTAGATAACTAAACATTCGTATGATAGTTTTGTAAATTCGAGATATTCTTGTACACTTTTAACATCTGCCAGGATGCCAATTTTCTATTTTATAATTAAATTGTTAATTCTTAAGGAAGGCTAATTTACTTGAAATAAAGAACGAAAATATAATAAAATTAAATGTCTTTAATTTGTAGTCTATGAGTTGAACGATTAGTTGCAGAGTAACATTGATTTTAGTTTAGTTTAAGAAGTCTATGAATTCATAGAGGGAATTTCTATTCCGTCCAGAGATCAAGGTTTAAAAAAACAAATCAAACTTTAATTGTTCCCACATCGAAATAAATAAAAACAAATCGTTAGACATAATTCAAACCATTGCATCACAACGAAACTCTGAAATCGTAGAAAAAGAATCTAAAAATCCTCAAGGCTACGACCCAAATCGGTGTGGTAAAAATTTCCACTTGAAAGGCATATGTTGGAACAAGTTCTACATTTTTTAAGTCGTTTTAATTTCAATTCATTTCCCAGACGATGAAAGTGGATCAGGGCAATCCCAATTCCCAGTTTTCAGTTTGGGAGCGATCCCAAATCCCAATAACGAGCAACACTTAATGCTACAAGTAAAAAAGGAACGTCATAAAAACCTGCAAATTGCCTGCGTGCGTAATCCAAAAAGCACCAGTGTCCTCTCCTTCTCCTCAGCGCGGATGTTCCTATTGGTCCAGCCGGGATCAGATGGACGAGAAAGCGAAAAATAAAACTAAAAAACAAAAAAACAAAAAACAAAAAATATAAAAATGTAAAACAAAAAAAAATAAACCTGTCTCACACAATCCTTTTGGCTTTTTCACCGCTAAAGCACGCAATTTTTACCACCAGGAGCAAGTAGCAGCCTGCTCCCCTGGGAGACTGGGGAGCGCGCACGCCGCACTTAGCGGGAAAAAAATCTCGAATAAATTAATTAAGTTGAATCACTGTGTCACCACTAATTAGCCGCATAACGGCGCACCGGTTGTTTCACAAGCTCATTATCCCTGCACGTCCCGAATGACACCACAGGATAGAAAAAAAAATATAAAATAAATTTATATAATGAATTTAAAGAAAAAAGAAAAATATCTGGAGGAAGCAGCGACGAAAGCGTCCGCGGCGGCACCGCAACGACGAAGGCACAACAACAGACAGGAGCACTGGCTGCGAAAGAAAACAAAAACAACAACAACAAAAAAAAGGATTATCCCGAGGGACACTCTAAAAAGGGATGTCGTTCGTGTTTTCCTGTTTTGTTTTTCTTCTTATTATTTAAATTTATATTTTTTCTCGTTTTTGTATTTTTTTAATGTTCGCGAAACAAACAACAGGCGCCGATTCCGGCACACGCATAAAAAGCCACTTGCGGCGCTTTCAAATCGGTAGGAAATAGGTCGCCACTAAAATCGGGCACCGCAGCAGGTTCCCATGGGATAAGACGAAAACTGCTCTGTCACCGATTGCGAAAATTTACCAGATGAAACAATCGCTCCTGGCCGGTGTGTCTCGACAGCTACGTGTTCGACGCACTCAGGATTCGGGTTCACTGCTGGTGACTCCCACTTGCTCCCAGCATCTCTGCGGGAGCAGCAGCCCGAGTCAGGCGCATGCAGGAGCAAGCCAACGTTGTCGTTGTCGTTGTCGCTATCGCTGTTGTCGTCGTCGTTGTCGTCGTTGTCGTCGTCGTCTTCACCACCGCCGTCCGGTAAATCGGGCTCGAGGACCTGGCTGCAAATTCAATCTCAGCAGCACTCGCAATAAGGATTTTCTTCCCTATTTTTGTGTATCTGGCGACAGTAGCCCACGGGATCTATGTCACAACTTGGGACAGGGACCCACCGCCGCGACTGACGTTATCAGAGCAACTGACGAGATCCTGCTTTCGTGGCCCGATAGACATTTTCCTCGCCTTCTCGTCTTACTCGAGAAAGCGTGTATCGTTTTTTGTGACGCGACAGGACAGCTTGAGCTTTTCATGGAAAAGCTCCCCAAAATCGGTTCAGAGGGGAAATTTAAGGGTTTTCCAAGTGCTCTTATCCTGGTTATGATGGGACCCACGAAGAGACAACCACTGCCGGCTTCATCATACTCTGGAAACCTGAGAAGCACAAGAATTCGACTACCCCAGCTGGGATGGCGCAACACTGTCGGACAATATTAAGGGGTTAAATTGGTTTTAAAACTTCGAAAAATCGGTTTTTGCAATAGTTTTTTTTTATATGAGTCTTTTTCTTTGAAAGTAGCGCAAATCTAAAATATCATAAGGACTATTTTTCAATATTCTTTTAAGGTAAAAGCGTCTTAATGACATTTTGGACTTGCACCACTTACTAAGTCAATCTAAGCAAAACTGTAGGAGTGAGAGACCTTTTCAAAACTCTTCTTATACCGCTTGACCGCGTAAAATCGTAAAACATTAAAAGCGTTTTTCTCAAAGAAGCATTTTAATAGTCGGTAGACAAAATATTTCAAAAACGAATCCATCAATAATTCTGAAATTTTACACACTACTTTTAAATTGTATTAGCTGATGATTGAACAGAAGATTTTTATTTTCGTTAACCACAACTCATTTTGCAAGCCAATACGTGACCAAATTTTTACCAATAATCACAATGTTTTCACGAAACTCTGCCAATAATTCAAATTTTCTTATTTTTCAAAATCCTTTGTTCAATCATGATCCATTACTATCAGAAACCTTTGAGGTTTTTATTTCCGATAGGTCCTCCACGAACTATCCAGCATTAGCGAGGGTATTGTTTTTTGAAATGTTCTTCAAATGTTGATATTTCGAATGCCGTAAGTTAGGTGCCTAGAAACGGGCATATAGGCCATTTTTAGCCCATTGTGTTAACACGTAGCACAATAGACCATGGTTAGACGTGAGATTCGAACCCACAGCCTCTGGGAGAGTAGTTCAACGCTTTAAGAACTGAACTACCAGAGGCCCTATGCTATAAGTTAAATAATAAAATAAAATAAAATAATTTATTCAGTTTGTTGAAAAAAAAAATTGAAGAAAATATGTTTTTTACTATCAAAACCAATGTAACCCATTTAGAGCTCGAATTTTTAATAAACGAACCCAAAGACTGCATGATATCGTTTTGAATTTTATAAATATAACTTAACCCTGTATGGACCGAATTTTTTTCTAGACTATAAACAAATTTATTTAAGATAAAATCAAAAAATATAGATCTATAAAAGTAGAAAAACAATCAATTCAGCAATTTTAACAATTCTACAATAGTAAAGACATATTGAGACTTTGAAGTAACAACGGCTTACAACGTTCGCACGTTTAGGATGCAAAGTAGTTCGTCTACCCGTTTTTTGAATGAATACTTATAAAAAAAGATAAAATATTATCTTTACTGGGGCAATAAAGAGCAAAATATTCTATTTAGTTTGCTGCATTTTATATGTACTTTTAGGTTTTTAATTTATTTATTTGTTTATATAAATGATGAACTACAGAACTACTGAACTGTTTTTTTATTAACCCAGTGTGAATGAACCAGGGTTTTTAAGACCCACTAGTGTATAACAACATGTGCACTTCTCATATATAATGCGACTCTGCCCCCTTCCCCTCAATAGTAATTTAACATTATGTTTTTTTTTATTGTTATTATTAATACTGTTCCTGAAAAAAAAAAGAAAATAAAAATACAAATGTTCATACCAACCCTATTACAATTAAATAAATCAAAAATACAAGCACTCACTTTGAATTCAATCGAGAACTCGAAACGCTTATGTAAATCAACAAATTTACAAAATGTTGATTCGAAGCACACATAACACATCACCGCAATTATATTTCTTGCGTTCAAATAGAAATTGATAGAATTAGAAAATTCAATCGAATTGTTTTGACGTTATGTGTGAAAAAATAAATTAAAGTTAAAGATAAGTAAAATGAATTTATCTAAATGTTAAGTTAACTTTCATAAGGAATTTTTATTCAACTTCTCTGAACGCTAAAGTGATCGATAATAAATAACGTCCTATTTCCAACATTTTTATTATTTGACAATACTAAAACTCGTCAATAGCTTGACAAACAGAGAAGAAAAACAAAAAACTGTTTTTTGTTTCCCTATTTATGTAGAAAATTTAGGAAACAAAATCTGAGTAAAATACACCCTGGTTCATTGAGGATGTAATCCAAAATAAATAATCATTAAAAAGTAGGTACTTAGTGTCATAACGTGTGTGTGTCATTTAAAAAAAGAAACGACTAAGCGAACTATTTTGCATCAGGGTAGTACACTAATATAATTAAATCGATTTTAATGAATTCTCTTTATTTTTATTTTTGTATGCATATTGTAAGCCTTTATAAATTTAAAAAGTAAAGAAAACACAATCGTTATCACAAATTTATCAAACCATACTATTCAAGACCATGAGAGTCACAAAACTGTATCTTAAAAAATAGTAAAAGTATAATTCATGAAGTATAAAATAAAATATTTTACCGAGGAAATAACCCTTATTAATAATATGACCCTTATTAATAATACGATATTGTACAATAAAGAAATATTCAACACCTTGTGGAAAATAATTAAATTATTTAAAAAAATACCTTTATATGTGATTTGATAGTTCCACGGGCCTATAGAGGATCAAAGGCTATATATACCAATCGATTCCTTGACATACTTTTGTTCTTGACCCCTTTCTAAAATCACTCCTTCCCTCTCAAAATCAATGTTAAAGTCTTTTAGGAGGTACGCTAACTTAAGTCTTTATAAATCCTTATAAAAACATTGCAATACGAGTACATCGAGTGGAGGGAAATTGAAAATAGAATAAATCGATTTTTCGTGAACGATACCAAAATGTAGGACTTATGGGTATTCAAATTCAAACTTTATCAGAATTTAAGTATAATAAATTGCTGTGTCCTACAATCCTAAAATCTTTGACATCGATTTTAAGGGGAAGACGAATAATTTACTTATGATAGTGCTAAGAATCGCTTGGTATAGCGTTTCCTATATAGAATCCGATGAATCAATCCTATTTAATCAACGTAAAGAAATTAAATTTGGTTATTCACAAATTTTAGATACTAATATAATTCAAAAGTTTAAAACATCCTATAAAATATTGAAAAATTCTATTCTTTAGTTTATTTGTAAAACCAAACTTCAATAAATAAAATAATTGCGATATTTTTAAATTTTGAACTTATTTACTCATATACATAAATTTCAAAAATTATATTTAAACAGAATCAGTTTTCGTCTATTCTGGATTTAAGACTAAAAAATCCTGCATTTCATAAATCTTCTCGTATTTCTATTTTAGAAATGTATAAATTCTCAGATCAGATCAGATATCAATCTCCAGTAAAAGATAAAAATGGATCTGGAACAATGTCTATTAGTAATTTATTAATTACTAACCATTTAATTTTTATATAAATTTCTTAAATTGGATAGATGTGGGTATTAGGCTCAAATCATTATTTAATTTTATGTTTTCACTCATTTTACCAAATTATACAATAACAATGAATTTTCAAAATGTATCAAAGTAAGCCCCATTTATAGCAATAGTTCTAATCTAAGTTTTATTCCATTGAGATTAAAAATAAAAATGTATGTCATACTACGCAGTGTACTATTTTCCACCCCCTCAATAATTTATATGTGCTCATCTAGCCCTTTGGCGCGTCCGTATGCCTTCAGGGAGTCTTTTTAAAAAATTGCAGCTCATCACATTCCATCAGAGTGAAAGAGAGGCGCATTCAGTTGTGAGGACGATACACGACGTAGGGCCGTCCTTTGTACTGCAACCCTTTCCATTAACCGCCATTCAACATTCAACATTACTCCATTTAGATAAAGCACATTGGTCCTCATAAAATTACCCTAAAGAACTGTAAGGGACACCACAAAGTGGGCCAAGTGGAGATGAGCTCCTTAGAATTTTGCCTCCATTGAAATACATTGTTGAGGGTAGTGAAGTGCCCTTTTCCAGGACTATAGTGAAGGTGGAGTACGAAATGTTTTGGGGTATCCGTCGCTGGTGCCCCACCGGTGGTCCTGATGCCATCATTCCGACTATACTGCAGCAGAAGCAGCAGCATCCCAGGACCTTTTTCCTGGACTATCCTCACAGGGGAATCCTCGTTGGATTTTGTAAAATCGTTAAAGAAGCAAACGTGTTCATACCGAGGCCCTTGCGTTACATCCGACAGACCACAGTTGGCAACAAAAGCATGCCATGCGACTTTTATGTGGTAGTAAATAGGTGTGTGGAGTATCCTGGCTCATCTCGGGATGCTAAGGACTCCCGGAGTCGTTTATGGAGTGCGGTTGTAATAGGTAAGAAAGTGTACGGATAAAATCCCAGACCGGCCCAGGGAATGAGCCTTCGGTATGGCAATGCTGATAGTATTTAATTGCATTAGAGAGCCTCTGAGCTGCCTGGATATATCTGGGATTCTTGCACTTTGTACCCCTGTCTTTTGAGGCATCCCTCCCCTCTTTTTTTTTTTTTTTTCTACCCCAAAACCATTCTACCTCTTGCTCACACGATACCATTCCTACGTTTCAAACTGAATGCTTCCATTGAGGGTTTTCTCAGTGGTTGCACTGAAAAGGTTAAGGGTTTCTAATTAGATGATGGAATCAAGCGAATTTAGTAACATCTTCAATTTTACTGCCCAAAACCCACAAGACGATTTAGTAATATATGAAATATGAAATCCCTGATCTCTAACAAGACATTTTACCCATTTGAGATTATTTCAACAATACCGAACAAAATTCTATTGTCCTCCTCCAAGAAACGAGCAACAATTGAGAGATAGGTATTGGTTTATCAAAAGATATATGGTATACTTTCTTTACAAAAGTAGCAGTATCTAATATTGCATATTTTGGTGTAAGTGAAAAAATATCAGTTATTGATTTTCTTTGAATTCACTTAAGAACTTAAGAAGATTAGTCAAACACAAAAAATAATTAGAAACTTAAAATAAACTTCCATTTTCGATAATAAAAAAAGAAAATTGTATATTTTAACTTAAATTAAATAATTCAGATAAATTGTTATGAGATTGTTGATATGTGTTCCAAAACTGACAAATTTTCAAAAAAAGAAGTAAATTGATTTTTCAAAATATAAACCTAAATTTATGTGTAGCTAATAAAAATTGGAAAAAATAAACTGATTAACCTTCACTGTAAAAAATAAGTGAAGTAAATTTGATACCACGTAAATTTCATCTGTTCAGATTTATTTCAGGTAATGTATTAAGTGGTTTTTGTAAAATAAATATCAACGTATTAATAAAATTTAAAATTGAAAATTGAGAAAATGCTGACATTAACGAGTATGCTACAAATTGCGAGTATGTCTACACTCCTGATAAAATTTCAAACCAATTCTTTTTCTTTTTTACATCAAATTAGTTAAGAATCAATTCTATAAAAATTCATACAGATATTTCTTGTTATTAGTAACAAAACTTGCTCGAGAAGGCATCAACGACAAGATCCATGGGTAGCTCAGTTGATTAAAGAAGCGAAGCGCCAATTTAAAACTTACAACTTCGAATCCTGTTCAAATTTATCTTTTAAAATATTTAATCTTTTAAGAGAGTTTAAATTTAAACAAAAAAGTTTATATTTAGTTCCCTGTGGAAATTTACTGCAATAATTGCAGGTAATCTCAGTTGCCTTCAATTTTTGAAGTAATATTCACCAACGACTTTTTAGAGTGTTCCTAAGCTTCACAAAACTCTTTTTTAAGCGTAAATTGTGATTTAATTAATATAATTTGGTTGTCCTGAATTCAACTAGATTAAAAATTAATTTTCTATTATTTAATAAACTAACAAATTTTTTGATATTCCATAACACGTTTAAATTCCCTTAAATATTTGTTCGCAGACAACTTCCTTGCAGATAATTTGAGAAATTTAAAAATTAAATATCTTAGGGTATACACCCCGTAATCTTAAGTAAAGTAAACTATGTCAAAATTCTTAAAATGATGAGTGTTTTGAAATAACATTAAAGAACTCAAGTCGCCTTTATGTGATACTCCAGGCAAAATAAACAGACGAATATTTTAAGATTGAAGGTCGTTTTACGCAGTCTATAAGATTTTATATTAAGCTTCTTAGCTAGGTTCCTTTTAAGAATAGTAACATGACCAGGTGGCATTCTAAATCTATTTGATCCCGAAATAAATTGCTTGAGAACATTTTTCCCCCCGAGAGATCACGAGAGAAATCGTTTGATTGCCATTAGGAGTAATTTTGTTTGAAGGCGAGCCTTTCCTATGATTATTTTGGAGCCTAAATCTCATTAGATTCCTCTGAAGCTATCCTACCCCCTACTCCTTTCACATGGGGGCATTCTGCGGGAAATCGCGTTCACTGCAGCTGCCGGAAATGGCCATAAAAATTAATAAGTTTCATTTTGCTTTTATCTCTGAAAATTTTTACGTATTTTTCTTTTTCACCCTCTTTTTGCGTCTATTCCCATTACCCTGGAAATTTCAGGAAATTTTTGTAAAACAAACGTTCGCATAAATCTCAGCGTTTGTCCCCTTGCACCAGGGCAGGGTAAAGGGAAGCGTTTTCCCACGAATTTCAGTTTCAATGTCCCAGGGCTTTTCCACCCCCTCAGGGAGTCAGCGAAGGTTACGTTTGCAAATTTCTAGTTGAAATTTCCCAACGTTACGGTCCCCCTATGCTAGGGCTAGAAAGGACGAGGGATGCTGTATTCGGCTCCTTTGTACTCTCGACATTCGCTCGCTGGATGTCTTTTGCTCGATATTTTCCAGCAGAAGCTCCAGGGTCCCGTGTGCAGCATCCCTGAGGATGCGATGAACGCGTTTAACAGCACGAACGAAAGCACACGACACGACACAACAAGATTTATTGTCACGCTGACCTACAGTGTTGCAGCAGAGTGTCGGCAAAGCAACCAGTGCTGCCTCAGGGTAAAAGAGCGTTTTCAAAGGTATATGCCCTCGTAAAATAGATTCTCGAAATTAATTTTAAGAAATTTGCAATAATATTAAATAACGGCTTTAGATAGATGTTTTTAAATTTTATCTTTAACGCTTTTTAATAATAAAAAGCTCAAACCAAATTTTGAACCCATAGTAAAGATGTTAATACAAATTTTAGTACTTTCAAAAAAGATATATGCAAAGTAAGTAAATAAACACATTTTACTACAAATTTTTATTTAAAACAAGAAATATTTCTTAAAAGACATCCTAGACTTAGCTAAACGAAACAAACAAATAAGTTATATTAGTTTATATATAGTAGTAATACTATCACTATGCTTTATGGCAGAATTCTATGGTAAAATAGTAACACCAATAATTACTCAAGATCATTTGCCTGAATTCTTCTCAAGAATATCTAGCACTTATTGGAGGTACTCATTTTAATATCCTTCTAAAGTAAATCCTATTTTATTTTTTGAATAATTGCTATAACTAATAAATATTTAAAATTTTGAAAACATCTATACCTTAACTTTAATACACATATAATAATATCCATTACTATTGAAATAGAATTACAGTACTTATATTTCTATTTTAACGGTCATGTATGTTTCAAAAGCTAATAATCCGATAACAAAGCATATAAACCTAATTAATTTCTTCATTTCAGACTCAACTCTGTTCTAAAGGGTTGTACTTTGCTTCTATCTCTTTAAAATTTTGAAAGCCCTATTTGTTTTAACGAGCACCTGTGAAACCTAACTCAAGCAATATTTTACAAATTTTCTCCATTTTACGATACCAAAAAGGGAATTACACCAAAATGGAAAGTTAACCGGCGAGTTTAGGTAAATGCGATAATTCCTTACACCTCCTCGCCTACCCCCTGCAATTCCTGAAATCCTTTATGGATATCTATTACCTAGCCCTTACCCGTTCCCTAGATCTTCATTTAGGTTTTTGTTGAACCTCCTGCAACAGTATGACGTCTGTTATTGTTTGATTTGCAAAAGTCCCCAAAAAGTCTTTACCGGTATAGACTCGGACGGGGGTGTAGACGACCCGAAACGTACCAAAAACATTAGCGCGGTGATATATTCCCCTTAAAAAACACTTTTCTGGCGCGGAGCGACCTGCAAATAGCAACTCAGTAGCGGCGCACCGGCGGAGGATATATGCGGGTTCAACGGTACAAAGAATGGATAGGAACGACCCCGAGCCCAAGTCCAGGCTCACGGCCAGGAACAGGGCAGCCGGGTATATGCCAGCAAAAGCAGCAAAATCAACAGTGTGCTTCTGCTACTGCTGCTGCCAGCAACAGTGCATAAATAAACATGACACAGAGGGTTCACACTGTGCCGCCACCGTTGACATTGTGTGCCCCCTGCCGCCTTGTCGCCCCGCCGACAATGTTCTACTAAAGCTAGGGTTTACTGGGCACACGAAGAGCACGAAGGCACGGGCAAGGCGAAATGGAACGAACGACGGAAGGTCCTGTTAATTGCAGACACCGCCCCCTTAGCCTCTTAGTGTAGAAATTTTCGCGCAAATTGAAAAAAATTGTCTCTGTCATACCGCGACCATAATGTTTATTTATGATTTCCTCTTTGACCTTTTTTGCACTTCTATGGCCGCCGCCCTCTCGTATGCCCTCCGTTCCCAGCTTGGTCCGGGATCCAACATTTGTACCCATTTCGCAACAAAATGTGGATCCGCCGCTGCTAAAAAGGACAAATTTGTCATGCATATGCTAACACACATACAGGCACATAAGAAATGTGACAGGACACGGGTAGCAGCCCGGACGCGCGCCGTCTTATTGCGAAGTTAGGCGGTTCGAGCGTGGGAGAAGGGCACTTTGAGGAAAATAAAAGAAAAAAAAAAACATAGGGTACTTTTCTGCTTAGTGTAAAAGGATGAGGGCACATAATAATTCACTCAAAAAAAAAAAATGTGCGGGGAAGAAAGCAACAAAATGATCTTTCATTTCTCCTAATTTTATCCAATTTAAAGAAGCAGGGTTGTAAGAGGTTATACCACACACAAAAGCGTCTGATTAAGAGGGACTAAGTTATACGAGTACTTCATCACAATTTTTAGAATATACTTATTAATGAAGCAACTTAGTAATACTATATCTTTCGATCTACTTGAGAACCTCTTATCTATGTATCTATGCATATATGTAGTATCTTAAAAGACATTAATAATTAAAGTATATCATAAACCAATAAGAATTACTAGTACTAGTACTACTTTAAAAAATTTAAAATACTACCAAAAATAAGGCCACTTTTATAACCTCTAAATCATATAGGTATGTACGGATTTGCATTTTAGCATCCAAACTTTTTCATGACCATTTTAAAATTCATATACTGAAATAAATTTTATCCGAAGCAGCCATAGTTTATACAGATTCAGTCCTATATATATGGTAGCAAACAACAAAACGTAAGGTATTCGTGTTTATAGTTCTGAAAGCGATACAATAGAGTAATATACGAGTATATTGAAAAATTTATAATAGGGTGAAGTAAAGTCTAAACGACTAAAGAAAATTTATGAATGTTTCAATAAAAGAAGCCATACCAATCTCATTTCGTCTATGTCATATGCAATCGCAATAATCGGTTGGAAGTTGCTTTCAATAAATGTTTTATTGAAGTTCCACATGTGAATTAAAACGAAGAAAAATTTATAAATTGTATGCAATATCGAAAAATAATATACCTGTATATAGAAGCAATCGTTAAGAAAAAATACTCATACTTATTTAATTATATCGCAATCTGAGCAAAATTGTTATATAATTTTCAGGATAACTATTCAAGAAATCTTTTTGGCTCAATTTAAAAACAAACCATTGGAATTTCTAAATCAGTAAGCCTAAAATTCCATGAATATTAATTTTTATGTCATTCCTCTAAAATTTTACTTTCAGCAGAAATTTTTTTTAATTTTCAGAATTGTTTTTTACGGGAAAATAGTAACGTAATTTTAAACTTTTTAAATTACATGAGCAAATCGTTTTTTAATATTTCATCGTATTTTTTGCAGATTATTAGGGTCGTCCCGAGTAAGTAAGGCTGTACAAAGGGCCCACAAGAACCACACTTTAAATATTTTAGTGGGACGTACAAGAGCTATACGTAGTCTTCTTATAAGGTATTTGAGCTTTACAAAACACGGGTAAACAGGGTTCGTACATAGGTCCTTTCATTTCAAGCGCCGGTGTATTGGATATTTTTATATATAAATTTTTTATTTATTTGTACAGGGTGGGCCATTTATAGTTGGGAATTTGAGTTAACTCATATATCATTTGTATTATGACAGAAAATTAGTTTTATATCTCCGGTTAACGAAATGGATCAATATACGCTTGAACAAGGCTGAAAAAGATTAAAAATTTACTTACAAAATGGTGAATCTTCTATGGAAACTGTAAGAAAATTACGTTCAAAATTCGGTAGAAAATAATCTTTTCTGAAGAAGCTTTTTTTCACCTCGGTGGTGACGGTAATAAAGAAAATTGTAGCATTTGGGCACAGAAAATCTATACGTAGTTGTTGAGAAGCAAATGAACCCTCAACGAGTAACTGTTTGATGTGGTTTTTGGATCGGCGGCATCATTGGACGAATTTTCTTCGAAAATGAGGAAATAAGATGCATTACAATAAATGGTGAGCACTACGACGCAATAATAACTATTCATTGGATTCATTAGTATGGGGCACAAGTCATGTAACACTCGATCTTTTGCAAGAGGTGTTTGAAAATTGCATTATTTGGTCACCGCGCAGTTGCGATTTGACTTCGTTGAACTATTGCTTGTGGGGAGCCATTAAAGGCAAGTGTTAATCTTACAGTCAGTATTAAGCTTATAGTCAAAAATGAACTGAAAAATTGGGTTGATGGTATGGACTACTGCAAAGCCAGCCGAGGAAATCATTTAAATGAAGCGGTTTTCCGTACTTAGCCGGAAGGATTGTACTTTCGAATAGACACACATTAAAAAAAAAAATTATTCGTTTTTTATTTATAGTAAAATCAAAATCCAAATTATAAATGGTCCACCCTGTATTATAATTTTTTGGATTGTCATTACGATTTGAATTTCGCTTTGCTATTACCCATTTACAGACATTTGGACCATTTCCTAGAATTTGGCCTTTGTATGCGTGTGCGTGTGCAATTTGTGAAATTGTACAAATCGTATACAGCACTTATGTGCCCTTAGAAAAGCCAAGCGGCCCTTGTTCGACCGCTATATGCCCGCTAATAATTTTTGCACGAGCTCCAGTTTAATTTGACGATACTTTTGCATAGTTAAATTATGAAATATTAGGATAATGATTAGTTTAGACTGACAAACATTTAATAAACCCAATTTGTTTTATAAACAATGATTCTGTACTAGAGCTTAGTTATGTTCGTATTAGATAGTCCCTAAACTTATTATCCCAATGTTTCAGACTCTATTTTTTTATACGTCTACAGATTACAAATGAAAGCATATTCCGATTTCAGTTGTTGATTTTCAGAATGCGAACTTTAGAAGCTTAAGAGCTCAAAAATAGACGTACATACATGGGAATGGATACACCCAGTTAAAACCTTAAAGTCATTCTTCCCTTGAAATTCCCTAAAATTTATTCAAATTTATAAAATTATGCTCGACGAAACAAACAAAAGTAATGCATTCGCGTCAAGTTGTGCGGGACTGGGTGCCGTTCTCACATCGTCGCCACCATCAAAAATTCAAATCAACGCATAATTCGGCATAGGCACAGATGATCTAAGTCGCATTATAGCGAACAAAACGCACCCCGGAGAGTGGCGGGTCCGCGCCCAGGACCATCCCATACCCCTTCAAAGAAGGTAATTATTATGATCATCGCCTTCATTAATTCAACTCGTTGGGCGCATAAATCAAGCACTCAGTCCGGCGGACGGCGCCCCCGAATCTCATGGAGTGCTAACGACAGAAGCGGTGGTGGGGGTGGTGCCAGGGCACGCGAGGCCTACGAAAACAAAAGGAAATTGCGAATGTTTGTAATTAAAGAATTAAGCAAGTCTCAGAAGGCACAAACACCTGCAGATGGAAGGATGGGGGGAAGGATAATTTGCATGTACACGACACACTCGTGGCGTAACCGAAACTCCTTTTGGGCGCCATCCTTCCGTAAATTTAGCCGTTCTGGGGACCCCCGAAAAACTTTCGGGACTCAGTCTGGATGAAAGGGCGGGAGGGGATTAGACTGGTTGACTGGCGGTCTGGCTGCCTGGTTGCTGCTTTTACTGTTGCTGCTGCTGGGGCTGTGGGACTTCCCCCCGACAAAATTCTCCCTTGTCAGGCCTGAGGAGAACTCGGGAAAGAATATTTTTTTTTTTTTTACGATTTTCCGCAAAAGTTGACGTAAAGCTGCCATTCGAATGCAAATTTCGAGTGAAAGGAAGACAAAAGGCAGACCCAACGCAAAATGGAGCGACAATTGAATGGGTGCCGTTACCATCGCCGCCAACAAGAGCCCCATCACCGGCCGGGACAGGGGCTCCAGCGGCAGCAGCAGGTCCACCATCGGAGCAACTTATAAGAGTCTGGCTCGCCCCCGCCTCAGTGTCTCCGCATTCCCTGGCCCGGTCGGCTCAAGCCGCTTATCTGTGACTCTGTAGAACAATTAATTTCAGAATTAAGTAATTTAACTTTCACATAAAATGATAATAAAGCGATGGTGCTTGTTTTTACTTTCCGCCAGAAGTTTTAATTTAAATTTCTTGTCCCGTACCCGGTTGGGTGACGAGTATACTCCCACCCACCCACATATACACCCACCCACCCACCCCCGTCGAACGTTTGGCTTCTCGAGGTGCCAACATCTTTTCTCTTCCCTCCGATTCCCGAAATAAATAAAAAAAAAAAAAAGGAATAAGTTCCTCTAAAAAGTTGTAAATTTTTAAGTGTTTTTAAGAGGAATCACAATCAGAATTAAGCAGGGCTTCCGCATAATTTGGAAATTTAGGATGGGCAGGTATCGTTCCTCCGGATAAGGTCAATGGTGTATTATGGCATTTTCAAGAATTTAGAAACAAAATCAAAATAAAAAAAAACAAAGGTAAAATGCTTGCTAATAAAAACGCCTAATTACATTCGAGAGGCCCGAAGAGAACATTAACGGACAGGTAATAGAAATTTTCAAAATATCCGCCTATTCCTAAACACTTTGAATCAGATATAAAACTTAAAATTTTGTCTTATACCCATAAATTTTAAGAATTAAAACACGTCCATAGAAAAAGTATTAGCAGACCAATATTAAACCTATTTGGTGAACATCGAGGCCTATGAAAATAGAATTAGGAGCCTATAGCAAACATAAAATCTTAAATCGGTATTATTAAATGAACCTCAAGCTCAAGGTATTGTAAATTTTTGAAGCGTATAGCAAGCCGATTTTATAAATTTTTGTAGACCTATAGTGAACCCATGCAATACTCATAAAATTTTCTATATACATCAGACGAGTCCAAAAAATTAGCCAGATTTCAATTCGGGACACTACCCTAACATCGTCAGTCTGGATATACCTGCGATAGATGCAACGATCGAGTGAATTCAATGCCAGTTAGTTTAAAGATCAAGTGTGAATTATAAGCGAGGCAAATTCTATAATAAGTTTCAAACATTTTGAACTTTATATAGGCGTTGCGATTCAGATCTGATATATGGTAGACTTTATATAGACATAGTGTTGCCTTTGAGTTAAGTTTTCAAAAATGTTGAACCTAATGTAGGCGTAGTGTTAGCATTTAATTTATTCTATAAAATTTAGCTTAAAATAAAATTTTTCTGCTACTATCTACTACCTATGTTAGGCCTGTAGGCATCAAATAGTCTCGCTAAAGTAAGTTTTTATTTTAACTTATGGTCATCACAGAAGTTTGTTTGTTTGCTTAAATGAAATCCTGAGTCCTAATCTAAAAATATCAAATGCAATTTATCTCTACACACCGTTTTACATATCTTGACAAACAAGTTTCACATGAGTGTTCATTTGCCATGTATTGCGTTCGCCATTTATTGTATGAATTAATCAATTTATGGAAAAAGAAAAACTGACGGATTATTTTGAAATGTTTTAAATTTTGTTTTTTATTTATTTATACATATAATAATTTAAAACTTCAACTATCATTTGAGCAACAATATAAACTCCTGGATCAATTCATGAATTTTTAATAATTTTTGAAAAACGTTTAACTCTATTTTTCTCGAAAACTTGATATAATGAAACATTTTCAATTACGAATTCGTAATCTACAAAATCCTATAGTAATGATTTACTAATCAAATTGAGACAAAGCAACTTTGTATAGCAAGTGTATTTTTTCTTTAATTTTTTAAAATTTTCAGAACTAAATTATTATTTATATTTTAATTATAGGGTATACCTTAATGCAGGTATTTAATTTAAACATCATCCGAAATATATATAACTACAAACAAAATTTATTTTGAACGGAAGCAACCTTTGGTTTTATGTTGATTTCATCTTGTAGACGCAGTTAAGGTAGCTTCAAATTAAATTAAAACGTAAACAAGAAAATATGAATATGAAATATTCATAATAATGAAAGCAGAAGCATTTTAAAAACAGACAATTTCTGGGTAAAATTAATTCAATTTTCTTCATCAACATAGGGAAATTTTCGTAAACATTTAACTTAATGTGTGTACAAATGCTACCCCAAAACAATTCAATTTTTGCGAAGGAAAAAAACCAATTCGCTAAGTGTCGACAGTTACGCAAGAGAAAATTGAGATTCTGCCTCAACACCAATAAAATCGTAAAAAAAAAAAAAAAGAAAAATGTTGATGACAATTTGGAAAGGTCGTCAAGGAAAGTGAGAGACTTCCTCCCCCAGTCAGTGGCCGATATATAGGTTCATAAATAGGTACCACCATCGAGCATTTAACAAATTGAAAGCTGAAAACCTACTTACGTCTAATCCGGCATTTACCACACTCTAACGTCCTGGGGATATCAGATACAGTGCGGGCAATAGAAAAACGATAACACCCCGCTCCCAACCCCCTCATCCGCAAAATTGATCCACGTAAATTTTCCAGAATTTCATAAGTCCTCCGCTTTTGGTTTATATATTTTTTTTCCATCTTCCAAAGGAAATCCGCAGTTTAAGGGTGCCACTCTGCCACTGAGCCTGAATGGCTTCTTAGCCGCACAAAATCCACCCAACCCCCGCCCTTATCCTACTCCGGTGTACCCGGTAAATTCCCTGGGTCTTCTCAAGAAGGAAGAAGAAAAAAATGAAAACGGAGACATTTCGGGCATCACCCGACATATCAGAAGGTGCTCCGGAGCAGTAAGTGTGGGAATTACGATCCCTAGGTTGAGTCCCACCCACTCACTAGCGCCATCTATTGCCATCACCGTTACCATCGCCATCCGTCCCGCATATATGCAGAATAGCTTTCGGGCTTAAGTGATTTCCACATGAGGCAAAGGAGCCCAAATTTAAGGCTTCAGTACCTTTCTATCTGGGCCCTGTTCAATGCATGTGATTGCTTCGTTGAATTTTGATGTATTCGGGGGCCCAAGCTGTCCCTCCCACTCTTCCCCGCCCCATCTAACAACCGCTCTACACCACTGTGCTTCTTCAGGCAAGAAGAACTTCTCAATTTTGAAAGAGCCATGTGCCACAACTCACCCCCGCCGCCCATCCCCCGAGCAGTCATCATCGCCCCCAAAAACATCAACACGCCGAGGAGCCCGGATAAGGGCACGTCTCCGGAGCGCCCCCGTGTATATCACATAATTTATGACAGGGTAAAGTGGCTCCGCTTAGAACACTTCATTTCACCTTTCATAAGCGTTCAGGAAAGTGAATAAAGGAGCGACAGGAGCGGAAAAATAAATGTAAATACGCCAAAGGGGGCGACAAAAGGGTGGCCCTGCACCCTTATTGGCTACACGTGTTTTTTGGCTCCTTTATCAGGCCTCCCGATATTGTGTCGCTCTACCGAGGACAATGCAATATCGTCCTGATGATATGCTGACACTTTAGCTGAAAAATGCTTTATTGCGTCTTATCTGCCCCTCCCCAAAACGAATTCCGGCACTCACCCACCAACATTTGTTTGCCCTATTCGGAGTAGAGAATTTACCCTATGCCGGGACAGACTTCAATGCGGCTGGAGCGAAAGGGGGTCATCTTGTATCTGCTTCAGAGAAGCTATATAGAATTAGTTGGGTATTTTAAAAATTTCCTCCTGATCGAGCAATGAAAGCACGTTGTGAGTTTTTCAAGCAGAAAATTTAAAATGACGAAGATAGCGTGCCCCCCCCTTTAAGTTGCTGTTACTGCAGCTTAGAGGTTAAATTAAAGTTAAGGTTGATCTCTTATTTTATTTAATAACTTGACATTTATTTTCTAGATAACACAAGACAGTGATAATTATGTTTTTTAAACTCATGTTTGAATTCAAATAATAGTTTTATTTTCGTTGACCACAATTCATTTTAGAAGACAATACGTGACCAAAATATTGTCAAAAATCAAATCACGACTTATTCTGCCTATCTCGAAAGTGCCTTCCACAGATCAGTTCTATTCGGATCATATTTGAATGGTTTTTAATGCAAAATTTATGAAATAGTATTACCTCAATGGCACTGTTTCGAATTCCATACGTTAAAATAAAATAATTCATTTAGTTTGTTAAAACAAAAATATATAGAAAATATGCTTTTTTTGATCCTCAAAACCGATATAACCCCTTAAATGTTTCTAATCTTGCAATTGTCATTGAATCTAAAAAATTCAAACACTTTTCCTATCTTTTAGAACAGTCTTTTAAGTTTAAAATCAAGTACTAATATAAAACTAGCTTTATATGGGGTAAATATAGCCGGTTTAAATGAGATTTGTAATTTTGTAAAAGGTGTACATGTGATAATTTATAAAATAATCCCCAATAAATAATAAATGAATTAATTAATTAATAAATAAATTATAACAAATATTTTTTTCTAAAGAATTTAAATTAGAAAAAAAATATACTCTGATTAATTATTAAAATTTAAGTACATAGCGCATTCATTTCATCATTGCCCTCATCTTCTCAATTTCTCTTCTTCAACAAACAAAAGGAATTTTAAAGAGTGGAAAAGTAAGCTAGACAAAATTATTGCTATTTCAGCAGTACCGCTAAATTCACAATCTTAAAAAATGCATAATACCCACCTTTTGTAGATAGAGCCACCTTTTCATTGTTTGAGGCCAACATTTTTAAAATTTCCAGCGTAAAACAAAAAAAAAAAAATTAAATTTTGATAAAACTGCACCAGCCTTGACCTCTTCATAGTAGCGAAAGGTTCTTTCTCAAGCATCCCCCATTCACCAGGTTGCTAAACAAACCTCATCTTGAAATTGAAACATTTTCGTTTGGGGGGTTTCTACAGTGGTCGCTTGCCCGGATTTCATTTTTTTTTTTTTTGTTTTATTAGAAAGTTATTCCTCCCCGATCCCGGTTCTTTTCTGCAATAATGCAGAAGGCCATGGGGAACACTATTCAGACCAATGTCGTCTTAGAAAGGCACTATATGCCCCTTTTGTGTGACGAAAAATAGAAAAAAAAAATACTATATAGGAAAAAAAATCCCTGAAACAATGGGGCACTGAAGGGATAACTCAGTGGGCCTGCCTTGGCACTGCATAATTAATTCGTGCAGGAGATAATGTGTCACCGCAGCATAGGTACACTATGGTCTCATTGTTCCGCGTCCAGTTTGCCGGAGCCGTAATTAATTGCATTTCGCACTGCTGCCATATGTCATCATATTTAACCCTTTAATATGGAAAAAGTCGGCAATATATAGAAACCACTTCAGCCCCCCCATCGACCCCCTTTATTGCACCGCCACTGCCTCTTGTGTTTTAGAACGAACGCACCACCTCTCAAGTAAAAGGAGACTTCCGTTGGATACAACCGACTAATGTCCAGGCATGACCTTTTCATACACGTGGAAAGAGCCATGTTCAAGGCTCCTGAGGGAATCCCAAGGTACCCCCCACCTTCCTCCATCCAACTTCTGCATGTGCAGCGACATGTTTTGCAATAAACCAGATCCAGAGAGGGATGGTGGAATGTAATATAATAATGAAAACCACATCCCAGCCGGGTGCACACGAGATGCATGGGATCCACCATCCGGCCCACCGCGCCAACATTCTCTTTGTAGAGCGGAGATGGTGGAGTCGGAGGAGACTAGAGTTAAGCGCTGCGGTAACTGTATCACCGCGAACCTCGAGCCAGTTCTTGCCCCTAAAGTGTCGCCCAGATACAAAGCCCCAAAGGTGGTATTCGCGGCGAACGGATAATTTTGGATAAACTCCTGTAAATGTTTGAGATTGTGGCAAGAATGCGGACTGAAAGGGGTTCAAAATTTTAGAATAAGGCTATGGGGTGGAGGGGTGGGTTTTTAATCCAAAGCATTATTAACAAAAAGGGATTGCGTCTGGTGCACATCCACACCAACATACCGGAAACAAGAGTCTTACTTACAATGAAAGCAATTAGTGTTCGACTCGGTTGATCCCCAAAATTCAGGACGTTTTTGGTATGGATCCTGACTCTGAATCCGTTGAATGGAGGTTGCTTGCGATAATACCGCTACTCTGCATTTGTTGCATATGCTGTTGCTCGAGGTGACTCCGTTTAATTGCAAGTAAACGAGCAACAAAATGAGTCACAGAATGCTCTTCCACAGCTCGAGGAACAAGAAAGTAATGATTTTGTTGTACGATGTAGCAAAAGGGTATAAACATGAAATTTTGCCAGTATTTTCGCAGAATGCTAACAATTCTAAGAAATTACTTTTTAATTGCGTTCCCTGGTGGAATAATGTGTCTTTTTCCACTATAGTTTTTTGTTTTGTTTTCGCATATAATAG
The DNA here is from genome assembly GCA_963969385.1 of Philonicus albiceps. NCBI lineage: Eukaryota > Metazoa > Arthropoda > Insecta > Diptera > Asilidae > Philonicus > Philonicus albiceps. The sequence continues at coordinate 9,707,990 of OZ017775.1, forward strand.
ACATTGAGGGAGTATGTGACACGAAATAATTCTGCTGTGATGCAAGTTGTACAACTTTTTGAATGAAAAATACTTTGAAACAATACGTAAAATGATACATTGTAATTAAATTTTTGTATTTTATACTTGTGTAAATTACTTCAATACTGAAATTATTGTCGATTATATTCATTTTCATTTCAAACAAATTGATATCTCAAAATTACATTTTAATTATAACATTTAATGTAACAATTTTTGTATTCATGAATGGTTTTAAAACTTATTGTCTTTTTAGTATTAACTAATGATTTTTTATAATATATTATTTTTGACCAAAGATTACAATTTTGACATCGTTAATGACTTATTTAAAAAAATCAAATGAAAATGTGATATGATATGACCAATAAGAAATATTTTTACTTTATTTACCTGAACTCAAATGGTAGATAAAATATGACGAGACAAATGTAATTAGTCTAATTTAATTTTAAACTTAATGAGATCACCATATATAGATTTTTCTCAATTATTTTTTCTCCATATATCATTAGTACAATCTTCCAAGAATATGGCATTAAAATATTATCGTGAAATTTCGAAAAATAAAAGTTACAAGGAATTAATCGTCAGAGCATGAAATCATGTGCATGACTCTTCTCACCTAACTTTTCGAATTAACTGACACTGGCACTAACACGCAAAAAACGTGGCGGGAAAATTGTAGAGGAAACAAGTATTATAAAAGAATCAAAGGGTTACTGTATAGGCCTTAGTCTGCTACCTAAGTAAATCTTTAAAATCGTATGTAAAATATGTAGGTAAAAAATTATATTTTTTTTTTTGCAAAATTGACGTATAGGATAACTCAAAAAATTGTTAATCAATTTCCCTGAAATTTCGAACATATATTCGAAACAGTATTACCTCTTAGATTAACCATAAAAATTTAACTTTTAATGACCAAGAACTTTTATAACTATGCAAACTTAAACCAAATACTTAGGCTGGTTTATTTAGATATAAATTCATAATTTTATAAATTAAATTAATTTTTATAATTTTTAATAAGTATGCTATTTTTCGAAGCAATTCTTTTCATTGTCCCGGTATTGGGGATATTTCTTTTCTATAGCATAACTGCTATGTCACCGTAGCGCCGTCTTTCGGCTGTTAAGAGCTAAATATATTTCGAAAAAAATAATTTTTACTAGATATCAATCAAAAGTCTATTGGGGAGCATGTGACCAAACTAAATATTCCCTTCCAAGTATTCCTTTGCAAGGACCGAAATGAGAAAGACTCTCATTTTCTTTGTAATAGCCCGACATTAGCTGTAGCTAGGCACCAAGTACTGGGTAGCCAGTAATAGCCAGAAATATCCAGAATATGGGGGTATTTGGTTCACTATCTGAACTTCACAAGCTGACTCTAAACCTCATCTCCAAGGTACAAGACGCATATTAAAGCCATTGTTAATCCATGTTATTATTAAAAAATTCAGCCTAAGTATGTTTGTGCTCGTACAACTAGAAAAGTATTTGGTTAACTTAGTATGTAATTTTGATATAACGTTGTATTCGAATACACGAATGTTTTTATATACCTATTGTTATATTATGTCAAATATGTGACATTATATAAACATTATCACAAGAGTATATCCGTCACAAAATAAAAAGAAGATATTGCAATTAAGAAATTTTATATTTTATTAACAGCAAATACAAAATGCATTTTACTATCAAATAATTTATTCCCGGATAAGTCCTTCCAAATTCCTTGTAGCGTTCGCTTTAAATACACTGCTCCTTTTATTTGCTTTCCTTGCAGTTTTTGCTTCATTAATTCGCTAACATTTTGGATAGGATTATCATCCGGCGACTGTGATGGCCAATCAAGTACCTGAATATTATTTTCTTCTTTCCAGCGTATTTATAATCGGCTTCTGTGTTTCGGATCATTATCTTCTTGAAAAACCCAATCAGTGTTGTCATATATTGTAGAATGCTAGTAGATTGCAATTATCCTTTTTTGATTCCGGTGAACGTTATCAATTTTCTGAAAATGCTTGCAGAAAACATCCGTAAACATGAACAGCTTCTCCTTTTAGTGACCACAATCGCTTCTTGAATATATTCCCAGCAAATATCAATTTATTCGTAAAGATCACGTTGTTCCAATCACGGTCGATATTTTACTTAGCTCATTCTACACGTCTACACTTCTGGTGAAGTGGACACTTGAATATTATTCTTCAAAAACAATTCTTTTGCTTCTCCCATACCGTAACGAACGAATTTTTCTTAAAAATAATGAGGTTATGCTGGACTTTTGAAGTAACTCGGGTTTCATCCCTAGCAGGTAGATCATCTACATTGCCACTTTCTTTAAAACACTTTACCCATCCGCTTTAACAAAACTGTACGGAAATTTTCAAGTACCTTTCCACTGATTCAGGTGTCATTTTGGGTCCTTTTAAATAACTTATTAAGAAAATTACTTCAAATCATTTTTTGTAAATTGCCCTCATTTTAATTAACCTCTTAACACTATCTTAGTTAAACTTAGAATGACCAAATTCATATAACATAAAAAAAAGGAAAAAAAGGAAAAAAAGGAAAAAAAGGCCTTCACTACTCTTTGAGAAATAGCGCATTAAAAAGCATACGCTCTTGTGGAAATGACTGTATATGAAAACATATGTTTTATATAAAACATATTAAGTTCCTACTAATAAAAAATATAAGTAAATCAACCGACTACTTTTCAAGCTTTGCGAGCACAAACTTACGCAGGCTGGTCTATTATTACTATTATTAATTTCGTATGTAATAAAAATTTGTGAATTCAATATGATGGTTAGCGTTTGCCATACAATTTTTCAAATTTAAACATTTTTAATGAAATGAAGTACTGGTAAGAGTATTTTTCGAGAATTATTCCTATTTATCTTTTCGCGATTTTTCTACTAAATAAATTTTGTTCCGGTTTTATGGTTAAACAAATTGATTAACGAGGAAGGTATAATTAGTGAATGTTTTTCGTAAAGTAACCAATTAATAACAATGAATTTCGGAGAGTTTAAAACAAAAGCAATAGTCGATAAGGTAATCTACGCGTACACTAAAGAATTGGTATACCTATCGGAGGAAGACTAGCTGGTAATAAATAAAAAGGGATTCTACCTGTTGTATCAAAACGGCGCTCTATGTCCTATTTGAAATTCAACCAGATGTTGCGTTGCCACTTCAATCAATCAACAAACCATAGATAAAAAATTCAAAAATTTTGTCGAAAACCTTTACACAATTTTTGTCCCACGAATTAGGGTTGTTTTAACAATATGAAAATCTGTTTTTCTTAAATCAGTAGAACAGACGTTATAGTCTGTACGGTTTTTTAAGTCTCGCGCTCAAACCACCATATCTCCGAAATTTTGGATTATTTTTAAGTCGGAAAAGTATTTTTTTGGACTTAAATGTACTCATACAGTATACAAAATTTTAATAAAATTAAATTATTAATTTATCATTTGCCGAAAATGTTTAATAAACCAGCAAACAGTACATCATTATTAGAATATTTTTATCTATTTCTAAAGAATTACCTCAACTGTATCTACTTCTCTATATATAAAAGATGAATGCTTTTTTTTATCTAAAAAGATGGTTGGCACCGACATTTCATCTCTCCCCTTAGATAAATATCGCCTCCAATCGTCCGTTCAATTTCCGAAAATATGTTTCGCTTCGGTACGGCAAATTTCACCGCAAAAGAAGAACCAAAGAGAAAGCTAGCGAGCCGAAATCAACTTTCGATTACTCCCCAGCCACAAATCAGTCAAACTTTTCTTTTTTTCTTTTTTTTTTTTTCTTCTATGGCAGAAGCTTTTCATCGGGTCGTACACCGCCAAAATATGAAAATCTTCTAAACAACATTTTTCCAGGGGAATGAAAAACGTAAAAAAAAAACCGGAAAATAGGGGACACAGCCCCGTTTCGAATTGGAACAGCAGAAGTAGTGCGGCATGGTATAGCATTTAAATCGTTCTGTCGAGCATAAAAAGGAGTTTCTAGATCGCGACCAAATCCACTATACTTTTTTTTATATATTTACGAGTATATACCGCGAGAACGGTATAGATGGGTATAAGAGGCTTATGCTTTTGGTCCGAACTTGTAAGAAATGTAATTTTATTTAGGGTGTATAATTTAGAGCACTCGCCATTGTGAAGAAAGAAGGAAAACTTTTCGCAATGGACGTCACAAGTTGAGTAAAATAGGTGTTTCGGTGGATAATGGGGCAACTTTGTGCCACCACCGACGGCAATCCATACACCATGCCACATGCCGCGCAACACCGCGTCACACTGTACCGCACCAAGCCATACCCATGCCGCACTGTATAGTGTGCAATGCGGTCTCGGCAACAGACGGCGTATAGTATATATAGTGAGTCGTTCTTCCAGAACTGGGAAAGAAGAAGGAATTGAACTTGTATCCAGAACCATGTTCAGGTTCCTTTAGTCCAATTGAAAAATTCACTCTATTTCTTTGCGGGAGTAGGAGGTAGAGGAACCAGGCGGGAAAATTGCGACATCGTAAAACTTTTTCAGAACTCTCAACAGAGTTAAAAAATAAAAAAACAAAAAAAACAAAAAGATAACAAAAAACGCGGGAAGAAAGGGAAAAAGTGTGGCGAAAACGATGGCAGAAAAAAAAGGGAAAATTCCTGCATTGATGGCAGGAAGAATTTTTTTTTTTTTTATAGTCCAGGTGGTCGTCCTTGCCGTAAAATGTTTTGTGTAAGTTTTTCACCAAAATGAAAACGTTCACTTCACCCACAGGCGGTCGTCTTGACAAAAAACAAAAATTGGAAAGAAAAAAGAAAAAACTTTTATTTGTTTTCCAGCGAACCAATTTTGAAATCTTTTGTTGATTTTTCATCAATTGGGCTAAGTATCGATAGTAGGGCTAAGGTTTTGCAATTGTGTCTTTTGTTACTCTTACCGAGGTATATCATTTAAGGATAATTTTTGATGTTGAGTTTATTAAGCTAATGGAGTTTTTAAGGAATATCTATTTTTATTTATCATGATCCGTTCGTAATCTTAGACTCACAAGGAGTGAACCTAACATATTTCATCAATTTTTATTTTTTCATAATAACAATAATCCTATCTCCATTTTACAGGTCATAGCATTAAATTAAAGCAAATCGCAATATATGTTACAGGTTAATAAAATGACTTACATATATTCAAATACCTATAACTTTATAATCTTTTCGATTTTTTATTTTACAAGCATAAAACCATAGACAGGTGGTTAAATAAATTAAATAACGCATGTAACTTTTTAACTCCATCTTAGATAAAAACGAGTTTTTACTTGTACCATTTGCGATCTTTTTACTTCTAAAATTATCTAAAGGACGAACTCTACTTTACTACTCTTTAGATAAATTAGAAAAATTGACTACCTGATAGTGAAAATAGTTAAATAACTCCAGCGTACATCAAGAAATCACTAAACCAAGTTTCTATAGACTTTTCCCTGGTTCCAATAAATCATCCTGAGAAAATTAAATGAAAAAAAATGGCATCCTCTTTCCCTAATTAGCCTCAATAATTCCATGGAGGCCACCTAATTTGGCAACGAACGGTTTACCTTTTAACTTTCTTTTGTTTACTGAATCTTTTCAATTTTCCGACTTTTCTACAAATATTTTTTCAAACATCGTGCGGTATTTGAAGTTTGGCGTACGCCTAAATCGATCGTTCCACTCCTTAAGGAAACAAGAAGGTTTCTCCTGAGGGTTAGGAGGCCAGCGGGAGGGTGTCTGGAAAATGTTTTTTTTTTTTTTAATTTTATGTTTTTTTTCTACTTGTGTTTTTTATTCGTTTTTTTTTATTCTGTAGATTTAAACCGCTAAGAGTCCAAGGAATATGAAATTGGAAAAGGTTTCAAAGCAAAGAACCCAAGCGGCAGGAGTACCAGAACCATAACTCCTTACGTCTGCCGACTGCAGAAGGTTTTTCACAGGGTCTAAGATTCCTGCTGCTGGCAGTGCCCTTTTACTCTAGCATTTCTCCTCCTTCATAGACTGACGCTTTACTTTTGATGGGTTTCTCGTTAAAATCCTTCAGGATCAATAACCCCAACAGAGATTCCTTTGGAGAAACGAAAAAGTGGCTTTCCAGCTGTATACGAAAGATGGCACAATTTTTTTGGGGTTTCTTTTGCATTTTTCTGTTAGGGGAAGGGGGGTTCTTTACCATTCGTGGTAGAGATTCTTTTGGTTATGGAAAGAGAAAACCCGGTCCGGGATTCTAATGGATTCCAACGAATCTCGGTGAAAGCAAGCAAATTAAAGAACCTAAAAAAAAGATATAAAACAAAATAAGGAAATAGAAGAACATACCACCTTTAGGTTTCCGTTACCATCTTAAGATCTGACTCTGATATTAGACACTATCCACATATTTCTTTGTACAGTATTTTAAGTCTAATTTTCAGCAAAATACTATCATTTTTGTATAGTACTCTAATATAAAAACATTTAAAAATTAATACATTCATCAGCTAAATTTTTTGAGTCATAATAAAAAGTTATTTCTCTATATTTTTCTTTAATTTTTAAACTGCAAAAAAAATGTTTTAAATTCGATTTTCAAACAGTGAAAGATTAGACTTTAAATTTAAATTTAAATTTATGGAAATTTACCATTTATAATATCAAAACTCTATTACTTAAAAAGACTGAAATGCCCAACAGTGCACGAAAACGTGTAAATCGTTTTTTAAGGCAAACTGTGTGTCCAAATTTTGATATAAATGTCAGGAAAATGGTGTGACCCTTTTATACACAGATAAATTGGAGGTCACTGTCCCAAAATGTTCAGCCCTTGCCTTAATTGAATGTCCCTTTCGGATTTGCGCGGTGATTTTCCCGCTCGAACGAAGGACACTGAATAGGTTTCCTTATTTTATTTACTTTGTCCTCAGTCTTTTATTTCACTTTATTATTTTTCCCTTAATTCGTATACAAATAGAGCCCACTTGCAAAATTTCCTTCAATTAAGCGGCATTTACCCGGAGACGGGAAAAGCAGTGGAGCATCAAAATATTTTCTCCTCAAATCATGTGGGTACTAGCGGGCGGCGGGAAAAAGGCTTCCTTCATGGTGAATTTTGGAGAAAATTACATTTCGTATTTATGCAGAAGTAGATGCAGTCAAAGTTAGAGCAACAATTTCAAATATACTGAAGTTTGCATGATGACGATGATGATGACGACGACGACGACGACAGCAGTTTGTTGCTGGAAAATGTTCACTCTTGCGGTTTCCCTTCTCGGAGAAATTAATTGAAACTTTATTTTAAGCCCTTCTCCTCCTGCCCGCACCATAAGCATCAAATTGCATTGTAGGTCTGTTTCTCTAGTGGCACATTAAATATTTTTCCTAGAAATTTTCCCCTAGTCCCATATTGAATTCTTGCCAAACCACGAATATAACTCCTCTGGCATTTTCCTTTGAATTGAATTCTCCCGAACCTATTTTACGTCTATTACTCACTGTCTGTTATTTGATGAAAGAAGTGCTCGTACACAAAATGCCAAAATAGAAGCATCCTGTCCTTTCTGCTAACTGGCATGGAAATTTCTCTGATTAATTCTGTGAGCACCTGTCATACGAAATAATGAAATAATTGATACCTTCCGAACGATTGAACCCCCGTTGGGTACCAATTGATTCTTTTTTTCCGAGAAAACATGAATAGATCACCTTGTTGCCAAGCATAAATAAAGATACTTTTGGGAAAGTCTATTGATCTGTTTATTACGTGAGTAGATTCAGTTCAAAATTATTATCTTGGCAAAATCACCATCATACATAGATTGAAAAATATCATTCACTTGGTTCGTGGTAATTCTTAACAGAAGTTTTATTTTGATTCTGATAAAAAAATTATTGTAAATCTTACCGTGTCCAATTTATTGTTTAGGTAAATTTAAGACTTAACTTTAAAATAGCACTTAACCCTCAACGTTAAAACCCAAAATTTTATATATTTATATTTGATTTTGAAAAACTTTTAAATTAAAATATATAAAAATTAATACTAAAAATTAGTAAAGTTCCTATTGTGAAATTTTATAAGTAAGGTTGGTCTTTAAATAAAATTTTCTCTAAAATTTTATTTGATAATCAAACATGAGTTTTAATAATAACCTTAAAATATCCTTGGCTTTGGAAGGCCGGACTCACAATTAACAAAAAACCAAATAAGAAAGACTTATACTAGCACACGGGGAGTAATCAGTAATTACGTCTCAGATTGAAAAGAATGCAAATTTGAATCCTATTCTAAAAAATACTTTAATATTTTATAAATACCTGTGACTTTAAGATTTTTAAAAAATCGAAGAAGTTAGCAAGGATGAGAAATTGAAGCTGCAGGCGAAGTATGGACAGCCTTATGGCTATTTCATGAACTACATTCAAAAAGATCGATGAATAATTTTCCGATTTTTAGTTGATTTTCAAAATCGAAAATTAGTTTTTTTTTTTTTTTGAAAACCGCTGCTATTTTGTTAGTTTTCGATAAAAACAAATTCCTTTTGGTTCATTGCATAGCTGCTTCAACACAATATAATACCACTAATATAAATATGTGTTCAAAAAGTTCTTTTTTCTAAATTTAAAAGTCACAGGTCCTCCCTTCTCCGTAAAAAAATTTGTTATAAAAACTGGGACCTGGAGGTCACTGATACCGAACTTACTGTAAACATTTTGGAAATCTAATGTAAAATAAATGTAATAAGATTTCAATGAAGTAGTTATAGGTATAAAGAATTGCCCTCTTTTCAAAAATAGTGTCTATTATAATAGTTGTTATTTAAAAGTTAAAAAATTTACCAAATAGTCTTGGTAGTGCTTACTCGTAAATGTATTTTCAGGTGGACTTCTGGCAGGACCTGGTGACAAAAGAGAAACCCTTCAAAATAGCAAAACCTTAATAACTTTAAGCCTGGAAAACCATCTGTTTCGAATGAGTGCAACATACCGGAACATGTGTGTGTCACATTTCGTCATTATTTAGGGCAAAATCCTGTTAACGACCAAAACCGTCCTGTAAATCGTCCTTTTCGTCGGGATGAATGTACCTAGGGCAAGCACCAGCATTTAATGAGAATTTTCTGTAATTGCCAAACGACGACCACTTGCGTCCCCTTTGAAGTTTTACATTCCACTCATATCTTGGGATCATCATCATCCGTAGTGTGAGACGGGGGGAAAGAGGGGGATAAAGAGGAAATTTACTGGCGCATTTTGAGCGATGCACGTCTCCTGGTTTTCCTCAAATAAAATTTAAAAAAGAGGAAAAAAATAAGGATATACACTATAAAAAAAAAAGGGCCGCAAAAAAATTATATCCCGCAAGACACGTTTGGCCTGCCCTCGTTTGTCCACTATGCTCCCGAGGGAATATGGACGGCAGATTTTTTGCTTTTAATTTATCAGAAGCTCCTCATAAAGCGAAAGATTTTCTTGGGGCGAAAAATGTCACATCTGCAGTAAATGGCCACTGAAGAGACGATGTTAGAGCAATGTCCATGTATGTGACCGATACTTCCTGTAGCATTCTCAACCAGTGCAGCCCAGGGCACCCCTTCGGGTCTTTTCGGCTTCTGATGCTGCTGGTGCTGCTGCTGCTGCTGCTGCTACTTCTGGTTGAGGACCACCGCAAAAGCACCGTCCTTTGATTATTTTATACTGTGAAATATCGTTGAAAAGCGTCCCATGACTCGGACTTTTAGCCCATAGCTCTTCGGGAAAACGGGAGGGGAAAACTTCTACTTGTGATGGGAGGATATCTGAGAAGTAGTTGCCCGGAAAACTTTGCAATATCATCGCGCCTGGAATACCCAAATAGTAGAAAAGTCCTGCAAGCCACCCCTACACTTCTAAGGTGAGAGTTGCCACGTTTTCAGCATCCATCTATTCGCCCAAAGGAAGACAAGGGGATAAGGAGGTATCCTGGAATCGTTGGTAAACACACTTTCCCAGTTTTATGCCCGTTCTACCTGCAGGTGGCTACCGTATCTTTCGCCACTCTCCAGGATTTATTTCGCCCTCTAACTTCGACTGTATATTTATAAGGTGCCACTATGGGCACTAAGGATTCATTTCGCTTCGATAGCCAGTCGAAAAATTTTTACTTTACGCCCCTCTGCACCCACAAAATCTGACTTCACGTTCCAGGTCTCTTAGTCTCATGGTATCCCGTTGCAGACACTAAAAGAATCGTCCAAGAGGGATAGTGTGGCAGACGCAAATAGTGCACTATTATTAAATCCAGAACCCATCGAATATAATCCCAAACGTTTAATATCACAAGAAGGAGAAATGCAAATCATAAACAATTTATCAAGTTGGATATCTTTGAGTGCATCATGAGTACCAGATGCAGACGATTTCAATACGAGAGGAATAGGGAACAGTTCGGGATCGAGGATAATTTCGAAAAGTTTTGTCTTTACGACTGCTGCTCCTCCACTTTCAGATTTTTGGGGAAAGAGAGGTAAGGGATGATTTTAGGGAATTCTTAGAAGCTGGACGGGATGAGTTGAGCTTGTAGGAGGGTAAGAGCATTATATCCTCGAAGAATGATGTATGAGTAAACTCGGATTTATTAAAGAGCACTAAAATAATGGAAAATATCTGAAAGAGGAGTTCAGTTCCAACTCAAATGATGAATATCCTCTGGGATCATCCTCTACCAGGAATGGGATCTTGATTGCAGAAGCTTAGACGCCAGGAAAAAAAAAAGCTGAATGATTTTTCGAAGTTTGCCTTCTCAGACTTGGGAAGAAAATGAAATTATTTGAATAATTGAGCATCATCTCTCAGATGATTCAGCAAAAAGAAAAAAATATACTATATATGCGTATATCAAGGGGTATGAATCAAAATAAAAAGGATATATGCAATTTCTGTTAGTCAAATAGTTCCCTAATGGCATGTTTTGGCCCCATTCAAATACCACAGAGTATCAAGAAAGATTAAGATAAAAAAGAGTGACTGCTCTACATGTTGTCATGCATAAAATTGTGCCGCACGTCGTGTATCCCCCATTCATTCCGTGAAGTTATGCCGCCTTGCTTTTCACTGTCACAACAGTGAAACGAACTCCAGGATGCCAAAATTTTTGGATTAATTACAAACTTGGGATGAGAGAGAGCTCATGCCAGCTGATGAAATGCGCTCCCTTGAAAACTTTTCGGGTTTTTCAATGAAATGAACTCTCTATGGCTCTATATACCGCCGCACCGGATCCGCTTACTCTGCAATCTCTACGGCTCTACAGTTTCTCCGCGCTTTGTTCGCGCTTTAAAACTTTTCCACACATAGTATCAACCCCCCCATCACCACCCTTATGCAATACATGCTGCTTCGTACTGTTTGCTGTAGAAGAGGGAAGGAGGTTTTCTACAGAAAGTTCATTCTACAGGGGCGTTGAAAGCTCCTTGTATCCCCAAGGCTGTGATTTATTTAATGCTCAGATTAAGATTTCAACGTTTTGCTTTGAATTGAAGTTTTGCATGTTTTTGGTTGGTGAAATTATGAGGTTATGACATATGACTGTGTTTTATATGTCCCACAGGATATTTTCGAGAAATGCCCTGCTTATTCGTATGCAACGAATAAGAGAAGTTTGAAACTTAGGTTCACCTTTATGACTTTCAATTAATATTAATTTAATATACAATTTTGACATTTTTAAATACCCATACATGGTACGAAGAATCCATTTATTACATACATTTTTCAATTTTCATAAAAATTTCTTAAAGCATTAAAAAATATCCCACACATCGCAACGTGCTTTATCATTTTGAATCAAAAAAAAAAATAAATTTTTTTTCAATTTCCCATGGCATTTGATGTCGTTTAAAAGATTAAAATGTTAAGTGACCTTTCAAAATCACTTGCCGCCTTAATCTGTCGTTATCCCGGCACCTAAAGCCCTCAAGAGTGGGATCGCACTGCCACACGCATTAGTACCCGCCCTTATCTACAATTTCTTCCACGTTTATTTCGGTCATCATATCCTCTCTTGGGGCGGCTGCAAAAATGGTCCCATGGACAAGAAGAGTCTCCTCCCGATTTCCTGGGGCTACTTAACAACCAATAAAGGCGCAATTTGCGGTCATAAAAATGTACGTACAGGACGTCTTGCGTTGTTTTCTTGTCCAAAAACTCGAGCACCACTAATAAGGGAAAATGTAGTGATCGAGAAACGGGCAGAGGGGGCCAAAAGGGGAGGTATAGGACTGAACCAGGTTGCCCTATCTTTTTGGTTGTGCCTCAAACATTACCCATGGCTCGTTAATTTAATCAGCTGAAGACATCTATTGCCTTCTTGCGTAAAAGACGTTCCGATGAGGGGGAGAAAAGGCGAGTCTAAGAAACGAAAAGTTCCACATTAACTCATCCATTTCCGGAATGGAGAGAGGAGTCTTTATCGCACTGGAAAGGATCTCCGGACGGTAGGAGCTCCCCAAATTCACAGCCATCATTTTCAGGGGTGGTCTGACAGGACTCAAAACACGTAGGACGCTCTATGATGAGCTGAGATACTGAAATCCTACATATACCATATATAAACCCCCCCCCCCCCCCAACCCTAGGGAATTCACTTTATATATATATTTTTTTTTCTTGCGTTTTCCTCGGAGCTGTTTACTCTCGAAATTGTTTGTGCAGACATTGTGGAAGAGACAGACACAAAAGCATCTGGAAAGGATACTTGCCAGGGGATCACCAGAGGAGCCTCATCCTTCCGAAAAATCCCGCCTCTTCCCGCTCAAATGAGACATTGGGGAGACATATGTCTCTTCCGGTGGTTTCAAGATCCCCTACTTAAGCAGGCACCCGAGAGATAAAAGGTTTTTAATGAAACGATTTGGCCGCTCCTACTCAAAACCCTAGGGCTCCTCCCGAAATCCAGGACGGTCGAATATGTTTGAGTTATGTTTGTTCTGTGGGTAGTTTTTACACCCCTTCAAACAGTTCTGATTCAAAAATTTCAGTCCTCCTCACACGTTCAGCTCATTTAGGGGATATTGTGGACCCAGACTAGCACCCGAGGCCATAAACCGGTAACAGTCAAACATTTCAATTTGACCGAACCACCCCCGCTCTTATTTAAATTTTCTCTTATCGGCTACATTATTTATAGCCATCAGCTTTTCGAGAGGTTTGCGTTCCTCCTCGAAGGCTATAGCAGTCGTCAGATGCCCTTAAAGTGGACACGGCTAGGGTTATAGGCCCTTCGGTCTGTTTGCTTTCGGATTATCCACTGGAAGCTATCAACGTAAAATAAAATCCTTTTCAACATAAAATTGGTTCTTGATTGAGTGGGCTGCGGCATACCCAAAAGTGGCTAAATTTATCTGACAAATTCCTTTCAAACTTTTTTTTATTTATTTATTAATTTTTTTTTATTTTACCCCCTTCTTTTGGTAATTTTCTGATCTTTTAGAAGCCCCTTATCAACGAATTCTCACCTTCGTTTTAATTCGAATTTTAAGTGAATGGACCAAGGAGACCAGAAGGGTTTTACAGGGCATGCTTTGGTTTATATAAATAAATCAGTAGCAATTGAATTAATTTTTGTTTATTATTTACTTTTCTGATTTAGGTAATTTGTTTGCTGAGAAGTGTCGATTTCTTGAATATTTTGTATAGATTTGCAAAGACAAAAAATCTAAGAAAAGTGTTAAATTTAATCGACTTGAGTTAAATATATAAACTTTTTATAATTTAAAATGTTTCGGTTTAATTTTAAAAATAACAGGAACAAGTAATATCGGATCTCTGTTATTTGATCTGAGTTGGAAAAAGTATCATTTTAGTTAATGAAACTATAAAAAAATGGCACCATGAGGAAATAGAATATTAAAACACAACGTATTATAATTAAATACAATAAGAAAATGGCACAAACAGCTTCTAAGCAAACATATTTTTTGATCAAAATAAGACATATATACAGGGTATTTCAAATTGAGCCATTTTTGCAAACATTACACCATTGAATGCACTCATGTTAAACCTATATCATTTGATAAGTACAAGGTATGGCAATTTTAAAAATGGACTCGTATACAATACAACAGCACTTTCAAATTGTCGAATTATTTTATGAAAATAGTCGTTCCGAAAGAGCTGTGTTTTGAAAATTACGTGGTCATAAACGTCCAACTGAACACCAAAGTGGAAATATTGTCCATAAATTTAAGGAAACTAGATCTGTAAAAGATCTTTAAACGGTCGTACCGGTCGTTTACAAAAGAATATTGCTACTATTAGTGCAAGTGCATGAGAACCTAAAAAGGTGAATTAAGAAACGTTCTCAACATTTGGGCGTATCTTCAGTCAGCATGGTAAATTTTATGCAAGACTTTAGCGCTGAAGGCTTAAAGGATATTATTTTCAGAGTATAATTGCCACGCATTGTTCATACTTTCATAATCAATAAAGATTTCATTTACTATAATAAAAATTCTATATAATTTTGACTTAATTACTTTTGAAAACTCAATTTAAAAGACCCTATATTAACCGTAGTAATAATTTTTAATATATACAAGATTTATAATACTCAAATTTTGTTTTATTCAAAAATTCAGCGAAAGTGTCCCAATTTTACGCAAAATTTGGTAAGTTATACTTGATATAGGGAAAGGGGAAGCCAATTAAAAATAAAGGTTTTGCCATTTTATTAGTTTTCTTATAAGCATTAATAATAGCAACTCAAAACGTATATACATATGAAACCAAAAAATAAATAGTAATGATAATCCGGAGAAGAAGACCTCCCAGTTTCGAAAAGAGGAATAAAAAGACTATAGGAAGATTACACTGGTCACAGAAAGAACAAAAACATCAAAACAGGCAGCGATAGAGCTGGAGAAAAACGTAAGCCAGTGGACTGCAATAAAATTGGAACTGATGCCTTGACAAAAAAACAATCCTGCTCTATCTAAGGAAAACGTTCAGGCTAGAAAAAAAGTGGCTTTAAAGCATGTTCTGATTGGTTTTTCAAGAATAATTCAGCTAAAAAAACGATATTTACTCATATTTAGGTCACCTGATCCGATGAAAGTTAATTCTAGTCGCTTTTAAATTTGAAGGAAGATCATTGTACTGGAACAAGCCAAGTGCCAAGCTTCAACCTCGAAATTTGAAACTGACAATGGAGCATGGAGGTAGCTCTATCATGGTGTAAGGGCGTATTTTACATAATTGCGTTGGATCTGTTATAAGAGTAGAAGAAATAATCAGGATATATTCTTTCAACATGACGGTGACCCAAAACATACTGCCAAAATCATCACATCCTGGCTGTAATATACTAATGGCCTGCACAGAATCCGGACATGAAGTTTACGCAGAATCTTGACCATAAAACATGTTTCGGGGTACATTAAAAGACATCTCGCAGACTATAAATGGGGGGGGGGCTCCACCACATTTAAGGGATAAATGAGCATAGAACAGGATTAAGAACCTTTGGGACAATATTTCGCAATCGTATATAGAGAATCTATATCAAAGTATACCACGAAAAATAATACTAATAATACTAAGGTGCGAAAATGTCTCGAAGAACTCTTCTAATATTAAACTAATTGGGGGTAATGTAGAAAGACTAACAGAATACAAAAAGATCATTTTTAAAAATTATGTCTATCTGTTTGTCTGTTTGTACAAATATGGTTTAATACTAGCTAGACCCAATTACTGAACTTTACGTGCACCGTACGAAACCGGTTAAATCGGCTAGAAATAAATATAATGAACTGTGCTGTATCTGAGCTTTCATCTTTCCCTAAACCAAGCATAATTAACCAAATTTACGAAACATTAGGACATTTTTGCTCTTCACTGTAGATATCATTTTTAAGGAGGAAAAAATGTAATAATACCTTAACATACTCCTTTCTTTTCTTACCTCTTAAATAACAAGAAGGATATAATCGATTTTGTTATGTATGTAATGTAAAGGTAAGGCAATATTCCATATTTTTCCAGTTCACTTTATTGACAGTACTATCAGTTTAACTCAATATTTTCCGATTCCAAAATAATATTCCTAAGGAAGAGATTATTGAAAACCTTCTTAAAATTGTTCAATTGTAGAAATCGTTTCAGAATTTTTATTACATTTCCTCATATTTTCTATTTTTATATACTTTCCCCAAAAAGCACTGAGATAAAAATAAGCACTGTATTCTGTGCGATAAAAGAGCATGAGTAGAATTCTTCTGAGCCACTAGAAAGCAAAGGTTCTACGAAAATGTGAAAATGTTCTATTGGCAATATCTTTTTCTGCAAACGTTTTGAAAAAATTTTACCCCTCACCATCAGGAGTGAAAGTGTATATAAAATTTCTTTCTAGAGGAGAAAAGTAGAAAGCAAAAATATTTGATTCCCTTTACACCGCATAAATTTTCAATCAAGAAAATGCACCAAAACCTTAAGAAAAATTCATCAGAGTCTTTCTAGCAGGTTTATGTTTATGCTGTGTTATAGGCGCCACATGGAACAGCATAAAATCGTCGTTGGCCCATCAGCACTGGTGGGAGGCTGGGTAAAAATTCCCTGAATAAATCTGACAACATTTGTTGGGTTAAAAAAAAAAAAATACAGACACAAAAAAGTGAAAAGCATAAAAGGCTAAAAAAAAAATAATAATAATAAAAAAGGAAAAACAACGAAACCGTTCCTGTCACTCCTTGATTCAGGCCGGGGCCACAACCGCCAGGAGAAATTTATGCAAATTCTGAGGTGACATGTGTTATTTAACCTCGATCTCAAGTTTTCTGGATCATAGTCTGGAAAGGAGCAAAATAAAAAAAAAAGAAAGTTTTGTTTATTTTTTCTCCCTCCTTTTTTGTTTATTTTGAAATTTTCCCTCTCAGTTTTGGGGCTTTGTTTTATTTTCAACCCCCTCAACCTCAGCTAACCAGAATCCTAAAGGTGGTGGTGCTATCCGGCCCCGGAGACCGGCCGGGTCGGTTCATGTACACAGTGGAAACTTATCCACTACCTCTCTCGACATATTTTCACTAGAGTTGATATGATTCTGCATAAAATAAACCGTGCGGTGTATATGCGGAGGTGACAGAGCCCGGGCAACTCCCGGTACACCCGGGTGCTCCCGAAGTGCCTTCTAACTGCTACCGGGACAGAGAGTAGATGGGGATAAATGTGGCCATAGTGAGTCACTACGATGAGCCAACACCGGCGTTTTTCCGTGCGCCAAAATGAAACACGAAAAGAAGGCAGAGCGGGAAAATCTCGAAAATATGCGCATAATTTCGGCTCAATGTTGTTATCTGTCAGGGATGTTATCCAAATCGCTTTATTCTACTTCCAGAATGGCTAAAATTTATAGGCAACGGCCCTCGTGTGACCGTGTGGCATCCCACCATCACCTATTAATCTTAGCCACGGTTCTGTAGGCACCGCCGAAATGGCTAAACATCCACCGACAGCGGAAAATTGATTTTAATTATGACCCAGAAAAGCCCACGTATGCACTTCTGCTTCTGACGGGACATACTTAAAACGAAGAATATCAAGTTGCTTCTAAAACGGCCCCTACCAACCACGAAAAATTAACAGTCTTTAGATATATAAAAAAAACAAAAACAACACCTTTTTTATAAACCTTCTTTTCTATTTTTGCAACAATTCTGCCCTTTTGTACATATATGTACATATCAATTCCTATTTTTAAAGTTTTACAAAGCACCGTTCCGTGTCCCAAAAATGGGTCATACTTAATACAAAAATACTTTTCCAAAACCTTCAACAGCTTCTACTTAACTTTATCTTTGCTAGTAATACTAAGAAGCATACTAGAACATCTTTATACATATATATTAAAAATAAAATTAATCTATTTTGCAGAATAGTTTAATTTAAATTACATAAAGTTTATTTTTCTGTAAAGGGTCACAATTTAATTTATTTGACACAAACATCAAGCTAATTGGGATAAGTTTAAATCAATTGGATAAAGTATCCTTTTTAATTGGATTCTGGATTTACTTAATTGGGAAAATGTTGTACTTGAATGGAAAATGTTGAATTAAATTACAAACCCCTATAAAATTACATGACTTTTAAAGAAATTTAAAAAACAAGAATGTCTAAATTTTACACCTTTTTCAAAAAAAAAAATTAAAACAAGTTTTCGTATACAGTTGAAAAATAAGAATTTGATTTCATGTTTCTTTATTTGAGTTACAATTTTAATTTTTTAAAGAAGAACTAAAGAAGTGAAAATTTTAAAACAGTGTTACAATCATTTGGATACTGGGGGCACTATGGCGTTGAGGGAAATTAAGTCACCGATGAATTGGAAGGAGAAGGTTCTTCATTTAGGTGCCGAAACCTTGAACACTACTGCCGTATTGGCTAGTCACCGACGAAAATTATCATGGATTCTTTCCTATAATAGGACAATGCTCCGGGATTACGACAAGGTAAAGGGTTTGTTACTCTAACGCCACCATCCTGAGCAAAATCGATCTTGTGCTGCTGATAGTCTTCTTATTTGGTCACTGGCGAGTTAAGATATCACTTACATAAAATTGGTCTGTCAGTTGAGACGGAATGTCGACTATGTCTAAAATAGAGGTCTCCAAAGTAGGGTACGCATCTACCTTAAGGGGTTACGCAGAAAATTGTAAGGAGTACGCCACATTTCTATTCAAAACTCTTTATGTCTACTCGTGTGCATAAATTTATAACCGAAAAGTAGAATTTTAAAATTAAAAATGATGAAATTAGTATTAAAACCGCTTAATAATGCAATAATCGTGTTTATTACAACAATAATAACTTTATCAAGTACTATAAAGTTATATGATACGTATATTTTTGGAGATTTTTATTTTATTCAATACTTTTGAGAATTTTTATTTTTTAAACTTTATTTTTAGAAGAAAGAAACAAATAATAAAATTTATATACCCATACAAAGCTAACAGATATAAACATTAAGAGGAACTAAAAGTGGCACAGTCAATACGTGTTTTTAAAACGTATGTTTAATTAGGGGGTACAATTTAGGATTATTTTTATCATTAGGGTGTATGGTCAAAAAGGTTTTGGAGATCACTGACCTAGAGGACAAGGAAACCACAGCTTACATCTTGTGTGACTACCGGGCTCTAGCAAGGACGAGGAGAGAGACTTTCATGAAAGAGTTCCTGAGCTCTGAGACTGAAGTACGGAGCTCTTATTGAAGTGACCTTTTAGCTTTCCTTAAAGTAGCACATCGCCTACTTCACTGGTAGGGTCTTGGCACAAAAGACCGCATTGATCGAAGTATCAACCAAATGGGGGCGATCTAATAATAATAATAAAATTATCAGTCAATAAAAAAATTAAGCATTTAACAGCAGCTACTAAGATTAAGCTGTTAAAATCAGATCAATAGTCTTCGATTTTTTTATAGTAATAGTCTAAAAAGAGTAATATTGAAAAAATCAAACGCTGTATTCTTTCATATATATGTATAATAGATATTTACATAAAGAATTAATAGTTGGAAGTTGGTAGGACAAAACGAGGTACTTAAGTTTTTATGGTTAATAGAACTTGTTTAGTAGAAAACCAATACTTTATTGATGAAACCTTTGATTATTGGTCTTTTTACTAATTGCTATAATAGCAACATATTTTAAGTAGTTTAAGAAAAAATAACTAAAATATTGAACATAAAACAACAACCCATCTAGCCCCATCCAAGAGTTTACCCCTAAGGGCAAGGTGCGGTTTAGTAAGCAACATTTCTTACCGTTTAAACTGAAAGAAATATAAAATATAATAAGTATTAAATTTACAAGTAGAAGGGTCAAATATTTATTTACATATGGGGTAATACTACATACGAAAACTCATTTACTTAAAAAAATACTGTGTAAATATTATAAAAATTGAAAATAATGTAGTTTGTCACAAGAACTCCTTATTTTATAAAATTTTTAAACTAAATTCAAATTTTAAATTAATCAAATTAGAAGAAATTTAAAAAAAAGGCTTTTTCTAACTCATGGATCTACGAAACCTCCTACTTCGATATCATTCACAACTTTGATAGGGGCGGATTGGTTACTTAAAATAAAAATATTATGGATCTCGTAATTGTTTTGATTTTGGAAATTTTAGAAATACTCTATCTTAGGTCACTACCCCATCTTACCCAATTCTCTCCTACCATTTAATTGATGTTATCTATGTATAATGGAAATCTAGAAAATAGAAATTACTCTATTATGTTTACTAATTAAATAATTTTTAAATTACTTTGATGAAACTGAGTAGTCAAACAAAATCTCAATTCGTTCGTATAAACAGCGGACCCAAGAGGGGCTCCGTAATGCAATTAGAGCCGCAACGCCCACACAACTCCTACTGTTTCCGGAAATTAAGAATCCTTTAAAAAGCTGACAGTGAGCCAAACTCGTGCAAAGACTTTGAAATTAACATTCCATTGGAGCAAATTCCAACGAGCGAAATAAATAATTGGGCATTTCTTTCAAGGAGTTCTTTCGTCGGTGGCCCATTCCGGGAATCTTATGCCTTTTGAGCACGGAAGCACACTCTCGGATCGGACCACGTCTTCCAACCCCCCGGCTCCTGAATGGTTTCACGAAGGATAATGCGGCTCAGAGGTGCGGTAGGGTGCTACAGTGGTGAGCCGAGCAGCCTGAAAAAAGGGCACATGTTGCATGAGCCGATTATAATAACCCGGGCGGTGAATTAACCTCTTCCCTCTTGCGCATTTCTTAATTTTTTTTTTTTTTTGCTTCCGACTGGTTGCCACGAGTAATAAAATCCCCGCCAGGAAGAGGAAGTCGGGAGTAACTAAAACGGAAAGGGAAGCCAGGAATTGCTGAATGATAACGTCAAACGGCTTTATGTTCCGCGGGGGTATACTCAAGGGGTATAGTGTCTTCTTCACAATTTTTGCTCCTTTCGCAAAAACGAATTTCCACGAAATTATAGAAGACCGACCCGTAGAATATTCGCGGAAGTCATGGCCCCACGAACGGGATACGTGCACCGTTGCGATGCGACATGCAGAGGAGGAAGGGCTCCTCTAAAGTTTCAGAAGGAGAAGCAACGTCCCTAATCCTGTCATGTTTACAACAGAGCCCGGGAATTGCTTGTCGGGTGGGGTGGTGTACTCCTGTCCTAACATAAAAATATTTCTAGGATGCTCTACGCCAGAATTGCTCCCGAGTCCCGACTGACGGTCTCTGATTCGGGGCTCAAAGGGAAAAACGTTTACATACAAGATGGGCTTCCCATTGGCTTGAATAAAAACTACTTTGAGCCCCATTCTCCGCACAAAAAATGAGAGAGGGGGTCTGTTTGGAAAAAGAAATGAGAAGGGCTAAACGAGAAAACCTCACCTGCTTCCTTCGAATTCATTTCAACTGAAAAGATTAAGCGCACACTCCTTCAAAAGCGCACTTATCAACGGAATATTATTTGTGCAGGAGTACTCCTGCGATGGGCGACTTCCTTTTTAATTTTATTCCAACGAATGCAGCAAAAGCAAATGTTTAGAACGAATTGTAGGGTAGAAACGTTTTCAATAACCAACGAGGATGAGGGATAGTCGTTTCAGGAACGGCCTCATGTCCGCTTCTTCGAGAAGGGAGAAGTGTAACAGGGGCATTTAGTTACTGAAATTTCGTCAAAAGCGAGTTACTTCAAATAAAAATGTGGTTAAACTTGAGGGGATAATTTTTTTTATTTATTTGAGGACAATATCAAAGCATACCTATACTGTGAGGAATACTGCCTTATTTTTTTTAGAAATATTAAATAAACGCATTACGAAATTTAAACTTAAAATTCATTTGTATTTCCTAATTATGTTAATAACTATATAAAATTAAAAAAATTTGTCTACAGCGATATTCTCGATATTCGAACAATGTTTTAATTAATTGATTGATAGTTAAAAACTCTTAAATTAAAACATGTTTTCACCTTTATTCTTTAAATAGTAACTATACGAATATTGAAAATATGCAAAATTTTACTTCACTCGTACTTGCGAACAAATGCGTGCTTGTCACTGTGTAAAAGTACAATCAAGTCTTCCTATAACGCGGTGTTTTTATAATGCGATTTCTATATAGCGCAAGAGCTATTCGATGTGTTAAATTTTTATAGTTAACATTTATAATTTTTTTTTTTAGAAACAATATTTTTAATTTATAATTTTATTATATGTACATAAATTTCAAATATGTAACATTTTACATATTCATTGCAATTTATAAGATACAATTTTATTTATTAAGCGTATCAATCATAACTTCATACTCTAAGAAAGTAGTTTTTATATAGGTCAATAGTAAGGAGCCCACCTATCCAAAGAGTTCGGATTTATGTAGAATTTATTTATTTCTGAGATTCTATATAACGCAGTACGAATTCATTTAATTTGTTATAATGCCGAGTTTCTTATAACGCGGTAGAAATTTCCTGATTCATAGAATGCATTTCCTGATTGAAATAAATTCTGAGTTTTTTATTACACGGTTTCCATATAACCCGATATGAATTTATCAAGTTATAGGAGATATGACCCTAATACATATATTACCAATATACCAAAAAACTGGACGTTTTCTGATTTAAAATTGATATAACCGCAATGTCGTAACCTAGTTTTAAATATTCAGTTGTGATCAGTTTCTACGTTGTATGATCAGAAATTGGTCAAATTCGTATGAGCATTTGTTGTTTTGTAAATTTACAACGTAACCATATGTTAATCTCTGAAGAAAAAATAAGAAAACACTTCGTTTATTGATATTCCATTATTTCCCTAAATATGTATATGAAATCTTTTGCCTACTACTTATGTATCCTTAGTTAAAATGGAATTTTGAATATATATTTCATTTTATTTGAATCACAAAATGTTTTGTGTTCCGACCAGAGGTATATAATTTTACACTGTAGTCTGTTTGCCTAGTTTTGCGTGACTAGAAAATCTAGGACGATTTAAAAACATGCTGGACCAAACCCGGAATTAATTTAAATTCCCGTAAATATCCCCCAAAAACAAAAATGAGAAAACCAAGGTGTCTGTCAACTCTCTTGCCCGCGAACAAATTGTCTAAGATACCCTCCTTGGATAGATAGTCCAAAGATGACAGACCTTTTCTTGGAGCGCCACGCCAATGCCGAAGTGAGTGTGATTCAGCGAAAAACATAAGAATGCGGATAGTCCTTGAGATTTTCTAAATCCAGCAGCAGTGAACAGGATGCCACTATGTGATGGAATGTCAAAGGGACCTCCTTCATCCCCTGTCCTTAAGTGCGCGGGTGGGATAACTTCCTGGAAAAGAATTCCAGTCTGCTGAGCAATTTTGCAGTGATTTGATATGCCATCCCCTCAACGAACTTTAAATTATGTTCGCAGGTTTTTATTTTGAATGCCTTTTAATGGTCTTCTCTCTCGTAGGCATTTTATTTATTTATTTAGTAATTTTTTTTTCTTCTTCTTAAAACCCTTATCCCATGTCTTAAGGGCGTGGGTGGAACTTTCTTTTCGCGCTCCCACCACTATCGCTTTCCTGGGGCTGTTCACTTTTGCTGTCAGTGGAAATTGTGCCTTTGATGAGAAGGAATGAGCTCGAAAATTTCCATGACATGCAAATATTTTCTCCCCTTTTTTTTCCCGTTGGCCCACCCGAATTCTCTTTTGTTCGAAACCCCCGAAAATTTTCTAAGGTTGATGGTTGTTGAGGATCTCGCAAATCATCTTCGGGTCTAATTGAAATCTTCCAGCTCTCAGGAGCGGGTCTTTTCACTGGCCAACATTTTTGTGTGTTGCGGCAATTCTTGCCGCATCACAGCCGCTGTGGAATTTCTTTTTCCTTTATATGGTAGGGAAATGCCATTGTACTTATGGGTGGGGTCACTGCGGTCTAATTTCTTTTAGTTTACTCCTTTTTACCGTCAAGTTTTGTTTCACCAATATTAGAGCTGCGGCTGCTGCTGTGCCCTTACCTTAAACTTAAAGACTTTTGCTTTAAAGATTTATGCTAAAGAAAAATTTTCAAAAACAGACATATTTTAGGGATTGCAGTATGTGACCCCAAAACTTTCGGATCCTTTCTAAACATTTTATGAGTTAACTATGTTTGACGAGTATACTCGTCTTGGATAAATGGCAACATTTTATGTTATGACGAGTATACTCGTCGTGCGTAAAAAATAGTTGTCATGGCTATTTAAATTGTAATATTTTGTGAAAATTTTAAAATATTTAAAAGCCGAAACGAAATTTATAACAACACTTTTAGGTACACCTTTTGAAAAGGGGTCAAAACAGCGGACTTGTTAAAAGTTACGTAAAATTCTCTATAACTTCTAAGTCGTTTAAAGTCCTAAAATAAAACTTTAAATCAACACCAAAAGTAAAATTTCTAATTTCAATGATCAGAACTCAGACATTTTGAAGAAAATTACTTTCATAACACCATATTAAACATAAAAAATGCAATTTAATAAGCAAAGTTAATTATGTAAGTAGTTGAAAACAAGTGGGACTATAGGAATGAATTTTCCTAGTAGTCTTGACACACTTTCCATTTTACAGCAAAACATTTGATAAGACGATAAGTGAGCGAAGAGTTTTATTTAATACTTTAAGGGGTACCTAAAATCAAAGGAACTAAGGTAATCCCCCCACATGGCCTGGCCCAAAAGTTAATAGCCCCTAAACTGAGTAACAACAGAAAACGATTGAAGAAGTCTGCGATCCCGCCCCCCGGCCGGATTTCACCTTAATCAAATAGCCGGGAGTGTAAAGGAAGCCGTAAAACTTTAATGGCTTCATCCTGTGGGAAAAATCTGAGTGGGAATCGCACATAGTTGCGCACACAATGATAAACACATGCGGCTTTGCGGTCAGATGTCCCTTAGGCGAGTTGCAGATTTGCGGAAATAAATGTTTGAGAGGTGAGGGTGGATAGTCGCACACAAAAATATACAAACATACAAATATCATGGTGCTGCGCTTCCATTTCCTGGCGGAATTTTTTCTACTTTTTTATACCATTCGTTGAGTGTTTTTATTTCCAACCCAACGATGTCCCTTCGGTTTTTTGTTCTGACCTAATATCAATGTTGGCCGAGTGGACCAAATCCGTTTGAGTATTTCTCTCTCCTTTTTCATATTTTCCGAGACTCTATGCTCCCATCCACTAGGAATGGGATCCAGAACTCGTAGATGACCCCTGTTGCGACGAGAATATTTGCATAGATTTAAAATAACAAAATTATCCCGAGGGGGCCAAACTCAAACAAAAACCCTTTATACAGAAAAATCATCCAACAGGTGTGTGTGCCACCAACCCGTCCGGGTTTTGTCCCGATTTTGAAAACAAGTTCTCCTTTCTTTTCCAACTCAGAACTTGCTGGACCTCGAGGGAATGGCGGCGGTTTATACCAGGCGCCTGTTTCAATGGTATAGAGCACCGGGCCATATTATGGATGTTTACCCCTAAAAACTTGCACTAACTGTGCTATACCCCAACACCAATTTTATCCAATTTTACCCAATTTTACCGGGTAAATATGCTCACCATTCAGTGAAAACTTTTCGCTGCATAATTTTCACAAATTTTGTGAGGAGAACGTAATCAGGCAATGACCGGGCAAATTTTGCATGTTTGCACTTTTTCCCCCTCCCTTTCGAAAAATACTGCAAAACTTTACCTAGCCCCTTATTATACCCAATGGTCGTACAACAATCCTGCAAGTATTGCTTCAAACTCTTGAGTATGTTTGTGTTTAATGACTCCCTTTTTCCCTTCGAAGAATTTTTACGGGGCACAGAAAATAACACAATAAATTGTTAATATTTCATCTAACCCTAGGCCACAAGGCCTGTGCTCGTACTGTCCCCAAATCTTAAGTATCCCCGGGTCTTGGTCCCGGATGGCCCCAATAACGCTAAAAGCAAAGAAATTAAATCGGAAAGTAATAGATCCTGACATGCCTGCAATATGCTACATATTGGGGCATTCCGGAGAAATATAAACGGACGCAGCAGGTTCTATCACAGTTTTGCCGTTGCCGTTGTTGTTCGAGTTCCGTCCCCGTAATCCTTCATAAATAAGATCACTCCAGCAGACCGACCACCGTCCGCCATCCGGGCTGGCAAAATTCCGTCCACACAACGATGACGGTCATTTCGGCAGTATTTAAGCTAAAAATCCCTTCCGAACCCTTCGGCCACGAGAGCGCCCCCTATTGATATCTAGTCATACTACTACCACTAACTCCATCTAGTGAATGTTGAAGTTCCTCTCTACTCCACATACATATATAGGGAACCTCCAGACTGTTCCAGGGATATTGACTCCAGATGATTTGTGTGTTTTTATGAATTACACTTACCCCGGGAGTGGTTGAGCAGTACCCGGACGCTCGACCAGAAATACCCTCAGCAGCAGCATCCAGACGAGGACCACCGTCCGGCACACGGTCTAATGGATTTCAGCACACAGGAGCAGCAGGAATCAAACAAAAAAAAATAAAATAAAATAAAAGGGAAAAAAATCCCTTCGGTCATATGTCTTCCAGGCCGACGTGCTCCAGCAACAATTCCTTGCGGTTGATGTGAGCTTTTGTGGTGATTAGTTGGCCGCCGTTTAGATTACAAATCATCCCGATGGCTGGTGCCAAATTGGAGCTCGGATTGTGGCTAATTAAGAAAATGTCGGAATTAATCGTCCGCATTCGCCAGGGAAGGTACATACGTAAAAAAGAATTCACAATTTCGCCTTAATAGTGAGATAGCACTAATGAGAGATTCTGATTTGTATCAGGATTATTAGATTTTCTCCCTCGGGAGCCCCGGGACGAATCCGGAGTCCAACTAAATTCATTCTTTTTAGTGAGGGCAGGGGGTGTCGACTTAACGTGATTTGTGACAGAAAGTTTTTAATGCTGAAATTTTCCTAGGGTCAGAAAGAAACTTTTACGGGATAGTATGAGACCATCATGAGCCAGTAGTTTAGTTTAAATACGGATTGCAAATCCTAGAGATATCCTGGAGTAAGCAAGAAGCATTTTATAGGGTGGATAAAAGTTTTGGCTCTAGGAAAGAAGGGAATTATAAAAATTTCAGTTTTCTCCTACCTCAAAATTCTAAAATGTTATGAACTTTAAACTTAGAAAATTATCCAGACCTGCTAAGCTTATGGTGATTACACAAAAGAAATAATTAACTTAAAGCAAATAAAAATGCTCTACTATGAGATATTTAAAATTTTCCAAACAACAAAAATCAGCTTTTACCTTTCACTTTAAACCTAAGCCAGTGTTGATAAATATCAGATATTAAAAAATCTTTTAAATATCACCAACATAGCCTCTGGTATTACGTGGTTTTGTTTGTTATGTAAATACAGGAATTTTTAAAAGGAAGGAAATGATTTACCAATATGGAAATAACAATTTTGTATTTTAATACAAACACATCATCATCAGGAACGTTTGAAAATTATTAAAAATTACAACCGCCATTCTAAGACGGTGGTATGAGCACTTGTTCAAATTTCCTAAATGTTTCAGTTCGAAAGGAGCCAAATCAATCAATTCCACACGGTTCACAGGAATTGGGAATCTCTTAAACTATATTGTAGTGAATTTTGTGTAAAGATCTTGGCTTACACCTTCACAAGATCAAATTTAATTCACGAACTGAAGTCTCTTTATAATTTGAAGTGCTGAAACTTCTCCGTTTGGACTCTACTAAAGTTTAAAGAAAATTCTGAACTTCATTAAAAAATCTTTTTCAACTACAAAGCTTATTTTTGATTTAATGGCTTTGTCAATATACGTTATTGGATAACAACAAACAATTGGACCATATTTTTTCGTCGATGAAAAGGATCACCATGTTACGGTCAATGGAGTTCGCTGTCGTGCCATGTTAGAAGACTATTTTGAGAGAATTTGAGAGAATTGAAATCATTGATATGTGGTTCCAACAAGATGTTGCCACATGCCACACAGATGGTGAAACGATTGATCTACCGAAGTGGAAGTTCGGTAACTGTGTAATCTTGAGAAATGCTCCGGTCGAGTGGCCAATGGTCGCGCACAAACGAATTCCATAATTAAATGTAACATGTGTGCGGCACCTGGAATAAATTTTATCCCAATATATCAATTATTTTGTATTTTATTTAAACACAAAATTATTATGTCCTTATTAGAAAAACCTTTATAATATCCAAAAGGTCTTGGTATAAATTAAATCCATATATGAATTTTACTTAGAAATCAATACAAGAAATGCAAGAAAATTTAGTTTACTTTTAACATTCATATTTATTTTACTATTTTTAATTTGATTATGAATCGAAAAACTCAAAATCAACTAAGTAACCGCAGGAAAAAAAATATCCATTTGATTAAAATCCTTTAAATTCAAGTCCAGACTTTGGCGCAATAAAACGTTAGCCGGAAATTAACATGCAATAAAAATGTGCAGCATAAAATTGAAAGTAAAATATTCATTTTCGTTGGTGTGCAATGAAATGAAGTTTATGATTCCCATGATTTACAAATTTATTGTATGGGAAGTTAAAAAAATTATTGAAAATGTTTCGAAGCATTTTATATTCCCCTTTTTTGAGGTATTCGATATTGGCACACTGCCTACCATTAGGACTAACTTTCCTGTAACTCTTCCTGTTGTTAATCATTTTGGTGAAAAACTTTGGAATAGAAAAAAAAAACTTCAATGGAACGCAATAAATCTAATTACTTTCCCGAGAGGAACACCTTCTCCAGAGGGAACACCGTCCCGTAGGTAAGTAAATCTCGATTTCTCGGCCTTTTAGATTTATGTGTGGCCCCCTTGGATGAGAAAACTCGGGTAGAAAAGAATTTAGCCCACTCTCCGTAACCTTCTCATGTACCATTGCTATTGTTACTGCCGGGACCCGGGACCCAGGACCTGGAAGAAGGAACAAGGAATGGGTTCCTATAGTAGTTTTCCAGCAGTTCACTCTGCTGCCACATTACTTCCATTTTTGCAATTTCCTCGCCTAAGCTTTTAGCAGCTACAAACTGAAAGTTTACGCCAATCCATTAGAAGTCTCGCCCGATGGGTTCGGGTGGGTGAAAAGGGGATAAAAACCCGGGTAATATGGGAGTCAGAAGAGAGGATGAGAGACTAAGCCAGCCCTTTCAGGGGCCTCTGATTCCCGTACTTCGGGGTGTCATCGTAAAATTCAAAGTTTTCATACGAAAAGAAAAACTGTAGAAGTCCTTCCCGCACTAGCTAACCCCTAGGATAGGTCGGGGGGGAAAGGCGCCTTTTCAAACTAAAGACGGCGAGGGCGCACTGGATTCACGAGCCCCTTCGTCGTCGTAGTAGTCAAAGAATAGCAAAAGAAAGGCGTACCGAACCCCCGACCTGACCCTGGATTCTGGAAATGGGCGCAAAGGAATGACAGTATAAAAAATTCTATTCCAAGTTTTTCTACCATTTACTCTTCTACAGCGCATTCGTTTCCATTTTCGTAAAATTTTTCTGAGGCTGCACTCTTTTTATTTTGGTGTAACCCGGTGTATCCCGGACCTCCTCCCCCCTCATCATCGTTTCTGTTTTAGTTCCCATGGATTCTAGAAAGCTTTCTGCATGAGCCGCCAGCGTTGTTTTACTAAAACTGCTTTGCTCGTTTCTTGTGCTCATCCCTCCGCATCCGGATGGACCACCATCGCCGCCGCCGGTGTTATGTTACACTTCAGCAGTTGGAAAAAAAAAAACAAAATTCCCCCCGCCAAGACCCCAGAAAAAAAATAAAAAATAAAAATATAGGGTAAAAAGCGTAACGACTCGTGCAATGAAACTTTTTCTTTTCACAGATTGGAGACCGATACTTCGCCCCAATAGCGCCCAACATCCAGAATTCAGGATCCGAGCACATGACCCACCGGGAGGATGCCTCTCTTCCTCGGTGTGGTGCATCCTACCGGGCAACTAGCAGGACCAACTTCCTGCAAAAACGAGGACCCAAATGGATCCCAATTCGGAGAACAAGATTTTAAAGTTTTTTCTTTTTGTTTGGAAGGGAAATAATTATCACATTAATTTGTCGAATTTTTCCCAGATTTCTTTTTTTTTCATCTTTATTTTTTGCTAATTTTATTTTTGGGGTTCGGCAGCGGGCGAATGGTTGTACAGCACCCCACCGCTAATACCAAAAACCACCCCCTGCCTGCAGCCACGCTATTACACTCCTTCTTGAGCACGATGAATAGAAAATCATCGAAGCGGAAAATTTGCGATGGTGGCGTAATGGGAAAGTATCTCTAGCTCCTAGATCCTGAAGGAGTCTATTGATTGCGCCAAAGATTATAATCAGCATCAAGTCGGGCTTGGGTGCTCGGCTCGAAGTCTTACATTTCGGCGCCGGAAGGTCGGCCAACTTAAAGTGCTTTTAGTTATGGTGGACCGGGAGCGGGAATCGGGCATAGGGCATCGGGAATCAAGAATTGTCGGTATTCAAGAAGATGCTCCACCTCATCCTGGTGCTTCATCCTCCTCCGAAAATAATCCTCACTTTGCTCCCTTGTTTACAGTATTCAGGGGAGCATCTTCAACGATTGTTGCCTTTTCAAGAAAAATAAAACTAAGTAGAAGGAAAACAGGAACCCTCCCAGATGCGGGGGATACGAACTATGCTTTTTGCTCTATGCTCTTCTTCCCAGCAAATCTATTTTCTGCCAGCTCATGGGGAGGCGATTTTTGAGAAAACTGTGCAAAGTACAAAAGATGGAAATTTAAGGAGGAAAAGGGGATGAGGGCTTCTTTATTTATTTATTTATTCTTTTTTTTGCTAGTCCATTAATTTTTTTAGTTCGAGAGGGGGGGTGAAAGAAGATTATGTCGACTGTAAGGAACGTTTTAGGGCACTAACCGATCAGGGATGATTATAATGGATCGTCCTCAAAAGTGCAGCTCAGTCAGAAGATATTTGACCGAAATACAGGCTAAATGAATCGGACATTTATAATTTATCTTTTTTAAGATACGGTTTGTATTATACTATATCATTGGTATATGTATCGTTTTAAAGACTATTATGAAAAAAGAAAGGTAAACTATCTTATTGTGGACTAATTGCGCCCTTGTACTTTATTTTTAAATACTAGTCGTAGCCTTAAATCTTTTTACTTTTTGTTTAAATAAAAGGCAAACTAACTATTGTGTTTCACGAAATATTATTGCGAAATGACCTTTTTTATCACAAAACAAACCCAAATTATTTAAATTACTTTCACCAATTTGAAACTTACATACCATACTTACTTACAACGTCAAATTGGGACAATATGAAAAATACATTTTAGTTCTAGCCGCTTCTGCTTAAATAATTTGTTTTAAAGTTACAAGTATAAATTCAGGAAATATTAAAAATATATAATTTATTTCATAACTTTTCGGCCTAGATGCCAAATTCATTAGATCTAAGTCTAAGCGTAATTTAATAATTTATTTAAAAAGGAAGGAATTTTGAAATAAAATACCCGAGTAAGAATATATAGGCCTGCAACGAGCGCGTAGTATGCCGAGAATTAAAAAAGCGTCCGATATTTACCCGAATCAGACACGTAGCATTTTGTAGAGGGAATAGGATCATAGAAATGCCTGCAAAATGCCTGTATAAAATAAAAATAAACGTTCAACATTCAAAATTATCACCGTCTACCTTTTATAACACAATTAATTTAATTTTTTACGTTAGATATATGCATGATGTCTTCTTCATTTATTATAAATTATAACATATAGTTATTTAATAAATTCATAAATAATTTATATTATGTATAATTATATTTTTATATACAAATACACATATGCTTACATATACCTGTCGATATTTTGTATGCGAGTGCTTACCTATGCGTCTGAGCGCAAGCGAAAATAATGAAAATTCTACCTGTTGTGGGCATAATTCACGAAAATATAGGGCTATTTTAGGCGCTTTCTATTCTAGAAAGATTCGGGCCTGCTTCGGGCATGATACGGACGCAAAGCAAGCGTAATTGTTCGATAACCGTGACTATAGCGGGCTTCAAAATTGTGCAATGTCCGGACGAACTTCGAGCGCGTTATGGGCACGCAAAAAGATTTTAAATATTTTTACTCGGGTAATATGTATGAGACAAACTGTGAGGATAGTATCTAAATTAACTCATCTTTAAATAACTTCATAAAGTGAGAAAAATATTTTCAAACATTTTTAGCAAAACAGCATGTTCGAGATAATGAAAAATTTGGAACTAATATATTTATAGTTATGAAAATGCTCGTTACTTTTAACCCGAAATGAATATTCGTATAATCTGGTTCATTATTTTAAAAAATTGCTATTAAAACCAGATAATTTCAATCTAATTTTGTATTATGTATATTCGGTCTAATTCTGATACATTATTTTGTTATCAGGATCGCATATTGGGGCATTCCCAAGGCGTGGATTGCTTTCACAGCTGATTAAAATTTTTGGCACGGAGGAGGGAAACGTGAAAAGAGCTTAAATATGCGCAAATGCCCGGAAGTGCCTTTGAAGTGCAACCCTTTAGATGATCTGAGTACTTTCCGCCCCTTAAATGCGCCGTGCCACACGTTCCAGTGTCAAACACGTCGCGCTGACAACGCTAAAAGTCACCCGTTTTCTTGAAAGTAGAACCAACCCAACCAGGGGGACTTAATTGTGTTACAAGGAAAAGCTCTCTATTCACCGAGCCAAGAAGTTGACGGCAAAGTGCATCAAAGGCAAAAGGTAAGGAAAGACATTTTAAGGGACGTGTGCGACAACCTTTCGGAAGAAAATCGGTGCACCGGGCAAACAGACCCCTTAAGGGATGCAACGGCAAAAGAAGCAACTTTGTTACCGCCTCCCCGAACGCTGCAAAACTCCTAGTCGCTTTCTAGTTGAACAAGGGAACTTTAATTATGAGCTCCTCTGACGGCCTTATAAATCGAAGAAAAGTAGCCTTTCGTTGTCCAGGCGTTCAGGATATTTGCCTGGTCAGATCCTCTAAGAAATGTAAGAACCGTAAGAAAATATCTCAACCAATAAGTTGAAAGGGGAGAGGGGAAGCGAAACGATGGCACCAGAGATAGTTGTAACGAAAATTAAACAGCAGGCGGAAACTTTAGTTGGATCTAATTCGGAATGGGGAGGTGCCAAGCGGAGAGGCTAATGACAAATGTAATTCCCTCCGAGATCCTTCCGCTTTGCAATTATCGCGGAACTTTAAAGTACTTGCCAAGAAGGTCGTAGTTTTCGGGTGCCTTCTCTTCACTGGAGTGCATTTGTTTTTCAAGTACATGGGAATTACCTGGAGAGAATAGCAAGGAACAGGAAACGGATATACTTCCTCGGGTAGGTAGAGGTTCCGTGTATCTAGATGCGGGCTATACAAGGTATCATGGCTTCCTTAGAACCAGTATAGCTACAGCAACAGCCACCAAAAACTCATCCCTGGCTGCTGTGTGATGCTAATGAGTTTTCGGATAATTATGTGGTATTTCTTGCGATTCAACACCATAGTTCCGGAAATTAGTTTCTTTTACGTTTTTTTTTACGTTTTTTCCCAGTTTCAATTAGTTAACCTGTTAACCGGCAGTTTAAGTCATACTGTAAGCAAGGATTGAGTACAGAGCAATTCTGAAGATCCTTTTGAGAATAAACATAGAACTTAACAAAAATACCTACTTATACCAAGAATGGTAAGCTCTCTCGACTTCCCTAATTCTGTTAACTATCACGAAATGAAAAACAAATATTGTAACATTCGTTTAGAGTTAAGATTATACTTTTGAACTGGATATCTTTTTGTTATATCTAACTAGTGGTTAGTCAGCCAGAACAGTTAAAAAATTAAGCATTAGAAAGGATTTTGGTCAACTGTAAGGGCATTTAATCATATTATTTAAAAAATTGAGCCTCAAAAGGGCAACAAGGCTCTTTAGCGTATGATATGTGAAGTATTTTCATATTGACCACCTGATGACAAAATTCTAATCAGCTGTGAAAGCACTCCATAACCTGGGAATCCCCCTTAAAATGTACCCCTCTAATAATCGAGTAATACTCGGTTGCGTGCTGCAATCACAATTTCACCCCTGAGGCGTATTCAAATCCAGGAATTCATAACAAACTAGAGTAACGCAATTAATTTCGATCCCCTGATGCGCCACAAGACCCTTAGCATGTCCTCATTCCCTTCATGAGTCTATCAATGTCGCAAAATACCGGTGGATTGTTCAAAAGACCCTTGGAGTCAATATTTTGGTATGGGGAACTGGGGCTTGTTGCCGAAGGTTAACAGCATTAGAAGACATAAGGGGACCCTTTCAACCCAAATTACATCCCTTCAAAAGGATTCGACAGCTTGTGCGTGTGGCTGGGGTTCTTCTCCTGTTCCCTGATTTTGTGCGGGGACCACTGTACATAGTAGGACAAAAACAATTTGACACTCGTTTTGTTTTGAGAATTTGTTATCCTCTGATTGTCCCTGGACAAACAGACGTTAACAAGACTCTCCGGCAAGGGAGCATATGCCTGTAAGATAAAAGGCAACTATGTGCGGGGCTGCTTTCCTTCTGGAAGGAGTTCGAGTTACAGCTCTTAGGGCTGGTGGGACCTCCTGAGGGAAGGATGGGCAATAATAAACCCAACTGCAACTCTAGAGTCTAGAGAGTCTCTGCCACTGGTACCCACCCCCGTTTTCGTGGCTGAAATGACAATAATCCCCAAGGATATTGTCTCCTTTAGAAGAAGAACCGCTTGTGGTACACAGCGTGCACAAAATTTCTTATCTGTCAGTAGCAGACTCAAGGGCCCTGGGTAAAATGGGCTCAAGCCCGAGCATCTCCACCTCGAGGGGTAAAATGATTGTTTAAGATAGTCCCAGAAGGAAATGGGACCTCTAAACGAATTCGATAGTGGATGAAGCATGTGTTACTATTTTCGGTACATTTGCTTACCTCCCCATCCACTATCATTGGTTTAAATCGAAAGAAGGGCATAAAGGGCTCCAACAAATTTTATAACAGAGATTTTAGACGGTTGAGTCTCTTAAGACGCTCTTGTCGGCCTTGGTGACAGGAAATTTCATCATCTACAAGGCCAGCGAGATTAGGGCTCACCACCACTACTTTCTTCCTCTTTCCTTCAAATTCATGAAGGGCGTAAGAGGTTTCAATAGCTTCCTTTTTTCTTCTTTTTTTTTTATGGGCAGCTACACTTCGCTGAAACTGAAAGGATGATGGATTTAACGATGAACGCCTTTGTGAAAGTAATTTGACAGGCGGAAGGGATTTTTATCGTTTTTTTTTCTTTCGGCTATTTCAATATAACAGAGCAACAGGCATTACACTGACACTGACACCCTTTTACAAGGTGGAAGATTGATAGTTCTTCTACAATTCGACTTACAGTGCAATTTTGTATCATATTGCACCCAAACTTTTTAAACAGGTTAAAATACAGGTGCCTACAAATTGCAAATTGGTATCATCATACCTGTAAACTTCTGTTCAAATAATTGCATACATTCAGCTATTACGCAAGCAATACTTGAATTGGTTTTTGGCTACAGCAAAATATTTTTGTACATTTGAGCAAATAGTAAAGACATTGTTTAACTCAAATAAACTTTTTAAATCGGCATAAAATTAAAAATAAAAACGATTACTATTACTATTTTATAAATGATACTCTTTTATTTGGAAGACAAGGGAACACTGTTTAGCAAGCATTTAATAATTTCAATAAATTATAAAAGCCAGCCGGTTAAAGCGAAACGTAGCAGTAGGCGAGGTACACGATAGTCTGGTTCAGCGAACTTTTTAAACTTTTCATTCTTTGTACCATTAACTAAGTTCTTCTACTGAATACCTCGGAAATATAATTTAATCCTATCTACGTTCTTGTGAAGATATTATTAAGTATTCCAATTTATGTCCTTTGAGGTAATCCTTTATGATGAGACCATTTTCATCATTCTTAGCAGGCAAAATCCGTTGATCTAGCAATTCCCTCCGACAAATGTACCTAGCAAGTATCTTTGCACAAAACTCTTTAATTTTGCAAAGATGCATATCCGCAAAATGGAATATACCTTTCCTGCGCCACTTCCTTCAACTGTAAAGCGAGTTGCAGAAGTGCAGTAACCAAAAGCATGCTTCCGCTCATAACTTTCATTACTTTTCCAGGGAAATATCATCTTCATTCCCAGCCTTCACAAGTTTCCAGGATAACTTCATTGTCCTTGAGACAGTCAATTAAGGGGTTAAATGCAAGTAGGCAGTTATATAAGAACTTTTGCCCTCAGCCACAACTATGCAAAGCCTCCTGTAGCGCGGTATCCGCCAAAGATGTCCCATACATTCCCGGGAAAGGTTAACGATGGAGAAGGGATGCTAGGGATGGGTTGCGGTGCCGAGCTAAAATTGAATCAGCATATCCGGCAACTTGGCTCGAGGGCTACACAAGGATTCTCAGAATCCGAAGAATGGGGGTGGCAACTGTGCCGCCGCCGTAGCCGCCACCGAACAGAGCTCAGGCCCTCAGGTACACATCCCTTTGATAGCATAGGGATTTCCACTTGTTCCAGGAGGGTGCCCAAACACTTCATCCAGACAAAAAAAAAAAAAAATAAAATAAAAATAAAAAAGAGAAGAGACCTTATCTTGACTGTGTCTTGGAAGGACCTTGTACAAGTTCCTCTGGGGAGGTATCCTGTCTTCGTTTTAGCCTGGCAGGCTTACTTCTCTTAGCACTTATATTGCCAAGGGTGTGGAGGAACGAGTAGGGTGAAGACGATGAAGTCAAGGTGGCGACATAGGGCCGCGGAGGGCGACAGCAGTGTGTCACATTAACTTTTCACCAAGACAAAATTTGTTGGCTGGCGCAGAGTTGGCGCAACACACTACGGTGTCGCCACGAAAGATGATCAACCTTCATTTTGGGCAAGACAATGACTTTTTGTGCCTATACCAACCCCTGAACAACTCCTCCAAAACCGCCCATTCCCAACCTCGTTTGCACTCAGCCCTTTGGTGTGCTCCAAGCTCTCGTCGAGAAGAATCCGACAAGCACAGAGGGATCCTCTTGAAAATGTTTTTCTTTCGCACCTACCCCATTTATGTCCTCTCCCTAGGGTAATTACTTTATGACGCAATTATGGCGCATTAAATGTTTCCCTAAAATGGAGGAGCACCTGTGGAATTCTCGAGTGGTATTGCGAGGGTGGCGGCAACTTATGATGATTTCGAACCGTTTTTTGTGCCCTCTCACATTGAATTTAGGGGTGCTTTGAGAGATGATTTATTTTTGTTTTTTTTTTTTTTTTATTTTATTTAAGAATCGTGTGAAGAGCTGGAGATCAAAA
The DNA here is from genome assembly GCA_963969385.1 of Philonicus albiceps. NCBI lineage: Eukaryota > Metazoa > Arthropoda > Insecta > Diptera > Asilidae > Philonicus > Philonicus albiceps. The sequence goes on from OZ017775.1 coordinate 9,745,535, forward strand.
TATGAGCATTTTTAACATTCGATATGGATCAAATTGGGACAGGGGATTTCTGAGAAAAGTGTCGAAAATATTTCATAGAAAGCATCAGATTTGCTTCTGACAGAGTTTCTCTTTAAGCGAATGTGTAAAACAATTGAAGCGAAATTATATTTTGCTCAAACAAAAAGGTCCAGTAAATAAGGTGATATTTTAACAATGAATTCAGATGCATGTAGGTGTTCTTAAAGTATATTAGTCGTGATCTGCTATTTAAGCATCCAGAAGATTTGATGTATATTTTTATTAATTTTATTACATACAAGTACTGACGACTATCACACCAGAAATGGTAAATTAGTTAATACTATAACTGCATTTTCTATTACTGATAGTTTTGTAAATTTAATGAAAGCAATTTAAGCACTACTTAATTTGTTGATTATAAAAAGGAATAATTAATGTTTGTACCATTTTTGTCCCGCCGTAAGTTCTGTACCTCGTATAGTATAAAGACATGCAATTTTGAGAAAAACAAGACAAATCGATATGTTGTAAAATATATTTATTTATTTATTTATTTATACAACAAAACTTAGTAATATAAAAACTACTCAAAATACCAAGATTTTGCTTTAACACACGAGTTATTCGTCTATCGCTGCATACAACAAGCTGCTAGAGGTAAAGAAGCTGCTACTTTAACCAAATCCAGCTTTTAGGACCTTGATATTGCGGTAAAACTTAGAGCAGACCTTCTCCTTTAAATCATTTCACAATCGGTAGTCCAGCGGATTAAAGTACGAACCTCCTGAGGGTCAATCCAGATCCAGTGCTGTCCCACAAACATTTGTTTAGAGTTTTCACTACCATCTCTAATACGTGACTTTGGTAGCTCGCTTCACATGTTTTGACCCCTTGTTCACAAAAATGATTGACCCCGTCGTAAGACACTCCCCACCAAGCCATCATCGAAATTGGATGATTTCACCTTTCTACCTTTCCAATTATTCCCACAGCTTCCCAGGAACTATTGTTTTGTCGATTGAGTTTTACGTCCACAGTAAAAAACTTTTCATCTGTAAAAAGAATTTGCCTGTGATTTCCGTTCGCGTGTCGCTGAAGCAACGCCTTTGCTCTTCTGGCCTTTATGTGGCATAGTGCTGCCGCGGCAATCGGTGTCCGGTAGCCCTTCGGTAAGCTCCGAGCCTGAAGTCTTATTTAATGATGCAAGCCATCGTTCTTGATGGTATTTTCATCTCACGATCCATAATTTTCTGCTTGCGACACGGATTTCTTTTGATTCTTTCAGCAACAACTTTAAAGGCTGCTAAAGTCGTAGTTTAGCAAAAACGACCACTTGGTCTGTCCCCGACAGATAAGAGATCATTAAAATCGTTTTACAGTGCGATAAATGAATTTTTTTTCAATATTTTTACTAGTTTCACTATTAATCTCATTGGTTTATTTCAAAACGCTTAAAACGTTGTCACCCATTTGATTAAAAGCATTTTAATCGATCCAAAGTTAATCATAGGTAACGTGACAATAAAACGCTTTAAGCATTTTGAAATAAAACAAGATTTACAGTGTTTAGAAGGTAAAAATCTCTGTTCCAGATTATTGCTTTTATGTAACTCAATAACAGCGATGCAGTTCTCTTTCTGACCCCACTCTATTTGCACTGTTCAACGTATCCCGACGAAATGATTTGTTTATAATATTTTGGGTATTCACTAAAATATATTATAAAAACAATAACTAAAGTGACACTTGAAAACATTTTATCGCGCCTTTAAAATTAGGGACAAAATTTATGGCACGGCTATGTACTTAGGTAAGGTTGATGTGGCTGCCCAGAAAGGACACTTAGATCAGTTTTAGCCCATTATGCTACCACATAACGCAGGAGATCATGGTTATGCGTGGGATTCGAACCAACAGCCTCTGGGACGGTAGGACAGTGCGCTAATAAAGGAACTACCAGAGTCCCCGACTATGTACTTAAAATTAAAACTAAAATAATATAATTTGCAAAAGGATTAGGTCGGAGGCAGATCTCTAACTTTTAACATTGAAACTCTTAAAATTATGTAGTTCAAGTCTATTCTAGTGTAAACGTTATTTCATTCATTCATTCTTTTATTTTATTAATCATTTTTCAATAAAATAATCTCCTTTTTGTGTGTAAAGCCCAAATGATATTCCACTCAGATCAAAAGTGTGGGCTGCAAAACTTAATAGTCAAATAATTTAAATATTTTGTGGAATTAAACACAAACTTTATTCAAAAATAATTACTAATAGAAATATATTCTTTGACCGATGATCATCATCGTCTGATGGTGTTATTTTCTTTTTACGTTGAAACATACGTAAAATTACTTTTTTAAAAGATCACTGTTACGCCAAACTGATAATTATCACTACTGTAATGGATTTTTACAAGGTTTAATGCAGTAAACCCTTTTTGTACTACAATAAATCGAAGTGTATTTTTAAATACGAAATGCAAATGTTACTTTATTTTGAAAGTTACTTTCCAACAATTCTTATAGTTTAGACTGTTTTGTATTGTAAAATACTTTTAATTATAAAACAAAAAAATGTATACATAAACCTGAATTAATTAAAAAATAGTAGAATAATTATGAATATACAGTCTGTTTGGTAAGAGCGTATCGTTCAGAATTTAATAATGCGATAAAAAATTAACAAAATATTATTTTTTCCTTATTATTTACTTTATTTTCTTTTACGCAATTCATTTAATATTTGGTGAAGTCACCGTTATTTTCTATTATAGCTATAAATCTAGTATTCATATTTTCAACTAATTTATCAGCATATTCTAATGGCAGATCCCTCCAGGATTTCTTTACCGATGATTTAAGTTGTTGCAGAGTGAACGCATATTTCCGCTGCAGCTTTGCCTTCATAAGGACCCATACATTTTCACTTAGATTAGCGTCAGGACTTTGTTAGGGCTACTCCATGGCAATGATATCCTCTTGATCTTTTCATTCGGTACAAAAACGACTTCTGTGTTTAGGATCGTTGTCGTTTGGCAAAAACTCACGATCGGCTTCCTCTTTCAAACCAAGAATCTGTAGACTTTAATAACTCATTTTTGTAAATTTGCAACATCTCTTCTTCATTCAGATTTCCAGTAAAAGCAATAAATTTTCCAAATCCTTGTGAACAGAATCATCCCCCCACACATGAACTTTTATTAGGTGTTTTATAGTACGTTTTTTAACCATACTCATTTATGTCCTTAATATGACCAAAATGATAATTTGTCAGAGAACACGACGTTTGTCCAATCACGGTTCAAATTTTCATTAGTCCATTTTAAACGGTTTTCAATGTGTTTTTCGGATAAAAATGATTTGATTGTAGAGCTGCGATATTTGAGGGAATCTTTAGCGTATGGTGAGACATATTGTTACCTTTTCCGCTACTAATTTGCTTCTAGCTCAGCGTCATTTGTGGATCCTTTTCAAAAACTTTCAAAATAGCGATGTCTTCTTTTTTTTATGTTTTTCTTATTTTTATCCCTTCCTGGCAAGTCGTCGACATTTTTTTCCTCAGAAAACTTCTTACACCGCTTTTTTACAAAAAACGCATCCTTTTTAATATATCTCGATGCCTGCCATAAATCCATTTAGATTCTTTCGGATGAAAGCAAAGAAACACAGCTTCAAAACGTTTATAAAATAAGGCAGTCATGTTCAAAATCGAGCTTAACAGTAGAATTAAGTTTAGCGAAAAATGAGACTTTAAGCATGACGCGCATATACACAGGTAATACTCATCCACTCCACTTCAAATATTTCTGTCTCTTTCTTTTTCTATCTCCGAAATCATCGATACGCTCTTACCAAACAGACTGCCATACAAAAAGCATTGTTAACATCCAAGACCTTTTAAAAGTATTTCTCATTGAAAAAACTATACTGAAAACTTAATTTAAATCAGCCTGAGGGTGTTTTATTTACTAATTTAATTTTTTAACCTCACAAAAAAAAATATATACATATAATATTAAGCTATAAAAAAACAACTTCAAAACTCGCTCGACCCTTAAGAAAAATTCTGTCTACGACGGGGTGAATATTTTATCTCGAAAAAAAAAAAATATATCTAAAAAAATTCCAGATCTTTTATATGAGAAAATTTAAAAAATTTCATTTTTCCCTTAAAGATAACCAGATAGCAACCCGAAAAAAACAACCCTAAAAGTGGGGAATAGATTAAACACCGTCCAGTCGGGAGGTAGTTTTTTAAGGAGCAAAAAGTTAGCATAATAGGAATTTGGGGGAAAGAGGGAAAAAAATAAAGTAAATCAAACCGCGAATGGATATAAGATTCGGCGTTTTTTTTTTTTTCTTTTTTTCTAGACTGCCATCAAATAGCACCAGTCGTCTGTCTGCTCTTTAGCAATTTCTGGTATTTGCCTAGTTGGCCATAGTCCGCTCTGGGGCCAATTTCCTTTACAAATAAATGGAAATTTCGCACTCCCACCACCACGGTTGGTTTTTGTTCCCTTATAGAGTACTTTGCGCCATCCACACTCAGCCCCAAAAGGGGTGGGATGGTGTTGCATCCAGCGTCTAGTTGACCCAACCCCCTATTCATTTCAAACTTATCGGTATTTACGGTAAATGTTCTATAAAATATTTTAGTATACAAAATTTCTATAAAATTCTTTTCGATGTTTTATTAAAAGACTATTCAAAGATTCTTGAGCGATATGCCCATTGATGCAACGACGTGTGAAAATATTGTACATTTCTTTTTTGAATTTGTGAAAAGACTTGGGAGGTTATATGACAGAAAAAAGATATTCGACAAAAGGATCCAATGGGGGGTATGAATTAAGAGAGCCCCGGTAGATAGTAGTATATATCAGATATTCGGCTCAAAGACCTTAATAACTTATGGTAATACGAGCTATGTTGCCGGACTATATGCCCTAAAAGAGGTATTTATTTTTTCCTTTTCTGGAAATATTACACAGGCCATTAGGTATGCCCTGTATGCCCTACATTCTCTAGGGCCTAAGGGATGGTTAGGGAAGGTGTAGGTGGAACTTATGTTTTGTTCCACAAGGACACCCGATAATTGCAAGTCAATCCGGCCGCGGCCGGTGCAAAACAAAACAAGGAGGTGGATACTCTGTCCTCGAATCAGAGCAATTAATTTAATTGCCACCGCACCACACCCGCCGCCGGCCTATTGACGTGTATTTAAGCTGTCCATCCCTTGTAATCAGAGTTTGTTTAATCTGCGTCCGAACTCATTTGAACACCCAATCGAATCCAATTTTTTGCACGTCCTTTGTTTACCCCCACGGCGACGGACCACCACTGGCCCGGGTTTAAAAAATAATATACCTATGTACCCCTATAGTGTCCCAAAAAAACAAAAAAAAAAGCATACAAGGGGGAAAACAGTCCCGAAGGAAGGCACCATCGAGCACATTTTAAATATTCCCAAAGGGATGCGAAAATTGAAAAAATAAAACATCAATTTTCGCAAACAGTGGTGGTCATGGGCGTTGGCAGAAAAGGGTAGGGGCAACATAACCTGCGGGAAAATAGGACGTAAGGGTTAGCAGCTCGACTCCCAGGCTTACTGCCGCTGTATACCTTTGGTATTTGGACACCGAACATTTTAATTTGCCCCGTATCGATTTTGAAAGAGTCCAAATGGCTGACGACCAATTAAGGATGGCCCCGCTGCAAAACGGAAAGAATAAAAAAATATAAAATTGGTAAAAAAGAATGTGTTTTTTTTTTTTTTGTAAAGCGCTTGGCTTACAACAAAGCACACGAAGGGGCCGCCCAAGGTAAATTCGAATATTGAAGGGTCACCGCTGTTTGGCGAACTTTTAATGAAGAGTCCTTCGAGTAGGTCGGTGAGGCCACTTTAGAAAAGGGCGGTCGCCCGTCATTTTATTTAATAGAGCCCTTATTTATCACGGTAGCAAACCCGGGCTCCAGCGAACGGATTGGTGACTGTAGGGCTTTCGGCGATGAAGGTTCTATCGTCCAGGTGGACCCAAATTGAGCCACGTTCTTCCCTCCATCTCCTTGTTTACGTGTGACTTTTCTACCAATTCAATTTTATCGTGAAGGGGCAAAAACTGAATAATTTTTCACTCGCCTGAACTAATTTTTCAGCTACAGCAACATTACGGTGATTTTCACTTCGGATAACTTTGACCTCTTCTATTTTCTTCTTCAAGGCAGTAAAAATATTTTTCCTAAAAATTAAAGTTCGCACCCAAACTGTGGAGGGCTCTGAAGATTGAAGTTTTTGCTCTTTCGAAAGGCCTTGACATGTTTCGAGGAATTGGCTCGAAAGTTTTTTATATAACTTCATGAACTCTGCTGGAAGTAAGTGGGGTTGTGAGGGAGTACAAAACCCTCAAGTTAATAAATTGTTTATTTTTTTTTTCTTGTCAATAACTTAAAGGACCTAGCCAAAACCACCTTCTGGTACCTGAAGTTAAGCATCACGATATTTCTTGAGTATTTTCATTATGCTAGACAGAATCTTAAGGATTATTCAAAATATTATTTAATGAGTTAGAAAACTATTTTCCTTAGTTTAGTTTACATCTTATGGGAATCTAATTCAATTCGAAAGCAATTTCTAAAGTTCTGATATGGAATCGATTGATGAAATTAAAATTTACCAATTCAAAATCGATGAAATATGGCAACATACATTTTCTTATATTAAAATGAAGTGATTGCACTATACCTACTATCAAAATTTAAAAATTAAATACAACGAATCCAGTATTAGAGGAAATTTTAATGTTAAAGTTTATTTTTTTTAGGCTTAAATCAGTTTTATTTAATACAGAAGTTTCTACCAGAGCACATTTGTTACGTTACCCTAATAGACTAAATAGAAATATTTAAAAGAAATTAACATTCATGTCTTACATACTTCTTTAATTGTCCCCAAATCCCATCTAAAAACTGCATCAACTTTTCTGAGGAGTGTTGAATACGCGAATTTTTAGGGTGGCATTATTAATGGTTTTAATCATCCATTTTACAAGAAGCAAACTCCCGAAACCTTGGCGCTCATTACGTAATTAGCCCTCATCGAGTGCGCCAGGTTGCAAGCAGAAGGAAAACTTTATGAAAACATCACCAGGAGCACCTGTTTCGTGTACACGTCGCGCAGATTGAACAGGTAGCGCTTAGAGATGCTAAAACCGGGACCATGATTGGGTCGCGAGGTCGCGAGGCGTCATAATTGAGGAGGGAAGGGGACACGTTAATGAAACTTTACCCTCTGGATATGAGGCGCACTTCCTGAAACTTTTCAATTACTCTCCGATAGGGCGCAAGATGAGCAAACCCACCGTTGCACTAGAGGAAGGCCTCAGTCCTCATCGAATTTTAGGGTACCCCCCAACCCAGGGCCGAGAGCCAAGCTGTAACACTTTATCTAATCCCAGGCAGCGTGCCGAATCCCCGGGGGTAGTTAATCAAGAGCTGCGAGGTACCCGGATTAGGTGCTGCCAGGACTCTAAAATTTACTATATCCGCACCTGATCCCGTACGATGCACTCCTGGGGACCAAGTCCAAACATCCTTTAGTCAAATTTATTTGCGAAATCGGTTAAAGTTTAAGCGCAACCCTTCCGCCAATGTAGAGCAGGTGTGAGAGGAAAGAGGATGTAGCGGGGGAAGTGTGACGGGGTCAAAAGAGCGGCACGGTACGGCTGTTTTCGCCAATCTGCTCCCCAAGTGGGTGTAAATGCAGCTCTGCACTTTAGGAACAGCTTACCCGGGAATCATCAGCGTGCAGCGCTTTTAAGATAATTAGCGTTTGTTGTCAATGCACCAACTGTGGAGTTGAAGCAACCCCCGAAGCCCCAGTTTTCGTGTCATACCACCCGTAAGCACCGTGAAAGCATCGCGGAGAGGGGGATATTGTCGTAGCGTCGCAATGTCGTCGGTAGCGTCGTCATCGGCACAGGACTTGATATAGACGACACTGTCGACGTCTTCTGCTAAAAGATTACCCGGGGATTCCCCGGCCGAGAATAAGACAAGAATTGGGTGTGAGTTAAGTGGGGCGGGAAAAAACGTAAGTAAATGGGAACGGGCTGCCGGTCTTGTGGGCTTTTAGATGAAACGGGGCAGGGAGTGTAAAACCAGCAGTATTAATTACTGAGTTTGGAGTTTAACGTGCTAATTACATTCCGCTGCTTTATAGCCAGTTTATTACGATGCAGAGTGGGCCTCTAAGGGAGGGTGCCAGCTTTTGCGAATTAAATTAGCATTTTCGAATTGTGTTAACTTTTTGTCGCCCCGCGGAGCCCAAGGAAATGTTTTACGGGAAGGGAGGCGACAACTGGATCAACTTGGACTTCACAGCTACCGGGCAACACCAAAAGCAAGGACCATCAGTAGAACAACTTTACTCAGAAGTAAAATAAAAAAGTTTTTTTTTTTTTTGTATTTTGTGTCAATACGCCAAAATTGCGCTTTACACCTGGACTTAGGACTGTTCCAAACAAGATTAACACCGTTTTGTTCATTATCGCCAACACTTTGATTAATTTAAAGGAAAAAGGAGGAAAGAACTGCTAAACTGCACCCAGGCACAGCATGCACTCAAGAAGTTTTAATGAGCAGAAGGTGCGCCCTTCCTTTGACCGGTGCATTTAGTCATTTACTTAGCGCTTTTGTACTTTCTTATTACTGCATTTACCTTGAACTGTTAAGTCCTACTACTGAATACGAACAACTATTTTAATTTTTATTGGGTATAAAGTTTAGTACTGTAAAACTACTAAAGTACTAGGTAAAGCAGTCATTTCATTCCATTACAATTTTTAAAGAAGTTCATAATAATAAAAAATTTTATTGTCCAACGTTTTCATTGCAAGTCCACTAATGGTTCAATCTGGTTATATGGTAAGTTAACCAGACTTTATGAGCTTAACAAAAACATAAAAGTATTCCTAACTTACATCCATTTGGGTTCTTTTTAAGCAATTTTACAAATATAAGACCGTGTTCCTTAAACACATATAATAAAATCCAAAGCTTAAACCTTCTTCTGTAAGTTATTTTGTAAAACATTTAGTAAATTTCTCAAAAATGTATAAATTATTTTTTCTGGAGCACAAAACAAATCTAATCCATTAAAATTTCAAAAAGAAAACAGAAAATACCTCACGTAGACCATTGCTAAACAAATTGCAAACAATCCTCGAGAACTAACAAGGCATGAAATAGAAAAGGTCCCAGAATAGAACCTAAAGCACAACAAGATATTTTTGCTTTAAAAAATAAAAAATAAAAAATTAAATAAAAAATTAAATAAAAAGTAAGTAAATAAAACAATTCACAAAAATAAAAACTTTCCAGATAGTTCGCTTTCAGTCTCATCTTAGTCGACTAATCTTTCTCCACCTAAATTATCATAAATTTCAACGAAAACTTTTCTTGTACGTACAATTTCTGCCAAACTTCAACAGTCGTCCTCTTGAGTGAGGAGCATTCAACAAATCCTCAGTGCATCCACAGCTAAATGGGGAGAAGAACTCGGGAAAACTTTCTTCCCGGATGAGCAGGTTGTCAGTCAGACCAGCAGCATGCAACGGGGACGAGCTTTTAGTTAACTTCAGGAAAATGAAAATAACATTATACTTTTTTTTTTTTGCTCTTCATATATATTTTTTTTTTTTTTTTAAATCTGGCCACTTGGAAAGTCACAAGAAATCTTAAAGCTCGTAGCTAATTTGAAATGGAATCAAGAAATCCCCCGCGATTCAAGAGAGAGAACTCTCCAGATTTGGATAGTGCGCATATGCGGAGGAGGCGGGGGTTTGCTTCCTCGCCTGGATTCTCCTGTAATAGCCTGCAAAATAAATAGCATTATCTGGGAAAAAATAGAAGAAATGGTTCAGATGAAAAAAAAAAAAAACTCCTCGTGAACGCAAACCGAGAAAGAAATGTACAAAAAATTTCAAATAGCACAAGACAGACAGACAGGCAGACAGAGCGCAGTAGTCAGCAATATAAGCCAGTGGAATTCTTTCAAATTACGTGGGTAAAGGACACAAAATTAAAAGAAGAAAAAAATAAATAAATAAATAAAATAGCGGGAATAGAGGAAGTAAAATAAAAAAGAAATTTTGCAACCCCAAACTCTCACCGTCACACAGACGGGAATAGCTTCCTAAAATTTTTCGCTATGAAGAGCGCGGCACATCTAAGAAAAATTGAAGGAAACAACTTGTTCCGGGTACCAGGAGTGTTATATACACGACCCAGAATAGCTGACTCCTGTTTGATGCTTCTTCTATTGCACCACCTCCGCGAAACCTCCGTTGGCCCTAATCTTCCTGCTAACCCCTAGGGCAGGAGGTCTTTCCTCTACGTGTTTTTTGCTATTTAAGTTGGATTAGCTAACGAATCTCGGGGTTTAGCTGCTTCCCTCCGTCTACAACAGAAAATGGACTTTAGCCCCTCTACCGGGCAACATCCTTCAAAAAAGTAAACAGTGAAAACCCAAAGGAACTCCAAGAAGTAGGTGTGTTCCCGGGGACGTTCCGGAAGAAAATAAGCACATTTCGAGAAAAAAAAAAAAAACGACGGGAACGACAGGAACAACGACGACGACGACCACCACCAACCAATCCCCTCCACCACGACTGGACGGGCGTATTTGCTCTGGTTTAGACATTATTAAATGATCGCCGTGCACTTTAAGGTGATAAATTCTGCTTAAAAGTGAAACTAAGGGGAAGAAATTTTCGAACTAATCCAAAGGGACGGCACTTCCGACTCCCCAGGACTCGACTGGACCAATTCGAAGAATTACAGTCCAGCCGGAACAGGTAATGATGAAAAATGCAAGCGATTTCGAGTTCCAAGTCTTCGTCGTCTGGGGACAAATCATGTAATCGGGAAAGTCGGGAAAGCAGGAATCTCTCTTCCCACTACTTAAATATCGAAAAACGAATGTCTTCGCCTTTAAGAAGAACAGATTCCCCCATTCAATTTAGGGTGATGAAAAGGTCTTTAACTATAAATATTTTATTAAACTTTAACTAGTATCTTATTTTTGAAAGAAAACAATTTTCTTATTGATAGTAAACCAAAACGTATAGAAACCGAAAATTATGTACAGATTTAAACGAATTCGACCGAAAATGAGACATTAAATTTCAATTTTGTCATCATAGAAGTTAATATTTTTCATTGAAACTCCTTTTTGCTATAAAAAACCTAACTTTATTGCATTAAAAGCAAAATGTATTTTCTTAGATCAAAAGAAAAATGAAAATGTTTTTGATGAATCTTTTAAATATTTTAAAAATTTAAAAAATGTCTAAGAAGCTTGTAATGCAGTTTTAATGAAACTTTAAACTATTAAGATTACAACGTAAAACTTCTTAAGCGTCTTTTCGAGGAGATCCTTAAAACTCCAAAGCTTTTCCTATTTTATTTAAAAAGTTTAGCTCAACGATTTATTTGAACTATAAGGTTTTATAAATATTTAGGAAATTTAAAAATAAGCAAAAGTAGGTTAGGTATCAAAATTAGAGCTACTTTTCGTCCTAACTCATTTATCAAATATACGCAATATTTTGTTGCATGATTAAGATAAATCGTTCAATACTTAATCAATCGAAATTGACATTTTAGATTAGGTTCCTAGTTTGTCGAAAATCTTTAGAATAATAAGAAAATATTACAAAATTGAAATCTATACTACAGATCCAGAATTTTACTATAACATAAATATATGTAGATGTAATCTTATGCAATCAATATAATAGTCAATTTTCGGACAAATTTTGATCATGGGCATGATTCCAAAATTTATTAATTTTCGTATGAAGTTTTCAGATAAAATAAGAGGTAATTATCAATAGTCTAGCTAATAAATTCTAGAGCTACAAAGAACCATGAATTCGTAAGGCTTGGAGCAAATCCAATTCGAGTTGCAATTAAATAAAGTCCCATAGCCACTAGGGCTCTGGACGGCTTACGAATTGATTGAGTTGATTTGCTTCAAATTATTTACGGGAGCCCCAAAATAATCCGCAATGTTAATTTTGATCTACGGTATCATATATTTCAACAATTTTACGATAATCTCTTCGAGAAATTCTCCGCATGTATACCTTAGCTAGCCGCCAACATTATCGTTGACGTAGACAACGCTAGTTGCTGAGAAATCATCCTTGTTAGACATCGTCATCGTGGTGTCTTCGTCGTCGTCAACGTCGACATCATCAGGCGGAGGGCACTTTATTCCCTTTGTTACCGCAACCCACGAGCGCTTCGTAATTGATCTGATCCCAACTCGACCCTCATAATACCTTCAGCGATTAGTTGAAATTACTTTCTAAGATTATTTCCTGCAGAGATTTAATAAGTGGGATTGTGTTTATCCCCCAGTCCGGGGTATCCGGGTCCTTTAGAAATTCATACTCGTGTTGGGGACTCCCCTTAAAAATTTCTGTTGTTTTTGTAAGCCTGCTCCCCTCCCCCTATACTACTATACCTTTTTGGATGAATCCCTATTGTCGTCGGTAAGGTTTCGAATTCCACTCGCATCTGAACTGGCTACCGATTTTAATTAGGGATGAATTCGCGAGAGAGCCTCAGTTTTAGAGAAGGATTGCTTTGATGGGTTCAGATTGAAGACGTTTTTATCTTGTTCCAGGGATGGGATTTAAGGGTTTTCTCTAAAATCCTTTACCATCCTTACAATACTCACCACTAATTGGATTTAAAAAGCCTTTAGTTACCAGCCTCCTCATAATGATTAGACCCTCTCGAACCAGTCCTAAAAAAATAGATATATGCGGGCTAACACCACTGTGTTAAATTATTTACATTTACATTTTAAAGCATTTTGTATAAATATATACTATACAATATATATGGTATATTTTCTCAAATTTGTATTTGTATATAACACTAGCCAATGCCTAGTGTGCTCTGCTACACCGAAACAAAATGCGTTTTTTTTTCAAATTTGAATTTTGTACGATATATTTCAATAAAGATGAGTTTCAGCTACATCATTGTTTTCCTCTACACTTGTAAGATATGTGCGAACAGAGTACAAGTTAGGGGGAATCTTAATACATTCTAGTTCAACATATCATAACAATACTGAAAATGTTTAAAGCTTAAGGAATCTTTATGAAAGGCGACCCTTTGGGCTGTTGGAGATGTTGATCTTAAATTTTCGTTTGAATTTTTTAAATCTAAAATAGCAGATGTAATATAGCAGCAAATAATTTAACTTTAAGGGATTATATATGCTAAAAATTTTCATGGCATGTGCAATATCTTGTGTCATATCATTCACTTCACAAAATGCACTATTTGTGTACTTAGTTACAGTGATTATCAAATATATTAATTGTGTTTGACGCGTTTTGGGAAGGTCCATCAAACCTTTTTCTAATCCTAAGCCATCTTGTACTGGAAACATATAAACTGGGAAAATTTGAGCTCAATCGGCCCAGTTATTTCGGAGTCTATATAATTCAAACAAACAACAATTGCTGAGAGCTTATAGCGCCGCATAACTCAAAATTATAATTGTTTGCCTTTAAATTTTAAATAACTAACATTTTCGTAACCGCAAAGGCTATGGTTATATACATAGCCGAAAATTACTATCTTCTCGAAATAGTAATCCCGCAGTTGGACCACTATTTTCCTAAAGATGTTAATTTAATATATTTATTTATTTTGAATAGTTACTTAATATTTAATATCTTTTCCTCAAATGGTAAACAAGAATCACGATATGTTCTCCCTTAAAAGAAAAACGTACACCAAAATCCTAAAAAATTAAATAAATCAATTTCCAGGCCATAGCTTACCGGTTAAATCCGGGACATGTCCTCCGGAAGAAAGAAAAAACTTCCGCTAGCTCAGAAAGTCTTTAATTTCAATTAAATCGCGGAAAAGTGAAAATTGCCCTCGAGTTGGGGCTGCGAGACTGGCAAAGTTGTTGGCGCATCGCTTTAAAATCTTGTCATATATCAATGCTTTATGGTGGCTGAATTACATCGTCGCGGGGCCGCTTTATGTGGGGGAGTGAGCTCCAAATGGGGCTACAAAAGCCCAGAATCTTGAAAGGGGCGTGTGAGAATGGCGGCAGCGAATAACAACATCCTTAAAAGGGGCTCAGCTATGATTTATTGGGGCCATTTGCACAATAAAAAACAAAGAGCCACCGGAACAGCCGCCGTCGGGAGCATCATAAGGGGGATGTGTTCCGCTCAGTTCTAGAAGCAGGATAAAATGCACACCTCCATGAACTGACCCGGACCGGACGTCCCGATTCCGGTCCCGGATGAAGATGCGAGCAAGAAGGATCCAAGAAGCTAAACGTAAATTTCACTCATTGCTTATAAATCATGAACTTATGGCGACAGGGTCCGCCGTGTCGGCCGGAGGGGGGTCTATGGTCAACTTTCTCGGACGTTGGCGACGTCGACGATAAGATCAGGATCTGATGGGAAGCTGCCCGGCCTCAACAGATTTGGCCTCTATGTGGTCCACAATCGGGAGGAAATATTCTACGACGTTGGTGCGATGGATCGAGACATCCCACCGCCCTAGAAGTAAACAAATTACCACGTTTTATTTTTGATTTGTGGTCTCGGATGTCACGTCGGTCGGTCCCCCGACTGCGGCAAATTGAGCTCCAATTCCCTGACCCCATTTGACCAGCAACTTGCCCACCCCCTTATCCTGCAAGCAATTCCGTCGCCGTTCCCGTTCCCGTTCCCGTTCCCGTTCCCGTTCCCGCTCTCGCCTGGAGCCAGCGATACGTAATAAGGTGGCATTCAGTCGACGTGAATTGTCCGATTTTCTGGGATTGAAGTGGAACTTGGCTAACTCCTGGTCGGGGTATATTTTAATCTGACATCCGGTGGCCAGGAACGTGATTGTGCGGCCAGGACCTCGGTGCACCTTATTGGCAGGACATGGGCTCGATTACTCTTTTAATGCAGTGGAAAATGAGACGATGGCGGGGACTGCGCTGATTTGATTTTCTTCCCGGATACGTGCGAAAAATGAAAAGAAGATATTCTAGAAAATACACTTTCAAAATTACATTTACACTACTCAACTTGGATGAAGACTATCGAAGGAAAGGAGAGGTACATTAAGGTAAATAGATCTATTTTTTCTATTAATTTTACAATTTTAATATGCTTTAAAATTTAAGATATTATAAAAAAAAAAAAACAAAACGAAAAGTACATGCATACGAGTACATAAATTCTTATAGCTTGTATGAAGCGCATATTTATTAATAGTAAATAATAATAACAAATAATGAAAAGTATGCGAAAACTTAGAAAAGCTTAATTTTAAAAACTAAGAATGCGAGATACAAAACATCGATTATTGCTGGGTTCAAATTTCATTTGAATTCCACTAAATATTGCTAAAGTGTAAGATTTTAAAAGTTCAATATAAACCAAAAAAATATGTTGATCATTCAGATTTCTTTATTTTATTTTTATATCATTGGATATAATATTTTGGTACTTAGTATTACTTTTATTATCAAAGTATAGCTGAGTTACTCACGTTTGTTCTCTCAACTTAATTTAGTCAGGATTTTCCTCATTTGCCAATTTAAGGACTAATCAAGTGCATGAGTTACGACTATCAAGGCGTTTTCAAATTGCAATGTCTACAAGAATCGTTTGTAGCTCTTACACTCTATTTCTTGTAAGTCCTACCCAAAGATCAGGATGGTCTGCTAAAGGCGTTATGAGTCCTTCACTTAAAAGGAAGTGCCACCATACTCTACTGTTTGCAAGGTCATTGACATTGTACTCAATTCAAAGCAGCTCCTTTCAAGTCAGTTGAGGAGCAGTTTATGAACCTTTCGAAGGGCTGCTCCAAAACCATCCCCATCCAACCAAAGGCAAGTGCTGTAAATGTAATTGGATTGAATGCGTCACATGAAATTTGCACTTAAAAGTGCCAAGTGTCCTAACGACTACGACATCTCCGACAACAGCCTCCCAGGAGCCTCTTTTCCATCCCCCCCCCCCAATCCTGAAGGGTGGATGCCCTACCAAAAATGTCGTTAGAAAGACACCTTCTGTCCTATTTGAGTCCATCACCGCCTGCTGTGACCCATTGCGTTGGCACATCGTCGGGCGAGGACATCATTACGAAGGGCCATAAAGAAACTCGAAATATTATAAGCATATATTGCTTAACAGTTATTTACTATCACTGCAATGAGTATCGCCATAAATAAGCCACAGGACGAGCGATGAAACCATAAATTCCTTCCAGTACGAGACGACCGATACGCATCACTTGTTGCTGCTTTTGGGGCTTTTGGGGCTCGGAGAGGCCTGCTCTTGCTCCTGCTGGTACCCTCCGTATAGAAGTGGGGGCTTTTTGTCGTCGAAACTGGCGGAGCCCTAGATATTTTCAATGTGTGCTTCGCATACAGGATGTGTCCCTCGGGAGTTGGCTTCTTTTTTTTTTTTTTGTATTATGTATTTTCAATTTGTTCAATTGAACATGCTCCATCCGAGCCAAACGGTGACGGAAATAGGAAAACAACGAAAGACCATACTGCGAAAAAAAAGTGCCTATATCCCTCAGCATCCTCTTTAACTCGAAAATCCTTCCACACTTAAAAGGCTCCACCAGGGTGTGACATTTAAAATATCTTGTTTTTGTATATTCTCAAACTATGATTATTTAGGAATATGACCGCAAAACTTATGACTAAATATTCCATAAAATGGTAATACTATGACTTTTAAGCACTTCGTCGAAGATTGGATTATTCCCAAAATTACTTTTTAAAAGTTATAGAAGTCGCTTATTCGGAGATATTCCAAAAAAATGGATATTTTTAATAAATAATTTCAAAAACTTTCGTTTTCTTAAGCTTTAAGTCATATTCTCAATATCAAAAGCAAATCCTAAAAAAGTCTCTTTTTTTGGTGTGTCACCCTAGCGGTCCCTCCCTTTCTACCCTACAATAAATAGAAAAAGTGTGGAAATATGATCCAAGAGATTATGACTCTGTTGCGCCTCAGCATGGACGAGGACAATGGGATCAGAGCGTAGGGGGTGGATTACAGTCTAGAATTTGTCAACGGACTAAAGCTCCATCTAAGCATCTCAAAGTTGCCACCACCTCCCACCCACTTTGTCCTTATTAACCAGGATGGATGCCCCGGGCAATTATTATTGCGGTCCCTACTCCCACAAAACCAGAACGAATCTTCGCTGCTCGTTCTTCGGATTTGTTCGAAAGGACAAGGACCCGTCGCTGTGTCCTCCTCCGTTCAAGAGACGGGAACGGGAATAGGGGTGAAAGGGATCCGACGACTGAGGACACCCAAGGGCGCCTAAATGAAAATTATTTTTTATGTCAGGGACTGAAGTTGTCATGGGTTCTTTAACAACTGGAATTGTTTTATTAACTCCAGACTGGACAGCCCTAAATCCTTTTTAACGTAAATGGAAGGGATGCTTTTATAAATGTCGTGTCTTCCCGCCACCGCTGCTACCGGTACCGTCTTCGGTTTAATATGCCCGCCTTTTTTAATTGGCTCCCAGAATTCGTCTTCGAAGATGGGACTACTGCAAAAGCTAGCGGAAGGAACGAATCTGGAAAAGGATATTTCATGACTTTGGTTATTTTTATTATTTTTTTTTTTTTTAATAAAATTTTTCAGCTCTGAGCCTCTTGTCTTCTGAGTTAGTGAATCTTTCTATCTCTTGAGGGCTCAAACAGTTTTCATTGTAATGCTAATTTCATTGTCTGTACCATTCTGATGAAATCTGATATCCAGCTCAAGACATTGCGCCGTTTCTAAAAATATGCTGCAATTTTGAATTTGAAGAGTTTGTCAGAATTTGATTTATTTTTATATTATGGCGAAACGCTTAGTAAAAAATTAAAAATTAAAATTATTTTACAAAATCAATTAGCAAATCAAGATCTGAAATTTTAAGCTATTTAATATTAAAAAAATTCAAGTCTAATGGGTTATATTAAAGAGATCGTTGGTTTTCTACCAAAAATATTGTCAGAAAACTCTTCCTTAAAGCTTTGGTAAATATACGTATAGTATGTATACTGTATGCTGAAAAAAACGTTGATTTATTTAATAAAAATTATTATTAGTGCTGCCGATTGGAATCCGACCATCAATTTCGAACAAGCTTTGAATTTCAAAATTATATTGTACTTGCTAGTTTTTAAATACCAACAATATTTTAAATGACATCATACTTCATATTAACAAAAATTTAATTAGAACTTCTCTATACTGTTCAGCGCAGATCAATAACACGCTTCATGTACCTATTTTTGTACAATAATTAAATTAGTTTCGGACAAATTAAGTAGATATGTTACTACTAAAAATTGTTCGTTAAATTCCATTGAAGCGCCAACATGTGTGTGGTCTAACAAAATTTTGAGCTAATTAAATTTTTTTTTTTTTTGTAAATTCAATTTATCGTGAAATATTTATTCTGGAATGTGTAATTATAAATTCGTGTAAAGCTTCAATGATAAAAACCACCATTATAATGCAATCATAACTCTCTGCTAAAAGAGTTAATGTTGGAAATAAAAGCAAAAATATGTGATTATCACGCGTTGCCTATTTGTAATAAAATGTTTTCTCCCTTTTTTTTCTAATCATAGAATAAAACTCCCAAACCTTCTTAAACCGCATCGCAGCATATGCGAAAACAGAACAATATGAGACTCGACGACGCCCGCGAAAAGCCAGTTAAAAATTCCATCAAAAATTTCTACTATTCACCCCTAACTCAGTTGGTGACACATTTCCTGAATTTCAAGTTGTTCCTGGAATTTTTTTCCCGCTACCACTCCCGGTCCTAGTCTTGTTATCGAAGGAACAATCTGGTCGCAAACATACCAAGGATTGCCATCTCATTTACATTACAGGGAGGAGTGCCTTGCCTCTATCCTGAATTTCCTCAATATCCGAGGCTCCAGGGCGAAAGTAATGACAATAATAATAAAAATAAAGAACAAACTGTAACCTTGTTATATTGCAATAAAAATTCCATAACGTAATATTTCCACATGGTGCCGGGCGAAGCCCTGGAGGGCTATCGACACTATCTGCCTGGTTCCTGCATCTGCTTTTGTTTGCATCCCGAAGGAAGACAAGAACCCCCAGAAAGTGTTTCTGTAGTTAATGGGTTTATTCTTCATCGAATCGAATCCGCCTCGGTCTTTTTATTGTCATTTTTATCTGTCGCTCCTTATGAATATGTTAAGCTGATAAAACAAACTCGCCTCCTTCCTACAGGGAACCAGAAACTAGGAGGATTCCCTTCTCGAGAATAGTCGAGCTGAGCTCCTGGTGCATGGTGTAATAAGATAGGAAAATATTTTATCGCTTGCATCGATCTACTTTGAAGTGCCTCACAGTGTGAACTTTAGTGGATAATATATGAATGTTTTTCGAGATAGAGTTTGTTCAGTGCTCCAGAAGGAGCTTCGAGGTCTCCTGGAGTTCTGGCAGAGCCCCACTTAACTCAGCGAGCAACCAGTACAGAGCGCCTGGCACTTTAAATATTTAAAATCGTTAAGAGCTCCCGCCACTGATGCATCTAGTTTTTGATCGAAAGGAGCAGAGAGATTTTTTTTACAATTCAAAAGCAAAAATGTTGCAAATTGCCGATAAGATCTCAAGGGAAAGGAAGGGAATAGGGTAAAGTGTTCGATTATCAGCATCAAACCTACCCCAAGTAGGAGTACGGTATCTCCTTCGATAAGGTGGGATAAATGGAAATCTCAAGACGGTTGAAGCATTTTAAGTTCTAAACAAATTCCAACCTTCCGGATGGAATGCAAAATGCCCCATCGAACAAGTAAATAGCCCCTTTTGCACCTTTCCCGCTTGAATTTTAGGTCATGTGGGCTTGGTCGTTGCAAAAGTCGTGCAATTGATTCAAATTAGAGCCAATTATTGGCTACATTGTCTGGCAGGACGACCTATTATCAACATCAGGAAACTATTATCAGGGTAATAATTCGATAATAATTTTAATATTCCAAAAACGACGGCCTGCAATTAGTTGCTGTGTATTTTCCGGGGAGATGCACAAGTAGATGCCCCACCCAATAAACATAAACATAGTACCTGGATTCTTAAGCGTTTCAAAGTTGTAAATATTTAGATGTTTACATACTTTTTGCTGCTTGTTTATACCCATGTTACATTTTAAAACCAATCATCCATAGAATATACATACATGCCACAAAATATCATTCCCTAAATCAAAGTATTCTATTAAATTTCTAAAGAAAACCAAATTCTTTATTTTTGGAAATCAATTTCTTATATAATTATTACTTTATCATTATGGTAGATTATTTTTTCCTTTCAGAAAAAAATCTCATTCTATACATATTAACATAGAACGAGTCATCAATTTCATAAATTTTTACTTAGCGGTGTATGATTAAGCAGTATCATGTTGAAAAACATTCTCCTTTCTATTCCAATGAACCTTCATGAATTTGGATCACATACATATGTTATTTTTAAAATATTTAGGCGGAATTTCATCAATCAAATACAATTATACTTGAAATTTAAATTCAAGCATTCCTTATTTAACAAAGAAATTATCGATTTTAATATCGCTAAAATCTACTAAACAAAATTAGCAACAATGGCAGTCCAATAGATAGTCACTTATCATCATCATCTTAGACAACTTGAACCATCTCCATTTATTACAGGCAGTGCACTTGGCTGGATCGTGTATCAATTAATCAATCACCGTGCGCACCCCTTTTGCTTTAAGTTAACTCGCTTGTATGTAACACTGAGATTCATTCCATTGTGTTATCTGTGCTAGAAGACGAGACCCAAGAACACTTTAATTCTAGGCCATTGCATTATCGATTTAATTACACAAATCCCGGCCTATGGGGAAGTGGTCGGGAAAGCGTGACGCTTGATAACAACAATAGCAGCATCAACCACCCCCATCTTTCCCTTGATATCCACCATCCCTCTGGTGAATGGGACATTGTTAAGAGTCCTTAATGGGATTCAAAACATCCAGTCGACCTGCATCATATGAAGCTTTCATTTGAAATTAGTTGCACTCTGGTCACCACCGAACCCACCCTTTTCCCTCAGAATGATCGTCTAGGCTTTTGGATAGGAACGAGGGGAAAACGTTCAGATATGGTTCGAACCGGACGAATATCCCCTTTGAAATGCAATATCAGCCCGATTCAAATCAGGGTTGCGGGGGTACAATGCCTGACTGACTGGCCGATTTCTGAACGTCACAGCCTACCTGACACCACCTCAAAGTGGATTAAATTACTTAAGGGAATGTGCGCCTTTTTGGTGTTAACCTGCCTCACTTGCTCCTTGTTTTTGTGGCATATTGTTGAATTGGTCTTAAGTGGCTTATGGAGAGGTGTACGAACATTTTGGTACTTTATGTTTAATCCATGACTTCTTGAAATAACAATTGAAGAGATATAAAATATCAGAGACCGATACATGATAAAATGTTTGATATTAAAATGGTAAAAAGCGAAATTTAATTTAAAAATATTCTTATCTTAATCTATACTTTATTATTTTAATGTAAAATTCAGAATACGAACATAAAAATACCGAACAACCAAATTTAAAATGTATATCTATTTAAATTTTCAAGCACATATCTTTTATGACATCATAATATGAGATTATGGAAGATACGAAATAATCTAAATTAATTTTAGAATTGTTTTGTTCAAGTGGACGTAAATTAAATACCATCATAAAGCATATTATTTTAGGTATTTCGATCATCACAATAAACTGTAACTATTTAATTGCAAACATAACTAATTTAGAGTTTATTTATGACTATATAATCTGACCGTTTATTAAAACAATTAAAATTTAAATCATTAATTTTATTATTATTTTATAATTAAACTTTTTATGCGTATTCTAAATGTTATGTGATGTTTGAATTGTTTTATTTTATAAATTCAATTTTTTGATGAATTAAAATGGAAATGGCATTCTTGCTGGAAGTTTAACAGTACACTCTTGAGACACCAACTTACCAAATAATAAAGAAAATGATAATAGAATTATTGTTATTATAACTAGTTATAGTCTAGAATTATGATAAGCTGAATGTACTTTGGAAAACTCTGAAAAACTACAGTAAGCTGTTATTCGAACAGCCCATAAATTCTTCTGTTGCTACAAGTTTTTATTTAACTTCAAGTATTTATAATACCATATAATTCAGATCTACTATTGCGCACTAAAGACTCCATTAAGAAAAATCATCATATCTAAATCTGCCTATTCAAAAATAGGAATGTTGTGAACTTTCAATTTATTTAAGCTAATAATAACGTCTAAATATTTCCCCTAAAAATTTCCCATTTATGTTTCCATTAAATATTCAAGAGGACCCTATTTTGCGCCCCACGCTGTGAGCTTACCCTACATTTCCGGATAACTTATCAGCTTCCATCAAGGCGGGGGCTGAAAGTGACATAAATAAACGTTTACAACATTACGCAGCGAAAACTGCCGAGAAAAAAAAGCCGTCACTCATGATGGCGAGGTATGAAAACCCGCCAAACATCCTGAAGGATCCTGCAGGTTCTCAAAATCACTGCACCCAAAAAAGGGACGTGCCGTACCGCTCGCTTTTATTCAGCCAATCTACAGGGAATATTTCAGAGCATCTGGAAACCACCACGGGGGGTAAATGGAAGGTATGGGATACAGGGATGGGTACTACCGCCTCAAGGCGGTGCCTTTTTCACTTTAACTCCGCATCCGATGTCTATCTTAATGCGGCCATTAGTCATTTTCAAGGGCATAATCACGGATAATATCTGTCAAAATCCATAAAGCAGAAATATTGTGCGAGATCCGAAGCACTCCATATTCCGGCCACGACTTATGAACTAGGAGGCGTCCGTCGTCGCCACCGCCGCCGACGCCGCTGTATCCTGGGGCTCAAGAAATAGGGCCAGGATACGCAGCATCCTTGCTCCAGCGGCGGCAAAGATTCGTCCTTTCTTTAGGCGTTACGCAACGCGAGGACCGTTGCCCGGCTAGGACTAACGAATTACCTTTTTGATCTGTAAATTTACCCAACGTGACCATTCCCAAAATTTATGGACCATTATTCAGGGGTTAGTCCCCCCCATTACAATAAATTTGAATTAATCGCATAAACCGGCATTTTTCAAGGGGGCAAATATTACAATAAAAATGTTTCCATATTATCTCCTGGGCGTGAGGAGTATTCCAGCAATGTTAACTAGCATAATGGCTGGATAAAATACTCCAGGAAGGGTTAAAGGTCATCATCGTAGGGACACGTGCGTAAAGTATATTCAAGATAAACTTTTTCTATAAATATTTTTTTTACAAAATGCACGTCAATCCACTTAGACTGCTTTTGTTTTTCAATACAATAGTCTCCTTTCATCCCGGAATTGATTACCACGGCACTATACAATTATTTGATTTTTAAATGTATGATAAACGCGATTAAGTGACTGAACATATTCAGTTACATCAACCAAATATAATAAAATTTATCTTAATAAAAATAGCATTTTAATGGTTATTATACAAATAGCTCATACTATCAAATACTAACTAAATCTAATTTGTTTCTTAGCGTTTTAAAATTCATCAATAAAATAACTAACTTATTATTACAATTTCCTTTTGAGTAGTGGTCTTTTTCTATAAGTTTTCGGTTTAGAAGGCCCAAAAGTCGATATAAACTATCAAAGAATGTAAGTTTACACGTGTTCTTCTTAAATCCACTCTTTTCGAAATGGCTAGTTTTATTTTGTATATCTATTCTATAATATGATCTTAGTGATGATGATTTTGAATCCACAAATTCTTCTCGAAATATTATTTTTGGTTGCTTCAATGTTCAAGAAAATCACCACTATCCCCTACAGAGTATTGTAATACGCAATTAGTCCAATATGCAGCAATTTCTATAAACTTGAAATTTATGCATACCGACTGTTAATTAGTGAGTATAAAACAAGTATATATTTCAGGTTGAAATTTTTATGACCTCACCCAAAGGACGCTAATACCGCAGAGTTCCTCATCCCTCACCCCAATCCGGGGAACCTATCTCCTAGGATGCAGGAATAACCTCCCGATTTTGTTTAATTTAGCTTGCGGCTGAACTATTTCCACATTATAATGGAATTCGCGAAAATTAATTACTTCTGAAAATTTAAATAGACCAACCAATGTCCCGGCCGCAAATCCAAAATGCCAGAGGGATATACACGGGATAGGCCCTGGGGGGTTGGTGTCAACCGATTACTTTATGGGCACCACTAGTGCATAGAGTTCCTCTATTACAGTCCCGGATTACAGCAGAACCGTGTGAAATGTGACTCTTGGCCTGACCAAAGATTTTAATAAACGGCATAAGTGCTCCCTCGCATGTCGAGGAGATGTCTTCGATTGGTCAGGACTTTCAACGGTCGGGGGAGGAACGACTGTCACCGGGAATGAGGGTTCGAATTCTAGGTCTTTTGTGTTTTTTTTTTTTTTCTGGAAAAGATTTACTGTCACAATGCAGATAGGACGATAATTGGATTTGGGGAAATATATGCCTGTGTAGAGACAGACAGAATAAATGAATTCTGCAAAATTACGTGAAATTGTATCTATAAATAACTACGAGTAGATATTAGAATAGTATAAATATATACCGCAGATTTGATTTCAACATCTATAATCTTAGTTTACCATAATTTTTTTTGCTTTGATAAATTTTAAAATTTATAAATATGAAATGCCTTGAATTCAACCTTAAAATTTCGTTTATTTCAAATATGTTCTACTTTTACTTTGGAGTCTTATTGATTAGACTTAAACTTTATTTTTCATTTTTACATATATTTCATATTATATCATACAGCTGCTTAGTATGTATGTATAGTTCTTAATCATACTAAGGACTTTACACTAATTTTCAAATTTAAGAGAAAAGCCGTTGAAAAAGAATGTATGATTATACATATAAATTAAGAAGTAAACAACAGGAATATTATTGTTATAAAAATACTTTGTAAAACCACATTCATGGTTTAATAAAATAACAAATTTCAACTATAATAGAAGAATATCTTAAAATATGAACGAATTATGAAATCTTCTATTCAAAAAGAATTTTTTATGCATACTAAGGATTCAAAAAGCGAAATACGAAAATATTTAAATTAAGCCATCCTGACCCTTATACCTACAAAGCAATGGTTACGAATATTCTGAATGGTAATTTTCCAGTAAGTACCCTTGCATCTCCGTTCAGCTATTATTTAGTTGAGAAAATTTGAATTTGCACATTCTTGTTGGTGTGGGCGACGAACAGCTGCGGTTGTCACCTCCTCCCGCCACAAAGCGAGCAGATCGTCCGTTTTTGCCCTCATGACGGAAATTAAAGTGCACGTCCATAGAACCCATTCTCGTGTCATTTAAATGCATAAATCCATAAAGTAATTGTTATGCAACACTGTAAACATGTTCGTGTCATTTTAAATGGCTTAGTCGGGAGAGAATTCTACACCGCGGTCATTTTTTTTTTATGTTCTCATCTTGCCGTTGGTTCCACTTACCCGGGTTTTAGAGTTGTTTTTTTGAGTCTTTCCGAAGGGATGGGTAGGGGAGAAAGAGCTGGTTTTCGTATTTATCATGCAGCTGAGACATTGAAGTTGAAGTAAAAGACAGTGTCACATTTGCTTCATATTCAGCTCTTTCTCAGGAATGGTCCTTGGTCCTTTCGGACGAGGAGCTTCTCGAGCTCCTTGAGCTCCTGTGGGTCGGACAGGAGCCAGAATCTTGCCACTCGAGCCGGGCCACATTCGCCCTCTATGCGCACATTTCCTAGCTTACAAGGAATCCGACATACTCATAAATAAGGCCTCTAGATAATGGGCAAAGCTAGTCCTATATTCCTCCCCTCCCAATATATCATCTGCTTTGAGGGTTATAAGTTTAGAGCTTTAATGCAAAAAAAAGCTCCGCATGCAAAGCTGGCAATGAGCGGGGTCGCACATAAACACGTTTTAGTGCATATGACTCGATCCGCTTACGGCCTCGGATGTCTTCAACTCCCACCATCTCCTTACAAGAACTCGGGGGGTCCTGAGGGATCGGGTCTTTCGCCTATACCTCATACTACTCTGGTTGTGCGGTTTCACCTCAAGAGAGAGGAAAAGTTGCTACAACCCGCCCCTACATGTAATGTGGAATAACTGCAAGGGAATGCGGGGGGTTGGCTCAGAACTTAGCCTTTTTTTGTTGCACTTATAGTGCAACCTTTTGTGGCACTCACAGTGGCTCCGTTCTGGGGCTCTGGGCGGCAAAACGAGTGAAGGAGTACACTACCAGGGAAAGGCTCTAGATCGGTGTACGAGATTCTACCACCGCACCACCGCACCCCTGTGTCCATCTTTTACCACTTTAAATTGAATTCTTATTGATTCGACGATGATGCTCGGAATTTGTTAAAAGTTCCGAAAGATTGTGTGATGGTGAGTAATGAACTGGCAAATTATACCAACACGTTCGGCTGCTCGCTGACAAAGATAAGTGTTTGAGAACTATCCCGGGGGATAAGTGAAATCTGAACGACTGCAATGGTTGTAAGAGCTGGAATTCACAAAAGAATTCGCCTTTTGGTTAATCCTCACTATCCCGTTGCACCCTGCTTCTGATCCAGTATACTATTCCTTTAGGTATATGCACTAGATAAGGGGGATCAAGGAGTATAAAGGTGCAAGCACTAGACTAAGGTATATGTACATACGTTTGTACGTACAGCGGTAAAAATACTTTCTGACATTGACCAACCTGAGGGTGCGAATTCGGGGAGATTTGAGGTGTGGAAAACGTCTGACTTTTCCTGTAAAAAGGTAATGATTTCGGTTTTTGGCTCGAGAATTTTTCGAACTCCTCTCGGTGAATTTAAATTGAATTCGACCCGTCTGCGCCACTTTAACAAGAATATACCACTCTTCAGTGGGCGAAAGTTGGATATGTATAGAGCTCCGGGAATAGATTGAAAATGTTCTGGTCGTTTTCAAATTTTAACGAGAGCTTTTCAACGTATTGCCATCGAATTATATTTCTCCAAGATTTTTCCTATTTTTATTTGAACAAAGAAAAGGTACAGGAGAATAAAAGAATTGTCGATGTATACGAGAAAATTGGAAATAAATCTAGACATAGACTGACAACATTCAATTTTTAATATACCTTCTGTCGAAATTTATGCATTTCATCCTCAACAGTAAGGTTCCGTAGGTATGGTTACCACAAATAAATACATTAAATTGTTTTTTGATTTGGGATTTTTTTAAATCTCAAGGTATGTATGCCGGCAATATATAATCTCCATATGGTTTACGACCGTTTAGCTTTATCATGCATTTATTCTACAATAAGTTGTAAAATAGGAATTTTAATACTGATTTTGAGAACCTACACGATAAATGCTTGCTAAGCTATATTTGTTGTCTACATACCTCTCTCTAAAGCCCTAATACATATATTTTGTCTACAAGCTACTGCAATCTCCCAAAAAAATATAAGCCACTAACCTTTACCAAAAATTTTTTAGCAAATTAGTTGTTGGTATCTTGTTAGAAAGATTTGACTACATATTAATGAAAAGAAAATTTGCATCACAGCTTGTTGCTTTTACTCCTTTTTCCGGAAGCATAGTTGAAATCAAAGCATAAACACCAGACTCTAGAAAAGCAACCTTCTTTCCAACTTTAAAGAAAATCCTTAATCCAGCTTAGGGTAAGCAACGGAAACTGTGAACGTCTATGCAGCAACAGCAACAGCATCCAAACAGTAGCACCTGCAATACCACAGAGAGTATAGAAGATTGAGAAAAAAAATTAGAAAATTTTTCGAAGGAAACTCAAATGCTCACTTTTGCGGTAAACATCTTCGCAAAGCACTTTGCCGGAAAAATGTTTTTAAGCGAAGATATAAAATGACTTTACCAATTTTCTGGATATATGTCTGTCCCTTCCCTTTTCATCTAAAACCAACCTTTGAGGGCGCCGGAAGGGAAATTTCGCCCCCGCCCGAATAAAGCAATTACCAGAAATGTACTTTTAATTCAAGTAGCTCCTTAAGTATGCAAATATAATTCGTTCTACATGTTTACTCGGAACAGTTGCTAAATATTATTTAAAGGGGCGCCCATATGTAGAAGGGTGCGGGAATTCTGGGAGAAGATATGTACTCATTGAAATATTTTCTTGCATCGAACCGGAAGGAGTATATTTTTTCTCGTATATTATAATCTCGAAACCCTTTAGGCAGAATTCGAAAATGTCCCACTGGTCTCACTCTTGAGACCCTTTAAGGAATTAAAAGCCTGCAGGATATCGAATGAACTCTCAAATGGTTTAAGTTACATCCCAATAAGGATAACAAGTAAATGCACCCCCTGACTGAAATAAAGGGAGCAGAGAATAATTTCAATTCAACAAGCTCATAGGACTTTGGCCGACTATTGCAGTGCTGCTATTGTACAGAATATGCCCTATACTCCCACTCTCCCTGGGGGTTGTCTGAATCTTAAGCCCCTTCTCTAATTTCTTCAATTCATCGAAACGAAAGTAGGTATATTTAATTTTCCGTCTTTAGAAATGTTTCCTGCAAATGCGCGCTATCTGTTGTTATCCCCGAAAAAGAATTAAGGATGGGATGGGAATTGACACAAAGAGCGAACACCAAGGAAACTTTTCCGCTTTATGTTAAAGTCAGGAAGTGAGTTTTGTCCTCCATTTTTTTTTTTTTTTGGTGTCACCATTATTAGACCCTTGACAGACTCCCCTCCCCTAGCTTCTTGCATAGCACCCCCCTACATCTTTCGAAGGACAAGTCTTTCACTTTACCATTTTTATTTCTATTTTATTTTATTTTAATTTTCTTTTTCTGGGTTAAAAGGAGAGGAAAAATTGCAGGCAGTGAATTGGTAAATAGAACGTCTCAAAGGGAGTAAAAAAAAAAAGAAACCTGTGCGCTTGGAACTCAAAGCGAATGGCAGGGCAAACGATTTGAGATTTCATTTAAACTCCGGTTTATTCAATTAGCCTCTAGACTGCTCTTAATTGTCCGGGGGAACCTACGGATGGATAAGTGACCTTTTGCCCTTAAACTGAATGAGGTATAGGATTTTGATGAAATGTTTGCAGTGTTCTACAATGAATTTCTTTGAATAATTTTGTATATATATTTTTTTTTTACGTACTTACTTAAATAGGAATGTCTTCTTAGTCCTTGACTAGTTTAGCCCAATTTTGGGACTTTTTCAAAGTTTCCTATTTGCAATTTAAAACTAAGTACCCGAAACGAAGCATGATTATTATGAGGACTGCCGGTTGGATAAAAATTGCTTACATAGTAGTTTAGAGTTACGGGTTATATAAACTGAATCACCTAATTGAAAAATCATCTAGTCGGTGGTTTTGAAACAGTTTCCAGGACCTTACTTTTGCTCCACTAACTTTTCTCAATTTCTATAAAAACGCACTAGCTCTAGACTTTAAGGTGTATTGACAATTCGGTTGTAATGTATGACGTAACTAATTCAGCGACTGTAAACGTTACGTATTCGTTAGACAACCATCCTCTAACTACCTTGATAAAGTGAGAGATTTTGAGTTTATTATTGATTCCTTCTTCTGGTTCGAAGACCATATTGCTTGCATTGTTGGATTTGTAAGGAGATGATCTAAGGAATTTGGGGACTCCTATATTTTTCGTTTGCTATATTACACATTTGTTATACCAGTACTTGAATATGCTAGCCCTATTTAGTCTCCTAATCAGGACAGCCATATCAACCATATTGAGGTGGCCCAGCGGAAATTCTTAAAATTTGCTCCTCGTTCCCTCTCTTGGGCGGACAATACAATTTTACCCCCATATTTGAATAGGCTTTAACTTATTTCACTTGAATCATTAAAGACTGAATTACTTAGCAACATTTATAATTTCGGTACCTAGTCTTTCTCTCTGGAATCGGGAGTTTTTCCATATGACCTTCCACAGTACCCAACTATGATTTAAATGAGCCTACATATGTCTTCAATGAAGCGCTCCTTTAATTTAAGTTATTCTCACATTCATTTTAATTTATCAAGAACTCAAGTGAAGAGTCGACTTCATTAAGGTCTTATGGAGTTGTTAATGTTCTTAATGAAATTGTATGGATAAAAACATATTTTAAAAGTTTTTTTATATGTATAACACTCAATTTTATATTTTATATTTTCATTTTTTTTATATTCCCATGATGCATATGTTCTGCATTACAATTACCCATTATATTCTTTATATATTTTATTTAAAGTCATGGCCTTAAGTTTTTAGTTTAGATTTTAAAACAAATTGTTTCGTTTTAATTGATGTACGTCCTCGAGTCCTCGAGTTATATGTAAACGAATTATTCTAATTTATTACTATTATAAAAACTATCACTTAAAGGCTTCTGGACAGTGAGACATACTTCTAAGGAGTTTTATTGAATCAATATTTAACAAGTCCTTTAATAATTTTTGTTATCAATAAAAACTTCCAACCCCATATCTTTTCTTGAAATACTTGAATCTTTGGCAAAGATTAATCGCTAGCAAGTGCTTGAAATTCTCCCCAGACTGTTTCACTGACGATTGCCAGGCAACGAACCCGTCAATGGAACTGAACCTGAACTCACAGAAAACCGGAGATATAGGAAAATATCTCCAGTTTCCGAGAAGGACAACAACTTCAAAGGGAAAACCGCACCGCAGGGCTCCAATCCTTGCCCGGTGTCCTCTCTGTTCCCAGAATCGCCTCATGTAACATATACTTGTATTGTGTACAGTGGTGGTGGTCGGGTGAGGAGTCCACAACACAAGGGCATCATATGGAGAAGCTTCTGCTAATAAAATGAAACGTGAAAAGAAGCGAGTAACTTTCGAAAAGGGCGTCTGGCGACTATCCATACTGTCTTCTTTTTTTTCCTTTTTTTTTGTATTTTTTTTCCTATGTTTTGTCCTTTCGGCAGCCCTGCTCGATGGGTGCTGGACTAGAGATATTCAAAGCCCCTCCGGGCATAATACCTAATCCCGAAGGACTTGTGTCCATCTATAGTTGTCAGCGTCAATAGATTGCAAGGAACAGAGCCACACAGTGTGCTTTCGGGTTTGCTCCTGTTTTTTACAAGTTTTTTTTTTTTTATCCTTTTATTTTCTGTATTTTGTGAAAAAATGCGGTTCTCATTCGAAGAAAGCAGATAGTAGTGAACAGTAAGGGGTAGTTGTGCACTTTAAACAAGAAGAGAAATCTCAGTTTTCGCTGGGACCGTCTAATCCTTGTGCTCTATTTATTATATTATATAAAGCAGCCGAGGCGAAAGGAAGCCTCCTTTGAATTGTTAGAGGGTAAACTGAAGGGGATCTTGACTTTCATTCACAAAGCCAATTGTTGGGAGCATCCTGATCTGATTGAAGTTGCCCCATAATGGCTTGGTCACTACTCCCGCATACGCCCTTCTATTTTATTGCGGTAAATTTCATTATCTAAGCGCCAATAAATTTAGACACTATTGACTGACCCAGACAGGGCAAGATCTGGCTTTTATTTAATAAGTGTCTCGTCCAGGATTACCCCAAAAATGGATTTTTCAACTGTTCTAGATCGTTTAACATGGGGAGTTTTTAAGAGCTAGTGGAATACGCGGGACTTAATCCTTAGTTTTATTTCACACTCTCAGAAAAATATTCATTGTAAATTTGGTAAAATACATATACAAATACATATATAACTTTAATAATTTTCACCAAAAAAACATCTATATAGAGATATTTCGTAATTCTGTATTATCAAAGAGAGAATTACGCAAGGAGCTCCTTTATAAATAACTGCCAAAATACTATAAAATAGGAAAATGAAAAGTTATTCAGACGGATTACGAAATGAGATGTGTTCATATTGAGATCGCGTTTATTTTTTCTTAAACAACTGAATTAAAATACAACAATATTTTTAAGTCCATTAAACATTATGTAAAAAAAATAAAAAGGAAATTGCCGCCACTTTGCAGTATCGTCCTTCCTAGTCCAGGGTAAGGGCAGGATGTAACCAGGGTAAACAACCCGTGCTTGCCGAAGCGAATTCGTTCACATGGCCCAACTATCCCGGGATTCATTCCGTTTTGTCTTGCTCTCAACCGCAGCATCTCTGCATTTTGCCAGGATGTGACATTATCTGCATCCGTTTTAAGTAATTTTAGTAAGCTACAGCATCCCTGAAAAGTCAGTTAATCCTCCTTTCCTTATTTTCTAGAAAGGCGGGGGAAAAAGAAAATAAAGAAGCCTCGTCCTCATTTCATTTTGGCTTTTCTCCTTTTTAATTTTGCCTTTTTCACTAAAAATTGCCCTCAGTGCACCATCCCCTAGCTAACACCAGCCATCCCACCCCCAAAAAAAGAAAACCCCTCTTATTATTTAATAGGCGTGGGCGGGAAAGGATAGAAACCCGTAATATGGAAAAACGGTAGCCGGAAGTGGCCACTTTCCACTTATTAGCTTCACCGGACTGTGAGGCATTCATTTTGTTTCGACTTGAAATAAAAAAGAAAAACCAAAAGGAGCAGCAAATCAAATATACAAGAAAAGGAGCATTCGGCAAGAAGGAGCATTCTTTGCCCGAAACAAGGAAGTCTCCTCGGAATTTGCAATAATTTTTTTCTCGCCCCGGAAATTACCGGAAGCCATCTCCCAATAGCCATCGGGTTGCAGCATCCTCCGCTGAACGAAACGAGAAGGCTATACCACCCCATATTCTGGATGGCCGAAACGAAGGGGAGGGAAGAGGTTGGAAAGAGGAAGATAAAGAAAGGAAATTTCATAATTCATGACGACTAAGAGACGGGGGGAAAAGCCCATGCCTCGGACTACTGACCGAGGTCTGAGTTTAATTATAACAATTTTTAATTTTATTGGCGCACGCCCCCCGAGGGCAGGGACTGCGGCTGCGGTTTCATTATTACGAAAAAGTTACGCTCTTTTTAAAGGGTTCAAAGTAGCGAAATAAAGCGTTAAAAGGGATCCATTCTGACCAGGTGGAATACACCGCACCATCTCATCATCTCATCACCTCATCATCTCGTCCCCCGCATTCCACCCTCATACGCGGTATAGTTGACCCCGAAAAAAAAAAAAAATTATTAACGTTGGAGGAAGGATGCCCCGTTCAAAGTCGTAAGTGGATTACATGAAATTTTAATTGAAATTAGCTTAATGAGGGCTAGAACGAAGGGAGCTGTAGCTCTGTTCAGTTATCACTCATTAGTTCCACTTTTTCACACTTACCAAAGTACAGTCGGGCACTTGTCCGGCTTTTAAATTTTAAATGCGTAAATGTGCAAAAAGGTTGTATGATTTGTACTTCGCCGCAGTAATTTTGAAAACTGGGTTTTGTGGACCAAGAAAATAAACTAGGCTGGATTAAGAAATTTAAAATACGAGAACGATACGAACGTTTTCAGAGCAAAAAAAAAAATGTATTTAGAAAAATATGAATTAATGCCGAAAAACATTAGGAAAAATCAAGAAATAGATACGACTTTTTACGTTTTACGTTATATTTATTCTACATATATATTTTACATAAGGATTCCAAATTTAGCTTATAAGTTGTAATGCTCAAAATTGAGTAAATAATGCCATTTTTGCATAGTTTTCCCATTTACTTCATATAGCGGATAGCGGAGAGAAAGGTAGAAATCGTATATTTATTATAATATTTATAAAAAATCAACTTAAATTTAAACAATAGTTATAAAAGTGAAATATAATCAAATAAAAGTAACAAAATCAACTTACCATCAGCATAAATAAATTGTTTATTAATATAACGAAATTTTTCAAAATATCGTAAATATTCCGCCAAAACATCGACGATATGGCATTACTAAAAGAAAGAAAAAAATCTTGTCGGAACGAAATAACGCCACATTTCATCATTATAAAATTGGTAGCCCTAGTTTGACAACAAGCCGCCATTTTTCCTGTTGAAACGCGTCAATCTTGAGCGGATTTACTGTCGCCCCTGAGGATTTTTCTGAGTTTTAAACGTGCGATAAACAGTTTTGTGAATGATTAAAGTTAATTACTAATCACTCAGTGATAAGTGCACTTCATATTTGCAATAAATTACTGAAAGGATGACAGAGACGACGACTTTTCAAAAGAACGATTTGGTGTGGTAAGTTATTGTCGCCCTCAACTTTGGTAGCCCACCATCGAGCTGTTTGTTTTGGATACAATTTGGAGCGGGCATCGTACGGAATGGATCTATTTTTGGGGATTTATGCGACAGAAAAGTGTTTGCGACTACCAGGGAGTATTTATTAATTAGAAACGATCAAGCCTATTTACATAACCTAACTCTACTTTCGATGAGACAAGTTGCCAATTAATGGCCGGCTTGGTTTCCCGCGTTATTGTCGCGATTTAAATTTACGGGAAGCCCGTGGGGTCTAAGATGATTTTTTAATGAATTTTGGTTTACCTCCTGCCTTCGCTTTGCCGCGTTAAAGCCAAAGCTGATTCATTATACTGATAAAATGATTTTTTGTCTCTTTTTAGGGCAAAGATGAAGGGATTCTCACCCTGGCCCGGAATGGTGAGAAGTTTTTCATTATTTCACCGCCCGTTTGATGTCATTTACATTTTTAAATCACTCTAAAATGTTTATTGCATCTACTGGGCATAAATTTTCATGTTTTTCATCAATTTTCTCTTTCAACAGATCGTAGACCCACCTGCACACATGCTGCAGACTCGCCACAAGAAAAACGTCCCAAGCCAATGCGTTTTTTTCTTTGGAACGAGAAATTAGTAAGTGTCAAAATCTTTAATCTCATTTTTAGAGTGTTTTCTACTCTTATTGCGAACAAAAATTGTATGGGGAATAATTAAAATTAATGTTAAGAGGTTAGCTTTGTCCCCAAATGAAATTGGCGTTTGTTTCTGTAACGGAGGTAGGTCAATTTTCGACTGTTTGGTGGCAAACTTGTCAATTTTGACTTATCCCACCATTTCACGCGACCAAACATATTTTAAACGTAAGTACTTGTGAAAAACAAAATCTAAATTGTTTTACAGTGCTTAATTTTAATTTCACGCCTTTTCAGACGCATAATTATGAAGTTTGAGTTTTGAGATTTTCTCAAATTTGTATTTATTCGGTGTAGCGAACATTAAAATACAAAATTGGAAGTAAAAATTTGTTTATATTGAATTATTAGCTCATATAATCGAAATAGAAATTAATTAAAAATTGTAATTAATTTAAAATTTTACACGACGTAAAGAAAAAAAACTATAATTCATTTAGTAGTCGATTTATCTGAAATTCAATAATTGATTCTCCGTAAATTATTATTTTTTTAATTTTATATATATTTAAAACTAATTTTTCTGAAGACAAAAAGAATAATAAAATCTGACACTTGATTATCTTATTACACCACACATACCTAAATTATTGCAAGGTCATATTTTTATTAAAGTCATTACATCTACTCGATTTATTTTACATATTTATATATATATTTCTAGTACCGACCTGAAAAGCAACCGTTAAATGTACAGAAATGCACACAATTTGAGTTTTAAACAACTTGTAAATTTCTTTCAGAAAATTAAGGAATGCAATTTTCTAAATCCATGACTGCTGACAATGTTAACCCGAGTATTTGACAATTTCAGCAAATTTATTGAAAATTATTACAACCAATTATAAAATTAGAAAATATGACGCATTGAAACCAGTAAGCATGTCAACGCTGAAAATATTTTAAAACAAGTATTATAAAAAAAAGCATTGAATTCTTCCCTGTACAATTTTTTAAGTCGTAATAAATAATAAATAAGTTTATTCACAACATCCTAAGTAATACCTTCCTTCCAGTGCATGGATAGAAGATAACAACATAAAACCCTACATGGTTTATAGAGATGACTTAACAAAAACGAGTAAATCGAACGTATTCCGCGAGGCAGTTGAACAAATTGAAGCTTACATCAAAGATCCATCGGTAGGTTTACTAAGATCAACGATAAGACCACGTACGGTAGTAGGCAACAACAATTGCTGGGGCTTACTCTGAAAAAAAAAAATGATACGATTCAATTCTTATATCTGAATTACTTATAAACGTTGTGATTCAGCCATAAGAGACAAATCGTGAAGAGTAAAAGTTGGATTTTTTAACTATGACCGTTACCAGTAATGTGAAATATTTGCTTTATATAATCCAAAAACGTGCCTTCTCTTCAACTTACCCAAGGATTTTTCCTTTATCACCCAGACTCTAGGGGAGCTAGACAAGCCACATGAGAACACTGATAACGATGATGAATTCAATAAGCTCCGTAACGAAGATTCATCATCGGAAAAGGCACCAACACCTCATTCTACGGCTAAAAAATCAGCAACAAAATCCAAAGCACGTTCAGTTTCAGCCAAAAGTCTTGGGCGAGCAACAGCCACGACATCTGGTAAACGCAAGAGGGATTCGCTCAATGAGACCCGCAAGAAGCTGATAAATGCTGATATTCTCACACCGAGCACTTCACGTCGCACTCACACAACCCTACTGAATCGGCCAACTATTGAGCGCCCAGAACTGCCCGACGTTGATCTATCAAAGTTCTCGGACAGCGTTAAAGGTAAGAATATAACTCCATCTAAGCTCAAGTTTGGCTTCCTCGGATTGGGGATTATGGGCGGAACTATCGTTAAGAACTTTATGTGCTCGGGCCATAAGGTCGTTATTTGGAACAGAACAGCCACTAAGGTAGATTCCATTATCAAATTTTGAAAAGGAAAATTAACAAAAAGAAAAAATTACTTAAAGTGCGAACCATTCGCTGCTGCTGGAGCTGAGGTGAAACAAACACCTTCTGAAGTCATCGATGCTGCCGACGTTACATTCTGCTGTGTTGCAGACCCCAGAGCTGCCAAAGACGTAAGTTAACAAATTTTTATTAGAACTCCTGCAGATAGCACACAGCAGAGACTATCAAAAGTTATGTAAGCGAATAAAAACATTTCCCTAATAATGCGATTAACTTCAGCAACGCTATTTTCTATCTGTAATAATCGTTACAACTGCTCTATATTATAAGTACGACGTTTTTTCTTTATTTAGCTGGTATTCGGGAATTGCGGTGTCCTCCAATCGAGCACTCTTCGAGAAGGCAAAGGATACATTGAGATGTCCACCATTGATCCAGAGACATCGCAAGATATTGCTGAAGGTATTATATCGGCTGGCGGAAGATATCTCGAAGCTCAGGTAATACTTAGAGAGTTATTATTAATTTTAAAAAATATATCGGTTTCGCTACGGACTTCTGAATTCTTGTTTTATTCATTGTAGCTTCAGGGATCCAGACCAGAAGCAGAAACTGGAGCTTTGGTCATATTGGCTGCTGGGGATCGTTCTTTGTTCGCAGAATGTCAATCATGCTTTGAGTCGATTGGAAGGAACTCATTCTTTTTGGGTAAGTACATCATAACTACTATAAATGGGTTGGTACAAATCAACTAAATAAATTCGATCGACCAATGCAACTGGACACAGAAGTTAATTTTGGGTCTCATGTTTTTCTTGTTTGTTGTTTGTTTCCATTATATTCGACTTGATTATCATTTCCATTTTGACTTATTTTCCGTTGTACATTTTACGAATATACTTATTTTTTTTTATTAATTAAAGTTATAACGACTCAATTATAACCTCTCTATTAATTAACTCGATTTTGTGCCTTTTTTTTACTTTTAAAAAAGCCAAGTCTCGAAATATTTCGTAACGCAATTTTTGTTACAAATTTTGTATTTTTTTTGTTTTTTATCATATCATACCAGGTGATGCCGGGAACGCATGCAAAGTTAATTTAATTCTCCAGACTATCGTCGGCGTAAGCTTAGTTGGATTATCGGAAGCTATGGCTTTGGGTAAGTAACTACTTTTTAGGGCTTCAGAAAATAATATCTGATAATTATATAAAACTTTCTACAGCTGATCGCTTCTCTATATCCCTCAAGGACATCCTAGAAATAATTGAACTAACTGCAATCAAATCAGGATTAGTTTTAGAGAAGGGAAAAGGTACAGGAGGCGTTTTATTTTGATTGAATTTGTATTTGAATAAAATTGTAATTTGTTTCCGCAGAAATGTTGGGAGGTGAATTCACCCCTCAGCATCCCCTAGCTCACATGCAGAAGGATCTTCGCCTTGTCCTGGGAATGGCCGAGAGTCTCGATCAATCGATGCCAACCACAGCCATCTCGAATGAGGTGTTCAAGCATGCGAAACGTCTCGGCTACAGTGAACACGATTCAAGTGCCGTTTATGTGCGGGCGAGATTTTAACAACAGACCAACTCGTGAGGACCCCCGCGCCCCGCATAACAACAAAAACACAATACACACAGACATACACCAAGAAAACAAAAGATTCAACAAACTTACTGTATATGTTGCAAGGACAAGATATTTTTTTAACAAGAGACAATTATTTCCCCCCCTCTGCGGGCATCTTTACCCTCTTCGATACTGCTACATAACTTCAAAACACTTAAAACTTTTAGTTCGTCATTTTTTAACGAGTAAATATCAATTATTATTATTATTTTTTTTTTTTTCGTTTTTTGATGTACACACAGAGACACAGCCGGGAGCACGTTGTAGCGTAGTTTGTAAGATGAGCGCCGCCACGGCCCCTTAGATAATATTAAGTGGATACGCAAAGGAGACCGGCAGGCTGCTGAGAGATTTTAGATTCTTTAAAAAGTAAATAAATACTTTCATTGTTTTTTAACGACGTTCAAGATTTTATTTGACTGTTGCAAGCGATTTTCTTTTTATAAACGCACGATGCGAGAATGGGTGCAATTGAATTCATGGAATTCCCCTTCTCCCCCCACTACTCCTTCCTTTTAGTGTCGGATTATTTCATGTTTGTCTCGACGTCCGGGATTTGAAAATCATGTTTTTAAATAAAACTAAATAGACGCACGTTATATTCTGTTCGTTCGCGTCCTAATACCTCTCATTTTGTTACAATATATAATCTATATATATTTTTCATTTAAATGCAAACTATCATCCCCCTTCCAGGACACACATTGAGTACGTAAGGCGATTGTAGTGAGTTTTATCAAAATTTTTGCGTTAAGTTGAATGAATAGATTCAGTTGAAAGATACAATTAAACGAGGAAATAACATTTGTTACAATATCCAGAATAATTGTAAAAACAAAACCTTGAGAATAAAAAAAAGATTTGGAAAATATACAGAGAATGGTTTTTCAGTTCGTCGAAACCAAGAAGTTTTCCTGGTATTTAATTCAGATGTAAAGAAAGTCGCAATATTTACTCCAAGTGAAAATTATTTTTTATACATTCGAAAAAGAAACGAAAAATATCTCCTTGTGGCTAAATTTTATTATTCCACTTCTTAGCTCTGTAAAATGGTGAGTTTTGAAAAATTTTAAATTTACTGTATACTTACTTTTATTGGAAAATAAAATTTAACATGAAAAATTTTTATCAAGAGAAATCGTGTTTTTGATCTGCCAGATTTAGGAATCATTAAGTTTAAATTTTTTTTGTTTTTAATGAAAACACAATTTTTTTTCTAAATGTAATTTCAATTATTTAATTAAAAGTAATGTAAAATACTATGGGAAAAAAATTAGATTACTTATGTAACATTTACAATAAAAATTGAAACATAACGCGGAATTTGTTTTTAACATGTTGTAAATTAATAAAATCATATTTTAGAAATAACTAATAAAAACTGCTTTCAAAATAATGCCCATATTAATTATAATTTTACATCAATTTAATAAAACGATCGGTAAATGTTGTTTTGAGAAAATTGTTTTTAAACTGCATATTTCGTAGTTGGTTTTGTTTTATCAATTTCGTTAATTCAACTCAAT
Organism: Philonicus albiceps; assembly: GCA_963969385.1. Lineage (NCBI taxonomy): Eukaryota > Metazoa > Arthropoda > Insecta > Diptera > Asilidae > Philonicus > Philonicus albiceps. Next base: position 9,785,652 of record OZ017775.1, read on the forward strand.
TTATATCCCTTATCCATGAAATTTTAAACTTTTTCGCTAAATATTTTATTTAAATTACTATTTTTCGGCTTAACTTAACTTTTCAATTTAACTTCATTATTAAGGATGAACGCATTAATTTTGTGCTACTTTAAAAAAATATATAGACTGGAATAGAAGAGGCCGTTTAAAAGTAATTTTTCTACTGGTCCACAATTCGGCGCCAGAAAAGTGAAAAAAGGACCCAGTACCTCTCAAGGGCTCAAACCCTTTTTAAGTAAGGTTTCACTCCCTTGGTCGTCAATGATTTTTGATATGAAGTGGACCCCAAAAAGTAAATGAAAAGTATTTAATTTGGATTTTATAATTAAATAAGGAAATAAAAACCACGAACAACTTTTAAAAAGTGTTTTCACACCAAGATAGATTTTGTGCAATATTCTACCTTAAAATTGGCAAATATTGAATTTATAGTGTTTTTTAAGTATTAAGAGCGCTCTTAGTAACCTCCTGCTAAGGTGTTTAATTGAAATCTTCTCTTAAGTCGTAGTGTAAACTTTTGATTTGATTAACTTTTAAATTCTGGCGGCAAAAAAAAAATCCAAATAAATTGACGTATCGGCTGTCATATGAGCTGCCACCGATATGGCAGTACTGTCAAAAAAAAAGTAGGCAACATTAAAATTATTGCCCAAAAGATTAATAGAAAATGGCGAACTTTGCGTGCTGGTTGATTTACTTTGTATATTTATTGACTTTGTTTTCCTATTGAAAATTAACATTAGAAATTGTTTAAAGGCCGTTTGTCATGTGCTAGTGGTAATGTTGTGTTTCAAATGTGCCCAACAGCCCGAGAATAGGCCCTGAGAGCGTCAAAAGAGTTCGTGTGTTGTGTGCGCTGTGTGCCTTCTTTTTTTTTTTTGTTTTTTTTTTATTTTTTATTTTTTTTTTTCTTTCCTCGACCTGGCTCTGATCAACTCGGAAACAATAAACTTTCGTGAAGGTGTAAATATTCTATCGCCTGTCGAAACTTCCCTGATAATCGGTGAACGGCCCAGGTCAAATTTTGGCATATCGCGGGGGGGCGGTCTGGCCACTGTTTCTGTTGGAAATTGAAAGAGACCCCTTTTTGAGTGCCACTGCTGTCGAACGACGGTCCAAAAAATTCCCAAAATTCCCGGAGGATTCGCTACTTTTGCTGATTGCTGCTGGTGGTGCTGCATGCGGACCGTAGAGCGGGCCACGGTGACAACGACGGGGTCCAATTAATTTACGGATTTTTCAGTGTGATTCAAAAGTGTAAAAATAATAACAAGAAAAAAAAGAAGAGCAAAGCAATTAAAAAAAGCATGTGAACGTGTGCTCTGCTGCGTGTACGACGAGACGACAGGCGAACCGAACGGACAGACGGGACGGCCCGAGAGGACGACAGATGTGTTTTTCCTCGGATGGGGAGATTTTTTCGACTTCAATTTTCCCCCATCTTTTAAGTGGCGCGTCAAATATTTTCCTTTAAAACTTCGCGTCTTTTTCCGCTTTACGTCTCACTCTCTGGGGCGGACAAACCTTCGCGGTCATATGTTGAGCTGTGGCAGGTCTTTAAACCGTCTCAGTGCGAAAAGTCTTGATAATTTTCTTAATAAAAGAAATAAATATAAAAAAAGCAATCGAATCTTTCTGCGTGGACTAATTGAAACGGAAACGATCGAAATATAATCAAAAATAAAAAAGAAAAAAAAACAAAAACTTTCTGTGGGGGAAAACTGCGTTTTTGCATGCCAAGAAGGAAGCGGATCCCACCTCCACTCGCTGGCCAATTCTTCTTCAGTACGCTCGACGTCTGTGTCATCCGGGGGGAAAATCGCTCGCGACAAGTTACCTGCGGCGGCGACGACGACGACGACGACAAAAACAAAAACAACACAATCGCACATCACATCCGAGCAACAAGCGACGGCTGCTGAGGAGCTTTTCTGAGAGTTGACCCGATTGTGTGGGACCCTTTTGCGACGAAGACGACCACAAATCTCTTGTCAGAGCGCCACAGCCCCAGTGACATCCAGTGGGATCATTTTATTAGTTGCATTGCAACCAACCCCCGCGATCACCGTTGACCTCGAAATCAGCGGATTCCCCACGTGTAGTTTACGCATCGCTATTATGCCCTCTTGGCGCCCCAAATCAATCAAAGCAATCGTTTGCCAAAGATCAAAAAACTTTCAGCTATTTTATTTTTCTGTAGGCACAGTCTCTGTCACAGAATAGTTCTTATATAGCGCTGCTGAGGCAACAAATTCATCCCGCAAAACATCCTTCTGACGAGCTACAGTTTTGACGAAGAGAGCGCGCGCTACGGCAGCAGGATAACCCCATTAAACCTGCTCCGACAAAATCAACTCAGCACCCAACTGAGCAGCCAATTTGGACGTGGCCGAAGAGACGAGTCACTTTCCCCGGTGTACGGTTCCGACGAGCTCGCTATTGTACGAATTTTAATTCCCGTTTTTAAATGATTTTTAATGGCAGCCACGGGACGGAATGAAGGAATTTCGTAAACCCTTTTCCAAGGCCGGTGACATGGACATGAAGAAGCTGCAAAAGTCACGGTATGTTTTTTAAACCCTTCATCATAGCCTAGCCCTGTCTAGATCTAGAAACTAGTTAGTTCCTGCATGCGACCCCCATTCGGCCAGGTCAGCTAGAATTCTGGAAATTCCCATTTATATAGTCACTCATTCGGGGTGATCCCGCGCTTGTTGCTTCATGCATTATAAAAGCAGCTAAAGCCCCATTATGAGTCGGTTTTGCTGGCTCTTATAAGTTGAACTTGTCACTCAGCAAATGAAGATTTGCATAAGAGGCGCACGACACCGAAGCGACAGCGGCGGCGGCGGCGGCCTGGCCTCAAGCTCATTGCAGCTCCTCACGAGCGAATCGTCGTCACAATTGCCGGGATCCTACCTCTACCTCTTTTCGAAAGAGGGGAGCGGTCAGACCGGTGATCGTGTCGTTCACTTTGGAGTCTTGCAATATTTGCGAAATATCTATTGTTTCGGGAAATGGCTTTTACTCGAATTCTTATCGGAAATAAACAGGTGACGTCAACGAATTGCGTGTGCATCACTTAAGGTGGTGGCTTAACATCGGCAGTGCACCGACACTCGATATGCACTTTTTCTAAATGGGCTTTTTCACAATGTTTTGAAAAGTCTAAATGACGAAATTGCGGAGAGTATCTGACCATGACCTAGTGTAAAAGTAGGGCGCCAAAAAGCTCTATCGAATATGATGATAATTTAAAGTCTGGTCCTGAAAAACATGCAAAGGTGGTTCAGTTATATGTCGTGACGTTTTTCAGGAATTGAAATAGCTTAAATCATCTTCTTGATTTATTGTCCTGAATGGAAATGACATGGGCTAATGGGAAATAAGGAACTGCTAATAGCATTCCCTTTTTCCAGTAAACCATATGATACATAAATACGTTATCAGCATGATTAACTGATTAATCATCTTTACCATTATGCTCTTTATAGCTTACAATGCTCCATATAGGAGAAGAACCCTAAGTATGAATGCCTGGTATTCACTTTTATTTCAGAAACTTATCACTACTTTTGGAGAAATGTAAACATCAATTGCGGAACTCAGAAAAACAGTTATCACTAATCTACTTATTAGAAAAATTGATCAAATTTAGAATTACAGAATTTCTTAAATACAAACTTTTAGATTAATCTGAAATCTATTGAGTGCATTTTGAAGAAAATCTTATTTTCTTTTAAAAAGCCGTTGATGAAAAATAAATTTTCCTTTAGTTCCAAAGCAAACTTTTGTAATTCAGCTATAACATTAACACATCGTTATCATGATTATTTTTCTTTTATTATTTAAAAGTAATAGAGGTGTAAACGTGAGGCCGAATAGCTTAAATGCGTACGAAAATAATAAGGTTTTTTTTTTTATATTCTAAATATGAAAATGGAAACTTGTGCATAACAATCAATTTAAGAACTTCTAACTATGCATACATTTAATTGTTTTCTTTCATTAAGCATACGATTCAATTTTGCAACACTGACCTAACAAGAAATCCGTAAATGATAGATATTCAGCTATAATTATATATAGCTGAATTATCATCATTAGCAACAATACGTTAAAAAGAGCTGCTGCTATAGTTTTGTGGTATTTAATTTGCTTTGTTTCTAATAGCTGAAAAATTGAAGTAAATTTCTTATAATTATTTTATGCAATTTAACATTAATAAAGATCAATAATAATAAAAAAATTTACATTTTAATATAAAACTTTATTTACAAACTAACGATTATCTTGTATTACTTATGGTATTTCAGCTGTTTTTTACCCACGAATCACTTGTGCAAATTTAAAAATTTGATTGTCTTTCGTCGCATGTATTTGTTTCAGCACCTTTACATTTCCATTCTTATTATTATCTCAATTAGTAAGAGCATAACATACTAATTTATGACTTAGGTACAGCTTTTTGCAAAATACTTGCGTAGCTTACTTTAATTTAAAATTGAAAAGTGTGTGTTTTTGATAAACGTGATAAACAGATATTTTTTAATGCGAATTTTGAACAATTATCAACGAAATGTGTGATGCAATATAATCTAGATTTCAGTGAATTGCTTAATAATGTTATATTTTGCATTTTTGTATCAGTGTTACGTCTTATTTTATTTATGATTGACTTATGTACAACTTTTAGGACATTTTAAACAGCAGTATTTAGCAATATAAAACATGAAGCTGAATAACTTAAGGCAACGATTATAAAAATATGCAATTGCTTTTTTTAAGCTGAATTGATCAATCGATTTCATGAACCCAATTATTAAAAAGCAATTTGTGTTTTAAAATATTCCTCGTATAAAATAAAATTAACACTGGATTGCCGGATATTGGGTATATACCTACTTTGCCTGAAATGAGTCAATGAGTCAATTTGGCTTAAAACTAAAAATTGGATTTTTTTTTTTAAATAAAATAAACTTTATTCAAAACAATTTTAACATATATATTCTGTTTTTAAAAAAGTATTTTCCGCAAATTTTATTATTATATTAAGGACAGGCCTTACGTCTACTCCGTTTGCATGATACTTGAACAATTTAACCATTTTTCAATATTCTGTATAATCGATAAGAACTGTAGTGAGAATATTTTCGGCTTTATGGTCTCAGTTACCGCTTCAACCAATTAAAAACTAAATTTTGTTCTTGAGATTTTTACTTGAGTGACCTCTTTAAATAAAAATATATCTATGCACCAGAAATAAGTTACATGTGCGTAAAACGACCAACTTAATTTAATGAGTCAATTCGACTTATATTCGTCAACATAGGTATAGCACATATGAATTTTTGGAACTAAGGAGTCTCGAGGGTAAGGAATTTGTGTTCGTATACATTTCATAGTTTCATTAAAAACCAACATGTGTTTTAAACAAAATTATTTTAGTTTTTCTTTATATATGGCAGTAAAATCATAAATGACTCAAATTGAGTCGCTCCTGCAATCTAGTGTTAAAAGAGACCATTCGTTTATGATCTAGAATTTTAGCCTTCTTCTTCCTTGTATTTAATAATCCGAAATAAGATTTATAACTTTAGTGAAAAACTGAATAACGCACTAAAAATATAATCATAATCCTTTCATTTTTTTTCATTATTTATGTTTCTACTAAGTAAATAATGCCCTATTTTGATTTATAGATTTTTATCCATCCTTTTCTGAGTGTTACGCAAAATTGTTCAAGAGAACTTCTTCATGTGATAGACCTGTACATAGCCGATTAATCCCATTGTGCTGCTACATAAATCTAATCCTAAACTGCAAATCTCATCGATAAATTTAAGCTAAAAACCCTTTTTTTTTTCAAATCCCTTATGCAGAACAGACAAGTTTACTACTGAGTAAAAAGGTGGATAAGTGAAAGTGATTAAACCTACCTAAGGCCGTATATTCATTAACACAAAATGAAAAGAAGTAAAAACAAAATAAAGTGTTTTTGCTGACTTCTGATTTTGAGCCGAAAAGTTTCTCGCTTTATGTTTATGTTCTTTTAATAAGTAAACTCGTCAAGAGCGAACGAAGCAATTTTTAATTTTCGCAAAGACAATATAAAAGCGTCGTTGTCGTCGTTGTTGGACAAACTTGGATAAAATTGCTTCTGACATTCGAACATTATTTTCTCGTATGAGACGAGAGGGCGAATAATCGCGAGACCGACAACGACCAGAGGGGGAGAAAAAATTTTGGGGCTGGGAGAGTGATTAATGTTTTGGCGAAAAATTTTTTTCCGAACAATGGAGAAACCCGAAAGACACACATAATTATTATTAGAAGGATTATTAGAAACAATGAAGATCTACTTATTGCTATAGCGAGAAAAGGAGAAAAACATTTGTACAAAATTATATTTAGCATCTGTTAACTTTAACGTTATGTAATCGCTAAATAACACTCATTTTGTGAAATTGTATTTATTTAATTCTTAGCTTAACAGCTAAATCGGTAGGTTACATGTGTAGTTGTTTAATTTTCTCTGTTGAAACATTAACAAATTTAGCTTTGTATTCATTTGTTATTCATTTCTTAGGGCTAAATTAAATGGCATTGCTTTAACTTCATGTTAACAATGCCCCACAAATTAATTTATTGGTAGCTGAATTGCATACAAATAAATCGTAGAAAATTTTATGACTTTAGTTATATTACTAGAAAATCGGTTTGATTTATGCTACAATATCCAAATATTGTATTTAAAAAATACAAAATAATTTTGTATTGAATGCAAATTTGTTATTTCTTATAGCTGAATTATGAAAAAATCAAAGAAGTAGAATATCATCCAATTCAGCTATAAGTTTCGTCAAATTCGGATCAATACTTTTTCTTTTGCTGAATACGGAAAGTGAGGATATAAAGTGATAATGTGATTACATTCACGAGCGAAAAAACAAACAAAAAATGGAATATCTTACACTTTATCCCTAAATTCTTTTCCATTATCACTAGTCCTTTAAATAATTATCGCTAGCTGATTACCAAGACTGCTAGACTAATATTAATAAATATGATATTATTTTAAAGTTGAAATCGCTACTATTTTTATTAATATTTAAAGAGCAACTAGTTACAAAATGTGGCTCTGAAAAACCAATAGGGTGGTGATTCCATTTTATTGGTCGCGAGTGTATATTCAGTGTTTTATTTTATTTATATATTCATTAAAAAAACACACCGAGAATTTATCTAAGCCAATGCAAAAAAACCAGCACAAAATTGATATTTAAAAACAGCAGAAGGTGCGACTTATGAAAATAACATCATGATTACGCAGATATTTCACAAGGTAATTTCACATAATAAAAAGCTTACGAAATAACAGTGCATCTCTCCAAATCTCGTTTGCCATACAAAACCACAATCAAAAAATAGAGTTGTCGAGAGCGACCAACATAAAAAGGAGTAATTAAGAATAAAAAAAATTATAAGTGAAAAAGACGCTTCTTTATCAGGTCACATAAAAATCACTTGATAAGTACGAAATACGAAAAAAAATAAAAAAAAAATCGAGAAATCTCAACGAGCGTCGGGTGCCATAATTTAATCGCAGTGGAAAGCGATTACTCCTCCATTACCATAAAAAACTGGTAAATTAATACAAAAAAAAAAAAGAGTCAAGCGTCGCTCACACTATGCTTAGCCGCCTGTTGCGATATTCGTAAAAAAAAAAAATATTTCGAAGAAAAATTCTTTCTCTTGTTTTTTTTGCAGCTGACTCTGTGCACCCGTAGTCTTATCAAAAAAAATGGAGGAATTTATGATGAAGCCCGATTTTTACAGAAATCACTCTGCTAAATTGCGATACAGACAGAGACTGCTCTTTGAAATGCAATGAAGTAAATTTGCCGCAATTCATTCAGTTCGCCAATTTCCAATAAGATGCTGTAAATGAATTCGTTTTACCCACAAAAGGGTATGAAGGGCTCGTCGAGACCTTGTTTACCTTGTTGGTCTCTACCAACTGGAATTAACTCTGGGCAGGTAACGTGTGTCCAAGTCCTCATTAATTTCTCATTTCTCTTTACTTCGAGTATTTATGCTGACGGGTTTATCTGTCCTTAAGGGCTACTGCCAGAGAACTCAGTAATCCCTCCAATCTGGTCATATTTAATTTTCAAATTGAACAATTTGAAATAAATAACAAAGGAGATTGATTTTACTCAGCCAGTTTGAAAGTACAGACACATAATAGATAGAAAAGAATCCATAATTGTATACTAGATTGTATCCATATCCTCGACAATTGAAGGGCACGTGGGGACATAAAATGATTTGGATTTTTTAATTAACTTCTAGGAGATAAGGTACAATGTGGGCTTTTAATACATATTTAAATTTTCATTTAAACCAAAATGTATGCCCTATAATATTGGGGTAAAAGCGGTAAAGATATTAAATATGGTTTGTTTTTAAGTTAAAACTTTAAAATTTAACTCAAACTTAGAGTTATATTTTATAGACCCATTCACATATTGCTGAATACGTGGCTGAAAAAAATAATTTTTTTAAGTGTATTGTATGCAGCTGAATAGCCATCATTTACCATAGCGTGTTTATTTATTTATTCAAATTTATCTTGATATCTTTCAGTATGGAAATAAGTTATAACGAGTTGACCTTCTAGCTGAATAGTACCTCCTCTTAAATTATATTTAACATTTTAGCTTCACCTTATACTTTACTAGAATTTGTTATCAATTTTCCCATCAATTTCCTAAACCTATCACTTCTTATTTGTGTTTTGAAGCTTTTTTGTTTTTAAAACCCACTATAATTAATACCTTTTCGACGCCGTTTACGGTCGTGTGAGCACAACTTCTGAACAGTGTTTACTTAGTCTTCCATTGCCTTTTTCCATTTACGACTTTCTTTTATTGTTTTTAGCTAATTAATGCAGACAGAAGTCCTCCTAAATAAAAAAATAAAATAAATAGAAAAATACAAAAATATCAAACACACTAGACTCAACCTAGCTGATCGGCGTAAGTAAGTGTGGCCAAATCGGTTTCACATTTCATTCCGCCTTTTTTGCATTTATAGAGTCGAAGAGAGAGCTCTTTATCATATCACCGAAGGCCAGGTCTCAGGCAGTGTTGTAAATCCGAAAAGCAAATCACCTCTTAAACGATTAATTTATATCAGAGCTGATACTGAATCTGTTTTATTCTAAAAATATCACCTCGCGCTTTATGGCTTTCTTTCACATTTTTGCTCTAACGGAAAGTTCATTGTTGTATTCTTCCCTCTTCTTTGGACAATGTGAATTTTTTGTGTAATTGATTTTATTATTTTCTTTGTACGAATAGACTCATAACATACGTATATAATTTTTTAAAGTTGAAACAGATATGAAATTCAATTATTCGTAGATAATATTTGAGATTGTTTTAATTGATGGGCATAGAAAACAAAGATTACAATCTTCTTTTACTTTATTGAACAATTGAACTAATGTAATTTATTTGAAATTCGCATTACTTTAACTGCAAAAACTGAATACGTGTCTGAATAACATTTAGCTCTAAATTTAAAATGTTAAATTTTCTTTAAAAAAAAAGAAAACTTTTTAAAATACATTCTACTCCTGCACTAATTCAGTAACTATTATAATATCTGCTGAATATTTGATTAAAAAATAGAATACACCATTATATAAATAATTTATAACGTAGAATACATTTTGTATCATATATAATGCAATTTTGCATACGTCTTGAATAATTAGATATGAATCAATTTTGCAAGCGTCCACTACAGCAGCAGTAGTACTTATAATTAATTCACTTCATTGAAAAAGTGAAACTTCATTCGCGATATTTATTACTCTTGCCCTCATATATTTGCGAAGAAATAACGATCTCCTTAACTATCTGTTAATTTTTAATTTGATTATGCTCTTTTATCTTGATCTTAATCAACATTAAACTTATACTTTTAACTTATTTTCTTTATCAGGAAATATTTATAATTTTTATTTACTCTTGACGATATTACACTTACAATTTAAACGCCATATTTTATGAAATCAAATGGCAACAGTTTGTCAATGTATTCAGTATGATATATCGTTTTGTTTCTTATAGCTGAATTATACATATATTTTATTTTTAATATTTATGCGCGCAATTCAGCTATAACAGAGAAAACGATACACCTCAATTCAGCTATTGGTTTCCTTAAGCTGAATTGAACAGTTGAGTGCAAAAGCTAATTTATGGGGAACAAAGGTTATCAGTAATTCATAACTTAATTGTTAATATTTCCGCAATAAAATTCTAAATGAACTAAACTAAGATACTTTCTAGAGCCGAAATGACGATGGCTAGCAATGAAGCTAATTATTCAGTCATTGTTACAGGAAGCGCCACATTCTAGGTGACCAGCTGTCGTACACACTAAAGATACACAAAAATGTATAAAAAATAAATAAATAAATAAAGAAATGAAACATTTTGGTCAGGAAGGAAGCTTTGCAAAAATAAGTAAGCAGTTGCCCGTAGCACACCTTATAATTTTCGTTTCATTTCTTCACTTTCTCTGGAGGCAACGATGGGAGCATCGGTCTAGGGGGCCCAGTTAGCCGCTGGTGTCTCTGGTGGCAGGGATCGGTGCTTCATCACCATTGACGGCAGCGGTTTTGACCGTTTGTGCAGTTGTCGGAAAAACATGTGGTCGATATCAGAGCTAATCACTTTTATTCTTGCCGCTCCTCTTCCCTTGCGGTGCGGTGGAACGCCATATCGTGAGTTGGATAGTCCCCTGTGAAAATACACACCTAGCAGCAGTCGTACAGGTGCAAAGGCGAGGGGGAGATATTAAAACAGCCAATAAAACAAAAAAGAAAAGACAAGACAAGACAAGATGAGCTTTCGCACGGTGTAAATTGAAATTTTTACTCAAACAAAATTGATCTCCCTCATTTGGAATTCTGATTGAGTCTCGCGGTACTTGACCTACGTTTTCCTTGAAAGTATTCAGTGCAATGAAAATTCGAAATGGTAAAGGTATTGCCTTTTGGGCTGTTTTTTTTTTTTTTTATTATATTTTTCCATTAATTTTGTTTTTATAAAAAGGTAGGCGACTAACTATTATACGGTGAAAGTTTTTTTGCCACACGTACGTATCTATCAATCTACTTAATTTCAGTAGATCTGGCAGCGGAAATCCTCAAAACATTGTTCGACCACGCATGCTCGTGTATAATTACTCCCGAGTATCGGTGGGGCCCCTCTTCATGACTTGTTTGATCACTTGTAGGAAAAATTGAACAACAACGAAAGGAAATTCACTTGATTAATTTTTTTTTTTTTTTTCATTCCGCAGCAAGGCAACAAAAAGTCTGCAAAATAAGTCACGTGAATTTGTAGGTCTGGAAAGTTTTATTTCTCACACACCGCCTTAAGGCACTGTGAACACTTTTGAATTGAACTTGGAATTTATTGTGAAAATCCGAGACTTCTTAATTTGATACAGTCAGCGAAGTAGAGTAATTGTACGACCTCTTGACCGTAGCCAATTTTTGAATGAGCTTTAGTCAACTATTGATGTTTTTAGAATGAAAAATATTGGTAGATTTTAAGTATTTTTTTGATTGAAGAAAGCTGCATGGTTAACATTAATAATGTACTTAAATAATAAAAATTAGAGTTCAATATGATTAAATTATGGTCATTTAAGTCAGTTTTTGAATACATTTGATATTTTCCGAAAATGTATTTTCAGCATTCATTCAGCTTAACAAAACCATTTGCTGAATTGTACCGTCGCCTGAGAAAATTAAGATTATTCTCGAAAATTTTTATTTCTACAGTCTCTTGCCCAATTCAGCTTAACGAAAGCCGTTGGTGAATAAGTCGGTTGCAAAACATTAAATTCTATTATACCTAGGAACACAGGTTGTACTTCCTAAGGTTATGATCGGGGTCATTTACCCCGAATAACTATTAAATCGCACTATACACGATTTGAGTATTTAAACGTTTTTTCTTACAACTTAATAAAGTTGTCTAAAAATTTTAAAAATTCTTTTTCCTATACTCCCTTAATTAATTAGTGTAATAGGCAGCCGTCGCAAGTTCGGCTTAAAAGTGTCTAAGTACCACCTAGATGCCGTGTACAAGAGCACAGGTAATATTGCTCGCAAAAATCAGTAAGAGCCGGCTTGAGTGACATTGAAAATGGTAAAAAAAGCCCGTCGAACGGCGCACGGTGTGTTACATCAACTTGTTTTGTAATTTTTTTTTTTTTTTATTATATTTCGCAAAGAAATATATTTCTTTTTTATACTACTTATATATCTATATTTCTTCTTTATTTTTTCGGGCTCTTCCACGCCCGCCAGAGTCGAGCCACCGATTCGCCGTCCCAGCGGCTTTAGTGTGTCAAATACGGAAAACCGGCAGGAAAAAAAAAAAAGATTCTTATAAAATGCTTGTATCGATGCCAAGAATTGCTTTGCAGTTGGGAAAAATATCTCGTGCCGGTCTCCCCGATTTAAGCGCATAAAAAGATGATTTCGGTGGTGGTGGCGTAGCTCCTCTCCTCCAAAGCTTTCTATTATCGAAAGTATATTTCTTTTCTTTTACATTTTTTTCTTTCCTTTCCTCCTTAGTAGTAGTCGTTCAGTCGTCGTAGAAAAATTCACTCTCTCGTGTGTCGTCTTCTTGTTGTTTACTGCCTTCGCCTTGGATTTTTCTACAAAAAAAAAAAAAAAAAAATTTTTTATATATAAAATGAAATGTGAAAGACAGCTAAAAGTCGGCCAGCTCAAGACCAAGTACCACACTATACGCTACAGCGCCTAACAGGAGCAGACCCGGAGTATCTGAGTATCTTGTTGAACTCCAGTCCCCCCTCCCACCCCCCTTCAATCTGTGGTGTGCCGCTTTTCCTAGATTATAATCAGCATTATCCCTGGGATGAGATGGGTAAACTTTATTAAGTGTAAATCACTCCTTCAATGGCCGGAACAATCTTCAAGGGGGTTCCAAATAAAATTCTTTGCGTGACAAAATCGTTTGCCAGTGCCCACGCATTTGTCCCACCAGCCTATCTATCCCCAATTCCCCCAATTCGCCCCACCTATTAGTTCAAATTCAGATAAAATTGAGAATGAATGAACACAATCTGAAAAAAATAAAATTATTCAAAGACGCGAATTTTTTTTTAATTTTCTTTCGGGAGAAGATATGCCTTCTGGTCGTGGGGAACCGACACAGCCAGCACAATAAATTCTTTGGTTTTACCCAGTTGGCTGGAACGATCGAGATAAGACAGTTTGATCAGCAATTCAGCGAGAAAACACTCCTAAAATCTACTCCGCTCCCTTGGCAATGGTGACGCGTACAACAACTTCGGCGGCGCTTTTCTTATATATTGCGGTGTACCGCCTCGAAATCGAGGCGCACTGGTCTCGTTTGACTGGCGTAATTTAATTTGTCAACAAATCGAAAGTAGAAGTCTTTGCCAGATAATTGAGCGCTAATTGCTAGCCTCTTCGCTCTCTCTTAAATAGTGGGCAAGAAAAATTTTTCACTTTTTTCTTTTTTTTTCTTTTTCTAAACTGATGAAGTTTTCGATCTGTGAGCCAATTTCAATTCTTTTCTCAGAATAATATGCGATGCAGTAGAATTTTCAGAATGGGTAATGCGTTCGAAGATGTAAAATTGCTGAAGACAAAAATGAAAAATGTGCTTGCGCTTGCTTGCTTACTTACTTACTTACTTACTTACTTACTTACTTACTTACTTACTTACAAATCTTCTTCAAGTAAGAACTTTGGACTCCGGCTGGAGTTTAGTGTTGATCTCTTGCTTAATATTCAGAGCAAGGTCAGATTTAGATGCTTCAGCAATCTTGTAGCTAACAAGTATTGTTATTTTTTTTTTATTTTGTCTTCCGGATTTTTTCTAATTTAATTTTAAATATTTCTACTTAGACATCAACACCACATATGGACTTTGAAAAATTAAAAAAAATTTGTTCCTAATAACACTCGAAGTAGTTTTAAAAAGTTCATGCAATTCAACTACTAACCAACCATCATCTGTTTTCTAAAATTATATTCTATAGAACATTTTAGTTGTCTTTGAAAATTATGTTTTTGCAATGGCTTACACAATTCAGCTTAAGAAAAGCACTTGCTGAATTGCATAATTAAATTATTTTACATGCAGGCAATTTTTAAATGCAAAGGAAAAAATAAAATAGGTTGCATGTAAATAATTCTCATTCATTCTCAATAATCTTTTCTGGTTGAAAATGAGCTGCTTAATTTCTTTTCCATACAATTCAGCTATACATGCGTATACGACACGCTTCAGGCGTCTATTAATGTTTTATTTAAAAATACAGAAGTTTTCGTTAACATTAAAGGTATATTAATTAATATTCCCCTTCAACAATTATAATCAACGCAAGAAGCTAATTTGGTCGAGTAAACAGGGACAATCGGACAAAAATCTGCTTTCCTTCAATCTTAAATATTTTAAAAGAGGAAACGAGAAAAATTACACCTCGAACAATTTAATTCGATTACAAAACGTTCATATTAATTGGGTTTTCCTAAAAGTACTAAAGGACTATAATGACAATTCCTCTTCCTCTGGGTCTCTGTATACCGGATCGAGTTTTTCTCTTTTAGGGTAACTCCAGTAGCTTGGTTAATTTTACTTACAGCAAAGTTGTTCCATCTTATGTAATTCATTGCTTTTGTTCCTCACTGCTGGCATGCCAGCATTTTGATTACGTTTTTATGTTCTGTGCACTCCCCTGGGTGCTTCACGATAATTTTAAGTTGGGTTCTGGAGCTCGATATGTGTGTTTGCTTTCTCCGGTCTCCCTTCTATGATATCTATGTATATATATCCTTTTCGATACTCACATAGAGAGCACTCCTATCCGCCCCAACTATTCAAGTTGCCTCCTCGTGCAACTTGCATATATAATGAGGTTTCAAAGAAGATTCTTCTTTTTGGAGATTGTTTTGTTCCCTTTAATTTTTTATATTTTATATTATTCTTTTCTTTTAAAGCTGTTACTATTTATTACTGCTTTTACACAATGAGAAATGTAAAAAGAAAAAATTTAAATCGAATATTTCTCGCCTTCCTTTAGTATTTATATGTCACGATGTTGTTGAATATTTTATTTGGGTTGAAAAAGAAATGATTTTTTAAGTGTCGACGGTACTTATTGGGTCAATCAAGCTGTTTGTTGGCATATTTTTTATTCCCAGTAAAATGATTTTTGAGCCTTCCTTTCTTAGAGAGTTAAGCAATGTTAAATTAATCACATCATTATAAATGTCGTTTTTCAGTTGATTCCAATAGCCACAATCTTGAAATGTCTCTCATTTCAAATTTAAAAATATCTCTTGTGTATTTGACTGAAAATAGCATTCTTAATTATATCCCTAATAAGTCTTATAGAGAAAACGTTTTAATGTATGTTTTGCCGACAATAACAAAAAAGTATGTTAAATTACGGACTCCGCGCAGTTCTAGTTCGTACCTTTGTTATTTGTTGGTCATATATTCAAATTTGTGAATTTCGTCACAAAAAGAAATGCGAAAGTTATGAAATGTTATTTAGAACCCAGCCATATTTATGTCGCATGCAATCGAGTATTATTCCTCAAGTTTATTCATATTATAAACCATAAGATTCTCATGTATTCAAAATTTCCTATCATTCTCTCTTCCAGGTAAATGAAATAATGGGATCACAATAAGCAAAAATTACAAAAGAAAAACTTTTGAACTTTTACTAAAAGACAACAAAATAAACGAAATTGCACTGCAGCAAAAATCAAAAAAAAAACCAAAAATTATAAAAGCCAAAAAGCGCACTAAAATTTAAAAAAAAGCAAAGTAATCATACTAAGCCTAAGAATTGAATTGAAACAAGAGAAATTCTCAAAAGAGCTGTTTGTTAAAGAAGTGAAAAAAGAACGATTAAGAGATAAAGAACAAATGATTTTTATGCATTTCTGACCAATATTCCTTCTTAGTTCCATCAAAAGGAGTATGTTGCTATCTCTAAAAGTAAATATAGATATAAAAAGTAAACAATAAAAACAAGCAAAACGAAGCCTTAGGAAACAAAATATATAAAAAAAAAAAATAAAAAATAAAATTAACAAGAAATACTATTCCTTTTTTATTTGAACGTAGAGAAGTACTAATAATCAAATAAGTAAGTACTGCTTGTTGTTGAAACTGATCTTGCTCTATAGTGCTGTCCTGTGTTTTAATTGTTTGTTCATAGCCGCTTAATTTTAATGCTCGTTATATTTTTTAACATATTTTCCAGTTGTCCTCAATATAATGTTAACGATTCATGTATTTTTTTTAAAACAAAATCATTGATAAAAACACTCGTGTTACATTACCTCCGGCTTTATGTGTTACGCACCGCCCGCTTTGCACATATCAACACACCTCATAGCAACGTTTTTCATCTCATTTGTTTTTTGTCTCTAATTCCATTTTAACAAACATTATACAACAGTGTATTTGAGTTTTAAGTATATTTTTAAATAAAACAAATTTTCTTTTAAATTAAATTTTTAATGTTAAGGGCTAAGGGCACCACAATGATGCCACAGAATTCAAATTAATTTCATCATCATATGTTGACACCGTACAATCGTTGTATCGGTGTATTTTTCACAATCAAAGCTTAAAAGCTAAATAATAAAACACTACAGCTCAGGGGTCCATATAAACAGTAAACACAATCAGAAGGAAGATTTATTTAGCGTATGCGATTATGTTCAGTAACAAAAACTTTAGTTCCGAAAGAAATTCTTCTTTTCAAAGATAAAAGTGCCCACAAGATTAGTTTCGGAGTCCTCTTACGTGATCCGTTTATCAGTTTTAGATCCCGAAATTAACGGACCGAAATCTAAATGTAATAAAACAAAGTTATAATATTAAATCCCTGTAAATTCAGTTGAAGTTAACAAAATTTATAGCTAATTTCAGTTGTTAGCTATAAAAAGTAGGTTTGGATAGCATCAATCGTTCAAAATAAAACACTCCTTTTTTTTACAAACTCTTACACTATCAAGAAAAAATAATCTTTAAAAGTTCTTATTTAATATATAGCCAAATTTAACAAATGTTTAGATTTCGTTAATACAACAAAAAAAAAAATTTCACACCGTCTGTCCCATTAAATAAAAACATTGAAATCATTTTTACAAATCAAACCTGTTGAGAAATTACGAAAAAACAGAAACAATTTGCTTAAATAACCAGTTTGCTTATATATATACATTTTTTATGGCATGCTGCTAGCATGTTTTAATATGGTTAATAATAATCACTGCATTTGTTAAATAAAAAAAAAAAGACAAAAAAGAATATATTTTCTACGTGTTTTACGCTTCCAACAAAATAATAGCAATTAAATTATTTTATTTTATTTTTAATATTGCTATATTAAAGAAATGTCTTTTATTTCCAAATAAATCTTACAGAATGGAAGACTTTGAGCGTATGGAGAGAAGAGAACGAGATAAATTGGCTAGACAACAGGTTCCAAGTCCAGATCGCGAATTATCATTATTTCCGGCACCTGTACGGGTAAGTTCTATTAAATATTTTTTGTTTATTTGTTTGATATTGAAGATTAATTAATTACAAAAGATATTATCGCTGCACCGTTATGGATACAAAATGTATAAATTATATCATAACTAAATTGAGAATTATTCTAGGAATTATAACATATAATTGTTCTGAATTTAAACCAGAAAAATAATTAGCTAATATAGAATTATCGGTATTATTTAAAAAAAAAAAATTTTAAAAATGTTCTTTAATTAGTTCGTTGTGAAAAGCAAGATTCGTCGTCTGCACGAATTCAGCCATTAGTTTTGTTTAGCTGAATTTCATAGTCCATTAGAAACAGCTTTCCTTTTTCGATTTAAAATACTCACTTTGGGTTAAGAAAATCGCTGAATTGAGAAGTGGAATAAATTATATCGGTACTCTTCAATATATGGCCAAACTCTGTGATTAGATCACACATAAATATAAATTGTTATGTCTGTCTCTCAGAAATTGAATTAACTTACCATACTTAGGAAATGAGGGCGCGATAACTTCACAATCTTGTAAGATGGTGAAAAATTTATCATTTAGCTAATGCTAAATTACTGCTTAAGTTGCTTTTACAAGACCTTGAAAGTATCTTAAGGTTCATACATAAAAAAAAGATATAAGTTCGAAGGTGGATCTGGAGGTTTTTTAAACATAAGTTCAAGGTCAGCTGAGCTTCCTAATATCAATATCTTTTGTAATTACGATACAGTGATTGAATACATTTAACTATTGTATTCCAAAATATTATCTTTAAATCAAAATCATTTTTTTTTTCTTTTCACTTAAAAACAAAAATCCACAGTTGAGTCCATCTGAGGGTGATCACAGAATACAATCAAAATTAGGAGATTTCTCCATAGTTAAACCACTCATAGAGACAAAATACATAGGGATAACAACATCGTCTAGAAGACCACCATCAACTGGAACAATATCACCACCAAATAACAATCGAAACCCTCCACCGCATCATTACCATCCGACACATCCGCAGCAATCGAGAGGTTCTTACATGAAGCAAGCGGATAATAAGCCAGCCTATAATGGACGGGGCGGGTATCCGGGGCAGTCGGTTAAACATGAGGTTCGGACAAGTGGTATAGCTCCAGCTAAAGGTCCACCCCCACCATCGATGATGACGAATGGTCGACCCAGTGATAAACTTCCTGGACCGCCACCCATTCCAAATGGCCGATTTCAACCTCCACTACCGAAACCACCAAAATATCCACAAGAAGTGAGTTAGTTAATCAAAGGCATTTTGTTTTTTTTTTTTTTTACCTAACTATGGTTGTTAGTTTTGTGTTGGCTTGAGAATGGTTGTTAAGCTTTACAATTGTTTAGAAATACAGATGACACGCAATAGCTGAATATACAGCTGAATAAGTTGGACAACCAATTTCAAAAATTCATACCAATAGGAGAAAATTTCGGAAATTATATCAACTCATTCAGATATTAAAAGTCAGAGAGCTTTATTGTTTTAAATTACTTGGCTTTTTTACACGACTCTCAAAATTACACTAAAAGCAGTGAATAGTTTTCTACGTAGTGCTGTTACAATCTATTTTTGAATTAAATTTTAATGTATTTAAATTCTGATAATTATTTAAATAAGTAATATTGTATATTTTTTCAGTCAATGGATCCTCCCTTGCCTTTGGCATCACCATCCTTAGCCAATGGGGATGTGGAGAATATTATAAAAACAATGACAACTACATATACTCCACTTACTGAAATAGCGGCAACGCCACGTAAAGAAATAGAAGATAAGTTTTCTTTTGGACAACCAAATCCACATAAGGTAAGAGACTATTTTATTCTTGTTGCTAAGTTAAAACTCATTCTTGTTTTCTTCCTCATTAAAGATTTTATCTAAAAATTACTTTGAAAAGTATTATTAATTTTTTCAATTAAGCTTTATATAACAAGTTTTTCAAGAATTTCATTTGTGTACTTAATTCCGTAATTTATACTTATTCTCTTTCAAAATATTTTATTTCAGTATGCTGACTTTCCCCCACAATTTAAAGCACCATTAAGTAAACGTAAGTAAAAATATTTTAAAGCTGATTAATAGCCAAAATAAAACCCTCATGATCTGCCTGATCTTGTTATATAAATTGTGGAGGTAGGTTCCATTTGCTTATTCCCTTTACTATTTTTTTTACTTTCAGAAAAAGAAAAAATTGTGCCTAAACCAACGTATGTTTCAGAAGATAAGACCGAAGTTTTAAAGTCTAATAGTAATTTTAATTGTAGTGATTTGGAAAACGATTTAGATCTATCAGAAAGTGATGATGAACGAAAAAAGCAAACATCTGTTGACCAGTAAGTATCATAAACAAATATATGTAGTTATAAATAATTCGAAAATGCATCATTATAAAAATAAATTGTATAAAAGGCAATCATATAATCTAGTCATAAACAAGCAGAGATCTATAAAAAGAATTAAATTAGCACTTTTATTAATTAAATTCATTTCATTACCTGTCGGATTTAGAATGCTGATCGTCCTTTTTAAGCTAAACGACAGCATCTTGATCACGAGAACTTGTAGACATGCGTTAAGAAATTCTGTTTCTTCAATCGAATCCACAATCCAGCAAATGCTTTTTTTAAAAACTGAATTTGGCAGAAGAAACAGAAATTTAATTCATAAACGTAGTCGAGTTCTTTTTGCGTGGATGCATTTTAGAATTTCAAAGAACATTTATAGTCAGGAAGTCAAATTGCCTATAAATGACTGTCCTCTTCTTTTTTTAAAGAATGTCACCTACTAATGATGTTTCTAGTGATAGCTCAGAATCCCCATCAAGTGAATCTGGCAGTGAAGAGTCGAATGGTACCAAAGGAGAGACATCTAATCGTAAGTATTTTTTGTTGTGATATTATCATTGGTAGAATCTCATTAATATCGGCATTTTCTATTTACAATAACATTTTCGATTTTTTTTGTTTGTTTTGCTTTTTATTTTGATTTTGATTTTTTTTATTCATTTTGCACTATATTTTGACATTGTAATAAAACCGAATAAATTTCTCATAAACCTTCGCGACATTATTGCATGCTTTAAAAGTTCTGGAGTTGGAATTGCCCGTATTTTTTTTTTTTTTATTAGAATTTATCTGCAATTAAAACAATCATCTCAAACAGTATCAAAGAATTTATATGTTTTGCCAAACTGTGTAAACATTTTAGCAAAGTAGTTGTTATTTTCATGAATACTAAAAATTTTACTGAAAAGATCTTAGCACATTTTGACGAATTCGATGGAAGTTATATTTGCTTATAGCTGAATTGCCTGTAAAAATTCAGTAAGGCGAGTACGTGCAATTCAATTGTAGGAAGCGTAGTTATCGAATCGGTTAAGATTTGTCGATATGAATCTTTATGCTATCGTAAATCGGTATTTATAACATGGTTAGAAGATCTTAGCTGGCAGTTGAATGGTCAAAAAAGTTTTCCATGTTGAATATTGTGCATTATTTACCTGTAAATAATTAAATAGAAGTTTAGAAATGAATCGGTAGAATAAATTCATTTATTGCAGATTTAGACTAAGCCTGGTTTAATGTGCGAAGTTTCTTCTTATTACATAGAAATTAACAAAGCAACAATTGGATTTAAAATGTTCATTCAGTTCCAATTTCATCATCATTTAAATTTTCAAGTTTAATTGCTTATTATTTAAATCTTTTCGTAAACATTTTCCCCCAGTGAAGAAAAAATTTTAATTTTCCCCGAAAAAACTGCTTTTAGATTAGTAATGTTCTTTGCACAAAGTGCCTCACTTGATCACATTTGGATTAGGTAGTTCAAATCCAAGAAAATTAATGTCAACACAGTAATAATGATGCTCTGAAAATGAAATTTAAAGAGAACTTTTGCATCAAAAGATGTTAATTTGGCGCGCTTTTATTACCACAATGCTTTGCATTACATGCACATATTAATTTTACTAATTTTCCCATTTGGCATGGTTCATTCCCATTTCAACAGTTGAACTTATTTGCGTGCATTTTCTGATCCTTCTACTAACTGAAAAATTTCTTTCTTTCTCCTTATCTGCCTTCCAGAAGGTAGTAAATGGACTTTAAGTAAGTTCTTCAAAGCGCCGCAAACCCAAAAAGAAGTTGTTCAGCCATCACCGAGCGACAATAGTTCGCAGCTGCCTGAACAAACAATTAAAAATGAACCGATCACAAATATTGATGATGATAATCTGCCATCACCATCATCATCGTCGGCATATCGAAATAGTACTTCTACTGCTACCACTACCACCGGTACGGGCGGAGGCGGAAATTCTTCACTTCCGACTATTCCGGCGTCGGAAATTAAAAAAGAACATGTTCAACTGGATATGGCTTTTCAACTCAATAACAAAGTACCAAATGTAAATAGTTCGAATTTGTTAGAAATTCCGCCGGATCAAATAAAAAGTGAGACATTCGGTAATTTTTTGTTCTACATTTTTTTCACAATTTCTCCGGTAATGTGTCGTTTTTTTTATTTTTATTATAAATAGATAAAAGTCCTTCGTCCAGTCCGGACAAGATGCAGGCTTCCTCGTACACCGTGGAGTCAGACCAATCGGCGATAATATTCAGAGCTGTTTCCGAATACACAGGAATCAAGGGCCTGTCTGAGCTGAGTGGTAGCTCCTCGTCGGAGGAAAAAGAGAAACAGAGGAGTAGAAGTAGTCAGCAAGCAAGTAAACCAAAAAGGAAAACATCACCGGTAAAGAAGCCGACGAAAAGAAGAAAAAAGGTACCAAAAGACAAGACGAACAACAACAACGAGGCTGAATCCAGTGATGAGGAGGAATTTTCTAGCGCTCTATCCTCAACAGGCAGCAGGTAATTATCAAACAATTTTAGTCGCATTAGCGTTCGTCGCCAACCCTTGTAAATTTATCGATTATCTTTCATGCCAAAAAACATCAGAAGCTTCAGAATACTACTTTTAAGATCGATTAGGTTACTATTGATGACATCATTAGGCTGCTACCCGTTTTAAGAAACCTCTAACAATTTTTCCTCTCTTATAGGTCTAAATCAGTGGAGAAGGACAAAAAGCCCCGGGGAAGGCCTAGAAAGAATGCAACGGCAGCGGCACCACTACCACCGGCACCTAGTGGGTCAACACCAAGTAAAACAACTGCCGCCAAAAAGGACCCTGTTAAAAAAGCCACTGTCCGGCGAAGAGGTTCACGACAAAATTCAAATATAAAAAGCCGCGAGATAATTGAAGGATCAACGTCATCGTCTGAAGATGATAGTCCTGTCCCACCAGCTCGTAAGTCACCAGTTCCACCACCACCAAAGCCTGAATCTGCATGCAATAGCAGGATTTTCCTAATCCAAAAAGGACCTGCAGTTGAGGACAAATCGGATGAAGACGATGATGACGATGATGATGATTCCAGTAGTTCGTCACAACCTTCCGGGGAAGAGTAAGTATCTTTTTAAAACAGGGTCAAAGTATGTAGTGTTTCGAGTTAAACGAGATTAGTTAGAAAGACATTAGATAAAAAGATTTAATTAAAAATTAAAAAATATTTTAAATAGCTACTTATGAATTGACAACTTTAGATCTTAGTCGAAACAAGTTACATTCTACAACCCAAAATATGTTTAGGGCATATAAAAATTATAAAATTTTCTGCTAGCAGTAGATTATCGTCACCGACACCTGAGGCGCCTGCAACAAGACAACAATATTCCCCAAGTCACAAGTCTAGAAGTAGGCTCTCCTCGTCGTCCAGCGAAGATCATTCCGACAGTGATAGCGATGATTTGAGAGAGGATAAAGTAAGTCCTTTTTCGCCTTTATTTATTTTATTTTCTTAAACGTAATTCATTTAATTAGAAAATTCGTGATAAAACAAAAAGTGATAAAAACAAAAGCGATACACTGCGTAAGCTGTTTGTTTTCGGTCTGAATAAAGGAGAGGGTGGAGCCAAAAATAAGGGTCAAGTACTTATCGTGGACCAATCAGAGGAATCACAGTCAAAAGAGGTGGCGACACATCACGAAAAAATTTTGTCACCAATTGGCTTAAGGAATAGCAATGAAAATCTTCATGCGACCACGAATAGTGCCAGTAGTAGCCAGAATCCAAACACTACACCAATTAACACCAAATCACCACGTACTCCAATCAACGCGAATAGCAATATAATTAAGACCCCTGAAAGGGGCAGTCTTGCAAATAGCAGTAATAGTACCAGTGCTCTATCGAGTAAAACCCCAACACTTTCTGCAGATCTTGCTAATTCTGCTCTAACTACTGCGACCAGCAGTCGTGGGGTCACCACCAGTAACTTGGTACCACCAGGAGTTGCTACTCCCTGTATTCCTATAATCTGTAGCATTGAACTGGAGCGCCTCCGACATGTACGGCAGGAGTGGTATCAGAACACCTATAAAATTCAGCGTGATCGCAGTCCTCGCAGTGGTAACAGTAGCCTAAACCAGCTGCAGTCACAACAGGGCGATGAGCCCAACAGACTGAAAGAACAAATCTCGCGAAGTAGCTCGAAACGTTCAGTTGAAAATAATTCCTGTAACCCTATAGAAAATGGTACTGCCGCAGTGACTGGTACAAGCGTAGCTAAATCCACATCAAATTCAAGACTGGTGACTGATGCAGCAGTGGTGGGTAGTCTACCAGCGCACAACAGGAGCAATAACAATAGAACCCCGACCCTAAACCGTGATCAAGAGAGCCCCATACAGGAGCTGACTACTAGCAAATCGACTGTTTCAGGCCTCTTTAGCGGAAACAGTAAGGGCCAAGAACAAGCGAATTCTCGGCTTACACCAAATAGACCGAATAACCTTCTCCAATCACCAAAGCTCGAAGATCGATCCGCCTTAGTGTCGTCACCGTCGCTAAAAGGTAGCATAAAGCATGAAGCGATCAAATCCGAATTTATGAGCGACGAATATGGATACATGCCCGCTAAATCGGCATCGGCTTCGTCGTTGATACCACCCCCGGACGATAAGTTCAATTTGTACAACTCCAAGCTGGGCAACAGCAATTCTGTAAAACAGGAGCAACTTATTAAAAATGAATTTAAGGCACTTATTGTACCGCCACCGGCTGAGCTGGATGGTCTTAAACAATCATTGTCCCCGTCAAACAATTCAAAGGGTAGTGGAGAGGATTACGTTCCTAAGGCAAGACGGAAACGTAGCTCATCATCGAGCAGTAGTCCTTACAAGGAGAAAAAACGAAAGAAAGGAGCACAGGTAATGTTTTGCCTACAAATAAATGATTCAGCAGATTCTTATGTTTTCTTTTTTACTTTATTTCCAGAAGGATACAATAGAGCAGTTACCACCTACTAATCATGACCGGTTATCGGAGAAAACTATCCTGCCACCACCCCCACAACGTATTGTATCAAAAGTGTACAAATCTTATTTTGAGAGAAATAACGACGAAAAGGATTATGGGTAAGCATTGAACAATTTTATAGATATAAGACCTTTTTAAAAAAGTTTGCATTAACGTGTGCTTGAATTCTACTTTAATGGCACGGTGTGCAATTCAGAAATTAATTTTGTTAAACTGAAACTTTTTAAAAACTGTTAATACGAAAATGATTAAATATTTCCCGCAGGGACCAAACTAGATTTTTGGAGGAAGCAAAACGACTTAAACATGCAGCAGATAAGGAAACAAATCATTTTGATCAAGTGATGCTGTACCTTGAGGCTGTTTTATACTTTCTGTTCTCTGGTGCTGCTATGGAGAAAGACAAACGAACTGAGAAAGCGGCCTTTACCATGTATAAGGATACGCTAGCCTTAATAAAGTATGTGACCCTACTATTAAGGCTTTATAAAAAAAAAATTAATTAACAATTTATTTAAAGATTTATTTCTTCGAAATTTCGGAATCAGCAAACGGGAACCGTTCAGGCTGATAACCATAACAAAGTTGCAATTTTAAGGTAAGCTTTTCATTTGATTTTGAAAATTTGTGCATTCTTTCATATAAATCCAAGTTTTAGTTATTTAAAAATTTTATTAATTTTTTTCACAGCCTTCGTTGTCAATCTCTGATATCGTCAAAATTATATAAAATGAAACGGCATGAGTGCAAGGAGGTGCAGAAAATAATTAGTGATTTCTTCAGTAAAGGTTTTACTGAGATATTAAATGGTAACACGCCATCATCAATATCACCGACAAGTTCAGTGTGCTCACAGGTACGTTTTTTAATTATTTATCGGATTATTAGTTAACATTTTTAAAATTAACTAGGAATTAAAAAAGCGAATTTATCTTAAAGGTACTAAATATAATTCTCTTTTTTTTTTTGTTTTAAAAAAACAAACAGGGATCGGGTTCGAATACTCCTCCTTGCCAGATGGTACCGATTCAAGTGCATGCAGCGCTACAAAAACAAAATTTATTCTTCAATTATTTGACAAGTTGCCAAGATTTATGGGATCAAGCGGATACATTAGTTGAAAAAGGAAATCACACAGGTAAGCACGAAATTCATAATTCATTTTTAGAAGCATTTTCCAGAGGAAATGTTTAGGGATTTTGCTATGTTCTGTTAGTTTATGGTCTGTTCGCTTAGTTTATGGTCTATTAGTACTTTGTAATTGATGTCCTATATGAGTATCTAATAGAAAGTAATACTATTAAAAAAATAAAATTCAAAGTTTTGTCAATCAATGCTCTGTCTAGAATTTTAAAAATTTCTAGACCAATCAAAGTTTCAAACAATGCCTTCAATTCTAGAAATTAATCAATAGGCCATTCAAAATATTATTATTAAAAATTATATTATTCTTAATATTTCCATAATATATTCTCATAATTTTATTCCAGGGATATTTGATAAGTTTATGATTTTGAAATTAATTTTCTAACGTTCGAAAACGTTCTCTTGCCTAAAATTTTCGCATTGTACTACGATTTACTGTCTTAATCTCGGACTTTTCAAAATTTGAGTTTTCTATAGTATAAATTCAAAAAAAAACAAAAAATGTAAAGCTATACCTTTTACTAAAGCATCGGTTTTTCTCAGATTTCTTTATAGCGTTGGATCATGAGAATGGGCCTCTAACACTGCATAGCTCAATTTATGATGTATTCCAGTATGTACAGGCCGGGTTGCGGAAACTCAAGGAGATGTAAATATTTAACTAATTGCACACACAAAAACACAAAAAAAAAACAAACACCTGTTATAATTGTAAAATACCAGACAAAAAAGAGGAGATTAGTTTTGGTATAAACTAGCGTTAAGGTGCGATGACTTAGACAGAAGTCCCGGAAAGGCGCCAGACAGAAAAGATGTTAACTTGGCCTCAGAGACTGTCTCATAGTTTGTCTACCAGAATATAAAAAAAGGAGGAGAACGTGTTGCTTGTGGATCAGTTGATAAATATCATAAATTTTGTAAATATTTAAGTAGGTCGTGAATTTAGTTAAGTGCATCCAGTACATTTAGGTAATGTAAATTTGTTTTACTTGCGTACATTTACGGACTATTATTATTATATTGATTAACGCTATTTAATAAATTAAATTTTTTATCGAGTAAGGTAGGGCATACTTGCGGCAGAGACAGCGGGAGACACAGTTGAAAGATGCGATAACCGTGAATTAACAAATCAAAGCTTACAATATTTATTTAGTGTTTTAAATGAAACTATTCAAATTTGACTTTTATACAAAAGTGTCGCGCAACAAGGGAATGGGGGGTATCATGTGCTCACCCCCTCCCACCACTTTTCCGTTAGCGCATTAAACAATTTTTCTTCTTCCTTCTTAGTTAAACTGTCCGATTCACCCTTTTCTGCGATTTTATAAAAATATTGCTTCTGAAAGTTGGGGAAGTCATTATTAATTATTATTATTATAATTTTTTTTTTGTTTTGAATTGTTTGAAATTGAATGAGTCAAATTGGATGTGGCCTTCTTATTTTCTATTATTTTTTTTCGGCTTTATTTTATTCTATTCGATTTATTTTTATATTTGCTTAGATTTTTTGTTAAGCTTTACCCCTTGTTTTAGCGCGGAGCAAAATGCTATGTTAGAATTATTATTATTATTATTACAAAACAAAAACAAAAAAAAAAAAAAAACTAAAGATATTTGTTGGCAAAGATTCTTTTATCTTTCAAATATATTCGTATTCTGTTTACATCTTTGGTTTTTCTTTCATTTACATATTTTCTCGATTTTTCGTATTTGTTTTTTCGGTAAGTATGTATATTCGGGGGAATTGTTAATTTGTTTACTCTTATTCCGGGTATTTTTAATTTTATTGTATATTTCCTGGAAATGCACTTGTATGTTTTCTTATTAAATTATAATCCATAAATGTTGTATTATTTTAAAAAAAAACTATACAATTATAGATCTTCCTTTAAAGTGTTATGTGATAATTGATAATCAACAAAAACGAATCAATCAAAAAATTCAGCTATTGACTGCCATTAAGGTTTATATAACACCTGGTATCCGTTTATTGTTGAAGAAAATGTTACGTTTTAAATTTTGTTCATTTTAACACTAGAACTACCAAAACCAGTCAATTTGACTGGTACTCAATTCCTTCCTTCATTTAATTGTATATTTTTATAAGAATTAAGAATTACGATATATTCAAAAATCTCTTTCCATTAATAATTATTTATTCAAATTTGAAAGCGTATTAAATTAAAGGTGCAGAATGTTGTTAAAATTCCAGACTTGCGCGCCGGTAGTTCTAGTGTTAAAGCTCAATAACGCGTGTAAAATTTAGTACAAGTGAATAATTTCGAAATTCAACTTTATTACGAAGAATGACTCTCTTATACTCATACTATAAGCTAAAAAAGTTCGTTAAACTCGCAATCTGAAGATAATCCTACAAATTAAGTTGATGTAATGCAAGTAGAATGCATTTTGCTTAATATTTTAAAAGCGTCTGGTTAATGCACTCACTGGACCACAATTTTTCTCGATAACTTCTAAAATGATTTCTGTAAAGTTTTACAAATCTATTTTATGATAAAAAAAAAATTTTGTTGGAGAATTAATAACAGAAATTCTATTGTTCGAATAGTTTGCTTCAACAATCTTTTAACTTATTTTTGTCAAATTTCGGGCATTTCACTATTCGTTAAAAATAATTAACCATATTTTGAGAATCGTAATAAATACAATTTTAAGAAGTGCTATAGTAAAAGAAAAAGTTGTTTTCATTTTAAGTGCTTCCATTTTATGTAGTAACCGGTAAGTATTTACTACGATTCATCAAAATTCTGTGTAGTAAATTTAGTAAAATACCACAACCGATTTAGCTTTTAGAAATAAATTTTTGAAGAAATCCATTTCGTCTATCAGACAACGAACTTGTAAATAAAAAAATTCTTCAATCTTCTTCAATCAAAACTGGTAAACTTCTGTTTTTTTTTCAAGATTAACTTATTTTACAGTAACTTAATACAAGATTAATAAATCATAATTAATGGAAAACAGATTAGTAGTTAAGATGTATGAATTTGATAGTCATTTATGTCATACTTTATTTATTTATTGGTTTTTAAAATCAAATATTGTTTCCATACAAAAATGATTTTCCCAATTTTCAACAAGACCTCAAAATGTGGGGAATTGAGACAGAAATGAAACACAAGTTACCTATATTTAGTAATAAAATAAAATCAAATCAAATAATCAATTGCAAATAAAATGAAAAATGTAATAAACGTAAAACGAAAGAATTGAAGAGCCTTTAAGTTTCCGATCGCAATATCCGGCCGGAGTGTTCCAGCATTGCCTATAAATGATTTGTCAATTTAATTGAAATTGTTAAGAGCCCACATAATTTGTTAAAATAAAAAAACAAATTGACAAGGCACGTAGGTAAATATTTGTTCATAATTTTCATTTCACCAATCGTTGTAATAAAGAGCCTTTTAAATGTGTGTGTTCATTATAAGGATTCAACAAAAAAAAATATGGTGCCTCTTGGCTTATGCAAAACTAAAATGAAACAAAGTAAAAACATAAGTGAAAAATTAAATCAAGAATGAAAAAACAAGGGAATCATAAAAATTGTAATGTAAGTTTTCTTGGTGTTTTTTCGCAGAGAGAAACGTTAATACTGATTGTATTCTTTTTATTTTTCCCCTTTTTTTTTATTTGTTTTTAACACTACGATTCGAATCAATGGGCGTTAAAATTTAGCCGAAAATAGGTACAAAGCGTTGCAATAAAAAAAAAGAAAAACAGAAACGAAACATAGCTAATGAAAAATGAAAAATAATAATAAATAAATGAAACATCATAGATCCAATCAAAAAAAAAGAAGGGAAAAAGCTGTTTGTCTTTTATAGGCGTTAAAAATTGCAATATAAGTGTTACTGTATGTACTATATGATGTCATCGTTACACGGGGGGTTACTGTAAGTTTGTATAAAGGGCGACCGCACAGCAAAATTAGGTGTTTTTTTTTTTTTTGTTTTCTTTATTCAAGCGATATTTAAAAATGCTGTCGTAGAGTAATTTTCCCACCACAAAATGCCTTTTTATGCCTAAATACCGAGACGTAATAATTTCAAAAAAAAAAAATAATAATAAAGAAAATAAATAATAATGATAAATGAAAAGCAATACAATCACGCAAACAATAAACAGGATAAACTTTGCTTTATGCTCAGCGTGTTTTCGTTCAAGTTTTAAATTGCATAACTTCTAATTATCGAAAAGTGTTTCCTCAGTTCGTATTAGCGTTTTACAATGATGAAAAATATAATTAAATAAAATACGTGAGAATCTGTGTAAAAAATTCTAACGATACTCAGTGAAAAAGGAACAAGCAACTAAAAATATATAGAAAATAATTCTAAAATGTGAGACTGGACTGAAAACATAAAAAATAAATAAATAAAAAGATTTGCCAACAATAAACGAAAAAAAAAAAAGAAAAATAAATAAAATGATAGCGAGCAAACACAAATGAATGCAACATAAAGCACCAGGAGAAAAAGTTATATTATATAAAGTGTATAACATAAAGGTGATATAAGTTTTACAATTTTATACTTAGCATGTACTTTACAATAAGGACAAGTAGCGAATCGGACCTATCTTAGACAACTTACTCATTGTTCAGTCAGGACGGAACCGTGCACTTCGCAGAAGGTACTTTTCAATACAACTCTCAAATCAAACCGAAACAAGTTATCATTAAACATATTTTGGATTATTAAGAATTTTGGCTTTTTTTCAATAAAACAGTAAAGCTTACTTTTCCACTTATTTCTCAATATTCTTTCACTCATTTTAGTCCTATTGTTTATATTTTATCCACTATACTATACTTTAATTTTTATCGAAGACCAAAAAGCAGCAGGTCGAGTTATTTTTCTAGTTTCTATAGTTAATTTAAAATCTGTAAACATTTTCTATTTCTGCAAAATTGGTATAATTTACGAGAAATTCAATTAGACAGGCAGACAATTATAATTTTGGTAATAAATATTTTTATCGAAAAGTTCACTGTTCCAATACTACAGGAACTTTCAAATTAAAAATCGCATTTACACTATCAAGAGCATGAGTCAATGTAAATGCAATGCTCATGTCATGAGCATCAGTCAATTTCAGAAGTGTTTTCTAAATGAAAATTACTCTGGAGAAAATTATTAATGTAGTAGTCTCTAGATCTCCACTTAATTTTCGCTCATAGACTCCTTTTTACATTATCACGGGCACTGTTTGTTATGAAAACGAACGTTGCATTCACACAACCATGAGGATCAGTCAATTTTATAACCTGTTTCTATATGAAAATAGTAGAGAATTATAAATATAGTACTCTCTTGGTTTCTACTTAATTTTCGCTTATGGGCATGTATCTTTAATCCTCGATTAATGCTCTAAACAGAGCTCGAACAAATCGAGTATGCTCAGTTCAAAGTGTGCTTAGAACACTCATATTTATTTATAAAACACTTTTTAGAGCATCATATATATGGAAGTAATATGATATTATCAAAATTTAATATTTATCATTTAAACCAGATCGTACATACTCTGAATTCAAAAAGAAACAAAACTTTGAAGCTGTAAAGAGTCTGATCTAGAAAAGAAATACCTGCCCTTTTTTGATAACTCGTGTTCTACTCTGAACTGAATAAGAAAGAAGTCTTATCATGGGCATTACTCAATTTCATAAGCCCTTCATGAGGAAAGACGATATCAATTTCAACGTTTTCGATTCTATCGGGTAAAGTAAACGACTCTTCTAATTTCAAAATAGAAATTTGGAGTATAAATTGTGAAATTGACGTTGGTTTAAAGTAAATATAAAGAAATTCAGGACTAGGTACAAAGAGAACGACATCAAAATGCATTTAAACAAGCAATCTCAAGTGAGATTTCAAAAGCAGATCCAACTAAGAGTCAATTTCGAAAAATGGAAGGCTATTTACAACGAGGATATGCACCTGAGAAAGAATAAGGTGAAGTCGCTCAAAATGTATATAAAAAGTAGACGGTTATGAAGTAAAACTAAATTTACGAAAAGTAATATTTTTTTACTTTATTATTGCTATTAGCCTTGCCCTTTATGCGCTAAAAAATACTTTAATTGATGCCTTACTCAACCTTCAAGGCATCGTGGGATCCTAATTTTTATTGCAATATTTTGAGCTCGAATTCGAGTCGTATTGATGAATAAACCATATGAGCAGTTTTTTCACAATATCCTTAATAGAGTTTATAAACGTATATTATGAAAACGAACGTTGCATTTACACTTTCATGGGCATCAGTCAATTTCTTGAGCGTTTTCTATATAAAAGTGGCTCTGTAGAAAATGTCTCTGGACTATCACTCAATTTTTGCTCGTGAACAAGGCATCAAACAGTTCCAAAATTATTTTACGTTACGCTCATGAAATTGCCTCATGTCAATGATAGTGTAAATGTGGTCAAAAACAGTATTTTACTTTATAATAAAGGTTAGATTGGTGTGGCTGCCTAGAAAGGCTCGATTAAGCCAATTTTGGCCTATTGTGTTACCACGTAGCGCAGGAGACCATGGTTATGTGTGGGATTTGAACGCACAGCCTCTGGGACGGTACACCTTATAATAAAACAATATTTAAAATCCAGAATTTTATATCGGAAATTTTGGATTCAAAGTCTAACAATTATGCGATATGCACTATGTTATAAAATTAAAAAAATTCTTAACAACAAAAAATTACCCTTTAAGAATCGAAATATTTTAGGTTAACTCGTCAGGTAACTTCTTAAATAAACCAGAAGCTCGATCATAACTTTCAATTGAAATTTCTTTTTAAATAGCTGAATTGCATACGCATAATTTTTAACACAATAAAGACACACATGGCAAAAATATTTTCTTGAAGATATTCATTTAATGCTTATTAAATAAAGTGCCCCTATTTTATTGCCATAAATTGCCTGTCTGGACTATGAATTGTAAAAATCATAAAAATTTCATCTCAGGTACCTGGAAGATGTTTACAGATGTTTAATTATCCTTCTATTATAAACTTCTCTACCTTTCAACGTAACACTAAATTTATAATCATTACTCATTTTAAGAAAAGCAAAAGTATAAATAACCTTTTTTGAAGGGATGTTGTTGGCTTAATATTTATCAATTTATGTGTGGTAAATTTTGTTCATACATTTTTATAAGTAATTTATTTCAATAATTTTATTAATACAATAAATAATGTAATACACCACTTTAAAATTATTCTGTAAACAAGAAAAAAGAAGTATATCATAGACCAAACAATAAAATTGCTAGTGCCTCGCATCAGGATTCCGGACATTTATTTTATTATTATTTAAATTTTATTAAATATTTATTTTTTGTTTTAAATTTCCTATAAATTTTGTAAATAATCTTCCTTTTGTAATCATAAAATTTATTTTCTATTTCCTCAATTAGTTAGATCAATTAAGTTTTACTGTTAATAATCAAAACAAAACAAACAAAAATTAATTGAACATAAAAAATTTATTAAAAAAAAATATGTAGGAAATAAATCAAACAGGAATAAGTCACACAAACTGACTGTCAGGCATACCAGTTTAATGGTATGAACTTATTTAATGAATAATAGACTAAATTTTCTAACAAGAGGGCTATTATTATAAATGTAATAATTTTCGAATCTAGGTAAAGGTAATAAAACTTGAAAAAAAAAATACAAAAGAAAATTGAATAAATTGATTTACGAGTAGGACAATTGAACACAAGCACGAATATTGAAATAAATACAAAAGAATTAAGAACAATTTAAAAAAAAACAACACACTAATTAAAAATAAAAAAATAAATAAATAAAAAACATTGTAAAGAAAAATGATAGAGGCAAGTAACAGAAATAAAAAAGAAACATTTAAATTTGTTATAAAATTGATATAGAGGCGTAAAACAAAGTGGGGTCGTTGAATTGATCGTAAATCATTAAGTATAAATAAAAATTAAATATGAAATAATAAAAACAAAACAAAAAAAAAATGTATACATGAAGCTATTTTTTAATAACTAATTTGTACAAATCGAATTTTTATGAAGTAAAACACAGAGGAATCTTAGGTGGAAGAAATAAAAAGAAGTAACTGATGAACAAGTAACCTACAAAGTAAGCAGTAACTAACTCTTAAGGCAGATTTAGTATTTTATTATCAAGATGAAAATCGTAAAAAACAAAAAACAAAAAAAACTCATAGTGGAAAAGATGGTCAAGGAAACAACAGACACACACGTCAGTGGCGTTGTTGCGATGTCGCCAATACGGCACATGGCATTGATATTAACTACTAAGGGGTATACATAACGTAGAATATAAAGGATCAATAACGAGAGGAAATTTGAATTTATTGACATACTAATTATAGCTGATAGCGGTTACTATAAGTAAACAACATTATTGTATATAAACTGGTGAAGGAACATTATAGGTAAGATTGTAGAGGAACAAAAAAGGTAAAAACAAACAAAAAAAAAATAAAATTTACGTGATTACAAAAAAAAAATATACAAATTCGCCTATTTATAAACCTCTGAAAATTTCAAAGATCCCAATTACTTTAAACCAGATACCCAAAACTTTCCGTCCCTACCTCTTTCTTAACCAATGAAATCACTATTTACTTCGTAACTAGCCACACCCACCAAACCTACCTAAGATCTACTCGTATGTACCTGAGAAGGAAGTATGTTTTATATCTTTCAGGCTATTGGTTATATCTTGGTTTTAAAGCTTAGAAAAGGTCTAGAAGATATTTTAACCATCGGCTTAAAAGCGATTATCATTTAATTTTTATCGATCAGTCCTCTTTGATGGCTCAAAGGGATAGTTGTGGATTTGTAAAATAATATCATAATCATGATAATTGATGCAATTTGTTAATTGTTACTTGTGTTTTGTTTTATTTACCAGACATTAAAATCATTTAAAATTCCATCAAATGTGAACGATGTTGTGATTTTTGTGTAACATCAAAAGTTATGGCATCAATTTTTAAAAATGATATGAATACTCAGAAAGTTTTTTCCAGGTGAGTGTGATTTTTTTTATATTTTTATACCCCTCATTAATGACACTTTTATAAATTACAGAGCCCTCTTGGTAAAAACGATCCAATCGAATCGAAAAGTGCTGAAGAACATTTTCCTAAAATTTTCATAAATTTATTTTAATAACTTATGACTTAAATTAATTTTTGCGTTCAAAGTCCTAAAATAATTCGATTAGAAAAGTCCGATAGAATTATTTTGAAGTTATGTACGGAAAAATTAACTAGAGTCAAAGGTTACTAAAATAAATTTATAAAAACTTTATGAATTTTATGAAGGAATTTTTTAGCCAAAAAAGTGTTTTTGTAAGCTTCTTTTAGATTCGATTGGATCGTTTTCAAGTTAAGATTAATGGCAGAGCAAAACAATTTTATATTCAGCGCTTGCTTTTCTTAAGCTGAATTGAGTAGTCGTTTTCAGAAATTGTATTCTCAAGTGCAGGAGTATTTTGGGCTGATAAAATTCATAAATTATATCATACTTTTAAATTTATCTCAAAGCAACGTTTTAATATTATAGTGTATCCTTTTTCTATATTAAGTATTACTAGTTACCGTCACTTCCTTTTATTATTTTAAACATTAATAGCTAAGAGTAAACTAATAAAATATTAAATCCATTACTTATTATTTTGTTCACTTTTGCTTATTGACTATTTAACTTTTCTAAATCATCTCCAATCATAAAAAAATAATTAAAATAACAAAAATATAAGGATATGAATATGCAAAATGCATAGTATTCATTTTAAATGATAAGAAAATCTACAAATTCTTAAAGTCTGTCTGTTGCACAAGTTATAAAATTTTCAATTTTTTTTTACTCCCACTCCCGTATAAGTAGCACTTGCACAGTTAGGAGACCGAAACACGACTACTGCATTTATGGAATAATTTTTTTTCTCAGTCCTGTCGCTTTAGTGTTAGCCAATTGTTTACAAAGTAAAAAATATAAGCAAAATTGTAATTTGATTCCTTTAAAGATAAATTCTATCACTACATACCGGACTTATGATTCATTTTCAGCGACTAAATGTACAAAAATCGCATATTTATAGAGTCTTAAAGGTTTCAGTCTTATAGTGCGGCTCTGTCAGCGACGTTCAGATTTATAAAAAAAAAAAAAAATATTGTGAAATTCTCATGATATGCAGTTTTGAGATTCATTCCGTGGTGTTTGCTTTTTTTTTTTATTTTATTTGTTTTTTAAAGAAAAATATATTTAAAACCATTGTGCGGCTCACAATCAGTTTAGAATCAGAGTGCAACAATCAACGTTCCATCGTCTCCGACAGACATAAATTGCTATCGTCAGCATTTTCAAAATACAAATACGATAAAATACATTTTGAAGCATTAAAATGTAAACAAATGTGAAAGCAGAAGAAGTTTTTATGGTAAAATTTGTGAAAGGAGACAATTAATCCAGAATAAATAAGTTAAAAATAAAATTAGTTATTGTTAGGTATATGATCAGTTTTTACATAAACAATAGAACCACTAATGGTTTGACTATTTACTATAAATTAAGTTAGAACCACAAAAAATTAAAAACACCAGTTTCAAGGTAAGTTTCAAAAACGATCGTGATCGAGATCAATGATCGCAAAATTATTTGCTTTGTTTTAAGAAATAACAAAGCATTTAAGCAAAAACCTTTTAAACGCTATAAGACTGGAATTTTTATGAACAGAAGATCTTACGATAAACAAATGATATAATCAGATTTTATCTAAAGCCAACAAATAATTAATATGACTCGATCTATTGAAATGATCGGTTCTGGTAATTTTCAAGGCAATTTCCGTGCTACTAGAAGGTAGTATAACTTTAAGACCTCAACATTATTTATTTATTTTGTATTTCTACATTTTATTTTTAAATTTTAGATTAACAACATCTAACCTAAAAAGGAATGATACTAAGAGTTTGTTTACTACATTGACTAAGGTAAGATATGAAGATTATTATAAAAAATATAAAATTTTACTAATAAAATCATCAGGTACCACAATGCAGCGAAAGCAGAATGATTGAAAATATATTAGGCGATTTTAAAGAAGTTTATCGTCTTGTATCGAGAGAAAAGGACTATTCAACAATTGTCGGTATTATTCCATCAAAAACAGGCAGTATTCCATCATCACAAAAGAAAAAATTGAAAATGCATTCTCCTGGTTCATATTTAGATAAATTACAAAGTTCTGCAATTCGATTGAAAACCGAAAATAAAGGAGACTCAAACATGGGGCCAGAGGAATATGAAGTATGATTTTTATTCGATTTTTTTTTATTATATATAAGAATTTTTCACTTATTTTCAGCTTCCTAATGAGTCCCCGAAATGCGAGGACATCAAAGTGATGTTAGAACAAATGATCGTTAATATCACACCTATTACTCCACTGCCTTCTACACCGATGGTAAGTATTTTTATTTTAATTTTTAATACGTTAACACTAATGATTTGAATTCAGCTATAAGCTATATAAGCTGAATGGACGTCTATAGACTTCATTTACGTTAACGTATTAAAGAGATGTATTCAATTTTTTTCTTATTTATATATTTTTCATTTGTCCACTTTTACAGATAGACAGATTCAACGACCACGAAAATACTTTCAAAAGCTGCAATCAAGCAACTTTGAAAGATAAAACGATCCTCATAAGGACTATTATCAAACCAATTGAATTTGTTAAAGTAAGACTATTAAAATTTTATATTTTTACATTTATAATGCTTTATTATTACAGGCTTCAACATTTACTGAATCTAAAAGGGTCCAAGAAATCAACATCTTCACTCCATCTGAAAGTGACATTAAAAAGAATAGTGCTAATAGTGATATTACCACAAAATCTGCAGACTGTGATCAAAGCAACGCTGTTGAAAGCGGTAATTCGAGTAGTAGCAGCTCTTCATCTTCTATTGACTCTAGTGAATCTTCAGACTCAGAAAGTGACTCCTCTAGTAGTGAAGATAGTGAAGTTAAAAATAAGCAAATCGTAAAAAGAAATGCAGCCGGTTCGTCAAGTGCAAAACCAGTTAGAAATATTTTAGTGCCAATACGTTCATTATCTGATTCAAGTTCTGATGATGAAGAACCATCAAAAAATAAATTAAAAGATTTAAACAAAACAGCTAATATAAAAAACTCCTTGAATACATCAAATAATGAATTCATAAAATCTCCAATTAATGGAATCGTTACAACAAAATTATCAAATCAATTTAACGGACCTCAAATACCACAACAAGCTGCAATAAATCAAACTATTATTCAATATAAAAATTGTATACAAGTTGATAACTTGGAAAATAGAGGCCCTACTTACAGGACTTATCCTGTAAGAGGAGTTGGTAAAAAGCGAAACGTCTGCTCTAGACGACCAAATGCTACATGTCTATCTACTTTAAATACATCATCCAAAAAAATTGATACAAAAGTATGTGCACAGCCTAGTCAAAGTTTTGAAACTACAAAGCCCTTTATTTGTGAGCCGAATGTACCTAATATTGATGAAAAGTGTCTACGCACCATTAAAAGTCCTAGTGCTAAATATCTAGAAGAAACTGAATCACATTTAAAGTCTAGCACATTACCGGTATCCTCGTCGTCGGAATCTTCGTCATCTTCATCATCCAATTCTTCATCGTCTGATTCCTCATCGTCCAGCGATTGTTCTTCGTCCAGTTCAGATAGTGAAGATGAAGAATCTCCTTATACTGCAGTAGCAACTAATAATTCTTCTGATAGTCAAAATGCTGAAAATATCAAAATAAAAAATATACCACAAGAAAATGCACTATTTAAAAAATTAGATTACAGTAAAAATGAAAATTTATGCTTTCCAGAAATAACTTCACAAAATTTAAAA
The DNA here is from genome assembly GCA_963969385.1 of Philonicus albiceps. Classification (NCBI taxonomy): domain Eukaryota; kingdom Metazoa; phylum Arthropoda; class Insecta; order Diptera; family Asilidae; genus Philonicus; species Philonicus albiceps. The sequence goes on from OZ017775.1 coordinate 9,824,831, forward strand.
TCGACTACACCGATAGTGCAAGAAAAGGTAAATTCTCTTGTAAAAGATACTAAAAAAGTCTTAAAATCAAAGACGATAGTGGATAATCGAAACATACCATCATCGAATTGTAACGCATCTCAAAAACCGAAGTCAACATGTAAACCAACGAATAACACTATCAAATCTTCAAAAACTTCTAATTCCAAGAATATAAGATCTTCAAAAATAAAAAGTCGTGAGTTTATTGAAGATTCTGATTCATCTTCCGATGAATATGATTCTGGAAGATTGTCTGCTGCACGAATACGACCATTTACGAATCAAAATCAAAGAACAAACAAAACGGCATCCCTCGACTCTGATTTGTCTTCTACAATATCTACTGCAACCGTAATTTCAGATGCAATTCCCAAAACTCTGTCTACGAGAACAAATCAACAACCATTCGAATCTAATCCTAATTTTGCGACGGAAACTGTTACAATTTCAACAATAATTCCAGACAAAAGAAATGAACAGCCCTCAAGTTCAGATGCAGATTCAGAAAGTCAATCTGATGATACAATACAAAAGGTATGTACCATTGTATTTCTGTTTTATTTTGTAGCTAGTAAAAAATTAAAATAAATGAAATTTTACCTTTTAACCTTACAGAAATGCGACAAAAAATTCAAAGTGGATAGTAAAAAAAAGCAAGCATTACCAAAAGTCTTTGGACGAATGCTGTACAAAGGAAACTCTTCTCAAAGTTATCGCAACTACAATAAAACTTCTAAAACTGAAACATCACAGAAAAGCAATAATCTCAAAAAAGAAAATGAACGAGAAATAAGTAAGACCTCGACAAGTATCTCAAAATCAATGAATAGGACACCAATTAAGCTAAAAATTGATTTGAAACGTCTCCGGTGTTTTAAAAATGATAATGAAACCGAAGACGATAAAGTTCAAAAATATTCTTATCACAGTGTGGATCACAAGCAAAAAAGCGATCGAATTGATGTTTCCAGAAAACTAACAGAAACAGTCCGTGAAATCGATAAATTATCTAAAATACCAATTAAAAAAAAGGATCCTGAAGATATTTCCCGCGACAGAAATGGCTCTACAGATCATATTCAAAAACATCATCAAACCAAATCTATCAACAACCATTCAAAAATAACTACATCGAATTTTAGCAATTCTAAACTTCAACCAAAACGGATTGTTCAGAGCATTGCTAAGAACACCAAAACCCATAACATTCCAACAAAACAAAATATTGAGTCAAATAAAAGAAAAAGGCAAAAACATGATAATAAGAGCAAAACCTTTAGCCCGGATTATACAAAAACGAAAGATAACCGATATTTGCCAAACTCCAGTACTTCAAAACACGATAAAGTTTTGAAATGTACTGAATCATCCAAGGTTGAAGGTAGGCATAATAATTCATTTAAAACACCAAAACTTCTAGAAGGCATTACAACTAAATCAGACTCTATAAATGATCAAAATTCGTCAATGTTAAACAAGAATGAAAGAAAACATCAACGATCACTGTCTTCTGATCGCAGAGATAAGGATCAACAAAATTCATCATCGAAAAATATTGAAAATCACCTTTCAAAATCAGAATTTATGTGTAAAAATGAGGGAGCAAGCACATCGTCTTCTAAAGATCGTGCAAAAAAGCATAAACGAGAAAGTGTCGATGATTTTAGACATAAACATCGAAGATTGGATTGTGATAATAGTGCTGAATATCAACATCAAAGAATGTCTTCTAATCATTTAGAGGATACACATAAAAAATCGCTGTCTGATCATAGTCAAGTAGATCGAGAAAGTAAACACAAAACATCTGATACCAATCGCCAAAAATCATCTTCACACAATCGTAAAGGGTCGTCTTCTAAAAACAAAAGAGATGATCTTAAGGAAAGGACATATTTAAAAACAACTGATCATAAAAATCACAAACAGGAGGAAAGGATGAGTAAGGGTTTTGAAAGCGCAGTTACAGATGCAGCGGTTAAAGGTCAACGAACAGAATTAGATAAAAAGGAAAGTGACAATCAGTCATCGTTTAAGAGCAGAATCCTCAGTGGAACTGATAATAAAACAATTAAACAGGAAGAAACCCATTCTAAAAAAGGTACCGATGAAAACAAGTCAGATCGACACTTTTTGGCGCCTGTAAAACCAGCTCTAGGTGGAAATTCCCAGCCTAAAGAAGGTAGAACATCCTCTGACTCGAGTACTGAACTTGAAAATCCCATTAAACGTCGTAAGCCCAGTGCAAATAACTGCGCAGGCAAGAGGGTGAAAATTAGCCAAGAGGTATAGCGAAACTCGTCCTTTTAGCTGGAAAATATATAAAACGCTTGGTTTATGCTTTTTGCAGCAGGGCAATAAAGAGCCAGAAAAGACTGATCCGGCCGTTTCGCCTATTTCATCGGATTGGATTTGCGAAGACGATGATGAATCAGACGAAAGACCAGGACAATTCTTTGCCAACTATGCATCCTTCGTGCAAAAAATTGATGAGATTGAAATACTGTAAGTGTGTATTTTATTTCCATATATGCCATATATAACAGAAAGTATATAACAAGAACAAGGGACATTATTTTTAAGCTATTCTAGTTACTAAACATCTTTAATTGAATGCCAAATTTTTTAAATTAACACAATTTTAGGACATTTTAGATAATATAACTGTTATACTTTAGAATATTCATTATATTTTTGAAAAAATAACAAATTATTTACAGAGACAGGGAGACATTGATCGGCCGAGGAAGAGAACTGAAACATGCAGCTGACACCGACTGTTATCACATGAGGCAAGTGCTACTTTATTTGGATTCCTGCTTATATTATATGAGGGCCACTGCTCTTCCTGTGCCAAATGATCGTACGGCTGCTTCACGATTAAGTTTGGAAACCCTTCCTTTAATTACGTAAAATATTTATCAGTTGCAGTTATCAAAGTATTAATTAATTTCTCCTAATAGTTTTACACGGAAGCGATGTAGCATCGAAAAAAGCAGCGAGAAGAATAAGGATAAATTCCGGATCATCAATATTTTGTGGTAAGCTATTCAGCTTCAGTCTCTTATAGCTGAATTACATGTTATTGAAATTTAGCTCTTATAAATAAAATGAAACGTATCTCATATAAAGAATTACTAATCATATTATTATAAATTTATATTTTTAGTTTGCGATGTGAAGGAATTCTTTATAATCACCTCTTCAAGCTAAAGCAGCATCAATGTTTTGAAATAATGAGAGAAATTGAAGACTTCTTCGATACTGGCAAAGGTGATTTGTTGAGAGAAAATACTCCACCCTCTTCCTCGCCAGGAAGAGAACATCCCTTTTTGCCGTCAAATCGACTCCTTAACACCATTCAGAGGCAAAATGCTTTCTTGCAATATCTTACGCATAGCCAAATGCTGTGGGAGAAGGCTGATAAGCTTACTGCGAACTTTGAAGGTATGTGACCCATTCTAATTCAATTATAATTAACTAATTATTATTATTTTTTTTTTTTTACAGATTTCTTCCGTGAACTAAATGTTGAATATGGAGAAATGTCTGTGTACAAGCCCATGACACATGTTTACAATTTTACAAGAGGTGCAATTGCTAAATTGCTCAAACAGCAATAAAAATTAAATTTTACATCAAAGCCTACGTACGCAAAATATCTACATAATTTGCAGAAACACTGTAGACGAAAAAGAACTGGTTGTAAATAGAAACTGTTTAATTTATTTTATATAAAAACTTTTAAAATTTAGTCTTTGTAAAAGTAATAGCTTTATAACGCATCATTTACCTGTTAATTTGAGATTATTAATTTTGATATAATTGCTAACAAGGATAAAAACTGAATTGCTATTACTGTGATAACATTTTTATACCACCAACAAATTCATATTAAGAAAAAAAATAAAATATAAACCAAACTTTAACAGATTAAATAAATCTAAGTTAAACAGCTATAAAATTTGTTTTTCTCTAAAGAAAAAAGAAAAAATATGAATGTGTCTCAATTTCTTAAATACAAAACTTCATCGCCGGAAATCGCACAAATTCGTAATTAATTTAAAATTAGAATACGCAGGTACTTTATTTAAAAACTGTTAACTTTTAGGTATCTACTTAACAATTATTCAGCTCACAAATTATAGCAACCCACCTTTGGAACCAATCAAAATAAAAAAATTCCAGTCTAAATTGATATAAAAGTAAAATTTTGAAAATCCAAAAATTCCTACCAAAATTACAAAATAGTGTTTTAAAATCTGCCATAATAACCTTTTACAACTGAAATCTCTTAACCTGTTAGCGTTGTGTTCGAATCAGGAAAATTCGAGAATTTCTAAAGACGAAAAACCCAATTCGAGTGGTAAAAAGCGAAAACTGGAAGTGCTCCCAACTATAACAGAGCAAGATGATGAAACGATATCACCCAAATCAACCAAAACTTCTTCAGTGTCGGAGGTTCGAAAAAGGTTTACAATCTCAAAATGTTTGTACCTTTTACTACCCTACTAAAAATTAAAAACGGGTTTCAGGTTGAAGAAAACACGAGTCAATCATCGGGTTGGAATTGGTTCCTCATCGTCGGATTCAGAAAAGGATAAACATTGCAAAGTTTTACGTACCTCCTTTTGGATGGATTACGGTGACGAAGGCGAAATCTCTCAACATCGTAATATTAGCCAAATTTATATAATTTCGCAGCTTAAGAAGCTGAACCAGCCCGCTGAAGAAGATGACCCGAACTACGATGCCGACGTCGAATCCAACGCTGACGATGACCAAGAAAGACGATAAAGAAATCGATTTTGAAATTAAATGCACATTTTCTTTCGATTCTTACATTCAATAAAATTGTGAATCAGTCTACAAGACCCAACTCAGTCAGGAAAGTCATTGGATAAATTTAAAAATGCAATTTTAAAATGCTGATGCACAATTCAGCTCCAAAGACTACTACGCTGAATTATACAAAAGCATTCAGCGCCGCACAAACCCATTTTTGAGATTTAAATTTGCTGGTCATAACGTTTTTCTCATTTTAAAGATTTCATTTTCCGTCCTAAAAACATTCACTTTTTTGGGTCACTGATTCTGGGGAATATTTAATTTAATTTTAAAGTTAAAATTGAATTACAGGAAAAGAAGGGCTGGTTCAAGAGGTTTTTATATATTTTTTTAGGTGCGAGATAGACTTGGGCCCTATGCTTGAATACATTCGGATCGGATTGAAGCTCCTTTTGAATTCAAATTTCATAATAAAATTCCTAAATTTGTATCAAATTGTTTTCTGTTAGCTTTAACTTTGTTTTCTCGTTGAAAAACGATTAAAATAATTTGATAGAAAAATCCAAAAAGGATTATTCTGATTTTTTTTTGCGGGAAAACTAATTGGAATCAAAAGTAACTGAAATGAATTTTTAAGAATTTAAGGAACTTTTACCTAAAAACGGCTTTTCTAAACTCCTTCCCATTTGATTCGAACGGAATTCAAGAATAGGGGCCCAACTGATGCCTTTTTGCCAATTTACCAAAAACTTTCACAATTTACATTTATGAATTTTTACACATCAACTTTTAGAAATTAATTATAAAAAACGAAAAGCGATTTACAGGGCATTGAAACGCACATCGCTATAAATATTTAAATTTTTATAAAATGTTGCCTGGCTTCTTTAAAAAATTGTGTTCAACTTTTAATTCCCCGACTGTGAGAACATCGCATTTCCCCATCCAGCCAGAAGCAACCCCCTATTCAACCATAGAGCTCCCCTCCCCTTAGCAACGTTCAATAAAATCCTACGAGACAGCACGGCGCCTCGTCGGAGAAGGACCCGTCAGCATCCGCGGAGGAAGTGAGCCAACTCTACTGTACTTGGGTGCGATGCACTCACAGGGGGGAGCAGGAAAACTACTCAAGGTCGGTCGGGTTGCTCGTGCCAGACACCGCGTCGACGGACCTCGCCGGCGATCAGCGCAACGCAACAACAAATAAGTCGAGTTTGCGTTACGATGCGACAACCCGACACACGGCCCCCTCGCCCTTAACCCACCGGCTCTATCCAAGCATTTTCAATACGCGCGACAGTCGGCCTAGGTGCACGTGTGTAGGCGCCGCTCTAAAAACACACACACTCTGGAGCCTTGGAGCACATCCTGAGAGGGGGCGATGGTGCGCGTGACGTACGTACGTTCAGTTCGTTCGCCTGACACCACCGCATAGGACCCTACTCGGCGAGCCAAGCAGCAGGTGTCCGCCGCCTAACGGTTATGTGGATTTGTTTTCAGTTTTCCTTGTTCGATTCGGTTGCGTTTTGCTTTTCGCTCGCATTTTTCGCGACTTTTCGTGGGGGTGTGCTACGTTTCTGGGGTGCTTTTCTCACTCGGATCGTTTACTTTTTAATTCTGAATAATGTCGCGTTTTTCATTTTTATTTTTTTCTTATTTTCGCAAGATTCAGCGGAAACCGTTGGTTAAATAGTGCACTGAAAATAAAAATGTCACAAAACAAAGGATATTCAAAATGTTTCCAGGAATGAGAAAAGTTACAGGTGAGTTTTAGTGAAAATGGGTTTGCCGCGGTAATTGTGGGACTTTGGGTGAATCTATTTAAGGAAAAACTGAAATCAACTTCCAGATTCTGGTTCTCTTCACGAGGCATTGATTTTTTGGAAGTATTTAAATTAACGGTTATTTAGGGGGATAAGCTACGAAATTTAAGTTTTGAAAAATAAAAAAAACTTGAATTTCGCAATGCATTTTGAAATTAAAGATCGACCAATAAGGGGAATTTTGCATAATTTGTACAAGTTTTAATTTTTTTTTGAAGGTATGCGATGGGTTGAAATTCCGGCGTTACGAAAAAGCACTGTGTTTGTGGGAATGTGTGAAATTGTTCTAATTTTGGGTTGCCAGATGCAATAAAAACGTAATTTTATTTGAAATTTTCACAACTAGTCATATTTTATTAGCTAGCTCGATTTAAAAGAAATCGCAAGTAGCTATTATTTGTGTATATTGAAAACGAGTAAAAATAAAATGCTATTTTTAATTTCCCTGTTTTTATTACGGTTAAATACTTTGGAAACAATTTTTAAATTTTAAAAACGTTCCTAACAATTTAATTATTTCTGTTGTACTTGTATTGATTAATAGCGTCCTTAAAACGTGATTTATTTATAAAACCGACCACATAACCAAATGACTTGAAATTATTATCAGAGGAATATTCTGCCCTCATGTATAAACCACGTCAATGCTATTTTTATATGCTCCTAGCAACTTAAAATATCTAAAATATAATTCCTATCCTCTAAATGCAGAATTGCTTGTTGCCGCCCTTAAATATGAACTAGTGCGGAATGAAATTTTAAAAGGATCTTATACTTAGTCATCTTATTTCTTAAAGTACGATAAAATCGAGCTCAGAGTACAGAGAAAAGAAAAACTGCATTTTTTCTCAGCATTCATTATGTAGGGTAAATGTATAACTTCACGTCAATTTAAGGAAATGCTATTTATCAGTAGGACGAAGCTCCTAAATAGAATTTACTTACAATTGTGTCCTACAATCTGTATATATAAATTAAAAACTTAAAGCGATTATTTTAATATTACTTCACACGAAAATCACCAAGTCGTGTCTAATGAAAAAATAAATTACAAAGGATCATGATCAAACAATTTGCAACAATCATTGGATGCTACCACTTAAAATTACACATACATTTTACAAGTGAAGTAACAGTAACGGAGAGTATTGTATTTATGTAATACACAATTATTCAAAACAAAGTTTATACGAAATTAAAACTTAATAACAAGGCCTTGCCTTACCTTTTAATTTTTCACTACCATAATTAACTACAAAATAAGAAATCCTGTCTTATTTCGCATGCCGGCACTTAATTAATTGAATTCAGACAATTTAACTCTAAAACTCTAAACCAATGTCCTTGTAATTTACATAGGTGGAAACAGACATATCCACCTATTTGAGGGTATAAAATGTTTTACAGCAAAAAAAAAAAAAAAAAGATGAACTGGACGCAAATTGGTGCGTTTGCTCTACTACTACTAAGTAAATAATTGACAGCATGATTTCGACCTTATTATAAAATTCTGAGTATATATAGTACATACAGGGTGTTCGGATTCTACGTAGGAAATGCTGTACCAATCGATCCCTTAGGGTGTCTAGACCAAACTTTTGTTTTAGACGCCAATCTCATCCCCTTCACGGCTTCACTTAAATCCTTATCGATCCTTCTAAGGATATTTATTTCAAAATAAAATAAAAATATCTTTCTAATGATACCACACTTGGTAAGATCCTTTTTTAAATGTAGGACTTATAGAGGTTCAAATTAAAAAAAAAAATAAAAAATAAAAATCGTCCATAGACATTTTTTAAAAAACAGACATCTTTTAACGAACATTTCAATAAATTTTGATTTTGAACTCTTATAACTCCTATATTTGGAAACGGTTTTAATGAGTGAGGTATCTTTCAAAAGGTACTTTTATCTTTTTCTAATGGGCCTTTGCTCGATATCCTGCGATATTTTTAAAAGGATATATAAGACCTTAACTCTTTCTTGACTGGAGGTGAAAAATGTGAGATAAGTGAGCGCACCTTCTAAGAAACGTTGGTTTTGAGAGGGGAGGAGTGAGTTTAGCGTTTCCTATATACAACCCGATAAATTCCTTTTTCTATTGTAAAAGTCTGTAGCATAGTCAGTCAGTCGTATTAGTCTTTTGGACAGTTAAATAATTTCGATGATTCCCAGTATTCGGATTTAATTTTCTTTCGAATATGAAATTTCTACTAATTATATATGGAATACTTGATAATTGATTTGCATTGGCAGCCCTTCGTACGCATTTTCAATACGTAGCTTAGCCTGGGAAAGCTCTCGGTAGGCTTGAGCGTGCAATTAAGCTGTATTATAGGCCTTCGCCGTTTAACATTTAATCGGTGAAACGTATCAATCAAAAATTGCGTTCATCCATCCATTTTTCCACTGTTGGCAGGTGGCTATGGGCACCCCATCGACGATAACGGCGTCTTCACTACATAGCAAGTAAACGCAACAACGCCGGAGAGGTACAGTTAGGACGCGATATACTACTTAGAAACTACTACGCTTACTACAAAGAAAACTAACACAATCTTGGGTCTGGTAAACAATAGAGGCCAAAGGAAAAGCTTTTCCTCGAAAGTTTTACTCCATTCCAGAAATCTTGGGGCTCGTCCCGTAGTCCATTTTCCCCAGGAGCATCTCACGCGTTGTTGAGCCAGCCACCTCCTAACGCTGGCTCTGGCAGTCTTGGTCCTGGTGGTGGATAGGTCCCGTCAATTCGAGACGCGAACGAGGCGCCTTTTTTTAAACCGATTCCGGCCCTGGACCGGTCCTAACACACTGCTCTGTTCGCTCTCCGTCGCCGCGGGCACCACTCGTTTGTGTCAAAGACCAGTGAACTTTGGTGCATGAATTGAATTAAGTTTCACCGGGTAGAGTCCCGTTCCAATCTCGGAGTCCCGGTTTCGTTTATAATGTAACGTGTGACATAACGGGAAGATGGGACAACGATAAAACGTTTGAGGAAGGGAGCAGGGGCACAAGTGTGTTTAGTGCATTCAACACATTTCTCCGTTTGTGGTAGGGGAAATAGTGGAAGTTGGGTGGGGGGATAAGGGTTCAGGAGTGGATTTAAAAGGGTTGTTGATGCAGTTTCTGGTTGCTTAAAGGGATAATTATAATATCTGATTTATAAAATTATCTTCATGGTATTTTTCAAAATAAGAAAGAAGTAGATGTAAATTACATTTTATAGTAGTACTTGACATTACGTTTCTTTTATGACTTAAGCTCCTTAATGGGTTTTCGACTTTATAAAAATAAGTAAGGAGGGAGAATTTTTCAATGTTCACAATACGTTCAAATATTCTTTTAAAACCTCTATTCATTATTAATTTATTGAAAATAGGATCAGGGGTCTTACTTAGAAACGAGGCGAAACATTTATTCGTTTGTATTGTCTCAGACTTTTAACTATATTTTTTAAATCTTTTCTACTCTGGTTATGCTCATTTTTAGGTAAATACCCAAAAATTAGCATACACCGATTTAGAGTTTATTAGGGGTTAAAAATTATATTATTTATTACTAATTAATAAAATTAGCGTGCGAGCTAACTACAGCTACACTCTTCTCTAATTTTCCTATTCAAAAATTACCAAATTTTCCTAAAAGGAAGTTAACAAACTTGTAACCGCTATTCCGTTTATTACGTAGAATTTATCACATATTCGGCTATTTTTGTTTTTATTTGTTATTATAAATTTAAAATTATTATTACTCCCTGAGTTTAAGAAATTCCAATAAGAAGTATAACTGCGAACACGAGTTTACTCGTGAGCGGTTAGCAATGTTTGAACATTAAAATCTCGAATTAATTCCTGGCCGAACAACAATGCGTTAAAATGTTGAGGTAAATGAAATAATGGACAAAGTAAATTGAATTGAATATCGTCGTAGATCTTATTACAAAAACCTGCTTACAACCGGGTAGAAAAAAATGGGATTTAAATTTCTAAAATCCTACCGATATGAGACTTGGAGCAAGAATCGTGTTGCACCATTGTCTAGACATCGGAAGTCCCCGGATAGTCCGAATGGCCCCATGAATTAATAAAAACTTAAGCGTGGTTTATACTGTTGCCCCATTTTTCAATGAATGCTCAACGCACGATTGATTTCGTTCACAGTTTATTTATATATATATATATATATATTTATATATATTTATGTTGCTTTATGCATAAGTACATAAATACATATTGTAAGTATATTTTTTTATTTCTAGTAGTGTATTGTTCTCGTCTCGCTTATCTCCAACCAGAAGCTTTTAGGAAGTCGTGTGTTAGGGCTGCAACCGACATTTATGTATATATATTTTTTTTTTTGTTTTAAACATTTTCTTCTCTTTTTGCATAAAAGTGTTTCTAGACAGACCTACACACTACTGTTGGAGTCTGCGAGTGGGGTGCATTGGGGGCTGCTGCTGGAATGATATGGCTCTGCACTGGAAGACCGTCTACCCAGTGTCCTACATATTGCGAAAATGCTCTAAAGATAGGGGTTTTGTATTTTTATCTGTTTTTCTTGTCTAGTTTTATAGCATTTGCATGAAGAAGGTGTTTGTGTACTAAATACTTAAAAATATATAAGAAGCCCCTCAAGGAAAGCGTGCAATCTTCTAGGAATGATGAAAAATGCGTTCCTTTAAGTTGTCTTTTTTTTTTCTCTCTTTTGGGAGGCTATGAAAACACTGTTTCCATTGCGAAAAGCTCCCCTTTTTCTTTGTGGGGAGTTTTGTTAACTGGATGGATTGAGGCTCTCTGTATTGCATAGATCTCCAACGTATAGGCGGTTGACTCTGGCTTGGGGGGACTGAAAGTTTTTTTTGGGGTTCTGGTGGTGTATGTGATGGAGCTCCCCCAGTAGCGTATTCCAGTGGGTTCCCATCGAAAGTGGCGACGACCCCTTCGGCGAGCGGCGAGCAGACTGTGTGCCCCCATTTAGTTCTTGCACTCTCTGAACGCAAGTTGTGTTTTTCATTTACCTCTCTCTGGTCCGTTTTCACCTCCACAAAACTGGGAAAATAAAAATAAAAAAGATTTTTATTAAAAAAAAAAAAATAAATAAATTGAGAAAAGTTGTACAACCATTTTCATTAACGAAAGCAAAAAAAAACAAAAAAAAATAACTAATTATAATAAATACCGCTGTTTAAAGGATTTAATTCCCGTGTGTGGTGGGGGAGCTGCCGTCGTCGCCGGTGTGCCGCAAGGATCCGGTCTTTGTCGTTGTTAGAAAAAACAAAAAAATCGCCCGTCACTCTTACTCGTTATCAGTTGCTTTTTAATGCCAGATCTTGCCGCTGTCGCTGCTACCGCTGTGCCGTTAACATTTACCGTTAATCGCTTTATATTCTTGAAAAAGTGTAACGATAGTGTTTCAAAAGTACAATTATGATTCGTTCTAAGCACTGCACTCATCGGTGAATGTCTTCTGATAAATGTCGGACGGCAGCAGCAGCAGCAGCAGCAGACAGTTTTCAACAGTTTGAGAAAATTTGTCTGCAAAAAAGAAGGGAACAGGGAGGTAAAGGAGGATATTTCACACACGTCCGCCCGCCCCTACAGCTAGCCCCAGTGAGCCATCCTACACATCATCATCATCATCGAGGTGGTGGAAGAGGAAGAGCCATCAGAAAAAGAAGAAGAACAACAAGCAGCACCAGAGCAGCATCAACAGCAACAACAACAACAACGACAACACCAACAACGACAACACCAACAACAACAAAAACAAGAACAGCAACACCAACTACAACAACAATCGAATAGTTTTCTACTCTCGCATCGAATCGTTGTGTCGTGCGGTGTCGGAGTGTCGTGTCGCCGCACCTTAAAAAAAATTCCTCGACGAAAAAGAAGGGCCGCCGCCAGTGAGTGCGAAGAAGAGCGAAGGGGGGAGCTTTCGATAATATCGCGAGTTTTTACTAGTACTACTAGAGGCATCTAGTGGTCGGCCAAATCGATTTGTTGTATTTTTGTGAAACATTTTCCGTATCATTAATATTTGATTTCGAGTACTGTGGATTTTAATTTATATTGCGCGGGGCCGAAAACTATTTAATTGTAGAACACCCTGCGGTACCTAGGGCTACAAACAGCACACAACAGGGACACGAAAGAAACCGGAAGGAAGAAAAGGACGAGGAGGAGGAGGGAGAAGAAAACGGGCGCGCAAGGAGCAGTGCCCCGTAGGTGGATAAACAGGATATAGACGTTGTTCAGCCGTATCCAGGACTCATCATATTCTCAAATGTCTAGGGAGTGGTTAGTATATTTCACCAATTCCTTGCGAATCCCTTTTTTTGTTTTTGCCCACACCTTTTTTTTTTTTTTTCTTTTAGCAGGGCGAAAGGGAGGAAAAGGGTTATCTATTCACTACTATCTTACTACAGGGCCTTCTCGTAAATCTCTATGCATTTTTCGTGTACCCCTGAAATAAATCGATTAAGCGCACAGCACAGGCACACATTATGTCCTGCACTCTGCTCGAAAAGAGCTCCTCCGCCTCCATACTATGTTCACTCTACGCCACTGTACATAATATGCAATGCACTTTATACATACTATAAATATATATTGTATGGTGGAGTCCTGGTGTAGTACTTGTGGTGCTTCTACTCCTTATGGAGCTGCATCTACGAGCACACTCGCAGGCTCCCCTAGTATCGGACCTTTTACTACTATCGAAGGGTAGTAGAAGGAAGAGTTTTCTGGTAGTACGGCACCAGAGTCCTGATTTTGTTCCGCTCGGTTCTGGTTCGTTATTATAGGTTTATGTACTGTGTAAACGTACCTCTCCTTGGTCGCTTTCCATAGCTCTGGAATCCTAAATGGAATTTCTCTTGTATAGTTGTGTTTTAATGGAATAAATACGAATATCATGGTCTGTTCCTTCTTCTGTTCGAATGGTTTCATTTTATTTTATTTATTTTATTTTCCCTCAAATGCTTTTTTTTTTTACTATTGTTGCAGAATGTTGGGCGAAATTGATTGAATTCCTTCTTGACCCTTCCTCTGTTGAAATTTTTGCACCATAGTGTTTTATTTTATTTGATCCAAGCGGACTTACGGATGTCCTATATATTGGGATGATTTTTGGGGAAATAAGACAAGGAATAAGGAACTGCATAGAGGAGTTAATACATTATCATCTTATTGTATTATCTTTTGGGTTAGTATTGAATTTTGTCTGTCTTTAAGATTTTTAAAAGGTTATTTATCGTAGCAGAACTTAGGCTAATTATTAAGCAACTACACATGGGGTAGATTAGTCTATGATTGCAGGAAATTGCTGACACTTATTGACTCTGATAATCGCTTAATTTACCAAAAACATACAGTAGACAAAGTTGAAAAAGAAAGAGTATGACTTAGACGATATGCTAGACTAATAATAATAAAAATACGAAATTCTAATGATGATGCTCTTTTATCAGATATTTTCATTGGTAGTACACTTAAAGATAGGATAGATGAATTCATTTATTCATTTATTATTATTAAATCATTTATCATATTCCTTTTTTTTACAAAATTACAATAAAATAATTAATTAAATTCAAACGTATTCAAATCAAAATCTGCGAAGTTTTCAATCCTTAAAATTTTTGCGGCTATCTAAAATATACTTGTTTAACTTGTATTTTAAGTGATAAATTACTTTAATAATCTAATTAGCACTGTCGTTTTAGCAAACCTTCCAAAAGTCCAGCCCTCTCCTCAGAAATACTTTAAAAATTAAACTCCCAAATCGTTTATCATATTCGATAAATTTTGCACAGTAACCACCACCTTGGAGCCATGGGGGTGATTATTTTGCCTCGATCTCGTTGGGGCGCAGTGAAAAGAATATTTTTCAACCAAGCTTGGTAATTGCCCTTTGATGGCCATGCACCTTTTTAACGGATCATTTCCCCAGAAAACCTTCGAAATATTCACTTGACCTCCTAATTTTTGACAAAGAATCAAAATATACACCCTTTGAAAACGATAAAAAAAATAATAATAATAATAAAATGAAAAATAAAATAGATAAAAAATCAGATTTACACGAGCCCAATTTGTAACAGATAATTAAGCAACAGCTGTAAGAGACCATAAGTGAGTAGAGCGGGTGTGGGGAGAATCTTATCGATTGTCACCACCCGCTGTCGTTGTCGTGTTGTGCTTATCAAATATAAAGCCGATCGATATAGCGTCTGGAATTTTTGATTTGGTGCGATATTAATGCCTCCCAAAGCGCGCATTGTGATTTCGTATTCATGTCATTTTAAATCCTCAAGGAGCTGCCATTAATCGATTTGAGGGCAACTTGTTTTTTTTTTTATTTATTTATTTTTTTGGTAGGCACATTGCCACAAAATGGGCTATGGACCAAAATTTCCCAGTTAAAAATTATATCTTCTTTATTTTAACGAAAATATTGATTAAATTGTAGCTGCTAAGATTCTTTTCAGCGTACGACAACGCAAACTCGCGTGCGCACACGAATGACTCAAAACTCATTTTCAACTCATGTGCGGGTATATGAAACTTATCTTTGCTCGTAACTCACTCGTGTACGCACAAGGCACTATAAACATAACGCACACTCATGTGCGTAAGTACAATTTCTTTCTACTATGCAAAGCGCGCACGAGATATACTATATAAATGCTTCTTTTTTTTATATTATATTCATGTGCACTTTCTTTCTTTCAGTAGTGATCGCATTCCTACTCTATATCCTGAAATGGACTCGTAAGTGATGAGTAGAAGAATTGCATTACTTTTTCACTCCCAAGTCATTCAATATTTTATTTAAGTTTATGGATAAAAGTGGGAATTTCTAAATCAACAAATTCCATCAAGTAGATAAAAGCTTATATATATATTTATGTATACTAAAAAAATAGTTTTTCTCTAGTTACTAGCCATTGATTGATCAACTTTTAGTATGTGCCGCTATTAGTCCCAATTTTCTCATACTCCATTCTTATATGAATTCATCCATCCGTATTCAGTAATGCTTCAAATTGCTACTGGGATGAGATTTCGTAGATACCCCTTTAACTCCTACCTGTACATAGATTTCGTGATCCGTATTGTTATATTTGAAGAATTTACTGATGATTTTGATTTACAAAATTTTCATCCGATTAAGTGGATCGGAGCAACTTGTATTTTATACGAAACTATAGAATATATAGAAGGATGTATTCCGAATTCTATCTCATTTTGTGAGCATCAATTAGATAGTTGCTCGGTGGCGTAATGTAAATGCAATTAAAACACACGCAATGTAATTAATCGAATCAGTTGTATTCAGAACTAGTCAAGCGGGGAAGCAGCTGCTGGATATTGCTATCCTATTTATGCAGTCACTATGGACTTGGATTCTATTGCTGAATGTGCCAATTTAGAGAAAGCTTTTGCTCCTTCATAATTACATCGTACTCTATTCGAATTCCCATAGGATTTGCGGAGGACGATGTAAAGTTAAACCAATTCGATCTCAATTTCTAAAGCAGCCCATGTACTTACTGTGGGTGTAATGTCCTTAAAAGCGCTCAATCTTAGAAGCTAACCTATAAATAAATTGCTTTTGAGGGATGTCGGCAGACGAGGGGTATGCGTTTAATCATTTTTAATGTATGTGTTGAACGTGTCGCGTGTGTCGCATATTTGTAGAAAAATTGTCAAGTTTTAACATATAAAAGCGGAAGGTTTTACAAAAATTTACGAATACTGTTGCTGAGTTAGCTTATCCACTGAAAGCACACATGAAAGCAATAGCTGAATACTTGGCTGAATAAAATGTGACTGTCAGTCAACATGGAAAAATTACAAATAAAAATCTTATATGTTTTTATAACATGCTCAAAAGCACATTACACACAAAAAAGTTTTAAAAATTTATATGAACGTCGTTATTTATAATGACTTCTAAGAATTTAAATATCGTCTGGGAGAGCAACACAAATAACGTAAAATTAGTGCATAGGTTAATTAATTTCCCAAATCTTAGTTTATTATTACCTTTACTTTTATCATTTTTTTAAATTGTACGAGTTGTTGAATTTGAATTATTCTTAAAAATATTTCTAACAGTGATCTAAGAAGACAGATGATACTTGTAAAGATCATTCTACAGGTCTTTTTTGAAAATCTGGTTTCAATCTTTCGCTTTGCTAGTCGACTTCTTCTATATCTAAATTCAGAATTTCTCATTAATTCTCACTCTCCGTTAAACCCGGATCTCCTACGGGAGCTACCCCAAATTCTCTGAAGGAATTTTCACGAAATTTGCTTTATGATGCAATTTTCCGAGATTTTTCCCCTCACAATATAGGAAAAACGTGAGTAGAAATTTTCAGAGAATCTTTCTGAGATGATCTTGATCCAAACTGGCCTGTTTGACGCCCAGCATTTAGTTTCTTTCCGTTGATTTGGAAGGTGTTCTTCTTGTCTTGAGTTTTCCATTTTAAGTTTTTCACTTGTTTCGTTTTTCTTGGACATAATTTTAATGCAAATTTGTTGCAAAATACATCGCAGACAACAAATAATGCTGTGTGTCTCCCCGTTCGTTTCAACTTTGTTAATGTTTAATGTTTTGTACTACTGAGTTGTTCGTGGAAGAACTTATTTAATTTGATGTGTTAATTTTCGTTAATTGTACTCTCATTTTTTTAATTATTATTTTAATTCTCACACGTGTCGTGGCCAAGTTTTTGTGCCTCACATTGTTTTCTGTAGGTGAGAAAGAGTGGCAGGTGTCAGGAGACAACATTTTACGTTATGCCCTAAACTGCTTTATGTAAACAAACGCTGTATATTTAGCCTTAGTGAAAAGGTGGGTGGTCAAACGATTAATTCCATCAAAGTATTTCATAATTTCTGCGCTAATTCCGGTGCACCAAATTCTTGCCGTGTGCTGTGCTAATGGCTAAAACGCCTGCCTTAGCCACTTTTTTCACTAGGGAGTTATTTTTGAATTTCTAAAAATATTCAAATGTATGGATGAACCGTGAAAATCATGAATTTGTGAAGTGTGTTGACTTTTCAGAGAGACCAAGAGAGCACGTACCTTTGTTATTTCCTCTCTTGCGGGCGGTAGAGGCGTTTTGCATTTTTCTCTCAAGTACAATGTAACTTAACCCTTTAAAATCAGCCTAGTGTTTTTCTAATTTTTTATTTTTTTTTCAATAAATCCTCTTGACCAAACATCAATGATGCCATTTTTCCCGCCAAAAAATTTCCAACCGAATTGTGTTTGCCTAACGATTTAATGGGGGATGAAAATATCAATTTCCTTTTTGAATTCGATTTGCCGAATAGTTGAATTGTTCGCATTAAATCGTGCGAACTTGGATGTATAATTTATATGCACAGTGGCGCACAAATCCAATGAGGTGTGGATTAAATACGATGGCATTTTGGTAATTATTCATTTTCATCATTTACAAAAGAATAATTACACGGGGCGGATATTTGAAAATGCTAAATTGTGAGACAACTTTCTATAATTACCATCGGTTTTGTTGCAAGAAAAAATATTTATAGAGAATTGAAAAGTATCAGTTGTATTACTTGAGGCATATTTGTTTATTATTTGATAATTCTTATTGCCAACCTAGTTTTTCACTACGGCATATTTTCTGTTTTGTTCATATTCGAATTGGTTTAAGATAAAATAAACAATTTTAAGTGATATCGTACATTTGGTACTATTTGAGATATTTTTCAATTTTATCTAGTTGGTCAATAGTAGTTGCTTTTATTTTGTTGTTACCCATTTAATCCTTATTTTGAATAAACAATGATTGAATTGTAATTTTAACGATTAATTCTTTTAAAATACGAATTCCTGGTACTAGGCTTAAAGTAGTATAAAAGATTTTAATGAATTAAAATAAAATAGCTATTTTACGTGATAAGATTAGTGCTCCACAAATTTCAATGTACTGAGATAAACGATAAAATTTTATGAGGGGAATCGTATAAGCTGAAAACCTGTAAAAAAGGGTTTTATTATTGAATGAATTTAACGATATTAACGCATCTTCCCATAGATTTTATTGAGAACAGCTTTACTATAGCGATAACATAGGAAATTACTATTTTATTGAACTATACATGAAGACATTAAAAAGTACCATACATACGTATTTTATAGAACTGAAGGGGTTTATAAGGAGTGCTAGAAAGAAAAGTATTTTGATTTTCTATAAATGAAAAGAAATTAGTTATAGAACAATCATATAAATCTTCACAAATTCATTATTGATTTATTCTATTAATACATTTTGTTGCAAAAAATATTTACAAAAATAAAATTTTAAAGATGTCTTTTCACTAGTGGAGCCAAAAGTATAAAAATTTTAAAATTTCAAAATATAGCCACGAGAATCGGAAACACCTGGGGGAAAATAATTTTATTTTCGCTTAAGCATTTTATGCAGGCAGATTATTATCATTATTATTTTTTATTATTTTATGTATTTATTTAGCTAATATATATATATATTTTTTTTATAACAATTCTTACTTAGTTTAAATTTTTTTCAGATAATTTTATGTAAATCGAATATCCCAAACGAACGACTTCTATAGGAAAAGAAGGTAATTTTTGTTTTTGTTTTTTTTAAATAAAAGTAAAAATAAGTGAAAGTTAGTGTTTTAATATTTTTCAGAATTTTATACATAAAAAAACGACACGTATACAATTTTTAAGTGGACGTGAACAAACATAAATCAGTATTATACCTAGATAAGGACACTATTTGAGCATAAAGTTTTTTTTAAAAACAAAAAAAAAAAGCTCTCTTAAAAAAGATAAAAATACAGACTGCTGCTGTGTAGCAGGATATTATAAGGAGAATATTTACATAAAAAAATCCAAAAAGTAAAAAAAAAAGAAACAAGAAAAACAACAACAAAAAATAACGAGAGAAGCAAGAAAAACGTAACAAAATTTAGATAGATTTTTAACGTAAATTTTATACATTTAAATTACGAGCATAGAAAAAAAGTCGACAGTCAAATCAGGATAATAAAAGTGGTAGCAGGGGGGCATACGAGGATTTTTTTAATAAAGTTTTTTGGGTAATGATGACTAGCGGAATGGTTGATGGACAGCAAAATGGTGGCAGTACCTCTGAGGAGCCAAAAACAAATCTTATCGTCAACTATTTGCCACAGACAATGACACAGGAGGAGATCCGATCGCTTTTCTCAAGCATCGGTGAAGTCGAGAGTTGTAAATTGATTCGCGATAAAGTAACAGGTTTGAGTTATATATTTTTTTTATTATTTTTATTATATGCTCTTGGGAGTTATATGTTATTTTTTTTTTATTTTAATTATTTTCTCAATTCACAGGTCAGAGCTTAGGTTATGGTTTTGTTAACTACCATAGACCTGAAGATGCCGAGAAAGCCATAAATACACTAAACGGTCTTCGACTACAAAATAAAACAATTAAAGTAATTCTCCTTTATTCAAATTTTGAATATTTCGAAACGTGTCCGCTAAATTTATCGTAAGTGCTTAAGGATAAATTTAATTAAAATAAAACATAAATATCCTTTGTTATTTTTAAAAGTAACATTTTAAATCGGAAAGTTATATACATTTTAATTCCGATAAAATTATCGTTTACGATAAATTTGTGGATTTGATCTAAAGAGGCTTGTCTTTTTGGAAATTTAAAATGAAATATTTCCTTCTTTTAGGTGTCAATCGCCCGTCCTAGCTCAGAGTCGATTAAGGGAGCGAACCTTTACGTCTCCGGTCTTCCAAAGAACATGACTCAACCAGACCTTGAAGCCCTCTTTAGTCCATATGGGAGGATAATCACCTCAAGGATTCTTTGTGACAATATCACAGGTAAAATCAGTTACCCTATATCTCTCTTAACCAATTTGACAAAAAGATAGGAAATTTAGTTCAAGTTATTCGTTCTGGATTTTTATAACATTTGTTTACCAATTTAAAGAAGAAAACATTTATAAAACGAAAAAAAAATTATAATAAAGGTTTCAAAAGAAATTTTTCCTTAATTTGCTGTTCAGGACCTAAGGCACCAACATACTTTTAAACTTAAGAGAGTATTTGATTAACAATAGACGTTTAATAGTAAACAAAACAAAAAAAAACTAAAAAAAAACAAAAACTAAAAAAAAAGATATTTTATTTTTACTTTTTCTGAAATTTGTTTTTCTTAAAGAACAACCTTTTGTTACTGCTGGCGGAGCTAACTCAGCGGGTAGGTATTATTCATTTACTTTAATTAACAATTGGCTTTACTGCGCGTTTAACTTGATGTTTTGTTTACAACATTAATCTTTTACGTTTAACTTCATTTTCACTTATGTAACAAACATAGCATTATTATTAATTTTTATAATCTTCTTTTTATTTTTCTCGTAACATCTCTGTCTCTATTACATGTACATTTTCGTAGCAGGTTTTCAGTTTCATCGAATTTCTTTTGCTTCGTTCTCGTCCTTTGGTTTATCGTCTAAGTCTCCTTCTTCTCTTAATATTTCCCTTGATTTTAAATTTATCATTTAAAACTATTTTTCATATTGCACATTTTTGGAATGTTGAAATTTATCAGCAAAATCCAATTCGTTTAACATTAAGCAGTGGCTGATGGCTATATCAAGTGCAGTTTTTTTTCTAAATTTAACTAACCGAGCTAAAATAAAAATAAAATATTTTTCAACATAAATATTAAACTTATCCCTAACACTAGTTTCAAAAATGAATTAATATATGGGCTCAGCGTTCGAATTTATGGGAGATTCTTGTTAAATTTTCTGTGAGAAATTGAATAAAAATCATTTCTTTGAGTAGTTTCAAAACTAACTTCATTTTCAGAGTTAATATACATTGTTGTCGGTTAAAAATACTCGCTATTAAGGTTTCTAGATTAAAAGCGAATAAGAACTTTTTTAAAATTGGCTGCTGTACTTGTTGCTTGTGCCAATGTTTTATATCAATAACAATAAAAAATAACACTGCGTCAATCTTCTTTAGAAATCGAAACCGAATTCAAAATTGTTGCTGTAATCGTATTGTTTGTGCTTATTAAAATTTCATTTTATTTGCTTCTTCATACTCTGTTGTCATCAAAATAATTTACTTAAAGAGAAAAGTATGTAAAAATCCAGACATCATTATGTTTGTAACTAAAAAAAAAAAGTATATTAATTGTATAAAATGCATAAATGTGCACATTTATTTTCTAAACAAAAAATATATAAATAACAACGAAACGAAAAAAAATATAAAAGTTATATTTCTGGCAAACTTGTAGCAAAAGTACGTTTTCTCTTTTCTTTTGGAACAATTAAAGGTCTTTCAAAGGGTGTCGGATTCATCCGATTTGATCAGCGTATGGAGGCTGAGCGTGCTATTAAAGAACTAAATGGTACCATACCGAAAAATGCCACCGAACCTATTACAGTTAAGTTTGCCAATAATCCAAGTAGCAATAAAGCCCTAACACCTTTGGCTGCGTATTTGACACCGCAAAATCCGAGAAGATTTCCCGGACCCCTACCGCATCCGACTGGAAGGTTTAGGTAAGTACGGCTTTAGAAATTTTTGGAAAGCTATAATTATTTATTGGATTTATATTTCAGCTCGGTGATTTCTAGATATTCTCCATTAACCGGAGACCTCTTAGCAAATACCATGCTACCAGGAAACACGATTAACGGATCTGGATGGTGTATATTCGTTTACAACTTAGCTCCAGAAACAGAAGAGAATGTTTTATGGCAACTATTTGGACCTTTTGGTGCTGTGCAGTCGGTTAAGGTGAGGCTTGGCACTATTCAATTAATTTTCAGTTCAATTCTTATACTGTAGAAAGAAAAATAAATCGCAAGCATTTCGTAATTCCATATATTTTTATAATACAACCCTCAATGAATAAATTTTCGGGGTTGAAAATACAAATTTTAAAAACCACCATTTCCTGTCTATGTATGAAATGCTATACCAATTAATCCCTCGGTTGTCTTATTCTTGATCACCCCTTCTGTAGTAACTCCTTCTCGCTTCAAAACCACGTCCTAAATTTGAAAGTGGATCCTAACAATTGTTTGAAAGATAATTCTATTCTTTTTGCTTGATGTCCTGCGATGTTCTCAGAAGGATCTATAACGACTTAAGTGATCACAAACGTTGACATTGTTTTTGAGACGGAAAGAGAGATTTTTAGAGATAGTTATTTTCTGATTGGTATAGTATTTCTCACGTATAATTCGCAAACCTTATATATGAACTTATAATTCTTTGGACACTGTTATTAAATACTTTTTTTTCATATTTTTTTTAGGTAATCCGTGATCTGCAAACGAATAAATGTAAAGGTTTTGGCTTTGTCACAATGACGAACTACGATGAAGCAGTAGTTGCCATACAATCACTGAACGGCTACACCCTAGGCAATCGCGTACTTCAAGTTAGTTTTAAAACGAACAAAACCAAAACGACGTAATTCGACGTGAATAAAAACTAAAATTTATTTTATTTTTCCCCACTCACCCCGGCCTCAGTTTATTTTCTACGTTCTTCTTTTCTTCGTATATATATTTTTATTGCGTTGTTTTTACTTAATAATTTCTTTAAATCACTTTACGACGTTTTGAATTTGATGTTTTCGCAGTTATTTTTATAAAAACAGTTTGTTTCATGATTAATTGCCCTCTGCAATGTAATTATTTTGTTTCCGTAATTTAAAACCATGAATTTGGGTTTGTGTTTGTTTTTAATTATATTTAATTTTAATTTTAGTTATAGTTTTCCCTTTAGTTAAATAGTTTGCGTTTGTGTTTATTTATTTTCTTTTCTTTTATCATTGTATTCCCTAGTTTTGTTTAAAGAGTGCAATCTTATTGTTCTTTGCTGTTATCAGCCATCATTGTGTTTGATCTTGGTTCACATAAAGTTATTTCTTATTAGTTTTTAGATGAAATATTAGCTAATATTAATGTTTAAAAAAAAAACAAAATAATGTGGATTATACATCAACATGAACAGCAACAACAACAAAAAATAAATAAATATACGTACAGAATTCCAAAAAAAACGAAACTGCAAACTTTATTTTTTTTCTTAATTAAGTCTCTATGTGTACTTGTACCATCATATTTTATTGTCGTCTCTCTTTTCATACTCTCGATAGTTAAGATTCATTTTTGTATTAATTCCTTTGGCTAGGAAGGAGCTACTTAAGCGATTTATATTCGGAAGAGTAAACAAAAACACATCACTAAAACAATATTATAAAGTAAAATGAAAAATTCAACTGATGTAAAGTTTTTTCAATAGAAACGAATTATTATGATTAAAATGAGAATAAACAAACAAGCCATGAAATTGAGCTAGTCTGAGTAAAGTAAGGACAAAAGAATATAATTAAAGTGAGAACACCATTTTTAATAAATATATATTTAATATAGACATACAGTTAAGTAAGTTAACTTACCATAAAACGATGATTATATAGCATCAAAAGATGATGGCAGCCGACATGGGTGAAAAGAAATAGTGAAACAATTTACAATTACTCTTCTTTTTTCGATCTATCAAAATTGCAATATAGTCATAATAGTTCATCCGATATAAACGAAGAAAAATAGGTTTAAATGAAAAAAAAGCAGCAGCATTCAAACCAAAAGAAAGGGTTGAAGTAATGGAAAAATAATAATAATAATAAAAAAATGATAAGAAATCGAGGAGAAATTGTGTTGTACAAATCTTTAAAAATTTCTAGTAGGAGAAATATTTGACAAACAATTTTTTTCGTATTTTTTTTTTTATACTACAGCTTTTCTCACTTTTAAAAAATACAAATAATATATCACTTTTTTCTGTGTATTCCCACTGTTTTTGCATAATGTATTGCTAATATTTAACAATTTATGAATTTAGTTTTATGGTAATTTTAGCCCAATTACACATGCTGACAAAAAAACGATTTTAAAAAAGAATCAATGATAATTAAACGTATTTGCTAAGGAAATTAGTGTCAAGTGAAATCGTACTTCCATAGCAGAGCCCAGTTAAATTTAAATCGAGTTTTATTATGCTCAGAATTTCGTTTATCTAAGACCATCAAAGTTTTTGGAAATAAATTCGGATTTTATTGTAAATAAAATTCGTCTTCTTTAGCGTGAGAAATGGGTTAAAAATTACCAGACCGATAATGGTTTAAAAAATATTTTTCCGATTTTAAAAAGTCAAAAAGTATGTTTATCTCGACGAATGAGAGGTAGTTTAAGACCGTAACAAATAATAAAAAAGCAGAAACAGAAAGGACATTATTCTGGAAAAAAAATTATCTGAGGAATAACGAGAAAATTTATTTCTTTCGATTGAATACCATAAAAGAAAAATTATTTTATTTCATCTCATCTTCCTAAATTTTTAAAACTATACAAGACATTATCTCTGCTTTTGCGGGAACTATATAGTGAATTTTGCTTCTACATTTTATCTGCTGCGGCTTTTACACTTCGTACTTTTTTATTTATTTATTTTATTTTTTTTTTAATAAATATGAATTCAAAATATATTAGGCAACCTGCCTCTTTCAGGTATTATTTCTTAATTTAATTTGTATCTTTAATCAATCTCACGCACGCATACATACACTAAACAAAAAAAAAAAAAAAAAAAACAATTTTCCTACCTTTAACTATTATTCTCATAATTGTTCGTATAATGCAATTTTTAAAGTAAAAAGAAGAGAAAAGCAAGATATTACTTAATGTGGAATCATAAGAATGAAAAAAAGGAACTTCGTAAATATCAGTAAATAAATGCAACAAACAAAATATTCTCTTAAATGTTGTTTATTTACTTTTTTGACTTGATGTATACGCTTTATAAAATTGCTAAATAAATTTATATATATATATATAAATAAATTGTGTAAAAAGGAAACAATTTTTGAAAGAGATAATAGAACAATAGAGCAAATAGTTGTTTTTGGGTATGAACACAAGATTTTTGTCAAATTGTAGTTTACAAATACTTCTAGAAATAAAAATTAGTGTTAATTATAATTTTTAAGAGAATTTTCCTCATACGTCCATGGCTGAGTGATTAATTGCAATGTATGACACTAAATAAAAGCAAATAGAAAAATATTCCATCTTCACGATAGTGGAAGGCAGTTGGAACTATAAATCAGAATTTTTATAGCTGAATTGCATGCAGAAATTCATACTTAAGTCCCTTTACACGCAGTCCACTAATTACAAACAAAATGAAATAATTTTTCTCGTGTCCCAATCTTATGCAAATATCATAACTCGATAATGCCTTTGACCTTAAGAATATTTGTTTTTTGGTAAACCGAACTGATACTAGGGTAGATTATTAGTAATTCACAAATCACTTTAATAAATTAATTGAAATCGGTAATAGGCCTCTAAAATAAGTTATGGAAAGTAACATTTTGGGTTTTTAAATGCAAAGATTTCAATTTCTTGAAGCTGAATGCGTAATTCAGCAGTTGTTTTTATTCAGCTGAATTGGGCAGACAGTTATCGAAACTGATTTCTTAAATATAGCTTAAATCTGGTTAGTGTTAATGCGGCTCTTTTTCGACTATCAAAATTGTACATATTAATTTGAAAAGTAAAAAGTACTCCTTTTATTATGTCATATCCCAATCGATTTTATCCTACAATTAACGTTCATTTCAGTTTGAACAATGCAGTCCAAATCAATTGTAATATTTTGGTATCTTCAGCCTATTTTAATAATCTTAAATTCGATAATTTTTCTGTTCCCATCGTAAATTGAAGAGAATCTTGTCTACATATCTAAATAAGAACGAAACTTGCTAAAACGTGTACTAATAATAAATAAAAAAAAAAAATGAATGGAACAAAAAACTGAAGAAATTACTGTATGTATTTATAAAATAGATTTTAGCATAATTTTTTAACATAAAATTTATGATCTCTAGATGATGAAATACACAATGCACAATAAAGAATGATACATAAAAACTATTGCAGTCAGACATCAATTTTGCAAAGTAACTAGAATGAAAGTTGTTTTTTTTTTAAATATAATCTCTCTGTTCATAAAGATGAGTTTGTAGTTTATGAACCTTTTCAGATCGAAGGGAAGGTACATTTCGCATTAAACTAGTCGTAATTTGAATTTAATACCTCTTTTTTAATCGGAGAGGTAATAAAGGATTAAATAAAAAAAAAAATTAAAACAGTGAACCTTCCGCCGTAAACTTTAAATAAGTAGGGTATAAACTTCTGGAATTATTCCAGTGAGGTCTGAAAGGGTTCTCTTTGTGTCTAATGTACTTTTTGTCTAAAACCGTAATTTAAAAATCAGTAAATTCATTAATTAACCTTCAAAAGATGTGAAACTTTTAATACTTAAACAAAATTTTCAAGTAGAATTAAAATAACCTGAGTTTTGTATATGTCTTATTTTCTTCTTTATTATGAAATTCAATTTTTTATTTCACTAATTTATTTTATTATTTAATTACATTGTTTTTTTATTTTTTTATATTGTGAAATCTGAGAGTTATTGCAGTTAAATAAAGACTTCGCCAATGATGATTATTTTATGAACTTAAAAACAACATGGTAAATAAAAAGGAAATGTCGAATAAAAGATAAATTTTTCGTAAAAATAATTACAGGAGTAACTCATTTTGTACCTGCACTATTCTCCATTTTCACATTTTAAAATACTATTTATCATGTTTAGGAATACAAATTTTAATAATAGTGATTTTATTTTTTTATTTTATCTCTTTTATTATTTTATTATATTTTTTTCATTCTTTTAATTCTCAATATTTTATTATAATCACTCAGGACAATTTGCTCCAATTGTTTAGTTTGAATTTGTATGTTTTTTTTTTTTTAATACACTGCGATTCGGGTAAAAATAAATAGATTTTTTCTCATGTAATTTGACATGATAAAATATTACGAGCGATTAAAATTATTATGGGATGTAGCCAAAAAATTCATCTTGGCTTTAATAAAATTGAGATAGGGGCGCAATTTGTAATTTAATTTTAAAATGAAATTCTTTAAAACTACACAACTACACACCGTAACCGGACCATAGAATATTTTCGAAAAATCTATACACATTCCTAAAACGAAACTGAAATTATCTTAACATTTTAAAGACTACAGGAGAAGAAAAACATATACACGATTGCGAAATTAAAAAGAAACAGTGAACAATTATGCTATAAGCAATTCAGAAAACAAAAACAATTTAAAACTGTCCCAAAATAAAAGGAAAACAAATCCAAATAGGAAAAATATAAAATAATAATGAGAAAACCAAAGCCTGAACGCAGAGAACCGAGAACAATGAATATAAATAAAATTGTGAAAGTAATCAAACTTCGAAGGGTAACTAAGTAAAAGTTAATTATAATGAAAAAAGTAAACAAAAAAAAAAAACTAAAGTAAGTAAGAAGTTATTAAATGAAAAGAAAAACAAATGGTGCTTAAAATACTTTTCCTTAAATTACGATTTGTAAGACGTGTTTATTAAAACAAAAGAAAAAAAAACCAAAAAACCAAAAAAAAAAAATTATAAAAAACCTAATGAATA
The DNA here is from genome assembly GCA_963969385.1 of Philonicus albiceps. Classification (NCBI taxonomy): domain Eukaryota; kingdom Metazoa; phylum Arthropoda; class Insecta; order Diptera; family Asilidae; genus Philonicus; species Philonicus albiceps. The sequence goes on from OZ017775.1 coordinate 9,853,116, forward strand.
AAAAAAAAACGGAAACGATGTGTTCAAATTGTAATTTGAGACATTTATTTAGGATAAAAGCTATTTGTGGTGCACATTTATTAAATAAAAATCTTAAATCATGAGATTGACCGTGGTGATGGATGGTTAGGGTGGGGATTACAATTAAATATTATACAAAAGAAGACAATTCGAGGATAAATAAGTGAATTAGACATATAAACGCAAAATACTTCTACTCTGTTGCATAAGAACTTCATAATGGGCTATTGCTGTTTCCATTTTTGTGTTATACCCTTTGTATAATTTTTGTTCTTTTAAAAATTTTAGTTGTAGGTACTCTTGAAAATTTAATCTTTAAACTTCGCTTACTAAAGGCTATCATAAAGTTGTGAAAATTAGCTAAAAAGTGATGTTGAAACATACTACAAATTCTCAAAACGAAGTTTGTTAATTATGATTTTAATATCACGAGACTTGGACCTTTACTGACCAAATAGCCTGAAGTCTCATATTTGACCGCAGGGAAAAGAGGGTACAAATTTCGCACAAAGTGCTGATGTATTTTTCAGGATATTGTTTAAAAATTATCCAAATTCTACTTGAATTCCAGGTAAAACTTTCAAATTTTTGAATTTCTCTCGAAGTAGCGGTCTTTCAAAGTTATACTATCGATGACTATTTAGTTTTTAAGGAAATATAAAACTAATTAAAACGGTTGGAAAGAGAATACCTCTTTCAAGTTATTTTGAATTTTGTAATAAAAGCTGAATATAAATCCCTCTCCTGTATTTACAAAATGTTTTAGTCTGCAAAATTCATTACGGTCGGAATCAAAATAATTCTGATTGTATTCTTGATTTTCATGTAGTTTTTAATATTTCCATTATTAAAACACTTTTTCATTCCAGTCTTATCCAACTTAAATATATCTGAAATTCGTTGTTTTCAAGAATTCAATTTTTTTCATTTGCCTGTTCAATTCAGCTTAACAAAAGCAATTGCTGAATTGCGCAGATGCCTGAAGAAGTTGATTTTTTTTTAAAACAACTTTCATATTATGTAAAATATTGATTCGAACCGAATATTAAAAGGACAAAATTAAAAAGTAAAATAATATTAAAGCAATAGCCCCAAAAAACAATTGACAAAATACGTAATTTTGAATGCAAGTCACAAAACCATATAAAAGAAGAAAAATCAGAATAAAGAAGCAATGTCATTTTAATAAAAAAATAACAACTACAAAATAACAAAAGCAATCGAAAAAGACCGACATTTTTTATATTAAACCGAGATATTCGTATAAGTAAGTGAAAATGTTAAAAAGAAATGAGTTTTAAAACTCGAATTAATTCAAGGAATCAAACAAACATACAAAAAGTGAAAACATGCACAATATGGAGGAAGAATACGTTTGTATAAAATAAATATATTAAAAAAAAACAAAAAAAAAAAAGAAAAATAATTCAAGCCTATAAATGTTAACATAGAAACGCGCATATCCAAGAAAAAAGAAACAAACGGTGACACGACGAAATACTTTTACTAGACAAACAAAAAGTTCAGTATTAAAATAAAAACAAAGTTTATTACTAAAGCAGAAATTGTTTATCAAATGATATTTTAATTAACTGGTAATCCGATTAAATTAATTAAAACAATTAAAGGATTCAAAGTAAAAAAAAAAAAATATTGAAACGGTTGTGCTAACTCTGGCGAGGGAGTTAAAAATATCGCTTAAAAAAATAATTAAGGAAAATCCAGAAAATCTCTTTAAGATGATGAGAGAGAGAGAGAGCAATTCCGTGCGATTGTTTGAAATAAAAGAATTGAAAACCCCGCAGTGGGAGCTGGACAGACAGTGGTGACAGAGAAGGAAAGAAGAATCATATGTAAGCAACATCTAGACAAATATTTTATACTATACAAATATGAGGAAATTATTATGATTACAATTATTACGATTATTATTGCAAACCTTAATGTAATGTGAATTTATGTAAATTATATATTTGGTACATTGGTATATAAAAGAGCAAGTACTGTGTCTGTGGATGTTTATTAGTAAGCTCAGTTAAATATGAATTTCAACCAAACAACAAAATAAGACAAATAAAGTCGAGTAATATTGAGTTCGTGTTTCTATCAATTTGACCTTTTTAAAATATACCTTTTTGGTCGGGTTGTAAATTTAAATTTAAAAATGCAACCCTATCCGACATCCTCATCAGGCTGGCTTTTACATAAATATGAAATTCCAATGAATTGGCAATGAACTTATTGAATTTGCCAACATACGCAGTAAATTACTAGGGTTCGGGGAATTTAGCAAAAGCGAAAAGAATTTCTCCTTGAGCACTCCTCTTTATTTTATACATTTATTTATTTATTTTTTTTCCTTATTTTCAAAGTGAAAATCGATTTCGGTCAGATAAGAAGTATCGAACCGAAGCCTATGGAAATGCAAATCCCTTGTAATCGAATTACATTCTACTTGTACTCTTGTTCTGCTTAATTCGTAACGAATCGATTGCAATGTTTAGCCACAGCAGGGCATTTCCTTTATGCTCCACTGATTTCAAGCTCTTTGGCTACTGTTTATGATTTCGAAGGAACAAAAAAAAAACAGAAGCAAAATGGGAAAACTTCAGAAGCCCAACATCTTCATCCAAAAGATTTCATTGAAAGAAATTTAGGTCTTTGAATAAATTGTTAAACTAGACTAGGTTTAATATCTGACTTAAAATAAAATGTTGTGCCCTAACCGTCTTATTGAAATTGCACTTTACTATACTATAAATCGGAATTGCTACATCTTACTAGTGACCCACAAGTCACATTTCTTAATATCTCTGTACAACAAATGCGTAAGTTGCGTAATTTGGTGCCAATAAATACAGAAAACAATGTTCATAATTCTACTTTTGTTTTAAACCAATAAAGACTACCGTATTATTATTAAAACTTTTTACGTTTTATTTAGTAGCATTCTTTTTATTTTTAAATTGTGTTTTTTATTTTAAAGTAAGCTGTATATTCATACATAATAGATTTCAAAATATTTGTTTTAAATAAAAAGCAAACTTAAAAGTACAATTTAAACGTATTTTAGAAGCAATTTAGTTTAAATTTTGATTATGAATTAATGGAAATTATCAACGTTTTCTTATTAATCTAAAGTATCTTGGAAAGAGTACTGTGGTTTAAACATTAAACTATTGAAAATTTAAAAGTTCTCTAAGAATAAGTGCACACCTATTAATTCTAGTAAAACTATTTAATTTTATATTTTGAAAACTACGATTTATTAATTTTTAAATTCTATTTTTAATACTCTTAGTATGTGAATAGTATGGAAGAACACTTTTATTCATTTTAAGCTGCCCAAGTTTTATTAATAAGCTTTAAGTAGGTTTAAATATTTAAACTTCTTTAAAACTTATAAGTTTACGGTATTAAACAATGTATGGTTTCAGTTTAAAATTGTGGAACAATTTTATAAACAGTTTTCAAATGTTTTTAGTTTAGGTTTTAAATAGTTTTTACTTAAAATTAAAACCAACGTTTTCGACAATGTTAGAAAAAAATTTTCACTTGTCTACTTGATGAATCAGTGAACCCCAAAAACGACTATGTACTCAGTTTTCATTTATAGGCTAAAATTCGTGTTTTTGTTTTAGAACGATAAATATAAAAGCTAATAATATGCATAAAAAAACAATATTTTGAAAAAGCAAAAATTTATTTATTTATTTCCGGTAAGATACATAATTAATTAAGTATCCTATTCGCTCGTTCGGGATCCAAGCCCTTAGGGTGCCTATCAATCTAGCTAACCCGTTCATAACTATCTTAAAACTAATACAATCGATAGTACTTTGTAGCTAATTGCACACTACTATTAAAATTTAACTTATCTTATTTCTATCTAAAAACGAGTACATTAATTCATAGGTACATTCTTTTGTGCTTAACAATTCAAATCTATAGCCTAGATAACGATTTCCATTTTCCTATATCATATTAATGAAGATTCGCAACCTAGTTAGTCTGTATTTATCGTGCTTATATTATGTACATAGATTTTCATATATTGTAGAAATATGTCCATCTTGTCTATCTCAAAATTGTAGGGTAGTGTTCATAGTGTTTTTGTTGAAACTATTCAAATATTTCAATAAATTTTATAGATTTTATTTTACGAAGTAAAAGTGTAACATTTAAGAAAATTTAAAAGTTAAACATATCTTTTTCATACAATCGCCCAACAAACGTAAAGCATTACTCTGAAAAACCTCGGAGGCTCTGGACGAGAAACTGGATCATGATTTTAAAAACGAAAAATAAAAATAAGTGTAAACAAGAGATGTCTAGTTAGCAATTTTAATGTTTTATCTGAGGTCAACGATATGCCAGAGAAACTCAGAGCTATTATTACGACCCTCTATAAATATAACAAGAAGAAATTCTATTTGCTCTCCTGAGATTTTTGTTAGCCCCTGGATTGACATGCATGAGAAAAGTTTATTTGTCAACAACCAAGCAGACAGTGTGAAGTGCGCGTTAGGCTTGTACCGTCCGGAGAATTTCTGGTAAGAAATTTATTTATTTATTTATTTATTTATTTATTTTTTCATTTATTTATCTGGCTGGAGAAATAAATTGTGTGGTGTGTAAAGCGTCAGGTGAAAATTAATTGTTTTCTTAAAAGTGTTACTTAGAACCTTATCAGTTTGACCGATACATTGAGTATTTGAATATCTGAGTTTTGTAAAAAATAAAATTATGAAACGATATTTAATTATATTAACGCTTATATGAGCGTAAATTTTAATGTAAGATGTTATCTTAATATCGTTTTAATAGAAATTAAAAATTAAGTCATAAGTGCAACTTAAAAGCTATGAAAAAAATACATTACTAGCGATATTCTATAAAAATATTAAAAGATTGCATACTTAGATATTATTTTTAATTGCAGCTGTGTAAATCGCATTACTTAATGGTTTTAAAGGGTGAAACGAAGCGAAATTTAATGAGACTGCCCCTCTTAAAATTCAATGAAACAAAATGAAGTACATGTTGGACTTATAGCCCAATAGACTCCAGTTCGATAGTCAAACTTAATTTATAATTCTAATTTTAAATATTGGTGTACTGTTTTATATTTTTTTAATTAAATAGAACACAAAAATTCTATACTAGAAAACCAGCCAACCATAATTTTTATTAATGCAAAACAACAAATCTTGAACTGAAAATTATTTAAATCGATTTCTGACTTTAAAGTGCACACAAAGTCATGGCATTTTGATGCTATTTTTAGAAAATTTCATATTTCTTGTTAATTATTTGTACGAAGTTTAATATCAAGGGGAAAATTTTATTTTGTTTTAACTATAGTTGTGGTATAGTCGAAAAAACTACATCGTCAATCAAGATCCGGCCCAACGGTTTTTAGGTTTTTAGGTACAAAGGCATAAAAAGGTTCTTTCCTTTATATATTTTTTATTATCTAGTTCAGAAGAAAGCTCATTTAAAATTAGGTACATAGTTTCCTACAGAATGACTGGCACTAGCAATAGGAACTAATGTCCTCCTAAAGTCTAGAATTTCTGGTTAACCACTCCAACTAACGACAGGGCGTGCCATGTCCCTTCAAATACCCGAATGCCAGTCATTGTCTATAATAAAAACTCAATTCCCCGAAATTACAACCCCCTCAAAGTCAGTAAAAAATCAGTAACATCGCTAGTCATCTCCGGGGAGTTGCATTGCAAGGACGACCTAAAATTCGTAGCAACCGTAGTGGGAGTGGTGAGTTTTATGGATGGGTATGGTGAGTTTGGGGGGGATAAATTTACGAAAATCGTCCGTTACATTGCATAAAACATGAACTTTATATAATTATCCAGTTTCTGGAAGGAAAAGCCTATCGACGATGATGTCCAGGCCCTACCCATTTTCAGGAGTTGCCTTTTAGAAACATATTGTCGAAAATGGGAACAGGGAACCAGAAGTCAGAGTGCAACAACTAACCGACATCGGTTCCAGGAGTTGAAGTTAGTTCTGCATCGCTGCTCAAAGGAAACGATAAGGGTGAGAGGATAGAATAGAGGCTAGATAGATACAAGGGGGGGAGGGGTAAAAACCACCCGAATCGACGATGGTATGGGTGGTTCAGGTTGTGACTGAGGGGCCTAGATAACGTTGGACATTGTCGACATGGGGCTCTGTTGGCTTTATTGTGCACATCCCGGAGCACCAGGATGCGCTATCGTTGGGGGAGCAATTGTACAAAAAAGCATCAACAGCACGAAACTGGGTAATGATAGATTTCAGCCGCTCTCCCGGCAGGAGTCCCAGAGTTGCTCCGGGCCTAGTGTGGTGGCGGCGGGGGTGTAATGTGGGGCCCAGTGCGCCATTTAGCTTGAGGTGAAGCACGTACTCCCCGGTCGACACCGACTTAAAACGTGACCGGCGAATAATTCAAATTGTAGGTGGGTGAGTAAGTGAGACACGGGTGCCCCTCAGGTGCTCCGCCGGCCAGTGACGACGGCGACTGCGACGATGGGGCATAGTTTTTTTATTTTTTTTTTGTTCGTGTCGCGCCGGGTCTCGGGTACGGGCTATTCGATCGCGGTGGTCATTCGGCGGACACGTTTTAATCGGCTCGTTAGGAATTCACTTGTTCGTTGTCTCGGGCGCTGCTGCTTCTGCTCCCACCGGAGCTCTGGTTCACCCGTGTAAATCTCGAAAATTTTTTGAACGCGTTTTGGGCTGATTTTGCGGTTTTGTCCTTGTGTGCGGGGACAAGTTATTAATCCTTTTCATCCCGGATAGTGTGGGGGACAAGTATCCAACCGATAGCTGGATCATTGGAAATTATCGCGGAGCACGTGCACCTGAACTTGTTGTTTTTTTTTTGTTTGTATTTTTTTTTTTTTTTTGGACAGGTGGGACCGCAGGAAAGAATCTCCTCTCCCCCTGGATCAGGAGTGGCTGTGTGATTTTTGTGCGCCAGGATAATTCACTTTTTTTTGGGATCAGGTGCGTGGAGTCTTTGCTTTCTTCTAAATACGCCCTGTGGCTAATTTGCCGCTTTTGTGGATTTTGGACTGGGGCTAAAAAATTTTTTGGTCCTTTTTATGTGCTCGCTGTGGTGGAAGCATTTTAATTACTTTTTATTTTTAACAACATCTGAATATTTATTAAGTGCCGTAAGTCCACTGGGGCAATTTAAATTTTCTGGATGGGGGAGCCTCTGCTCCTGAAGTTTGGGGCTCGGGTTAAAGGATCAGGATGATAAAAACGACTCATGCGAATTAAAATAATATCTTACAGTAGATACCGTAGATAATTTTTTTGTTTTTTTGCTGGGATAGTTTGAGGAGTTATAATTTTCAGGATATTTCAATTGAAATTTTATTATTTGCCGGTAAATACAAAATTTATAATAACGATTTAAACGAGAACTTTTTTAGGTATTTAAAATGCTTCAAGTAAAATAATAAACAATTTTATAATCATTTACGATATAGGGAACAACATTAATTATTTTATAATTCAGAAAATGACCTATAAATTTTATACAATACGAACTTAATATACAGAGTGATTCGTAAAGAAATGTTCTAACATGTGCCAATCGATTCTTTATAGTGTTGTGATCAATTTTCCCGATTAGCAATTTTTTCGTAAAATTCCTCCTTCGCCCCTTTTTTAACGAATGAAATATTTTCGCGTGTGCAGGGAAGTGACCTTATACAAAATGTAATAACTTCTGTTCGAAATACTCCAGGACGACAAGTAAGGTTTTGATAAAAAGTATGCATTATAATCTTTTGAACAGTACCTCATATGTGTCGATCCGTTGGCAAATGTAGCAGATATGAACGTTAAAACTTAAAATTTCTAAAAATTTTGATTAAAAATGTACTCTCCGTCCTTAAAAATTTTCTTAATAAGGATATGATTTAAAAAAACAAGAAAAATACATTCTTAAGATATCTTTCAAATAAAAAGGGAACCATGTCAATATCTTTAGTCTATCAAAAGTTATTAACATTTTTGTAGAGTCACTAGAAAACTTAATTGGAGCGACCAACGTCTTACGAGATTTCTTGTGTTTCAAAACTCTTTTTACAATCTCTTGTACACCAGTATATCACATATATTAGGGGGTGTGTACATTAAACCGCTGATTTTTAACAAAAAGTAATTATTTATTTGAAAATCAAAATTTAGGAATACGTTAATAAAAATAATTTCCGTCGTTCGCCACAACTTGCACCCATCTTTCAGGCAAGAGACGGATTCCGCTCTCAAAAAAATCCTGCTCTTTCGAGGCAATCCTTTGTATCCCCAATTTTCGACTTGTTCATAGGAATTGAGACTCTGAAAATCCGCGCTGCATCGAACAAAACAAGTGGCAATCAAAAAGGGATATGGCTGGTTAATAGGTAGGATACGGTAAGACTTCTTAGCTTAGTGCTTCTAACTTTTCCTGGACGAGTTTAGCCATATATGTGGATGGGCGTTGTCATGGAGCAAAATGACTTTTCCATGTCTCTTCGTCCATTTTTCGTGTTTTTCCTTCAGAGATCGGTTCAAATCGATTAGTTGTTGTCAGTAGAGAACAGACAGTAACCATTAAATCAAGTTTTTGAAATTCAAAATCCACGATACCCTTTTTATTCCATCAAGTGCAGAGCAAAGCCTTCTTTGTATGGTTATTCTTGGGGCCTCTGGTAGTTCAGTTGTTAGCGCGCTGTCCTACCGTCCCAGAGGCTGTGGGTTCGAATCCCACAAATAACCATGGTCTCCTGCGCTACGTGGTAACACAATGGGCCAAAAATTGGCCTAAGTGTGCCTTTCTAAGCAGCCACAGTTAAAAAAAAAAAAAAAAAAAAAAAATGGTTATTCTTTATTCGTTGCGATGTTGATAGTTGGCTTGGATCCACCCATGATTAGGATTTTTCAGGATTTTCAAAATAAATTCATTTTTCATTGCTAACAAATCGATACATAAAACTCTTTCTTTTTTGTCTGACAAGCAACAAATTTCGCAAATGGTTTTTCTTCTTCCGGTAAATGCTCTTTTTTCGGTACAAAATTCAAACATTTTTGATCGATATGAAAAAAAACAAAAACAAATTGCTTCTGCAAAATGAGACCTTACAAAGCTGAATAATATCTAAACTATACCCGTTAAAAAATTCACCTGTTAACGCTTACCCCTTTAGACAATAGGCCACATATTTGTCATCACTATTATAATTTTTTCAGCCTTTTTTGATTAAAACATGTATTTTGGAGGTATTTTTCGTATTATCTGTTTAGGACTCGTCGATGCATCACCGAAAAACCCGGAATGATGCCTCGGAAAAGTATGGCTTAAGGTATCGGAGAGGCCAAGTTTTATCTACGTAAACGCCAATAAGCACTAAACCCATAAAAGCTGGTAAAAATTCCCAATTTTATAGTAGACAATTTTTTTTTAACAAAAGCAGTATCAGTTTTATTATTAGGAATTTCCATAAAGGAACTTTAGGTTACGTACGTAGGGAGGATATGCTCGAAAAATTTATTTTTCTAAGTATTTCAAATTTTTAAAGTTTCTAAACATGTTTTCTAGCAACTAAAAAAGAGATTGTGTACCAAAAAAAGTCTAAAAATTGTTAAATTTCATTACGGTCTTGTAAATTTTCATCAAAATGAGAAATCATCCTTTTTATAAAATATAGTGAAAAGGAATTATTTACAATAAGTGATAAAATATGTACTGCTCCGAAGGAAGTTGATAGAAAAGCAAGTCTTTGTCAGGATCTTTTTACATTACCTAATTATCAGCCTCCGGCAAAAAGGATAAAATTTAAAATCACCCTTCTTAGATTTTATACTGCTTGTTGTCTCCTCAACGCCCCCTCAAAGGGTCTGAGGCAGACAGTTCAATTTTGGACAGGCTCTCGAGTTAAGTAGACAAAGCCAGGAGCAAGTATACCTAGTTATTTAATGAAGGAGCTCGTGGGAGCAACATCGGTGCGTTTTTCATTGCGTGATTTAGGGGAATCCCCTTTCCTCCCAGGAGTATCTTCTAGTTAATCTCTCGCAAAAAAAAAGGGAATGAAACCCAGATCCGGATACCCTGCCTGCCCGAGACGTGAACGCTACCATGACATCATAACCAAGTTTTTGTGGTATACAACGCACTCTCTATGCTAATCCGGGGGACCGACGAAAAAAAAATATATATATATATATGTTAATTAGATGAGCACCGCGTGCAAGCCTACCTATGAATTTTGCCCTGGAGGTTATATGATTCTTAGGCCGTATTGTGCTCGCGTAGATTGGGTAAATCAACCCACTGTATCTCTTATGTTGAGTGCAAAATTTAAATTTCACATGAATTTCAATCCGCAACATTTTAATCTTGTTAATGGAACCACAACGAATTTAATAATAATTTAAATTGTAGGCTCTACTTTGTTGCCGACAATCAGGCAATTTTGGTCTTTTAAACATCTTTAGACAATTAACTAATTGAATCTTTTAAGAGAAGCCATAAATAATAAAATAAGCATCATCTATATGTATAAAATTTCATCTTTAAAGTTACCAGGGACCGTAAAAAAAAATTAAGCCTAAATTAATAGCGCGAAGACAGCTGTTGGCATAAATAAATTTTATTCAGGCGCACATTTTGTGGAGGATATTTATTTAAGATTTCTTCTCCTTATGTTACTTAACTGGGGGCAATCTTAGCCGTTTCGGAGTTACAGGGTGTTTCTTGAAGTTTTATTTCTTACAATTAAATTTTAATGATTTAACAAACAAACAAAGTATTTAATGCTCACTAAGTTTGATCATTAAACCGTAATTTATCAAAAAACATTATTTTATATATAGATTGCACCCCAATAGTATCCGAGTAGAAAGCAAATTTTGTTTCCATATTCTGCCTTACCTTTTATACATATTTTCTAGCCTAGCCATCACTAAATTCTTTAGCATCTAGATTATGCGCATGCATAGGATTTTAACATTATGAGCATGCGAGGATATCTATTTTTCCATCTTCTATTTATTTACGAAGAAAATCGCTTTATGTCAATCCGTCTAGCTATTTATGACAACAGACATTCGATACTAAAGGGTCTTTCATTAAGCACTTCCTACCTTTAAATTTAAATAAACCAAAGTGTGATATCATCGAAATTTGCTATTTGTTTGAAAGGCCTATCAATGCCATTAGGTATGGGATATTACATCGTTCAAATGTTCCCCGCGGCTTCTCTGGGTGGCGTGAATCCGAAATGTCCAATTTTCCAAGACTCTGGCCTAAAATCAGACTAAATTTGACCGATGGCACAGGTTATGTTGGCTTTAAGGGCCGCTCTGACTTCTGGCTTATTCGCATAGACCTGCAACTTAAGAAACCCACAAGAAAAAGTCTAACGGGGTCAAATCTCACGATCTTGGTGACCAGTTCCCTTCACCTCCATGTGAGATGATCATGCCCTCAAATCGCCCGTGCAGAATGTTCAATGTGGCATGAGCTGTGTGGCACGTAGCGCTGTCCTGTTGAAACCATATGTTGTTGGTGTCCATATCATCCAATACAGACCAAAAGAAGTTGGTAATCATTGATCTATATTGCTCGCCGTTGACGGTGATAGCCTGGCCAACGTCGTTCTCAAAGAAATATGGACCGATGACGCCGCCAGCCCAAAATCAAACAGTGACAAATTCAATTTTGTTTGTTGACATACCCATTCATTCAGAAATGGGCCTCATCGCTGCATATAATTTTTCGATGAAAATTACGGTCAGTTTCCAAATGCGGGATTTCCTAGGTATTTCCGTGATCTCTTACAATTAATTGATTGATCTCAGTTTGAAAGATAGGCTACTTTTGGACCCGATATAGTAGCGCTATTGTTGAGATCTAAAAATATTTTTTTTTTATTTTTCAAAGAAAATTTTTTTAATATTTTTTGTTCAGTAAAGTAAATTCTTTTTGACATTTCTATCTTTGCTAGCAGCGTGTTTCTACTTTTTTCATGAATTTGATGAAAATAACGTGAAATATGTCAACAAAATACGTATTAAAAGTTTTCAGTGTTGATTTAAGCACGGTCTACATAAAATGGAATCCGTACATAGAAGGAGGTCTGTGGCAGGACAGCGTTTGCCCGGGACCACTAGTAATGTATAAGTTTTAGCGCAAAATAAAAAAAGAAGAGTTAATCAGTATACTTAATAGACTATCGATTCGATAGTTATGCTCGGTTGACATGAAATTACCTAAATAGAATATTTGAATCAATGCCGAATTCATGACCTACGACATGTCATTAACGTTTTTCATACAATCTGCTTTCGTTACATATTATTTTTAATTCCTTATCCAACTTAATCTTCTCTTGTACCAGACTCCTTGTCCAATTTTTATCCCGCGCCCCAGGCGAATTACAACGCCAATCATCATCATTCCTTTCCTTAACACACAAATTATAATATTTTTTTTTCTGCCTTTAGAAAAACTCCCAGGCCATTTTTCACAATTATTATTTGAGAAAGCACGCCCGTCAACAGTAATGAAAAGTAATGATGTAAATAACCTGAGACCATGCCCCGAAAGACGTTAGACAGGAGCTCTCCAGCCGCCTTGTCTGGTGACGCTTTTTTTCCCGCCTTCTTTGTTTTTTCTCTCCGCTTTTCAGGATATTTATGAGAATGATTCCTTACGGAGATTTATAAATCGGCCAAATGGCATTAATCACTGTCCATCCATCTGAATGTCGGGAGGCGCGGGGAATGATGAATTGCCCGTTGTTCCTCAAGTTCTCTGCTGTTTCGAATCGCCAGGATTTGTGCCCATCCGGCCGAAAAACTCCCCCCGCGAAAGACTGGTAGTACTCTGGGTGCTTCCCCATTCCCCGGATATTTGCAGAGTTAGCTTTCCAGAAATATGTCTGACGACGTGATTTGTGGGTCGTTAGCTGATTCTTACTTTTATATTTTGAAAACGCAACATCCTTCCGATCAATCCCCTTCGTCCATCTGTCGTTTCATGATGTTTCCAATTTGTTGCACAATTTCAACATAACAATTATCGATTGTAAGCAGCAAGTTCGTCATACGAATGCCACTCCGCATAGAGCCGGCAGAATTTAAATTTTGTTGCAAGCTGCAGCCTTTTCGATGTCGACAGAAAATTTAAAATGTTTTTTACGAGCCCCGGTTGCTTTATGATAAACTTTTCGTGTCCACCCCCATTCCCAGTCCACTACCGCGGGGTCTCACTGTCGAAAGAGCACAAATAAAAGGGACTTCCGTCAATTGGATTATCCGGGCGCAACTATCTATCTATAGATTGCCAAGCTAATTAGATTTACTTTTCCGTTTGCGCTCTGTACATTTGCTCGTGTTGATTCCGGTGCCAGGGGTTCGGAGGCGGGTGGTTGTTGCAACTGTTACAGGGTCGTTTTAACGAACCAATTTCGTGCCACTCTACCAAACAAACGAAACGTTTAACTGCCACCCGGACATTCTCCGGACCCCAAAACCGGATGGATGTGTGGGGTCAGAGGGAAAATGCACTTGTAGCGGGGTCGGGTTTTGGCAGATAGATCGGCCACCTATATCTCTCCGGGGAGGTGATATATTTGAGCCCGCCTTGTGATTTATTTACACCTGGACACTAATTGATGACCGATATCGGTAGCAATTATTTTCACAGGTAGCTCAATTTTTGTGCATTTAACTTGTCCTGTCCGGTGGGAGGATAATTAGGGCGTAATCAGTGTCACACGGTAATTGGTTTACGGCTTAATAAAATACTTGAAAGGTAGGTTGTATCAAATCCACTTTGGTATCCACGGTGAACCACGGAAACTAATGTGATCCGGGTTAATACAAAAATAAAATTTTATGATGAGTGACACACAAAATTTCTATCCTTAGGTAAAAGGTAGGTAAACTATCAGATATTACTTATATTACTAAATCGGTGTCATAGTTGAAATTTAACCCTCATTCGCCAATATTGCATAGATTTTCATTTCAGTATTTATTTTTTATAAACTAATTTTATATAACGAAATACTTCTTTGAAGATGAAAATTAAGAATGTATCTTACGAGTACTATACAAATTTTTAATGTATTTTATATTTTGGTCCATTATATGGGATCTAATTAAAAAGGGCTTGGTTTGAAAAACTATTCTCTTTTTGCAGACTGAAACAGATATTTACTTAAATCCTGCAAGAAAGTTATAGCGATTTCTAAGTATTATTTTTATCTAAAACTCTTAAATAAGGTGCTTAACTTTTTTCAGCTATACTACTACGTCTGTTTAGTACATTTTCGGTTATGAATAAATTTGCAATTAGTAGAATAGGGACATAATTTTAATTCAGGACTATCATATAATTTAATATTGGTCAAAAAAGATTCATTCAGAGCCCCAACGAAGAAAACAAAACTTTGACTCCAAACATGATCTTCTAAGTTTATGAAATGTACCCTAAAACATTGTCATAGGCAATGACTGATTTCATCCCAAGTTATGAATATTTGGCATAATTTTGAACATACCTCGAGGACATCCCAACTGAGTTATCCAATTTTCTGTAATTTCCACGAAAATCATCGAAAACTATTTTCTAAATCCAGCTGACATCCTTCAAGGGCACCCAACAAAAGCACAATTCTCTGCAGTTAATCCGCTTTCCATAGTTCTTGACATAATTTGCGCACCATGAAACGCAAAATCCCGACAGGATCTGGGGCATCAAAACTCTGGATGAAATGCGTGCATGTGAACGGAACGAGTCACCGAAGGATTCTGGGGCTTTTCAAATAAAACCCGGTCCCTCTACGTCAGGCACTTTTCATTAATTTTTAACAATTTCATTTGCGTTGGTCCCAACTAGCAGCCATTTCCGAAAATCTTTTAAGCGAAATTGCATGCGGATGAACTGAATCTCGTTACCCGCAGAATGTAATCATTAGGAATTTACGCGATTTTTAATATTAAATTGGTTAAGGAAGCCGGTCCTGTCGTGGATTCCTGGAGAGAGTCCAAAACGGGCATTTTTAGATTCCACCAAACCTGGCGGAGGTTGTACATTAATTTTACAAAAAGAAGTTCATAAAGCCATTTTTCATGGAAGAACTGCAGGTGTTGCTGCCTCTACCATTTTTCGCTTAGATCTGCAAGTGAAAAATGCAACTAATTCGCTCGGTTCGGTAGATCGCTTCTGGGGCGCAAGAAACCACAACCGACTCAATTTATCACTTTCTTAGGTTCTTGAGCCGTTCCTCCATAGCGGGCAAGCGGGCGGAAATTTTGCTTAACTCAGTTGGCCCCATTTTCCAGGCTTGTTCAGGTTTAATCAGGACTTTATGTGGAGAATATCCTTTTGATAAATGACACAAATCCCGCACTGGAAATGATTACAAGTGTTTTTGTTCTTGAAGGCCTGCGGTGCCACTTCTTTTTAAAACTGAAGAACTTAGGACAGCACCCTGGGGCACTTCGGCTCTGCTCCTCATGAGACTGCACAGATTTATCTCGCAACGTCCGAATCGGCCACAATTGAAGGCATTACGTAATTGAATCCTACAGGATAGATAGTGTCCTCATTGCAAACTTTCAATACTTTTTCTAGAAATCCGTTCTTGAGGGCTCTTCAACTTGCGAGATATTTAATTGATTAATAGCAGTGGGATTTTAAGATTTCACACAGAAAAATGTAACTTTAAAAAATAATTTAATTTATTAAAATTTGAAGAATTTGAAAATTGTACTTGAAATCAACTTCGAAAATGAGTACGATGAATAATATGCTTCTTTATAGGTATAGTTTATATAACAAATATTAATTTAAAAAATCTAATTACCGAAAAAATACAAGCCCGAAAAGAATTTTGAGATGATTTTAAAAATTGGGATCTATGTGGGTATAATTTAAACGCTCATACCTCCGTTTATTTGAAATCAAATCAAAATCAGCCCTTTGAGGTAATAAATAGAATTAAAGCTATACTATATAATATTTTGCTTGTATAGAAATCCCCTTAAGCATTTTCTCTAAACTTTCCTCATAATGAATTTCGGTCGGGAATATTTCACCTTAAAGGTTACCAGCAAACCGCAAACATTCAATAATGCATCCCAACTCCATTCCATTCGGTGTTTGAGATCTTTCACAAAAACCCCAACGACCGAACCATCTGCCACGTTCGAGGCACGAGAGGCTCCCAATTTCAAACCCTGGGCATATCTCAATTCACCGAATAAAACAAAATTCAATTCATAACCGCCCCAAACTCACCTGGAGCAGAACACCTGGATATAGGTTCCCGGCTCCCGCTTTCCGCTGGCCCACTAAATGCGCGCATTTAAATAAACGAAACAAACATCTTCGGTGTATTTGCATCTGAAAGGGGTCTTTAGTCCCCCGCGCTCCAGACCGAGACTGTTTATTGCGGGGCAACCACCCTAGAAGCCATTTAAGTTCCAGGAATTGCACCGATGCGAACAATTTAGGTCTTATGACTTTCCTAGGCTGCATCTTTAGCTCCCTTTTTGTTACGCTATCAACTAGACAAAACTTTAAATAGAGCGAGGAACGTACGTAGCGAACTCCTCGCACTGTTGCTTCTATTCCTTGAGAAAAACAAAAGAGACTATTAAATGGGGAAGAAACGACTCCCAGGAGGAATTACTGCGATTTCTTACAGCCATAGTTGCAGTTGTGCAGTATGGAGACAACAATTTAATTCATGGAATCTCAGTGCCATTAATCAGTTTAAGATAATCCAATTCTACGGTGAGGAAAAAGGCAATATATAACTATTTTGTTTTTTATAAATTGATAGTTTGAAATCGGGAAGACCATAAAAATTAGGAAAAAGAGAACGTTTATCAAACTAACGTAAACGTCTTTGAATAAAAACACTTAAAACAGTTGTACGTTATTGCTATAGTCGATAGATTAGCTCGACTATTATAAAGTTACCTTTTCCTTCAGTCAAATCGATAATAGTTGATTTAAGCAAGCATATATTCAAAAGAAATTTTATATTGCTTTATTTAGATTAGCACTACATATATTGTTTTAATTTTACTATAACACGGTAGATAAGTTTCTAGAAAACCATGTTATAGGAGACTAAGAGTCAGTACAAAATAAGAGGATGCGTTACGCAAATATGTATAAATAAAAATCGTTAATATAAAAATTAAAAAACAAGTATATATAGTTTTATGTAATCTATCAACTGAACACTTAAAAGATTAAGCTTCGAACACAACGTAGCGCAATGATGTACCACGCAGTCAATTTAGAAATTTTCCTGAATGAAACAATACTGCATTTATCGCTTCAGTAATATCCTCTCATTTTCATGAGTCAGTTTTACTCTATTTTTTACTGAAATACATTTTCATATTGTGGATGAATGGATAGTGGGTACTCTAATTTTTTTTTAATTTTATAACAGTGTTAGAAGATGGTTTTCGCAATTTCAATACCGTTTTAGAACGAAACCATGTTATATATTACAGTCTTATATGAGAGTTTCCTCAATTTTCTTATCGTACAAGGTAGAAACTGTTGTGAGAAGGTTACCTATATTATTTATACGGAAGTTTGCTTAATATATTCCTTTATTTTGTTTTATTTTTAAATAAAACAAAATTAGTAATATTCTTTATTTCTTGAGGTATTCAATTGTTTATTTTGTTTGCTAGATGTTTCGCATTTCTTTGATCAATTAGTGTTTATTTTATTGAGACTATATTTATCTTTATAAAATCAAAATTATTTTGTGCTCGTATTTATAAAGGGTGTTTTTTTAGAGGTATACAAAAATAAAATGAGGTAAAACACGTAAAAATAATGTTAATATATAGTGTTGGCTTTATTTAAAAGATGTTTTTATGCTATTAGTGTTTAAGGATGATTTCAGGCATATGGACGTCATGGTTGGCTCGATTGAAGCCTAATCCAAGCCAGTTTTCAACCACTTTATCAAGTAACTGGAGCCGTATGTATATGGGCAATAACACGGCGAATATTGACTTCTAATTGGTCAAACGTTACTGGTTTATCAGCGAAAAACGAGTAACTCCACATGTTCCCAAAGAAAATAATGCATAGGTGTAAGATATGACAATTGTGGAAGCAATTAATGGCATAAAAATATCTTTTAAATAAAGCCAACCAGCCAAAGCTATTAACATTATTTTTATTTCATTTTAAATTTATATACCTTTACAAGAAAAACCCTTTTACATGAATTTACGTTTCTCTAAAATAATGAACTGTTCTAAGCTCCATTTTTTGTTTGATCGTAGAGGATCAATGTTCTCGGTAATTTTTAATAAATAAGAAGGATCTTTAAGGCTTGTTGGATTCAGTATCACATAAACCAAATAAGTAAACCATAACGTAGGTGGGATAAGACATTGGACTCGTATATTAAGTTAGCTATATTTTCTTATTATTTATATTTTTATTTTGTTTACTTAAAATACTCAGTTGTTTACTTAAGGGCTTTTGCAATAATTCTTTATATAATAGTACACCATGAGCGGAATATTTCCTGAAAGTTTCAAGTCAGTCCGAGCAAAAACTGTAGGAATGAGAGACTTTTCAGTCTCCTCCGCAGCTCGACCAGGTGAGACGAAAAACTTTAACATTGACATTTTCATATTCGGTAGGCAAGATAATTAAAAAACAAATTCATCGATCATTCTGAAATTATGCACAACAGTTTTAAATTTTATTTACTTATGATTGAACGGAGGATTTTTATTTTCGTTGACCACAACTCAAGTCAATACGTGGCCAAATTTTTATCATAAATTGAAATTTTTGCACGAAACTCTGCCAAATTTTATTATATTTAAAAATCACGTACTATTGCTATCTACTAACAGGAAACGTTCGGAGCTTAGTTTCAAATAAGTCCTTCACGAGTTATTCTACCCACCGGAAGGTACTTTTTTCGAAAGCGTTTCCGAAGATCAGCTCTCATTTGGTCATTTTTCAATATTTTTCAATGAAAAATTTAAGAAATATTGCTCGAATGTTACTCTTTCGAATACCTTAAGTTAAAATAAAATATATATTTCATTTTTATTATAACATTTAGTTTGTTTTTTTTTTGCTCTCAAAGTCTATGTGACTTCTTAAAAAATCCCAGAACCTACTTAGAATAAACAGATCTAGAAAGTCAGGAGTTTTAAGATCACTCATAATTTCGCTAAAATAAAATAAAATTGGGGATTGGTGTTAAATTAAAGAAATAAATTACGAAAAAGTAGTAACTCAACGCCTAGAAACTTCTTAAAGTTAAAGTTCTTTAGTGGGAATGAGATTGGTCCAATTTGTTATATGGTCAAGTTGTTAAGATTTTTAATCTTATTTCAGTAAATGGGAAAAAATCTTACAGAATAAAATGTTGGAAAATCCAAAGTTTAAAAATATAAATTAAAAATATTCTTGATTTATGTAGGAAATTGTGTTTTATAGTTAGCATCATTCAATTTTTAATTTTCAATGAGGTTTCTGAAACTTTAAACCACTGGTCGCTCGTTACGCGATGAACGTTGATCCCTAATCTCCAGAACTTTCTCTAGAAGAACAACTTAATTCAGGACTGGCTGTCCAGACGCGTTCTCGTTAAGGAAGGGGAAATCTCATCACATCAGTCGCCGAAACGCTTTTAAATTAATCGAAAAAAAAAACTTTTCCCAAATGAGTTTCCTAATACGTGCAGGGAAAGGGATAAAAGGGCGAAAAGCATCAAGGGAAACTGCAAGGAATCCCCTTAAGGACTAATTGGTCCTCGAGCGTATCGCAAGTGAAAGCGCTTAAAATTCGACAGCTCGCAGGCTCCTCCAAAAGGGGTCCTGTCGCTGGTGGAGGACGGCTCTGGAGCCGGAGTCTTCACCATTGATTGAGGCGGCTCTTGAGAATTCCCACTGGAGCCCTTCTAGAGTCGTGAAGGAGAGGAGAAAGAATGAACTTATCCAGGTGAGATGCGGACACTAAATTCAGATGTCTTGAAAACAACACTTCTTACGGCGGTGTCGGTATGTGGGTGTATGTGCGGGAAATATCCTCAAGCACACGAATGAGGTTTCTTCATTGCGTCCGGAAAATAGTTTCCCTGATGAGCCGCTTTTATGCCACCCCTACCCGGGGTGCGGGGCATTTTCCCGCTTCTCATTGTTCGAGAACTCACAAGTCCGGATCCCGAACCCGGAACAGAAAGTATTCGCTGGTTTGGGTTGGGGGTGTAGCATCTTTGTATCCGGCACGTTATCTTTTCATCCCTTAAGGTGTTTAGGGCTTTTTCGCGGTTGCTTTTTTTTTTTTACCCGATTCTTCCCCAGAAGGCGCGTTTGCAGTGCATCCTTTCACCGTGCATAGGTTCACCCCTCCTCCCCCTAGGTGACCTGGGGTTTACTCAAGAAATTCACCTGACGACAGTTGTAAACTTTATTGATCCACCCTCTGTGCGTCGGCGCTCCACTGTTTTAGGGGCTCCTCTCTGCGACAGAGATGGGGCTTCTCTCGGCCTAGGTAGGGTGCTTATGTGGTTGAAGAATGCGGGTTGCCACATTCAAGGAAAAAAGGGTTTTTTTTATGTTTTTAAAAAACCTTTCAAGCCAATTAACGTCTCATTGGATTTTATGTAGGAAAATATCGACGATTTAATTAAAGAGGAAATTGACGGTTATTACTGTGGAAAGTCACTCCATAAAATTATACCTAATACTTGGTCCTACCCATTATTATCAAAAAAAAGACTGTTATAATATTAAAGTTTCTAGCCAACGTTTAAACAATTAAAATTGATAATAACACCCATAGTCCTTCTTAAATTACGAATTGAAAGCGAGTTTTACTCGTAATTAGTAGACCTCGAAATTAGTTAGAAAATGTTCCGTTTTGGAAATGATATTGGGAATAATCGAGAATTTTTAGGATTTTAGCATTTATTATTATGAAATTAAGGAAACCTTATTAAAATAAACTTCAATATCGCTCCACGTATTTTTATGTCACCATCCATTGTCTTGGGTCACCATCCATTGTCTTGGACAGTGAAAATAGTCCGAAAGGTAGAAGTATAAAATTTGAAAATACTGCCGTATTATTTTTATCATACTTTTGTTTAAGAAATATGAGCTGTTTATTTTGAAAGTGGTTCAAATCTAAATTGCCATAAGAAAGATTTAACTTTAAAAGAATATAGGAAAAAACTTCTTTATGATATTTTAGACTTATACTACTTTCAAAATATGAAAAACTCAGTTGAAAATGTGTGCCTAATGCATATCTATAAAATTTCTCATATCAGAATTTTGATATATTTTTATAGGAAATATTAAATAAGATACAAAAGAAGAAGTTTTGAATTTTCGAAACGAACAGTATTTTTCAGTTAATATTTTAAGCTTGGTTTTTAAATTAAAAGAAGTGGCTTGTTCCTAATTTAGAGCTTTAAAAGTATTTCAAAATAGATATTTATTTTTGTTTTGGGGCATAACAGCAATGAGAATATTATCAAAAAAAAAGGTATGATATTTTTTCTTGGGCGATTTAAGTAGATCATAACGTTTTAATTAGATAAACAAATTTTGAATTTTCGTAAAGGAATTAGAAAAATATCTGCAAAATATTCGTTTTGCCGAAATTCTAAAATATTTTACGAGGAGGCAACCCAGGATATTCTCCAGGAATAATCCTGGAGCCTTAAAAACCCACCTTTCGCACACACAGGCAGTAGCATAATGGTCATTTTTGTTTTTTTTTGTCTATTCTCTCCGCAGGGGTGGTATGTGGATAAATTTTAGGCGCCATGGATCCCAGTGTGCTCGCAAATATGGACCGGGACGCATTAAAGAAGCAAATCGAGAACATGAAGTACCAGGCCGCCATGGACAGATGGCCCTTGTCTAAGAGCATCCAAGAGTAAGTACCACAAATTTTTAGTCCTAGTTTCATAGTTTTTCTGTAGTTTAACCTTCTGAAAATAATTAAAAGTGCAAAATGAAATGGTGCTCTGAGTGTGTTGAGTGCGATTTTAAGTGCGTTATCCACCTGCGGGCGTTGCGTGTCTCGATGCCGTGCCGAACTGTCGAACTGTGTGAACTCCTCTTGAGACTCGGCGAGTGGCTGTGATTGTGCTACGCTACCACCTGAAATACGGGCGCCGAAGTTATTTTTTCCCCTTTTAATTCAATTAATAACTCAATTAACTGTGATCCTGGTCGATTTTGGGACTCAAAAGAAGCAGAAGTCTATCCCATCGCCAGCCAATGTGTTTATTTACACCGCGACAGTGTCAACAATTTGACGAGGAACAATCTGAAAACTCGGCGAGGATGAGCTCCATTGAAAAAAGGATACTCTGAGTTTTGGGTGGTGTCAGGTGTGGGGTTCGTTTCCACAAGACCGGGACTTTACCCGGCCCAATTTTTCTACTAAATTTTTTGTTTTCCATTGTTTTGTTTTTGTGGCAGAATCACGTGCTGGTCCTGGTTGAGTTTTGATCATCCCTTCAAGGGCTATTTTTCAATGTCAGCACTGGACGAGGGTCATTTGTCTTCCTCCGTTGCAAGGGAGGGAAAAAAAAGCTGAAATTTTCATTAGACAGTCATTGACCCCATGGAGCTGTGCCGAGCCACTGTCGAGCGCTAGGGCTGTTCCAGACATGAAAATGGATTTTTCGGTCGGTTGCAACTTTTACTTTTCGAAGGATTGCGCCTATTTGGCCAATCTGCCTATAAAACTGCATGACTATCTAACTGACATCCATGCGGCGCCTCTAGGGTTCTTAAATCTAAAGAAAAGTTTCTTTCTACAATTTTTTTTTCTCTTTTATACTTTTTTTTGTTTTTGTAAAGAATGTCCTGAGGAAACTTGATAAATTTTCCGTGAGAATTCCCTCAAAAGTTCTTGGAATGTGAAGGAGTTCATAAAAAAAGGTTGTTGTTTTCCTGATCTTCTCGGAACGATTTCTATTTATTTTTTTTTTATATTTTCATCTTGTTATTTTCGGAAAATTTGATTTTAAAGAAATGTGAAAACTTGTTCCATAATATTGTAAAATGTATCTCAATTTTACATTTAAACTTGTTAGGCATGTTTTATTCGATTTAACCAAAACTTATTTATCATTTGATAAATTCTTAAGTACTAAAATTCATAGTAGAAAGTGAAAATATTTCACTATTTAATAGGGCAAATATTTCAATGATATTCATATGAAACGCTTCAAGGATTTCTTCAGGAAAAAAGGATTGTTTAAAGCTTAAAGTTGAAAACATTTTAGATATTAAATTTGAGTGAGTTCGGAGGAAATATTTTAAACTCATTATAATTATGAAACATTTACATCATTAAATATTTCGAATTTTTATTTAAAAGAAGAAAAAAATTAAATAGTGGCCTTTAAGATTAAAATCAATGTCTACATTTTATCCCATTATATGTATAGAAATAAATGAGGATATAAGTGCAATTCTAGGAAGGTCGGTGTATACACTATAAATTTCAGAGTTTTATTTGAAAACATTTAAAGTATTTTATTTTAACGTTATCCATTTTATTAACATTGTCTCGATTTTAAAATATTTTAAAGCGTTTTAAAATCGAGACAATGTTAATCAAATAACGTCAAAATAAAACACTTTAAGTGTTTTGAAATAATACACTGAGATTTATAGTGTAGAGTTTTGTATGAATACCCCTTTTAAAATTCTAATTCAGTACCATTTACAACGTCTAAGGTTTCAAATATTCCAAAAATATATGGAATAGAAATTGACATGCAAATATAAATCGGATAAAAGAAACAATTAAAATAACTAGACTCAAAATAAACATTTTAGGAAGAAAAGGGTTTCCAAAATCCAAGCATTCCATATCGTAAGTTTTTTTATATCCTTGATCCTTCTGGAAAATAATTTGAATCGTGGAAAATTTATTCGATATATTTACCTTAAATTTCTAAATATTGGCTCCTTACATATCACCTACAATCTAATCCAAATTTCATTTAAATTCGTCTAGTTTCTTTGAACAAAACAACTTATACACTATCCTAGCCACGTGTAAACTTTACTTTTTGAGAGAAATGTACAACTACATTCGTATTCATTTAAATAATTGATCCTTTAAAGAAAAATGATGAAATTTGAAGCTAATAATAATTTGGATTTTAATTCCATACAAATAGTGTGATTTTGATTATTATTATTTGTGTTAGGGGAAGACAATTTTGGACTATAGCTCATAAAATAGTACAATCTGCAAATGAGTTATTTTATTTTTTAAAATGGATTTTAGAGAAAAGTTCATCTTGTTTAGTGAGTTATTCTAGGTATATCTTCTTCAACTATACCTTTTTATTATAATTTTAGTTCTGAATAATAATTTTACTTAAACTTAATCGGCTTTACGTATGATTTAACGCTTTAAGCCTAATCTGGATTATGACGAGAAGTCTTCGTTTTTCTTTTCAAGGCTTTAAGGAAAATAATTCTGTAAAAGGAATACAGACACATTTCTTCCCGGAGTTTAAGTAGTTGAGGTATTCAAGAGAAATTTCATAATTAAACGTATTTATCAAAATCCCCCAGAAGAAGTACAGTGACCGGGAAAACAGCTTCGGAAAAGATATAAATTCCCTAATTACCCCAAAAAGCAGTTGCCTGACGAATCCCAATAAATTCTCAACAATCAGCTTGTCTCCCATTAGCCGTAGGCCGCCGTTCGCTTTATCATTTAATTAACAAAAGAAATTCGAACGCATCAAGCGAAATCGATTCAGAGAGTCCCAGGGATCGCGGGAAACTTCCCGAATAGGCTTCCTGTTGATTATTGTAATTCGATACAGACCTTTGGCCCTATTATGTGGGAAAATTAAGGAACGAGCTTGCAAGGATCTGAAATTAATGAGACCCATTCTCCTCCTTTGGGTGGAAAGAAAAAAAATTACTCTGCAGGACTCTTTGCCGAATCCAGGAACTGACGTTCATTTGAATATTATTTCTAAACAATACCGGCCTAAGGAGCGAATTTCCTTCCATTATTCTTTTTCGCATTCACGGCATTTTGCTTGAAGATTTCTTCATAACACTGAAAGCAAGAAATCACACCGAATTCCACACAATTTCGAAAAAAAACTCATAAAATTTTAAGCAGCCACAGCAGAAGTCTTTTGTCTTGTAGTAAATTTTTAATTTTACCAAAACTGATAAAAAATCAGCAAGGAAAATTGAGAATTCGAAGGAAAGGGTATTTTCTTGATTTCTCAAATATTTCGATATCGCTGAACCGTACCTTTTTTGGGGGCAATTCTGCGGGAGCGAGACACGAAATTTGAAATGTTCATCTTCCGGTGGAAATTCTCGTTCTCGTACCCAAGTACATTTTCCTCCTTTAATACGTTGCTGCGGGAAAAGGCCACAAGTTCTCGGTTATTTCGAATTAAAGTGACTGTCTCCATGCGGCGCGATGTAAGGGCACGAGCTACAAATAATTAGGGTAAACATTTTGGCAATGTGGTCCAAGTACCCTGAAAGATACTGAGGGGGTTGTAAAGACAGAAAAATGCCAGAGGCACAACCTATCTCACCTGGGGGATTTCGTTTCTTACCCAAAAAACACCTGAAGAGTAGCAAGATACCCAAAAACAAATTACAATTTCACTCACATCTCTATGCAAGCAGACAATACGGTCGCTCAAATAGATTTCTTTTGAATCCCAAATACTTTGGAGGGGCAGAGAAGGACCCGGGGTGCCTCCGAGGATGGGTATAAAATACGTCATCCAAGAAGTATTATAAAATGAATTTATGAAACCCCTGCTGATTCCGCTTCTGAAATATTTCATTTTCAGTCGCATAGAATCCGCAATTAATTTTTAAAGAGGACGAGAAAGAGCTACAGTTACTCTCTACCAATATTTAGGGTAACCTCTTTTGCTGACAGTCCTTTTTCTAAAATTTTTATTTTATATTTTAAAAGTAGCATTCAAGTGCAGGTTTTAAATTCAATGAAGGAATTATTTTTTTACATTACAATGAAATTCAGGGAGTAAATTTGTATGTTGAAGTTATCTATGTAAAAGATTTTCTGTATTTAAATAAAACACAGAATAGTTGAAATATTGGGCTGAAATTTATTCCAGGTGCAGTACACATGTTAAATATTTAACTATGGAATTCCATCTCGTTCATATAACCACCATGATTCTTTGGAGCAATTTTTCCACCACTCTTTCACACATATCGTTCGCAACGTTACGTGTTCGATATTCTCCCTAAGCTCTTCTAACTTTGTTGACTTCTTGGTATAAACCAACGACTTAACGTAATCCAATAAAAATAAATCCAACGGCGTTAAATCGTATAAGAAAGATGGTCATTCAAACATACTATTTCTCGAGATTACACAGTTACCAAACTTCCCTTTCAATAGATCAATTGTTTGATCAGCTGTGTGGCATGCGGCATTACCTTGAAACCAGATATCACTTATGTCAAGTCCATCCAATACTGGCCAAAAATGGCACTATAACAAACTCTATTGACCGTAACATGACGATCATTTTCATCGACGAAAAAATATGGTCCAAACATACTATACTTCTGGTATGAAATCCACGGTAACTTTTTGTGGTTGAAATGGAGTCTCTTAAATCACATGTGGAATTGTTGCTGTCGAATAATGCCTATTTTACCTATTGACAAAACCATTAAGGCAAAAATGAGCTTTATCACTGAAAGTAATTTTTCAATGAAATTCAAGATTTTCTTCAAATTTAAGCAGAGTCCAATCGGAGAAGTATCGCCACTTCAAAAGAACAAGAGACTCAGTTCTTGAGTAAATTTGTTCTTGTAAGGGTGTAAGCCAAGATCTTTACGCTAAATTCGCCACAATGTGGTTTGAGAGATTCCCAATTCCTATGAACTGATTTGGCTCATTTCGAACTGAAGCAATTCGAAAATTGCAGTAAGTGCTCTTAAAGTTGCGACTCGCGAATTGCGGTAGTAATTTTTTAATAATTTCCAAACATTGCTCCTTCGTAAACTTCACCATGAGAAGAATGTTGACCGATTATGAAAAACGTTCAAAGGTGCGTTCGTATTAAAATAAAAAAAATTTATGTTCCTATTGGAAACCCCTTTACATGGAAAAGAGTTATAATTAATTTTTTTTATATTTATTATAGTTTTTGTCTATTTCCATGAGCTATATAAAAACAAAATAAAATCTTTTACTAGAAATATATTTTCTTTGGAATTATTTTAATTGTTATGTCTTAAATTTCTCAGAAATACAAAGTGTCTCCTTTTAATATTTTTAAATTAGCAAAAACACGATTAAAAACAATGTCAAGGTTTTCTCATCTGTGGCATGAATTGTCATCAATAAAAATTATTCTGAAATATTTTTCATATATTCGAGAAAGTAACTAAGTCACCAAATATTTTAACCTTTTGAAATAATTAATATAATCGAGTTTTGAGTTCTGCTCCATTTTATAATATTTTTGGATTTGATAAATTGTTACATACGTTCAAAAACTTTTATATTAAGAGTAGTTTTATTTAATTTTGCCACTTTACTGCAAAAATGTGTCTACCACTTTAAGGTACAAATAAATTTTACAATTTTAAAGAAAACTTAACTTTTCTTTTTAAAGTGGAAAGGCAGAAATAGGAAAGAAAAGCCCATTTTCCATCCCAAAAACCGCATTCTGATTTCTTTTCTGTAGTTGAAGATATCCTGCACGTGACTTATTGCCCATTTTACAAATATGCTTGTCTTATATGCGTTTATATGATTTAAGGATTCACATATTCATAAAATCATAACACCAGAAATATGATTTTGAATCTCATGATTTACTTATATATTGAAAATTATGCTGAAAAATATAACTTGATGCTGTTTGAATGTAAACATGGAAGTCGCTCCCGATGATACTTTCATGAATATATTTGTTCTATCCAAGCGGATTTTTCTTTTCGATTTCGATTCTGTTCATAGGTATTATATGAATATTTAGAATGTTGTAAAAATATATAAATATATCCGAATTGAAATACTTTTAAATGTATATGTTCAATTTATGCTGAATGCTTACAAACATTTTATAAATGCATTTAATTTGAAGTAATTTTATGAAACTAGTTATTATCCCATTTTAGATTAGTCTAGACAACTGCGAAAGTCCCTTTTATATGTATCACTGATTCCATGATATTAAATTGTAGCCATTGCTAATGAATTTAGTAAATTTTGTAGGTACAAGGTTTTACCTTTAGCATCTCCTGCTATTACACCAATAAAATTCTATTTCTGCTACAGTATCAACAATTTTATTGCGAAATATTCACTCCCAGGTGTAATCCTTTAGGTGCACAGAGATTACACCACTATGACCTAATTTGCGAGATCCTGGATCTAGGAAGGCACCCATAAAGACCGTATTTAGCTAGCGAAACAATCACATTATTTTCTCCTCACTCTACAGATTTGAAATTTGAATGGTAAATTGAAAAAGCATGTTGTTGCTCAACGTAAATATCCGTTTGACCTGAAATTTACAAATAAAGCTGAAATTACTGAGTGTAATCAGAGGATAAATGCGAGTAAATTAACTTACTTCCCGCTCGGAGGGTTGGTGGGGGAGTCGCTCGTATCCATCCACAGACTCCAGTCCATCTGGATATAAATAGCATGGGATGGATCAGTGATTCAAGCCGGGTACAGCAATTTAGTGGGACGGGAAGATAGTCAGGATGAAATTCATCATTTCGTTATTAGGGCCGCATAGGTAAACAAAATACTCATTATGCCAAACATCGCACAATCCTTATTAGCCCACCAAACGGTTGGGGGAGGCAATTAAGATTTTGAAATTAAATTGGCCCTATACGTCGTCGTTTATGTTTGCCATCTCTTTAGAGGAAATCCTCCCGGTGGGTTTGTAAAATCCAGGGAACGTAACCAACCATTCAGGTGAATCGCTCCCATTCATAGGGCTCCGTAGGAGAGTGGCGGGGAAGTAAAATGTTTACGTTCTAAATCACTTTTTTTATATTTTTGCGGGAATTCGAGGAAGATATTTATGATAAAAAGCCTTCGCTAAACACCTATTTAAGTAATTAGAGAATTAAAGGGATGTGGAAATGAATTGCCTTAAAATTGTTAGGTAAGATAATTTTTTTATTTTATCGTATGCTTTGGATTTAATGGGAAACATAAAATAAAACCGTCAAGCGTGAGTTATTTTTCATATATCGAATATTCCTATTATTTAGATCAAAATCAGTGAATGGGGTGACCTGTGACTTGATTAACAGATTTAATTAGATATAAAAAAATTTGTCCGGTTTGGGAAACTTTTCCCTAAAGTAAATATTTTCATAACTTACTAAATAAATAGAGAAAAAACCTAACCTAATAACGTACATTCTCCAAGACCGTTTTACTATTTCAGAATTCAATTTTTCTGTACAATTAAATGTCTTTTTTCCGCATCGAAGAAAATTATCGAAAGTGGAAGCTTAAACTTAAGCCATAATCGTACTGTAGCCACTCGACTGTTATAACAATTTAACTTAGTAAAACGTAAACGTACCTACGAAACTGTCAGCATGAAATCCAATAAAGTCTTTTTCTGGTAACTGTACCCTCAGCTTCCCCACTTTTGTAGAATTTATTCAATGACAGAGGACGAGGAATTGGAATAAAAAAATATATAGCTTAAACCAAGAAAAAACCAGTTTCATCCACTAAATGGGCAATGGTAGGAAAATGTGAGCTCGTAAGCGGTTTAAATTAATTTTCGTTCTTGTGCAGTATCCTGAAGCTCTAGGATATCGTTCGCTGTGCTCGCATTTTTCCAGAAAAGATACACTGCACGTATCTAGAGGACGGATTATATTTAAATATTTTTAAAAATTGCATTTAAGCACTCCTGGAAGCTACTAATTCGATGTATGTCTTTTGAATTCAGAGGAATGTATTGTACATATACACTTATATTTTTTTAATTATGTATAAGATTCAAAAAGTCAACGAAAAGTTTAACTAGGAAGTAAAAGTTTTAAATTCAAAGCAGGAAATTGCTTTCATAAAATCTACGAATGCAAATTTAATTTGAAAAACAATATTCGTTTGCAACAACGACTGTTTACGTTAGTTGTTGCCATTAATGATTTTTAATTGTACTGTGAAATTATCAATTTTTGTATAGCTCAGCAAAATATTTCTTCTAATTGCAGCATAAATTGTAGCTATTATTTACATATGTGGCGCCAGAAAAAGACATAATTAATGCTAAAATAAAAATATTTATATTTAACTCTAATAATGATTTGATGGAAAATTGTTTAACTGTTATACGATATCTACTAAAAACTGTTATACTATATAACTGTTATACGGCGATTTTAAATGCTAAAAATAAGACAATAATTCCATCCAAAACAATCAAAACCCTAGTAATTTTTGTAATGATTTTCATTTGTCTCAACAGTCAACCTTATCGAAGTGCCATCGAGTAGGTGATCGGCAGTAATAGAATTTTCCATCAGTTATCGTGGCCTCTGCCAATCAGCACATCGATAACGAGGTATTCGGGGCAATTTCCCCGATAGCTGCTGCCTACGTACGAACCAACCTACCTGTCAATTAGCCTGAATGGTACTCATCAGTCGAAACAGCAACCGCCGTCGCCCGTCAAAGTTACTTGATTTGTTGTCCAATCAGCCAGCAATAATGGACTTCCGCCGATAAATTCCAATCAGTCGTTGGTTGAGTACTTCGGCTGGATGGTGGCGTTGCCTCTTCGGATGCTATACTGCTGAAAAATTCTAAATTACAAAATAGAAAGGGAAAAAAATACAACAAACGCTTTCAAAGGACATGCCCTCTTGTCACGAAATCGTTGGAGGGCTCCATGGGTACGTTATACACGTTATGTCACTTTGGGGCTAGGGTTTTTTCCTCTTCGAATTTTATATATTTTATTTTTGTGCCCCAAACGACTGCCTTTCTATTTTCTTTAGACTTCTCTCAAAGACTTCCTCTCGTCTATTTCGCTTGACTATGGGTTGTGTGTGGGCTGTTGAAGGGTCCGGGTTCGCTTCGGCGGCGACTATCAAAGGAGGGCCCAGAAGGAATCATTGAACAGAAGCCTCTTCACGAAATACGTATAATAAGCGAATTACTGTGGAACTCTCCGTTTTGATTTGATAACGAAATTTTTCGCTGGGGGGTTTTTCTTTATCCCCTGTCCGCCTCCAGCCCTATTGCTCTATGTGCCATCGCGACAACCCTCGGGAACATGGACCCTATGCCCCCAAAGCTGGCAATGTTCCTCTGCCTTGACGCAGATAATATCAAATTTGGCTTTTTGGGACAGATTATTGTTGGAGCATTGCCACAGAACGCTCCTGGTCTCGCCACTGCTCAAATTTGCGGGTATACGAGAGAAAAAAAAAAAACAAATCCAATTATTACGCGAAAATTTCAGATGTAAAGATGTAAACGGTAGACTTTCAGCTTGTTTCTCACTGGGCCTTGTTAATTTTTTATGTTTCCTGACAACGGACGTAATTTATTTGCCTTTTCATGTTTTCTTCGATTACATTGTTCAACCATGTCGCATGGAACTGGAACAATCAAATATTGGTTCAATTTTTTTTTTTTTGCTTAGCCCCTATCCTGCTGTTTTATACCCTAGAGAAAATATTCCAATACCATCCCACTTCTGATAAATTAATCTAGAAATTTGGAGTATGAGGTATTCAATAAAAACAATTATTTTTATGGTATATGAAAGATGAGAAAGAGTGGAATATTGTCCACTATTTTAAATGTAATTTTTTATTTGTAGTCCTAACATGACAAGCAAATTATAATGCCTTGCCTAGTCTTGTCGAATGTAAAACAACCTTCATCAAGCTACGGGTTTTTTTTTTTAATTTTAAAGTATTATTTATTTATTTATTTCGGCAGTTTCATTAATAAAACTGATTAATACAAATAAATACAGAAAAGTGATAGTTATTAAAGCATCCTTAACGAAGCCAACTCTTCAATTCAAGCTTATTAAGTCAATATCGCAATAAAACGAGTTAAAAGAGCGCGACATCGTGGAAAGAGGCTCATTTAAACCATAGCTAGTTCGATGATAATTTAAGTGAAGGTCAACAATTCAGGAGAATTGACCAAGCCTTGAATGTAATCAAACGCGAAAACGGTTTTGGAGTTGTTCCGGCTAACTTCGAGAGAATTTAGCAATAAAAGCTTGAGTATTTTCAAGTATGGGGGCAAAATCAGGGTAGGCCCACTGAGTGCAAACCTTAGGAAACGATCTTGGACAGATTCAATGCGACAAATGTGTTTTTGTAATAAGATGACCATATGAGAGAAGCATATGAAATATGAGTCGAATGTACAGGAGAACAGTCGAGTGATGTATAGGTCATCAAATTCTTAGCACGATCTTTTTACAAAATCCAGGGTTTAATTGAAGTCAATGTGATCTTTAATAGCGAATCGAGAGTTTAGAATAACCCCCAATTAAAAATGGTTCACCACTTAAGGAATAGTTAAATATTAGGGACTGCTTCATATCATCGTAGATGTTTTCCACTTTAATTTTAAATAAAAGTAAAAGTTTATTACATATAAAATAAATTAAATTCATTATATCGAGGAAGAATGAACCTTAGCTTCAAGTTATTGAGAAATTTGAGGGTTCATAACTTCCTAGAAACTGAAATGAATTCTATTTTCAAATTAAAGTATTCTGTTTTCCGCCTAGAAGAAACTTTAGAACAATCCAACGTGAGAAAAATTTTCTTCAACTCTTGTTGTTAAGGGCGTGTTATATTCGAAAATATTTTCTATTGTTTTCATATTTTTTCCTTAAAGTAGAGAAAACCTATAAGTACGTGCCTTCCATGAAATTATGCCATTTGTAAAGTTGTTCTATCTAAACATCTCCTCCGTCTGCTTTTATCAGACATTAACATATTTGGCAACATACAAAAAAAGAGAAGATCGCTTTTTACGGGTACTCATCCTACAACAGAGCATGATAAGATACTCAAAATTCTTGAAAAACATTTGAAGTTATATCCCAACCGAAATTCAAGAAAAGTAATTACTCCCCCACGAAAACTTTGTATTTATCTAACAAGTCCTTTCTACAAGTCGATTAGCATTAACATGCTTTCGTGAGTTATATTTTTCTTCCTGTAAACTCACACCCCATATCTTGGAAATAATGCGTCACTTCCTTGGAGAGATGGGGTTTTTTAGGTGTTTGGGGATGGCAAGAATGCTATACAGAATAAGTCGATTACCAAAATTAATTTAAAAATTCATTTAACAGACTTCCTCTACAATTTGGGGGAGAAGGAAGCTCATAAAACCACAGAAAATTTACAAAATCTACCTCTTCCGTGAAAAGTTAAGGAAGGAGTTGGTTTACCACGTTTTCTTATGTATCATCTTTGTAACTTACCTGAAAATTCTTGAGGTAAGCAAACACGTGCGTCAGTCAGAAATACAATGGTTACCTCGATGAGGCCGACGCAATTGCAGTTCGGAGGACGAAAACCTGATACTTGCTCGAAAAATGAAATTTGCACCAAAATATAACTTCGGTGTAGGCGGGAGAAGCTAGGTGATTTAATGCATGATTAAGTGAACCCAACATACCACTTTCAGGATGTCTTATCCTTGCGTGACTACGTCAGAATTATTTATCCTGGTAGTTGATTTTTCTGCTTTGCCATCCCCTTTATTTCATTCTTCTTCCTTGGTTTTACCTCATCCCAGGGAGTATCTTCGGACAGCTCCTGGGGGGTTCTTTCTGGAGTTTTGTTTCCGAGCCATTCAAGGCATGAAGGAGCGCATAAGTGTCTGGATAAACGATTTCGTGCCTTGAATGATCTACACCCGGTCTCCAGGCTAAATATTGCATGCCTTCGGTATATGTTGGTGCTCCTGATGTTCTATCCGCCCTACTCCACGGTTAGGTGTAATATTTCAACGTCTTTATTTTATCCGTCAACTACTTCAAACGTTGAAATAAAATCTTCTTGCCGATGGAATTCGATCTCTATACCCTTCGCCTCCTGTCTACCTCCTCTTCTGTCCACGAAATAGACGTCGTCAATTCACGCCGTCTCCCGGCAGCATAAAGAGGGATTTGGTTAGTAGTTATGAACCTGCTGTCCAATTAAATTCCCAGATATCGACTTTATTGGCTCTTAAATGGAACAAGCGGGACGGTGCCAAGTGCCTGGGTAAAGGCCCAGATTTACAGGGATTGGAGTCGTTCCGAAGGTCTTTGCTACTGCAGATAATTAACTCGTACGTTCTCTTGCTTATCGCACACCCTGTAAGTTGTAAGATATATTATATATAACTATATAATACATTTAAGCGGATCGTTCATTTTATAATATTCCAGAAAATTACAGGGCTCTGGCTCCATGCTGATAATTGGGGCTCAGAGCGCGTTCTGAAGAGCCTTTTAGCTGGTGGGTGTTCCTATAAACACCCTAAATATATTTGTTTCATTGCATCTATATGGTTATTTTACATTAGATATTCAAGTATACATGCAATACATATTTTGAGGTATATTTGCCAGCGACGAAAATCAAAAGGGGTTTCAGCAGATTATTAATCCATTAACTTAACTTGGATATATATAGTTTTCATTTCCATACACCACTATACGTTATGAAGCAATTCACAAATTTTATTCTTGACTGCTGTTCCACACGTTTATGACTTCACTTTATAATTTCATGAAGTAAATACGCTACGAAATCCTAATAAAAATTGGTTCAACAATTTTATATGGATTACGAATAGAACAGAAATGTTTTAGGAAGATGGTGAATCACCAATTTTATATAACAGCTAGTAGTAGACGATTAAAAACTTGATGCTTTCACAACAATTGTTATAATTTAACGTAGGGTTTTTAAAAATAAAACGTACTTAAAAAACATACGATTTTTTTAAAATGGATAGATAGCAAAACTATAATAAATCAAATTTAACTCAAATATAAAACTCCTGTACAAATTTAATATAATAAAGATGTTATTCTTCGTATTAAATTTCCTCACTTTTTTTGCATACTCTGACCAAACCATAAGAGTTATTTTGATAAAACCAAAAATGCTCTATTTCAAAAAATAGTTATGTATAATAGTTTATGACAAATTCTTCACATTTTTTCAAATTAAAAAGTATATGTTTTTTAAGATACAGCGAATAAAGTCGATATAAGCGACATTTTTCGTAAGTGACTTTCAATATAAGCGACCGCGATATTTTTTGTTAGTGACTTCTGATTGACTTGTGGTATAAACGACATATTTTTTGTATTCACACTAAATGAGATCTGAGTGTTATGTTTTTTTCAGTTCATGCTTTTTTACATTTTATATGTACTGTATGAAAATTTCAATAAATATTAACAAATAATTATAAAGAAAATTTGTTAATTTCCCCACCCAATCCGTTGGAATATAATTCAATTGTAATTATTACAATATACTTGCATACTTGCATTACCGCATTTAAAGCCATTTCATTTCTTCAACAAAAATTTAGCTCCATTTGTCATTATAATTATAAATTTTTTATAAGCTACTTTTCGAAGCGCATTGATTCAGCATGGGTCGGTTATAACGAAGAAATGTAGCTCTATCCATCATTTTTATCATAAGAATTTGAATTTCGTATAAAATATGGTCTTAAATAATATTTATGAGAACGTTAAATTTATTGTGCTTGATTTTAATGATAAACAATGAAGTGATAAGAAAAATTGATCGATCAATTTCACTTTTAGTTTAAATTTTGTGAAATAACGACGAATGTTCGAGTCGAATAAGATATAAATTGGAAAATTTCAACTGGGCATTGCAAAACGTGCAGAATTTTAAAAGCAATATAAAAATTTGTATCCATGGTATCCTTAAGAATAACGGAAATTTCTCGAGAATATAGTGATAGTCACTAAAATTCTTATTTATCGTAACGTTTTGTAATAAAGTGTTTTCTTTAAAATAAATTGTTTTTTTTATATTATTTAATTAAATAGGATACACAGCAAGCGTAGTGTAAGCATAGTACTTACTTGAGAGTTTGTTGATATCTTTAGAACTATTTAAAGTATAGGCCTAATCAACTTTATATTTTTAAATCGTACCGTTTCGCAAAAATAGAATTTCGTTAAAATTGAATAATTCGTCTAGTTATGTAGAGGAGTACCTTAAAATTTAAAAAGTTCAAGTGCATTGTATCGTTCTAAATTTCGATAAATTTTAAATGCATCTGAGAATCCGTATAAATCCGTCCATCCACGCGATACTCTCCTAAAACGACCTGATTTCTGTTGCAGTAACTTATACGAATTCGTTAAGCATTTGAAATTTACACAAAATCGTTTCACGCACGTTTTAATTTTCATTCCCACATTTTGTAATCGTGTGTGTCAGCGCTCAATTAAGCGCACCATGCTCTTTATGCTTACCACCCTCGACTTTCACAAATTAATTCCATTTCATCTGCGTCACAGATGAGCCGACGTCAAACGCCGCAACATCTCAAGTTTTATCATAAAACTACGACTGGCGTGGCCGTCTGGCGACTGCGTCTAAAGTCTAGCATAGCATATCGTTTCCCCAGCTCTTTTGTGGATGGATAATATCTTAAAATATTGTTGTCACGCTTCGGTAAATATACGTCATCTTGTCAAAACATCCTCCTCATAGTGTCCTTCAAAAGGATGCGAGAGGAGAGAGTTACCTCTAAGAAGGACGAAAGTGCGAAACCGTGCGAAAAAATCCACCCCTCTTCAGGTGGATGTGAACGGTTCGTTTAAGCTCTTAAAAGGACAGATCAAAAGTAGTACGGTATCCATTTCACTGGCGTCTCGGCATTAACCGTCGAAGTTACTTAGAATAGAGTCAACGGAATCGCAAAACGTGAATAAACCATCCACGGCAGGGTGATTAATTCATGTCAAGAAGGAACGATACCTCGCTCGTTCGGGTAGAAGTGGCCGTTGGAAATGAGGCCTTTAAGGGATAATTAAAGTTTTCTTTCCGGTCCTTAAGCTGAATAGAAATAGTACTCTTTAAAAAAGAGGGTTTCCTCCATGCAGATATTCTGCAATTAATTCTATTTATACGGGCAGGGATGGTACAAACAGCTTTTTAAAATAAATCCTATATGCACTTTACAAAGAGTAATATTTACATATGCAAATTATCCAATTAATCAATATTCATATATTTGCTTAAAAGCTCGCCCAGTGGACATTGTACCCAATAAAGGACACTGACGATTTTCGGTGTATCGTCCCTTTTTAATTCCATATAAGAGCCAATTTCACTGTACAAACGTGAAGAATAATAAAACCTCTATGGAATTTCTAAAAGATCACACATCATCTTAACTAGAATTAACTAGAATAGTGCAGGGTTTACAAAATTGTAAATACCAGAATTATTTTAAAGACTACGGTGGTACTAAAATAAATTAAAGGGTACAGAACATTTACATAATGTTTATAACATACCTAAAGTAATTCCCTCAATTTTTATATTTTTGGACAAACTGCTGATGTCTAGTAAATATTTAGCAATTAAAAAGTTATGGTTAACTTATTACACAGGCTCTACTCAATTTTGCCTAATTTGAATATCGTTCTGTATGTAGGTTGTATATTTTAAATTTTTCTTAATGCTCATTTTAAAAGTATTACAGGTATAGTTTAGGAAGAAAGAATACTTAGAGGAGGTGGAGGAAGCAAACCAAAATCTTTGGGGTGGTTTCAACACTCCCCCAGACTTTTGCCTAGTTACGCTAAGTATTTATACGGATTCTCAGGTCCATTAAAAATTGATCGAAGTCTCAAGGAGCACTGGCAGAGCCTTTTGAGAGATTTAAGGCGTTTCAAGCAACCAACTAGACGAAATATTTAATTTTAACTAAATTTTCTCCTTGAAATACGCTGTGATTTGAAGGCCAGGCTAGGTAAGGAATAAGGAGATTCTAAGAGGGGTTTTAGGGGTTAGTGGGGCACTATTCGCTGAAAGTTCTTTCAGGCATTAAGGCGCACCCACAAAATGCTTTGGAAATTTTATGATTGTCAGCGTTGTCGTTACCCCTCCTCGAAAAGGAACCGGGGCGTAAAGAATGCGCCATAATTTGAAGTACTGAGATATATATGTATATATATTATATATATATATTCTAGTTCCCGTTTTGGCGGCAGCTATAGCACTTCTACACCCTCTGAAGCATGTTGAGGGTTGAGGTACATGGGAAAATTTCCTTTTGTTAGTTCTTGACACTATTTGAAAGACTTGAGTTTCGCCTAAAGGAATTTCTTTTGCCTTTTCCCTCGGATTAGTGGGCTTTTTTCATCCGAAAATTTTTGGCAAATACCGCAGACGAGAAATTTTCAACTTAATAAATAACAGTCAGCTGTTGGTCTCCCGATTTTGCCTGGTTTCCCCTGGCGCCACTCAGTACGGTCTAGTAGAAACCATGAAAAAAGAAATAAAAAAATTTGGGAAAAACAGAGAAAATTCTAAAAAAGATGACTTTTTTTCCGAGTAATTCACACTGTCCTTAAAAAATGGAAAAAGAGAGTCTTTTAAATTCCGAAGCATACTCATACGGAACGTGTGCGTTTGTTTAAAAAGGACACCCAGCAGCTGTTGACTGTGTAAACATTTTTATTCTACATATGGCCAACGGAGCCTTTTATCTATTCCGATCTAGTCCCAGTCACTCCTGACAAATAATGTTTACACGGACGGATTTTGAGGAAACCTTACGCTGCATTAACGAAAGGCAAAGGTGGCTCCAAGGTGCCTACAATCCACCCATCTCCCGGAAACGGTTTCGCCAACAACGTTTAAAGCTAATTAAAGGAAGTGTTTGCTCGCATTATGGCAAAGGGCTGAGTCGAAGAACAGCTTGCACCCTTGGTCCTTCGAACCGTCCTAGTCGCTATCAGCTGATCCGAAAGAGCTGTTACATTATCGCATTTATGTAGTATTTGGCCCCAAAACTTATTAAATTAATAAACACCCCCCGGCTGAATTGCTTCCCCAAAATAAATGAAATGCCTTCAAGGAAAACTTCTTGGTCCTTAAACTCCCAAGGATATTTCGCGTTTTGGATTATCGCCGCCGGCCAGACGTAGACGATAATATCAACAGAAGGACTCAGTGGAAATGGAAGAAGGGTAAAAGGGCAAAAACTTCATGAGTTTAAGTTAAGTTTTTCGAGTAAAATTAACCCATTCCAAAAAAACTTGGCGATATTTTTCGCCTATTTATACATTCTCTGATGCGATTACAAATAAAATTATTCTATATCCTTTTCAACATTTTAAAGTCTTCGTTATTTATGATCTTACCCCCAATTTTCTGGCCAAGAGAAAATTTATTTCAGTTCAACGTTCAGCACTCATGGCATTAAGAATTAATTTTTAACCACTCTAGCTGCATTTTGGGGATGATTTCCGTTTTTTATTTTTTTTTTTATAATTTATCGTAGGGGAATATGTAGATTTATGGTTAATTCATATTTAATTGAATTACGTGGAGGACGTACCGAAAATGTACGTCAATTTGTCCATGTTGAGGTACTCTGTTAACTAAAGTGGTCAAAGGACAATTCGCTTGGGTAAATTTTTGGTCGCACGTTAGCCGCAATTTTGTTTGCTCTGTTAAATTTTTAATTAATTTTCGTTTTAAAACCAGCAATTATGCCATAAAAAAATTGCTATTTGAACAAATAGTGCAGAAAATTTCAAATATTAAGTACGAGCTTATTGTAATTTAATTTACGAGCTACAATTAGTTTAGTTCTATAAAAAATTTAACTTTCATAGACTCTGATAGAATTTGATCTAAATAAAAGTGTTATGTTTCTATCTTTATTTCTATTATATTTTTTTGAATTGTATATCTATATTTTAACATACATCTACACTATATAGAAAAACAAAATTCTGCAATTTTTACTTATTGCATTATGCGTTCTACAAAATTGATTGAGAGCTAACAAAATTTAATAATCATTTGTGCAGCTATTGCCGCATTACTCAAACTCTATCCGTTGCCAAAAATCCAATTAACTAGTTTTGCTGAATGGACTAAATTCACAATGCACCGATATGCAAATAACATAGAATTTTACTAACCTAAAAACACAATTTGTTCCACAGACAAATTTTTCAACTAATTTATTTTTTTTGTGCTCCTTCTGACGATTCCACAAAAACCTGTACCAAAAAACTTGCCACAATTTTGTCCGAATTCATTTTTAATACAATGGCTAGGCGTTGGGCCTGAGGGAAGTTTATTTAATCGAGCTCAGCCAAAATGAACGACGAACACTGAAAATAGCCACACTGTGTTCGAACAATGGACTCCTGACGAGGTCATTTTTCCGCTTTGATAAAGAATAGAGCAATTTTGCTGAAATGATTTAGTAATGAACATAGTTACTGATGTGGAACGGCTAATTGTTCTCTACTGGACCTTATTTTTAGTATGAAAATTTCAACTGTATGCCAGTTGGGGTGTTCGTAGAAAAACGATTTTAAAATTTCAACAAATCGTTGAGTTTAAATGACCTAGACTTTTTGGGATAATGTCAAATGTGAAAGAATGTTTTGGAGTTAATACCTGGAGACCTTTTCGAAATTTATAAGTTAAATTAGATAAGATTGAACTTTTTTAACAAAATGACTACATACTTGTTTGAAACGGCGTGGTCCAGTGGAGGTAAATCCTCTTTGAAAGTAATCTCTTTGGGAACTTTATAATTCCCGTGGCACATGACATCGGAAAGTTTGCCATTCAGCAGAGAGCACAACATCGCACAATTGAAGTCATTAAACTCAAAAAAGTTTTATAAATTGAGATCCACTTGGCATATTACGCCAACAGTAGACGTATCGTCCTAGAATTTTAATCAAAGTTCGAATCCTCCCGTGGCGACATAGGGCTCTTGTTAGTCTACTTTCGTCCTGAATTCGGTCTCTCTGGTCTATTCTCACTGTCTGTCTGTCTGCCTGTCTATTTAAAACTCGAAGTCTCAAGGTGTCTGATTGCGGATGAGAAATGCAATCGTATAGTTACATGACGTAAGTTTAAGCATAGTACGCTAGATTGACCTAACTGACCTAATCCGCCAGGTGATTTTCATTCTGATATATAATTGATTGCGGTTAGCGTGCGTATGTGAACTGCACCAGGTGGGAACACGTGCTGCAGGATTAAGAGACAGGGATTTGAATAAATTGGATGTTGTATTGATTCAAAGATAGAACTCGAGGCGACTAAGTGGCTGCAATCTGGCGTTCTGGAGCCCGCACCGAAAAACCATTAGAACGCTCCAGTCGTGCACTCGGGAAAAGTGGCTGCCACTCGAGGGCTTTTCGAGAGCAATTTGAGCCCTTTGTGATTCCACAGAGGAACGGAAGCCCACGTGTTTGGGTTTCCTGCAATCATCCCAGTCGGACGGATGCAAAACGTTGACACAGTCACTGACTGTTGTGTGATGAAAGGAGCTCTATAAATCTGCTACTTTTTAAGTGATGGTACGAGCAAAGTGAAGCTCTTTAGGGCAAAAGGAATTTTCGATGAAAGTAAACTGCAAATTTATCATGTCATAGATACAAATTGCATTCGACATTATTTATATTTATTTTATGCCACACAAAGTAGTTTCTGAAATTTATTTTCATTTATTATAAAAAGATCGGAACGTTCTAAATATTTTAGGTTTAGAGTAAACTCGTAAGAAAAAAAGCCTCCATTACTTTTTAACATCCTTTCAAGAAAATACCTTTTAAATTATATTCGCCTCGTCTATCAAGAAAACCATTTAAAAAGAAAATGATGAAGTGTTTCGAACCGATCTCATAACGATTGAGAAATGACTTTGTAAAATTTCAAGTGTACCTATTTATCGATAACAAAAGAAAATTCGTTTGCTAAATTTGCGATAGCAAGACTTTTCGCTTAGAAACAATTCTTAGCTTTAGTTCTATCGTCTTATATTTTACAGTTCCCAAGCTAATCGATTATTAATTAATAAAGGTTACATGATTTTATTGAAATTTCCCTTTTGACTAGTTGATGCTGAATTTCGAAGATTTTCAGTATCTTGTAATCGTCCCGTATTTTAGATTTGAGGGAAGGATTTATTACGCAGCAGTGTAAATAAGTTTTCAGGAGTGTTTCAGCTTGTAATCTTCTACTTGATTATGAGTAAATTATGTTCATAGGGTGCATAGCTGTGGGATTACGAGATGATTAATGAACGAACACTTATCTCAAAAGCATTAGAAGAGGTGGTACAGAATTGTAATTTTAAATATATTTATATATATTTTTTGCTACACTTTGAGTAATAAATTCAACTTAAAGTAATATATCTTAATATCTAAATAAGTAGGGGAAGGTGAAACAAGACAGCTTGCTTAAAGTTTCATGGTTCGTTTTTTAGTATATAGGAAACTACTTTATTGATCAAAACTTTGATTATCAGGTTTCTTATAAATTCCTGTAATAGGATCATTTTTAAGTAGTTTGAGAAAAAATAACTAAAATATTGAACATGATACAACAACCTAGCTAGCTCCATCCAAGGGGTAAGGTGGGTTATCCCTAAGGGAACCGTTTCTTAAACTGAAAGAAATATAAAATATAATAAAAATACAATTTTCGAGTAAAATTACCCAGAGGCGCAATATAGGGTAAATAGAAGAATAGGATAGAATTTCGCCTTTATTTACCTACCCCATAACTAGGAAAGTTCACATACTGAAAAAACCTGTGTAAATATAAAAATTAATTCTTCTTTAATATTTGATTTATATGATCTATGAAAATAAGGCAGCTTGACACAAAAACTTCTTATTTTATAAAATAAACATGTTACGAATTCAAAGCCAAATTTAAATCAAATCCAATGTGATTATGATAAGAAGGTTTTTTCGTCCACTGAAATTTTTCCTCGAAAAACAATTTTTTCCCATATATGCCTAGTCTTAACTTATTGCGGATGGATGACGTGATATATCGTCTTTCATATTGCATCATTACAGGCTGTTAACGAGATATAATTCGCTACGTTTACAAGCTTTGGGGTGTTCCTCCTCACTTAGTTACAAGTTTTACTAAGTATCATACTTTAAAATGTTTTTACTTTGTATTGTACAAATTTTTAATTATTGAAAAATATTGAAAATTTATTTATTTTTACAATTTTGGTTGAAAATAAACATTTTACGTAATTATGACTAACAAATCATAAGTAATTTAAAAATATTCGTATTTGGCGCAAAGAAATATCCGACCATTAGGTACGGTTAGCAATAAAATCTCTGGTCCGCAATGTGTTAATATGTAAAAGCAAAAATTTATAAATCAACTATGTTGAGATAGTGAAATAAATGAGTAAAATTTTATTAAAGCATAAAATGTTTTTTCTAATTCATGGATCTACGAAACTTCCTACTTCGATGTTATCCACAACATTGATAGGGCGATCACGTAATTATTTTGGTTTAGGAAATTTTAAGAGTTCCCAATTTTACCTCACTATCTCTTGCATATGTAAAACTTAAATATTGCTAATTTAAAAACTTTGCATGCAAAATACGTTGTTAGATTCTCTGACTCTAAATCTCGAGCCCAATTTTAAAAATGTAAAATGTCGATTTCAAAATAGTGACTTTTAATAATAAATTTTACTGAAACCTCATAAAAGTAGGTATGTGAGAAGGCTTTTATGTTTGAATTTTAAAAATTAATAATAAAGTCTAAAGTAATAGCTTTTCAATTCAGAATTTTAAAAATATTGCATTATATAGACTCTTTCGAAAAGTAATACTGAAAAGCTTACGAGCTGTTTATAACTCTATAATTTTTTGAAGTTATATGTAAATTTTGGCGGTTATTTTTATCTGTTTCTATCTAAAACAAAAAAATAAGACAGTAAAATATTTCTG
Organism: Philonicus albiceps; assembly: GCA_963969385.1. Taxonomy (NCBI): domain Eukaryota; kingdom Metazoa; phylum Arthropoda; class Insecta; order Diptera; family Asilidae; genus Philonicus; species Philonicus albiceps. The sequence continues at coordinate 9,897,245 of OZ017775.1, forward strand.
GAATTCTTATTAAATATGAACGGTGGCACCTCTCCTGCCAGATTAGGTTCGTATTTTATCTAAATGTGTTCATCCCCATAAAATCACCCTCCCACACTCGTCTTCTATCAGCCCCTGTTCCGCGTGTGACAGAAAAAGGAAAATATTCTTTATGATTTGATCACTGCCACACTCACTTAGGCACAAAAGCCGCGACCTCTTATCACTGTGACAAATTATTGAGTCACTCAAGGATCATTTGTCCGACCTCCGAATGTGTTACAGGCACATTCTTCGGCGTGTCTTAAGATGACATCGGGCGGTAGGGGACACACGTTAAAAGATCTGTAGCAACATAGCGCCCAATCCCCGTCTTTTTTTTTTTTCTCTTCTTTTTCCTTTTTGTTTATTTCCTCCAACGATGTGGGGGTGGGGTTCCTGGAGGAAGCACCCCCTCGAGGGTTGTTCAAGACGGAAATTTGATTTATAATCACGAGGATGGTGCATTTGGTTGAGATCCAGCAACTATCCTGGGGCTTTTTCAAACACAAAAAATTCCCACCCACATGGTACGAGATGGGATTCGGTTTGGGGTGCTGCAAAGGAGATTTATTTTTTTCAATTTTATCGGAAAGCGAAAAATTCGTGTGTGATTTGCGCCTTTTGGTAATCCTCCAAAAACTGGGTGGGGGAAGGTGCCACACATTCCCGGGGAGTGTTTCTTTCCGTTTCATGTGAAAGAATAAAGAAAAATGGAAAAAATTCTGTCCTGTTGGGTGCCCCACAACAGTAAATATTTTTGAAAGGGTCAGTGCAAAACGTTTCGGAGAGGTTATGGTTGGGATTAGGGAAAAGAGGCTGCTGTGGCTCTGTTAAACCAAAACTGCTGGAAACTGAATGAAAGGATTGTGGTCATGCCTGGCAGCGATCCGGTTTACCCGGACGTGTATGTAGATCAGGTTATCCTGCACCACACCCGCGATTCGTGGTGAAAAGCACAACATGCTCTGCTATTTAAAATTTCATTTTGTCTGCAAACAATATCAATAGAAAGATAAAAAGATAGAAAATGGGTCTTCTCGGCTGGTATCCCATGAATGGACCTGGCAGCTATCGCCGGCTGCCGGTTAAAGAAAAAAATTCCTTTCAGCGCATCCCAGTGCCCGATTCCCCCGTTAGCACCTAGATAACGCCCTTATTCCCGTGTTATGGTACCCGCAATAACAAAAACAAATACCCGTGCGAGTCAATAAAAACCTCCCCGGGACTCCTGGATCTGAATGACGGATGAATGCCTACATGTCCCGTGACAGAGTCCCGCCACTCCCGGATCTCTTGTTCTTGAAATAAAGAAGACATTGAGGGCAACGACGGGTAGAAAGAGGCTCCGAAGGGCGACGGATGCTGTACCCCAACGAACAGTTTATTTTTCATCGTGGAAAATAGAATTTATCCCGTCAACCCTTTCTCAGAGCTTCATCCCCAATTAGCAATGTCTGCGACACTTTTGTCCTAGCCCAGCCACCCAAAGGAACTCATCTGCAGGGTATTTGTACTCCTTGTTTTTCTTCTCCCCTATATATTTATTTATTTATTTGTTTCAGTATTTTTCCGGCACTTCCAGGAACCTTATTTGCGTGGGTGCCATACCCACACATAGCCACACATATCCATGAGATATAGAACAAAAAAAAAAAAAAACATACAGGGATGAAAAGAAGTAGGCTCCCAGGGGCTTCTGGTTCATGGGTCTACTCAGTTGCAAAAACATTTAAAATAAAATGTAAAGAAAAAAACATTGGAGAAGACCTTCCCCCTAGACCGGGACGAGGACACATTTTTTTTTTTTCATTCCAGACAAAAGGGTTGAATAGGGATACAGAGATACATTCCGGGGGTTGAAATAGACGTAAATGGTGGAATTAGGCGGCTGAGATTAGTAAGGGGAGTTATTCAAGAAGTCGACAAAATTTAAATTTGTTTCACAATAAATTTGGTATGCCGTTGATTATTGCCCCGGTCACAATTATGGAAATTGCCCTCAAAAATGGTATTGTGGGTTTCTATCCCATTTTTGAGTATTTTCAATGATGGATTACGGGGTAAAGACGTTGAGCTTATTTTTATCATTTTGTTATAAATTACAGAGGGAAACTGTACAAATAAGTGGCAGTCTATTAAAGAGGAATGGACATTTTTACCCCAAAGAGGTTTTTAAAAGTGTTGAGAAATAGAAAATGTTGTTATATTAAATATTCACATATTGTTGAAAAATGTACATAAAGTGAACAACTTTTAAAAAGTGGATGAGGTGAATTTTGATATGGATTGTCTAATTTAAAATTACGGATTATTGCCAATATCTTTTAATTCTTATAATATTAAAGTATTGGTTTAAGTTTATTTATTCGAAGCAGATAAGCACGCATTTATTCTTTTAATCAAAAAACACAATAACCGAGAACTATACTTTTGTATTATATTTTTATTTCAATCAATAGTTTGAAATGAGGATTAGTTAGGCAATCAACGTGTACGGTGTTAGATTTAAATAATACCAAACTTTAAATAAAAATTTCCATTTTATCTCTTATCTTTCAGTACTTTGAACAATTTTAATGTTAACTTAGATTTTATTTGCTTTTGTAAATTAATAATTTGTAAGAGAAATCTGAAGGCTGAATAAAAATCAATAAATACATAAAATATTTGAACCCTTCTTGGTAAGATGATGGCAAAACTTTTCAATAGATAGGAATAGTGGTCCAAAGCTCTGCTCTGGGTGAGATGCTGGTACTAGGGGTAGGGGGATGTAGAAACATCATCTCTAATGGCACTTTCGAGTTAAGCCAGAAAAATGGCCCAGGCGCTGGGACAATAAAAGTCCATTTGCCCAGTAAACACCACAATCAGACCCAGATTCAATCGGTTAAGTGCCTCTGATTCCCACGTACTCCCCCGCATTGCGGGTTGAGGGAAAGGTGGGGTTCTCCTGTCACGCCTTCGTCGGAATTTAAATTTGTTACTCTTTAAAATTGCACGATTCCTTAAAACTCGTAAGAAAATTGCCCGACCTTTTCGTTCGCAAGGCTGTAGAGTGGGAGAATCAGAGCCGGGAGTGGGGGCGGGTGTGCAGTGGACCCCATCGTCAATGAACTTGGCATTGTTCTCGACCCTTTTGTTTCACACCCCGGCACACGGTTGCCTATAGCCTTGGCACGTGAGAAAAGGCGTGCCCAAGGATCTTCTCCTGTATGGGGCGCCTTAGAACCAAGATCGGGCCCAGGATTCTTATCCCTGGAGTGCGTTTAAACTGTCGGCAGAAAATATGAAATTTAGGAGAATTTGTACAGGATCCCTTTGGCGGACCCGTTGAGAAATCGTGATTTTCGGGATGTAAAACCCGTGCGATTTATGTTTTTCTTTGAAATGGGGCGTTCTTTCGACTGGGGAAATTAAAAACAAACCCATGGTCGAGTGGAGAAGAGAGAGTGGGAGGATACAAGGGCAGAAAGGCTTTGAATAAAAGGCCTTTTGTTTAGAAATTACATTTCATTTTTGTGCCTTTGAAATGTGTATGTAAGATAAAGTTATTTCGAGATAAAATAGGGCCGAGTTTTGCGAAATTTCGGACGATTTTGAATTTGGATATCATAGAAATTTTAATACTTTTTATGGTGGGACTGTGGAGTTTTATTTTGGGGTATTTGAACCTTTTCTGAATTCCTGCAAGAACTGTGGAAAATACGGGTTTAAACGAACCAAGTAGTCAAAAAGACGCTTTAATTTAAATCCTCTGGAATTTGTACAAATTTTTCATATATTATAAAAAAATTTAAATTAAGCAATTCCAACCATTTCAATTCAAAACTCAATACCCATTTAAAAGTTTGAGTGGTTTAACTCAAAATGTAAGCCCACTGTGAATTTGATACGTACATTGTACGCAGTTCGGTCAATTGTAGCATTTTAAGTATAAAAATTGTTAAAAATAATAATTGAATTATAATAAGTATCAATTTTAGATAATGGATCTTTTCAAAATGATACTAAATTCTGCGGGTGTACAAAATAATTGTAGAATTTGAGTGAATATTTCTAAAACCTTTTAAGATTACGCGGAATAATCCCGCCTTGACCTCTTCGCTTGAGGATTCTGGGAAAAGTTTTCCTAAACCACCCGCCCCCTACACAGTGCCCCTCCCCGCGTATCTTGAGAGTGGACAATGTGCTCATTAAAAAGTAAAAGGAAAACTCCTCGGGGTCAGTGAAGGAATTCGTGTCAACACCTGAAAGGTGATGTCCCCTCAGACCCATTTAAAAAGTTTATCTTTCACTCGACTGGAAAGGTTCGAAATTCGATTAAATTTCGCTTGTAGGATGAGCGAAATGGTAGGAGGGAAGAAGGGACGAAAGGGTAGGATCGTGTAGATCACGCCAAATTAATTTGCCTATCGATAAAATCATAAAAAAAAAAATACTTATTTTATTTTCGCAAACTTTGCAAGAGAAGTTTAATTGAACGTATCGCTAGAGCAACTTTTCCTGGAATGACAAGATAAACAGGAAGCACAACCGAAGTTCGTCGTCGCAAGCTAGACCCGGGGGCTAAAAAACAACCCCCCAGGAGAATCCTCTCTAAGTCTCGTAGGTGACACGGTGCCAGAAGGCCTGTTAGGTAATTAATTTTTCACTCTCCTTCGAACTTGAACCTCCTCCCTCAGGAATACTTCTGAGGTGAAAGCGTTAATTCCGGGTGCGGAGTTGGCATAGAAAATATTTCAAGATGAAGGTGGAAAATTTCTAAATTCTGTGTGTAAACCAAACAAGTTATGCTGCGATTGGTGTGCAAAAACCCCTATGGCAAAGAATTTGTTGAGATGAATGTTGAGATTTTTTACAAAAAAAAAAAACAAAAAAATACAAAACAAACTTCCGGATTATGCTTTTTCACGTCTCAGAAGATTATCGCTTGAAAAAGCAAAACTTATCTATCGCCTAGAAATTTGAAATTTTTCTCACAGAGAAATATCCAAAACTCCTCAGAGGCCGAGTAAGACATCATCTGCCTCCTCATTTCGATGCATTCAACAACTTTGTAAAAATTCCTTCATGAAAACTTTTCTGAATGTTTTCCGAATAAATTACTCAAGCGCAAAACTGACGACCGTTCGTCGATGCTTTTGAAAATTTTCTTAGAAATTTCAGTTTAGACAGTTTCTCTTTTTTCCTCTTATTTTTGGAAGAGCTCAAGATTTTCGCCAATAAATCATGGGGAAGATATCAGATGGGAGTTAGTAGGAATAAGATCCAAAACTTGGAATGGGAGAAAAACTTCGATGTCTCTGGTTTTTTTTTCTGAATTCCTAATGAAGTGAAGCCGAAATGGAAACGACTTACTTAAAGAGAGTTTTTAAGAAAAATACTTTAACTGAAGATGACTATAGCTAACGATGTATCATCAGCAATTTTCTGGCTGAGCTAAAAGAGTTGAGATGATCTGAGTAAATAAACCCCTTAAGTATGAGAAATTGTACAGCTTTGAGTATGCTATTTTAAGTTATTTAAAATAATATTGTAAAGTACTTTGTAAAAAAATTCCTAAAGTATATAAGGATGTAACTTTTACTGCAATATAAAAAGCAAATTATGTATGGGAATTTCCATTTATAGTTGTAATATTTATATTTTTCTAATTCTTTGAAAATCTATTTTAAATAAGGTATAGTAATGTATGAAATATCTGAAAGTAGTAGGTTACGAAGATACGTTGTATAAAATGCTCAAAATCAAAACCCCGCTTCTGAAATCGCATTTATGTGGAGTAGGAGGGTGTTATATAGATAAAATCTTTTCGATTCGATGTTGCGAGCTTTCTTAAACTTAGTTGGTTTTAGATATACTCGTAAACAAATTTATTTACAAGCTCACGCATAAGAAACTGAGTGTCAATTTGTTCGTATACTTAACGATAAAATTATTGAAAAAAACGTTTATGTCTATCTTTTAGGGTGCCTCTATACAATTTGAAAATATCGATTTTGGAAACCAACCTAATTAAATTACAACAACAATTTTACTTTCATAATTGATTTCAATTAAAATGAAACGGAAGAAAAATACAATTTCAATCAATTTCAGTGACTGCAGGAAATGCAATACAAAAACTACAGCTTAAAATCGATAAAATGTAACGAATTTATTTAGTTGTGCCAATTCTGAAAAGCAAAACACGTACATACCTTCAACTTTGATGATATTGATATAAAAAAAACTGCAATCCAGTGGCATTTTCACCCAATCGGGAGCAACTCCAAAAAAAAAATTGAGTTAAAAACAATAACGAAATCAATTTTGCTATCCGATCAACTTAAAGAAAAAAATGTTTAAAGTGTTCCTTTACCTTACCTTCCACCGAAAATAAAATAGAAAAAACTGCCGTATAACATAGTCCGGGTGCAAAAATGCTTTTACATGAACTTCCGGGGTAGTAAAGTTTTCCCAGTTTTTATAATTTTTTTTTTTTTTTTTTAGTCAGAAACAGAGTGAAAAGGTCGTGTTCTATAGCAGGAGCGACGTGCTGAATGCATTGGTAACGTCGTTCGTATATTAGAAACCCTCCTTACCCTTTCTGGTCCTTTTTCTCGCCCTTTTTCCACCCGTTTTCCCGCCATCCCCGAAACACGCCGAGTAGCTCATGTGTTTCAATTTAAAATGGAGTGCCACAGGGGGGAATCCTTGAAGTTGTGTAGCTTTTGCTCTTTTGTCTGAGAAAACGGCCCGTAAAACGTTTGTTTGAGTGTGCATTGTCGAGGTGTGCGGGTTAAGAGGTAGAAGGTACCAAAGAAAAATTTCCCGTCCACCGTTTTACAATTTTCCCTTTTACCCCGCTTTCCTATATTTTTTTTTCCTCTTCAGCAGGCCGTAAAACCCACCCTAAAACACCTTCTGTACAAATATTTTTACTTAAATCGCTCCAAATAAATAGGTAAGAAAAAATACATATATACGTAGGAAGCGTAGGACAGTACCTTAAGTGTATGTTCCATCGTCACTGATAGTTGAACAAAAACGTTGGGGCACGGAAAAGCTATTTATTTTAATTTTCATTACAATCCCAAACGATCGTTCCCGGAATTGTTTGAAAAAGTAATAAAAACTTTTCCATCGCTTCGAAAAATGTTGGCAGCTCATAAAAATGGGATATTTCCATATTTTTTGACCTACAGAAAGAAAACTACCACTACGGGTCAAAGGCTTTCGTATTGTTAGGAGAGTGTAGGCTTTGTTGGAAAAACGTGGAAAAGGTCTGGTTTTTTTTTTTTTTTTTTTTTTGTTACTTTACAAAGAAAATTTTTATTTCCATTTTTTATGTAGAGCAAGACAAGCATTCTCATTTTTGGCATTTATTACAAAAGTTTCATCCACCCGTCTATCCAAGACATAAGTCGACACTGCAGGAATATGGCTTTATCCCTTTTTAGGAGTAATATGACTAAAGTCCTGAACATTCGCAAGCAAGGACATTTATAAATTGCGGTGCTGCTGCAAACCACATTCATAGTTACAACGCTCCACAAAATATGGGTCAGTGTGTGGTTTTCTTGAGGGTTAACCCACTCTTTTGTGTTAATGTCGAAATATACGACCCGAAGAGGCCCTTTAGGGTCGCCCAGATGCGTTCTTCCATAATCCATTCTGTTCACCTGCTATTAGTAAAAGCGATCACGAAGCAACTCCCCCTTCCCCACTCTTCCCCTTACAGAACCTTTATCATTAAGATTAATGGATTTTTCGTTAGCAAAGAGCCTTCCAAGTTCTGGTTACATTTTTATTGGTTTGGGCCCTTTAAGTGGTCTCCTTGTTTATGGGCTTTCTTAATGGATTAATCGCGTTGTGATTATTTGTGTAAATGAGCGAAAATATCCCAATTTTATTAATTTACTTGATAATGAAAAGAGACATGAATTTATTGGTGTTGTGATATCCGAAAGTTATAAATTTTCAACGTACTTCAAAGTTATTAATTCTGAACAGGTTTTCTGAATATTGAATAGCATGTATAAGTATTTTTCAAGTAGAATAAAACAAAGATAAATTGAAGTCTCTACCACTTGATATATTCGAGTCAACGCACAAGTAAAGGAAAATTTGATTAAATTTTATCCGAAATTCTGTAACGAGTCAGAAGTGAATTTTGTGAAAAATTTTATTCGTTTATACATACATGGGTAGTTGGCATTAATTTAAAACATGTTAAAATTGCTTTTATCCTCTTTGATACTGAACTTAGTTAATTAGCAGAATAAGTAAGTTTTAAAAGTGAAATGTTGAGATTTAGAAATTAAAATAATTCAGGTTGTAATTCGCCTATCATTACTTAAATTTGAAGTTGGGAATTCTTAAAATTCTAGCAAATGGAACGAACAAATATTTCGAATTTTTCATCCTTTAAGTTGTCTTTAACCAAGTTCAGTGATAAACCAAACAATTGTTGTAAAGAAAATACAAAAGAAATTAACACTGAAATTATCTAATTCTTCTTTTACGACATACATCTAATAGAGATAAATTCTAGGGTAAAAAAAAAACCCTAAAAAACATGTAAAGAGTATTAGTTGAATGAAAAGGGAGAGGGTTTCTAAACAAATCCATATCCACACCTGCGACTGCTTGAATCTAGTCACGAAAACTCGAAATGGTCCCATAAAATTCGTACACACATCCTCCTAACCGTCTTCCTCCATCCTAAGGAACTGAATCGAAAGTCACTTTCCTCCTTCAACCCACTGAAAAAGGGAACCCCTTCCAAAAACATCTCCGTCGTCTTGTGCGGACAAAAGAAGCATTATCCCAGCTGTGCCTGAGAATTTTTCCATATTAAATCAATCGAGATGCCTTCGATCATGGCGATACGCGCGCCGGCCGGGTTGGCATCAACTTTAATTTTTTTTTTATTTACTTATTTTTTTTTTTTCGGGATAGTCAAATACCCGGAAAACTTCCTTCAAAGACTTTCTCTCTACGGCATTTCAAGAAAATTGGTTTTTGCCAAGAAGTTGTACCGATTCTGAGAGTGCAAAAATCTGCAGAATTCTCGAATATGAATTATCAAGAGCTATTCTATGGAACACGGGATATATGGATATATATATATATGTATTATTTTTTCTCCAATCGCCCGCAGGGATTGAAGGGGCGGAAATGAGAAGGGAGGGGATGAAAGGAAAGGGGGTGTTAGACTGCAAGCCGCAAAAGAAATCGCCTCCAATTTCCAAGGAAACTGCACTTGTCTTATGCAGAAGGCTGCTGCTCTATGCCATTGAGGATTCTTGCAATGCTCCCCACCGCCCCCTCTTTCCTACCATTCGCCATTCAGACTTCTTGCATTGCCCCTCTCATCCCCCTCTACAACTTAAGAGCCTCCAACTACCTCGGTGAAAGCTTCTGTGAAATATTCAAACTTGCATTTTCCAGAGAACAAATAGAACTTTGTGTCGGGCCCATTGTTAGCGTTCTGCATAAGTTAGGGAAGGGGGGAAGGTAGGGTGGTAGTTCCATGTAGTTTAAGGTGACAGGGGAGGGAAGAAATTAAAGAAGAAGTTGGAGCATACAAGATTGAAGCGCAAAGAGTGGGGGAAACTGTAAATTTTTGGGGGTTGTAGTAGCTTAATATGAATTTATGTGACATCTCGTGGGATAGAAGTGCCTTGCATCTTGAGGAGATGTATAACATATCTTTGTATCTTCCTGCAATTTCGAAAGAACCATGCTGCTCGTTGTCGTATATCGCCCCCTCCCCCCGCCCCATCCTCCTTTTGACTAGCGCACCTAAACGGCATGATATCTTGCTTCTTATTCTCAAGAGTTGTTCCCATCTTGCCGCGCTGTAACTGCTGCTATAATTTAATGAAGTCGAAATGAACTATTTTAGTCTATAACTATACGAAATATACGGAAAATGGAATAAGAATTTTACAAGGGTTTTGAAGTATTGTAGCAGAAGTTTTTGTTTTTCACGGCTCATAATCTTGTAATAATTGTAATTAAAACTTCTGGAATTTTACAATGAACGAAAATGTTTACTATTTGCAATAAGAACTTTCTCCAAAGAAGGAAATTCTTTAATGAAAAAGAAGAAAAAGAAATATTTACAACATTTTAAAAGAGAAAATGATAAAAATATATCTTTTAATATTCGAATTTACTAACTGAATTAGCTAGGCTTGCGGATCGAACGAACTTAAGTTCTATGGCTTTTTAATCTATCACGGTCTGCATTGCACCACAAAGTCAACTTTTAGACTTTTTAATTTCACTTTTAAGTGTAGCAAAATAATTTCTTTTATTTTGTAAACGATACACAAGATTTCTTTGAATCTTACATAAAATTCTAAAAAGACTACCGTCCCAAACTCAACTCGAGCTTAAATAATTTACCATATTTTGTTCTTACTTAAGACCAGCAAACCTGTACTCCCCTCCCCTCTCACTTTTCATCGAATCAATTTAATTTGACCTCAGCAATTTTGTGGAAATTTCCAATTTTCCTTAACAATTACTCTGCACTGTACAAGCATAAGAAGTTTGCAGACTATGAATACCTCTCAACACCGTTTGGAGTGGTGTTTTTCATCTCGAAACGATTTTTCCGAACGAAAACTACAAGTTGGCCCCATTCCCTTGTACGAAAACAGAAATTCGATGAAAAAAATTGAAAAATTAAATATTGACGATAACACTCAATAGAGGCTAAGGGCAGACACCCAACAGAGTGCTCCTGGATCAATGTTGCTGCAATAAAAGTTTTAGTCCTTACCGTGTAGAGAAGAATGTACCAGGAATATCCTGCAAGTTATGCCTTAGGGATAAGTGCATTCATCTTTAATTTATTTGTTTTTTCTGATAAACTTGGCTTTGAGCCACCATACGAAAAACAGAAAACGAAAACCAAAATTATAAATAAATTATTCTTTCATTATTTTTTAAATGCCTTTAACAATCTCAATATTGTTAGGGTAGCTATTAGAAAATCATTAAAACCTATAAGAATAGATTTCGTGTCTTTAAACATTTTTAGTTTAATTTATTTTTATATATTTAAATCGTTACAAAATTCACAATCATTTTAGAACTAAGTACGACCCCTATTTAATTTTTCTCGGTTGGGTTACAAATAATACTAACTTTGTAAAAATGATTTTGTATTTGCATTAATCCTTTAAAAAAAATAACAGACTTTCGAGTCGTTTTTTAAATTAATTTCTTTTTGAATTTTAAGTATGAAACTTTTGTCAGTGCCACACATCTTTCATATGTAAATTAAAAATATTTCTCAGTCTCCTTATTTTTACATGCTTGAGAATGAACCCAAACTTTTTAGACGTGCCTGCCTTCTGATCCAGGTATATCCAACAAGATGTACCCTAAGGAGCAGCCCATTCATCCAAGGTCATCTTATATAAAAGAAAGGAAAAATATTTCACCCATAAACATGTGTTTTGAATATGCACCGTTCCCACCTACGCTCGATGATCCGCAACGCTAAATTTGGGTTAGAAGAGTCTTTTACTTCTGTAGCCCCTCGACTCAAATTCAGTCGGTCCCAATTTGAATTGAATTTTTCAAGTGTACAGCAAAGTTGTGACGCTGACGGTAGCATATCTGTTTATCTATCCATCTGTTTTTCGCTGACGACCAAAGGTAATTTCGAGCACATGGATGCAAAAATTATGAGCAGATGTGACCCACTCTGTGTCTGTTTTTCACTCCTATGGGAGTCTCCTGGCCCCCGAGAGGCAAGAGTGATGTGACCCATTAAATCATTTTTGGTCAAAATGGAGTTGTTTTGAAGCTCTAGTGACTTTCCATAGAGTTTTCTATAAAATGAGTTAGTGTTTGTGGGTGGGCATCGACCTCCGTCACGTTCTTCGAACGGATGCTCTGAAACGTGAAAATACCGCAGCATCCCGATAGATGGCTCGATTTGATGCCATTTCCCCCGCAAATTGGCCACTTTAGGGATGGCGCACGTAGTCAATTTTTTCTATCCAATTTTTAATTTAGACCTTATGCCAGTTTCCATCATTTCCGGACAGGCTGCTACCGCCCTTATTCATCATTGCAAGTGATTTTCTCGACATGTACCCACCAAATGTGTTATGTGTTTGGAGCGCCAATTTCCTGTAAAAGCCTACAATTTTTTGGGGAGCTCTCTTGTATCTGGCCGGGATACAATTTGGAGCAGGAATATGTTTTTTTTTCTAGGTTTTATATGGAAATTCTGTCCATAATTGGAAATTGGCTAAAAAAGAAAGTAGTGTCGGGAAGCCCTACCCGAACTACGTAAGTACTTAGAAAATAAAAAGGGGTTTCATGCTCTGCTGCATTTTTCAAGGTACTTGTTCACCTTGCGGTAAGTACATTTTATTTTTCTGCGAAGGGCATGTGTAGGAGGTAGGAAAATAAACCTTTTTTTTTGGTGGTGGGGGGGTCTTATAACAACAATTGTTTTGTATTCTACGGGCGCCTACTTGCCACCGATGAGGGACACTCCTATGTGGGAGCTCTGCAGTTGGTTTGGGGGGCCCTTCTACCAAGAACCCTTCACGGGAAACTGTCGTGAACTTAGGCAAGAAGTTTTAACGACTTTTAATTAACAAGACGTCGACTTTAAGGCTAGAACCTCGTGACGAAAAGGGCAAAATTCTGCACCAAGCTGTACAGGCACATTTTAAAGGGCTTGACAGGGAATTATATTTTTAGAGTGCCCTGACCACGCGACGCTAATTAAATATATCATTCGGCTGTGAAACTTGCATGTTTGAGGGGAGTTAATCTCGAAAAAGTTAGGTAATAGGTTAACTTTTGAATATTTGCTTTAAATTATGTTTTTGGAACAATGCTATTGATTAAGTACGACTGACTGTAGAAGTTGAAACCAATTTTGTTAATGTACTTTCAATAAAATTTTAAACAGTTGTGTTGCTAATCTATCTTTTCTAAGTTTCCATTATTCTAATTAAAGATTAGTTTCTAATTTCCTGAATTGTAATATACACGAGAAAAAAGTCCGAGTACATTGCAAATCCACGTGTGATATTTCAATCCACTTATGTGTGCCATTTTTATCCTCGTTTGTATTACTTACCTTACCTTTGCAGATGAGTTGAAACCCTACATTTTCAAAAAGCTCCCATTGCGATCGTATCATAGAGTGGAAATGTAAAGAACTCATGACTAAGTCATATAACCTCTTAAGCTGCAATATAGTATGAGTTATTTTAACACACTTTTCAGTAAACTCCATAAATTTTAACACATAAAAATCATTTTAGATTATAATTCTGATTATGATTATTTCTAAATACCTCATACAATGTGTGTAAATTCAGTGCGAACCGTATAAGTGGCTTGTTTTTATCCACAATTGGCGTATCATTAAAATTTATACATTTTTCGTGAGCTGAAATAACACACTTGAATTTCCAATGTATACATTTTCTAATCGATTTGGGATATTTCTAGTGTATTTGATCTCAATGTTACCCCAAAGAAATTTAAAAATTTAAGACAAGAGATAAGCGCATTTTGAAATTTTAAATTTTAAATCTACACATATACGATATTGACAATAAACAAAATCAAAAGCTTTCTATAATCCGCCGCATTTATTTTATATATATATATAAATCGAATATTGTGCTGTAAAAATCCTCAACAGAAAATTCTTACAAATATTAATTCAACTTATCGTAAAACTGGTAACAATATCAGGAAAAATCCCTTTATAAGATAAGCTGTTGACTTAAAGTGGCAAGCCTCTAAACAAATATATCTCTGGAAATAAAACGTTCTTCGCCATCTTTTTAAGTCCCAAGGTGGCAATCTTTATAAAATGTGAACGAATCGTTCACTTCATGAAAATTAAATTTTTTCCCATATCGAATTATTCAAAATTGTGTTTCCTTAAGGAAAATATTGAAAATCCCCCTTTCCGTTCCACCCACATAAAACAAAGGAGTTTAACTTAGCTTTGCATCCATCTGGCTGTCTATCAAAATATCTTTTATATGCGAATCTCGCCTCGGCAGCATCCTCGAGCTATATACAGTACGCCTCAGAAAATGTAAATAGTCGGAGAGAATGGGATTAAAAATGCATCCCCCCTTATCCCGGGGAATTTGCATAGGAAAATTTATGTGTGCATTGCATTCAGCAACCCTGCAATTTGCATATTGGCGACCTAGAAGATTTATAGGGATGGTTCGGGTGTCTAAAGTCGAATAGGCTACAGATGTAAATTCGGACAGGACTTAGAACGACTTTATCCCTAGAATTTATCTGTATATCCTGTTTGCCCAGTATTTTCTCAGTAATCTGTCTGACGGTGTTGTGTCCCCGACAAAAAGGAGATTTTGGCGCTTTACTGAATTATAAAGCGATTTTGAAGTTGTCAAAATTTGCATTCAAATAGGTGCTTTGGTGGTGATGTTGAAATATCTGCCGTCCATGCTTGAGATACAGATGTAGAATAACAGCTGTATGTAGATAATGGAGCCCCAAATTAAATTTTGGTAATTGATAATCACCTGTCTTGGAGCAGTAATTTCACTTGCAAATTCCTAGTTGCATGACTAAATCAATCAAATTCTAATTTTAATGTATAATTTTCACCTGAGTTTCGGTGGTCGTGGTGATTAATTAACCTTTCCTCTTTTTAGAGACAAATTTCAGCGAATTTCACGTCTTTCGACACTCTATATCCATTATGTATGTACGAGTATTATACATATGGTAGCATACATATTTAAATATTTAGCTATAAAATCGATGTGCAATATTTAATAATTTCTCATGGTAAAGGGAATGTTGATCGTAATATATTTTTTACCATCAGCCTTCACCTTAAATCATTAAAGATTAAAATGGAATGTTGCACCCTTTAACCTTTTACCTTTTAAATTAAGGAGAACTGAGGAAAACTTTCTGAAAATCAATTTCAGGAAAGAAAATTTAGAACTGAAGACTATTTTATAAAATATGTGAAATACCTTAATAACGTTTAATTTATTTTTATTTTGTTATTGAACTTAATTCAAATATTCCATATAAATATAAATTCGAAGCAGTATTAATTTCTTATTTCCTTTGATTAAATTGATTAAAGTAAGTTTTATTAATTAATATCTCTCTCAATTGTAAACTTACACTTTAACTTATAGTCGATGTTTAAAACAAGAACTTATTAAGAATTGTGAAGATGTTCAGGTAATGTCGGAAAGTTTCTTTGGCATTTCGATAAATTACCCTTTTACAAATTGCTTTACGGCACTATCTTGGAAACAGCAAAAAGCAACGTAAGCTATGAAAGAACAACTCCCAAATGGTCCCATCCAAACATGCCCTAACATAATTTGCAAACCTTCAAGGACCGTTTCAAGAAAATGCTGAAAGACAGATAAAACCACAGACATGTGGCCTTCCCTAAAGTTATCCTGGTGTCTCTGTAGACGTTTTCTTGCTAGGTCTCTCGGTTGAGACAAAAATGACATATTTACTCAACCGGAAATTGTGAGGCAATTGAAACGTTCACCACGGGAGAAGGACACTTTCGTTAGGTACGGAAATTGCTAGTTTACACGTCATCCAAATTTTAATTGGATTGGACTGTCCATCTTTATGTCATGTCACGTCTCCAACTAAGTACTAAATTTCCTAAATTTCGTAGAAATTAATTACTTTGAAAACAAGAGGATATATTACTTTGATTAATCCAATAAACAATAAGATACTTAAATTTTTCTTTGTATAATTGGTCTCAACCGATTTTGATGACATTTTAGTACGATGTGTTCAGACTAGAGCAAGTCGAGAACCTAATTTTTTTAGAAATCAATACGTGTGTTCTGACAGACCAGTTGCTTTTCTAATATGGATATAAAGAATAGAGTGGTAAACAACGAGATTGCTATTAAAATCATGCAAATATTTTGCGTTATTCTATCCGGCATTACTCACTAGACATTACTCTAGATTACTTATTACATATGGCATTATTCACCACTACTGAGCATTACCCAACCATATTGAACAATTTGGAGTAATGCAACTAATGATAAGTAATGCTTAGTAATGCTTGAATACTCGATTCTTTTTTAAAGTACTTGTAGTATAAAAACGAATAAATGTTGGGGTCCCTTAAATAAAAAACCACTTTTTAATGTATTCTGTATATTCATAATACATTCAATTAAGATTTTGCCCTTTCTTTTACAATTTGGTTAATTGAAACCAATTTTTTTCTGCTGTATTTTCATCATTTCATCGTCTAACTTCATTTAAACTTTAAATATCGTAAAGAAAACTCATCCAAACTTCCAAGAAACTCAGAAATGTCCAACATCCGAAGAAAGTGGAAAGTTTACTTAGTTACTCCTTTCTTATTACGACGGAGTTGAAATCTCCCTTAATTTAATAGAGCGTGTACTTTTGTAGCTATTTATCCACGAGCTAATTGAATTTATTATCTACCATTTGCTTATTTTTACGCTTATACCTTGCTCCTGAATTACTCCATACATTATTGCTGCCGGTCCGTGACGTTGTTCCAGAAATAGAAAAGAAAAAACACCGTGCGCCAGGAGCGTCTTTTAATTGGCAGTAAAATAAATAACAAAAAAAAACCCCAGACACAATTAAGCCGATGGACACCTTCTCCGGTGTCTAGCACATGTCCAACAAGCGTGTTCTTTAGGGAGTTTCTCAGGCGCTAAGAAACCATAATCTTCGCTTCGAAAGGAATTCCCCGGGCACGAAGGATGAACCACTTGCCACAATTTGTAAGAATTTATCTGCTACTCCCTCAGGAACCCTCCGGCTATTCCGGCAATCCATAGAAACCACCATAAATTAAGTTAGGGGCGAACGCTCAGCTCACACTAAAGACACCCGAAGAAGATTTATTTAAAACTCGGCGAGATGATGAAATTCGCACATGTCCTCGGACATCAATAATTCACCGAGAGCTAACAGAACGGGGCACCCTGTGAGGCAATAAATATGCCTCTGTGGTCATCGGTTCTTCGCTGGACAGTACAGAATAGTAGTGGACCTACATATATTGATTTTCTGGGCATCTCTTTCTCTCCAAAAAAACTATGATGGGTAAAATCGGATTTAAGTAAAATTCCATGAATAATTTATTGGACGTGCAGAACGCCAAAAAGTACTATTGTTGTTTTATTGGATCGCTTGTCGCTGAACCATAATGGGACCGAATATTGGCCATAATATTCCCCGGGCACGTACCGTTTGTCCAAATTGTTGGAAAATTCAATCAAAATGGCAATAATTGTGGGATAACTGCGATAAAGTGATTTTTATCGGTTTTTTAACCTAACAAATGTACTATAATTTGATTTTCTCATTTCCCCCACCCCGAGGAAGTATATATGTTAGTCTGATGATGAATTTATAGAGAGCGACGAACCCCACTTAAAGGGATGATCATCCAGCTTAAGGAGGCTATTTTTTTTGCTTTAAGAATTAATTTGATACCCTCAGAGATATTGTACACTCTAAAAAATATGTTGACAACTAGGTAAATTTGCCTAATTTCGTACATTTCAAAATCCAATAGTTACTTAGATTATAATTCAATATTTCGAAAATCATTTATACAAAATTCGCATATAATCTTTAGAGAAATCGTCTATCGAATTAGAACAAGTGAGCATTTTGAGATGGTTGATTTGGCTTCGATAGTCCCACATATTTGTCGTTTTGAACAATGTAAACGACACGAAATAACTTCAATAAAGTATGTTTACCCACGGGCGCCTCTATCCAGAGAATTGTAATAAAAGCAAAACCATGAAAGTTTCCCATTCAATAGAGCAGGAATATTAACGATTTCATCCGGGAATCTCTCCTCACCTGAGGACTGCAGCAGTGAGGAGCATAAAATGAAAATCAAAACAGAAACAGCTCAATTTATACTGCCCCGGAGCAAGCACATTGTTGAGGTGTTCGAGTGAGTTTTACCGATTATTTCGCACGAATTGTTGCTTATAGGATTTATCCTCTCAGGGGATAGGTTTATGTGGATCTTCGTAAATTTCTTCCCATTCGCCTCGAGGTGCCCCGTCGTCTTAGTGCCTTTTTTTTATTAATAAGACCTCGTTACCCACTTGCAGGATTAGACGCCTCCAGAGTCTAGGAAGATACTCAAATACTCAATGACCCAATCCTCGTTAACAAATCACATCCCGGACGGCTATTGAGGAGCTGGTTATTAAGTCCGGCGTCGGATGTTCCTATCTTTTTGATTGCATAATAAACTGGCAGTAGCATTAGATGCTGGAAAATATCTCCTGCAAAATTCATTAAGCATAAAACTTTATTGTGCCGAGTGGTTAACGGCCAACATCCCTCTTCTGTTCGTGGAGAATACCGTAAAAAAATTTTTTCCTGTGAGGCTGGACCTGTGACTAGAACCGCCAAAGACAAAAATGTAAACAGACGGGACTTCATCGAATGAATTTTGCTAGAATAGCTGGCGCTAGAAGCGGCCACCGAAATATGCATAAAAAATGTCTATTGAAACTTTTTACGATCGGGACGATGACGATGACGACGACAGAACCCTCCAGGGAGCTTGTGCTCCCGGCGGCCGTGTGCGGTATTTTTTCCTGGATTTATGGAGGCTTTTAGGACCACTGCCATTTCGTTGATGGGAAAAAGGATGCAAAATGCAGCGAATCTTTTTTTTTTTTTCTTTTCGTAATTTAAATAGAAGCCCTTCTCTTTTATGAACTCTTAAACCTTTTTTATTTTTAAATAACAAAAGACTCAAATTTATCTTCCAAAAAATATGCAATTTCCGAAATAATTTTGGTTCAATCATAAAATTTGTGTTAGCACTTTATAAAAGAGGAAGTCTCAAAATAGATCTCAAGCAATATTCTTTTTATTTTACCGCAGTTACTAAAACCCTTATATATTTTCATATATTTTAGTTAACATTTTAATATCCCTATATATGAGTTTAGTATGTATTTTCTCAATCATGCCTAAACAACGCTTGGTGCGATAATCTTGTATAGCCTAATTTTTGTTCGCGAACTTGAAAATGACGACAATTATAAATATTAGGGAATTGCCATGAAAATTGGTATTTTGGGGTTCTGATTCCGAAACTGCTTTAAAACTTTAGAAATTCAAATATTACGTCCGATTATTTTTTAAATTTAAAGGATTTCTTTTGTTTATTGGTGTAAATGCAAATCGCGGACACTCATTTCAAATCTACTATCACAATGTGGAAATTCAAAGCGGTGAAAGCTATATGGCGACCACAGAGGCCTTTTGAATTCAAATCCCTATCCCTAATTTCTATAGATATTTATTATGAAATCGCAAGCTTATTTGTTTATTTATTGCTCAATCACGCGTGAATGCTTTTGTGCGATAATTTTCATGTTTTAATTAAACGTATTAAACATTCTAAGTCAACATATAGACCACTTTTCATGAGTATAATTTATAGAACTTTTATAAGGTGTCCAATAATTGTAAATTTCAACGAACTGCCATGAAAATTTGTTTGAGGGTGATGGTTTTTTGGAGATATTATAAAATTTGTGAATCCTCTTCTTAACTCTAGAAATTTATTTATTTATTTTTGTATTACTGCGGATATTTTGCGGGAACTATTTAAATACTATCAAAAGCTTGAATGCAATAAGAAAATAGCAAATTCAAAAATATGTCCCTATATAGGTATTTATTTAAGAAGACACAAATCAATAAATGTTAGGTAGCACACTCGATCCCTTGAGAAGTCTTTAACTGAATAGGTCTGAATAATAACATAATAAATAAAATATTTTGACTATTCACAAAAATTCGCAATTATTGATTTTATAATAAAATCAAGATTTGTTCGATTGCTGATGTACTAAAATTAGAGTTAGAGGGTTAATTTACTTTTAGGTGGTTTTACATTTATTTTTTTGAATTACATATAAAAACTATCAGCAAATAAATCGATTGATTTCAATTTGAAATTAAAGTTATTCCTCTTGCAAATGGTTGGTAGAACCATCTTTTTAATTTAGAATTAAAATTATTTGATTTTGGTTTTTCCTAAAATTAGAAACATTTTAAAATATGTTAATATGAAGGTGATATTGTAATTAAAAATTGTAATTTTCTCCTCTACTGAGGCATGTTTAACCTTAGAGTTAATTAAACATTAAATATGCATGAAGAGTTTCTAGAGTTTGGTGGAAAAGAAATAGAATGAGGGCAGTGGGTAAAATACGTCACCTTCATTACCTCAAAAAAGAGTCACCATCCATTACATCAATTATTACTGTGATTACACAGATTCTCTCTGTCAGGTACCCCAAATTAAGCAGAAGACACTTTAAAATCTCGGTGTTTAGCTCTGTCTTGTGAATAATAAAATTAGTGCTTTTGTACCCTCCTTGCCGATCCGTGAAATAAAACAGCGGTTTCGCATGAGAAACCTTCCACCTTAAGCCGGGCACCTAATTCCTCAAAATTTTGGCTCTAGTTAATGATTTACGATAACCTTTTCAAGTTTCCTTTGTAGGGAGCAGTTTTGGTAAATTGCGCGCATCTCCCAGCGCGATAAAAGGGCAAAAAAAGTTTGGGGTTGGTGCTAAAGTTGCGTCATAAGCACCAGTCCATAAAAGTAATAATGATGAGCACATTAGGGCCTTCCAGAGTGCCAGAGGTCCCCAACAGAGTCCGTATTCAGGGTGGGGGTGGTATTTCATATTGGAAAAAAATTTAATTTTATGCGGCACCTTTCTGACTTGAGGCGAAAGGAGCAGCAGGACTGCGTGCCATCATCAGAGCACCTCCCTCTGAACTAGCATCGAATTTCACCTCCGGGACTCCTCTGACACTTATCGCAGCCCCAAAAGTGGAGGGATCTATTTGTCGTTTCCAATTTGAGACAAATTGAGTTGCGGAAGGTGGCGAGGCTTTGTCATAATTCAGCGTGGCAATGTCACGGCTCGAGTCGCTCGTAAAACGTGAGGGATGCGCAATTTGGGGCTCCAGAGAAAAAAAACAAGTAATAATAAAACAAATTGGGAACGGTCGCCGGATCATTTGAGCCCCATGACTCCCGGCGCTCTGCTCCCTCTTCCCTTTTTATAGACGGTTTCCCATGCTGACTCCTTCGGGAGCCCCGCTTTTATCGATTTTCATTCTTAACGTCTGGAATGGGTGATGGACAGCCGGTCTAGGTCAAATTGGAACCATCACCAGGACTCGTTCGGACAAAAGGGCCGATAGCCCAAGATTCCCGGAAAATGCACAGGACGTTCAGGGAGTTGGGCTCTCCGCCCACTCCCGGCGGGTCATATTTAAATAAAGGCATCTCCTGGAGGAAGCACACTGGTGGAAAGGTCGACCGGTAGGACAGACCGATTCAATACCTTCGGCTTAATTAATCGTTTCATTACGGACCTTTTTTTTGAGAAAATGTTTATTGGTGTCCACTGAAACTTTCCGTATCTTCTCTCCCGAGCGTCAAGCTCAAAAGGAAAATCTTCCCGATTTTTGGCTTATTTCGCTCTATGGTATACCATAGAATGGAAAAGTTTTATTGAGAACTTTCCTTTCAGCGTGAAATTATTTCGTTAAGGTGAAAGAGGGCAACTTATTTGTTCAATCAGTAGGCACCATAGAACCAAGCCTAAACTCACCCTTCTGCGTCCGGGGATTAACAGACGTGATCTTTTGCGGGAATGAAAACCGGGAGAGGACCCTTTTTTTCCGGGATTAATAGGTCGTTCAGGAAAGACAGCGATGCCCGTGGAGATTTTATCACTATGTAAGGCATTTTTAAGAACGTATTACCCTTTTTTGAGCTTTTAAGAAGGTGCAAAACTCCATAAATAAGCGGAAAATATTAGCTTTAGTTGACTATATAAAACTAAATAAAACCCTCCAATTTAGGATACTTTCGAAAAACATTTTGTGGGGGGAGCACAAAAGATTTAAAGGTTCCATAAAACAAAAATCTTTACTATAAGAGTGAAAAAGAAAATAAAAGGGTTTACAGAGGTTTATATTTACTTTGAGTCGTCAACAATCTGTTCGTAAAGTTATTTATTTCTTAAAAATGTTTCTTCTTAAATATGTTGTCCAATAAACAGCTTTAGCCGATTTATGGTAGGCTAGAATCACAAATTTTTAACTGAATATGAGTTGTTTTCAATTTAAAAATGAAACATTCAATTTCATGACCTTGTAAGGTATTTTTAATGATATTGGGAAAAATTATAATAGATGATTTTTCACGTTTTTAGGCATATCTATATATTTTATCACATTTTTAATTAGAGATAAATTCAGCAAAGTTAAGTAAATTTGATGTGATGTGATTAAATGTTGTGTAATGGTGATAAAAAATAATTCCAATCATAGTGATAATAAATTCTTATACAAGATAGAAATTATTTTTAAGTAAATAATAAGTTTAAGATATCAAAATGCAATTACTAAACTAAACTCAACTAAATTTTATTTTATTTTCTCTTTTCCAGGATGAGGCAATTCGTAGAGGAGAATGAAAAGACCGATCCCTTAATAAATGCCCCAGATAAAAAGAATAATCCATGGGCCGAAAAAGGGAAATGTGTCATTATGTAATATACCACACGTACCGTAAATCGACCAATTTTAATCCATTTAGCAACATTATTAATTCTACGAATTTTCTCTAAGCTCCGAATAATGCTAATTAATGCAAAAATTAAATTTCAAATATCAAAAACAGAAAACAATCAGTACAACTATAACTGCAGATCAGTAACAACAAATGATGATTCGAAAAATGATAAAAACAAATATATATCAAATAAAAAAACTGTTTCGCACCCACACTTCTTCTAAAAAAAAATATAAAATTTTTAAAAAAAAAAAGAAGGACAGAATGTTGAATAAAATTTTAAAAATAACAAACAGGCTAGCGATTTCTAAAAGGCGAAAAAAAAATGACTTTAATATAAATGGAAAGGTTAAATTTTGCAATATCACCAGAGAACTATAGGTTTCTACTTTTCAAAGAGTTAGACAAAATGGAAAATGTCTTAGTACTGCTACCTTTGCACTTATACTCGTATTTTGAATATACATCATACCACCCTGTAGTATGCGGTTGGAGTTTTAACATCCCGTGTAGTGCTGCTCTTGTACCGTCCCCTCACCTCTATAACACTTGAGTCACCCTGTGTAACCCTAAAGTTAGAGTATATCTACCGTTTTAGTTATTTTCCTTTTACTTCCTTTAGATTTACTTACAATTTTTTCCACTTTTCCACACCGTCACAATTCTACCTTCAGGTTGATTCCAACCTTTCAAAACCCCCAAAAGGCCTTTAGGGCTGTTTCAATGAAATATAGAAAATTGTAAACAACAATTCGTAGTGGTTTGTTTAAAAACAAATATATAAAATTTAAATAGAATTGAGAGAAACATTTACTTTAATTAGAAGAGTTTCAATCAAACAAATTAGAGGAGAAGTAGACGATTTTAAATAATGTTCAGTTGTGTTAAGAATTTGTGAAAACAAAAAAAAAGCAAATATTAATTTAAGATATTTATTTTTAGTTTCGTTTTTATGATAATTGTATTGTATTTAAAAAAAAATGGACCACATGTTTTCTATGAGGTAAAGTAACATCAAAACAAGAAAAATTGTAAAATTCATGAGGAAAGTCATCAAAATAAAAACCAAAAACCACAAGGACGCGAGCAAATTGATAGAAATCATCATAATGATGAGATATAAGAGGAAGAAAAATGATTTAGGAGTAGTTCTAAACATTAAGGTGAAATTCACATAAAAAAAAAACTTTTAGTAGAGGCAGAAAGCATAAGTATAACTTAGTAAAAGCGTAGCAGTTTTTTAACAACTCTAAAAAAAAAATGAAATTATTCAGCAAGATCATAAGTTTTTTGCCAAACAAGAAAAAAGCAAACAATTCACGTAATGATGTATTTAAGTGAATAATTTTAAAAGAAAATTAAATTTAAAACTTAGCAGAAGAATTAACTCTAAATGATAATTTAAAAAAAAAAGTGACTAATAGGCGCTAATTTTGGTTTTGAAAAACAAAACCTATAGACAACCAAAAAGGGGAATTTGATTAAAAGCAGAGTTGTACCACGTGCGTTTAACACCCTTCTCCATCTAGTGAGAAAAACATATAAATTATAAATAAGAGGAAGAGTAAAAATTTAAGTCAGCTTAAGATTTGCTTGCTAAAATTGTTTTTATTTAAAAAAAAGCAAAAGCTTAAGTTTCAAGTAAATGATACTTAAGGAACTAACTTAAATCCGTAAGCAGAGCACTTTTAGTGATATGGTAATGCAGCCAAAATTTAAAAAAAAGGAAAAAAACAATCGCCACTATAAAATAAAAATAAATAAATAAAATAAATAATATAAAAATTAAATAATACTTCGGAGCTCTCTAATTAATTTAAATTATGCTACCAAGCTCTTTTTACGCAGAGCAGGTCAACAGAAAAATTTTTTTTTGTGAAACATAAATAAAAATTTCCATCGGATGAAAAGCGAAAATTATTATCGTAATTATTGCGAATGAATAAAATCTTATAAATTAAATTAAATATTATTTCAATTTAAATGGTTTTCTGGTAGTTTCGCCGGACGGGTTAAATGGCTATACTCAAATTTGAGGATTTGTAGGAGTAGACAAGGGTGGCTCAGACCTATTTGTTGGGCCACTTTGTGGAAAATTCTGTTTTCACAGACATACAATTCTTCTCATACTCTTCCTGTAGCTCCTAGACGATTTTCCGTTTTATATCCTTTTGGGGCCCATAACTCCAATTGATTTTTGTTTAAAATTAATTAAAATTTATTTCTCCGAGATCATTTCCCCAGCAAATTACTCTGAGGGCATGGATTGGAATGAAATTAAATGAAAATGATAAATAGAGAGTTTTGGTTTTTGGGGGATTTTCGAATGAAATTCAACGTGGTGGAAGGATTAATGGGGATTTATGCTAGAAGGATTTTGCCGGAATTAATTGCTACTTAATGGCAAACAGTTCGAATGAAATGATTTTATATATATAGAGAAAAGGCATTTTATACTGCCTTTTACGCCTTTGTTTCAATAATTGATAAGAAATAAATATTTTTGAGTATAAAAGATAAATTCACTTTAGAATTGTATCTGACTCTGATTGATTTTTTTAAATTGTTTCTAAGAAGATTCAGTCTTCAAAGAAAATTTTATGAATGCTTCTGCCTAAATTGCCTATCCGTCTCAGGATATATTCCCACCTCTGGATATAATTTTCAAATAATAAAATCTCTCTCTATATAAATCGTAAAGTACCTCATTGGCCTTATTCATGTCCTCTGTTGTATTCAAAATATTAAAATAAAATTCCTCCTAACGATAAAGAACAATTTCGCTGTTGTTCTTTAAGAAACGTTAAAGTATCTTGCAATTTCATTCCTCTAATATAAAATTTATTATTAAAACTACAACGTATTAAAAACCTAAAGAGTTTTTACCTATAAGACACGGAATGCCTTAAAAATCCGTTTTTTTAAATAGAAGCCTATAAGTCACTTATTATGTCGATATAAAACCTGAAACCTATAGTTACTCTTCCTATTTTTACCCTATTATAATTAACACTTACTCTTCCTCTTCATCTAAAATTTTATGCGTTCTTCATAATAAAATCGGCGTTTTAATTCAACAAACGCACGCCCTAGGAGCTACAAAAATAAGAGTAAAACCATTCAAATGATAATAGCAAGGCAAAATTCGGACAGAAGAACAATAAACGGTAAGAAAACCCAACAAAAAAAATGTTTATCTATAAATCGCTTTAAAAAAAAAATTTATTAAAAAAAATTAAATAATCTAAAATCTTCCAAAAATTCTTCAACATAAATCTTATGAATAATTTTCTAAATCGATAAAAATTTAAAAACGCAAAAAACAAAACCCGACCGATAACGCTCTCTTTTAAAACAATCGACCAAAGTGTGTAGCAAAACTAATTGAAAAAGTAATAAAAAATAATTTTATAAATTGGTTTGAAAAAAATAAACAAAACATCGCTTTGCAATCGCCGTAAAAGATTGATAAGAATCTCTTGCGGCAACAAAAGTGATCCAATCAATTTCATTCGTCTTAAAGCAGCTTGTTCAATTTTATTTTCTGTTTCTTCTTGTTCGTTTTACCATAAAACCATAATTTTATTATATTTATTTAAAAGGAAACCACAAAAACTGGTTGACAACTAGAAATACAACATAAAAAATGAACACTTAAAAGAATAGTCTGATTTTCATGACGACGTGTCGTCGTATGTGAATATGCTAGCCGTGCTCAGAAAAAAAAATAAAAAAATACAAAAAAAAAATATCATCAAACTTCTACTACTATTCCCTAAAAAAAAATGGTAGCATATTTGCTAAGCTTGTCATAAAAATCAGATTCGTAAAGTGAGGGATCAAAATAAAAGCGGATGAAATAGGTTTTCTTATTTACAGTGATAATTTTAGTGACTCTTATAAATAAAAACAAAAAACAAACAAAAATAATAAACGAAAAATAAAAACAATTCCTTAAATGTAAATCACGATAGCAAAGATACATACAATATATAAAAATATTTTTTCTCCGGCGTGAAAAAAAACCGAACGTTTTTTAAAGATTATGGTTATTGTTAAAATTAATTCTTTATTTAAATTTAAAGTTAAAAGAAAAAGTCAGCTTTTCACTAATACATAAATAACAACAACAACGGCGTAAAGCTATTTTTATTTTGCTTAACAGAAGCAACAATTAAATTAATGAAAAAACTACACACCATTATATACAACATTTAATGATTAAACAATATTTTAGATAAACTAAGTATTTACTATAACTTTAAAAATAAAAAGCTATTTAGTAACATGAGGAAGAGATATGAGAAAATTTTGAGGTATTTGTTAATGATGATCTAGATTAAGGACGTCTTCACATACGGTTTTAAATTAGAACAAAAATTGAGGAAGATAATGATGAATATACTAAGCTAGAACGCAGTTTCTTATTATTATACCAACTATGAAAAAGATACATATATATTACTAACATTGATTGACTTAGCAAGTAATTCAACTATCATTCTTATGTACTACAGATATAATCATGATTATGGTTATTGAAATATATTACATAGCGGATAAAACAATTGATGTTTTTATTATCAACGATACCCTAAACTTTCTCTTTTTTTATTTTTCTTATTAATTCATTTGTTAACATTATATTTTCAATATTCAGTACTACTTTAAATTAATAACTCAGAAGATGTCTTAGTTCTTCAAAATCATCAATCGTATCCAAACCCCTTGTTGGTTAATGACCTTTTATAAAATTTTCAGAAATAACCTTTCCTAGACAAACCCGAATTTAAGAAAGTCCATTTCATAGATTGCCCAAAAATTCTATTTTAACTGTCTTTTTTTATAAACTTATGCATTTATAATAAATTGGCATAGAGATAATAAATTTAAACAGACATTTAAAACCCAACCCAAATTCCCAAGGCGGGCCAGAATTAGTAAATTTAAATTCAATAATCAAAAAGTCGGATACTACTTTTTTGACAATATTTTATTATGATTTGTATTTTACTTTCAAATTATTGAAGACTATTAATTCAAAATAATAGGAAAATAGGATATTAAACTCGTATTTTATATTTTGTTTTAACTTATTAAAAATCATAGAATTTTTACAATCTAACTCAAATGAAAGACCACAAGTCCCAGCCTAAGTCTAGAAATATAATAAACCACTAATCTTTAAACTTTTTCAATAAGTTATACCTAAAAAGCCAATTTATAAACGAATATAACCATATTTCCCTGAGTTTCAATAATGCCAGCTATATCAGTGCATCAGTGCTAAATGATATTTGATAGAAAAAAACATCTTATAAGACTTCCAGCACCTTTTAATGATTCACGCTACAATATCGCAATTTCTTATGTCTGAACCTTCTCAAATCCGAGACTGGTGAACGCTCTGATTAATCTACTCATTCACCTGCTCAAAAACCTTAACAACAACAAAAAAAATTCTAACTACTTCCGATCGTGCGGAAAAAAAAAATTGTGTCCCTACCGAAAAAAAGGTGTTAATGACTCGTTCAGAATATCTGCCAATGACCTTGCAATTTTTCTCGCACCCACCCACGGGGCAACGTGTGATGATGAGTGCTGAAAGAAATAAAAATGTAAAAAAAAAATCCCACCTCCAGCATCCATCGAGATGAGGCCAGAGTGCCTCCATTTGTTTACGTTTTCTCCCCGACAACTTGATCTGTGCGCAGGTAAGAAGTTTAGAAGTAAGGTACCCCCGCGAAGAAGATCAAAAATCACTTCCTACGACGATCTTGGACCTGAGAATCCCCCTAGAGGGGCATCGAAAACACTTCTTTAAATACAGAAAAATTCAAGTTTCTCGCCAGTGACGCATTCAAGTCTTTCGTTTTCTGAGTTGCTGGAGAGATTTAGCGCTCTTTAGTTTCTGTTGCAGTTGAGTCGAAGCAACTGCATTTTCACTCAGCGTAGAGTGGACTTGCTGAGAGGAGATTTGAGTAGTTTTCTTAAGGTGTTTCTTTAGCCGTCTTCAGCTTTAAGATTGTCGTTGTCTTTCAGTTGATCAATCCCTCGAGATCGTGAAACAACTTTGACTTGTGCGCGCGGTTTTTATATAAATCGCGTAGTCTTAAAATTTTAAATTCGAAAAGTAGGCGACTGTATTTTCTTGCCTATCGAAATCTTTCGAGCAGTGAAGATCTATAAGAAAAGAAAGGTACGTGTGCCTTTTTAAGTGTCGAGTGGAGTTGTCAATGGGACAAAAGAGTTGAAGAATTAAAGCAAAAGTCTCGATCGATCGACGCAACAAGATTTCTTTTACTTGAACCTCTCAACTGGTACCGCGGATAATTTTAAACCAGTTTTGTTTATTTAGATACGCACTTTCTCGTGTAGAAATTGCCCGCAATAAAAACAAATCCGGCCTAAAAGTGGACGATAGAACAAAGGGTCCAATTATCCATTGTTTGACCCATCCCAGGCTAATTATCACAAAAGAATTCATTGAGTAGCTGCTTCTAACGTTCAATCCAACCAAGTTGTAGCGTATTCGTGCGCGAAACCTTATTTTTTTGCTTGATATTCCTTGTGACCGCCGTCTTCATTCTCCGTCTAGAAGCTAAATACCCATGCCCCTGGGCCATTGTCTGACACAGACAAGAAGCGCTAGATTTGTAAGAATAACTGTGTCCATGCGGTCTGGATAATTGTCGTGTTAAAAAAAAATATTCTTTAAAGAATTGTTCCGTCGAAATATGACCGAATCTCAGCAGAAAGTGAGATATGACGTAAGGTTAACTCTTAAAGACTGGTTCCCCAGGAGACAAAATCACGATGATGACAAATGCGCGCAAAAACAGTTGTTTTATTTTACCTGCTTAAAGCAGTGTGGGCACCTGGCCATATTTAGTCGCTGCGATCGCCTTCACATGTGGTTGACCGCACTTAGTGGGCGCTCATCGCAGTCAAGTAAATATCTTTTCATTTTTCCACTCAGCCGAACTCCTGGCATTCGTCCGCTATAAAAGATTTATGTAACCATCTTCGTGTTCGGTTGCGGTTTCAACATCTTAAAGGTCACAAAACCGCCCAGATTTTTCGCAATATACTCGAGATATTTGCGAAATTTTTGAATAGGCTAATTGTTTTTTGTATATATTAAAATTGAACAAGTAATGCCCAACAACTAACATGAGTACCAGGTGAGTCGAATGAACCTTGGGTGCAGCACCAACCACCGTCCATTGACTCAACTCACGATCACATGACGATCACTGATCTTTCTATCTTCTATCTTTTGAAGAAGATATAGGTGCAATGGTGCGACGATCGCGACGGCGACCGATACGCCGAGGCGCCCCGGTCGAAGCGTTATCCGCTTCAGAAAGGGAAAAGAATTTTTTCTATTAACGCCGCATCGCATTACAGAAGATCAGATTCCGTATAATTCTGATTCGCGTATTAATTGCGAAAATGAAGCAATTTGCTTTTAATCCAGAAACAAACCACAAAACGCACTGGTATTTCTTTTTTTTTTTTTGCTATTTATGGTGCAATGATTTCTTTGTTTGGTTCTCAAGTTTTTTTTTTTTTTTTTGCGTTTCCCTATAACGGAATTGAGAAGGTTGAAAAACCGAAGAACTTCTCAACTATACCATCTTTACACTTAAGTGCAATTTTATAGGCTTTAACTTTCAATTCGTTTATGTTCTTTTCGTTAAAAAAATAACAACTTTAAACCATTTTATAGATGAATATTTTTATGATTCTTAATAAATTGGAAATGAGATTTTGGACTTTAACATTTTTCGTAAGATATGGCTCATATAAATAAAAGGTCTAAAAATCCAGTTCTTTCTAAAAGATCATGTCTAAAAATGAAAGAAAGAACATCTAGCGAGTCATAATCACTCCTATACCCGGAATTAGAATTTTGTTTTATTTTAAACACATTGGACCCACTAAAAACTTAAAGGAGCAAATAAGAATTAAAGCTATAGAGGTCCCATATGAATTAAACCCTATTTTGATCCCCAGATTGGTGGATACATCCATTTTACAACAGTTAAGAAACTAATTATAATAGAATTTGTTAACTCTATATATGCAGTTCGTCGATGCCTCGATTTTAGAATGGAATATTAGCACTAATTGGATCTGATGATCCTAGCATAGACAGACACGAGTTAGAATTTCCATCGAAACTCTGCCAATACTTTTCGTAGGATGAAACGAAAAACCTGCTCTAAATCAAACAGAAAACAGACGATTTTATGATTTTGAATTCGTTGCAACGATGGCCTCCTTATTACCCCAACCGGCATATTGCGAACATTTTGGAAATTTATCATTATTGCATTAAGTTTACTAGAAGTCAGCGGTCAGTATACATCATGCCTTTTATTTTTATATTTTTAGTTTTTGTTTACCCAAATTTTATTATATTTTTCTTATAAATACAAAATTTATTATTAAATTTATGAAACGTATTTTCTTAGCACTTTGAAAATTATTCCAAAATATTCTTGGAGTGATAAGAGTCAAAATCCTTTCTTCTGGCTACCGAAGTCATAAAATTTTTTCTTTAAAGCTGCGATTTGTTTCTACTTATCCTATGAAAATAAATGCAACAGATGAAATCATAACTTCAATTAATATGATCCTAAAGACTTAGGTCTCCTTCCCTATTTGAGGGATCTAAAGGTTCAAATAAGAAATAAATTACCACAATTTGATCCTTTAACATTTTTTCAATGATCAAAAGGTTCAAACTTAGAATTTAATTTAAAAAAAAAGTTATGATCTTTGGACTCTAAACAGAACTAAAATTTCCATTTGAGTATTCCCCGCAAACTCGAGTTTCAAACTTTGAAAATACAAAAATTGGTATAGGAATTTTATGTTATATTTTCTCATATGTATAAATACGAAAAATTTAAACCTAGTCATTCTAAATAATTTTGTTAGGCAACTTATAAATTTTCGCGGCTAATTTTTCCGCGGATTATGTGTTAACAAAAATTTCAAAAACTAAAAGTTGAATAAAGAAAAGATAAAAAAAGGAAAATTAAAATACAAAATAAATACTTAAGCTATTCTAGAAATAGAAAGCTGTTTTTTTGCTCAATACTAATTAGAGAAGGGGCATCGATTTCGATTCCCTGACCTTGATTCCTAAACCGACCGATCGATGTTGATCGAACATGTTAAAGAAACTGCCTTTTGTTGTAAGACAATCATAAATTTACTTACATTTCAAATACCGCAAAAATACCTCTTCCGTTACTTTTGATCATTTTAAAGATCACCTCAATTTGTAAAAATATTTCAGCGGATGAGAGCGCCACACCGCCGCCGCAACATACATAAAAGTGGGACACCACCTTGTGAAGAATTCTCTGAATAGCGAACGCAGTTAATTTTTTAATGATTCATTGTATGTTCGAGTGCCGTACCCGGGGATCTGGAGTCTAGTCAAACTAAATACGCGCCGATTAGAATCTGGCTCAGAGCGGAATATTAATGGACTTTTCTGGCTAATAACAGGCTAAGCGAGCAGAAAGGTGTAAAAAAATTGTGAAGAAACAGGCTATTTAATAGCATGACGATCTGAAAGGTGCTCATTTGCATTTCTCTTGTTACAAATTGCGTAAAGTGTTAGCTAAAGGTAGTGTGACAATTTTTAGAAAAGAAAAAACAAATTACATATAGTACTTTGGAATTGAAGAGAAACATCATGAGTATTATTATTTAAAGCAGCAGTAACTGGTAATATTAGCTCAGTTGTTTGGAGCATCGAAGAGCAAATTCAGAGGTAGCGAATTCAATTCTCGTCCCTTTCAAAATTGATATTTCATATTCAATACAGTAATCGATTTATATAATTTTTCTTTTATCTCTTTTATTAAATAGAATTCGAATGTCATTCTTGTTTTGTTTTTTTAATTTTTAATAATGAAATTTCCAGCTATCTTATTTTCTAAGAGGGATAAGTGATTAATTTCATCCGAGATTTTCTTGTCATTGAAATTCAGATAATTCACTTTTGAATTTCATTTACTTCAGCTCACATGGGATTAGGGTTGCCTTTATACTTTTCAAAGGCTTGCCCCCATTGAATTTTCCCTTAGAATTCCTTACTCCATGAGTGCCAATGATAATATTCGTTTTTTCTTCAATACATTTCTGTGAAATGTTGAAACTTTCTCAGATTCTAAAGACAGAAGTTCGAATATAAATTTTATAACCACTTTACCTTTCTAACCAAATTCCTAAGGTAGTTAATATGATGGTGATGATTTGAACTAGAACAAAATGTTTTTATAATTAAAAAGCAATCGAATTAAAGTTTATAATTCGATTTAATTATTACTCCACGTAATGAGATAATTAAAAAATGTTAATGATATTTATGAAGAAATATTACAGACTATTTGCTAAAAATGTGTCTTTCATTAAAATATTTCTAATACATGATTTTTCTATTTTAAGTATACCTTGACCAAATCCTTTAAATTAACTTAAATTTATTACATCAAACGGTAACATAAATTCCTCCAAAATAAAAAATAAAATCGAAAGTATCTCTCCTTCAACTGTCGTCTTATAGCAAATTGCGTTTTATTCCGGTCGGTCTTCCACGGCCACAAAAGCACCCATTGTGCGAAGAATACGAAATAATTTGGATTTTTTTTTTGGAATCGTATTAACTCCACTTGAATAAATTACTAACCCTGCTTGAAAATCCAAAATATCAAAAACTTTACCACTGGACAAAGTTTTAAGACCCATAAATCGTGCAAAAGAGCAATAATTACCCAGCAAAAATGAGGACTTTGGAACAAGAGAAAGGAGGCGCCCGCGGTAAATTTAAAAAGCTGAAGGCCATTGGACACGATAGATACAAAACAGTACGAAGATAGAAAACATAAACAGATTGCATAATAATTGATTTGGGGAATTTATTTTATTACAGTAAGCAAGCATTTGGTAATTTATAAAGTAATAAAATTTGCTATTTTCTCGAAAGTAAGTGAGTCGAGTAATAACGAAAAAATCGCTCATTTGCAACCGGACTACCTTCACTTGATGGAAGTTTCACTATTTTGCAGCCTCTTTCATATTTTCTTGCAATCTTTTTTACCTCGGGTAGATTTTCCGAGCCCCATCTTTCCCCATCCGTTGGAGAAGCCCCTCTAAGCAAATATAGGCTCTATTACGTGATATTGTGCCTGTGAACATTTTTAAAAATTAATTTGATGAAGGCAGCGAAGAAATAAAATAAAAGAAAAAATCCAGCACATTGCGAACGAGTAATGGCACTCACCTGGGCTAATTATTGAATAATTTCCAAGCCGTGAAGCGGAACAAAACCACTTTTGCACCATTTCGCGTTTTACCGCTGTACGTTGCCGAGACCGCGATTGTACCCGCAACACGGTGTCGTCGTGCAAGGCCTTCCGTGACAGAAAAATTAAAATTTTTGTCCAATAAAACTTCTCCAGGTCATTCTCTGAACAGTTTTGTTCACTGAAGGGAAAATTAAAAATATATCATTTTTACCTTTAATATTTTTATTATTTTTTTTCTGGAGCAACTCACGGAGGAGCAGGAAGCAAAAAAATAAAAAGTCTCAAGTTCTTGTGAAAGTAGTCCGCCGCCGCCGACCAGTTTCTCAAGGCCAGGTTAAAGGCTAGTTTAACCCGCACCGGTTCACTTAAGAAAAATTTACTTGTTTCAATTTAAATTGGACAACAAAATCAAAAATACTCGTTAATCAGCCAGTAGTTGAGGAAACTAGAGCACTTCGTAAAATTTCTTCAGAATTTTAAGCTCTTGCAAAAATATTTTGTAATTTTCGATTTAATAATCTGAATCAAGAGGTTTCGGAAGGTATACCAACCACATATCATACACGTTTTGTTGTATCATTATATTTTTTAAAAAACCTATTCAACAGTAACTCAATTTCAATTAAAATCTACGAGGTTTTTAATAATGATCAACTACTCTGCGTATACTTCTTATAGGTAAAGAACTGTATTTCCTGTATTTTGTTTGCCTCCAAAAGTGACCCCCATCACAGAATTCATATGTGTACCAAATTTCAACTTAATCGATCCAATAGATTAGGAGCAAATTGGCTGTGATAGTCGGGCAGACAGATAGGCACATGACTGATCCTATAAGGGTTCCGTTTTTTTCATTCGGACGTACAGAACTTTAAAAAAACACATATTTACCTCGTAATACTTAAAAAAGAGGATATAATCTAAATTTTGTATCAGTTTTTCAAAAGACGCCTTCAAAATATACCAAATTTTTGAAAGTTATTTTAAAAAGGAGCCTCTAAAACATTTCTGATTGATTTTCAGACAGTTTACGACTATGGAGCGTCTAGGTCTTGTACTAATTACCTTAGCAGCACTCTGCTGCCTAGCTGCAGCCAAAGAAAAATTCGGCGATAAAATAGTTATCAAGGAGAAGGATTTAATGCGTAAATCAATTGTGTTCGACAAAAAAACACCCGATGTCTTCTACTGTCCATCGCAGAAACCATCCAAAATAGATAAGTTAATAGTCAGGTAAGATATGAAACTAATAAAACGACACAGCGCATAAATGGTCATGATTTCGAAATTAAAGTGAAATTTCTATTTACAGATCGAGACCACTTTACAAACTTTGCGAATACGAGGGCCAACCCCTGCCAAAAGATTACAAATCGGATTGCTACCAAGACATCGATGAGACGGATTATGCGTGCAAAGAAAAGTATCGGATAATGGTAAGCACCTTAATTGCAACATAATTGGCCTCTTCGCATAGTTGCGCTGCTAAACAAAGGTGGAAAAAGAAATGCCAAAAACGAGCCTCATGCGTAAGGTTTTTGTTTTGTTTTTTTTTTTTTACTAAGAATTGGTTCCGAAGAAAACACTTGCTTTTAACTACACTCACCGTTAATTTAAGATTAAAGAAAAAAGCTATTGGAGTAATTTTCGGTGGTTATTAGTCATTTTACAAATTAAAGTTGCATTATCCACTACAGCGTCAATAATCGAAAATAAACACAAATAATTTAAAAAAATCGCGCCAAAAACAATCAATGAACCCATTTTTTTTTTTTAGACTATACCCTACTAAAGTAGTGTTTTTTTTGTTAATGGTAACATTTTTAACACAAGTAATTTTGTGGTCTAACTTTTAGTTAATTATTTTATTATTTATTGGAGATTGGAAATTACCTTCTTTGTTTTTGTTTTACTTTTTTCTCTTTCAGAAACGATTCAACAAAGATGATATCTTCGTTAATAAATAAACACAAAAAAATAAAAGAAAAATACTGGCAAATCAATAATAATATTGAGTGGGAAAACAAACATTAACAATTAAATAAAAGTAAAAATTAAAAACAAACAAAACTGACTAACTGGTTTTAAACATGACAATCACACAAAATACATGACACTGACTAGCACTGTACTGTTTGTAGGTAATAAGGCACAAACAGGGATATACAGTTTCTTTAATATTTTTATAATAATAACTTTTAACATTACCTTTAAGATTTTATTTTTAATTTATGGACTTCATACTGTTTTTCCACACTTTAAACATTAAGACTTTACTTTTCATGGATGGAATTGCGGAAACTGAGTGCAACTGAAAAAGGACCTCTTATTACCTATGATTCGATAAAATCAATTTTGTTTTTAAGTAATTGTAGTAGAAAATTCTATTGTCAAATAGTGTTATAGCCTTGATATAAAATGTTGATTTAAATAAGTAAAAAATTTGTTTTTTTTTATTCACTTCATTTGTGCTAAATTATTTTTTTGAATAGTTAGTGTGAACTTTAATCAGTTTCTTAAAGTGATAAATCTCTCCTACCTTCCCAAAAAAACTTTAATTTAAAAAATATTTATAGAAAGTTTTCCTTAAATATTTTTGCTCCATATCGTTTTTTTTTTATACCTTAGTTAAATATTCTTAAACGATTACAGGAATAAAAACAAATTTTTTTATAAGTAATGGAGGTAATTTTTTTTATTTTTATTAATTTTCCAGTTAATTTACTGATCTATCATAATTTTCTTGTTTTAAGCTTTTCTAATTTTTATATTATTGATTTAAATGATTTTATTTTCAATTTATTTTTACATTATTTTTAATAGATAACCTAATCCAATAATAATCCAAAAATTTAATAATAAAGGGGAAATGAAATAAAAAGCTTACATTCACCAAGTTACACTCATTTTCACAATATCTTTAATTGTAACTAACAAATCTAATCCAATTAATAAAACGCTCAATACAAAACCCCAATGGCTGAAGGATCTCAGTTTGTGATAAGTTTAACTAAATTTCTTCTAAATAATTAAAAAAAAAAAAACAAATCAGAATATAATTTAAAGGCAATTTATAAACGAAAACTATACCACAATGCATGTTTTCTAATTTTTACTATCTAACTTTTTCTAAGTTTCCTAATTTTCTAAAACAAATTCTTATTTCGACTTCGAAGGATGCAAAATTTGTATTTTAAAAAATAATTTTATATTTATCACAAACGGACTTACTTAGAACACATGACAAGAAACACGGAGAAGAGAAAAATAATAAGAAATAAAATAAAAACCAAAAATACACTCACCTTCCCAAAAAAAAAGCAAAGCTCAATGCAAAAATTTAACGCTTAACTAAAACACCCGGGGCAAAACAGCAAGGAAAAGGTATAACATAATTTTTTTTTTTATGCTACAGGAAAAAAATAATATTTTTATGTATTATAATTATTTTAATTTACCTTTTATTAGATGAGGATGTATCCCCCGGGCAGCGATACCCCATACAATGGTACTCGACTGAAGCGATTCATGCAAATGGACAATGAAATTCGACACAAAATGGACAAGGGTCCCAACGAGTAGCACCGAAATTAGTCAATTGTTTTATTTTTCGAATTATTAATTTTCTTGTAAATAATTGCCACGTAGCTATGTAACGCAAAAGACTTGTTAACAATTTATCTGTATATTTTTCTTCGAGTTTGAAATGAGTTAATCCCAGCAGTCAAAGGGGAATGTATCGAGCGCTTGGAGTTAAACAAAAAAAAATTGGCTTAATTTAACTAATGTGTTCCTAATTTATGTTTAGACCTTCATCTTAATGAACAAAAATGAATAAATGTGAAAAAAAAGAGCTTTAATAAAATTTGTTTGTAAATAAAACGTTTTTTTACTCAGGTGTTTTTATTTTCAAATATTTATAGTAAGTAAGTATTTTAGTATGGTTTATGCTGTTTGGGTACCGGGGCACTCTTGGCGTTGGGGGAAATATAGTCGAACCCTACTGAAGTATTCCCTGGTCTACAGCCAAGACTGTGGTGGATTGATGGGCAAACACTTAGCAAGTTCTTTATTGGAACAATGCCCCAGGGTTACGACAAGCTAACCCCTACTCCTTTACAAAAACCACTGTCCTCAGCAAAGCGGATCTAAGGCTGCCGGTAGGTTACTTATCTGGCTATAATGGGGTCAGATTTCACCTTTATAAAATAGGTCTATCAGTTGAGACGGAATGTTGACGGAATGTCTAGAGGACGAGGAAGCAACAGCTCACATTTTTTGTCTGTCTGATTTTGACACGTATTAGAAGTGGGTCTTCCGACAAAGGGTTCTTAAGGTCATCTGAGGCCCGTAATTTCTCTGTGGGTGACCTTCTGCCTTTCCTTAGGGTAGAGGATCGTCTACTCCACTAACAGGGCTTTAGCACAAAAGATTGTTTGGTCGCAGTGCCATATGGGTAGTACCATAAGGGTAGCCCATCCCTCTCACCAACTCCCACAAATACAAGGTTTAGGCTGTTCGTTTTTTACTATTTTGTACAAAATAAGGTTTTTGGTATTTGATAACTCTACTTTTACAAAATGTGATCTACAAAAAAATTTCTAAATATGTTTTTGATAAAAATATCAAAAGGTCTGTATTTTAGTTATTTTCTTATTTTATACCCTGGGCTGTGAATTAAATTCTGTTAAATACAACATTGAGTTTTTATTATTTCGTTAATTTAAACCATGGCCCGAAAATAAAGTCTGATTTATTTTGTGTAAGCAAAAAGCTTCTTTTCATAATAGAAAAGAAAAGTGATACCTATGAAAGCAGAGATTTTGATTTACTGAGGGAGAATAAAGATGAAAGTCTGGTTTTTTTATGTATCTTAAAAGTTTTTCAGTTAAATTATTTAAAGAAGGCGCCAACATTGTCCTAATTATAAAAGCTAGTGACATCTAACAGTCAATAATTTAATTTACTTTTTAATAAATTTATTTTAACCGAACTCTTAACAGAATTGTTAATAAAATCTTAATTTACATACCACGTAGAGGTAAATGAAGAACGTTAAAAAAGTCATTTTAATTTCATTTTCGCTATCCATTGCTCATCCACCTCTTGAAGTTGGTCGTCTTTAATACACCAAATTTATCCGACAATTGAATCTCATCGGGCTGGCACCCCTGGCCATCGTAGAAACTCAGTGTATCCGGGATAAATACGTGAGTCAAATTGTGTCTCTGTTTTTTCTTTGCACATCTCTGACAAACACCAAGTTTAATTTATCTCTAGCCCTCGAAGTGTCGATTGAAGTTTTTGTTGTCCACCAGGTAAAATTGAGCTCCAAGTTGATCGAGAATTCTGCTAAAGGGGGAGGATCTTATCGTCATTTTTCCCGTGGAATTTCCTCCCTCAGCTCCTTTGCGTTACGTGCTGAGGTGAATGGTTAAGAAGAATCTTCAGAAGGAGAAAGGAC
The DNA here is from genome assembly GCA_963969385.1 of Philonicus albiceps. Taxonomy (NCBI): domain Eukaryota; kingdom Metazoa; phylum Arthropoda; class Insecta; order Diptera; family Asilidae; genus Philonicus; species Philonicus albiceps. The sequence continues at coordinate 9,936,735 of OZ017775.1, forward strand.
GACAACGGCTCACTCTTATCCGAGTGCGGGGCAATGTGCTGTTATCCCGCTTTCGCATCTTGCTCTCCCCCAAATCGTCGCATTATCTCGAGATCACCATTTGTGGTGATGTAGTCGAAAACTTGTTCCATTTGTATATAAAATCATCTTTTTTTTTTATTGGAGTGGATAATGTAATGCGGTCTCTTTTTGACCTGTGGCGAATTGCTGACTGACGACGTACTGTCAATCAGTTCTACAGAAATATTTTTCATCTCTGAATGTCGGATGGCTATCAATGTGTTTGTGTGTGTGTATAGGCAAGGAGAAAACTAAGTAAACATTGATTTTTGACATTTTCTCTTCGGAACGGGGCATTATCGCAATTTTTCTTTGATCAGTTTGAACGTGAATCTTTTTATAATTTTTATATTTTGTAATTAAAAGAAGTGCTTCAGTTTTTCTTCCGCTGTCCGTGCCCAACATCAAATTGTTTTTTACGACAGAAGTGACGTTCCGTTCTACATTTTATTTGACACACAAAGAGAAGGAATTGTGAATGAATTGGTAGGTGTAGTTGACAGCAGAAATTCCTTTGCAAGTGTAAAATTATGTTCTTTTTATCTCGCTTCGTATTGCTAAATAAAGCCACGTAGGAGGAGGATCGATAGATGTTTAGAAACAGAAATTGGGAAAATTTTGACGTTGAAAACGTTAGTTTTTTTGTTGTGTGTGAGTTTTTTCTTCTTCTTTTATTTTTATGTAAAGTGCTTGAAGAGTGAAGAGGGTGAATTATTTTCATTTGAGGAACGACACGACTAAACGTCTCCCGCACACAACGGTGCGCAGAACTGCATAAAACAAAAGGAAAGGAGTAGCTCAATTGTAGTGGTGTTTAGTGACTGCTGTGAAAATTTTACAAAATTTCTCGGGAATCTTTCATCAATCAAATCGCAATCGATTGCTAAATAAATAGCCCAGGCGGACACGTCGAAACGTAAGTGAGTTGGGGAGCTTCAAAAATATGTTGGAGATCAATGCAAATTCCGACAAGCCCTCCCCGTCCCTGCTGCTGCTTTTGGTCATGAACGAAGAATCAAAGGGGGCTCTTCTGATCCGTCGTCATCACACAAAAAATTTCAAGATACTTTGGGGGGCCCCACAGTGTTGCTGGGCCTGGCTGTGGCCCCCTCCGACGGCCGTCTACGGAGCGTTGCGCGACCTCACCTTCTCGCGAATTTTATAATTGTGTACACATTTCGAAAAAAAAAGAAACCTCCGAAAAATAATACACGGCCGCTATTTTTATCCATCTACTGCGAGGAGGAAAACAACAAATTTGAACCGCACGACCACCTTCCTGGCGATGGTGGTCTAGTCCGCGGTTGAGAGCCGCTGGCCCCAAAAACGTTCGTCTCACAGAAATAGAACTTTTCCGTGTTTTGTGTTAAAATATGGCAAATATCGTCAGATGAACTCTTGCGAAAGGGAAATTTGCTGCGCCCCACAAAATGACGTTGGCTCGTCGATTACAAAATCACCTTGAATGCAACACAACCGCTCGGCTGGCACGAAGCACCACTCCTCGAGTGGCCCTCCCAGAAGAATGGGGCGCTTATTGTAACAAGCGAGACTACACAGATTTTCAAGCAATATCAACCGGAAAAAAAAATCATTGCTCACGCAAACCTATTTCGTGGACAAGGCGGGTATTCCCGTGCGGCCTGCGAGATCGATTCGATAAAACCGCACAAAGCATCTGTTTTTGGTGAGAAGATCAAGCTAGCCATTTCGTGGATAATTAGACATCTTAGATCCGTGGGACTCCGCTAACGTGAGCCCACATAACTCGATTTCCGCAAGTCTCGAACACCTGAAATTGTTGCTGATGGCTGGTGTTGCTCAGTGTTCGTTTTTGGTCAAAACAGCATCGCTAAAAATCGATTAATTTATATTCCAAAGGTCAGGTGATGGTAAGCTGTGTGAAGCCCCTCTGCTGGCCGTTGTCGTTGCCTTCGGAGGCATCAGCAGCTATTTATCCCATGTTTTGTGACTGCCAGCCGCTGGTGTTTTCCGTCCTCTGAGCTTACATTTTTTTTTTCCGTGCTCCCTCATATGGTCGCTTCGTTGCCGTCTCGGGGCTCGGGTTGTTGAACTCCAGTCGATGTGATTTGTGAACTGTTGGGCAGTGGGCTTCAGCTGATGTATCCTAAGGAAAAAACGTTGCGTAACTGACTTCTGGCACGGAGGATTAGTGGCAGCTCTTCGGAAACTTCTTGGCAAGTTACTTGAAGGAATATATAAGTGCCCGATATTGAAAGTTGAAATCGTTTCTTGTTACTCAATCTGGGCCACACTACGACCAGCATCGTCAGAATTATCAAAACAAAGAACTGACCTTGCCCATTCTCAAAACAAAAGATTGCAGGCTTTATCTGGAAGCAACTTCTTTAAAATAATTAAAATGGATAAACTACTCTTGGAGGAGATACAGAACAATACCAAAAATTGGTTTTATGGGACAGGTTTGATAGATGACTCTTAAAAATTCATAGGCGAAAAATCGATTAGGCAGCCTATCTAATTAACTATTAACGATTTTTTGGACATTTTTATTTCGCAAATTTTCACCCGGGCATAAGCTTAAATTAAATCAATATTAAATATCAAGACAATTATACCCTACTCTGTTTACGATCGAATTCAGATTTTTAATAGAGAGACAGACAGGAGGCAGATACCCACCGTGGTGATTTAAATGCTCCATTTGTCTGTATGGACCACTAAAAATTAATTTCTTCAAAATCAACGTAGCTTCATGACAAGCACGCACTGCATTGTTCCGTTCCGTAATTCCGTAACATTTATTAGCATAATAATTATACGAGATTTTATAAAATATCATCCTTATTAAAATTTTAGTGTGTTTATAAAAAATGTAAGTTACTTTAATTCAGATTTAAAAAATTTCTGGGCTCATTACACAGTGCGAAGACAAATAGAGTGCAAGTTACACCAATAATTACAATTTGATTAGTTTACTTTAAAATATAAAGTCTTATCCCATAATGAATAGCAAGAAGTTTTTCCTTTTTAATTGATGATACTGATTATCCAAATTTTGAAGGGAAAAAACATATTTAATTTCAACTTTGAATTTATTTGTCGAACGTGATAAAAATTTTGAAACGCAGAAACAACACCTGATGCGAATCAAATTTTTTACAAGTGTTGATAATGCGTATCATATTCAGGTTTAGTTTACAATGCACGCACGTCAGTGAAAGATATAAAAATTTGCAATCAAAAATAAACACACACTTGATGCATTCCTTATTACTCTTAAGAATTTTATTAACTTGGTTTTTTTGGGGTCAAGAACTTTATTAAAATGAATAAATGTCTCCATTTTAAATTTAACGGTAGCGTGAATTTAACACGTAATTGCATGCTTATTTATTTTAAATATTTCCTAAACGATTTTTCGGATTATTAATTCATTGTCTTAAATTATTACTATTCAGCTATATGTTCTATGTAGCTGAGTAGAAGTAATAAATCGAAACAACATTAAATAGCTGAATGTGATTTAAAGAACTTCTGTACATAATCGAACTACTAGCTCTTCAGATGAGAAATGATGTAACGATTATTAGATATAGTTCACAAGATGGAACAAAAGACCCTGGTTAAAGAATTCAGGTTCTTTCGATTGATCAATTCAGCACTTACTTTTTTTAAGCTGAATGGAGTAATCAATTGCAACAAATTTTATTTCCTTAAAAAAAAGTCGTTTATGCCTAAAAGCGCTAATTTAATTTTTAATTAGTTCAATTCGCAGCAAAACAAATTTATTTATATACATACATTACATATTTTATTTTATTATTTTCTATTATACAAAACCCAATTTACATTAGAGATTTCTATAGTTAGCAATTCCATCCCCAATTTAAATTTTATGTTCGAAATAATGAAAGAATCGCATCTATTGAAAAAGATCTGTTTCGTGTTTAATAACCGACAAGTGTGAATAGAGCAAGCAAAACTGAAAAACAATAAAAAGTAATCGCGGAAACCTCTTGCATCAGAGTCCCAGAAATTGAACTAAAATAGTGTCGAGGACAAATGATAACGACGAAACTATTAATCATTTTACTTTTCTGGTTTTCAACAATTAGTCAGAAAATTGTTCTATTTAATAATCTCAATTATTCAAGAAGGATTCATTCAAGAGGGAAACGCATCTGCAGAAAAGAGTTTTCCCATGCTATAATTATATCGCGCACACAGCAATAAGCTGCTGCGAAAGTTCAAAAATAAAACGCTGATAACCGCCAAAATGTATTAAAATTCCACTTTCGCATTCATCGAGTCAATTTTGCTACATGAAACTTTTGTTAGACAACAATCTTCTCTTATCGTTTGTAACTTTACTTGCATCTTACTAGCGAGAGAAGTTTGTTGTCATATTTTTTTTTTTTATTTCCAAACATTAAGATATTTGTGCTGTGAGACAGCCATTCGCCAACATCAGCCGTATTTCCCGATAGGGTTCGGTTAAATCTCGAGATTAAGTTCACCGTGTTTTCCGCCTATTTTTGATTACAATAAATTCGATTGTGGGGGCTCCCTGGATACTTTATAAACGTGGCAAAATAATTAATTCGTAGAAACGTACAACGCGTATTTCAAGTTTCCTTTCAAGCAAATGCATCTATGCATTAAATGAGTTCGGTGTCGACTTAAATGCAAATAGCGAACATCGCCCCCAAAACGGGTGCTGGCGATTTCGATCTTCGAAAACACTCGGAGACCTTTAAATACGACTATTTCAACTGCATTCTCCCTCGGCTTTTACTACAAAATATAAAATAGTATAAAATTTAGCATACATATCACCATAGTGTCTCAGTATCCGACTGACGTCGTAGATAAGAAGATAAGTAGTACACGATCGCGCACACAAAAAGCCTACGATCGGTGTGCGCAATTTGCTTTTGCAGTTTCCTAGGCGCATATAAGATGTTACTCTTTTTTTTTTGTTTTATCTATTAGCTTATTTTTTGCTTTAACTCTTCAGGTGCAAGAAAGCTCTGAGAACGGCCTGTCCCAGACTCAACTCGGAGTTGTTTTGTGTTTCTTTGAACCGATAAATGTTTCAGCGTTTTCCTCAAGCGATTTCGCTCTATCATTTTATTTTAATTTGTTTTTTGTTCCTCATTTTTCTTGTGTTGTTTACTCAACCGAAACAGGCAAAGTAGTTTCTAGTTGTTATTGTTGATAAAATATACCGCTTTATATTTTCTTGTTATTGTGGCTGTTTATTCGAATCCAAGGATTTTCTACAGGTAAACATTTTTGCAAATACGACAGTGTCTGACTGTGGAGAAGCTGAGATACCAGAACAAGCCACTCTTAATAGTAGAGGACTTTTTCATAATTTTGTCACAAAACAAGTTTTTTTTATATGATAAGTTGCTAAAAGAGACACGCTTGTAATACATGCAATTCAATTAAATTTGTTACCTCTTTATAAACCTTATCAATCAATAATCGTTAACATTTATAAATTATGTCTGGAATTTCGTTTAGTGCGCTTCGTTCGTGAGGCAAAGCAAGTTGAGTAGCATTGCGTGTAATCGTTTATTTACCCCTAGTGAGTTATTTTAGCAGAGATAATCGACAACAGTTGAAAGCTACCTTTGTTTCCAGTATTATATATTTTTATTTTAAATCGAGGGAAAAGGCGATAGCAGTGCAATTAAGCGTGAAGGGCAAGGTTATTTCTCTGATGTTATGCTTGTTGCAATTTCGACTTTCGATGTTTCGTGTTTTTATACACCTCAAAAGCATTCTTCGTCAAGGCTTTTTTTACGAAATGCAGTTGTTAATCCATTAGTACAACGATAAAATTACTTTTAATGTATTGACTAATGGATCTCGTTCTCAATTTGAAAAGAAGAAAGGTCTTAAGACATACCCTTGTGGTACCTCGAATAATTTGTTTTACTGTAGATGAAATTGTGACGAGACAGTAAAGCAATTCCTTATGTTAAATTGTTTGAAGTTTTTAGGTATTTTCTTATTTTTAAAAATTCTCAGTTCCACACACTATCAAATTTCGAAAGTTAATGCGCCCACTTTCAATTTGATGTTGATTAAACACACAACTATACGCTCCAGCTCATCAACATCCTTCTAACCATTCACCTCTATCTTCTCTTACATTTTTGATGAAATCAAATAATATTTATTAAATTTCTTTAATATGTTTTTATTTTATTTTAACAGGCGCAAATATATTTCGCAAAGTGAATATTCTACAGAAAACTTTGTGTGGTATTTCTTCAAATCATCACAGCATTGATCAAGGCAAAACCTCGCCAAATTCTGTGTGTTGCTATTACTTTCAACGTAATATAGCAAAACCAGAGGGGGAGTCGATCATCTACAAAAGGAGAATACATCGAGTATCAATTGCTATCTGGCAAATACAACTCTTAATTCACATTCTGTTGATTGAGGATTGTTTAATAATTGTACTCGTTGACATGAATGTTTTGAACAATAGCAGTGATGAGGTGGTGGAATGCCCACTATGCATGGAGCCACTCGAAGTTGACGACCTTAGCTTTTTCCCCTGTACTTGTGGCTATCAGGTGAGTAACCTTTTTTTTTTTTTTTGTTTTTCTATGATAAATTTTAGATATTGCGTAAAGAAAACAGTCAACTAACAATTCTGATTATTCAGTTTACTAAATTGCATTTTCTCGTATTTTAAGTGAAATTTCTTATCAGATATTTTAATGTAATTAAGAATAAATGTTCGTAATTTGATGAGATCTATTTTAAATACAGCTAATGATCACTCCGATCTACAGCATTATAAAAAGTAATTCCTATAATTTCATAATATCTATAGCAATTTTTCTTTTAAGAATTTTACAAGGCATTCAGTTATTAAATACGAGACGAATTAATTTAAGTTTCAGTCACTGACCGTAATCGTTAATGAATGATCGAGCCAAAAATTTTAAAACCTTAAATTTATAATGCACTCTTCTAGGTACAGCGCTTAATTTTTTAATATGACCTTGTTAAGCTGAATTAATGGGGAAAATTACAAACAAACCAAATTTTAATCCAGTATTTGACGCATGATTTTAACGTACACATAATTTAATGAATAATATTTGCACAACTGTATAAAAAAGTAATATGAGACAAGGAGAAATTGGGCTCGTCACACTTGCTGAATAGCATCTGTTAGCTAACCCCTTACTTTGAAACAAATAATTTTAATAATGAGAATGTTTTTACATAATTCCATTTAGATTGTTTTTTTTTTATATTATATTTACAGATCTGTAGATTCTGCTGGCACAGAATCCGTACCGACGAAAATGAGTTGTGTCCAGCTTGTCGGAAGGCATATCCTGAAAATCCAGCGGACTTCAAGCCATTAAGTCAAGAGCAGGTAAGTGTAACAGTAATTTCAAAATTAGAAACTCAAATTTTACTATATATATGTGTTATATACATTCAAAATAGCATACAGACAATATTTAAAAAAATTATTCTACTCATACTTAAGAAGTAATAAATATTAATTTTATATCATTTAAACAATTATGAAGCATGCATGCAGTACTATTTTTCTAGCCCGCCAGAAATGTATATAAAATAACTATATAACTTCCCGCAAATCTAATGCTAAATAAATTTATTTGCCATTTTTCTGTTGTTAATTATTTATAAAATTTATCTTTAGAACATCACAATAAAAGTTATAAATTGTTTTGTAAATCTCGCATTACTTACACAAAAGTTGCTGCTAATTAATTGGGAAAACACATAAAAGTATAGCTATAATTTTGAAATATTATAAATTGTATCGCTCACCTGATTATATAATAATTCAAAATAATATATATTGCCCACAATTAATGATACCATTCTAAAACTAAATTAGTAATGTCGCGTAATTAAAAAAAGTAATGCTGACATAAATACAAAAATATAAAAACAAACTAATGGTAGTTCAATTTTTGAATTATTACTTGCAATTGAATTGGTAGTTTATTTTGTTCGCAATATCTGTTTTACAGATAGCAGCTTTAAAAGCGGAGAAACGACAGCGGGATCAACAACGAAAGCAAAAAATTACTGAAAATCGCAAACATTTAGCGAATGTTCGTGTTGTCCAAAAGAATCTTGTTTTTGTAGTAGGTCTACCTCCAAGATTGGCAGATGCAGACGTAAGTATCTCTGCAACCATATCCTATTAATTTTTTTCAAAAACAATCTTAAATATACAGATACTTAAAAAACACGAGTATTTTGGAAAATATGGAAAAATTCATAAAGTTGTGATAAATCCTAGTACTACGTATGCAGGAGTGCAGGTATGTTATTTGTGGTATTTATGAAGATGTTTTAAACATTGAGATTTTTTTTTTTTAATATAGGGTCCTTCAGCCTCAGCATATGTCACATATGTGCACAATAACGATGCGTTACGGGCGATACAGCATGTAAATAATATTATGATAGATGGTCGCCTCGTTAAAACTAGTTTAGGAACAACGAAGTATTGTAGCCACTTTATGAAAAATCAGCAGTGCCCGAAGGCAGACTGCATGTACCTTCATGAATTAGGCGATCCTGAGGCTAGTTTTACAAAAGAAGTATGAGTCGCATTGTCTAGATATTCGGGATTTTGTTGAAATGAAAAATATAAATTTTTTTACAGGAAATGCATCAAGGGAAACACCAAGAGTATGAAAAGAGATTACATGAGGCGCTTATAGCAGCAACGAATGGTAGCAGTAGTGGTACACATGGTAAAAATGGTGATAAATTAGGTAATGGCACAGGACCTGTACAAAGCAAGGAAGCATGGCCAAGTCTTTCGGTATCACCAGTTAATAATAAGGAGCCACCCACTAAGGGTAAAGGTATTATAAAAATGCTTTGAAAAATTTTTCAAAACATATATCTATTAAAATGTTTGCATCTTTAATAGGAAGTAACAAGGAAAATGGCTCCAAAAGTGAAAACAGAAAGCACGAGAAGACGAAAGGTGATAAACGAGGCCAAAAGAAATCACAAAATAGTTCGAATCACAACAACAACAATAATAATAACAACAGCAACCACAATATAAATAATAAAACAGAAATCAGTAATACAAATATGAATGGAATAGGAAATAGTAGTAATCATCAAAATGGTACAAAAGACACTATTTCGACAACATCTGTTAGTGAGCCAACATCCGCAGTAACAAATGACAAGCATGCTAACAAACAGCAGCATCAACAGAATAATCATCAACAACAACAACAGAATAATCATCAACAGCAGCAACAGAATAACCAATCAAATCACATTAATGTCGATGATGAAATAAAACTTATCGAAGACCGTCTAGAGAAGAGTTCTTCGCTGAGTGAAGATAACGATGGAAAGAACACAGATACACGATCGATAAGGTAAAGGTTTAAAATGTTAAATAAATTGAATAGCTACTTAAAATATTTTGTCGAACAGTTTTTCTTCAAATAGTTCATCGAGTAGCAATAACGGCGATAATAGTTCGCTGAGTGAAAGTACAAGTGGAAAAAGTTCACCTGGTAGTTTCCCAGATCATACACTTCCTGCAGCAACACTGTTGACTGAAACACAGAATAGTTTAGAAAATACAAATAATGCAAAAGCAGCATTAAACAAATCAAATATTCAAACAGCAACAGTAAATTCAATAATAGACACAAGCAGTGCAGCAGATGGTGGAAAAACGACTTCAGATCCAAGCCGTTCAACACCACCAACTAATGGAGAGACGAATATTATAGACACCTCTGGTAAGTTTTCAATGTCTATTTATACATCCTCCAAAATATTGTCTTTAGAATTTGTTCGAGTTGTATATCATAAATGTATGAAAGTTTTTAAGTTGTTGCAATATACGAAATCATACTAAATTTTATTGAAATCGGATGATGGATATAAAAGTGATGGTGTAACTTAAAATTTCTTTTTTAAACTTTCATTATTATTATAAATTCTTTTTAGATTACTCAAAAGGTTCCTTTTTTTTTTCTAGTATGTTTATCAAAATTAACGTTGTTCGACGATAATAGTAGCTTCTTCTCATGTTCATCGTTCCAACCGCTGCTAAAGGGCAAACTAGAGAATGACAACAGGACGACGCTAAACAATCAGTTAAATAGTGCGATTTCATCACAGTTGCCAGACTTGTTGAATGGTACTGGTGGTAAAATTATCTATCCCTGATGTACATCTTTCCAATGTTAAATTAATTTTTCATTTTTAAACACCAGGAATCGACGGATACCAAAACCAGAATGCACCGTCGCCCTCTATGAACGGTGGAAGCCTTATGGACAATCCAGATAAGTACCTGTCCTTCAACACAACAGAAGATTGGGAGGCTGCATTCAAGTATGTTATGATGAGAAATAATAAACAGCTGGAGGATCAGGAAGAATATTTGCGAATGCAAGAAATGCAGAAGCGTAACAATCTTATAAATAGCATTGGTGGAATGACACAAATCAATGGGTTACATGGTAAATATCTTTATTTCTTTTATGTAGGAATTCAACGTATTTATTTCTGATTTCATTTAGACTTTAATACAAATGATTTCCATAATGGAGGTGACATTAACAGATTATCGCAGGCAGCTTTATTCCAACAGCAACAGCGGCAGCCAAGCAATATGCATCAAAATGATCATATGCTCGGCGGCGGCAGTAATATTTTTGGGACAAATATGTCGAAATTTTTCGATTTTCATAAAAATCAACAGCAGCAGCAACAACAACAACAGGTAAGTGGAAGAAATTTTTATTTATAAATTAGATAATATTGATGCTAATAAATCATTTTTTTTAATCCCTTGAGTCCCCTTGACCCATGCAATTATTTTACCTAAGTTACGGATCACGAGTTTCAATTCGTCATTCAAATTTGGCCATTTACCAATGTACAAGTACAAGTCGTGTTCATGCAAGAGTTTGTTTTATTTTTATTTTGGTTCTTTAATAAATTTGTATTTATTTTGCATTTCTTATTACTATGTCTATCGCTCAAACAAATGGATACGCGCACAAAGTTGGTTTCGGTGCATCAGTAAATTAAATCAGTTCTAAACGTAATATAACGAAAAATTTGTACGCTGAAGAGGCACTGAATTGAAAATATTTAAGAGCTTTGTATAAATTTGTAAAATGTATTTAGTTTAAAACTTGCGAAATCTGAATTCCATTAGAGCTGCTGTGAATTTCTAATTTAAAAGATGCTCAATTTCTGTTGAAGGTCTTATTCTTTATTTATTCTTTTTTTATTTTATTAACTTTTCAAGGAGAATTCAAAGTATTTGAACTTCAATCGCCTATAAAATTATTTACAGTTTATGATGAATGGGCATGTGAATGGATTGGTGAACGATCCCCGAGATCAGCTCAGTATGGCGACACTATTGGAAAATAATCGGATCAATTCCCAGTTTTTGGATCACACAAATGGTAAGTAAAATTGTTTCATTACCACAGAAGACATAAATCGCTAGCTAAGTAAATTTAGAAGTTTAGAAATTGTATTAGATCTTGGTAGATATGAATGTCTTCCACACTATTTTCACACTCCTTTTTTTGTAATAAAATTATTAAAATTAAGGAAGAATTATTAGACAAGGGAATAAGTAAATAAATTGTACAAAGAAAATTACCGTGTCTAAAAATTCTTTCCAATTAATTTTTCTATATAATAAATAATTTCACACTATCACTTTGCCTATTATTATTTTTATGTTTGTGTAAAATATTTTGTTTATATTTTCTTTATTTTCTTTTCTTTCCAAAAAATTTTAGGCCTTATTGGACAACAGTTACAAAAACAGAGATTATTAAATAAATACGATCAAATGGGATCGCATAATCATAATCTGTTGATAAATGCAAATAACAGTAATGGTAGTCAGCAACAACAGAATCGTTTACCCAATCAATTTTCGCAAAATCCACCTGTCGATGATGACTTAGGTATACCAAAGCATTGAAAAATTCTGTCTATTTATAATTTTAAATGTTTTTTTAATTTTTGACTTTGAGTGAATCAATTCCTAAAATTTTTTGGTATTCGATTCATTTTGCAAATTTAATTCGTAGTATCTATCACTGTTTATTAGTTTGTGTGTGTTGTAACAGTAATTTAAATAAAAGAATTACCATTGCTTAAAAAATGCAATTTATAGGTTTTGATCCGTTTATTGAAACGCAAAAGGCGCTGGCTGAGATGATGGAAAATGAAAATGTTCAGCAGCAGTTACAAAATGGACAGAATAAACATTTATTGGATAATTGTCAACGAACACGTATGCCTCCACCGGGATTCAATCACATGAACGCATTCGGTTTTGGTGTACCTCGGGCACAAGGAAGTAAAATTTTACCTTTCATGAATATGACAAATAATTCAACAAATCAGCAAACGCCACAACAAAACAATTGGGTGCAACACATGGGTGGCTTTCAACAGCCGCCGAGTCAAATGAATGAGCAGGTTCACATGGGTCAGCAGAATCCGAATAGCAATAGTCAACATAGCAAAACAGGTGGGTAATAAAAACTAAAGCCTATTTCATACCAGACATGTTTCCGACTAAGAATTTCCAGTGTTTATCTGTTTGCAATATGTGTTTTCTCGGAAATTTAATCAGCTCATGCTGCACTCTGATAATATGGTTTTAATGAGTTTTTATTATTAATCAGGTTATGGAAATATGTCAGACTGGACGGCTATGGATCCAGCAATTTTATCATTCCGTCAATTTCCTTCTTATTCGTCACATCAACAACAGCAACACACAACACCTGATATGTTTATGCAACATTTGACGCAGAATGTTCAACAATCTGGTCAAGGTAAGTGTCATTGTTTTTTTTTTTTAAATCCTTTACCATAAAAACCCAAATTCCTTCGATCAGTAAGAAAATTGCATTTTTGAAAAGCCAATTAATATAATTTATTTGTATTTATTCCAGGCTATGGGCATCACGGAGTGAATTTACCCAACAATATTTTAAATCCACAACAAAATTCCCCAGCACAGGTAAATGCAAATGTACAAGGAATGTTAGAGTACTTAAAGAACAGACAATTCGTATAGTGCTTTAAATTTCACGCATAAAAAAAAATAACAAAACAAAAAAAAAAAAAAAAGATTTAATATGAACAAAAAGAAATTTATTAATTTTCTGTAATATCCCATTAAACGCTTTTTATATTACACAAGAGAAAAAAACTGATAATGAAAAAGAACTTTTTCGATGAAACAAACACTTAAGAAGTACATATGTGAAAATTTACCGCATTAACATATAATAAATATTAACACACATTACACATTTACATAATGAGATAATTATTAAAAAATTTTTCAAAAGAATTTTTTTGCAGTGGATTTCTCTCAGTTTTAATTGTATTCTTAGAGTTTGGATTTCGCGAAGAAGATTTAGTGTGTTTATCCTTGGTGGAATGAAAACTGAAAATTGTAATAATATCCAATTTTATTTTTATGTTTCTCTAAATTTACCCTCATTCGAAGCTATAGAAACTCCAGAAAAGCAGATTTCTGAGAACATTTATAATTTTTATTTGTCTAAGACTTTAAACTGAATTTATTAAAAAATAAAAAAAATTGGAACCAATGTAGACTTGGAATTTATATGAAATACAACTTTCATTGATCATTGATTTATGAAGTACTTTTGAATTTTCATTTTTATTTATTTTTATACAATATTAGAAATAATTTATCTTCAACCGTGCGAATATCGCTTACATCATTGTTTTAGAAAATAAATTTAAAATTCCCTTAAGGATGAAACACGCTAAAGCGCATTAACTTGTCTTGCTACCAAAAACGAAAATCCAATCGAACACATTAAATGTTGTATATGTCATGATTTTGTTTTGCCATGTTTCTGTCGCTAACATAAATGTTTTTGTTTTCATTAATATGTACCTTTGTCCTTCCCAACAAAAAAAAAAAAAAAAAATATATGTATATATTTTGACTGAGTTTTTCTAAAGCAGCACAATTTTAATTTTTATAGGTGAATTATTCAAATTGGTTAAATACTGAACAGAGTATGTTTATGAATAGCTTAGCCAATGGATATTCAAGTAATTACGAAAAAATCTCAATTTCAATGCCGCCAGGTATTCACTCAAAAAAATTTAAATAGTATTTCAGGAAGTAAACAACAGAAGACAGAATGTATAAATTAGCGTCAATCCGACCAACCAGAAATGTTAAACATACAGAAAATGCAAAAAAAATTATGTTCGATTATAATGAAAACAGAGAAACAGAGAAACCATGTAAAAGCAAATTCTTTTCACTTATCTACTCTTTATCATTTGACTTTAACGAAGCAGTAAATTACTAATCCTATAGATGAAATAATTTCATTACGTTTATTGTTTTATTATTATTTCCTTGGTAGTATTGCGTCCGAAACTAAAAAAAAATATACCAGAAATCCCACACCAGACCAAGTGGCAGAAACGATACACTTTGCTGCAGTGAGTAGTCGTTTTGAAAACAAAAAGAATATTTCCAGCACGGGGACGATTTTAACACTGTTTCGGAAATAAATATTTAAAGAATTTAAGAAAATTATATTGTCACTGTTATTGGTAATCGAATAATTACTGCCATAAACTGCAAACTGTCCCCGGGAGTTATATAAAAAAATTTTAATTATGTATGTATAATTTATTCAAACAAAAATTTAGCTAAGTCTATTGTATCTGCCCTTCGAGTGAAACTTAAGAGACAAAAGTGAATTCCTTCGATGCAACAATTCATCGTTGAAGCAAGCTGTCGAACGGTGATGAACGATGAAAATCAAAATGCTTTAAACATACTATAAGGTGGTGATGTGATTTAATTATATTTATTGCTTTATTTTATATTTTGTAATCATTAATCGAATCTATTCTATCAAAGCTATCCATAGCAAGAGAAATGTTCTTATTCGTCTATATTAAAAAGAAAACCGCAAAGATAAGAAAAAAAATAAAAAAAAAAAAATAATAATAATAAAAATAAAATACAAACAAATTTATCTACACAAAAGCGAAAGAAAATTTCATATGATCTTTGTATACAATAAATAACTATTATAAGTTTAAAAAACTATGAGGAAAAAGAAAACACAAATGAAAACCTACAAGAGAATTAATGTGAAAGAGCATGTTGCTGTTTGTAAACACATGTGTATCTGCGAGAGATGATAAAAGATTATTAGGAAATATTATATTTCAAAAACAAAATAAAAACAACAAATTATTTTAAAACTAAACGAGTTTTTTTGTGGTATCCTTTCAATCCTTTTAAGCATAAATTCCTTCAAACATTTCCAACAAATTTAAAGTCGGTTTTGTTTTTTTTTCATATTTAGTTAAAGATATATAAAAATGTTTAATATTCCAAAATGTACTACCTATTAGTAACAAAATATTGTAATAAACTCTATTAAATACATAAAATTTGCTCTGTTATCTACCTTTATAAGAGAAAGGAGTTTTTATTCAGGGTTTTGTTTTTCAATATTCAATAAGCTATCACAGAAACAGTATACACTTTCTTTTAAAAAGAAAACGTATCCATTTTCGAAGACTGCCATAAATATCCTACTTGCAATTTTATTAGAAAAATTAAAATGTTGTCTAAAACTGAACGAATTTTCGTAAAAGTGTTACTAGTAAATAAAACAAAGTAAATGTACTTTTATAAAAATAAAGTATATTTTTCCCAATTTACAATATTTTTTTATTTAATCTTAAATTTCTTAACAATTGAGTCTTAACTATAAACAGTAGTAGTGTACGACCCTATAACAGAATAAAAACTAATAGAAAACAGAAACGCAGAAAACTATCACCCATTAGCAAGTTGACAATAAACCACATCTGAAAAATAATAACAAATGTTTGGAACATACAGCGGATATTAAAACAAGTTGGTAACCAATGGACAGCAACTTATGAGGGCAAAGTGTGCGGCTCGAATGTTTTACAAATTAAGCAACTAAAATAAGAGGCAATTATTAATTAAATCGCAAAAAGATATAGGTTCGCATCCAGTGCAGTTCTCTACATATCACAATGGTTTGATTGTCTTCTTCATCCCTTCTTGCAGGTAAGGTGGAGGGACCAGATATGCGTTTTTCTTTTTTATTTAATATCTTATATACCGTCCACTGTTCTTTACTTCTTCTTCTTGTAACCATACGAATTAATTGCTTCGTACTCCTTGTCACATTTTATGAGCAATTCGTACCATTGGTCACCGTCCACTCGTGGCATTTCTAAAACACCGCCGTACACTGCTGGCAAGCATTTTGATGAGATATGCTGATGAAGGGATTCCCTGTCCGTTCCGTGGAAGATTATCCTCGATCTCAGTTTCTCTCGAAGGAATGGCTTGAACAGGGCGAAGACTAGATTGAAAATTTTTGGCTGATTTACAATGTGGATCCCTTTAACACGAAGTGGCACAGAATCCTTATGGGAGAAAATTACGAAATTAGTATGTATGGTGTGTGAAATTTTATAAATTGTAGTTGAAATTTTGCAAGGACAATTTCAAAAAATGAAAGGGCTAAACTTTTAAAATTTGAATGAATGAAATCTGAATATAAGTTGAGGGAATGGTTCAAAAACAAAAACCCCACCTAAATCCTCAATAAATTAGATAAGTCCTATTCCTCCCAACAAAAAACATAATATCATACCTGAAGCCAATCGACGATTCTCTTAGCAAATGGAGGAGTAAATTGCCATGTTTGCTGAAGAGATAAACCATCCATATCAAATATCACAACGGCTCCATTTACTTGAGATTCTGGCTCCAGCATAGCTGCTTCGAGGAACAATACAGCGCCTTTGAAGACTTCATCTAAACTGACTTCCTTGTGCTTCCACTTCTCTGTAAATTATGATGAAATTAGCTAATCCATTCTTCATTTTTTAAATAACAAAATAATTTTAGTAAAGTACTTACTTCCAAGTTCGAGAAGTAGGACTCTTCGTCCCAATTGATCTCTATTTGGAAACACTGTAAGGATGTTATGTTTAAAGATGTTTGCTTCCCTGCTGGGGGTTAGTTCGTTGTAGGTATCGTAATGCTTAATTTTGAAAGCATAGTAGCGCTTCACCTGGAATTAAAATATGAAAAATATCTTAATTATGTAACTTGATTAAATTGTTAATATTTATCTTCTTGTCTACAGTTTCTATTTAAAACCCAGAATAAACGTTGCGAACAGAACTAATTTTTGTGTCTATCAAAAAAAAATCTTCAAATTTAAAATGTTTCATGAGTCTATTTAGTTGCAATCTTCAAACATTCTAAAATCCCTACAGAAAATAAACTTCACACAAAAACTCGATTATAACTAAATTAAAATAGGTAGTTTGTGTTACTAGTCGTTTTGCGCAACAAGCGATTTACGGAGAGCTGGTCCACGGGTACAATGGATGCAAAACTTTCCATAGGAACATTATACGTCATAACATACATACCTAAGAGTTCCATATCAGAATTATTCAGTTGTTAAGGAAACAAATGCAATAATTTTTCACATCTTTTACTACTTTAAATTCAATTTTTAAATAAAAAGTCATCTTTAAACAACAAACGTCTACAGCAAGTGCTTACGAAAACAAAAACGTTTTTATTCTAAAATGATTTTGCACTTTTAGCCCGCAAATATATATTTAAGCGTATTTTAATTCAAGTAGCTACTAACAGCAGGAAGTAATTTCTAACTTTTCATTCTATAGATGTTTGACAAACTTTTTTGTTTTGTATTTAGCTGCAATTAGTGTAAATGAGATGCACGTGTTAATTTTTGTACTTCTTTTCTAGCTGGAGAAAAGTAATAAAATAAAAATGCTTCATAAAATAAAACTGTAAGCTTTTAGTTGAGTAAATATTCTGGAAATTTACTTAACATTCATAGTAAACAAAAATTCCTATTATAAAATAGCTATCACAACCCATCACTTCGATCAATAAGGTCATCGAACAAATTCTGCGAATTGGTAATGCAAACGTGTCGTATGCAATTAACTTTTAATTTTATTTTCTTGAAATAACCAGTCATAAAATTTGTCAACGTTTTGTGATTAGAGACATAATCGTGTAATTTTTCTAAAAATTTTTAAAATACATGAAAATCCGTAATATAGTAAAACTTTAGTCAAAATTTCATTATAATTCTTCTCTTACTTGAGTGATTTAATTCGAAACCATTATAAAAGTCTCGAATAGTTAAAGAGATTCGATTTCTATTACTCACTCACTCACCATAAGATTAAAAATTCCTCAAAATAACTTATAAAAATATAAAGAAATTATTTGATGAGAGTTTTTAAATTCTGCTAATATTTCAATCGGGTTTCTATGACCTTCCTGAGTGATATTTTTTCCTAAAATGCTATTTATTTATAGAATGAAAATTATTTACTTAATGGGGTATGACGAAAAGCCGGAACCATTAAATAAATTTTTCTCTGAATGACTGGGGTCGGAGTGAAGTAACATTAAACGACAGCAATTAGTCGCCACGATCACCTGCTCATAATCGACTCGTTGCAATATACAAAGTGCATATTCCAGTATCATTTAGCAAATATTGGCTCAAAATTGCAGTTGCGCGTTAAGAGGCAATAAAAGTTTCAACTAAAAATGACTTAAAAGATCTTTACCCTGATCAATCACCGGATCGCGCTCTAGTGTCTTAAGATGGATCTTGCAATGACTTATTGATTTGAACTTTGTACACATCGTAAATCACTCAACTGGAGTTGCACAGTAACGTAAATATTTCATATTTCTTATTTTTTATGAATGGGCCGATAAATTGTTTTGGATTAACTAGAATAGTTTTAAGCTAGCTTGAAGTTGAAAGTAAAGTTTCAAAAATATTTTTGTAACACTTACCAATTCCTTGGCACTTTCTGGATAGAATTTACACGGCCTCAAGAATCGCACCAGCCATTCTTCATTGTGCAATGGGCACTTAAGATCAGTTTCAGCTGTAAAAGTAAAGAAATATATTTTAGTATACTAAAAATTGATTTTCCTTATCCAATAAAGTTTTTGTTAGCTTAATCCAGACTTGAAGATGGGTTCAGTTAAAATTTTGAATAAAATTTAAATTAAACCTAAACCTAGTTTGAGTGGGATGAGGTTTAAGTCAATCAGAATAGAGCCAAGCTTTCAATGAAAGGCGGAAAAAATAAAATTCTTCACTATAAATAATTATTCTAAAACGCTAATAAATTGTTCAGACTCTTGGAGTATCTTGAAATTATTTTACTTTACTGTTATTGTTGCTGTGAAAAAAAATAATTGATGTTAATTAAAGCACGTGTCTGTAGACTAATTATTTCCCCCCTAGCAGCATGGGAATCACATTCAATTAAATTAGAATGGACATTTTGTATCATGTACTAATTTCAAGTATAAAACCAACCTATCCTAACTACACCTTTTTTTTTACAGATATGTAAATAAGACTTTTATTATTAAAGCCTACTCAATAAAACTGGAATTATCACCTCTTAAAGCCACATGCTGCATGACAAATGGTGCAATAATGATCCTAGCTAATTGTTATTAACCTGGACAACATGCACAATCACACGCCAATTAAAAATAATTTCTCTGACTAAGCACAATGTCTAAATCTTATGAAACGTGATCTTATTAACGTCACAGTTACCTTCATTTGTAACATTGTGTTAAGTAGTGATCAGATCAAAATCGATCATCGTTATCCTTCAGTAAAACACGTAGTTTCTTGCGTCATTTTTTAAAATATATCTTACTTTGCCGCCAAGTCAGATCAATGTCTTGAACTCTTACGATCTTTGGAATTTTCCAGGAAGGTTTAATATGTTAAATTTTTTGTCATGGTTATGATTAGGGTTCAAAAGGAGCAAGGTTTCGAATTAATGTAATTTTGCAAATTATTTTTATCTATCTTAGTTTGAGGTTGAGTTGTCCATGATTTATATCATGTTGGTAGTTATCATTGAGGGTATTTAATTTTCTAAGAAAAATAAATATTTAATTATACTGTTTGAAAATTTTATACATGTTATTTTTAATGTAAATTCCACTTGTAACGACACATTTATCTTATTTCAAAATTTCTTCTTCGACAAAGTGAGTCATCATAAAATTGAAATAAATACAAAAACACTTTTTCTTAGTGTCCACAAAGAAATTATATCGTGAAATAACTGACCTGGCTTGAATAATTTAATCATCGATTTATTTTTTCTATGAAACACCAGGAATAATTAAGCAATTACAAAAGAACAGAATTGATATAAAATTGCCTGTTTTTTTAAAATTCATTTATATTCGAAGTACTTCTAAATCCTCTCTTTAACGAATTTAAAAAACACCTTGTGTGGCAAATAATAGGCTTACCGTCTATAAAAAAAATTAATTGATTTTTCTCCATAATCACAAATTCAATCCAATCAAGAAAATTGTACGATATTTGCTTAATTGCGAAGTGTATTGCGATTTTTAAAAATACACAAATATTGCATTATCCGACCATGAAACTAATCTCGGATTCTTGTTAAAAAAAAATGTTTTCACATGCAGTTAAAAACTTGTGAATGCAAATGAAGCAACAATTATTTGTGCTCGAAGGGAATTCATAAAAAGTAGTCCGATTAAATAGTTCTAAAAGCACTCGATTTCCTTGAACTTTGTACCTCTTTAACTCTTTTGTTCTCGAGAAGACATTTAAACGATCAAACCGGTTAAGCAGCCGTTTATTGTAAGTTGGCAACCAATGAAACATTAACTGCGTTATTTATCTTGTGTGGAATATTTATAAAAATAGTTTTTATTTCGTAATCTCAAAAAAAAAAATTTACTTACCTTCAAGTAACTCTCTGAGTTCAGCGATCGCCTTCGCCTTGATTTCGGGAGTTTCCCTCAGCTCCCGTTCAGCAACCTGTTTTCCGAACTCAGTCAATTCGCCCAGTTCAAATTCAAGGGTGAAATCACCCAATTTAATCGAAGGCAATTCATCAATTTCTGAAAGCATCGTTGGGACTCCTAGAAGTAAAATTAATTAAAATTAATTTAGTAATATGCTCGAAAACTTATTAAATTTATTTTTCAAGTAAAATATTCCAAGTGCATATTGTGCATTGCAGGACAAATGCATTCATTCCGGTTCTCTACAACCGATGCAAATACGAAAAATCTTAAAATATTAGACCTAACATATTCAGCTTAACAAACGCAATTGCTGAATTGTGCAACTGATTACAGAAATTTAATTTTTGATTAGATCCTATGGGAAATGTAAATTCAGCACTCTTATTAAGTAGTTAATAGAGATGCAAAAAAAAATTTAACTGCTAAAAGATAAGCAACAGACATGACCGCAATTTATCATCACGATGCTCTGATCAAGGTCTTTTGGAGAGTGTTGAAAGTCACGTAGAATATTAGAAAAAAAAAATAAATAAATTAAAAAAAACAGTGTGTGTCACATTAATTCATTATACCTCTTCTAAAAAATAATCAAACACAAATCACTTCTACATTAATAAATTCATTGTCTTTCTTTTTTCAACGTATTTTAAATCCCAATAGAGTCAATAGAGTCGAATAGAACTAAAGATCTAAAAACCTATTGATTTATAATCCATGTACGATTTTTACTAAACATTTTTCGAGTTTACGATCTGCTTGAAAAAATATTTTCTATCCAGAAATTAATATAAATTGTCATTTACACTGTTTAATAAAATTATTATGTCATCTTGAAATACTCCAGACGATTTATTCTCAAAATTAAAGAAGTTTGGCCACTTTAAGGTATATTTTATTAACATAATTCTAAAAATAGCACAAGTTAACTTATTAATTTAAAATCGTAAAATTTTTCAAAGCTGGTTTTTAGAGAAAAAGAACCGTGGAATATTCTAACAGATAGTAGTTAATTTTAAAGGGCATTTTTAAAGCTAGAAGATAGCATATCAAAAGAAATTACTAAAAGAACTATTCTTATTATCTATAGCGTGTAATTCTACTATATCATCAAAAAAATGAACAACGTAAAGGAGTTACATTAGATTTATAAAAAATCTATACCTCTTAATATAAATTTAAATTTAAAACAGAATAGACCACCCACTTAACGCTACGGGATGATAAGAATAAACGACAATAAATACCCCAATTTTAATTGTTTAGGTATAAAGAACATGCAATTCAAAAATCAAAACGGAAACCAACAATTGTTACGCAATAAACATTTATAGTGAAAAACAAAAACTGAATCTGAAAAATCACTACAAATTACCCAGCTCGATAACACCAAAAGATTGCATGACTCCAAAGAAAAATTTTATGGTTTGTAGCTTTTAATTGCGATATTAGAGCATGAAGTTAAAAAACAAAAAAACAAAACGCCCCAAATTACGTTTAAGTAACATCTTGCGCGGAAAGAAGCCGCCAAACGACCTTGACGCTCGGATGGACAGATTATTCGGCGAAAATCTCAATCCAGCCAACCATAAAATTTTCTCAAAATATCTCTCACCTGGGCCCCAATTTTGTAGTGATTTCTCAGGTATGTGTCGGTACGACAAAACACACAGTGTGG
Source organism: Philonicus albiceps (assembly GCA_963969385.1). NCBI lineage: Eukaryota > Metazoa > Arthropoda > Insecta > Diptera > Asilidae > Philonicus > Philonicus albiceps. The sequence continues at coordinate 9,959,471 of OZ017775.1, forward strand.
CGCGATTATTTCCCAAACCATTTATTTCTCAGCACTATGCAAATAATCCAAAGTGAGTGCCGTGCTGACATTAAATAAACAAATTCGATTATACAATACCATACCATGGGAAATTTATAAACAAATTTTTAAAATAAAAAGATAAATATTCCAACTTACTCATTTTTGGTTGATTGATTTGCGGTGGGTGTTTTCCAATTGATAAAATTCTACAATTCTCTACCTTGAAAAGTAAATAAAAATAAAAAAAAAAAGATAATAATAAAACTTCTGAGTAATTTGAAAAATGTCTCGGTTGCTTGCAAGGAAAACAAGTGCATTCCTTAGATCATTTCAGGTGATCTCAAGCAGTCTGCGATCGGTGATCTAGAAAATCCTTGACTTTGTTCGATGTTCAATTCGTTAAATAGATACGTTCGATGGGAAAATGTTTTATTTTTATTTTTTATCGTTTATATTCTCGGAGATGCTTGAGTTCAATACTTTAAAGAGTGTGAAGTTCACTTAGAAATACTCTTTAAAGATGAACGCGTAGTAGTCGATTAAGGCAAGGGGAACACCCGCGTTACTTGAATTTTACGCATTTTTACACTAGCAATCATCAGTTAAAATGTTTATAAAGCTCAGATATATCCGGGTAATTTAATTGACGTCATCTATGTATGCTATGTAATTTTGTCTATATTATTTAGCTATTTTTTAAATACGTTTCAGCAATTATTTGCCCTCCTGATGTAAGGTCTTATTTAGTGCTCTTTTTTATTTTTACGTTTAATGCAGATTATTATTTTATACAAACAATTTGAAATATGTCTTTAGCCAATAATATAAAATGAATTTGCTGTCGTACTTTTATTTTTAGTTCAGAAGTTAGGATAATTTTTAAAGTAAAATATAAACTAAAAATATCCCCTTTTTTCGGACTATTCTAAAAACTTTCTAGCCCAGGTCTACACGCAAGACGGCATAAGAAATGTTGCTTATGAGTGAAATTTAAGTATAAAATACAAATATTGGATTTTTTATTAATAGATAAAATAAACTGATAGTTTGCAACGTAAATAAAGGTCATTTCAGTGGTACGTTTAAGAAAATTGCACAACGACTCGATCCATTCAAACATCAACTAGCTTTTTTTTTTATATATTTTGAATCGATTATGAATATTCAGCAGGCGAAAGTCCATTTTATCTGACAAACTTAAAATAGGTGCCTCTTTCCTTTTGGGTCCCCGACCTTCTAAGAAGTTGTATGCTTTCATTATTATTTAGAGGTTAATATTTTTTAATCGTATGCACCTTGCACATTTTACACCTGCATTAATTAATTATTACTTTAGCAAATAAAACAAAATGCGTTTATGAAATTTCAAATAAAATAAAACTGTGTTATTTAAATGAATTTTATATTTTATTAATATCTCTTCAATTTGAGTAGTATTCTTGTAGAATAGAAGTTTTAAGTTTTTCTGAGAACAACACATAAAGCCTGCCAATTTAAATTTTTAAATAACCAGTCTTGCCGGTTAATGAATTGCTCGTGTAGATTTTTTTATAGAATTTTTTATTTTAGCTACAACACATGTGATAGGATGTATTTTTTTTTATCCTTTCTGTATGTTATAAAACAAAAAAATAAAATGATAAATGTAGATTAAATTAAAGTATTAACGAATTTGTTAAGAATGTTTTTCTCTACATTTAAAATAACTCAAGCAATGAATGATATCTTTGTTGTATTAATTTAAATCTCTTAATAAAAACCCAATATTAAATCAACCGTCACTATTCATACTTCTTTTTCACTTTTTCTTGTTACATAAGCCTGCATTCTGTTTTTAATATTTAAATAAATTAATTTGGCGCCAAGATTTGGTCCATAGAAAATATTAATTCCAGATTTCGAATTCACTACTATTTTTCCAAAATAAATTTTACACTATATCTATAGACATTAATACCAGTTCACTTTATTAAAAACCGGACCATTACATCCGTTTCCCTCTTATTAATACGAAAATTAAACAAAATCAAACTTTAAAAATTGTTCAAGATCATCGACCGACTCCAATGAACTTGATTCCGGTCGGAGATCGCAAGATCGGTGACACATGTCTTCTCAAAAATCAAAAGTTCATATCCTTCAACTTAATTTTTGTTAAATTTATCTAGTACTTCCGTTTAAAATTTCTTTTAACACGATCATGCTGATCATTTTACTAATGGAACTAAGTCAAGGTTCCTCCGACACGATCCGACTGTCTAGGAAGCTAATGTTGGTCAAATGTGACCAAAATGTAAGAAAATTATAATTACTGTTTGCTAATTGCGATCACGCTTTTCACCAAATATAACAATGGTATACTATAATAAATGCTATAGTTGAACAATAACTGTTATCTTGTCACTCCACTGACGATCGTAGCTAAACTAAGCACAGACTTCGAGAGCTGTTCATTTTTATTACATCACAACGTCTGAATTTTGTGTCGGTGGTAGCAAAAGCAGTACCCATGATCAGGTGGCGAGGTGAGGTGATATCGAACGGAAAGAAATTTTTCTCTTTGCCTTCTTATTATTTTCTTTTTGTTATAGAGTCAACAAGAGGAATCTCAGTCGTGCGAAGACAGCCAGGTAACCACTTTTAAGAAAAAATAAATAAATAAATAAAAATATAAAATACAAAGGTGGAGAGAGGCTAAGAAGGCAGGTATAATGCCGCTTAAAGACGTTTTCTTCCATTGCGTCCGCAAAGCCGGTTACTGAGAAAGAAATTGAGAGGAAATTGAATGGGCTAGTTTTGGGGCGGTTGCGGCGATTGTCGTGTTCTGGGAAGCATTTTAACATTACAACAGCTGGTAGAAGGTCATCTGCAATGTGACCGGTGCAACATGTAATGCAAGCACTTTAACATAAATTTTATTTTGTTTACCTTTTTTATTTATTGTTAATATTTTTGCTGGTTTTTAACTCTTTTTAGCGAATGCAAGTAGAAGTTTACTTAGCTAAAGAAGGGCTTACATCTGCAGTTTCAGCCATGGAACAGTTTAAAAAACTTTTCCGAATAGCAACAATGTTCTTCCTGGTTAGTGATACCCAGAGTCACATCAGTGTCTTTTTCAAGGGCGGGTATTGGGTAGAAAAGAATAAGAAAATTGTGTATTGAAATTCAAATTTACAATTATAAAAACATCAGTTATTTTTTTTAGTATTTTTGAGTTCTGTAAAATTAACAGATACCTTCTCTTAAGACATGTTGTGAAGTTAGACTATTAATTTTTCAACATATATTAAACTTTTTAAAGTAAAACTAGCAAAAATTGCTAGTGTTTTAGGTATGCCTAATAATGAAAATAAAAATTCCATATAACTCTACAGATCAGATCTATAAAATCAAATCAATTTGTTCGAATATTAAAAATTGAAATATTTCTGGAAGAAGCACCAGATAAAGAAATATACAAATAAATTGTTTTTAGAAAATTTCCTAATTTTTAAAATATTTTTAACTATATACAGTCACTTTTTGTATTTAAAAATTTGTACTGTACCCTAACTTGTCGTTGGTTTTGAATAAATTACCTCAATATTGATTTAACTATAAAATAAAAATCATTTTAAATTATTAACACAGAGTTTAGTTTTAAAAGCCATTTTGATTCAATTAATTGATAAAAGCTTTTGAGTTTTTATTCTCCTCCTCAAAAGAATTAAGGGATCAACTAAAAAAATTCAAAAATGTAAGTTTAAGCTCACTTTAAATTTTATACTCTCTAGTTTGTGAATCATTAACGTTTCTGAGAAAATGAAAAATTTTTCAGGTTTGTAAAAAGCTAAAGGAAGAATTACCCAGGATAAAAAGGAAACAGCGGAAATTTGGATAACGATTTTGTTAATATCGAGAAAAAATGGAGCATATAAACTAAAAACTATGGGTGAAGCAGATGACAGAGTGAGTAATATAAAACAAAATAGTTTAATATTCTTGTCTCCAACAGACAAATTCGAAATTTTAAAAATAATATCAGAAAGGAAATCGCATACAGTTCCCAGAGTAGACGGAATAATTGCAGCAATACTTAAAACTGCTAAGGACATAATCGCTGAACCACTAGCAAAAATAATAAATGAGGATCTCGAAGCAGGAGAGTTTTCAGACTGTCCCAAAACCTTAGTGATAGTTTGAATCTATAAGAAAGGAGATAAAAACGATCCAGGCAACCGACAGCTTTAGTAAATTCATTAAGTAAGATCTATGGAATTTGTCAGTAGAAGCGGAGGATTTGACCCTAATCAATATTGTTTTCAAAGCGGCAGAAACACCACTGCAACTATAATAGTTGCTGTTAATTATATAAATACAGCTTTAGATAAAAATATATATGTTATAGCAATATTTTTGGGTCTTAAAAAGGCATTTGATATAATAATAAAGTATTATTACAAAGGCCTGGAGCAACTAGGTATACTAGTACATGGAAAACCACTCCAGCTATTAGGGGATTACCTAAATAAAAGAATCATTAGAGCGAAATTAAACAGCATCTGTAACCAGGAGAAGCATATCTATCTTGGCCTACCCCAAAGCATCAAAACTAGGACCATTATTTTATTTACTATATATAAAAGTTGGCCGATGTCTCGATTGCCTTTTCGAGCAATTTTTATTCTGATGAGAAGTGCAGTCGACCGATCCTACATAAATAATATTTTCAATATAAAAACCTGAGCGCGAAGTACATCATATACAACAGACAACACGTTAACTTATTCAGAAGATTCGCCAAGTGAATTGGAAAATAGTATTATGAGGATCTCAAAAAAAATATGACCACTGGCTGCACGAAAAGGAACAGCTGCATAATACCAAACTTTAGTAAAACTAATTTCTAACACTAATATATTGCCATTAGTAACTTAAGGCCTTATTATATGGGGTCAAGGCACAATTAAGAAACTTATATTATATCGAGATTATTAACTTAGTATTGAAAATACAGATTCACGGATATGATACAAGGGGAGCAATGGTGGGATGTTATAATCTACCTGCATCAAGGAACAAACTGGAAAAATGGTCCCTTAATTCTTTTTAATTTTCGACAATCGAAGACACTAAGGAAAGAATTCCAGCAAGTTGCGCACCGGAAGGGTATCTTAAAACAAAGAAAAATGTAATTAACAATCATAAATTGCGGTTAGATATGTTAAAAATTAAAAAACAATTGGATTTTTGCGTGTGATCATTTTCATAAGAGTTAGAAGCGTTTATAGTTAAAAATCATAATTTTCCCTTTACAGGTTACCTATAACTTAATTAAAAATAAAACTTTTTTTTTAGAGAAATGTTTGCGCTTTATAGAATTTACTTAAAAAATTGTTTCCACCCCACAGAAAGCGTTAAAGTTAAAAAAAGGGATATTAGCTTTAAAATGAGTTCCGGATCATTCAGATATGATAGTTTTTCGCGGAGATACAACATATTAAAAATCATTTAATTTGCTAAATTTTTTAGGTAATACCTCAATTCTTTTGAGAAGTGTAGTTTCTATTAGCTTTATCAAAAGGTAAACAAACCGAAGTTGTTCTTTTTTTTAAAGTACATAATTCAATTAATTTCGAACTACCTGAACATGAACGCGTGTGCAAACAATAAAGAAATATGCGTAACACGGGCTTCTTAAGTTTATCACGCAGTGACTCTTTATAAACATTAAACCTTGACCTGGAGTAGGTAAGTATATTACAAAATAAAAGACATGTGATATTTTTTTCTAAACCTATTTTGTAATTTGTCTTTGGATAATTTTTCAAGATTATTACCTCTTAGTAACTCCAACTAAGAAATAACCAAAGGTTAAAGAATGAATGCAGGTTATTCATCTCAAATTTATAGCCGCAGGGTATGACCGACGCATTTTTAGTCACTTTTGGAAAAATTCCAAAGAACCTTCTGACGCAAAAACTATCGGGCAGCCTTCAGCCGTTCTTATGGCATCATCCGCCGTACATGGCGACAGTAAACAAATTTGTAGCTCACATTCGCTGCAACCTTTTACGTCTTAACAACTTTACTTTACAGAAAAATAAATGATTTTCGGTTTTTGTTCATTGCCGGACTTAATTGTGCACTCCCAGCCGATGACCTGACTGAATGCCAGGAGATAAAATGCACGCGCTACCTATAGCGCCAGGTCGTGCGTTACCTGCCAAGAAAAGTAATAGTAATATTTAAAATAATGTTCACTACGTCTCGATTATCTGACTAGACTGAAGTGATGCTTACAAATTGGACTTTGACTGAAACAGGTAGGTGGAAAATATTTTTTATCTTACAGGAAACACAGAGACAAAGACCAATGAAATTGATTTAGTTAGACGATCATTCAGATGTGGAATTTATTTTTTAGAGATCCACTGGATTAACAGAAATTTCGTAATAGATGCTCTTGTGTGTGCCACTACAGTTTTTCATAAGACGATTTAATTTTGAGGTCACTTCTTAGATTTGTTTTAGGACTGTAGGTAGAAACATCGTGTTTGAAAAGACCTTTAAACCCTAAGTGTATCAATCGATATTGGCACATCTCCATCTCAGAATTGCACGACATAGCAAAAGTAAAACTTGCCGCCAGTAAAATTTGCACATAAAGTGGCTAGTAAATTTTTCGAAAAATGTTCATTATCAGAAAATCTATATATTTTAAAATTGCCTCCGATTAGATTGCAGTAGGGATGGTTTTAGCACACAAGTCTTCAATTTAAACAATTTTCTACCCCTTTAATTTAATACTCGTACGCTTCCAAATTTGAATTACTAAATTACAAATGGGAAAGGGTTCCGAAACATGTCGTAATTCTCAATCTTATTTAACTTTGGCGTATATCCGAAGAGATATTAATTATGAATTTTGTGTGAAGTATACAAATATGCTTTTCATTGGATTTTTCAGATGTTTAATTGTTTACAAAGTTCTAAAAATCAATCTATCAATCGGTATTGGTGATTCAATTTAAATATATGAAAACTAATTTTATATAGTTTTGATTAAGGACTTTATCGCGAGAATCATTGTAAATATAATCGACTCGAATTTTTTCGATTCTATTGGAAAAAAAGTCATTATATCGAGTAAAATGATCGATTCCAATTTTAAAATATAAATTACCAGTGGAAATTGTCAAATTAGCGTTGGTTTAATTGCATTTAAACGAGAAGTCTCAAGTGAGATATCATTCGCGGATCTAGCGAATAGTCAATTTGAAAAAATTAAGGCTATTTGCAATGAGGACATGGACAAGAGGATTCGATTTGTCCTAAGAAGAATCAGGTGGATGTAACTAAAATCACTCAAAATGTATATAGAAAAAAAAACTACATTTACGAAAAGTGATATTTTTTGCTTTATTATTGTTTCTTTAGCCTTGCTCATTGTGCTTTAAGAAATACTTCAATTAATGCCTTCCTCATCCGGCCGCAAGGCATTCTGGGGTGCTATTTTCTAATCCAAAATTTTGAACAAACTTTTAAGCTCTATTTAGCGTTATATGAGCAATTCTTTCACAATACTTTTAATATATTTGAACTAAATTAAACTAAAAGAAGTGTTTTATTTTAGAATATGCTTGTCAATATTCAAAAATGTTCCACAAATTAATTCGTAGTCGTGCACAAAATGTTAGTAGATTTTTAGAAGTCTACGAAATAGAGAAATGTGGCTGGAAATCGACTCTGACTGTATCAACTTAGACTTAAGACGATTTGATGTAAAGTCGAGTCATAGTAGACCCTAAATTTTTAAAAATATATTGAAAATCGGTCAAACTCGAGTTAAATTCAACTTAATTTAATACCAAGTTAATAATGTTCCCTAAATCTTAGACATAATCACCAATATTCTTAACTTTTCTGATTTTTCACATCTAATGGCTATTCTAAATCACTAATTTCCATATTATTTTTACAGAGTTATCTACGAACATTTATTAATTCTTTTAAGATATATCTCGAGATCCCACTACTTAAAAATTAGCTAGTCTATTCGCTAGAGTACTGCGACAATGGGTAAGAGACTTTACACTAAATTTATTTTACTTCGTAATTAACAATTGAACAATGCAGCGCTCATTGATAATAAAAACAAATTTAAAGTATTCGTAACTGAAATATAGAACAGAATCAAAAATTCTTTTCACTGAAGCCCAACTTTTTCAACTTCCATTCGAAGTATTTTTTCTCTTCATAGTAAAATGTTACGTATCATAAGAATTGAATGAATTTTGTAAAGCATTTATGTAACCTAAGCATCATTCAGACAGCAAAGAAAAGTAGAAGAGATCTTATGAATGGATGAATGCCTCCCGATGGATATCCCACCCACCCAAACGAAAAAGTTCTTTATACTTCAGTTTATAAATCTTTTATGCCCTTACTTGAAAAATAACTGATAGGCAATTTGACTTTCTTTTTTAGACACACTGAGTAAAGTAAAGAGTAAAATTAGGAAATTCAACTTAAATTAAGCAATTATCCCGCAGGCAATTTAATGACTAACGTTCTTTTTTGTTCATGTTAATTTTATGCGTAAATCAACCTTGTAACACATTTTATTTAAAACATTTATAAGAACAAATTCGAACTTCGCTATTTTGTAACTAATCATGCCGTCAGAAATAAATTTAAAATTACAAAACAATTAAAACCAGAGTAGGTCGCTATGATTTTAATATTAAAACACACCGAACGTTCAAATTAAGGTCAAGTAAAACCCCCTCGAGAGAAGTTTTAAGGGCAAGAAAAATCAATGGACCAGCTGACTCCATTCAGCATCAATTCGCCCACCTTGGATGAGGCTTACAACTAACATTCGGATAGCCTGGGGCTAAAGAGGGCGCATGCAAAGCACCCCTTTCATGACACAGCAGAATGCAAAACGAGGCACATTTCTCCTGCACCACTCACTTTTCTTGCACTCCCCCCTCGGGCGTACCGGGAAATCGATTTCCCGAACTAAGGGTAGTAATCAAGAAAGGGATTGGAGGAAAACTCACGTGTGAATGAATTTCTTGGTGAATATAAATTCTTTATCCTATGGTATACACTGCACTGTATGTGTTACAAATTGCTGTTCCTCCGCACTATAGTCCGCAAAAGTTTAGACACCGCACTTGGTACACTGACGAGCTTAACGCTCGATCTGAATGGATATAGTTTTCTACAGTGTGATAGAATTTAACTGGGGTGAATCACGTGTAACTTCAAAATTTAAAGGTCACTGCCAATATACTTGGAACCACTTTTGCACCACGGACTCTGTGTAGTCGTTTCTCCAGTCTCTCTGCATGCAATTTCATGCAATTCAACGAAGGAGATCGTCTAGCAATAGATCCCACTCCACATTCTTCGGCAACATGTTCAGTGGGACAAACTCCCCTAGTCCCCACAAGAAACATTGCAGATGCCTTTAATGAAATAAAACTACATACTTTTGAAATAAAGCTCAGTGGCGTTGCCCCAAAACTTTCTCAAAATTAGCCAAGTCATATTACAAACGCAACGACCTGGATCCAAGTCCAAGAAGATACATACTTAAGATGTTTAAACGAACTGGTAGGAACAAGTTTTTTTTTCCACAATGCCTTCTCAAGAAAATCTTGGTCAGAGATATTAGCAATAATTACAACAATTTTAATTGAACTTCCAATAAATTGCAAAACCGACGGCTCTGGTCTCCTTAAACCACGAACCCATCGAATATGTAAATTCTTTTTATTTCTCGTAAAACTAATTAAAATTGCGCATATATCGAACGACGACAAGTATTTTTTTTATTGGTAGTACAAAGAACAACCTAAGCTAGGGTATTTCATCTTAGTTACTATGGATCAAACTTGATATGAAAATAAAAAAGATTTTTTACTCACTTATCCCTCACTTAAAGTCCAATAGCAATAACGTTTTTCATTGTTTTCTTTCTATAGAAAATTGCATCCGATACCTGCTGCATGGTGAAATGGGCTCATGCTAATTTTATTTTGTTTACAGTCATCGTCATCGTCGTCATCGCACAAATCCAAAGGTTGAAATAGAATTTTCCATAGTTTATTCTGTTTCCTGTTTGTGGTTTGCTTCCGAACCTACAAGTAAATCTTGTTTCATTTTTATATTTATATAAATAGCAAAATTAGCACCCGGGCAAGACCTTGGAAATCTTGTCTTCAATTTGCTTACAAGTTTTAAGAAAATAACGAGAAAGGAAGGCTTAGAAATTTTAGATATTAAAACCGAAATGTGACTAGAACTGGAACTATTTTCTTTCTTTCCTGAATTTTAAGGAATTTTTCTAATATTCGCTATTTAAAATTGTTTAAACTATTTTTGCACGTAAATATAAAGTGCAGGCTAAAATTTCTTTTGGAATGTTATTTATCGCTTCAGATGCAATAATTTTATTTCTTGATTTTCTTGAATATGACTTAAATTTTATTTTTTGAGTAGTAAATTTCACTGGACTGGGTTTTTATAGTTTACGCAATATAAAAGCAGACACATTAGGAGGCGGAAATTTAAGTTTTATGACCACATGAAATATTTTAATTTAACTTTACCACAAATAACTTAGAATTTAAGGAAATCTTTACGTCGCACAATAGACTAGAAATCTTAAATTTGAAACGAATTGGAAAAAATTTCTTAAAATAAAATTTTAAAATCATACTTCGATTATTTAAGTACGAATTCAGGAACAAAAAAGGTTTTTGATAAGTAAAATACTGCAAAAAATAATATTAGGGCATTCAAGTTCGAGAGGACAAAGGATTTTTAAATCGTGTAAATTAATAATTATTTTTTCAGATTTGCTTTTAATTTAAAAAGTAATTGACTGAATATAGCGCTGTGTTTTGCTAAATTTTTAAATATGTTCAATTTTCTGCTTTACAATTGGTTTCATAAAGGAAGAAATAAAAGACGTTAACTTGTAATAAAAATACTAATTTGACTGCATTCATCAAAGTGAACATAAATACATAACAAAATTAGTTACAAAATTCTGTAAAACATTGAAAACATTACAAATTTTCTATTTATTTTCTTTCTCGGAAATATGATTCCAAAAAGAGAACATTTGAGATAGAGATGAGAGAACCACATAGTGTGATGCGAGTCAGTTCAGTTGTATAAAGAGGGACATACCGATGACAATTGGATGTTTTTACTTTGGCCTTATCTTTTCATACATAAACTTTTGTGGCTTATCACGATCAGGAATTGTTAGCTTCTTTTTAACAAACTGAAATTGTGCTAGAGCAAACTCATACAGCTCATTCTCCATGCGCCAAATTTTTGATTTCATTATTTCATTAACAGTCGCTTGATTTGGGGCAATTTTTGATGTTGTCTGCCGCAAATGGGACTTATTGGAATGTTGATAGTGTTCACGGAACCCTCTGAAGAGCCTGTTTGAAGGTATATAAAAATTATTAAATAATTCATAATTAGAATAAGTAAATAACACTTTTGAATTCAAGTAGAATTTTGACTTACCTTGGAAGAGATCTTTCTAGAAGATCTATGAAGCCTTCCATTTCTTCAGTGACTCCAACAAGGAAGTACTCATTTACAAGATTCTTTTTGGCTTGGTTTAAAGCCCATTCATTGCCTGGATCCCTTAATTAAATTAAATTGTAATTTTACAGTTAAATATACGCTGGCCAAAAAACATAGAATATAAAGACATATCTCAAAAAATATTTTCAACTCATAGCGTTTCGAATTATATGCTCAATCTACATTACAACGCTAATAGAGATCTTATTTAAAATTATATTAATAATAAACTTACCAGCACTCCGCTGCATGCCCGCAGAAAAACGGAATCTGCAGCCACATATTTTTTGGATCACAGTCGGGTTGCTTACGTTCAACACATTCGTCGAAAGTCTGTAAAATAAATTTTATTATAGCATTACATATCATGGAAGTTATCTTTTATAGAATTTGGAATTCAGCAATAGTCAGTGATTTTTATTATCATCGATGTCTACTTACAATTTTATTGCCAGCCTTTTTCCTAACTAAATTTGGCCTGTAGTTGTCCCCGTAACGTAGGAAATAGTAGTAGGACACTAATCTATCTAGTGGCTTACGAACTAGGTTTATGTAAATTGGCTTAAAGGGCATTTGAAATCTGAAATAAAAAACGTAATTATTTGGGCAGCTCTCAGCCAATTTTGTTGGGTTACTTTGAGAAGTCCAAGAACGCCATGTGTCCATGATAAAGCGCCGGTTTCATTTCTTTCCAGGTTGTTACGTTTCTGACAAAACTAACCTGCGAATTGTTTGGATAGAATCGTTTCTTAGTAAAAGGAGTATGTTAAAATCGGGTGAAAGGCGATTGAAGCCCACCTGGTTAGGCAGCGACAGCACATGCATGTTAGCAGTTACATTTATGTGTAGCACATGAAACTTGTTACGTTTGCACAAGTCGTAAGCGATGTTAACAAAGCTCGTTGAGCCGGTCTTGGGGACCCGATTGTAGAGGACGACCAAGTTCTCGTCAAAGTCCTCAATGTGACCGCCGAGTGATTGGAGTCCCTTGACTATTGGTGCCCCATCGGGGTGAAAAAGAATTGTCCTAAATAACGTAACGGACACCGAAAATATAACAAAATTAAATTACCTTTCATCTCGTCTATAACTTCTGAATAAAGTAACCAATAGCAACAAATTGTAATTAACAGCGCAGCAATAAGAATTAACCAAAATAGTTGTTTTGTCGTTAGCATTTTTGACCGTCGAATTATCATCGTAAGAACATTTTTTTAATTTCTAACTTCTGCAGGCCGTCGAAGAACGTTACGGTGTCCTTTTTTGGAATATTTTCCTGCATCAATCGACTGCGAACGAATTGCTTGAGGTGTGTAACATTTTGACAGTCTTGTGTGACAATTTTCCTGAGGTAGGTAAACAACTGGTCGATGCGACGTTGCCATGTACATTTCAATTGAGTGGATTTTTAGTCTCAGCTGACACCTGTTCTCACTCAAAAACAAATTGTTTCTATAGAGTGATTTTTTCTTAATTATGACAAAAGATTATTTTATTTTATTTAAATCGACGATAGTTTTATATCATGCTTCTGAATTCGAGTATATCTCTGTCCTAAGGGTAATTTTACATTTTTATGTGTTTAACACACAGTAATATAAGACAATTATTTACAGAAATTTCGTAATCTGCATCTGGAATAATAAATGTCTCCTTCCATTCGCTGCTAGTGATGAAGTAAACAAGATTCAAGAATAACTCAATATTTGAGTGAAACTCAAAAATAACGACTTCTTCCCGACTAAGCGAACGCAGCTCTTCGAACGGAGAGAAACATCAAAAAATAAAAGGTTATGTCAATTGTCCACAGCAATCGTCCATCATTTGTGTATATTTTGAGAGCATCGTACAGCAACAGGCACTGGCGGAGGGGACGGTAAGGATAATTGTAGCTTATTTTTGTCTCTCCAACGAGACAAACCGATTTAAATTATAAAGAAGAAGGTAAGTGGTAAAATTTCATAAAATTATCCATCGAAAATGTTCACGTTCTCCCCTAAAAATGCAGAGATGTCGGCCGTTGTCCGAGTCAAGCGGAGGATCGATGAAGACCCCTTAAGTGCCCTGGTCCTCAATTGTAAGAGGCGAAGGGTAGGCGAGGGCGCGGACGCGAGGGAAAATTTATTCGAAACCAGAGATGAGGTATCGACTATCTTAAAATTTGCTGGAACTGTTGAAACTCAGGTAAATTTCCTCTAAGTTGGCAAAAGCCTCTTTGTTGCGGGTTATGGAAAATGTATTTATTTTTATTTATTTTTTTTAAATAGGATGAAAGCATTTCCTCTCAAATTACACGACTGAGCAAGGATGATGCCAAGGAGCTGGTGCAAAAAACACGGAAGCCCAATATCCCTGAAAGGAGCCGGCAGGAGATGAGGCACAGCATCCAAGAGAATCGGTTCAAGGTTGTGAACTGTTATAGGGCGGTCAAGGACGACGAGGAGACACCCCAGGAAATTACAGTCGTTGACATTGAAAAGCAGACAAATGACACCGCGAACAGCAACAGCTCTGGAGGTGGGGGAGATGCGGCTACTGCTGCTGTTGCTTCGCCCCAGACTGCAGAAAGCCAACCCCCAGAGGGCGGGGGCCAGTACGTTTACGATCTATACCTCCCCGAAAGCGGCCAACAGCCAAGCGAACTGAATTACGTCGACACTTACTTAAGGTTCGTCTATCGCATTGACCACTATTTCGTTGCAATGAGACTCATTTAGAGGATAGCCCAATCATCTTTGTGGCTAGATCTCATCATTGTTTCATTGCGTTTGTTTTTTTTGCGAATAATTCCCCCTGTAATTTAAATTTAAGCTGAGCGAACAACTTTTTTTTTCTTTTGGAAATAAAACTTTGGTTAAAACGAGAGCTACTTTGTCTGATTATTGAACCCTTACACTAGAACTTGATCCGTTTTTGTTGTTAATTTTATAATTTAAACTTTTACTTTTAACCAATGTTTTATTTTCAAAATAACATTGGAATTCCCTACCACTTATTATTAGTAATTCCCTGAATTTTGTCCCAACAGCGTTCGTCCTTTTGACGATTTGATTTATGAAGATAATTTTAATAACGAGCTCGACGATGATGATGATTCAGAGGACTCAAATCAGGAAAATTACTGGCGGAATGACTACCCAGATACTGAGGAGGAATCTTCAATTGATGAGTCTCATATGAGGCGAGCTGTAGCTAAAGTGGGCATTGGTACGCATAACTAATTTCACCCTTTTGAAGATAAATTAATTTAAAAAAAATGAAATCAAACCAAATATTTGGAATTCATCTATACAATCGTACAACTCAAATTAATTAGTAATACTTTATTAAATTATTTATTTATTTTTTCTAGATGATGAAGCAGAACTTTCCAGCGATTACGATTATGCGTACGAGGACAGCTATGTACAAACGATGGAAGACGACGACAGTTCAGTAACTGATTTACTTAGCCCCCTGAGGAATAAATATCACAAGAGAAAGAACGCCGATTATGATGAGCACGACAGCGAGTTGGATGAGTCTGATTGAGAAACCTTATTTTAAGTTAAAAGCAACATTTGGGGAATAATACAAAGTTTATTAAATAACTAAGCAGAGTTTTCTTTTAAATAAAAAAAAACAACCGTGCCCTTTCCCACAACAATTTCTTTTTAAAAACTAGATAAAGATGTAAAAGTATTTCTTAAATGAATGAATGCTCAACGGATACTCACTACCGCTGTTTTAATATTTCTACGTTAATTTCTATTATAAATGAATTTACTGATAATGAATTTTAATTAATTACACTATCAGTAATCAATTTAGTTATAGTGCATAACGGTCAACTCAAATTGATTCAGAATAAATTTTTCATATGCAAAAAAAAATCCTTGGAACCCTTTTTGAAATTTTCTTCCGATAAAATTCACACTTGAAAATGCGTATCGACAGTATGAATGCATGAAAAATGTATCCAAAAATCACTCTGGCTTCTCTTCAAAGTCGAATAAATCTTTCGCCTTTTACTAAAGATTTCCGTGGAGAGGAGCACTCGAATGAGTCTAAAGGAATTTTTTGGTAGTGTCCGACGAAAGTTGGACCATAATTTATCTTTAAGAAAAGTTATAAAGATTATGTATTGGATTTATAAAATCAGAACTACCGGCAAGTCTGTAATTTTAACAACTTTCTGCACCTATAATTATTAATGAAAAAAGGCTTTTGTATATGTCGTAATTCTAAATTCTATTAAACTTTGGTATAAATCAGAAGAGAGACGAAATTCGTTTGCCTAAAGAAATTATAACTCTCAATTTGTTTTGCAAAAAGTATTAAATATTGATTTCTTATAGTCGGTCTCCTCACAAACACCAAATATTTAAATTTTAATCAACAATATTCTCAGAAAATTAATAACTTCTTTTAAAATGGGAAGTTATCCCCCACTTTACTTGTTGATATTCTCCTAATTAGCAAAATGAAAGAATTTGAATCAAGTCCGTAAAAGTAGAAACTAAATATTATCCCTGATTTCATTGCGGAAATAAAACTATTTTAGAACTTGCTTTTTAAATAATCGGAAAAGGTAAATTAAACAAGTTGATTTAATCCAGTGAATTTTATTTATGAAATTTATAGAACGCAATAAGAGAATAAAGCGACATAAGGGGGGACGCTCTTAAAATGGTAAATTCGTGGGTGTGGGCTTTTTGAGTAGATCCTTGTCCCTCTGTAAAATCTCCTCTTTGCGCTCCCTTTGGGCTTGGTTGATGATCTTGTCAATTTCCTCCACGGATGGTTCCTCCCTCGGTGGTGTAGGACTTTTAGCTTTCTTAATATCATCATCCCAATTTTCCTCACCACTACCGTTGGGCTCATCTGCTGGTTTCTCAGAGTCCACATTCTTCTTCGAGGTCTTCTCATACTTGTCATGAGTCCACTTCCCTTCGATCCCTGTATCTGGAGGACTTCTCCTATTCCTATTCCTCTGGAAAGTTTCTTCGTCTCTGCGATTTTCCCTAGGGCTGCTTTCAAAACTTGCTTCTCTCCGGAAGGGGGGTGATCGCCTACCCCCTTTAAAACCGCCACGACCTCTTCCACGTCCGCGAATACGGAAGCCAAATCCTCTTGAACCGCGGAATGGGGCGCCACCTCTACGACCTCTACGCCATGGAGGTGGACTTCTAGACCGTGATCGGGAGTATGATCTAGATCTAGATCTGCTCATTCTACGCCTCCCGCCGCTTTCAAAAGATCTTGATCGACGCACAAATGGAGATGGCGTTCGCCTATGCATTGATCGAGATCTCGATCGACGACGTCTTGAAATGGAACGTCGCCTGGAATAGGAACGTCTTGGAGACCGTGACGATCTTGATCTTCGTACCGAACGCGAACGGCGAGGTGATCGAGATCTGCGTAGAGATCTTGATCTGCGGAACGAGTTGGATCGTGATCGACGGGGGGAACGAGAGCGAGATCGTCTAATTGATCGCGAACGGCGCAGAGATCGCGAGCGACGATGATATCGAGATCGCGATCTGGATCTGCTATAGCGATGACGCGATGGAGGCGATGGAGTCCGACGTGCCGGCGGTTCCAGCTTATTTTCCTCCGGTGCGGCGAGTCGGAAACAACCGAATTTGTCGAGGACAATTGGAGGTTTAGGTGGTAGGGGTTTAACGGGTTCAGGGGTACGAGGTTTTGAAATAGTAACTGATTTAACTGGTTCAATTGGTGGGGTTGGCGGTCGCTTTTCTCTTTTTGGTGGGTCCGGAATTGAAGCTTTTGATGTGGAAGCAATCTCACGACTTCTACAGAGTGAAAATATACTTGTGTTTAGTGTGTAAGAAATGTTTAGGTTAGGCGGTGAAGTTTAAACTTAATGCTTTCTATATTATTGAAGCGAAAAGGCGCGGAAAATAAACATGTTAAGCAGAAAATATAATACCTGGTATTATTTTGATGTTATTAAGTCCACAAAAATGAGGAATTCGGAATCCAATTATAAAAACCGTTTTGTATTTCTACGACTATTCTTAAATATTTACCTTACAAATTTCGATTCTTTATTTAAAATTTTATTTCTCAAAGATAAGTTAGAAATGAACCAAATCGTATTTTAAATAATCATAACCGACAATTTAAAAGAATAAACATTTAAGAACAAAAAGTTTTAGAAACAAAATTCAGAAAATTTCATAAAAACAACCTTATTGCAATGGCCTAAATGTCTAGGAAACGTTTCATTACTTACCGTAGTAGTTCAATACTCTTCTCATATTTGGCTAAGTCTGCAGTAAGCTTGGAGCCCAAATCAAGCATAGGTAAGGACTTGAATATTCTGAAAAATGTCAATTTATAATTAATTCAGAAAAGTTAATTCCGACAAAATTCTACTTCAAAGCCTCCTTAAGTTCATTATTGTCAATTCCTTCCAATTCGATTTTATCCTTGCTCTTCTCCTTCTTCTTCTTATCCTTCTTACTATCTTTCTTTGATTTTTTTTGCTTCTTTTTATCCTTTTTCTTGCTTTTATCTTCACCGCTTTTTCTTTCCTTACGGTGTTTGGAAGCATCCTCCACAAGCTTCCTCACGCGAGACTCATAGTCGTCCTCTTCACGGGTCATTTCTAAAAAGTTGCGCACCTAAAATTTTCATATATTAGTTCCCCATGAAAAAAAAAAAGAACTGAAAATATTTTTGAAGTAATAGGGCAGTCGCCTACTTTTGCGTCATAATCATCCCCCGCATTGGCAGCCGCATTTGCAAGATGAAAAGGCTGATTAAATTGATATCTCGTGGTACCCGAAGCCGGATGCTGCTCATCCATGAGAGCCATTCGCTTGCTAAGTGGCGAGAGGGATTTTTGCCTCTTACTCGAATGGGATTTCTTCTTGCGCTTATGTGACGAATCCGAATCTAAAATCAAACAGAAAAAGAGTAACGCGTGTCCTCATTAAAACCGTTCGTCCAACTTTTTGTAGTAAAGTGAAAAGAATAATTTTTGGATTTTCGGTTAAGTGGCACCCGACGCCTGCCTCCTTGCATTATTTCTCAGGAGTATTATTTGTCCTCTTTATCGCTATATTTTTAACTATTTGTCTCTAATCTCTTTTATCATATTAAATCATCACAAGATTTTTTATCTTAATTATCAATCGCCGGCTGATACCTAAAAGTTTTGTTAAAATTAAGAAAAGTATTGAAACAGATCTGCGATAAATCTGTAGAGACTTGATTTCTTTGCCTTTCCAAAGAACTCTGACTAAATTGCTTGGAATTGGTAATTTTACCTGAGGACGAGCTTGAACTCTCGCTAGAACTAGACGAGTCGCTGCTTGACGATTCACTGCTGTCACTAGAATCATCGCTACTCGAAGAGCTTGTAGAACCCTTCCGCTTCCGACCCTTCGTTTTCTTTTTCTTAGAGTTCTTATCCTTTTTGGAATCTTCATGCTTTTTCGAACCACCCGAAGTGTCCTTTTTCCCGTCACCAAGCTTTAGAGCTGCATAAGAAGTATTTTGGGTATTATTAAAAAAACATAGTTAAAACTAAACAATACGCTTACCAGGCAATAATTCGTTGGTATCAATTATTTGCTTTGATTGTCCACTCTTTCCGTTTAAGAATTCTAAAGAACTTTTAGCCTCTTCATGATGAGGAATTATATTTAAGCAATCTGTGTAAGCCTTTCGTGCTTCTTCAATGCGATTTTCTTCTTCGTAGCTGCGACCTAAAGCAACAAGAGTTTCGCCCATGTACTTGCGGGCGTTTGCATGGTACGGATTTAGTTTTAGGGCAGTTTCAAAATCTTCAACTGCTTTCTTAAATGATCCGCTATTGGCGTAGAGAGCACCTCTAGCAACTAAACCCTCGACGTTGCGGGGATCTATGTTGAGGGCTTTGTTTAAGCATTGAAATGCCTCGGAATGACGGCCGACTTTAAAATGTTCAATGCCGTCAGCAACAGATCTAAATAGTCGAAAGAAAGGATAATATATATATTTTTTTTCTTTTTTCTTTTTTATAAATGTCGTATTTCTTAGCTTGGCACATTAGTGCATTTTATTATTTCTTGAAGCATTTTTTGTTATTAACTCTATTTACTTCGTAGCTATGTCTATTTGAATTTTGTGTATCTGCATCATCATGTTCCTTACAATTTTACAAGAGCTGCTTTTCTATTTTTTATTTATGATAGACTCTATAGTTACTTAATAAGTAATATTTTATCAAGACCATGTTTAATCGTAAAAAACGGAAATAAAAATATGTGTGATTAAATAAGCAAAAGAATCTGCGTCATTACGAAGACAACTGATAATCCCGTATATATTTTAATACTTCTTTCATGCTTACCTAAAGGCCCATTTGCTTGCTTGAATCTGTCTAAGCTCTACTGCATATTCATTTTGCATAAATCGATATCTAAGACTCGACATATTGCTGAAGCAATCATTTGAATCTAAATTCAATTCCTGAAATAAATTGTCAACGCAGTTGGGATTCTCGAATCCTTTCGATTTCTCTAAGAGTTCTTCGTAACCAATGTCCGGATGTTCGACAAGCCTCCTGAAAATAAAAAAATAAAATACAAATTTTTAAACTCTAATACATAAACAAAATTTAAAAAAGTCGATTATTGGAATTAGATATAAAAACAGAGTAAATGAAAATAAAGTCAGGTCAAGGGATAGGTTAGTAAGGAAGATACATACATAAAAAACACAAATCAAAGGCGAAAGATAATAAAAAAACACTTTATTACAAGAGTAGATTGTTAGAAAACAGAAATTATGACACCTTCAACTTACTTGTAATACTCGGGCAATTGATCATTTGAAATTAAACCAAGAGGCGCTTTAGGGTCAATTGTAAGAGTGCCTTTCATTCCAAGGTTCATGCGGTCTGCATCAGGAGAAATATCCAAGACCTCGCAGCACACATAATCGTTGGGAACGTACGGTTTTGGGTTGCCTCTTTTATCATGTCCTGGTACAGTATTTTGCGACAGAACATAAGCCTGAAAGGAAACTTGCCTAATTCCAAATATTTTGGTTTTAATATCAAGAGTTGTACCTTGATTGCCATATCAAATAAATATCTTATTATTGGTTCTCCGGTACATAAGACCTTCACGAGTAATCCGCTTGAACTACGGGACAAGACCATGCCGTAAACAATGTCTCCGGGCTGGATAACGCTTAAGACATGGTGGATATGCTGTGACTTCTCAATAGTCTTACTCAAAAAGAATTCGTATGGCGGCATTGTAATTGATGCGCCTAAAAGACACCCTTTAGTACCATCCAATTACCTCAATTACCAAGAAATCCATATTTTACCTTGCAGGGTCTTTTCTTTCTTCTTTGAGGGAACGGATTCATCGATGAGACTCGCATCAAACAAAATTGGTGCTTTTTTTGCGATAAGCTGATGGAGTTTTAGGCGCTTACCCCTGTCCTGGAAGGTAAGATTCTTCTGTCGCAGCGAATAGACCGAGAAGTCGGGGTTGACGAGCCCCAGCTTGTATAAATCATGATTACCTCGTTCCCCCTCCCAAATCTTGGCCAACGGCTGCCCGTGGAAGCAGAGGGATTGAGCAACTAAACTCTCGTTCATACTTACGACTCTATCGGCATTATCTTTTCAATTAAAATAATTGCAATAAACCTGAAAATGAAGTTGATTCTTCAGCCAAAAAAACGCCCGGGAGATTAGAAGAGGTCAAAGAAGAGAATTTTGTTTTAATCCCAGTTTCGCTGCAATATTTACAGCAGCATGTAATTTTAAAACAAAAACCAATGCGAAGGACAATACAGCTCAAGGAAGCAGACAAAAATCAATAAAACTGATTTATTCGTGTAATTGATCACTGTCAAAATGCCAAATACACAACGCCCTCGAATTTCACTTTTACCTTTTATTCTCCTGTTCCAATTTGATATTTAAAAACTGCAGCAAATGATTCCGATGATAAATAAAAATACTCTCTTTACTTAAACAGCGAAATAAGATAAATTTTCAATTCTTTGCTGAACGATTAGCAGATGGCAACGATACATTTCTTCGGCACCTCACTTTTTTGATAGATTATATCGAAAATGGCTGACGAACGTCGAACACCGGGACAACCGGCAACATTTTCGAACTTTAGGTCCGCGTTCTATTTTATTTGTTTATAACAGTTTTTTTAGGAAAAGTACGTTTTATTTATTCTTTAAGATTATGATTAAAACATTTTTCTATTCAGATATTTTATTTAAACAATGTAAGCTGGAAGCGATGCTTATTTTATAAAAACTTGTATTTCTCTACGGTTAGTAACTTCGCCCCCTGTGTGTGAAAGAAAGCAAACAAATTATGCATTGAAAATAGTTGGGCGCAAAATTTAAAAATAACTTTTAAAGCAATGTAAAAATTTAAAATTTTGTATTAATAATTTAAATATGCCTTATCTCTAACAAAATTCGTTTATCCGACATACAATTGAGTTTAGTTACCTTTTTCACAAGTAAATGGTTTTTAAACTATAACAACAGTAAAAACTTGAATCAGGCTAAAATCAGGTTTGAGCGAAATTTAAGCAAGGCTTGAGTTAAGCTTGAATTATGCTAAAATCGACTTAAGGTTTAAGCAAAGGCTTGCACTTGAGAAAGATTAAAATAACATTTTTGTGTTATAAGAATATTCATCATAAAAATGATTTGTTGAAAAGTATCGGATAACGAAAATTGATAAGAATTTTTATTTTTCACTGTTTCAGTAATGAATGAATGTTTGTAATATTAAACCAGAATATTAATTATAATAAGCTTTCTTGAGACCGATTTCGACGCTAACTAACCAGTTGAAATTGCGAAACTAACAAATTTTGTATTTTACGTATGTTTCATAATTTTTTAAAAAAAAAGTTTCTTCATATCTTATTGTACTTGAATAACTCCTTAAATAGCTACTGTTTCGGATTTTCAACATAAAACCAAATCTGAAAGCCAAAACTTGATTAAATACATATCAAAATGATAGCCCCCTTTAGCTTCATCTTTGCCCAGCTCCCACAGCTTTTTATTTATATGATAAAGCTCCACTTGGAGCACATGCGTTGAGAACAGCTGGGTTTTGTTTTGAAACTGGTTCACTGAGGAGCACTAAGGGGACGGGCTCCAAAAGAGCGCAAAAGAATTCCACTCAGAGACTCTGAGTGCCAATTTAGTTATTAAAAAAAATCACACTATCCAACTGTCTGATTCTCAGGCGCTAGAGTCTAGATACATTCGCCGTGAGTTTCTAGTTCTTGTCAGTGGTCGGTCGTCGGTTGAACTTGGCATTCACCTGCCTTTTGGGCTCATTTATAGATATCCGCAATCCGATTATCTAACAGCTGTTGTGTTCCACGGGGAGCCCCATACTCGTCGATGGCGAGCAAAGTTATTCGAACTGTGATTTTGGGTGCTCCAGGCTCAGGGAAGGGGACCATTTCGAAACGGATTGTGAAAAATTTTGGTTTTGTCCATATTGCGGCTGGAGACATACTACGGCTCAATATTCAGCAAGGAACTAGTTTAGGTCGAGCAGCTAAGAAATTCATTGAAAACGGTCAGCTAGCTCCAGACGATCTGGTGGTTAAGTGTATTCTAGAAAAATTAGCCGAAGTCCCAAATAAACCATGGTTGCTAGATGGTTTTCCAAGGACAGTGACCCAAGCTAAGACCCTTCATGATGTAGATCCGGTGGATACTGTGATAAGTCTTAAAGTTCCAAATGAGGTGATCATTGACCGTATCAAAGGGCGGTGGGTTCATCTTCCCAGTGGACGGGTTTATAATACCGGATTTAACGAGCCAAAAACGCCTTTCAAGGATGATGTAACTGGAGAAGATCTTGTGCAACGTCCCGACGACCATCCGGATATAGTGCAAAAACGATTGGAGGTCTACGAAGCAACTATACACCCTGTGATCCAGTTCTACAATGATCTTAATATTCTCTATGAGTTCGAAGGACGTGAAACGAACCAAATATGGCCAAAGATTGAAAAACTCCTTGAGGAAAGAACTAAGGAAGCTCTTCTTCAGTCGATATGATTATGTGGGCCATACAAATACTGCACAAAATCAATAGATGTATTTAGATATATATCTAGATAATTCTAATTAGAGGCTGACAATAATTTACGAATTTTTCGCCGCAAAAATTTTTGCCTTTTAAACTTTATACGATGGATGTGTGGACTTTGAATGATTAATTTGTGTACTTTTAAGCGCACTAGACACTTGGATCTAATCCATGACTTAGACATCTTACTAGATTTAATATTAGCTAGTGGTAGATTCTTCAAAGTTCTCTAAGTTAAGAAAACAATTAAATATAAATCAAATAAATAATACACGTGCTGTAAGATGACGCAAACTACTCGACGATTTTGGAAGACGATGAAACCAAAACGTTTTTCGTTAGTTTGGACTGCGTACGTCTGACGAATATGAGGGTCACTGACTAGGAGTAAATTGGACATGATTTGATGTCGTTTATTTTGTTTATTATTTTCTTAAGCGAATATCTTTGATTTTATTATTGCGTGTCTTCAAGAGACGAGATCAATAAATGATGTTTTTGAAATAAATTTTACTCTTTAATTTGCTTCGTTCCTTTCGTTTGTTTCAAGGCAAGACTTTAATTTGTTAATGGCTGAAGGTGGCTAATAATCAGTACGACTCAAAATGTGCTGAGTAATTTAAATTGCCGCTAGTGCGAACGAACCGTGAAAGCTTTAAAATGCTTTTCAGTGTTCGAATAAATGCTACCAGATAAATTATTATAGTGCATGTCGTACTTTCGCTGACTCATATAATTTACCTGCTTAATCAATATAATTTAAAAAGAAAATGAACAGGTTCTTGGGTAAGTAAGTAACAAAAATACCCACCTATCTAATTGTAAATATTAAATATGAAATTTTTAAGGACTAATTTCAATTACATATAAGTTTCCCAAATTTTATACATATATTTGATAAGTATAAAACTAAAAACCGATTCGAAGTTACTAAAAAAATTGCTAAAATATTAGTCAATCAGAATTAATAAACTACTTTAAGAGTCAAAGTCTGCTAAGTCACTACAAAATACTAGAAATAATGGACTCTGAACTTTTGTGAGTACTTAAGTCTTATGATTTATCAATGGAACGTGTGAAGGAGCGGTTCTATTTTAAAACTTACACACATTTTGTATAGTGAAGAGCCGACTTGAACTGATAAGGGAAACGTAAAAATTTACTATCAGCAAATTACTGACCATATTCAATTTTAATAGATAGAATCAAAATATAGCATTTCTCTATTAAAACTGTAGGCTTGTTTGTACTTGTAATTTTCTATTCAAAGTTTTAAATTGAAGGACATCTCATTTAAGAGTCCTTAACAATTAACTCGATCACTTGAGATCCTTGAAATTTTGCAACAATGAAGCAATTCAGGACGATAAATCACATTTTCTTGGTGCTATTTTCAGATTGATTACCTATTCAGATAGTACAAAGAACTTGTAAATAAACTAATCTTTCCACCCAGCAGGCAATCGCCGCAAATTGGAAGCGGTCTCCGAGGCCGGTCACATGCGACCCAGTCGACAGGCAAAGTGTTAAGTGGGTAAATCAATCGACCGCTTAAAAGTGCAAAAATGGTTTGAGTCGCGTGCAACGTTTTAATTTTTATTAAGAACTTTAAGGAGAAGCTTTTTAATTCCTTTATTATATGTTGGAGATTTATGTTTTTTCTTGCAGATATACTATGCAAAAAATTAGCCCATTCCCAATAACTGTGGTTGTTTAAAATCATTTTAAATCTTTTAAATTCTTCGAAAATAGTGATGTTGGTTTTTTGTTTCAATTTATTGGATTTGACTCTAATTCACAAATACATTAAATATATATTTTAAAAAATAAAGACTTTTTATAAAAACTAAAGGCTGACGTTAAAGTTGAAATGATTATTAAAGAATTTAGAAAACAAACTATACGTTCTTGTTTGATCTATAGTGAGATTTAAATTTTGAGTTTTGTATTAATTGAAAACGTCTTTGGTCAGAATCAAAAATATGATTTACATATTTGAAACTTTTCTTATCCAGGGATATTGGTACATATGTGCAGGTTCTGCACGAGATTATTTTTCATCAATAAAGCCAACAACTTTGTAGTATAGTAACGAGGATAATATTTAATTCTACTTGAAACTCAACGCTTTAAAATTATTGCAAAGTTGCCTCCGATAGTTGCAAGTTTTCTTTTTCGTTTATTGGAAAAATATCGTAACTATTTGATAAATAAAGTAAAGATAACATTATTTGTAAAATTAGGTTTTTTTTTATTTCTGTCCTAATAGACAGAATGTAATTGTCTTACATTCTGATAAAAAAAATAAGTGAACTTGTAATCAAACAAGACTTTGAATTATTTTTTTCACCTTTAAAAAATTCATCCCTGGAGAGTTTAAAGTAAGTCTTGCTTAGGACCTTAAATTGTAAGTTATAATCGATATGAATTAATCGATAGTGTATAGTCGATTTTGATTAAAAATCCAGTTAATTTATTTATGAGATATTTGAATTTGTAAATTCATCTGCAGTCGTGGCCGAGCGGTTAAGGCGTCTGACTAGAAATCAGATTCCCTCTGGGAGCGTAGGTTCGAATCCTACCGACTGCGAATAAGTGGAAATTTGAGAAAATATTTTTATAGCACTATAGAAAATTTCTCGACTACCAATTTAGCACCTTTGACGCTCATGATTTTAATTTAGTTATAAGCTATATAGACTAAATGGACGTCAATAGGCGTCATTTACCATATGTCGTCGTGTTCTCTTAAAATTTTTCTATAAAAGCCAGTTAGAAAGAACATCGCTCATAGTTAAAAAACCAAGCGGTAACTATGGGACCTTCTAAGCTTAAATAATTAAATAATTACCGAATTCACTTTTGAGGAATACACCGATATAATTTACATTTGCGGTATAGTAGATGGAAACGAAAGGACTGTCGTGGAATATTAAAGGAGATTCTCTAATCGATGTGTAAAAGGGGTATTTTTGTGATCGAATAGCGAATAATCATTATCAGGCAAAACCCTGAAAAGAGCGTTAGACGTATCACAAGACGATTAGAAGAGTCTTTAGCTAAAGTTTGGAGGGTTATGCACCGAGAATGGGATGCATCTAAATCATCATATCTCAGGACAAGGACTACTGGAAAGAATGCGATATAAGTCGTTTCTAGACCGAATTCTACAGATGGATGAATCGTAATTCATTAAGAATGATATCACAAACTTCCACAACCTGCATATCTGGTCGGATACTAACCCGGACAATGGCGACATCACTTCAGCATAAATTCAGTGTCAATGCTTGGGCTGGTATCATCGGCAATGGTTTAATAGCACCATTCATTTTCCCGCAAATGCTTAGTAGCCATTTTTGGGGAATAAACTGCCAGAACTATTTAAGAACACTGGATAATGAGGTAACATTGTAAGCCTAAATTTAAATGAACAATTTCCTGAACGCTGGATTGGACGAGGTGGACCATTTCCATAGTCTGATAGAGCTGAGAGTTTTTCTTATGGGGGACGTTGAAGGATGAAATTTACTCAAGTCCTGTTAATACCTGAGAGGATGGATAGATGGATAGAGGAGATGATGGAAAGAAACTTTCGTTTATGAACATTTTTGGTATCGGTGATTAACTAAACGCTAAACATTCATTATTTTTTAAATAGTAAATAGTCTAGGGCTAACAAATGTTTAAGGTATTCAAAAAGAAACTTTTAATAAATTGAATTACTATGCATATAACATATTCTGTTGAAAAGTTACAAATTCTGGATAGAGTGGAGCGAAACTAATAGGGTTAGGAAAGGAATATTTATTTACAAAAATTAAAAAGTAAAAGTAAAAGAAAAACAAGTAAAGTTTTAAAAAATCCTTTTATTAATTGAATTATACTAAAAACTACAACGCATTCGTTTTTTTTTGTTTTGTTTTCTCTATTAATATCGCTCTACAGACGAAAAGTTTATTTTTTTTTTCTCTTTTTTGTATAATTTTCATTCATAAATAAGTTAAATTTGTGTTTTTGTTTTCATTAAATCATCATGTTCTGCTTTCTTGATTTTCTTGATTTTCATCGTTTTTTATTCATACATACAGTACACATTTAATATTTTACATTTATATATTTGCTATCACAATTGCTTCTTACAAGTTAAAAAGGAAAAAAATTATATTCATATTTATATAATATATTTTCAACATCTCTTCGTTTTCTTAATACTAGCGCTCTATAGAAAATTTTTTTTTTTTTTAATAAAACCTTCTCTTCCTCTGTTTCTCTGACTTTATATTTAAAAATGATATTTTTATGATCGAGTGGTTGAAATTAGTTGTCGTTTATCTTCTTCCATTCGTTAATTCTAAAATAACAACTTTCTTGAATATTTTTCTTTATTTTTTGTTTTTTGTATTTTATTTTTAGCGCTCTATTTGTTTTAGTAAAATTTTTTATTATTCATAACTAAAATTCATTTTGATTAACTATTCAATCGATTGACATTTTTCTTTTTCTCTCTCTCCTTCTGCTGTGCTTGTTTTTATTTGAATTATTTAAACGGTTGACAATTGATTTAAGTGATGCTTCTTACATTATTTATTAATATTTTATATATTTAAATAAGAACAAAAATTGAATCGTAAATATCACTTCCGAGCCTTGGTTCCATTTCAAAATGTTTACTTGATATTCTGATGGTGATGCTTAACTTTAAGTGAAACCAACCATCAGAATAATTTTGTAACACCGTCCGTTCCTCATACAATTTTTTTTTTTTAGCCTCAATTTTAAGGAATAAAAAAGTTCACTTATTTGAGTCTAAGCACTTAATCATTTCAATTTACTGAAAAATAAGAAGCTTATGAAAACAGTTTTTTATTTATTTCTTTATCTCTTGCAAAAATTTATCAAAACAGCCATATTTTGGCCGATATACAAAAATAGACATTAAAAGCTATGTTTATTTGCAGTTTCTACAACTAAATCTTATCACCTAAAATTTTGTATTTTCTTTGATTTTATTTATTTTTTTATCACTTTTATAACAAATATTCACATTATTTTATTTTTAATTTGAAATCAATTTTTGTTCAAATTTTAAAAATGCATAGTTTTCGCTGTTGTCGAATATTTTTTTATTTTTATTATATCCTAGCCTAGTTTTGGATAATATTTAACCAAAAACATCAAATTTAGAATCCGTAAGAAACATCACATATGTAAAGTTTTGTTTTTTTCATTAAGTGCCAACTGGTAGTTATTTATATAGTTTCACAAAGATCATGTATAACAGTAAAGATTTTCATTTTGTGGTATAAATGGGCATTTATTAATAGAATGGAAAGATTTAAATGTAAGATATACATATATATAAAAAAAAAACAATTAAAGGGCTACACCTACCTGAGACGTGAAAGAGTAAAATTTTACATAGTTGTTAGCTTATAAAATTTTGATGTGTTCTTGATTTCAGAAATCAATAGTTTGTTTTTTTAAATCTATAAGAAAGTAGCTCCTTAAAAATAAGACTGTGACCAATATTCGCTTGGTATTCCAAAAATTAAGTACTCTAAACTTTAATTTGTTGTTGATATTAACGAAGTATTGAAATAAACTATTCTGCCAACTTTTGGCTATTCGTTGCATAAGACAAAATGATAAAAGAAGACATTTCTGCAAAATTTTGATAGTGCTATGGAAAATTCACTCTGTAGTATAACAGTTAAAGAATTTATATTACTAAAAAGCCGAAATATAGGAAAGTATTAGATAACTCAACTCTAATTCTCAAGAAATATTTAAAAGCATTAATCAAATTAATTTCATTAATTGTATTAGTAATTGTTATATATGGAACAAAATACTTTAAAATTTTTCAAGCTGATATTTTACTTTCGTTACAGGAATAGCATTATAACTTAAATTTGATATTTAATTATTTTAGTAATCGGTTTACGTGTACTAAATAAGTTAATTGACATAAATTGAGTTTAATGAGAGTGAATGATTTAAATGTTAAAAAGCATAATGAATTCTTTCACCTTTATTTATATAAAAACAAAGTAAATTTCAAACTTGTTAACCAGTTTATTTGTCCACACAAATGGAAGAGTCCGGGATAATGTAAATTCCTTTTAACACATTGAAAAATTTTAAACTTATAGAAATTAAAAAAAAAAGAGTATTGTATCACCTCTTCCCATAGAGGTTTACATGTCATAAAAATAAATATTTGACGGAATCGGCGACAACAGAGGTTCAATGAGCGTGAAAATACCAATACTTCGGCCTCTAGCATTTTTCTGCAAATAAATTTTTATGTTGCTTTATACATAAATTTGTTTGTTTTGTTTTTTAAATATAATCAACTGGACAGATTTAATGACTACTCTAAGATTTGTTTTTTTTTAGTGTTTTAAACTTAATAAAAAAAATGTAAATGATCAAACACAAGCATGAAACGATTACAAAATATTCTAAAAAAGAAAAGATTTTAACGAGCTTCTTTTCTAGATGAATTTTGTTACATACACACAAATACCACCGAAACCTTAGTGTTGCGAAAACTTCGTAATATTTTTTATTATTTTATTTAAGATTATTTAATTAATATTTTTCTATTAGTGTTATATAGTTAAGATTTCAAAAATATATTTGGTCCTAAGATTTCTTAAAAGTGTTTGATTTAAATACAATTTTCAGTTTTACTGTACACACAACAATTGGACGATTTAAGAATGTTTTAAAAAGTGTTTCTTCTACACGATTGATTGTATTACGAGGTTTTCTAACTTAAAAGATTGTCGGTTATTTTAAATGATTGTTAAGATTTGCATGTGCTCATTTATATTGTATTTAAAATTGCTTAATTGTTTACATATATGTCTTTTAAAGATTTACTTAAAATGTGCAATGGTGTGTAAGAGTGGCTAATTTTTAGTTACCCGTTAAAAATGAATTTTAGATGTTTAGATTGGGTTTTCCTTTGATACCTCAAATTGTGAGCTGCTTTTTGTCTGGACGGTACGTTTCAGATATGTGCGAGCTTCAATGAATTTCAACCTGAGATAAGCATTTAGTTAGTAAATAACTAAAGAGGAAATGATTAGTGCATATGTAATTAAATTTTGATATACAAAACTTATAATTTAATAATAATGAAAAGAAAACATAAGATAAAAATAAAGAAATATACTTCTAATCAATGCCTAGATCCGGTGAAAAATTGGTCTCCTTCTTCTAATCTTTATTTAGTAATTCCTAAAACAAATGAGTTAAAAATAAACAATTTATTCGAATTATGATGGATTATTATTATTATTTTATTTACGGAATTTTTGCATTTCCTTTTAGGTGGACATTTACAGAAAATTGACTGACATATTCTTTATTTTAGACCAAAAATAAACCTACACCAATAATTTTGATAATATGTTTTTTTGTGAATGGATGAGATAAACCAGACGAAAACATTTCGATTCGAACAAGCGAACCAAGCCTGTTTAAAAGTCCATATTTGATCTTAAATTAATAGTCAAAGGTAGCATCACCGTGGCATGTTTACTAAATTTTTATTTTGAAAAGATACTTGTTTATTTGTTTATTTTTTATCAAAAGTTTTATGGAGAAAAATCTTTAAGCCACTCTGCAGATAGGTCTTTACATTTTATTAGAGCGATTTAAATTGATTGCCGCTTTAAGTTAGATAGAAATAAATTGAATGTAAGTTTAAGGTCATAAATGTTAAACCAAAATTCAGAGAATAAAACGGTATATAACCAGTTCTTTTAAAGACATATATGCCATTAAATAAATGTATAAATAACTTGGAAGTAAATAATCGTTGTTGCATAGTTCATAATTAAAAATAATACCACCTATTCCATTTCTTAAAAAAAATATATATATATATCAAACTGAAAATTGTCAATCGATTTAATCAGCCATACCAAAATGAATCAATCGACGCAAGGAACAAACAGGAAAGAGAGATACATTCCACTTTAGCCTTCCTTTTCCTTTTCTTTTAACATTACACAATCTTATTACGTTCGTCTTACTTAAAAGTTGCCTTAAATTTACTGAACTTAAGTCTTAGCTGTATAGAAAAAGAGCAGGAATTTAGATAGTTTGTTTGTTTTTCATTATTATTATTAATTTTTTTTCTTTTCTTTTTTTTTGTAGCTAAAGAAAGAAAGTCGCACAAAAATTTACACAGAAAAAGTTATTTTTCTTGCGTTTCCTTCTAAGCTTTCAGGTTCTTTGATTACATTTGTTTTTGCATATTTTTTTAAATATAATGTCGGCATTTATTTAAAAAAAAAAAAAAGGATCTCTAGCGGAAAACAAGGGTACTCATCTCTTGCCTTGAACAATATGGTTCTTCATCTTTAGCTTCGAGAGATCGATATTCATCAGAATCATCTTGATCTTTCTCTGATGAGCTTTCGGTTGGAATATCTTGTTGATTAGAAATAGTTGAAGAAGCTATGGTGATTGTTGAGGGTGAAATGTTCGCGGTAATTGCACAATCCTGAGAGGTGGAATATACACATGGTTCAAATGAGCACACAACTTTTTCTTTATTATTACTATTAATGTACGTATTTTTCATTAATGGTCTGGGATTATTTGATGAAAATTAGTCTTTTCAATTGCCGTCAAGAAGATCACTTTAGTTTTTTGTTTTATATTATAACAAAAAATTTTTGATTGTGTGGCTTATCCATTTTGTTTTTTGGCGAGACATTTTAAAGCAACAAAAATTTACTTTTTAAGCAATTTTAGAAAATTGATGATTACATGCAAAAAGAATAAAAAACTGAATTAACATATGAGAAAAAATGTCACAACAGAAATTTAATAAAAGTATCTACCCGATATTTCTTTAAATACTTTTAAGGCAAGCGAAACAATTTGTCATGCGTGCATTATCCAAGTCGATACAGCATCAATTTAGTTTTGTCGTTATCGACTTCCATGGACTAGGCTTATAAACATCGAATTCAACTAGTCGATATAACAAATTCAGATCGAAGTTTATTTATTTATATTTTAAACATTCAATGCAAGGATATTTTATGCAGTTTGTACCACAAAGGCATTTGTTTTTAAACTAAAATTGTTTTAATCAGAAACTTTTCAATTGAATTGTAGGTATCGTAAGTGTACAGAATGTTAAACTGAAATGAATCGTTATTTTACTACATTCGTTGTTATAGTTGTGAAAAGATATCCAACGAATATTTTCTTTTAACTCTTCGTTGATCAGAACAATTACTCTTAATACTTAATTACTTTTGAATTGCAGGCAGGAGTATCTACATATTTTCGGTTCTTATTTTTATTATTGTTAATTTTTGAACTTAAATTTATAAGAACTAAGCATGCAGTGAAAAGCCAGAATAAAAGGACAGCAAACAGATGGGTAAAGAGGAAGAATTTAATGCGATATAGAAGCAAGGAATGTGTTTCACAGTTGTTCAAAAGCATGCTGTGCAGTTATATTTCTAAATGAAAATTTTGAAAATTTTTATAAATTTTTATTTACTAATATTTATATTAAAAAAACAAAAAAAAACGTGATCTTCTTGACATTAAATGCCACCGTAATTTCTTTTCTAGTTTTAATGTACCCACCGCCAGCTGGAAAAGGAAAAAAAAAAAATATGTTCACACTAACCGTGTCCGATGCGGTTTGCTCCGATGTCACAGCCTTGTCATCCTCTTCAGCTTCACTTAAACTAACATAGCGGCAACGTTCGCTTAAAAGTGAAACTGGCTCATCATCCTCTTCAGCAACATTTGTAAAACTGGTGGTCCGCTCCTTAAGACTAACCGAATCCACCATATCACGCGAGGTTGAAGGTACTATGGGACTCTCAGTTTGAGCAGATGTATCGATTAAGTGTTGTGTGCTCGTTGATCGACTTACCGATGAACTGATCGATGAGACAGCTGTTTAACAGATACATTTTATTAGAATTATTTGTAAATATCAAAAGAGTTTTGATTTACATTCAATTCGTTCACGTTTATGATGTGTTCGGCTTGTCTCAGCTCTCGGGACAGGTAGCAATTTAACGCGGTAAAATTTAGTACCCATGGTTACTCTGTACCGATTTGTATCCTAGACAATATTAATCATATAAAGTTATCCTAATACAGAATCTAAATATTGATTTCTTACCTTCTTTGCCATACAATACTCTTTGTCGATTACACGGCCTAGCGCGAAGAATGGAACGGGAATCTCGGACTCGTTCGGGTCCGGCAAAACGAGATTTAGTGCAGGCAAGCTTTCAGAGTGAACGAAATATAAATTGTTTAAATCCTGGACTACTGTAAAATGTCTATGTCTAACGCTCCATACGACAAAAACAATATCTCCTTTGGTGCAGGTTTCGGTGCATACGCCTTGCTTTATAACTTGACTAGAAGACATCTTCGAACGGGCACTGGACTCGGGGTTATTACTGTAGGGATGAAAAATAAAAGTAATTTTAGTATTGAGTTTTTATCTATTACGAATGTTGATTTTTATTCGATATCTACCTAGTAGAGTGAACTAGATAACCTTGGGAGCTAATTCGACAAAACAATAACTTTCGAAATCGACATTCTTTTGACAATAATTTGGCATAAAATATCAAATCAATGTAATCCTCAAAAAAGCATAATGAAATCAAGCTTGATATCAAAACCTCTTGCTTTATCCAATCTAACAAAATAGAATTCAATAATCGCAGATTATTGTTTTTTCTGAAAGGCATCTAAAAGTTACAATTTTAAAATAGCAGACTTTGAAAAGGCACCAACAGACTTAATATACAAAATTTTGAATTATGTTACTCAAGGGCCTCCCTATTCTTGCATTTTCGATATTGATAGTAATCTTTTAAATAATTAAATTAAGCGTACTTACCCTTTAGGAATGACTAAGGATTCCATTTCAATTCGTTTCGATTTTTCAGCATTAAGCTCTTGCTCTAAACGAGTTTTATCCTTATTTAAGCGATCGAGCTTCTCCTTAAGCCAGGTTTTATCGGTCTCCTCTTCGTTGGTTAAAGATTGTATCCTAAGCTTTAGTTGATTATTTTCAGTCGACAGAATATTGTCTCTTTGCCTCATAACTTCCAGCTGCTTATCTTTTTCCTCAATAATATTCTTGTAGAACTCAGCACTTGTGAAAGTTGGCGAGCTCTGACCAATCCACTTCAATCGCTCCTCCTCGACGGCAGCTTTAATAGCCATCTGCTTTTCGGTATTCATATCTTCTTTAGTCTGATTAAGTATCGATTCATGGTAGGCGATGTCGATCATGTCCAATTTTTCGATTTTTTCAAGACTCGTATCCGAAGGTGATCGATCCATGCTTGTCATTAGTTTAAAACGGCACCGAAGTGACTCAATTTCGGTTTTATGCTGGTGAATAAGACGATCGCGACACTCGTTAACAGCTTTCTCCTTTTCAGTGTCGGCATTCTTGAGATCAAGTTGTAAGGCCTCAATTTTCTGGCTTAACATTACGATATCATCTTTAAGATTGAATCGCTCTTTTTCTAAAGTATTTATAGCTTCAGTGTGGCTTACAACGAGATCCGTTTTTTCGCGCAGTAAAATGGCAAGTTCATTTTCTTTAGACCGTAAATTTTCTTGTATATCGCAAATGGTCTTCTCATAATCGCTGCTAAGCCTCTGGAGGGTTTCTTGTTCACGAGATTCATATTCGTTTTTAATTCGATTGAAATTATCAGTTAGTTTCGATATTTCCAGCTGCAGTTCACATTTTCCAGCTTCTGCATCTGATTTCATCGTTTGTATATGCTTTTTAAGGGTATTTAGGCATTGGTAGGATACATCGGACATACTCTTTAGAAGGGTTCTCAATTTCTCTACTTCAAGCCGGGTCGAACCGAGATTTTCCTGAAATTATTTTGCAATTGTATAAACACTATTGAGGAGGTTAAAACCAATTTTGGATAGGGTATGGAAGCTAGTGGGGCTATTTCGAAATATATTTTTAGGATCGTATCGGACGTTGCATGTAAATATTTGAAAAGGAAGAGAAGGGAACGTTCAAATTCAATTTCAAATGGGCCACCAATGCTGGAAATTATGTATATATTTTTATAACTTTTATATTTTGATTACATGTAAGCTGAAAAGTATGACTGAAATAAATAAAACGAAAGGTATGCATTTTTAAAATGAAAGTTGTAAGAAGCATCAATATCAAATCAATACACATAGAGACATTCAGTATTTCGCAGGACTAATAGATAATAGGCCTAACTAATAAATCGTTCTGAATTCTAAAATTCTGTGACGTACAATGATTATGCTGTGCTGTACTTTTAATTAAATTATATATGTCGGTTTTGTTCCGTACATGTAGAATACATCAAAATATTTTTCTTGAGTTTCTCCAAAAATCTATTTTTGATTGGATATATAACAGTCTTATCGTACATGTTTTAAGGATAAAAACCGATCTTTTTGATGTTTGAAATTGTACAATGTTTGAATATTTCTTATAATAAATGATTTCCTCATCCTAATAACTATGAAATTCCTAGGGGAGTCGTGTAAAATTTGATATTGCAAAGTGCAAGCAATATTCAATTAAATCTTTAACTTTAAATTGAATTTATCAAATGTTTTTAAAAAGTAAATGTTCTTCGGACAGAGTACTTACAGGCAGTATTTTGTGAGGACACAGTGCACCCACTAGTGGGCATAAAGTAGTTATAATTTATGTTATTTGGATGCATCTTTAAAGGAAACTTGTATTTATCTAAATTAATAACTTAATTATGTTTTAGAAAGTCTTGCAGTTCTGAGTTCCTTCGAATGTTAATTACCGAGATTTGATAAATACTAACAAATATGATCGTACCCAATAGTTTCAAATATATTGCATAATTTTGTTTCGACTATAACTGAATTATGAAGACATTTATAAAGTGATTTGCTTAATTGAAGTTTTAATTTTTATTAGTTGACTGCCGTCAAAAGTGATCCGTTAAACAAAATAAAGTTCTTTATTTTACTAATGAGGTATGATTGTGCTACCCTGCAGGAAACCCTCTCGGGAGCACAGTCACATGGTAAAACGCGAAGAGACTGACTGAATTTACTTGTACAAAAATTAAAACTTTTAATTTGACTCTGTTGAAAAACTTTTAATGTTTATGGTTCTCATTCACTTTACACGCGCCCTTGCTAATGTAAACAATTATTTAGGAAAGTTTGTATATCTTGTTGTCATATAGAAGTTTATTTGGCAGTACTAATTTTTCATGTGTGGAATTTCTGAATTTAATTTCCCAGAAAGAAAAGTTTATTATTTTAAAATCAGTTTTAAAATTTGTTAATACTTTTCTCTCGCGATCAAAATTTTTGCTTAACACTAAAGAGTAATTTTATATGTATACTTTACTAATTACTATGAATGATTAATAATAACAAGTTCTACTTAATGCATTCGACTTTAAGAATTTATTAATTACTAGTGCCTGGTTATTAACTAAATAAAGTTGTACGCCTGTCCGAAAAACATAAGTAAAAAATAAAATGCAGATAAAAATGTTAGCCATGCAAATACTTTAGAACTCTATACGTCACCATACCGAATGGATTCATATGAGTGTAGAACAAAAATTGGATAATATATTTCTTCAGAATTTTCCTTGCTACATATGTTCAATATAACATAAAATAATTATGAAACATAACTGAATGAAACAGCCATAACATAATCTACCTAAGGACTAAGCATGGCAACAAAAGACAACACAAAACAATTTCTTTTTTCTTATATAATTATTATATTTTTTTCTTTTAGAAAAATGAAGTTTGTTTTTTAGAATCCAATACCTGAAGCAAACCAAATACAGTCTCCAAGGATCGCTTGTTGAACGCGCTCTTATCTAGGGCTTGTTCAGCTGCTATCGATTCATCAGAGCTTGAATTTTGTTGTCCAGGATATGTATAGAGTTCGTCCTGAATTTTGTCACGATATGATCGTATTGCTAGCTCCTTGAAGCCGGTCTCATCATCATTAAGACTCGATGGTAAAGATTCGTCGATGTAAAACTCGGAGTTGATGAACTCATTGTCAATAAGAATATTGTTGATTGGATAGGGTGAGGATGGCGAAGTTTGATTTGGTCCCTGTTTTCCGCTGCTGACTGTTTGTTCCCCTGTTAGTAGCAATGGTTGGTGGCCCACCGTATCTAAATCGGACTGATGTTTGGATTTTGGATGGGAATTAATTATGCTGGGATTATTTGGAAGCGCAGTAGGATAATTTTTTGATGTTAAGATTTTTGGATGGATATTAGGGTTCTCTAATTTCTCTACTGTAGTAGCAACCTCACAATTTCTCGAAGTGTTTGAAGGTTTTTTGAAACGTGGTGGCTTCTTTGGAGCGCAAGTCTTTTTAAGAAGTTTGTAATTGTTAGTAAAATAATATATAATTTTAAGTTTTGTGGGGACAGAAAGAATTGGTCCTATTTTGCCTTATATTTTTTTTTTCTTTTGTAAGCGTGCTTAGCATATTAGTTATAGAAGAATAAAATTTTAACAATATTCACCTCAGTCAGCGTTTCAACTGTATTCGTTTCAGGGACATCAGTTAGGGTACTTGTGGTGTTCATTTCACGTAATTCAGTTGATGTACTTATTGTATTTGTTTCACATTTATTTTCGCTCGTTGAAGTTGCCATAGAAATCGTTGCACAATGCACATGCTGCCGTTCATTAGCACTTTGGCCGACTTTCTCAAATTCTTCAGTATCAGTTTCTGACTCAAATCCACTGTAATTGAAAAGAAATCGATTGAAACACAATGTGAAACAACACGAATAAAAGTTTAGTCCGATAAGCACTTATTTATAAAAATCGTTATCAAAATCATAAAGGTTATTGAAATTGAATGGACGAATAAATGAAGCCGTAAAAATCGTTGTGATATCTAAAATGAAGCAATCCAGGTAACCTATATAGTGGGTACCAGATCGTTGTCTCAAACAATTCAAATTCTTCAGTTCACATTAAGAAGAATAATTGCTAAATTTAACATTCCGTTAGTTACTTTCCAAATGCATAGCTCAATTTTATGACCACTTTTTAGATGCACTTAATCTATTTCATTCACGATTGTAAACTTTGCTAAATACGATGATATGGTAAAAATAACTTACTCTTTTAAGTGGGCATGGATATCAATCGGACGGTGTACAGCACCACCTACGCTGCCTGCAATTGCACCTTGCAGCTTATTGGTTAAAGACACTTTGTCTTCACTACTTTTATATCCAGATCTGTAAAAATACCAAGAAAATATATCATTTCCAAAAAACAAAGAAAACTTTGATTTTAGTATTTTTGAAATTCGTACCTTGACGCAAAAAATTCTATCACAGCCGCCATATCTGGAAGGTGAATTGTTGAAGTGATTTCAGGCAAGTACGTTGACAAAGTCTCAATATCTTAAAATAAAAGTTTTAACTGAAAAAAAAAAACTTTTTATATATTATTTAACAAATATCACCTACCACTTTTAGTTAAATTCGGTAAATTTGCATCAAATTTAATTGGACTTTCATTTGTGAAGGCCGGTGGCATATCTTCCATACCAGTGAAAAGTGTGTTTAGGAAGTGTCCCTCAAAGTTTCCGTTGAACTCTTGACGCCTCAATATTTCAGCATGGTGTATTGTAAAGAAATCATTCGCTAATGTGGAAGCCCATTTAACAAATTCCCCCGAAAATATTCGACGTCGAACAAC
Organism: Philonicus albiceps; assembly: GCA_963969385.1. NCBI lineage: Eukaryota > Metazoa > Arthropoda > Insecta > Diptera > Asilidae > Philonicus > Philonicus albiceps. Next base: position 9,998,967 of record OZ017775.1, read on the forward strand.
CTCAGAAACGGCTTGTACGTATATGCTTGGTGCCTGATTTATTTGCTGTATTATGTTCATATGTTTCTCGATTCGCTGCAGAGACTGATGATAAAATAGCAATGTATTATCTCTTTCACTCATTGAATTTTCAATGTGTGCTATATATCTGTAAATAAGAAAATATAATTTTATTAAAATAAATTTTGATGTCAGGTGTGGGATAACTTACTTTAATCTTTTTTCAAGATTACAGCTTAATTCATCTTTAGCTCTAGATATACGCCGGCGAATATCGCGGATAACTCTTTGATTCCCTACCATGACAAGTAGTTGGCTTCGATGCGAAGCACACAAATCAGGCAAGACTGAAGCGTCCCCCAAGTTGCTGGCACGGTTTTGATTCTTCAAATAGAAGATTTATTGTGAATATATGTTGTAGATGTTAAAAATAAAATTATTATACTTGTTGAAAAGCTATCGACAGATCCTTTTGCTCCTTAACCTTTTGTTTTAATTCATACATGAGCTTTTCAAGTCCGGAAAGCCTTTCTCCAAGCCCTTTAATTTCTTTAATTTCTTCCTGCAAACAAAAAATACATAAATTTGATAATATAAAATTAATTGATCTGGAATCAAGAACTGTTATTTTAAACACAAGACGCAAAATTGCGTTACCAATGCATATTTTTACATGCACAATTCAACGAACATTTAAATCATTCTTCTTCAAGCAATTCAATTGTTTCTTCGCGTTCAGGTAAAATTTTGTACATTATTCAGCTGAGTTTTTAACAGAAATTGAATTAAAATAGTACAATTATATTATAATTTGTTATGTAAATGAATTAAAATTTTAGAAATAGTTTAACTATGATTGTGTGCAACAGAATTAAGTAACGGTTTCGTATAAAATTCAGCTATAATTTGATTTAAAATTCTATTTATAAAAACAGTTGGAAATTTTTGTGTACACAATTTAGCTATAATCTTGCAATTAATTCAGCCATAATGTTTGCAATCTCAGTTTAAATTTTGCATCAACATTCATTCATCCTTACGTACATAATGCATACAATACAACAGCTATAAATAAGGAAATTAGTATATGTTTCCAATTTAAATTCTTAACCATTTAAATTACCTTTTCAGCCAAGGCAAGAAGGGCTTGCATTTCTGTTTTAAAATCTTGAAGGGCCTTTTCGCAAAACGCGCTCAGCCCATTTAAGCACTCTTGAGCCATTATGAGCAGCCTATAGTGGTTCTTTTTCGCTGAAAGCCATTGCAATAAAGTCAGTTTCGAATCTGTCTGACTATCTTCACTAGGTGCTGCTTCATTTGCATCTTCCCCAGCTCCCGATGTTAACGCAAGTTGATTTGTCTCACCACTTCGTCGGATCATTGACATATTTTGTTGGGAGTATGAAAACAATTCGTCGTTTTCTAAATATTCATCAAAACCTTGAAATCCACCCTCAGCATTTTCTATTAGACCTGGCAAAATTGGTATTTGAGCTAACTTCTCTAGGTCACCAGTGAATTTATTTAATAATTCTGTGTATCCTTCACGTTTTTGAAAATGATTTTCGAAAGATTTGTAAAAAATTTCGGCACGCTGTCGAAATTCCTCTGTTAGATCTTCCATATTTGCGATAACAGCGGCCCATCCCTGCTGTTGTAGGTGTTGCTCTAAAACTAATTGTGCACAGATATTTTCTTCGTCACGGGCTAATTCGTGTAAGTGTGCTGCTAGGCGGGCACGTTCTGATACCGTCGAATATGTGGCGGGTAGGGATAAACAATGATCCACTTGTTCGCGTAGGTCTATATCTGGAAATGAAAAATAATATGGTTCTTAATAATTCTAAAATTTATTTGAATTTATTGTTTATTTAAGGCCTTAGAACATCGGGGACTAGAAATGTTTGAGCGACCGAAAATAGGGGTCAATTTTGAATGCAAATTGTTAAACTGTTAATAAATATAGATTTTGTCCTTCTAAACGTTTTATTGAACTTTGGAAATAGTAAAATATATGGGGTATTTTACCACCAATAAGAAAGACACATTTGATCTGCATTCTTGCATTACTTAAAAATTAGTTCAGAAAAGTTATTGTCTATTTCTAATTCTATTTCTAGATAAAAATATTGTCGAAATGGTCCAACTGCTTGTTGATAATATACAAAATCGTATCACGACTACAGAAACGATTCGACAACGATATAAATCCTAATAAGCCAAGACGTTAATCTTGTTAAATTTAATTTTGAATGACATTTTGTTTTACTATAATCACATTTTCCCCTTTTTGATTCTTAATTAAATGAATAATGGAAGGTTAACCCTTTTAGGCAAGTAACAAACGCTCAGTATCACAGCTAAAGAGAGAGAAAAAGTTTGATTGAAATTTCCATAATTAATTTTTCATTATTTTTTTTTTTTTTTGCTTTAAAAAAATAAAACAAAATTCAATTAGATCAGCTTCTGTTCAATTATTCTAAAAGAGAAAGCTATCTGGGTCCGGTCCTCATTATTACATTTAAAGCGGCAGTGGAAATCTGCTGCCATGCCGAGTTAGAAAAAGTGAAAAAGGCGAAAAACCATTATAAAAATGAGCAAAAACGAAATAGAAAGAAAAGAAAAAAAAAATATATATATATAGCAGCCTTGAAAACTAAATCGGGGACAGAATAGCATTTAATTTGCGTAATAATTAGGGTCTGCTTTGTTTTCTGTCACTGTACATTCATTTTCGTAATTTGCTTTTGATCTGAATATGATTTTTATTCCACCAGTGAATGGAGAGATTTTTGTGAATAACTGCCAACAACAGAAATTGCCAAATAAAAAATAGGGCAAATTAAATATACGCAAAGAAAGAATGATTGTGTCACCTCAAATGGAATAATTAGTTAAAGTACTATACGTAAAATCTATAAAAACTGAAAATTATTTTTTGATTGGTACAGAGAGTTCCATTTAAAATTTCATATATTTCTTTTAATAGTAGGAAGTATTGTGGGGTTAAGTCTCTAAAATATTAATGTTATCATTAGCATATGTATGTAGTTTTAAACAGGAAAAATATTGCTTAGATGGAAAATATTCTCTTCGATCATGACGGCATAAGCGATACACCTGGCAGTAGGAAGCGGTTCCGCGTCGTGCCTCCGACTGTATGGCTCTAATTAGCAATTACAAGAAGGCGGGCACAAAATGCTAAATTAAAACCAAACCAAGGAGAAAAGTAAAAATATCAAGTCGCTTCCCGTATCTAATGATATTGACTTTCTCCTTTTGCGTGCTCCAGTTTATACCGTCAATAAATGCAAAATGCAACGTCGCCTTTGCTTGGTGTAAGTCTCAGGTTTTGCCTTCAAAATTACAACCTGCACCGGGTAAGATGCACCTTACTATTTATGAGATACAAAGGCACGTTGAATGGGTGAACGGTACATACGCTTTTGAGAGTGCCGTGTAATTAAGATGTAGTCGTAATGACGGTCTCCATTAATGAAGTTGTTGCACCTTTCGTTACTTTGAGCAGGAAACCGTCTCCGAAATTATTATTTGCCCATAATCCCAGCAGAGGAGGAATGGAAGACATGGGCTTAGGGCTTTTGCAATTATGAATGCTTAAAGCCGTAAACAACATCAAAAGAATTTCTTTGAGTATTCATACAATCCAAATAGCCTAATTAGGAGCGAAGACATACCTTTAATCCCCTTTATCTCAATTTTTTTTCCTTTTAAGCTCGCATTAAATAAAATTTTCACGTTTCTTGCCGCCCTCAATTTGTGTCTTCTCATCAATTTCCATGCTCTGTGGGAGTTGAATTTTCTATGTACCTAACTTTTACGAAAATTGTTTTGTTTTTAATGGACCAAAAATGGAATTTGCCTTGTATGGGGCTCGGAGAGAATTTACTTTTTTTTTTTGATTTACACAAGATTTACGTACATACACATAATCTCGTTCGTGCTTTATCACAAATCTCTGACTAAATATAGAAATTTCTCCATTAAAATCCTTCAAGGCTCTGACAAATGTTGTCGGTGTTCTATGAAGAAAATCATTTTTCACGGAATTTATATTCATTAAAAAAAAATTATTATTGTCAGTCGTCAAGATTTGCTCGCATCATGAGTTATATGGAAAATATCTGTACAAACATATTTTTACTGGCAGAGGGATAATCCTAATTTACTTTAATAATTGCTGTGGAAGATTTATGTCATCATAAAACGAATTATTTTAATTGCAAGTGATTAATATGTCTCGTTTTTATTCTTAGCTGCATGCAAGAAAACAAATATTGTACTCGTCTACTAAATAGAATAATTTTACAATTTATAATTTTTCTTTTGAATAAAAGTGCTGTACAAGAAAAATCTAGTTGGGGAATTCTTGTTGTATATTGTCATAAATTTTTTAAAAGCGAACAAACAAAGGCACACATTTAAGTTCAGCAAAATTCAACTCCACAGACTACTGCACTGAATTATGTAATTTTTCAGTTAAGCGTTTATGAACTAAAACTTTATTAATACTTTGACGCACATGATTTTAATTCAGCTATTAGTTTAAAAGTTGAATGGACGTCTATAGCCGTTATTTACGTCAACGTGTTAAGTACGTACATCTGGATTAATAAAATTCAATATTATTTTTATGTTTATACACAGATTTTGTTAAGTTTCGGTAGTTAACTACTCAATTTAGTATAAGAAAAGCAATAAAATGGAATTCCACAAGGATACAATCTTTGTCCACTTTTGTTATTTTGTATGCATAAAAATTAAACTAAAATATTCAATAATACTATTTGAATTAAACTAAAATATGCACATTGACTTTATTTCAATACTCCAAAAGGCAAAACCCAACATAATGTCCATTGAAGGAGAAAATGAAATATTCAATCAATTGAAAACGTTCCGGATATGAATGCCATTGCCATTAGATCCCTGCATAATCAGACTGTATTGTGTCTAAGATTTCTTGCTTACATAAAAAACCAAAATAGAATCCTTCCAAGGTCAAATCAATTTAAATTCTATCATCAAAACACCCTCCGTAACCAATTTTATGACTTTCTCGAAGGGCTCAAAAAGAATAATTTTACTGCGGCTTTCGCCTACAGAGCTGTATTTGATTAGAATTCAATTTGAGATCATATAAAGTATAAGCAGCTTTCCTTCACAGATTCCCCCTATTATTATATTTTTCCTTTTTTCGGGCAACAATATTAAATCTTGAAAATAGAAATAAAAGCTATTATGCGGTGTCTGTAATTTTTGAAAACACGACACCCTCGTCATCGTTGAAGAAATCCTTTTCTTTCAAATCTGTAGATGCTTTCTGATATCTGCTTTAATGCCTATATAAAAGTTCCCACGAGTTTTATTTTTACAACTTTTGAAGGAATGACGGTGAAGAGAGCACAAAACAGATTTATTTGTCAGAAAAACTTTTTGGTTAGCATCTCTGAATATGACCGATTCCCCGGTCTTTATCGTAAACTCTTAACATTAAAAGCCCCTTCCGCTCATCAGCATAACTTTTGGGTACTTAAAGGCGCTTATACATAATAAGTTTATAGCATGAATGAAATAAGCATTACTTACTTCCAACAAGCAATGAAATTTCTACGTGCTACAGTATCTTTGCGTAAAAATAAATACGTACAATAAAAAAGTATACACAAGTAGCCGTCTATCATAACGTATTGCAATTCTTATTGAATTTATGCTTTTTTGGCTAATATTCCGTATATTTAGCGTTTCATAAAAGCCCAATCTTCAAACAGAAGCATTTTATGGCAGCTTAACTCAAATTTATGGCAGCTGATTTGAAAAAAAAATAAATATAGATCATTTACAAATGTATGATTTTGTTATGCAAATTAAAAAAATTCCAGAGCATCGACAAAAATAAACTAAAACAATTTAAAAGAGAAGTGGACGTGTCTCAAAATGACCTTTTCAAAACTGAAATATATATTTAAATATAAATAAACCAATAAGAGTAAATAAAAATAATAAATAAAACACAAAAACAAAATTAAAAAACTTATCTGGAGGTTTAAACGTACTTTTTGACTCAATCCAATCTTCTTGGAGTATGTTTTTCGTAACATTGCAAACGTATCCTTTCTTTTGTATATCTTTTTGTTGATCTTTGTCTGTAACAAAACATCACAAATATTATAAAATAGCTTCTGGAAATTTATTAGGTTTGTTTTAATGTTTTGTTTTATTATGATATTTTCTTGTATTCTACTTTTTTTTCTAATTTATGATACATTTTATTTATTTTACAAAAAAACAAAAACAAAAAACAAATAGCTACTACAACCAATTCTTTAATGAATTGCTAAAATGGTAAAAGAAGATATCTTTAGCATTTTAGAGCCGGTTGGCAGAAATAACAATTTTCGTTTGTATAAATTACCAGCGTATTTTCTTTCAGAAACTCAATTTCTAGATAATTTTCTGATAAAGTTAAAAGGTCAATGGTGTCTTCTCTTTTTCGATTAATTCAAATTAGGTGCGTTAAACTTAATAATTTGAAAAATCAGTTTTATTTTACTTTTTAGTAGAAGGTCATCAGACTAAAAATATCACAGAGTTACAGTTTGTTTGACGATTTAGAAAATAATTAATTTACAACTTAGCTGAATGGCTGATCAAATTGCTTAGAACTTACTAATTCAATTTTATTTTTTTCTAAAATTAGAAGTTCTACATATCCCACAGTTGAACTAGTTTTCTTATTCTGAAGTACTAGACACATAGGAACTTTAAATCCACTAATTAAACGATAACGAAAATTAGGATAAGTAAACAAAAAAAAGTAGTAATATAATGATCCTATAATTCACTGAATATTACATAAGTTAGAGATTATATTCCAGAAAAATTTCAGTAGCTTTTTCAATTCTAAGAAAATCTAGAAATAGAGAAATTTATACTAAACAAATTTCTGATCAATATAAAGATTGATGAAAGTAGAAAAAAGTTATAAATGTTTGAAATGACTTGGAAATCCCTGAGGTATCGTAATAGTAGAAGTAAATAATATGTGGAAGATTTTTAACTTGAATAATACTGAATATGATATTTGATAACTTTTCAAATGTGTATTGTTACTAATTAAACTAACAATAAAATCATGACGATAGGACTGAATTAATGAAAATAATACTTCGGCTTATATATTGCTGATAGTACACTACCGATTTGAGTCTAGTCTAGTCTCCTGAAATAAACCGCGAGGGAGTTGAATTGTAGGTGAAGTAGCCATTGCACCCACCCGCGTACAATCAAATTTGCATAATTATCTTTTGTGTCCGCTGGTTTCGATTGTTTTCGTGAATTAATTGCGGTGCGGATTTTTGTTCGACAAACAAACGCTTGGTGGTCTTCGCTGAACCGTATAAACGACGGTGCTGAGAGGTGCCCCCGTAGCTAATCTCGGACAACCAATCGTCCAGAGGTCAGCGGCGAAAATGCAAATTTTTTTTCTGGTGACCGCGACAAGTGTCGCGTTTGCATGCATCGCGCTTAATATCCCGCTGCACCGGTGTTCGTTCACCTTTCCGGCGATTATCAGATTTATGAATCAACTCGAGCTCATCTGACGACAATTGCAGTGGTCGCGACGTGGTGCTCGCTAGACCTAGAAAAACGGCCGGACCGAGATGCGGTGGTTTTCACGGCGACGGCGACCGTCACCTTATCATCATCATTTGCCCACGGAGATGTCGTCTCGTCTCGCTGGACCAGTTCTCCTCTTCCGCGTAACTGTTTGATAACACACGTTTCTACATAATACATATATCAGGTTTGGTCGGATCATTTACTATCCGCATGATAAGTACCCTCCGAGGGACGCAAATGTCCGCATATACCCGAGAATGGTCCAGCTGACCGCGGGAGTCTCTCAGTCTCTACCGCATGGATCACAGCTCATCGCCTCCTTAATCTTGATCTGAGTTTTCTAAATTTATGCGACACTCTCGGACATTACCCTTTTCATGGATTCCCACCGGCTGTGACTGTGTCCAGGAACACGTAGCCCCCTCAACGAATAGTCACTCCAAATATTTGTTAAGACCGAGATGATTGTCGTTTCCATGATCTTATGATCCCATTACACACTCAGGCGATACGAGTTTCCTTGAGAAAATTTCTTCCCTTCTCCTCGAGGGGAAGACCTCTCAGCTCACAATAACTTCAGTCACCGCCAGAAGAATGCTATCAACTTCTAGGGCTCTGCAAAACTTCCCTTGTATGATGGGGAGGAATATGTTAAGCTCCTCGAAACAAGTCCCTGGAAATAGTTGGCGTCACCGGCAGTGTATAAAAGGGCCCAGTTTCATTTTTCCTTATTTTTCTTTCATTGCGTCGGAGGAGTAGGAGCTGCACACGAGTGGAAAGAGTTTGTTGCATGACCTCAGATAATTGATTGTGCTGGCTTCCTCTGTATTTACGCAAGGGATTAGTTCCAGGAGTTGTTCTGCTTTTATCTACTGCTGGAGTAGATTCCAGGTGAAAATAATGAATTCGATGCCTCCTGATCTCTTCGAAGAAGGCGCTCAAGAGTGACCCAATTGTTTCATTATTAATTGAAAATACTGCGCTTGTATAATTGGTATCGTTCAAGAAGTACATATGTATGTAGAAATACCCATATGACATCGTAATGTCCAGGAAGGTTCAAGGCTAAAATCCCTCAAGGTTTTTTTAACTGCCTCATACATTATATCTCTCAAGGTCTTTCCCGCCAAATAAAATATTTACAATATTTTCCTCTTCACTCATTTTTCTGCGGACATGTAATTTCGTTTTTAATTTCTGATATAGAACATGAACATCGACATGAAGATCGATGTAAGGTTTTTCTTTCGATATTAATTTTAGAAAAATATATCAAAATATCAATTATATAGCTAATATAAAACGTATAGGAGCTTCTGGTGAAATGGAGTTAAGAGTAGAGGACTTATGTTAACCCTTCACGTGAATGCTATCATGTTTCAGACACATTGGGTATGACATGCCCTAAAAATGTGCAATCATTTGTATTTCTAGAAACCGTCGAAAAATTAAGACTTTCAAAGACATTAAAGAAGAATTTAAGAAACTTTGATAGATGAACTTTTAAGAGGCTTACTAAGTTAAAGAAAAATCGGTTTACAATTTGTTTAAAAATATTTCTAAAGTTTTATAACTCTTTCAGATTTTTCCCTCAAGCCTTCTTAAGATGTGCACCGGTGTAGAACGTAGTCCGCCGTACTTGACCGAAAACCTCAATATTGACGACTGCTGCAACTGCATCGACGCATGCAAATTGAATGTTCACAGAGAAAATGTTCAAATATTTGCTTTTCAATTATTCATAAGCGGCGAACGAAATTACTGACTCTATAGCTTTGCGGGCTTGGGGCCAATTTGAGGTGTAGCACTTCCCATCAATGTTCTCTAGAAATCTGACGAGAGGAGGAAATTCAGCGTGTCGTAGTCAACGAAGCCCCATAGTCCCACCATTTTCATGAACAATAACATTTTTAAAGTTCATTTCAGTTCAGCAGCTTCCCGTTCCCGGGGATGGAGCATAAGCACTTAAAAGTGAAATGAATTTTGAAGTGCTACTTCGCTCGTAATCTCAATGGATTGCTTCGTAATCCGCTTTAATTCTGCGACGACGGTAGTATTACGTAATACAGTCAGCAAGGTGTAGCGCAATCTTTTGTACTTCTACCTCGGTAAGTGTGCTGATTTCTCTCTCAATCTTTGACGCTTTTCGATATTCCCTCCCAGAAAAATCTTTATTTATCTTTCTTTCGAGTAGCTAACTTTGGTACTGCTCAATATGTATGACGGGTAATTCAGTTGGGAAATTGAAAAAATTGTTCAAACAAACTCGAGTTCAAAAAAATAACTCCCAAATAGAAACACTGAACTGATCAATATTTGATAATAATTAACACAGTTATCTCCCCAAAAGTTTATGAGTAGAACTTGTGCCCAAATGGAAACATGAATATTTAATGGGTTTCATATTTAAACAATGCTTAAATCGTTTTTCAGCCCTTTAGGGAGCTCGTTATAAAATAGAAACGAATTGCAATTTAAATTTACTTTATTAGCATAACATAGTCCAGTAACGAGGCCGTACTTTGCAGTTATAAAAGGTGATATGTTTACGTACTATTAAACGATATCTAATTTACTTTTCCCAATTTTATGGCGGGCTTTACAAACATTAACACTATTTCATAACTCTTATTATGATTTCTGAACCAATGAAAACGACAATGCCCGACATCATTTTTAGTTTATTAGTTTAATTTCATAACTTTTTGGAAGGGCAACAATTCTACATGCATTTTCTATTATGGATAATATCCATAATGAAATTACATATTTTTCTGACAAACTAAATCTTCCTCTGTTTCTTTTAAATCCGAATGTAGATTTCTTGTAACAATAAAATGAATTTAGAAAATTTCATATGTAAATATTTTAAGAACAAATTCTCTAACGAAATGATATGGCTTGTATCTCTAAAAATTTGTTTAAATTCTAGAAAATATTAAAATACAATATAAGAAAAACTAAACGCTCCTTGACATATTCTTTGTAAGTTTGTTAAAAATTCCTTCTCTAAATCATAAAATGCTGAATTTCCTTGTACATATTTTTCTCAGAAATGCAAATATTCTTTTATGTGAATCGAAAATAGTTAAGAAACCTGTTGGTGAACCGATCTAACAACCTTTTAAACAATATAACAAAATTTAGGAAGGAGAAAAAGGAATGCACAAACAAAAACGCTTTATTTATTTCCAACCCTTATTTGCGTAACGTAAGCATCCCCTAAAAATACTCGCTATAGAGAAACCTGAAATTTAAACATGACAGAGCCCGGCAATTTCGATGAATATTGAATGGAGTTGTAGCCGCAAGGTAAGAAACAAAGGTGAAAGGTACACATTTCTTCCTTGCTCAATTTGTGTTCGAAATTTCCATACATTTCCTATGTTGCCGGCCACCAAAAGTATGTACATATATATATATATATAAATAATTTTCAAGGGAATGACTCGGTTAAATATTTTCTTCGGTGATGTAGCTCCCATTTTTTCTTCAACTTCTATTTTTGCTGGCAGTAACAAAACTTTTTTCGGTCTCGGTGTGTGTGTTTAATGTAAACCATCTAACAAAACCTGACTTACCACCGAAAGTCAATTAAAACCCCACGTACCGCACACTGCGGAAACGTGTTAATTATGTGAGATCAGCGCTAGTAAAAAGAGCAAAATAATTAGAAAAAACAATTAAACTTTGCCGGTAGGCGCGTAATAGAAGGTGGCTGTTGAAATAATTTGAAAAGAAGCAAATAGTCGAAGAGTGAAAGCGCTAAGAAACCAATCGAACGTAAGACCTATCTGGGTCAATCAATACTCGTGGCAATTCGCAGATTACCCTAATTTGAAGTAATTGAGAAGCTTCTAAGAATTACAGAAAATTGCGATGTTTGAAACAATCGAAATGTGATATATAATCCAAATTATACCAATCCATGGGTTTCAATCGGTATCTCATATGTATTTAAAAATCAAAATAGAATTCAAGAAAGTTCAGATAGTTCGAAAAGGAAATTATAAATATAAATCTTTTGATGAGAATGTAGCCTGCAAAGTTCTATTTTAGAATTTAGAGTACCAAAAATCTCTATTCATGAATAAAGAAATGATTTAAGAAGGTTTTCATTTAACTAATATAGTTTAATATAGTTTCAAAAATTATACAAGACAAACAATATTGGTGGCAATGAGTTAATAATTTTATTCGACATTAAGTCTTCATATAATTTGGACAGTGAATCCTCAAAAGGCCCCACTATCGCGGTTTGACTTAAAGGACACTAAAGGTATGCGATTTTCAATGCTACTCACATTGCTCATAAATTTTTTTAAAATATATTTATTTATAAATACTAAACGAGAGAAATTTTGGTATGGGTATTCCACACCCAGTATATAAACCGAATCTATCAGATAAATAAATAATTTTTATATCAGACTTTATAATATCCAAGAATTTAACCTACAATTTTTGGATTTGCGCTCCGATGCTCTAATCGCTGAGTTACCATGACCAGTAATTGATGTCTAGGATGTCATTTTTATTTATGATAAGAATACGTTTAAATTTCGCGGATTTGTTTTAATTTAAATTATTGGATAAATTTCGATATTCGAATTGAATTGTGCTATATAACTGGAATTTCTTCACACACCCCTACAAAAAAAAAAAAAAAACAAGTCTTAAATTCTAGACCCCTTACGTTTTGTCATTTTGAACGCAAATGAGGCGAGGTTAGGCTAAAGCAGGTCTGCAAGGTACTCACCCGGTTCTATACTAGGCCATGGCGCTGGCTTGTCTCCCACGCAGAACATGTAGATAGGATTTGTGTCGGTTCCAGCCGAGTAGCTGCAAACAAGCGTATTAGGGGCTAAGACTTCACCTCCGCTGACGAGCAGAACAACGTCCGACGCGGGCAGTCCGTGGTTCCGCTCGATAAGCTCCTTCAAGTGTTCGACACTGCAAGTGTACATAAACGGAAAAATCAATTTTGATGCAAATGCGAGAAATATTGAAATATCTAAAAAATCGTAAAAATTTTCTCAGCAAGGAAGGCAGCAGGCGTTGTTGATACTACGGTCATGAAATATTCAATGGGAGTCATCTCGTTTCAGCCACGCGGCGAAGCCCTTAGCACGGGCAACTAGAGGCCAGAGTGTGCATAATTTAAGGAACACCCTGTTTGCGTATTTGTTAACGACATCTAAAATTCAAATGATTCAGCTGAGCCGGGATTGATCCGGACATTTTGTCGCTTTACGGTGGTTGAAAAACTTTTTGGAGCCTCTTCAAATTGCCGGGGACAGTTTTCACTGAAAGTTTCAAAGGTTTTATGGTGGGAAATTTTATGACGACAACGACGACTATGGCCTTTCGAAACTTTTCTGGATGAATTACTTGGCATTTTTGGGACGGGGAAATGGACAAATGCGTTCTTACAACAGCGATGATGGGAAAAGGAAAATCACATGAGTTGAGCTGATGGCTCCTTTGGAAGGTAATGAACACGAGGGTAAGAAGCCTTAGGATCAACATGGGAGGAATTTACAAGAAATATGAGTGTTATGCGCCACCAAGGACGACTTTTGTAGAAAAGTTTTTATTTAATTATTTAGCACACTTTTGCGCAACAGACGCTGTAGGACTCGAATGATACTTTTGTTATATCTTCCTACGTAAGAATGCTAAGTGAAGGACTATGAAACTCTTGAAAACAATTTTCTTAAGCTTAGATTTTCTGAATTAAAAAAAATCAAAATTCTAAAGATTCAAGTTCGTTTAAAGTTATAATTGATTTTATGAACAAATCATTCAGAGAATGAGGAAACCTTTAAATTTCTTTGTATTAAAACATTAATTTCTCTAAGAAAGCTAAGACCCTTTATTATAATTTAAAATTGAGCCTGCTCTTTTAGGTTTTTAGCAGGAAAAGGTATTTTTAATTCTTATGATAAAAGATAAAATAAATAAAACTTGCTTTTGTTTCACGCAGGAGCTCAGATTGCTAATTTAGGTACACGGTTCAAACTTTATCAGAGTATAAAAGACAGACAAACAAACAGACTAACATAGCAATTTGTTTTACAATCGATCATGTTTTACGATTTACGCTTTTTTTATGTTTAAATTTTGCTTGTATTTGATGTAGTTTTCTTTTTAGGAAAGACGATTTTTGTAATATGGATGTAGAATTCATAATCTTTAGTATGTGTTAACAAAATTACGTCACTTTAGGCTAAATCTATTTTCGAATTACTAACATATATGGTTTAAGCTATTTAAACCAATATATTAATCCTGCTATATATTTTTTTATGAAATTCAGTAAACTAACTTGAACATGTAAACACGACCAAACGTGAAAAACAACTCTCATCAAGTCGCGTTCCTTCGAAATATGTAATTAGTTGAAGCATAGTATGTCTCGGTAGTGAAATGTTGCGGCTTCTCGATCAAAAACCTCGAGAACTTTGTTAAATATTCAAAATTGCCCAACATAAACAAGGTCATATTACGCCACTTTGTGGAGAGTATAAAGAGCTCTCGAAGGCGGCAAAATTCATCGGGAAGGTGTAACACGAGGAGGCGGAGCCCATTGCCGCACCTCGCCAGAATATGAGCTGTTAAGGTTTCATTAAAAAGAAAGAAGACGCAAAGGAAATTGGTAGTAATCTGGGGAGATTTCTTTTCCGTGGTATTAATGCTGGAGTTGGTTGTTGTTGCTGTTTATGTTTAAATTGTTGCCACTCGCCGCTGCGAAGACCTTGGGAGTTGATAAAAATGTAAACATGCAATAGTGGGCTATTGCTAAGTTTTTTTCCTCAGAATTGTTTTAATCAGTGACTGAATTACCGACAATTGTTTTGCTTTTTAAGAATGTGCTCAGAGCAATTGCTGGTGTAAGAAAAGTTTTGTTCTTGATTCTTGCACCGTTAGATTAACACCTTTTGATTACATAAGAGAATTCATTGGTTGGTGTATCTGTTTGCTCGTTTGTTAATTTTAATAAACATCTCGTGTTTCGAACGCATTTCTTTCGCAGCTCATGTTTTTTTCGTGCTTTAATTAAATCTCTTTTTTACACTTCAAATTGTCTTAATAATTCTCATCTGTTGTAAAAACATCTCATATTACTTTACTGACTACAATGTTCTATATATGAATAATTCAATGGTTTTTTCTTTAAAACTTTTACCTTAGAAAGTTATGTGTTTCGAAATTATCCTTCACTTTTCTGGGGAGAATCCAAAACATTTTCAGAATAAAAAAAAATATCCTATGTCATACCAGATAAAGTACTTTATCTTCCAGAGAAACCCCAATCAAAATTGGTTTAGCCGATTTCTAGACTAGCTCGGTCAAACAGACATAATTGGTAATTATTTTGAAAACCCTAACAGACAGTTTTCTGATAGTTGACTGTTGTTGTTATTTCTAGTTTGTAAAGCAATCTATAAAAGTTATTGAATTCCGTAAACCCTCGTATAATTCAAAATATGTAGCGCTCATTATTGACCGTGGATTGCCCTTTTCAGTTAAACTGAGTGGGGCGCATGTGCAGAATACTTAAGCCGAGTTCAAATCACTTCCGCTTATTTCATAGTATCAGCGGGTGGTAATGGCGGTACGACAATGAGCCGCCAATTGCCCATTTGAATGTTCCCCAGCAAAATCATAAAAATTTTCCCGCTAATGATAGTTATGTATGATATGCTCGGGGCAAGAGGTGCTATAGCAAACAATTGTCGCTCCGGCGCTGTTCTGATTTCGCATGCAGCGCTCGAAGGCCAGGCCGCAACGCAATCGCGCGGTAATCAACAGCAGCGTCCAGTTTTCAATGCAACAATTATAAATTATACCTGGGAAATGGCATAGTACAAAACTTTGAAGCTAGAAGAAAAAAAAAAAATTAAAAATACAAAACCACAAGTCGAAGTGACTGGCACTCCAAGTAAACTTGAGGTGTACGCGAAATTGCTTACTTTTAAATGGAGCTCCGAGAGCGTCTAGCTTTAGACGGGGCTCCGAATCGGCGCCGGAGTGTCTTCCAAGTATCAGAAACGAACTTTGCTGACGCGGCTTGTTAGGGGTTCAACATCGAATCATCAGATTTACTCTTTTGTAATTGCGTAACCGTGCAAAAGGGGCAAAAACTTGTTTTTTAAATTGTTCCAGTGATTACTTTGGAACTTACCTAGAAACGGTAGCCAGGTACCTGCGAATGAATCAATTGAAAATGCGTTCTTCTGACGTCAAGCGTTAGGCACACATGAACATATGAGAACAATGGTTCCAATCATAGTGCGCAATTTAACCACTGATTAATCACAGCCTGGCTGGTTCCATTAATAATTTAGACTAAATAGTTGCAGGCCTCCCCCCGCACTTGTGGGGGATTTGCATAAAACGCGAACGGACAGAAAAAAAAACAAATCGCTGGTTGTGTCTTAACGCCCCTCTTTTCCGAACTCTCCTTCATATGTTTGATGGAGATGGAGATTACTCAGTCAACTATTTTTTAGTCAGATAACCTCGGAAAAAACTTGATTTCAGCTAAATGCAGAGGTAAAATGAGTGAAACTACAATTTTGTTTTCCATATTCAGCGTTTTCACTCTCTATAAAGAAGGAAATATACAAAAATCACATATCACGTATTTTCTACATTGACTTGATTTTTGAATTCTGTATCGCGAAATTATTCGAGCTTTTAATGTATTTTTAGCACCACACTTATCATAAAGCTCCCATTTCCACTTTTGGTGGAATTTGCGTGTGTTGTGGACATAAAGGCACAAAGTTCGTTCGTTCGGATTTTCAGGTTTATCTGTGCTGAATCATCTGAATCACCTGATGATAGCTGACCGGTAGAGTTATGCAAAAATAAATAAAGAAATTCAATAAATATGTTGTTGTTTTTTTTTCATTATTATTTTTTGATTTAGATACTCCATTCACACTATGCCCAAGGCAGTTTTGTGGTTTTAATAAAATTAAAACATTTTATGGACTAACTATAAATAGCTCTTTTGATGATATTAAGAGAATTTATTTTGTTTGCCCGTATGGTAAATGGTTAATAAGGGTCAAGTTTTAATAGCCTAAAAAAAATGCTTTATTTTAGCCAAATATCTATGTATTATTTTTGAAAGAGACTTTCTAAAATTTGTATCATATTAATTATTTTAAATATGGATCGGTTGATTAATATTTGTTTTTTCATTATTAGTATGATAAGTAGTTTAGCAAAAATACCACCTCCTTCTGACCATTTTATTTGGCTAAGTGCTTGATGCTTTCATGGTAACATCTTTTTCTTTTCAAATACATTTCGAATGACTAAATATTTTAATTTTAAGTTTGACTTTAAGCTAACGATTTAAAGGCAAACAAACATTTCACAATAAAATAGTAGATGTTTTAAATTATATTCCTAATATGATATAAGAAGATATCAAGGTACTTTTTGGAAAACAAAAAAAAACCTTATCATCAAAATATGTCCCGAGTCGTATGACTAAAAATAGCAAACATCAGCCAGTTGTTTTCTCAATGTTTTGTTTTACTTAGAAATTTTGTAAAACAAAACACATACAGAGTGACGAAATTGATAACATGTACTTTGTACAGTATAGAAATCAATAAAATACTGAATATCGATCAAAAGAAATGAATTTTTCTCCCTCGCTCCGACTAAACAATAGTAAACAACATCACCGCATAAAAGACCGCGAACTGGAAGGTCGAAGAGCTGAAAAATTATGAGAATAAATAAATTTATTTATTTTTTTTTCGGTAACTCCACGGACAAAAGCTTCCACAAGGTGACAAAATTCGTGGAATTCCTCGCGACGCATTTGTCGCGATTGTGGCGTCTTATCACCTCTCGTCATAAACAAATCAATTTTTTTTTTCTTCTGTGATTCGTATTTAATCTTTACCGTGCGATTTGGCAGGCTTCTGTCTGTTGAGTCTCGCCGAACGATAGTTCGCCGTCTGATAAGAGCACTTGTCTTAAACTTTGTCATGCTGCACTGAGTGGGAGTTATCTCACTGAGCCCCAGGGATTTAACATAATTTTGATAGTCGCATATTAAATCCGCAGACTGTTGACAAAACAGGGCAAAGGCGACGCAAAGCAATTCGTCACAGATACGCCTTAGTTGATTTTCTTGGGTTCGGTTCCGATTAAGCGCCTGTTTTCCCTCGTGCGTCCCTCGAGCGATGGTTTTATGTAACTAAAGAGTGAACGGCGAAAATTATCTGGACTAGAACTGGCTTTGGGGCTGCTTCTTGCATCACTTTTGATTAATGTGGGCCTTCTTGACTGCCTGTCTGAGTTACTCACTTCTCGTGTGCAGAAAATTACTTTCGGCAAATAAAATTGAACGTATTCTTTTTTATAGGGCTATGATGGAAAAGCATTCGAGAGATAGATCCATTAAAATATAAGTCAGCCAGAATCCTTGAAAATGTGGAATTTCTTGTTCTATTGAGCGCACTTCTCATAATTACCCAATCGCCTTGAGCTTCTGTAGGAAATTTGTATTAAATTAGTTCATTAGTACGGGGGATAATGGATTGCAAACCTTCATTTGTTCATTGTTATCTTATGGTATCGCCTTTTAAGCCTTTTGATATTTGTGTAGGAAACAATTTTCAGAAATTTGGAATATCTTCTGCTGAATAGGTACGAGAATTTTGTTAAGTAATAGGCTTTTTCAAACAAAACATATTCTGTTACGTCGGTACATCTTTCCTTGATATATGGTATAAATTTAAGTGCGATCTGTCGATTAGTTCGTTTACAGCAGGTGTTTATGTGAAATCACCTCAAGTGCTTTTGGCGACTTTTAATATGATAAAATTATTAAACATCGAGTTTCATGTATTGAGGCGTTTAAAATGATGCAGAAGCTCATGGGCTTATGTGTAGGAAATAGGCAGTGGTACAAAGCATCGTCCTGGGCGCCCATCAACATCAAATACTGAAGAAAAAGTTGACGACCGTCATGTAACTAAGAGAAAGATTGCTTGAATATCTGAAACGGATCCCTTCACCACATTTTGCACGATGTTTTGAGCATGAGATGCAGTTACTGCTCGATTTTTTGCAAAAAGAGGACCGGAAAATAGTCTCTGAACAAAAATCAAAGTTATGCTACCTGTTTTCTTTGATTAACGCGGTGTTGTTCCACAACGAGGGACAGACAGCCAATAGAGAATATTGTTTAGGCGTAATGCGGCGTTTGCGCGAGTCTAAGAAGAGGTCAGCTTTATGGAAGGACAACAATTGGATTCTCCACAATGACAATGCCCCATCGCACACTGCTCTTACTATTTTTTTACCAAACACGGTACAAATGTTATCGCTGAGGCATTCATTCTGAGGTATTCATCAGATTTTGCCCCGTATGACTTTTTCTTGTTCCCCAAACTCAAATTACCTCGTAGGAAACGTTCTAATTTGATTGAATCTGTAAAAGAGAATTCGCTTAAGGAACTAAAGACGATTTCTGCACGGGTCTACAAAAAGTAATGAAGGATTGCGTTAAGCGTTGGCATATGTACATCGCTTCGAAAGGACCTAAAATAAATGTTGATTAAAAATTAAAAATGTTTTATAGACAAAACCCGGGTATTTATTGAGCGGAAGATACTATAAAAATTGCAACAAATTGAATAAAATTGCATTGCATTTATAAGGTCACATCAACAACTTCTTTTAATCATTTTCAGGTAGTTTTCATATGAAACTTTTTCCTATATATTCACTAAGACAATATCTCGGTTAAGTTCGTTAATAGGATGAATTAGTAAGTGAAGGGAGAGGCAATAGGGGCTACGTTTACTTCAGTGAAGATATTTGGATCCGATATTTCTCATGTCGCTTAATCGCTATTGACTAAATTTGGTGGGTATATTCACAAGATGTGTCTCTAAGTCGTGTCAACTGCAACCGTTTCCAAACATGATTTTATTACCCCTATATCTACCTCATTCCTTAATGGATTTTGATCAATTTTGCATATGAATTTATCAGCTCGATATCTAGGTTATTTTAAAATAATTTCTGGCTTTGGAGGACTTTCACTTCACCATATATGCTAATTTGCTGCCATACAAACCGTATATTTCTTAATTTTGATCAAACTAGGCAAAATATCCTCTATGGTAAAATCTCACCCTTTCTAAAAAAAAATTTCTTTGTTATCTTGTCACTTGTCCTCGAATTCGTTAGTGGTTCAAACTATCATTTTTGAATAATGATACTGGCTTGATATTTGGTTGAAACTGGTAAGAACATCTAATGAAATAGACAGAAAAGAACATTCTTCACTCTGTGGACTAATGTCCCAATTTTCAAATATTTTATTTTTTTGCCTCAATGAATTCAAAATTTAATCGAAGTAGTTTATCGCTTTCATCAATTGTTTGCATTTCTCAGATTGATTCACCTATGTAATTAATACATAAATAAAACTTGATCAGCATTTAATTTCGTGTTTTGAAGACCACATCAAAATCTACCTCTTCCTTCTGTCTGTTGCCGAAAGGTATTTTTTTTTCTTTTGTACTATCCTTACAATCCCGAACACGAAGAAGGTTATAGATGGAAAACTAATTGAGTATAATTTCAGTAATCAAGTTATCATTTTTTTTCTGTGCATGACTTACAACGTTTTAGGAAAAGCTTAATGCTAAAAATAGTAAGCCTGAAGGAAGGGATTGAAAGCAATTGAGAATTATCAATTAATTCGAAGCTATTTCCCAATAATAGAGGTAAATTCTTTTTAAATCAAGAAAATATTTTTCTAATTGAGCAAAATAAGGTTCACCTGATGAGTAAAGCGTCGTTACATCATTAAGACAAATTAAAAAGGTCAACCTAAAGGATCTTCGTAGTCGAGCGAAAAACCTGTTGAGCTTCAAATTCAGAAGACCTAATTTCGATTCCCCCAAACCTAAATATTTCTAAACATTAAATGGTTTTCTACACATTTTGGTGAAATCTTCTCTTACTGCCTCAGGATTATAAAAATGAATTGTTTGTAAAATATCTTTGATTTTCCCTTTATTACATTTTTCACCAGAAATAAATGACAATTCTTTATTTAATCTAAAAATACAATTGGTAAGACCTTCATAATTTTAAAATATTTTATTTTTAGAAATGCAATAATGCGTAATATCGCAGTATCTTTGTCCTATATTCATAAAATATAAAAACATGGAAAACATTTTAAAGAGATCGTCAAAATGAGTAACTTTTTATTAAAAAAAAAAAAAACCTTACAGATACTGCACTTTATCAACGACCGATATCGTCCCCCAGTATGCCCTCAAACTATATTGGAAATTTAATGCGTCTATCGACAACAATTTGCTCTAATTCAATTAAAATAACTTGGGGCCGCTTATCGCATTTGGTGGACAAAAGGAAGGAAAGCGCGTAGAATTGCGTCTTATGGTGGTCAGTGTCTCGTGCCCGACAACTTAGCATTTTAATGAGCGGGAAACTGGGCAATGGGGCCGTTGGACAGATTGAACTTCCACCCGCACCAGGAATAGATCTCTCCCAAAAAAAAAAATTAAATAAAAATAAATAGATAAATAAATTCAAAATACACGGAATGAGTGATGCTATGCTCACCTAGAAACACCCTGGTTCTCCGCCCCCGTCTCCTTCCCGCAAAACAAATTCAGAATATATTTTCAGTGAATCTTAGCGATTTTGTCAGCTGTTTTCGTTTACGTTTTTCCTCGTCAATGGCGCAGAACCGCAAGACCACGGAACATTTCACGTAAAAATCGACGTCGATCACTTGGCAAACGAGATCTGGGGGACTGCAGTGGGACAGGCCACGGTTGAACGACAAAAATAGATCACTAAAGTTCGTTCAACAGGCGAATTTTTCCGCTCAATGAAAATGAAGTCTGCTAAAATGGGGCCCCACTAGCGCTCCAGTGGCCTCTGCTCATTATCACCCTAGCGTTACCCAATTTGCAATCTTATCGCGTCTGGGCAATCAATGGGGATCGCAAACCACGTCGTCTGCAACAGCTTGGGGCGGCAGGTGACTTAAATAATAATCAAAAGGGCGACGAGCTTTGGTTAGCAATTAGCAACGACTAATACTTGCCATATTTTGATACAATTGCGCCTGGCGGGCTTTTAATAATCACCAGGCCCCTGATACAAAATACGAAACCCCCCGAGAGCCTTAAAGCTTAATCGAGCAGGTGATGGTCGATTGTGAGTTATGATCATTTGCATTTCATCACAAGTATCTCACTGCGTTCACAGTCAGTCTAGACCTGCGCTAATTTTGAAGAAAATGAATCACTTTTGGCTAAAAAGAACGACCGTCAAAACGATTTAGTCCGTAAACAATCTCAAAAGTTCGAAAAATTGATTTCTTTGTCAGCCAAATCGATTCGGAAACTTATCAAATATATGTATAAATTAAAAATTAGAAAAATTTAGAACTTATTGTCATATATGGGATAAAGGATAAAGAAATACTTCCCGTATATTTGATCTCTCAATCACGTTTTTCTCGAAACGACCTTTTACGACGTAGACTCGGAACATTTATTTCCTAAAATAATGTCTTTCTTAATTAATAAAAGCACTAAACGAAAGAAATGCGTAGAAAATGTTTTAAGAAAACTTTTTACTGACGCAATTATTTAAAAACTAAAAAATAAATTCAATTAGTTCTTGTTCATATTTTTCTCAAATTTTTTTGGTGAAAAAGAACAACCTCAGAGCAAATTGTTTACTTAAAACAAAAAAATACATTCGTCAGCCTTGGCAACCATTAACACAATTTTAAAATTCAATCGGTACCTGAAATCCAGAGTCCCTTCGGTAGATATTTACGAGTGAATTAAATCTTCTATTTTCACACTCTATCAACTTGTTTTGTCGCCATGGCTCTAATCCGGGACAAAAGTAAAATTCCTTAAAGGAGGGACGGACTATGTCGAAATGAAATCCTCACAAGAAAGACACGCCTCGACAAAGACACGACCGCTTGTAGTGACGAGGGATTGATTAGAAGCCGAAAAGTTGCTAAAGTTTCTGGCGTCCAATAAATTATTCCAGGACGGAAGTGATGGGTTGATAGTCTGCAATTAATGCGGAGATAATTGGAACCACCATTTGCTTAGTACAAGGAAGGTGCTGACACGCGGCTCCACGCCCGAGAAACGACTTAACAAGATAAAGACAAACACTCAAGTTTTATGGATTTATGGATAAACTTTTCAACTAATGAGATATATACCTGATAATTATACAGTCGATTTCAGTAATAACTCAGTGCCTTAAACCATAATTTTCTATTTAGAATAGATGGCTCTACTTACCAATTATTATGGCAAATTAGAGACTATTTATAAAACTTTGTCCAAATTAATTAATTTGAAAATTTCCAATAAAATAAAATTAACCATAAATCTTTAGTATCCATAAAATTGCTATAAAAAGGGAAAACACGGTATTTTTCTAAAGAAATTAAATTAATCGGTTAAAACATTTTTTATAACCGAAAAAAAACTGATAACTGATTAAATTTTATATTTTTATTAACTGACTTCAATAGGAAAAAAGTGTTTAGATATCTTTATTATTATCTTACTGCTTATAACTAACTATCGGCTAAAAAACCAGTTTTCAAGCTATATTTAATCGCTGGGTAAAAACTTAATAATTAAGTAAAACATAATTCGGGTTTCTAAGACAACAGATTTCTGAATATTGTGTAATATATTCTGATTAATATGCAAGCGAGCAATTTTTTACTGAATTTTACTAAATATGTACGATTTATTAGATATATCAATAACATTTTGACATCGTCAAAATTTTCTATATCTTAATATTTTAGAAAAAAAGTCAATTTGTTATTCTAAATTTATAAAGTTATCGACATAATTTTTAAGCTTTTCATCATACAAATCGACATTTAACGAAAATTATGTGAGTATTGTTTTTAACCCTAGATAATTCAAATTAAATCAGCGTTACTATTCATTCGAACCATAAACTACAAAGTAAAAACACGTATATTATATAGGAAAGTGATAAAGATTATTTTTTTTGCAATCTAGGCAAATTAGATTAAAAATGTACGAGAACATCTCGATTTTTCAAAACATGCAGAGTGCAGTAGTCTATTATACGAATTATTAGTTATGTAGACTTAATAAAGAAAATTAAACTTAAGCTTAAACATTTTACGACTCTATAAAAGAAAAAAAAACTAAAGATCTTGATAATACATAGAAATCCCTGAAGGATATTTCATTTTACATTCCCTTTTATCCCATGTCTTGTGAAGTAATATAAAATTTGTAAACGTATTTTAAAAGCCCGTAAAGTCCTATCTTACGCATGCCTAATTTAGTTTGAAATTGCGATAAGGAAGCAAAATATGTCTTACGATTTTCATTCCATCCTCCCTAAAGTGTACCTTTTCTCAACGCCTATAAATCCCAAGTGACCTTGTGTTGTGACGATGTCAGGACACTGAACCATTTTGAACACGTGCGTATTTTGATAACGCACGTACGTTTTGTGTAGCGAGGGCGAATAGCCATATTTTATTCATCACGTAAATTCAGAATTTACTCCTTTAATAGATGGGCACTCTTCCTGAATACTTGAAAGGGGGAAATTCTATCATCTCTGAGGAGCCCTGGATGAAATCAGCCAACACCTTGTTAATAACTTTGTCGTTAGAAAGCAAGAAGAGGCTCTCATTGCAATTGTATGACGTTAGTCAAATTAAAACTGTAAACCAGGAGAATTTTGATTACTTTCATTCAGATTAAAACTTTCTCAATTGCACTGGGGCAAAAGTAGTGCAACCCAAAGGCTAAGAGTATGCAGCTGGAAAGTTTGTTAAACAGCAGAACCCCTAGAAGGAATGCATTAATTTCCTGAAAAGTTTATTTTCAAGTCATTTAAACATCCGCCCCGTAGCACTCATTTTTACGATGAGGAGCTCCCATTGAATGTCCCCGCTGTGCCTGCTTACCTGGGGAGTGGTGATAGAAATATCTAAGTATCTTGAACTTACCTTGAAATGGCTGTGTTCATGTCGAATATGAGCATTCGACCCATATCCACGTGAAATACGTACAACATGTTTACGGCTTGAGTGGCCTCTCATACACACGAAAAATACGAGTTCTTTGCACACTACCTGCAATAATTAACACTCGAACTACCTGGGAAAGGCATAGGCTCGGTCATAAAGATTTGTCTTCTATCTCAGGATGCCCAAAATTAGCCACGTCGCCCCCGTCTGATTCTGACGACGATATATTTCACTTGAATCCGGCTATCGATTTAAGGAGATTTTGATTAACTCTCCCTGCCCGCCGCCAATCATTGAATTGCATAAAGTGTAATATTTTCGTTTTTCTCGCCTGATTTCGTTATTTCGGGCGATTGATTTTTCTTATGCAGGTGAGGCAGATTATCTCACGGAGACACACTTACTTTACAAGTGAGTTCTTTTTTCAATAAACAAAAAAAATAAAATAAAATAAAATAAATAAATAAATTTTCCTTTTTCTTCTTAAATCCTCTTTCCGGATTCCGTGATACTTTCACTTCTTGTCTTTTTCACGCTCTGCCTAAGATCCGATGAACATGTGATGGCCGTGAGCTCTGCTTTTGTATCTATTTTCAGCAATAGATAAATATTTAAAGAAAATTTTCTTCTCCTTTTGTTCTAGCAGTCGGCAGAAATGAAAAGTCGTTGATAATCCATTTACGGCGAGTTTCTTTGGAGCTTTTAATTTTTTTTTTTTGTTTTCCCTCTTTCTCTGGGGCGGGACCTTATTTAATTTTCTTTATTAGTGCAATGGTGCTTTGCCTGAAATTAGAAAGAAATATTATCGAAAATTAGATGATAATTCGATTTCAAAAGAAATTATATTAATATGAATGACTTGCTCAATTTCCAGTATTGATAGCAATAAATTATCGCATATAAATTTCTTCAAATTGTTGAATTTTCTTATCACAGAGAATTATAAGCCGTAAGTCTATTTAAGTGAAACTTGGTATACTTCAGAACATATATTTAAGGAACTTCTTAATATAATTTTATAAAAAATATTAAGAAACTATCGAAAACATAGTGTTCTGAGGAATCGATATATTCGTTGTCGAAATACATTAGTTAACGATTTTGAAAATCTGTCATAGGAATATTTTATGCTGGACATCTATACACTGTCGACATCGACAGTTAATTTTATCTGTGCCAATGTCTTAAAAGTTTTAAGACTAGTTTGCTTTAAATGCCTAAATAACAAAACTGCAGAACTTGAAAGTCGAATTTCGATTCACAAAAAACTTTCATTGCTTGAATTGCTTCTAAGGATTCTAATGAGAAGAGAATATAAAACCTAAACCAATCACAAGGTTGAATCTTGTTAAACATAAACACAAATATTCCTAAATTATCATCGAGCTCATTGGAGTACCCAATTTCAAGTTGACTGATGGACATATTGATGAATAGGTGTATGTATGAAATAAACAAGTTTATTGTGACTCTAGAGCCGTATCAAGAGTGCTACCTAGATAAAAACCGCACATAATTAAGCCCTGGATCAATAAGGCAATTTTATGTATTTACTGCTAACTTACCCTAAAATCCAATTACAGTCCAACATCTATTCTAAATCCCTCGAAATCCATCATACCTCGACGTCAATCTCCCCCCTTGTGTCCATCAGTCCGAAAGCTCAAAATAATGCTCGGTGCAATCGACAATAACTGAGGGGCACTAGAGGAGCCCCATCGATCAGGAGGGTGGAGGGAGGCAGCCAAGAGGCAAACAGCTGCCAATTCATCAAACGAATTAGCAAGAAAGTTCGGTAGCCACACTTTGTCGAGGCGAGGCGATGTAGCGATGTGATAAATCACGCCGGTGACATCAATCAAGACCCCTTGGCAATTTGGCGGTCGATCGGCAAAAAACAAAGCGAAAGTCGAGGCGAATCTCAGTCGCTTCGTTCGAATGTCTTTCGCCGATTAGATCTTATGAGTTCGCCAGACTGAAGTCGATCTGCCGAAAAAGGTTCTTTGGCCTATTTGGGCTGAGTGGGTTCACAGGTGGTAAAAAAGAGTGGCTTTTTTACGGCAAACCACTTTCCCTGGCTGTGCATCAAAAGGACACTTATTGTTTCCCCCAAATTGGCGAGAAATTGATGGAGCTCGTCGCCGGTTGGATAAACATGCTTTTTTCTTTTATCCCGGTCAATTAAGTTAATATCGTAGCCTTCACCTTCATTACAAACAAGATCATGAAGATACATCTCAAAAATTTTGCCAGTAAAAAAAAACTGGGTCTCAGAGCAAATTTTGTCCTTGAGGTGTTCCACTATCATCCTGCCCCCGGCCCCTTTGAGGAAGTTTATGCTAATTGGTTTTTCTAAGAATAATTTCGTTTGATGAGCTCTGACTGCTTTCTGATTTCAGGTGTGCGAGCTCCGTCAACTCTAGACACCGCAAATTCGCCGCGAAACGCGGATGGCACAATTAACTGAGGCGGAAACTTTTTACTTGTTAGGTGCTTTGCTGTTCGAATGGAAATTGAAGAAAAAAGGAAATAATTCGTCAGCATATAATTTCAAGGTGGGTTCAATGGCCCCTCTGAGAGCCCCGCACAAAGAAAGGTAAAATCGTTTAGATGATTTCGATATTTTCGGGGAAATTACAGCCCGATGGAGGAAGAGGTCGTTACAACTTGACTAGCTCAAGGTGAATGCTAAGAGCGGACAGTAATCAATCAATATAATGGAAAAACGATTCTTGTTTTTAAAATTTTACGTTAAAATATTGTCTCTTAAAACGTAGAGAAGGCATCCTCCGAATCTAATTTGATCCAATACAACAGAAGATACTAATATAGAGCAATAGAAAAACGTATAAAAATTATCTTACTTTGTTACAGATAACAAATCATTTTTTCTACATACATCAATATCTTTACAAAACCAATTTTGAGTTAATGCAGCGAACAAAACTCGATTAATCATACACAAGTAGTAAATTAATCGATTATTTAGTTGTGATATCATGATCTAGTTATTAAATTTCGAAACTTTGTTTCCTTATACGTACCAAAAACGACTATGTCTCCCGAGATACGATAGTTATAACAACTTTATTAAACAAGATTTTAGTGTGCATACCCTTTTTTTAAGTTATATTTTAATTCTATGGCATACTCTATACAGATATATTTAGAATACAATCCATTCTATTGATATTTACAATCAAATACATCGAAATTTGAAGGAATACTGTACCTTGGTCAAGTTTTTTATTGTCTTTAAAGGTAGCCTACGTTTTCTTATGGTTCTAGGCTTTCTTAGAAAGGATCTAAGTCCTTTCAAGCGCGATTTTACAGGTAAAATGCTAATAAATAATATATTTAAAAAGGCTTCACGTTAATCTCAGGACCAGAAAACAGATTTCGTGGAAAAAAAGAAAATAAATGAAATATTCTACATAATCAAAAGCAATTTTAACAAAAATAAAATCTTATGCCATCGAAAGAACGATACAAGCCACTTTTTTACCAGCTTCTACTAATCTACCCGGATTTATTAAGAAAAAAACAAAAAAAATTTGTTTTCCGATCTTAGCCCAAGATTAATTTTCCTAAAAAGAATTTTTCTGTCTCAAAGACTCAGCGGGCGAGCCTAAAAGTCCAGGAGAGAGAGAGAGAGAGTCCTAAATGCCAATTAGCTTAAAAGTTCCCTTCTTCGCAGCTCAAGAAATATAATCCAGGAAATTTCTGAAACATGTCCTCGTAAGACCTTCAGCGCGCCTCCCACGCCCCGGAAGGAGCATTAAACCCCAAAACATGGCCCTTTCAATAGCTTGCCCTTTTCTTAGTAAGAAGCTCGGTTAGCAAAATAAAACAGATGCTATGGTACTCCCAAAAGCATACATAAGACATATGCCCTCTTTTTTTTTCTTGCCTTTACCCTGAGACCCATTGAATTCCACCTTAAGTCGAAGTGACTTGGAGACTTTAATGCTTGAGAGTTCGACCAGAAAATCTTATCGCTGTTTTGGCGAAAACTGAATACGCACGCCGCACTTTGAGGGAGGTTTTTGCGAATGTTCTTCAAAGTTATTTAATGGTTAAAATTTCGCCAACCATAAACCAAGGAGCGGGATTGAGACGACAGCTGATAAGATACATGACTTTTACGTCTTTGTTGTTCCGGAATTAATAGATCAATTTTTGTGCGAAGCTGCTTAGCTTAACTCTAAGATAAGCGCTATTTGATGATAGAGCGATGCTGGTTTTCCCCGGAACCGGAAGAAATGTCCTGGATTATAAATTGTCAGCATGTCTCGTTAGTCAAAGAGAGTGTTTTTTCTTTATTAATCCCTTCTACTACTGATACTGATAATATATTGAATTTCATATATTATAATCATTAATTGAACCAATTATGCCATAAATGATCTTGAAAACCATCTAACATTATCTAGTTTTTGAGATAGTAAATTTTTTAACTAGAATAGAGGAAAAATCAATTTTTTTATAATTACTCAACGAAGCGATAGTGACCTAGGAAATAAATTTCAAGTAGTTCTATTAATTAGAATATTTTAAATAGTGTTTCACATTTTAAGGGCAACTACACGATACAAAGTGGTATCAACCAAAATGTTCGAATTTTTCGTTCTAGTTTCAAACGGATACTCATAAACAATCTGACGATCTGATCGTTCGGTATTTTGTAAAAGACATTTTATTAAGATAGCTAGTTTAGCTTAATTAAACATCAATCGAACTTGGTTTACATATAAATTTTTACCAGTGGATAATCTACAAATAATAAACTATGATAATCTACAAATGATAAACTTTTTACAGAAACGCTTGTAAAAGTAGCGCAATTATTTACAACTTATAAATAGAATTTATCTGAGGAAAACAAAACATTTTCTTTCTGATATCATTCATATTCAAAGTCACGTACGATTGTTGTGACTCTGCTCCCCTATAAGCCACTGGTGGCGGTTTTCTTGCCTTGAAATGATAATTGAAATCCCGATAAGGACTAAAATACCCTTTTGGTTAGTCATGCTCATTTATGGAGGGAAACACTTTACATAAAATGCACCATCCACTTTTGGTGACAAATAGCACGCACGAGTGGAAAACATTTCGCGACCGCAACCTTGAATAAGTTTTGCGTCTCCAAAGGGGCACCGATGCTCATAAATTAATCGTCGCAACCAAAAGAGCGTTGCGAAACCCCAAAAATTGCGTCCATCAGTTCGCAAAAATTTTACGCACTTAATGATGGAACGTTAAGGAGGTAGAAAACATGAGTCCAATCATTACGAAATTGATTGGAGCCGGGCCGGGTATGGGGCACGCAGAGTAGAGTGCTCCTATACTAGAACCATCAGCGGGATAATCGGTTGGAACGACTCTGCCGAGGTAGGAAGTCGTTAAAGCGGATGGGACCCGCTCTTCGAGGCAGTAAAACCGCAGCGGGCCTCTAATGAAATCACTTCCAAGTTTAGCCGGGCAATTAACAATGCTCCATTACGCGGGTTCGCCGGTTCGCGAGAGCTCCTCCAGCATCTGCAGCGCAGCAGATGGTCGATATTGCGCCAGGAAAATATCGCCACAGTGCTATGCTGGCGGAGCCCCATTCGATTGACTCTTCAAGTTGGAGCGACAACGCTTCAGGTATCACGTCGCGGGCATATATAATTTATGGAATTGGTAATTAGCAATTGCCAATACTTTTCCACTTTTTACAGTAAACGTATTACGGGAACAGCGGGGGGAGAATTCACAACGGTTTGGTCGCTGATCTCCCCATGGAAATTATTACGATAGTTCGTGCATCCAGAACAAAAGTCAATTGCTACGGAAACTTTTGAGGCGGCGCGGTACCTCTTAATTGAATTAAAATTAAAGCGAATTTCAGCCGTGCGCGTGGGACGACTTTGTTGTGTGATCAGCGCCGGCCGATAGTTCGTGTCACGCTCATGTGACATTAACTCATGTCTCAAACGATCTTTTTAATTGGGGTGCGAGTGGGTCTTGTCCGACTGATGAGCTAGAACTTTTCTAGTGTCTGAGGATAGGAGGGTTTCTGGTGTTATTACGAGAACATTCACCTTAAGTAAGATTTCCAACACCTCAACTTAATCTTTTAGATGCATAAAGTCTGTCTGTATGTTTACTGCAAGTCTGTCTGTATGTTTACTGAACTACAAACACACTTGTGTGCTAAGGTTCGAATAGATGAATTGAACATCGATCGAATGAGGCTTGTAGACAGAATATCGATTGTTACTCGTATATCGAAATGGAATTTCGATTATTAATAATCTATTTAATATCGATTAATTATTCATCGATTTATTTTTAAAAATAGAATACAAATTTCAATTCTAAAAAAAATACCTCTCGTCCAGTGCAACTGTCCGCATTGAGCACTTGATTGTGATAAAAACGAACCAGCGAAAAAAAAAACAAAAACTGCCAAATTATTTTGAAAATATTGCTTATTAAGAATTTTATAATCATCTGAAAAACATTGGTTTCTGTGCTACTTTAAACAATCTTTATAAACAAACAATCAAAACATATTTTTTAAGCTTTCTTCTCAAATATTTTTAGTTTTGAATTTGTTGTTCTTCTTTCTCTGATAACACCTATGTTGCTTATCTTTTTTACTCCTGGCGCCCGGAAAAAGAAAAGAAGTCATTCATAAAAAAAAAAGTTATTTATCAGGAAGGAATATTTTTTTTATAAAGCCTGTTATTCCCGTGTTTTATTTTTTTATATTTTAGCTTTTAATCACGGCAAACTTTGAGACATGTTATCGCCTTATCAACATTCGACTTAAGCAGAAGGTTTATATTTCTGACCTGTAATTTTGTTTGTGAATATGTTTTTATGTAGGTCATTAGTATATAATAAATTTACGAATTAAAATCCGTGTTTTTCTTAATTATTATATATTTTCAAAAGATTAAAATACAGTCATCATTCTTAATAAGCGGAATTCCTTTCAATAAGCATTTTATAAAATCCTTGATAGTAGCTGTTGCCCTTAAGAGTTAACATAAAAGAAATAATTTTATACGGGCGAGCTTTTGTTTTGCTGTTCCGCAAATGCCACCCAACAATTTAATGAATTGATAAATCGATTTCAGTTTTTAACTCTTTTGAACTTTAAAGTTCAATTCATTTTTTGCTTAAAGATTTATTTATAAAATGAGAAATAATTTGTTTATAAAAGAAACAAGACTTAATGAAAAGTAATTGAATATCGTACTTAATAAATTTCTTTCAAAATACAAT
Organism: Philonicus albiceps; assembly: GCA_963969385.1. Taxonomy (NCBI): domain Eukaryota; kingdom Metazoa; phylum Arthropoda; class Insecta; order Diptera; family Asilidae; genus Philonicus; species Philonicus albiceps. The sequence goes on from OZ017775.1 coordinate 10,030,993, forward strand.
TTAAATAAATACTAAATTAATTAATAAATAATTAAAATACAACAATAAATTAAATAAATAAAATGTGAAGTACATTAACTCAAATTTTGTGTAATATATGTACATACTTTATTTAATTACATGCCCTTCTTTATGGTAAAAGAATATTTTATTTAAATATATGCTGTCTGAGACTCATCTTTATCTGAAAATATATTTTTACATTTATACATAATACATTGTTATGCCTTCTGTGTACTTTAAAACTCATGCTTGGGGATTTTGTGTAAAGGACTGTTTGTTTTTAAAATACATACGGAAACAGAACGAAGTTGTTCTATTTTATAAACGTTTTAGAGACGAATGAAGTTAAATTGAATTAAGTCTGAGTGCTCCTTCTCAGGACACCACGCGTTCTTCTAATAAAAAATAAACTAAGCTTATGTTTACTATCCCATCATGAGTTATTGCTTTTGCAATCTTAAACTCCTCGAGGATGTTCTGCCGAACTCAATATCACCGGATATGTAATTTTGACGAAAATATATTCAATTTTTCCAGGAAAATATACAGAATATCATGGCTTCCAGCACGATTTTACAGTAGGTAATATGATTCAAATATTCTCATCCTACCCATGGTTCAAGGAAGATATTTCCAGAGACGGAACATATTAAATTTCCCTGCAAGGTCCCTCTTACGCACGCATTTCTAGTTCTCGTCCATCTCGCTGCGATATTTGGCCTAGTTTCATCCTGACTGAGACCTTGCACTCAGCACTTATTAAAACGTAAAAACCTCATCCCCTGTGAAGGATAAAACTTAGGGTTTTCCTCATTGAGAATAGGGCAAAATACAGTGCACGACAGTCGCAGTCCTTGCTTTTGCTTGACTGTTGCCATTGTCCACGAATTCCAGGGTATAATCATAACAAAATCAACAGATCACCTAAAGAATTTCAATTAGTTGATTGATTCCCATGGGTCTGTTCGATTGGAATTCAGATGGGGCCTTCTGGCGCTTATTGGATACGAAGTAAACACGTTAGAGCTCCCGAATCCTAAAGAGGACCTCTATATTTACAGCCGGATGCTTGAGTGGTTCAGCTCAGCTGCGTCTGTTCGAAATAACTACAACAAAGCAAATTGACGACATAAAACTGCTTAGGGATATATTGTGTATGATATGCAACCCTTTGCCGGAATATTTCCCTGATCACCCAAATATAAAGGGAGCGGGACAGTACTCTTAAACTGAAAAACCAAGCAGGGAGCACCTTTCACCCTTGAACTATAAAACCAAATTCGTGGACTACTGCGTAGAAGAGTGAAGATACTGCAGAGATTGAAATGGAAATCTGCAGAGCCTGATGGTTTGGGAAGCCGGCTGCAGCATCCCTCCATGGGTTTTCATCAAATTTTGAGAGATATAAATGCTACTAAAATTCCTGAACCACTCTGGCGTCTATAGAATACAGAGCTTGATGGTGCCTCCAGTCGATATCAGGACAACGACCTCATATTGCCGCCCTCGCACTGAAGGACAGGAAAGGGAAGGGCACGAAAGGAGGGTGGAAAAAAAATATATATATATAAGTCTCCACAACAACGAAGCGAGCGCGAGAAGTAAACCAATTCCTTTGTCAGTTAACTGCAGACTTGTTGGACACCACCAGCATGCGCAATTGAACGAGTAAATCAAGAGGCTCGAAAATTTCGCATGTTCCCTCCAGAAGGGAAAGGGGTTAGCGAGATAGTTCGTTCAATGGAGGAAGCTCGTGCCTTGTTACATTCATATCCATCCCACTTCTGGCACCGATTTCTTTTTTCGACAGTCTTTAGGGGCTCTGTATTATGCTAGAAACTTTTCCCTTCTGTGGAGGGCACTTAAACACGCTCCAGATACGCCAGCGGAGCACCCCATTCGAATCGGTGAAAAATCAGTGCCATTTGGACTGCCATACCCACCGTTCTTGGTGGTTTCTGAGTTTTTCAGTGTAAACAAAAACAAAGCGACGACCGCGACGACCTGTCCCGGGGAGGGTTTATGATTTTTGTTTGATGACACACGAGCTCACAGGAGGGGGGCTGCATGTGCATTCTGCTGGGCAAGGCAAAGGGGTCGATATTTCCACCCTATAGCGTGCATTTTCTGTTTTCCTCTCCTATTCTGTTTTTGTGCCTTTTTTCGCCTCCGGCGGTTCGTGTGCCCACAAAATCGATGAAGTGAAAATGTGCAGCAGGAGGCCCCAACGACCACTGTTGCCTGGACATACGTCAGCGCGGATGGTTGCTCCCTTTTTTCGGGTATGTTCCTTCAAAACTATTTCAAATCATTAAAAAGGCGTAGATACGGATTACTGACACCCAAAATTCCGGTCAGGAGGACGTTCACAAGCAAAACATAAACGCAAACGAAAGGGGCCCCTCACATCCCGGGGGAGTTCTAAAAAAATAAGGAAGCAAAAACAACAACCAAGAAGAGGAACACTTTACCACTTCTTCAGGGTGTTTTCGGGTGATTATTTTTAAACTAATTGCACTTATCGTTCCCGCCACGCACAGCTCTAGCAACTCTAGTTACAATTTCGGCATATTTTCTGGGGGTAAATGTTCGCTTTTCGCGGCCCCAAAATTTGAACTGCGCTTCTTTCGATCAAAATGTCAACTCCGTCGTCTACAAAACAACCGTCATATACACACACCTGTGCACGACAAGGCTGGCAAGTTTGCCAAAAATTTTACATCACTCTCACTCACTCAAGCACATCATGTTTTATGGGTACGTGAAATTTTGTTTTTTTTCGAATATGTACACAAAAATTGGAAGTGTGTTGCATGAACATGAACCTGCTTGTCAGACGTTCTGACTGTTTCGAGTTGCCTGATGTGCGCGATATGTGTGAATTAACGAAAGACGTTATGAAAGAGCCTCCGAAGGGCACTACTAAGCGTTTTTACCGCTTAAATTAAAAATTCTGCTGGGCGAAAGGAAATTCTATCACGTGTGGAATTTAAAAGAACTACACAATTACCTCTAATTGATAAATTTATGGTTAAAACTTCCATAAAAAATCGGAGCAAAATTCATAAACAGAACACACAAGCACCGGGCAATTATAAAAATGTTGCCCGATTACAGAAAGATATTACTCAGCGAAAAGTGAAACAGAACTAACCATAGAGCCGTAAGAGCTCCGTACAAAAGAACGAGAGGACACGTCAAACTGTCAAGTTCTTTGTATCCCAACACACGAGTTGCCAGATTTCATTTCGTAACAAGATGGTTTTTTCTTCCGTTCCAGCGGCTTCCTGAAATTCGTACTTCCGCTGGTTGGGACAAATTAAAATAATTTTAAGACTTACAATTTCAATTCCGGACCACAAACCGCTTGCAGTTTCCTCATCAACCATTTCTCAATTTTTTTTCTATTCCTCACCAAACAAAGTCCGCACACGCATCCATATAAACACATTCACTCACACCCTATACGAACAAGCACATCCGTGCACGCAGCCTTTGAATGTGTTAAGACAAAGATGACATTTTTCACCCCGGAGGAAAAACTGCTTTTTGAAGAAATTTTTTCAAGTCGCAATTTTCGGTACGTACCCGTCTTACGGCGGCTTGGGGCTGTCCAGGTGTAGCACATCCAAAACCGGCCACCTCCCAAGCGTCCCCCAGGAACGGAAAAAACTTCACGGCCGAGAGCCACTCACTGCCTGAGCCTGACGAAACGAATTTTTTGGTCGCGGAAACCGAGACGACGACGACGACTCCGACTCGACGGGACACTTCGCGGTTTTCTGAAATTGCGCGACTCGAACCAGCCAAGAAACCAAAGTGCCCAACTGCTGCCCGAACCTCCGATGGGCGAATATTTAACGTTTTCCCAACTTTCTGTCCTCACCGAACGAAGGAACCAAAGCGATAAAACTGATCGACGTTTCGCAGCTCTGGTCACTGCAGGAAGCAGCAGCGAACTCAGCGAAAAGCGCACACACAGGGGTACCGTCACTCATACACCATCGCGGCTGCTCCGTTGAGCGAAATCAGCTGGTAATGTTTTCATTTTGCTCGCCGGGAGGGGAATATATCAGATGATCAGTGCCGGTGTGTGGGTGCGGCGGGGTGTTTACAAATAGTGGAACTGGTGTGGGACTTTCAATTGCATCTTGACTAACGCAGCGCTGCGGTGGCTGTTGAGAAAGTGAAATTAAGAAGAAAGTTTCGAGGCGGGACGATTTTAAATTAGAAAAAATGGAGCAGATAACACGCGCGGTTTAATTTTATTTTTAAAACGAATAGATTATTATAAAAACTTGTACATTTTGGCCTGAAAATATAATTAGAATAGGAAGAAATACCCGTGTACGAGGGAGAGATTGATGATAAGTTTTTTTGTAAGATTTTTGCTTATTACAATTTTTAAATTATGTAAAGCATTTTTGCAAACGAATGAATTCATAACGTAACAATTTCGATACTTTTAAAACTTCCTCTTTTGATTTGAGAGTGAAAAATAGTCCCCAAATTCACCTTTGTAAATGTCTGTCTCATATTTTTAGGGTTCCATACGTCTGAATGAAAAAACTGAACCCTTATAAGATCACTCGTGCGAACTGTCTGTCCGTCTGTCCGTCTGTCACAGCCATTTGGTTCCGAACCTACTGGACTAATTAAATTGTGTCTGTCTGTCCATCTGTTACAGTCAATTTGCTCCGAATCGATTGGATCGATTAAGTTGAAATTTGGTACACATGTGAATTTCTATGACCCAAACACGTTTTTAGGGGGCAAATTGTAAAATTTAAATAAAATATATTTTTTATATAATTTTAAAAGAAATAGTTTTAAAATTATTTAAGAAAATATATGAAAATGGACCATTTCCCCCTCCTTATCACCGAAACTACTGAGCCTAAAATTTTGAAAAAATACAAAAAAATAGTTCGTTACTTAGAGATTACTGGAAAACCTATAAGAAGTCTATGGTCTTAAAATAACACGATAAATTTCTCAATATTGGGCGTGCGTACTCGTGTGGGAAGGCCCATTAACATTCATGCTAATTTTTTCCAAGTTTCCACTTTGCACCAATTTCTATTTTTTTTTTACATTTATGATCCTGAAATTCTAATTTGTTTAAACAAAAGGGTAACAAAAAGGGTGGAAACTTAAATATCTTACTGATTCTGTTATAAACAACTTTGTATTAACGTTTCCACCCATTCAGAATATTTTAACCAGTGTATTTGAAAAAACGTTCGTTTTTTTTTAATAAACAATTTTGCAATAAACAAAACCGGTGGAAACTTTAATACAAGATGAATAATCATTTATTATATTACCCTCTATCGTTTCCACCCAGGCTGCCTTTTTTATTCAAAGTTATAAACAAAAAACCTTTTTCACCCCTTTGCGAACACCCCCGAGGGTGGAAAATAATTAGAGCTTCATTTCTCACCGTCCCCAACAATATATCAAAAAATGAGATATCCACTCCAATTTTGCGATTCAGAGGTTTTATTGACTGGCCTATTGATCCAACTTACACCTTGAGTTTAGTTTAAGACTTTTTATCACTTACACTTAGGGTACTTTGGTTTTTCTTTTCCGAGCAGAGTTTAATCTTCCAGAGACTACTTTACACAATTTACTGTTGTATACATATTTATGAAAAATCATGGAAAATATAAACATTTTCTTAAAATATATCGCAGTTTTCTATGCAGCACGTACTAATCTTTTATTCCACATTTATAAGTGTTTTCATAATATCGACATACGCGCAGCTGTTGCTACATGCCTTTTTTTCCGATAATCCGGATTATTCAAAGAAGTTCGAAATGATGATTAATAAAATTAAAAGACATTGTCTCATGTGATAAAATTAGAACTTTTGAATATTTTAATTCGTACGCGCAACATCAATAGAAAACAATGTTAAAATTTCAAACATTTTCATAGTTTTGTTTAAAAATAAAAAAAAAATCCATTTTTTAAGGAAAACGGAAATTTTAAATTACTTGCTAACTTACAAAGTATTTCCTTATTGAAGTAAATGCTTAGTTGATTGCGGATTTTCATACTAAACAATGTTTTTTTCTTAAAACATCTTTCTATGCCTTTTCTTGTTTACTCGAATTTTTGAACCTAAATAGATAACACCCGGATGGAAAAAAAAATTGAATTTACAGAAAGTACTATCCCAAGAACTCGTTTCTCCAAATAGTCTAAAAGCTAAGCAATAATAAACGAATTTCCGGTGATACCTGTGAGCGCAATCGTCGTTCTAAATGTGGAATCGTACCACAGAAAAAAAGACCATCTATCGCAAAAACAAGACCATAATAATTAAAAACAAGAAAAAAACACTTTGAGTTGTGTTGCTCGGGGCAGTATAAATCGTCTCGTAGCTAAAACAGGTTAAAATTAGAATCAAAATCCAAGGATTAATGACGGGGAGTTCATTAGCACTGAGCTTCCTAAAAATCAATTTTCTTGATCGTTTCGATCACTCTGTCCTGCGCGGGAGGAAATTACACGCGCTATTTTTCAATTTTTCTTTCCCCATTCACCGAATATGCAAAAATATTTATCCTGTGCGTCATTACACCTCCAAACAATTTGCATATTCGCAGCGATCGAGGAAAAGTAGCGCTCTCCCCGTTGCTGCCGTTAAACTCGCTGTAAACAAACCGAAGGCACTCAAAAGATCGGCGACGAACATAAACAAAAACAGGCCGATGGATGTGATCGCAACGCGGAATTAGATAAAACGAGTGCGATGCAAGGTGGCCCCCAGAAACCCCCCGGCGGGAGCCCGAAGGGGCACCGCAGTGCGCAATTGTGCAGTTTGCCCGGTCTTATAAATAGTAAACAACTTGCGAGATACGTTCCTAAATTTAACCTAGTTCTATGGCGATTTGTGGTACGATCGGAGGACCTGAAAGGTACAAGAGCTCCGATTCCGATCGCAAAAGTTTATTTACTCCTCCGGCCGGAGTCTGGGGACTGGGGCTCTGTTTTTCCAGAAAGTCAGTCACCCCTAGATGTAGTCGCTTTATCTCCCGGCGGGAGCATTTTCTACGGACTTTGTGCAAACATTCGCTTTGCTCAAAACGAAAAGAAAACAATCTTCATGAAGACTGCGAAGAAAGCAAAATTGCGAACGCAACGAAAATTTTTATATGTATGACGAAATGATCGTGACCTTTGCGTCATTGCAATTAAATTTTAAGCGGATATCTTGTTGATCTTCAAACACTTACTCAGTCCAAACAGCTTCTTTATTTTGAAGATCTTCTAAAAATCGCACCCTGGTCACTATCACAGCCAAAAGTCAGCGATAACTCCCTTTTGAATCGACAGACTTTATTTTTTATTTGACTATTTACTGAGATCACTTTTTACGCGGCGCAATATTCCGCGACGGCGCGTGTCTTCCACTCCCGTGTGGAACTATTTTATTAATAATAAAAAATATAATTAAAAAAAAACGATTGAAACTAAGCCTAGACAACGATCACCGATCTAGGCGAATCCCAGAAATTTACTTTTGTTATATGCTACGCCTCTAGCAATCTATGAAATACTGAAAGTTTAAATTCTGCTCGGATCATTTTTGCAAATTAAAAATTTTTGCGCACATGGCCAGCTGATGGGGTTCCGGCGCATGTTGTCGTTATCATCACCAATCCGCTTTAAGCTTCTGTCCAAGTTTTGAAGCAGCGGACAGTTAGCAAACCAAGGGTTAATAGCACTTTAACGGCTGAACGATCGAGCGCCAAGAAACGTCGACACGTGCCATCCAAATGACCAGAAGCCTCATCGGTATTCACGTGGGGAGGGAGGGGGGTGCTTGAATATATGTGCCACTGAATTATTTATTTATTTTTTTTTCGGGTATGCTAATCAAGCGGCTCAATCGCGCCAGCTAACGAATTATACCCAGATGCTTTTTGATGCGAAGATATCAAACATTTTAGAAGAACAGCGCATGATCAGACCTAAAGCTTGATAGGGAAGCTTAATTGTAGTACAGTTTCGTTAGCAATTCGAGATTAATGTTGGGAAAAAAGTCAGCTCACAAACTCATTAACATCAAGTACAAAACTATACACTACAAAAGTTACTCTTTAGTTAAACAGAGTAGTGTAATGGAATGGTGAAATAGCTCAGTTAGTTAGAGCATCGAAGCGTATTTTCCCATAAGTTCCCGAGTTCGTTTCTCGCCTTGCATATTAATTTTAAAATAAAAACTTTTGAAAATTCAAAAACTAAATTATTTAGCAATAATGAGTATTACCATATTTTGAATAAATTTAATAAGAAAATAAATAAATACCTCGTAATGTTGTAGTAGTCATGCAAGTGAAACTTTCATTGAGTTTATAAAAGATTTTTATTTGTTCATTTAGTTTTATCAGTTTTACTAAACGATTGTTACAATTCTTCTTGTTTTTATACAAAAAATAAAAGGAAAGAAAACAAATAATTTATTTACCTTTAAACCTCCTAATCAACAACAGTTCGAACAGCTGATGATACCATAGACTGACAAAGAATTAACAGTGAGTTAAATATTCCATCATATAGCAACTGAGCAATCCATAAAAAATACATTTTGTATCCAACGCGCACGTTTATGCATTTTGGGCAATATAATCAATAAAAAATACCAGCTCACTCAATCCATTTCTATCTTTTTAAAATTTATCTTAGATTTTTATTTAATTTTCTAAGGTTTTTAGTCACTCTCACATCGAGGACTAGATAGCGTAAAAAAATTCTCAGTTTTACACTTATGTTACGAGAGTATAAGTTTTTTTTATTTTATTTTTTTTTTGTTTTACAATAACACCTATTTTATGTCGCGTAAAATTGTTTAAGTTTTGCTTTTAATTTTAATTTTAATATTTAATTTAATGGTTTAGATTGAAGGAATCTAATGTTGCTGTTCTTAAAGTTTTACATTGTTTTTCTTTATAAGTTTTGTTTTTATAGAAATTGTCATTTTATAAACATTAAATGGCTTTTGTTTTGTTCTTTTGATTTCTTGATTGCTTAAAAACAAAACTAAAAAAATTTATTTAAAACACAATCAGGAAAATTCGCCTGCAGAAGTTTTATTAAAAAAAAATAAGAAAAACAAATCTATTTGATTTGATAGTCAAAATTCGATGCTTTAAATTTAATTTTTATTAATGTATTTATTTTATTTATATTTATTTTATAAATTTTATGTCAAAATTTAAAATCATCACTTTGCAAGCAAATTTTCTAGTTGCTCTGCTAAATTTTTATGTTACAAATTTGTTTTATTGTACATTTTGAAATAGTTAAAATCATTAAAATTTATATACTTTAAATTGAATGTTTAAAACATAGTAAGGCAAACAATTTTAGTATAATTGAACCTATAATAAATATGAAAAATATTCCATTGTGTCTTATTTTTTACAATTCGGACAGGTCTTATGATTATAAAAGGCTTCACAGGTGTTTAGGAAAATAAAACACAAGTGAAATATTATTCTCACAATTTTTCTTTTCTTATAGTACAATATGTTTTTTTTTTTTTCATTTAAATTCTTTCTCAAAAATTTTGGTTAAACCGTCGTTCATTCTGGAAAATTTTAAAATATCACCACCAAATATTCTATGTGTGAATTTTGTTTTACTAAACAAAAAGGGGTATACTCGTATCTAATTGGATAGTTGGGTATTGATGAGAAAATATTTAACAAAAAATATTTAATTGAGTTGTGCTTTTCATCAATCTCAAAATTAAAAAATTAATCCGATGAAGGACGGAAGCATTAAAAAAGGTTTCATGAACGCTTCTTTGGAAGATTTAAATTTGAATTTTTTTATTTCCAGTGTAACATTTTTAATTGATTGGAAGGAAGCAATAGTCTACAGTGTAAGTCTAGTGTGTATGTGCGCTATATATATATATATTTTTTTTTTTTAACTAGATTTACATTTGGGTAGTATTTAAAATTTCAAAACTGTTTTAAAAAATAAATCTGTAAGTAATACAGTAAAAAACATGTTTTTTTCAACAAAATTCAAGGCATTGAATATTTAATGGGATGCAATTTTATTACAACTTTCTATCTAATCTTATTACCTATAAAATTTCCCATGGATTTAATTTTTTATCTTAGAGCACTTTAAAAACAACATACCTCTCCATATCTTTAAATTATAAAATTTAAAACTGAAATATGAGGACAATATATCCTCATTAATTAATTCATTATGGTTTTGAAAAATACGCACGAAAATAAATAAAATTGATATACCTTTGATATACATACCCTGGTTTAAAAATGTTAAAAAATGGGTTTCAGGTCTTAAAATAGGATTGATATAACCGATGTATACTGATGAAATAGTAAATTTTAGTAATGACAAAAAAATCTTACCAGGCATACATACACTTGGTAAAAAATTCAAATAAAACAAAGATAAAGAAAAGAGATAAATAAAACCTTTACAATGAAATACATCCCCATTTTTGTATTAATAAAATTTACAGTAAAAATGTTCTTTTATTTATTGTAATAGGTATATTAATTTTTTTAATAATTGTTGGCTTTTATTTTTTATTCAGTTATTCAGTTTGTTTTAAACATTTCTTATATAAATATAAAAGGCTTCTTCCAAATTTTTTTTTTGTTTCTTTTTGTTTTTCATATAGTCTAAAATTTTTGTCTATAATTGGTCTTTGAAAAAGTTGATTTTCTAAGTGGGCAATTGTAGATGGAAAAAAAATGGTTACCTATATATCGCAATTTATATATATTTAGTAATTAAAATGAAATTAATAAAATAAATGTAAGAGTTTTAAATATGTTAAAGAAAGTAAAGTTTAAATTAAAATAAATTAAATAGTTAATTTTATTATATCAGAAAAACATAATACTTATCCTTGTTATGATGCTCAGCTTATAAAATTCTTTCCAAAAAGGTATGCATTCTCCTTCTCAGTCTCGTATATTTTTCTTCAAATCGTCTCGAAAATGAAAATAAATAATAATAATACTAAGCATCAAACTAAGGTATAAATCTAATTAAATAGACGAGAACAGATCTTAAAATGAAACAAGTAAAACAAGTAAAGGATTTAAGTAGAAAACCAAAAGGAAGAGAAAAGTAACCCTTTTTCCCTCCCCCCCCCCCCCTTCCCTTCCCATTTAAAATTTACTATAAATCTTTTGCTCAAAAGTCATGATTACCATCATCCACCATTACCACACCCAAGAAGGAGGAATTTGTTAACAAACTGCTCGTCTACGGCACAATACTATTAGTAAATAGTTGCAGTGATTGCAGCAGTAGTAATAATATCTCGCTAATCATTTATACTATTTGAATACTTTATTTTGAATATTTCAAAAGTTTTCTTAATTTTACCAGCAAATATAATTAAATTAATTTTTTTAGTCTTTAGGTTTAGGTTACCAAGTGAAAAAATATTTTATACATATCTTCATTACATGCATTTTTTAAACGTTGTTTTCTTCTTTTGATTGAAAATTTTGTTACATACAATTAATGTTTTTTTTTTACTTTATTTAGAATATCATCCGTTCAGTTGTATATTTTTTATTTTATTTTCTTTAATAACAATTATTCAATGAATTTGCAATTTTACAATTTTACATTTCAATTATATACCATATATATATATATAGTTTTTGTTTTTTTTACTTAAAAATTGATTTGAATTATCCAAATTAAATTCGGCTCCCTTAGTAGTTGACCATTGATTTCTATTCTCTAAAAAAATGTCTTAGGCTTTAAAGTAAGCGTTTAAAAACATTTTATTCACTGTGATCGGTTTTTTTTGCTTTTGTTTTTATTTTTTTATATTACATACAATATATAAAAGTTCAGCGAATAACAAAACAGTTTAAAAAATGACGAAAATAAGGCGAAATGAGCGCATGAGTTCGTCGAAGTAATAACTAATAAGTGAAAAGTTGTGATAAAATGACAATAAAGTAATAATAATAATAATAATAATAATAATAATAATAAAAAATAAAAGAGAATAACAAATTTACATTCGTTATGCAGCTAACGTTTGATCGTTTTGTTTTTTCATAGAGTACAACTACAATTTGTTTAATTTTATTTATTTATTATTTTTATGTTTTTACTTCAACAAGACTTCTTGAATTGTCTTCTTCGAATTTAAAGCTATCAGAAAAGCTCTCTTTTTGTTTTATAATAAAAATTAAAATGAAAAAAGAAACAGAAAACTGATGTTTTAGATTTACCGCCCAGTTAATTAATAAACATTACAGGGCGGCTAAGCTGCGGTAAGATTTTCAATCTTTAGCGACTTACAAATTTTTTTTTGTATTTTTCTTTTTCACATTCTTAAGACGAAGGCGGCGGTTCGACTTAAAATTGCCGAATCGCCAAAATTCGATTTACAAATTGTTTTTTCCCATTTTTTTTTTTTTTTGGTTTTTTTCTTTTGCTTGGCTTCCACTGTTAGTACAAAAAGTTTTTTTTTCTTTCTTTGTTCATTGATTAAATCCAACAACAAAAAAAAAATATATATAATATATCCACCTGCTTAAAATCAACGACAATTTTCGCTGAGACTCATTGAAGGAACAGGCCTCGCAACCAAAAGTGAATTTTTCATCTTTTGTTCGATTATGGCCAGCGTATGTTCAACGTCTTTGCTTTACTTTCATATCTTTACTATTTATTATTTTTTGTTACATTTTTCTTTATTTTATTTTTCCAAAAAAACAAAAAAAAAAAAAAAACCAAAAGAATAATTTATTCCTTGCTAAATATTCAAAATTTCTTTGCATTTTATTTATTTTTAAATTTACAGTGTGTGTGTGTGTGTTTGTTTGTGTGTCTCTCCGTCGATATCCTGGATCTCTTTTTTTAAAAAGAAAAGTATGTTGTGACAATCTCAATCTCATCCTGTCGTCAACGCAATTGAGAAACAGGATTTAAGTAGCTTGCTAGAGTTCAGTCGACGCTATGTCAGCATTTTGAAGAACATTATCGCCAATGCTACGTTCACGATAAGCACCAGCAGGACCAGTTGCTGGCGCGAGAACCAGTCCTAGAATTTTTTGAAAAAGAGTAAACAAAAAACAAAAAATTAATGTTAAATTAGTTTTATTCTCATTTATCTAAGGTTTGATAGTAATGTGCTAGTTTTACGTAAATTCAATGATTTATTTATTTTTTAATGTAAACAGACATGTTATAGTCGCTAAGGTTTGTACGATTCACATGCAAAAATTCTACGGGTGCCATGCAGTGTTCTTTCACGGTTATTGGGACCAGGTCCTTGCATGCCAATGTGCCACACAAGTCACGTTTCTATCCACTGTTTTTTAAAAGATTTTTCTATTATACGACATTTTGCACTATTTTATGCTTCCATAAACCTATGTTAATTAGCCTTACAATAACCCTAAAAATATACCCTGAAAATTGATGTAAAAAGAATAACTCATAAAAAAATATAAAAACTGAAATACCTACCAGTCAAAAACAAAACAGACAAATTTTTATTATACTAAAACGCTTCTGGTAAAAGTCATATGATATGCTGCACACTAAATAAATATGTTAAATTATTTATTTATTTTTTTAATGTTTTCTATTCCAATCAAATTAACCTTTTTGAAGTATGGTGGTAACCTACGTTAGCTCCTTGATTTCTTTGAAACAAAAGAATATGTAAAAACAGCCTAATAGACATAAATATTTATTATATAAGTTCTCTACATGAGCAAACATTAAAAAAAATTCGTTATTGACGAAGCTTCTTGAGATAATCACTTGAAATTTGGTATGACATGGTATTTGGGGTCACTGATTACTACTCTAACTTTAGATTTCAGAGGATTTCGAATTTTCGTAAGTTATATTGGATCCTTAATTTTGAATTTGGAAATTTTATGGTAGATTCGTAATCAGCGACTTGAAAAATTCCTGTATGCAGGTTTTCAGAGAAATTTAACATTCGTCTGCTATATTGGATCCCTCAAATTTCAAATTTCAATTTTTTGACAGCGTATTCGAATTTAGCGACTGCCAAAAACCCCTGTAAAGGAAAATTTATGAGAATTCGTTAACTACAAAAATGTATGCTACAAAACGTTAAGAAAACTAACTGAAATCTGCTTCGAGATAATCACGTTTAAAATCTGTCCTAAATCTGATCACGCTCTCTAAAGCATTGATAATTAACTTACACGATTTTTTTTTAAAATTTTATATTAGAAGATCCCCTTTAGTTTACCACGAAAAAATATAAGCAAAACCTTTCTTTAACCCATTCACTGCCAACGACGAGATATCTATATCTGAATGTGTGGCTGAATATGATCTCGGCAGCGAATGGGTTAAGCTTCGGTAACACTTCGGTAATTTCAAATAAAGAAAATAAATATTACGAGTATAACAAAAATTCTACAGGTTTTTTACTGAAATTTTACAACTTCTAGCATAATCGTGTTTAATAAATAGTAACACAATCCATGAAAAACAAACTGTTATACTGAATTTTAAATTTGAGCTAGTATAACAGTGGCTGAATATGCAAATAATAAAACGTTTGCATTCAATTTGATACGAAAGTTAAACTTTAGATAATATAAGAAGTTGTTGTCTGAAATATTCAGAAACAGGTGTAATACAATTATTTTAAAAATGCCCAAAAGTTGTAACACCATGTATAACAGTATACTAGTGTTATACATGCGTATTAAACTTTTTGAGTATCAATAGAAATAAGGTGGGATTACTGATCCCTAGGCTATAATGAAGTAAAAAAATCCTGTGTATGTATGTTTTATAGCATATTGCTGTAAAATAACAACAATTTAAACCAAGAATAAATAAGCCAATATTCGACAAAATACAGAAAAGCCAGGGCAACACAGCCATCGCATTCGAAGAAGCACAGATTTATATACTTGTTTTTCTTTTGTTTTTTTTTATTAAAGACATAAAACTGGCACGACACAAAAAGCGTTCAAAAACACACGAAAAGCATTATGTTTTCTGGTCAAGTACAGTGTATTAAAAAAAATAAATAAATAAATAAATAAATAAATACGCTCTAGCACAACAAGAGATTCCGCTTAATTGTTGTCATTCAACATTGACTCCATCAAACATACCTAGATGTCTCTCTGTTTTGTGTGGTAGTAGGTAGCGGGTCGGAGGGAGTTAAGAATGTTATTAAAAAAATGAAAAAAAAGTTGATAAAAAACACTGGAAATTAATACTAAATATGATAAATTTTTGTTGTTGTTGTTGTCATTACAAGTCTCAGGGGGTTTAACAGCTAGGGCGGGAGAAGTGCGCGGGTGGGGGTGAGAGGGTGAAGTAACTAAATCTTCAGTGACATAACGTGCAATTAGTCAAAAAGAGGGCTTATATAGGATGTAAAAAAAAAAAAACTTATTTTAGTATTTCTTATTTTTTTTTAGAATGTTCGGAGTTTATGCACAATGTTAATTAATTGTGAGCTTGGTTTTTAAGTGATTTGCATTTTTTTCTTTCTTTTCTTTTCTTCATTATTATTATTATTTTTTTTTTCTCTATTTTTTTTTTTTTTAAGATGCTGATGCTAAAGGAGTGGATCTGACTTACCTTCACTTGTGGACTGACTAAGTAGAGCAAGGGATTCGCTTTCAGCCTTTCACTGTTTTCTATTTGCCGTCGAACCTCTTCCCGTCGAGCTGACCCTAACGCTGAGACCTCTTCGCGGCTCATAGCTTCTGTGGCACGTGGTAATTCTTGAAAATCGGGCAAAGATTTTTTCCTCTGGAGGGACACATTTATCGGGATGCTCTAAAATGGGTAGAGAAGAAAAAATAAAAACGGATGATGATGGGGGGTTAGTGTGGGTCTTCTACATTCTATGGCTATTTAAAAAAAAAACAAAGATAGGTGGTAGAAGTTTAGGAAGTTTATCTAAAATGTTGAGACCCCTTGAACAAATATTTAGCATTTATGCAATAGAAAAAATACATAAAAAGTTACCTCTTATACGCCTAGAGACAAATTTTTATTATTTAAATCTATTTATACTTATGGTCAGCATTACAAAAGAAAACTAAAACAAAACATATAGAAGAGATGTTTCGTGATTCATCAAAATAAAAATTATTGTTTTGTTGACAACAATTTTATTATTTATACTTATTTAACTTATCATCGCATTTCAAAACATATAAAAATTTATAGTATGAATTAAATGCGATACGGATTTTGAAATTTGAAAAATTAGGTCTAGTTCAGATAAGTCAAAAAATCAAAAGTATATAATTTTCTATAATTTTTCCTATTTCTCTTTTTCTTTTTTAAATGAATATGTTTTCCAAACATCTGGAAAAATTTCTATAATTCAATTAATTAAATAACCGATATCGTTTTTGAATTTCTCCGCATTTTAATCTAAGTTACTTTGGTCCTTGAATATAAAATTTTGAGCTCAGGTTTTTGAGAACGTTATGTGGTTCAAAATTACGAAATATTTGGAAAATTGAAGAAAATTCCTCAAAAATAGACTTGCTAAATCTGAGCACTGTCGGCTAAATAGATTTCAAGAAAAATTGCAAATCAAAAATAAATTTTCGAGAAAATCGAAAATTCTAAAATTCCTAATAATTTATGTCAATTTGACCTTCATTGGTTATTTAAAAGAATATACATATATTATATATATATATAAAATCGGGATATCATAACTAAAAAGATGCAAGGACTAGTCGTATCCGGAACGATAAGTGGATCGCAACACATCTGCAAAGAGACCTTGAAATATTGCAAACTTAACCCAAATTAAAAATTTATTAAGTTTTGCCATCTGATATTGGACGAATGCCACCACAGGAATTTCCTGATATATGAAAGAAAGAAAATATCCCACTAAAAGCTAATCACCTCAACAGGTGGAGCGATAATCCAGCTTTCAGATGCCCTTCTGGCGAGAAGAGCAGGTGAAAACATTAAGTCCTCCTCCTCCTCATCCTCGGGATACCACTCCATTCTAGCTGCTGAGAGGGCAACTTTCCTTCACAACTTCTTAAGTTTACTAAGTTTTCAAGCTGCTTCCTTCTCTTCTTCCTTATGAATTTCTTTTTATTTATATATATATATATATTTTTATTTTAGTATACGCAAGGCGGAAAGCCCAAGACGTTTTTACGGCGGATGCACCTTATTACTGTAGGTACTTTTAACCGGCAGCGACACTTAGCTGCAACAGCGACAGTTCTTCAGAAATGTATAAAAATAGAATTTAACACTTAAATTGCTTGTTTTCTGTTTTATTTTTCTTTTAAGAAAAAAAATTTATTTCTGTTCAAAAATGCCTCTTTTTTTTTTAAAGAAAAAAGGAAAGTATAAAAAGAAGTCCTCTTCACCGAAGAAATATATAACTTTAAATTGTGGAACGAGAAAATATTTTTACGCCCACTAGTCAAAAGTCGCGCAGTTTTCTGTTTTTGTTCTGTTAATCACTGTTGAACAATTCAAAAATGTTGGTCCATTACAATGTAAAGGTTCAGTAATTGATAAGTTTTATATAACACAATCATTTGAATGGATAGTCAGGTGTACGTATACCAAGACCACAGCCAAAATCGTCATTTCACTTCATTCACTACGTCTTACTATTTTCACTATTTTTCGAATATCATAATTTATAGCAGCGGATTCATTCATTCAAATCAAATTTAATGCTTTCGAAAAACTTTTGATTTTCACTTGGGCCTAACCCATTTACTCTATTCTTGGAGATCTACGCTAGATCAAATTTAAAAAAATATATAATAATAACAATAATAAAAATAAAATAGCGCCGAAAATGAGCTCAAAAAATGCTAAGAAATACGATCAAGGCAAGATCGCGACTTGTACTACTTCTGCGACATTTTATCTTCGGTTGAGCAAGTTTCCCGGCTGCCGGAACACAATGGAGGGTGGCGGTGCTTTTCTTTAAAAATAAGCTTAAGAGCAGCCCCTCAAATAATCTCCTCTATAGACTCCCGAAATCTTAAGATTAAACGAATCTTCGATGGTTAGTTAATAGGCGCCGACGCTGCCGCAGCTCTCTTAATTTTCTTATTGTGATTTTTTTTTTCTTTTTTTGTTGCAAAAAAATCATTCGACTACGATCGCCTGTAGTGCGCTGACAAAAAGACGATCTGAGAAATATGTGGGAATAGAATTCTTCTCCTGAGATCTATTTTTACGGGACAGCAGAATCGGGATCTCGGAGTTATTTTTATTCTATCGATGGGGCTTCTGCGAACTGTCTTACGAGTGGCAGGCGAGTTCTCTATGCCGGGCCATGTAATAATAGGATTAGGATTTGAACTCGAATTGTGCCAAAATATTCTTTCTTTCAGATACTTGCAAACTGATGGGTCTGACTGGCCGAAGTGTATCCAGTAAATTATATTAGGTGATTTCTTTTCGATGAGATATTTATGAAAAGTGCCCTGACCTATCACGTCTAATTTGCATTTCACTATTTCAACTATGCGCTTTACAAATCGAAATAATTTTAAGATATTGATTGTTATTTAAGTCTTTGATAAGTACGATGTACGGGTTGTACGATAATGAAATAATTCATATTTTAGGTATAAATTATGAACCTTAAGCTATTAAATGAAGATCACTTTCTATAAGCAGATGAATATCTTTAAACTAATCCAACATCCAGATAGTCGAATATGATGCCAAGTAAGACTCGGCAAACTCATTATTTTAAAAATGAACAGTTGTTAGCCTATTGAGTTTAAAAAAAGTAGGGAACACTTCTTTAAAATTTCTCATTTTGATCCGACATAAATTAACAAATGGGACATCCTTTCGATCCCCGGTGGGATCCGAGGTTTCTACACTATCTTTCTACACTCTTGAAAATGTATCATCAAAATAAATTGCTCTTTATTTATATCTAATAGGATTGAAACTTAAATTTCAAGTTCTTTATTAAAATACTAAAAACATGTTTTTTTAGAGGCTTCCTATATTTTTAAAATTTCGAACTGTGGTATTAGAACCTTGAATTGATATAGTTTTACGTCAAATACTTTTTTGATTTGATTTTTGAACATATTACAAAACTATAAAAGTTTTCTTTACCAATTAGCTCATTTCTACCTCTAAATGCTTTTAATAATCTAAAAAAAAAAATTTAGCAACGAAATTTCATTACTTTTATTCGCCAAGGTGTACACTTTCTTTTATAGAATAGCCAACCTTTTTTCGGTGCAGAAATAATGCATATTGCAAAATTTATTTTCTCTATGTGGGAACTCCGAAATGCAATAAAAATAGAAAAGTCTCTTGGGTAATGAAACTTATTTTATATAAAAAAAAAGAACAAAAATTAAGGTAAAAAATAAAAGTTAGGATTATGAAAAGGTCGAAAATAAATTTTTCCCTCACTCCCTAGCCCTTTTACGAATAATATAAAAATAAAGAATGAAAAAAAGAAAAAAAAATATGTTAGTTAAGTGAAGCTGAAGCGGTCTGAAGCTGGGGGCACTCTGCTAATTACACCAGTTTACCTGAACAGGGTCAATTCGTTGCTCTGCTACACCACTTCCCAGACTTGTTTGATGTCCCAAGCGCTATATAAAAAAAACTTAAGGGACGTCCCAGAACAGCAACAGTATGAAAAAAAATATATAACTCTTTCCGAAGCAAAAGTAAAGCGGCGCAAAACTTGCATTGGAATGAAAACGAAAAAAATACAAAAAAAAAAATTTATGATGGATGAAAGGTACTCAGAGGTAGGTGGAAGGCGGGGGAGGCTTCACACGCAGGAGGAAACACCTTCAATCAAAACCTGTCCGGATTAAGCTTAAGGATCTGCTTAAATGTGCCGTGCCGATTTTGTTTCCTGAGCCCCTTTTGGGGCTGCAATTTTTTCTTTTTCTTTCGGGTTAATTACTCCCCTTGGGGAGGCAACGAAATATTTTTACGGGTTGTTAGTCGTTTTTAAAAAAAAAAAAATTTTTTTTTCTCAAAGTAATTAATTTAGGATGGAACACTTAAAAAGGGTTTGTACTCGCGCTCTGAATCCTTTAAATCTTGAGACGAGACATCATTGATCCACAAACAAAAAAATTCTGCGCTTAAAGGCCAAGCTGAATGTTTGCCAGTTTTGAAAAGAATTTTTCGTTTGATGTTGTATCAGTTGAATAGAAAAATATTTTTGAAGAGAACATGCATTTTACGATTAAAATTAATTAAGGTCATTTTTTATTGAATATTTAATTGCTGTTTGTAAATTTCAGCAAGGTTTTTAATGATCCCCAAAAGTAAAAAAAGTAATACTATATGTTTTCTTACTAAGGATGTTTTAACCAATTTAGAATGACTTGACCAAAAAACATTTTAAAATTTTAAACCTGGTATAAAAAAGCCAAGAGTAATATCAAAGTTAAGATGCTATGAATTTTGCTATTTTCAGAAATTAAATTTCTACAATCGTCTGTTCAATTCAGCTCAACAAAAGCAATTGCTGAATTAGCTGAATTCTTAAAGGCAGCCTCTCAGTATTATAAATAACTAAATTATTGTTATGTAACAAAGTTAAATATAGCCTCAAGTCGACTATGATAATCATATTTTAGTCGTCAACCTATAATAATAATTATAAATAATCAAAACTTGAAGAAACTATTTAGGAGAGGGTCGGATAGTCCTGGTGAATTCAGTTTCTGTGGGATCAGGCTATGCTTTGCAGAGCTACGTAAACTAGAACTTATGATTTCAAATGGATTTATAATTTAGAAAATAAGATTTGATGGTAAAACTACCTCAAGGAATTCCCTTCTTTGTCGTAATCGGCAATGTTAATATAAAAATTATCTGAGAATTACTCGACCGGTTTTATTCAAATTTATTCTATGCATTCTTTATATAGCACTACTTATTTTGAAAGAATGCTATTGTTCAGTAGTCAACCTCTTTTCCAATCTCTAAAAACAATATATCGCAAAATGCATGTCTTTCTGTACTATCTCAATAGTTTTTTTAGTAAATCAACCACTAAGAAGCAGTAGCTAGCACAAAACTCAGGGACACATTACAAAATAGCCCTAAAATGTATAAAATTAAAAAAAAAACAAAATTCCCACTCACCTTAAGCTTAGGTTTTCCTCCTCCGCCACCTCCGGCTGGCGTCACAGGTTTTGGCGGAACAAAAAGGCTTTCTGTTCGTTTCGGTTGCGAGGGTGAGGGAATGATGTCCTGGCCAAGATTCCTTTGCCTGAGTAGAACATCTTCGAACGGCGGCTGGCCTGGATTCGTTGAGAACCCCGCTGACGATTCAGCGGATCTCATTTGATAGCTGCTTGGCGTGCCAGCTCGGGACGCTCCAGTTCCCGTCGGCACTGTCCCATTCCCGGTGGTGCTGTTCTGTGACGTCAATGTCGTTCCGCGGAACATCGATCCTGATCGCGTCCGTTCTGGAGTTTCTTGAGGAAGCGGAAGTGTTGATGATGTTGCGGCCGTAGTCGCTGAACTAGCACCAATTCTGTCTACGGAAGGCTGCCGAGACCCAATACCGCTCATCCGGCTAGCCGCTCGAGCGTACCGATCCTCGGACGAGTCTCTACTGGGGGCTCTTTTGTAGTGGTCGAAATGGTCTATCGACGATTGTTGGATTTGGCCCAGCATGGGCTTTTCAGTCGGAAGTCGTGAGTTCCTCCGCAGCGTGGACCCACTGAGCCCACCTTGGCTGTCCAGGGACTGTTGGGGCTGCAGAAGATTCTGCTGCGGGATCGGGTTGATCTGATTCATTTGATAATCCCCGTACATTTGAGTCTGCATGGTGTTGTGCATTTGGGGGTTGTTCTGCGACGGCTGCATCATGTGCTGCTGTTGCATCGGATGCTGGGACTGGGACATCATCCCGGGATTGTTGCTGTAGCCTCCGCCCCCGTACATCTGACTTGGCCGCCTTGGGATCTGCTGCTGCTGCTGCTGCTGTTGGGGGTCCAGATAGTTCCCCATCTGTCCCGGGGGCTGCTGCTGCTGGAACTGATATGAAGGATTCTGTTGTGTGTGCGTCGACGGGGTGTACATAGGGTTCGCCGCCTCCTGCTGGCTCATTTGGCGACCCAAATCTGGCTGAGGGGGTTGCGAGTACATACTCCTTGGCATTTGGTTCGGAACTTGGCTAAAATCTACAGGTTGCTGTTTTGTCAGCATGGAGGTTCTGCGAGTCATCGCCGAAGGCGCCTGTGGCTGGGGCTGCTGAAATGCTGAGGGCTGACTTTGCGGCTGATACGGCTGATTCGGCGGATTCAGCTGATTCTGCATTGAATGGCTGCCGGGATCAATTTTATTTCCAGTCAATTGACTACTAGGGCTATTTGTGGCTGAAGACATTTTATTTGCCTGCTCCATTTCGGGGGGAGGAGGTCTATACCTCTCCCTATATCGGAGCCGTTCAAACCGTTCTAAGACTGTCGGCTTAAAATCTGGCGCGAATTCTCGAGCTGTCGCCACCGCAGTCTCACAATCGATTCGGGCATGTTCAGCAGCTGTGTCTGCATATTCAGCCTTCCCCCGGGCTGTAGCCGTCCTGGATATTGCGATGTCAGCCTTTTGCAGTGCTATTTTTGAGGCACGTTGCGCCGAACTCACCGCTGCCTCTATTCGTTCACGGAATTTTCGAGATCTTATCAAAAACAAATGCTTCTTCTTTTGACTAGTTATTAGTATATTGTTTTTGTATTTTCCCTCCTCTACCGTCCCGTCGCGGAACGTCGTAACACCGTAGCCGTGCTTTTTGTTATTGTGCCACTCTCCTTCGTACCTGGAAGAAATTCTCTGCATGAGTAAAAACCGTTTGATTTGAAGATAATGCATTACCGACTTTCTTTAAACAAACAAAAACTATATTCGATTGTATTTAAAATTGATTAATTTAACAAATTGGTTTTTTTTAAATTTCAAAGTTATGGAAAACTTCCCCTCTTTAGTCAAAAAGCAAAATTCTTTAATCTTTTGGGTAACTTTTTAAAAGTAATGTGCTCCTTAGCACCGTACCTTCCTTAAAATTGAAATGTCTTAATAGTGGAAATGTTTAAGAAATTATAATAAGATAATCTAAAATTGATCTTCAATATAATCGAAAATACCGAGAATCGATTTTAATTAAATTAATTGCAACTATTCTGTGGAATGTAGAACCTTCTACAAAAAAAAGTTTACTTGCCCGTGGCATTGATAATGCATCATTACAAAAAATTAGATTAGTAAATAGTTTATAGCACTGTTTGATAGTGTTTCTTACTTGAGTCCGTCGCTGCGTTCTGATATTCCATAGCCGTCGCGCTTGTCCCGCTTCCATTCACCCATGTAGGTCTCAACCACACTCGGATCCAGTTGCTCCTCTTCGACTGTGAAGCTGGCGTTTGAATCTGTGTGTATGGACCTGTAAGGACTAAATGTAACTATTCATCCCAACATTGGCCACCGACTACCCTACTTTGTTGTTATTCCTGATTGTGACGAACCTGTGCTTATCCAAGAAGCTGTCGACACTGTCGATCGTATACTTCCTGATGCTGCTGTGCCACGTTTTTCCAAATCACCGGTACTCCGCTGCTTTCTAATCTTAAGGCCCTTCGAATAAAAATAACAAAAACCAATTTCAGAACATTTTCGTAATGAAAAAAGGTCTACTTACTGAAAGGAATCCCTTTTTTGATTTTTCTGTTAGGCTATTTCGCCTGGCTGGTGGCTCGTCCGAACGTGCTTTAAGGACAAAGCCACCGCGGACATCGTCCATTTTATGGTTTCGTTTGTCTGATGGATCAGCATTTTCGTTACTTCGTAACGAGCTCATCGATGAATGAATGTTCTTCGGTCGATAGTGTGACGCAAGTCCAAATGGTGCTGATGTACGAACACCGTAACCGTGTCGCTTTCCCTCCTGCCATTGTCCTTGATAGGAGCCTGGAAATTGTAATAAAATTTATTTTTATGAACGTTTGAGTCCTTGAAATTTCTACAATATTTTCTCTTCGCAAAAGTATTACCGAAATAGCTCGAAACAAAATGAAATTTTAAATTATCAATGTAACTATCGAAAAATTAGAAATGAAATTATAAAATCTCTTCTATATCTTGAATGCTATAAATTTTGTAATCGATATTTCACATAATACCACAAAAGCTTCAAAAAGTTAAATTAGAAAAAGAACTTTACGGTTCTTAAGCCAGTTAAAATTGTCCCCTCACATAATATGTAGCATGTGGGCTATCGTTGTAAAGGGTTTAATGGGTATATGCAAAAAATACAAAACGTTTTCACGCTTACTAAAAAATAAGAGCGTTTGTTTTTTAAATCTAATTGATAAACGCAATTGGGTCAGGTTTATATAAATAAAATTAAGTTTGAACCCACTTAACACTTTGACTGCAATGTCACCAATAGCTGAATACGTGGCTGAATAAAATCTGGCAGTCTAATTAATGCAAAACCATTCTTTGCTCTTTTTAGGTTATAGAAAACCTAAATTGCCAATAATCGTGCTCGATTTCGCATTTTAAAGCTAACAACTCTATGGTAAATTGTGAATAGCAAGAAATTTTATAAATGGGCCACAGAGCTAGGATATCAAAAAAGCAAAAAAGCAGTCTCACCGTTGAATTAATTTTCATACAATTTCCACTGAGCAGTAGCATGGCATGGTTCAAAAACCAGGGCTCACCCACAGCTCGAAATCAAGCCGTTCATTAGCTTAAAACGCAAGCAATTGTCCCAGAGCCTAATTACTTAATTTCTTTTGTACCTCTGAAGCGTTCGTCCTTGTCGTCCTTGACTTCCAGGAGCCCGATGTGGGCCCCATTGTCGACGATTTGATTTATTTCTACTGGTGCACCACCATTGAAACTCCTTCTTCGGTGTACAAGCAACCGTTTGATTGCACCTAGAGGCACCTGAATTTAATCCGTAACGTAGATTGGATTCAGATTACAATAACTGGGGTACGGTTAGAAAACATGTCAACACCAATTAGGGTTGCATCGCTCGGTTGAAAGATACAATTGAGCCCCGGGAAATCGTGTCACATTCCGGGTTTTACACCCGGCTTCCAGATGCAAATGAACAGGCGGGGAACGGGGAAACGGGAGAGATGGGGCGGAGCACCTGAGTTGTATTATACAGCAGTTTCTGGCGCATTGACGCTGCATGATAGAGCCCCGGCGAATTATTTATGTGACGTATCCTTTATTTACATTCCGGCGATACATATCTCACTCCGGCTAGCATAATAACGCCCGATTCACTGGTGCGGGGCGAACAGGTGGCCATTACTTTTAATTGCTCCGGATAAGCGACAGGGAGGCCCCCAAACCCCCCCTTAGAGGAGTACCCTTAAAACATGGAAGAAGGGAAGGCGCAGGGCTCTGCCCAACATCTGCCTCTTGGAGGGTATTTTTCTATGTTTTTCACCTTTTGTTGTGGCACAGGTAGCTCTGCTGCGTCTTGTTGTTTTCCCAGGCCGTTCGAGGACTATTTAAAGGAAGAGGTTAATTGTATCATTTACATGAGTGAATTGCGTGCTCCCGGGTGAAGGAAGACCGCTTTTTGAGCCTTTACATTAGCACAATTTGCCTTTCTGTAAGTACCCACCCCACCGAACTGAATAAGCTCACAAGAAATATGAAAATAAAGAAAAAAAAAATATATACTGTATTATTTGAGGAATGTGTTTTTCAGGAGCTCCCCCCAGCTTTCATTCAAAATGTAATGAAACCATAAAGCTTTAAGGTTTTCGGTTTCTATTCGAACATTTTGTATGATGAAAACTGGGTCATGTCAGGGAGCACTTGGGGTAACATTTCCCGTCCAGAAATTATGCTAATTCTTTAGAAGACTACTTTAACATTGGGGGAGTGAAGTTATATTGAAATCTGGGATTTAACTTTTTGCCCAGGGCACACTTAAAATTTCGAATAAAACTTTGAGAAAGTTGCCAGCTTTCAACGGACATGGCCTATCAACGCATTACAGAGGTTGAAATTTTGTCCACAAAATGTTTGTCAACACTGTGATTATTTAGGAAAACTTGCAAATTTTCTCATTTCATTTTTGAGTTTAATTTTACGCACGAAACAAGAGAATTTGAGGGGAGGAAAAGAATAGTAATGCCTTTAGAGCGGATTTATCATCGAATACAATTATACTTAATTTAATTTAACATCATTAACTTACCCTTAGCAAATGCTAATTTTAAATGTTAAGTAGGTCGTAATATTTTACTGGCTAAATAAGATACCAAGAAGCAAAATAATTTTTTTTTAAATTTATTACATCTCACAGATAAAATTATGAGATTTAATCGTTAATCTGTCTCTTAAGTTCCATCTATCATGAGTGCTAAAAATTCATCAATTTTAGCTATTACATTGCTCTTATATTTGAATTCATAATTTTTCAAAAATACCTTTTATGCAGGTATATGTGAAAATTGCTGGCATAATTGACCTCCCAAAATGAGCTCATTATTCATTTTATCCAGTCAAAACTTTCTAATACGATAATAATTCATAAACGTTTTTACGAGTGCCATAAGCGGTTTCACGTTTTCGCTGTCCAGGATTTTTGGAAGAATGATGCTTCTTCGTCAGCATATTTACCTAGCCTGATCCTCTCATCCTCGGCTTATTAACCGCTCAGAAAGAGCTCGTTGGCTGTCCCTTTAATGGTTTCAGGTCGACCGAGGGGAAGGGCTCACCGGTTAAGCTAGAAACGATTTTAAAACTTTGCGTCGCTTAAAAACCCGCCTGGCGAACGCGAAAAAAAAAACGACATGACCATCGCTCGCCAACTGCTCTCTGTGTGCTATGCAAATTTTAATCGACCTTTCGTCGACACAGCTCTGCGCTTTTCTAAGGATTTTGCTATCATAAGGCTGTACGGGGGTCCTGTGAAGCTCCCATAAAAGCGGGAATTTTTTTTTGCTCTTCTGGTCGTACGTATGCGGGGGCCATCCCATTTTAGCTGCCACAAAGTTTTGCAGAAACGGCTTTCATGTTTGCATTATGCCTGCCAGTGCTACTGGCGGAGGATGATTCTTTGAGGGAGGATTTTGTATGTTTGCTTTACCGTAACAAAACGTTGAGCTGCCCCAAAGCGTGCAAATCAAAATCAAAATCACGGTCAGAGAAGATCTCGCATGTTCGTGTTCATGTTCATGTTCATCACATCACACTTTCGGCCCCAAGGCAGTTAATTCTGGGCATTTACTCGACATAATTATTTCTGTTCCAACCGATGTCTACTGTGAGATGTGAGACATCATACAGCATAATTCCCCCTGGAAAGACAACGTCCAGGCATGTTAGACGCCCAAGGGCTAGTGTCTTCCCTTTCATTAAAGTAAATAGTTTATTAAATTGGGTGAAATTGTATCCCTGGATTCCTAACTCCCTAGAATTACACTTTGATAGAAATTACCTCGCTGGAGGGGAATGATTGCGCAATTCTCGAGAAAGTTTACCCATCGAAACGTCTTCGAGAACTTAGATCGACTTTAATGTTCCATTTCCCTTCTGCGCTAACACGTAGTTATGCAGCTTTAAGTTCAATCATTTTATGGAAATTTAATGAAAATACGTCTTGGCAAGATCATCACTTTTCTCAACATACCTCGGGTATCAACGAGTCGATTTCTTGCAGAAGCTATCGTATGCGATTGGTGTGGCATATTTTTTCTGGTTTAAATGCAACGATTCCATAAATGAGCGTCAATATTTAGAATCATCTTCAGATCAGGTCTGCTTAGAAGAATTTTATAAATTGGAATGGAATTCTCTTAGTACAATTGCAAACTTATTGGTATCAGGAAAATAATTTTTATTTTATAAAGGGGGAATTTTATTTGTTTGTTAATTTCCGTTTTATAAACTGCAATAATTGAAAAATATGTGTTTGGAGTTTTATGTTGATCTAAACACAATTGACGAAGATACGAGCATTTTATGCTCTACGCGAAATTTTAAATGTGTTTTTCCCTAACAAAAGTTTTCAAATCCTGTGATTACAACTTTAAACTAATAATTACAACTTTAACTAATAATTGTCGATTGATTGATTGAAGAGATTGGAATATAGTTTACTTTTGAGCGTATGAAAAATATTAAATTACTTATAATAGTTTGAAAATATGTACTAACTAACCCTAGAACCCTGGCAGAGGTAGTATAATAAATGCAACCCTCGAAAATGGTGCATATGCATAGCTATAAAATGTAGATCACGTAGCTCATGTTACATCGGGTACTTGGGAGGTATTTAAAGTGATTTACTGAATATGTTGAAGTGCAGTTCAGTTGAAGTAAAAAAACAGATAGTAGAGTGCTTTGTACAATATTAATTCACAAGTGGATAGTTTAATTTATTGTAGAGAGTAATAGCTTATTGGTAAAATTAGAAATTACATGAGAATAAAGAAATAGAGTTTAGATCCAGGTAATATTCCGGGGATATTTGTGTGTCTGATATGTCCGTGCAGTTTTTACTGATCAGTAGTATGTCCGTGTTGGAGGTTGTTCTCTTTGCGATTAGGCACTAGTTATCCCCAGCATTACACTGTCCTGGATAGTATCCCACTCAAATATCATTAATACAAGATGTGGCACTCTATATAAGCCTAAAGCTCTAACCCATATGCAATTTCTAAAACTGCTTGGGGAAAATTTTCCCATTAGATAAACTAGTAAAAAAATACTGGTCTTATTTAAATTTCAATAAGAACGAAAAATATAAGCACAGGCAGCCAAATATTCTCATCTACAGCACTTACAGTGTAGGCAATAATGAGCAGTGTTTGTTTTTTATCATGCATTTTTAAAGGCGGGACAAAGTCCTTGTTGCGCTGTGTGCCCCTGCATGCATGGTGTTAGTGACGTCCCCGCACAGTGCTCAGGCATAGGAAAATTCCGAAGCGAGAGTGTGGAAGAGACAGGCAGAATACATAGAGCATATATACGGATGGGAGCTGTTTACATTTTTTTACTGGTCACATTTGTAAAGGTGGGACAAAGTGTTCGAGTATGTGCGCTGCTTTGCGTGGTGAAACGTGTTTTTTAATTTTCGTTCCGCCTCCCTCTAAATTTTGCTCTTTCTCTCACACGTAAGCCTTTTATTACTATCTACTTTTAGCAAAATCTGCAAGGACGGTGGGCTGACGGGACCATGGTCGAAAAAATATAAGGAAATACGTCACGAGTGTCACATCTTGTATTTGATGATATTTGTATCCCACCTGCTTCTGATTATAGTTAGACAGCTCATTAAGTAGTTGCATACTATACATGTGCATAATTTAGTTCTTTGCAGGTGACTAATCAAAACGTCGTCCCGAAGGAAGATAACAAGATAAATTGTGAAAAACTACGCCACGATAATACAAAGGACGCAAACTAATATTTTTGGTTAAAAATTAGATTGTAACGCTTATATTTAGATTTATTAGAAGAAATTTTAAATCTATAAATTATGAATTTGTTTTGTAAATTTTAATTTTAAAGTAGAATTAGACACCCTATTATCCTTAATATGTATACTTTAAAAAGCCTATGTAGTATTAGTTATATTATTTTAAATTTGGCGTTATTTTAGTCTGTTTAGAGGAACCTGTTCTGTAATCGATAGTCCACGTTGGATCTTTCTACTACTACTGCTATTTGAATTATAACTCTAAAATATGTACATATCGTCCTTCACTCTTATTATTAAAGTAAGATAAGTCGTAAGCGAAAAGTTGTCTATTACTTTATCCTTTAAGCTTTGCTCTATATTTTAAAAGTTCTTAAAAGAATACCACAAATATGAAATTTCTTGAAAAGGTCTTACTTTATTTCTTAAAACCAGGACATGTCCTCAAAAAATAGGACAGATTGTAATTCTAGATTATTTGAAAGCCCCTACATCTCGTTAGGGTTTGTAAGATATTTTTTCATAAGCGACACTTTACCATATCAATTTTTTGAAATCAGTTAACTTCTCAGAAGAAAGAAAGTCTTTATATGATGGCGACATCTTATTTATGAGATACATTTCCACCTCTTGAATTTTTAAAAAGACAGAAATCAGAAAATGTGAAAATTTTTAGTAAACACCTTAATGCCCCTAGGAGCGTCTTGTGATTTGTGAGAATAGAAAATTCACTTCTTCGTGTATAAGATGGAAGCGATCAGATCTTCTAGGGAAAATAAGTACTATACAAATCCTCATTATTACTCTTTATGGGCCCCATTTAGCCTTTCCCTTATTCGTTCTGATAAGAAAGTGTGAAACCCCGAGGCGATAAGGAGCTAATGGGAAGCAGTCAGATCCCTGTCGAGGCTCCAACTTTTGCACATAAAATAACGAGAAAATATGGTTTCATCGTTTCTTTCGTTGATACTCCCCTGGCATCGTACAGCATATTTTCCCTTCGTAGAGAGCCAAATTTACGCGAAAATATGTAAAGATAAATATGAGGATTTCGGCGGTTCTGGCAACAAAAGACATTGCCCGCCACCATGTGCACTTCTTGAACCCTCTTCCCGTTCCGTCCCGGAAAATTCTTTAAGAAGCTAACTTACCACAAAACGCATGTGGCGGGCAGTGATTCAGGAGCTCGCCTGCATCGAGTGCGATTCGCCGTAATTTTTCATGGTATAGAAGCAATTGAGGAAATTTCTATGATATCGCCTCAGCTCAGAGCTGACGTGTTTTCATTTTCATAGAACCTCTTTGCCTCTTGGACCACCTTTCACAAATACACCGATCGCAAAGATGTTCTATTTTTGCTTGAAGCAATTGCTCGCAGGTTATCGGTGTTGGCTCCCAAATTAACCGAGTGCTGCTCTCGTACGAGCGCACCTATTTACCCCCGAAAAAAGCTTGGATCGGCCGTATTGAGGCGTCTTTAAGATAAAGCCACATCTTCTGATCGTCGACATCCCATTCCGATGAATGCACGATTTTCAGGTTGAAGATTCACCTAAGAAATATTTTTCTAAACACCGCTGTTGGGTGGGAAAGGAACACTTGTTGAACGCAGCATTAGCAGTATTCGCGATTTATTTTTTTTTTAATACACATGCTCAGTTATTAATATTTAAGTGACGTCATGTGGTTTCCTCAGAAAATCCACTGACAACATTTTGAATATGCGCCAATTGGGGAGGGTGGAAGAAAGTGGATGCCTTTTAAAACGTCCTGCAGTGGACTCAACTTAAGTGCACTCTTCCGATAAAAGAATTTTATAATATTAAACCTTAAGCAATTTTGAATAATACGAGTATCTTAATAAGTATGTTTCTGTTTAAAGAATGAGTCAATTAAAAAAGGTTTTTCAAAATATTACTTACTTCATATTTTATCACAATTAATCTGTAACTAAAGTACGAAATCTACATCCTGTAAAATTAAAAGAAATTCTGCCTAAAACCAAATGTTCCTAACTTTCAATTATTCCTCATTCTAAAATATCTTTTTGAATTAAACTTAAATTTTTCTCCATATTGTCCGAAATTAAGTTTTAACTGCCGGTTTAAATTGTTTAAAGCAGTTTTTTTCATTAGTTTAAGTGATAAGCTTAAGTTCTAAGCTAAGCAAACAGTCTGGTTTAATTTGACTTAATTTTAAGCCCATGCTGCGCCCCTAAAAAAAGATGGACAGAACTACATTTAAGTAAGAAATCAAAATTCCATTAAATCCACTAAATTGATGTTCTACTTTTATAGGTTTTAAAGAGTCTTTATACTCTAATAAATAAAATATTAGCCATTGTTTTGGGTAATAGTTTTATCTCTAAATAAAATCATAATTAAGAATACTAGGTTAGGTTGCTGTGGCTGCCTAGAAAGGCACACTTAGGCCAATTTTGGCCCATTGTGTTACTACGTAGCGCAGGGGACCATGGTTATTCGTGGGATTCGAACCCACAGCCTCTGGGACGGTAGGACAGCGCGCTAACAACTGAACTATCAGAAGCCCCTTAAGAATACTAAAAAGTAAATAAATCTTACCGCCATCGGCGTATGTCTCCGATCCGTAACCGTCCTGGAGTCCATTTGCCCAAGTGCCTTCATATTTTGCAGTTGATGTTGCACTTTGTCTAACACCGTAACGCCCTTTATATCCACTTGTCCATTCTCCGCGATAAATGAGACGACCTCTTTGCTCCACTCCAAGTCCATGGCGTCTACCATTTTGCCACTGACCCTCGAAGGATGAACCACTGCAATTGGAAACAGAAAACTTGATTAGTACTCTAATATTGTTGGAACATGAAAACCAGAATCTTTTAATCGATAGCGGACACTCTCTCACATGCCATGAATAGACCAACAAACCAAATCATTTTCATTTTCCCTGCAAAAGCTTCAGGATAATCAGAGTTTCGAGGGAGCGTTGCAATATAGAGTCATAGTTACTACCGCCTCTTATTAAAAGGGGGCAACAAGTGGTGGGTACTACCTTCGATTTAAGTGTGTGTCATCAGTTTTCAGGGTTTCGTATATGGAATTTATCGGATGAGGCCGTGAGGGGTTCTACTTTATGAACTTGAGCCGGAGTATGCACTTAATTAGCGCTATTTTGAGGCATGGATACGCGACGATTGCCTACAATGGTTCCCTCCCTTTTGATTCATCTGACTCACACCCTCAACATGATTTTTGGGTATTTTAAGAATTTGAATTTTCGGTGCTAATTGGCTCGCAATGATGCGGCATGTCTATTTGTATATCAGGTGATTTTGTGGGAAGGTACTGAGACATATGATAAAAGAAAAACTGCAATTTCGTTGTCATATGTCTATCAAGAAATTTTTAATACAAATTGTGTAAATTAATGGAATAATATTCAAATAAATTTACCTTGAACACCCTCAAAGTGTGTACTCATGTATATTAGAAATATTAACAGCCCTAAACTGGTACTCTATAAGGCAAAGTAATGAATTCGAATGTGTTACTAGTGGTTACATTTGTTTTGTAAAGTTTAAATGGATTATTTTATGATTAGTTACTAACAAGAATAAATAACCAATTAAACTAATTACAGAATTAGTTTGAAATTGCACCAGATTAGGATTAGTCAAACAGCATCCGCAACTAATTTGGATTCAAATCAGTTATTATCCGAAAGGACAAAATTTTTCTATTTTCGCAAATCTCTGTTTGCTTTATCTTGTTGCACAGGGCTTACTCAATGTTTCGTAACATTGCACCCAATAGAAAAATGATGGGTTCTCATTTGTAGACAAAAAAAAAAAAAAATATTCATTTCTGCATAGGCTACGTGATTCAAAATCAAAACAATTCAGATCAATAAAATCGAACCTTCGCTAGGTTGCGAAGGCGGTTTATCGATTCGACTAGACGGACTCCGTATAATTCATTCGAATTGATTGTGTCCTCCGTGCAAATAATGAAAACTTTTTGATACACTACGATTGCACTCAATTCCCAATTTCCAATAAAATTACAAAAAATAATAAATTTTTATTTGTTTTAAGCCTCAAAAATTCGGAGGGGTGGAGGAGTCCTTTTATTTTCGGTTCTTCCCTGTGATATAATGGGTCTAAGGGCGCCTCTATGGGCGGCGCGGGTGCACCCTGTGCTGCAGCATAGAATAAATGAAAAATTTATGCCCGATATTAAATTGCACATGAGTCATGGCATTTTATTTGAAATGGAATTAAGTTCGCAGCAACCAGACCGGGTGTATGGCTCCATCTAGCCCAAAAGCAATTTATTTGCCTCCCTCGAGTACTACTACTACATGAAAATTTTAGCTGAGGTAAGCATCACATCGTTCCGGGAGGTTTTCTACAAAAAAAAAACCTACACTGGAATGGGTCACTGTAGGGACTTGGAAAAGTTTTCCAGGAGAGGGGTAATGGGTTTAAATTAGCCATAGATATAAATTCTAAAGTAATTCGAAATAAATTCGACCCAAAAGGAAACTTTACCGGATGCATTCGTGCTATAATTCAATTTGTGCATGACTAAGGTATACGGGGTTTCATCTTTTCATGTAAGAATCCTTTTCGATGTTCCGTCTTGCGTTCAGGTGTATTTTGTTACCTTAACTTTTTCCCAGTTGTGCATTTCAGCTTCAAATTTCAGTGGATTTGAGAGGATTCCCCAACGCTACATAGTACCAGCAGAAATTAATTTAATTTTTATAAGCTCTGTTTTCTCTTGATCTAATAATTTATTTAATGTGCATTATTTTGGGAAATATGTGATAATTTATTTATCTTTAATTTCCATTTTTCAAAGGAGATGGTAATTGAGGCATTAATTTTTTATTTTAAGGAAAATAGTAAACATTTTTGCTGCAAACTCTTTTTGTCAAAACTTTGATTTTTGATTGAATTTTTAATATGATTTCTGTGAACGAAAATTCAAATCAACCTGTTTTAGGAATTTTTTCATTAGACTGTAAATGTGGAATAATTCAATTGAATAATGTACAAAATAACTCAAATTAAGCAACATAATTTGAATGTATAAAAATTCGCTACAAGTAAGTTGTATATCTCAAATTTTTATAGTACACTGTTTTCTTTGAATCAGGAAAATTAATCCAATATCTCAATAAAACTGATCTGTTAGACCCATTTCCTTCTTTCAGATGTGGAATGTGAATGGAAAAAGAAAATTAAACTTCAAAACAATAGAACAAATTAAATTTACTAAAATGATATTCTAAAAAGGATCCTTATAAATTATATAAACAGTATCCAATCAAAAGACAACGATGGATACACCTGAGTGACTTATTAGAAAACACAAAATGTACACCTTCAAGGTTAAAACTCTCTTTAATTTCAATCTTTTACACTATATATTTTTTTTTTCAGAGGGTTCCTCCTTATCTGAGTTGTAGGAGTAGGACGAGCTCTCTGCCTCGATCTGAGTGGCGTAGATGTTCTTGGCGTGACAATCTTTGAGGACATCTCGGTAGTCCTCAAGGATTCCCCATGCCATGCTCCTTTAAATTAGCGCGGGGACATTCCGGGGGTGGAAATCTTGTCACACATAAGCCAGAGAGTAAAAGGTTGGGTGATCTTCTTGATTTAAATTTCGTGTGACATAGTTTCGTGAGAATTCATGCCCCGGTTTTGCATATGAAAGTGATTTACTACCCCATGCCGTATGACATCCAGACAGCTTGCTCTACCGGGGGCACTTGGTTAGGGAATAGTTCTGGGTTGTGGCGTCTTTATAAGTTCCCTTGTAATTAAGGCTGCAGGGTTGTTGCACTATACCCAGGATATGCCTTCGGGGTAATTTGTGTTTTACAAGTCGTTTAAACTTGCTTGAAACTTTTCCCTGCCTAGGGTTGGGCTCATTCTCGTTATATAAATGAAAATAAAAATTGAGAAAAATATTCATAAATTCATACTCGCATCATTCAATCAAGGAACATGGTTGGGGTATCGAGTACGTTATATTCGATATCGATACTTTTTTACTCGATACTCATATAACTACTTCGGTACCTATAATTTTACAAATTTCAGTATTTTAGGTATCGTATTAAATTGGGTAGCTGGTGTCACTTTTATCATCTTTTAAGATACGTTACCATTTTATAAGTATTATTAAAGTTAAGATTACAAGACTAGTAGTAGTAATATTCTTGTACATACCATAAATATTTAGTTTTATTTAATTTATAATAGTTTAGGACATTTTACCATATATGACCTGTAGGCATAACAAATTCAAGAAAATTATCGATAATTTTTAATCGTTACTATGCAAGATCGATAATTTGATTCGATATCGTGTCTTTAGGTAATAGATTGCTTCGAGGCCATCAATAAAATATCCAAGTCATGTCCTCTTCCTGAACACTACTTCGCACTTGATTGAGCCAATTCAAGGAGCTCTGCATATCGAAAATTCGAACAGTAGATTTAGACAGTATCCATCTGAAGAATGAATAAATCACGTGGGAGTTTTTAAAATGACATTCGCAACGAAAATCAATACACCACCATTCTCTGGGTCGGAAGGTTTTGCACCGTATGGCGAGAATTTATTATATTTTCTTTTTTCCTACATAGCGTACTATAAGGGCGGCTTAGCTTGTTTTAAAAACGACCAGAGTGGAGAACGGAGAACAAAAAATATATTTATATATGTACATATAACTGAAATATTGGCTCGATAAAAAACAAAATAAAAAATTATTGTCTTGAAAAAATTCCCATCCTTCGAGTGGAATACGAAAATCGGTAGATCCAGAGGTGTCCTGGTTTCGGGTTATGCCCGGATTTATGGCGTCCGAAAGGGGATGATTTATGCTCCAAAATTACAGAACGATTTAAACACAGCTCTTCTACGAGAATTTATAGTTCCAGCTGAAATGTGGTTTACGATGTTGGATTTTATTTAAAAAAACAAAAAAAAAATAAAAAAAAATTTGTTCTCTGCTAGGAAATATCTAGAGGATGGATGGTGGGTGTCGTGTCATGGCATATGGTGTAAAACGGCACTTGAATGGATGTTACTTAATACCCCACATCAAGGTCAAGTCTTTTATGTTTATTTTTCCACTTAGTCTTTCAGGAAAAAAATGGGGGAAACGTTACTCTACCATTTCTCTCTTTTGGGGCGTATGCTAAAGAAAGTTTATGTTTGCTGAACGCGGTGAACCGCAACCTTAGTGTAACCCTCATATTTCCGTTAAAAATCCACTTAAAATTGATTTAACATACTGTATAAACATCCTGAGATTTTTATTGACATATATGAAAGCGATCACAACTACATTTTTATTGCACCTATTCATAAATTGATTGACTACTTTTAGTATCTACTTTATTGACAATTTGTATAGTTTTATTATAAACGTAATTCGTAATTAATTGTAATGTTAGAATTCACATAAATGTACTTTTGTTTTAGTTTATAGCATAATCATTACAAGTAATTATACTCAAACAAGTACTTGCCATAATTTCCTTGCATGCATAACATACTTCTTCTCTTTATTACATTTAATAAATACAAATTCTAACTATGTCATCTTCCAAAGTTTGGTCGTCCAGTTAATTTTAAGCATTTCCTGAACTTACAAAATGAGTTTACATGGTACAATCCAAATTTCCTTGAGAATTGGTATCAAGAGATTTTTGGGATTGCTGATTTGAAGAAATTTGGGATTCAAAATGGCGGACCCAATACGAGCAAACTCATAGTTTCGTAAATTCCTATATATGCATATCTGTATGTTAAATCGAAAGTTTGTTTGTTTGTTGCTCAATCACGCCTAAACTGTTAGTGTGATAATTTTCATTTTTTGACTAGTCCTACTACGTACTCCGTACTCAAGATATAGGCTACTACTTTTTATTCTCGAGTTTCAAAATTGACGGACCCGAGATGGCAGCCAACATTTTTACATATTAAGTGATTATCGTAAAAATAGGTATTTAGCGTTTTTTTTAGTTCCTGATTGCAAATCTATTTTAAAAATTAAATTAAAATATTTACAGTGGCGTACTCAAAATAGCGTCTTAAATTTATCGTAATTCCATGAATTTACGTGAAAAGTAATGCGATGAACATTTTGAGATCATTAATTTCTACTTTTAAAATCTACTTTGGCGGAAATTGAAAAAAATTTTATGTAAATTTGTTAAAAAGTAAATCGGAGATACTAATCTATGAGCAGAATTGTAGTAGTGTAGTATGAGTATTTTATGGGAATTTTTTAAGGATTTGCAACTGAAATTTTGAACTTTAAAACATTATGGCGAAACAATTTTTTGAATTCTAATTGAAAAGATTTTCATAGGGCCTCGGGTGACATAGTTAGCTGAGCGGTTTTGCTGTGATTTACAAAGTGTACCATTCCAGGGTTGTGGGTTCAATTCCCATATGAAAACTCTGGTTAAAAAAGTAAAAATAACACAAAAAGTTGCCATATAAGTTTAGTTTCTGAGTGCACGAAAAATTAGGAAGCAATTTGAGAATTAAATTCTAAATTGTAAAATAAAAAATACAAAAATATACAGATTGTGAAAATTAAATATATAAAGGGTTTTTATATCTGATATGGATCTAAATCACATTCACAAATTTTAATAACACTCCTAAACTAGATAACTTGAACATTTTAATAGTTTTTAAGGCATACCGGGTGAAACTGAGTTGCTCAGCTAGTATAAATTAAAAATAAGATCTAACTATTTATTTTAATTTTGGATAGTTCTATAGGGGCATTTTTAATTTTAGTTAAAATCAAAAACAACCAACAAAGTTAGTCAGGAGTTTTAAAAATAACAATTTTCCGTGGATGACCAGGCCACGTTCACAAAACCATTCGTGACGAACCATCGTAAGCAATTAGGGAAAATTTCAGGCTAATGTCTGTTTATTCGAATTAAATTGCTTCGAAAGTCGATTGAACCATTTCTAGGTACATATAATTAAAATGAAACGGATACTTTCCCCAACTTTCCCGGAAAGCGTATCCATGCCGAGATATCAGGGTTTACCCAGAATTAATCCTGGACGACATCGACGTGGACGTCGGCGCCCGTTTCCTTTATCCAGTGGCCATATTATGATTATTTTCCTTTCTTCTTATCCTCCCGTTGCCGAGGCAATCGCAATTGTTTTAATTATCGTCTGTCGTCACCTCCGATTCCGTAAATACTCCGTTGGGTGCCACGCCACCCGTCACGGCACAAAGATGAGCGGGGGTGTTCGGAGGCCGAGGAGGGGGCCCAAAACATTATCTCATCCATCACACTTCTTGGCACGCGGAGAAGCTTCCTTTCGCGATGGTTTTGTTTGGTGTCAGCGATTAAATTGGACACGCTAAAATATCCGGGACATTACCCGGGACCCGGGTTAATTCTCATCTCAGAATCTAAAGACATTGTCGTCTAGCTGTTCACTGATTTCACGTCGCTGTCGATTGTTCGTTTGTGGAAAACACTTGACGAGGACATACCATGAAATGAAGGGCCAATTATAGACCCAGCGGCCGTGTCTTCTCTAGTCCACAAGCCCTAGAGAATGCTAGTCGCATGGAAAGTTATTAGACAATTCCGAGCACTGAGACGACCTATTTGAGGATGCGACATGCACCGGAGTGGACGAACGAACTGAATTTAAATTATTCTGAAGATGAATGTCTGGGCAGATGGGATTGATGAAAAAGCTGCTGCAACAGTCACAGGACTCGTCCTCCCTTCCTCGAGTGGTAATTTATGTGCACCTGCAGCTGTAACGAAGATTAATTGTAAGTCGTTCCATGCAGCTCAACTTATAGACGAGTTTACTAATTTTAAATAAACAAAGGTAGACGGATAGTCTTAGATAGTCAGACATTAGAACTAGAAGCACGTTTCAATGACTAAATTTGATAACGTGAATTAGACCAGAGTAAGAATTTCTTTTTTTTCGTATAAACGAGTCAGTTAACAATTTTGGCTTAGCCCCAATTGAATTAGTTCTAGGCCTAACTTAGTTGAATGTTTGAATGCATGTGAATAAATATTCTAGACCAGTTTGTGTTATTCATAGGAGTAGTCCTGATTTTGGCCGGTTTCTAGTCTTGATTTGAGATTGCCGCTTCAAGTTTTCTCAACCAAAAAGGAAATTAGTCGAATTCACGTACTTAGGGTCAAATTGATGGATTTGCAAACAAATTTATGTATAGGTCGCTTGTATTTACTTAGGAATTTAACTTTACAATTTTGAAAACTGATCATGGTCAAAAAAACTTTTAATCAAAAATGTTTCCATCTCAGCTACAGTAATAATCCTACATGACTACATGAAACAAAAGATTTTACTTTGCTTCGATTTGTAAATTTCATAAGACAAATGCGTGCTTGTCACCGTCGATATATTGAAAAAAAGCTTTATGTTTATTTTATTAATTCGTTAATTTTAAAATTTCTTGAAATATTTTTAAAAATGAAAAGGTGGAAATATCTTTAATTTAAAATATGTATGGAATGTAAAACTCTCGCTTTGTTAAAATTTTGAGAGGTACAAGCGACCTATAAATGTTGCCTCCAAATGAACATTCTTACAAGAGTTCATCAATACCCGTGAACAGACCTTAAATTCAATCTGTACCTTTTTTAAATAATAATACCAATTAGGAAGGGTTATAGTATTTTGGTTGATTATGTTTTCTTTTTATAATGCGCTATTCTAACGAGTTGGTTCGATATATTCGACGTGACATTGGATGAAAAAATTTTGGAACTTTTATTTAACGCCCTACATGATAACAAACTTCTAAAACAAATTGTTTACGTCAACTAAACGGAATAACGTCTGTAACAGACAGACACCAAGGGGATCCGATTTTTCCAATAATTGTAAAAGGGCAGTTTGTACAGTTTCGGTATTTTAGAAATGCAATTAGTTAAAATTGTATGGTTAATTGGCATTGAGGGTCAGTTAATGCAAACAGTTGCTCTTTTGTAGTTGTTTAAATTTAAATTTCAAGAAACGTTAGTCAACATCGACACGTTAGGGCATATTAACTAAAATGTTCGCTGTTTTTCAGCCTCATATTTACAATTGTGCATAAAAGTTGAAGACCACCTCTATTTTTTGGAGTACTTTCACTTTAAGAACCTTGAAGATAGCATGAATGAAAATCAAGGTTCTTAAAGCGAAAATATACCAAAAAACAAAGATCTTAAACTTTTGCGTATAACTATAGTTTAATTGACTAATTATTTCAATTGCAATTACTGCAATGAATTTTATATACCGATTTTTGGCATTTAAAAAAAAACTTTTCTATCCTTTAAATTTAAATGGGTACTGATTTACACGTAAACTCTTTTAAGGTTTGTGAGAGGAAATACAATGAGCTTATATACCCTTCGGAACCCTTCTTTTAGATAATTTCCTGAAGTTTTCTAGTCGCCGTTTATGCCTTCCTAAAATCCATACCCCTAAAGGTTAAGGGGATAATCGGCCTAAAGAGAATATTTTTATCTTAAACACGATTCCAATATT
Source organism: Philonicus albiceps (assembly GCA_963969385.1). Lineage (NCBI taxonomy): Eukaryota > Metazoa > Arthropoda > Insecta > Diptera > Asilidae > Philonicus > Philonicus albiceps. Next base: position 10,072,048 of record OZ017775.1, read on the forward strand.
TAGTAATTGCCATAGATTTCGTACTTCTTTTGTTCCTAAGCGAGCTCCGATCAAAAGGGCTTCGTTCTATTCGCACTTTTCCTCCCCTTTTATTATTATTCACGTCTTATCCACCTATGGTTCCCACTTCCTGCCAAGAGGCCCTTTCCCGAACCGTTCTACTTACCACGCACTGGTGCGTAGCATATCGATAAACTTCGACGTGCAAGAAATCAAATTCCGATCCCGCCCTCATCTCCGCAGTGATTTGAGGAGGAAACCATGTTTTTGTTGAACATTTGCGCTTTCCATTTAGCATCCATTTACATGTCCTAGTTAAAGAGGAGCTTATGCTGGAGCATCTCTCGCCCGATGAGTGGTAAGGTGGAAAATCGGATTCGAGTAATGCGGCCCCGGCCCAAAGCTCAAAAGATATTGCCAGAAACGATTTCCATTGAGGGTGTCTATACGTTTCGTAAGTCGAAATCAATTTGTGTCAATCCAGCACAAAACCTCCTACTTCCCGATGGGATAACATTCATCTAACAACCCCCTAAACCCTATTCGACGGGCTCTTTGCTCTTTTGGTTTCCCCAACATCCTTCCCGTTTCTCAAAATTGGTACAGGAAGAAAACGTCTGAAAAGGCCCAACCGGATCCAATTAGCCTGAAAGTCGGAAACCCTTTCTTGGATCCGAATCACGAAATCAGTAAAGGAAAACTTTATCCTTTTTTATAACCGTGAATATTTTAATGGATTCCATGTGGGTGGAAATACCACCTTCCGCCCTCTTCCACATCTCAGTTTAAGGCGTTTGGGGAATTGTAAATTCATAAACTCAACCCCCTTTGGCGGCGACGATGGGGTTCGGCTAGTACTCACCCAGGCGAATTAGCATATTTTAAAAATTAAAAGGGTCAAAATCGGACCCTACAAATCCAAGGTACTTTGGCGGGAATTAGCCTCAGAACGGTAGTGGGTAATTGGATGCCATGGGCTTTTTCCCCCATCCACTGTTCATATTACTTTTCTTTTAACAAATTGCGCACAAAATTAGCAATGTGAGAAAAAAAAATAATAAAAAGAAAAGGGTCAATCCTTGATAAGGAGAAAATTAAAGAGATTGTGGTTTTATAAATGTTTCATTGTTTAAGGGGTGAAACTACTTTGAAACCTCGAAGAAAAAGGGGTGAATGATAAATACCACTTTAAATAAATATTGCAATATACACAGAACATATATTAAAGTTTAGAAAACAGTAATAATGCAATATTTTGAAATATTATTTCATTTTAAAGGTCAAAATAGTGTGATAGTAGCCGCACATAATTTCTAAGCAATATAAGCTGAATAAACCCCTACGTATTTCTTTGTATAATTGCATGCAAAACATTTTCTCAAAATTTTAAAATAATTATTTAAAAATTGTAAAAGTTTGGAAGGGAAACATACGTTCTAAACAAAAAATACGTTTCATTTTTCATGATACACGCTCATTGCAATACATTTAATTATTATAAATGTTTTGAGCTCGTATAGGCTATAAATTTAAAAATGCAATTTTTAAAAATGTATAGTGGTACTACCCCGTAAGGTCTAAAGTTTCTTAATTAATAAAGAATTAAAAACCGTTCAGGCCGAAAAGTGGTCTTAACTACTCTAGGGAATCGTTTTTAATAAATTCTTACATCATCTACCATAAATAAAGTAAGGACCCTTACATTGCAGTATCCATGGTTGGACTTACGGACCTAAATCGCTCCCATGTAATTAAACTCCTGAAACTTTTTCCCCTAATTATTATTCAAGTGTGTGCTACGGAAACGTAATGAAAGTTACTAAACTTTTCCCATTCGTCGCTGATTGCTGAGAAGATTTGATCGTCAACGACGACGTATACGAAAGTTTCAAATTATGACTGCAATAAAGTTGGTCACATACTACGATCATACCATCCAGAGGGAAAGAATTTTTAACATTTTTACTTTTTTATTACATTCACACACCTTTAAATGAGTTATGTTTGTTCTAAATTAATTAGATGGTCTCAAAGGATTTTCACAAGCCACAATGTAATAATTCCCGGTGTAATTGAGATATAACTGAATATTTCTGAACATAATCCCTGGAGGTATTTTGGAACAGAGGATATCAATTAGTATTATACCCTCTGATTTTAGAATATTACACCTTTACAACATTTTCCACGGTTACTATGCAATTCCTCCTTATTCTGGAGTCGGTTTACGTAATTCAATTTATCGCGATGTCGTACTGAGTGCTTTTTAGAATATACATAGAAAATTTTCATTGAAATCATCATCAAGTTATTTATGAATAACATTTACTAGACTTAAAGATGTAATACATTTGAAAATACTAATTGTAGTTGATTTGGACGTTTTGCCAGATTGGTTTATCAAACCATTTTTAGAATAACGTAAATAAATCAATTTTAAAATATTTTTAAAGTGTCTTTATTGTTTCTTAAAAATTTTAATTCTTTAATGCTATGATTAATTTGATTTTAATGTTAATAATTTCCAGTACAACGTCTAATTAGCCAAGTCACTCAAAGGATAATTGCAATTCCTTAATATTTTTTTTAAAAGGACACAAATCGATCATCCTTACTTAATATTAAACCATTTATTATACTTCTTTTAGAAGAAATTGGTTTACATTTCTTTAATATCCATTTGAATTATTAAAAAATTTAAAGAACTAATAACATTTGTACTCATGTATTATATTTGATTTAGTTAAATACAAGAAAAATACCCACTGAAAATATGGCTCACAAAGTTAGTTATAAAATGTAGAAATTTAAAAAATGTTAAATGGGGTATGCTTTTTTCAATAAATCCTCAACTCCCCAAGAAAATCAAATTGGAAAAGGAGCACATGCCACTGGAGGCTCTCGCATCTGGCGATCTATCACTAAAAGCAAATCATTTGAAAGTGTTTTCATTTCAAGTAGTCAAACCACTTTATCTCGGAAGATATTGATGGAATGTCTATAAAATCGAAATTACTTTCATACTTTTTTTTTTTATTATTAATTTTTACAAACTTGTTGAACTCTGCACTCTCAAAATGTGGAAATTTGCGAGTAAAGCTTCACATGGCATCACTTGTGCCCCATTCTTACCGATGAAAACGTTTTTCTTTATAATTCTTCCCCTAGAGAGATCCCGAAAATAGACCCGAGCCGAGATCTGTTTCCTTTCATTGTACACAGTGCGGCACACTTTACCGTGAAAATATCGTCACCACTTTAAAATGCCTGTTTCTCAGCGATTTTGAGGTGCATATACGCGTATTTTGGGTGATAAAAATAAAACAAACAATTTTTTTTTTTCGGATAAAAACCCGAAAATTTATACAAATGAGACCAGAAGTTAGTTTACTTCTTACGCATCAATTTGAGAAGCTCTGTAACTTTAGTATCATACTACAAGTGCTGTGAGGGGAGGGGCTGCATGAATATAGGTCAGAAGAAATCGAATGCTAATTTAAAGTAGAATTCAGTGTAACAACCGATTTGTAATTGGGAGCGCGCAAATACTGAGCAACCGTACAAATTAATTTAATTGGCTTCATTATCAGCGGATATGATGAAAATGTTCATTTTAACGTAATTGTATCAATTAAATTAAGTTTCGGAATCCGTACAAAGTATTTTAATATTTATTACAAAAGATTAATCTTTAAATTCGATTATATTTTAAATTGATCTCCAGCTAGTTGCTTTTCTTAGTTCCACAAGGAGGACATGTAAGTCCATTATTTATTTTGACTACTGAAATTTAAATTGTTTTTTCTTTACTAGCAGCAGTCTTTATTTTGATTTTGCCGAACAAGTCAGTAAATCAGCTTTGCTGTGTAGAAAAGCCCTATGTTTTTTTCTGAATAAATTATACTCTATTTCCTAGATTTAAGACTATGATTAAGACTCCAAGAGAGACAAAATTTCTACAAATATTTATTGTTTAATTAGGGATTTGCGACAATAACCTTTTGAAAACATTTCTCTATTGCAGACTCTAAACTAAACGAACTATTTAATAAAAATAGACAGATTGTATGAAATGTGTTAACTATACTGTGCTACTTATTAAACTAATTAAGTGAAATAAGCACAACTAATTGTGGGGATTTCTCTTTAATTCTTTTCTACAAATCCGTTCATAGGCTGATTGCAATCCACTTAGCTAGAAGAATCCGCGTTAAAGCCCCTTGTGTTGCAAAATAGCTGAAGAAAGGTCGTTTGAGCACGGTTGCCAGCATTAGCTCGTTTTTCAATTCAATTAGGATTTCTTTTATTGGCGTAATGATAAATCTCATTTGAGAGAACATGGGTCACTGGAAAGTGCTACAAAATTAATATGAGTTCTCGCTGGTGCTGTATGAATCAGAATATCTCTCAGTTTCTAGCTCTAACAAATTGCATCCTATTCATAAGCGAAGATACAGTCATATATCTTTCTGTGACCGAGAAACCTCAGATATAATGCATACCCTTTTTCGATTGTGGCAATTGCTAAATAGTTGGATGGCGCCGGTCTTGATTTTTTCCATTACAAACTCATAAAATTCAAATCAAGAAAATTATTTGTCTATCTAAAAGATTGATGATCTATTCGCCGTTGGTCACGCTAGTCCTCGAGATAAGTTTGAGGGCAGGCATCAATGTTAAAAAAGTTGAAACTTCTTCGAAGCCATTAATGAAAATTAATGCAAAGGTTTTCAAAGTTTCAACTCTAAGAAGTTTGGTTGATTTGATGTAACAATGAAATTAATGATAAGGAACCCAAAGAACCTATCCACCCAGACATCATGCAATTTTGCCCTGCTCACCCTGAAGGGAACTTTTCAATGAATTGGCGAAAAATCGAATTTCCATTGATGGAAGTTTTGCCGCAAAGACACTGAGGCAACTTGGCTCCATAGACCTGAAGAAAGAGCACAAAAGTTTCCAGGGAGGTTAAGGACTCAACGAATCCTTGAACTTCCCTTGAATGATCATTTATTTTGCGGGGAACAGTAGGAGGCGTTATTTTATATCTTCCTCTCATGCCGCAGGCCCGTGCCGACTTTACTTTGCCTCTCCACAGGGTGCTTCTAAAAGCACTTTGTTTGCTTTAAAATGAACTCTAGAGGATGTGTTTAATCAGCTTCGAATCCACCAGTCAAATCAAATGGAACACACAGAGGAAAATTGTTTATTTCCCCAATTTATTTTTGAGGGCTCTAAAAAAAGTTTTACATTATGTTACTGTTGACCCCCTGTAGGTTCTGATACAGAAAACTTTGTCGTGTCTGTGATCAATGAATTGGAAAAAGCCTACAAATGTTAATTTTTATAAAAAAAAAATACATACACAAAATTGAGATACACAACGTCGTCGTTGTGGAAATTAGGGACACGTTCGATGGAGGCTGAGGAGGAGATTATTTGGAAATTATAAACTTGAAAAATATTAAAATTCAATGGTACATTAATATGTACAGAATTTTTATGTATTTAAGGAGCTTATGTCCGTTTGAGCACAGAAACAGGAAACACATAAGTCGTTTTGTGGATATTTTTAATTTTAAGGGAGAAGTAATCCATTAAAGATTTTGTTCAGGTTTTGTGGGACAAGTGGGATCTGAACTAGAGGCTCTTGAGTAGCGGTCTAACTAACTACTTCCTGAGCTAGAGAGGACGATTATTACCATTCTCCATTATTGCTATCTGGAAATTATTCAATTATTGTTACGACTCAATATTAACCTGAAATGTATGCTTTTCTGTGCTTTACTTAGGTTAGGCTGTGGTTGCCTAGAAAGGCACACTTAGGCCAATTTTGGCCCATTGTGTTACCACGTAGCGCAGGAGACCATGGTTATTCGTGGGATTCGAACCCACAGCCTCTGGAACGGTAGGACAGCGCGCTAACAACTGAACTATCAGAGGCCTTTACTTACTCACTCTGCAAATTAAAGACCAAACCAATTTCGTTAATATTTAATGTTAAGAACCTATAAGAGATAAATTTAGGAACATTTCTGCTAAAATTCTTATTAAGCCTTAAGTAAAGGCTTCATCCATTCTTGCTCATATAAAAGGCTAAACATATTCTGAATTTTTTGTTCCTTTGTATACATCACACCAAAGGGTCCAATATGTGGTTACTAATCCAAACATAATATCTGTCGATATATACAAGCAATATCCACAAAATATCAACGTTTTCTCTGACCCTCCTGACCCATTCCCAAAATCCCAGCATAAAAGGGTTTTCTCTGCACAAGAAAATTGAAAGTTATATCTCATTTCTAATTAAGAGAAAACGTGTTCCTGTATACCCTATTGGTTTTCATGTCCACCATAAATACAACATTCAGGAAATTTTGCGGTCTAAGCTTTTACAAATTTCGGAAAAGTTGAATTGCACTGAACACATCCTGTTCCCATTCCCCTTCCTGAAACCACCCTCACTAACAAACTATATGGGCATTACCGTCACCGACGGTACAGAGCCCTTTTCAGGCGAAAATTATGGACGTGCTAAGGACGCAGTAACATTGTATTATTTGGCAGTCAAATTGTTTTCAAGAATTCTAAATAAACAAGGCAATGACGTAATTTTGGTAGCCACCACAAGAGCCTCGTGTCGTGGATATATTCAAATGGGCCACTATACCTTCGATATTCTCATGCCACTGTCGTGAAACTCTCTCAGATATTCGGGAGCCATCACGTAAGTGGTGGATGAAAATTTTCGGAATACCGGATATTTCCTCCAAGCAATGTTGTTTGTACATTTAAACATTTTGTATGGTTTAGAATGTTTTATATTTTACTTTATGGAAATTTGCGTAACAATTACTATAAAAATTTAATTAAAAACACTCAAACTATCCAAAATATAAAGAGATAAGGTTTATATTTATAAATATATAAATTACATTTCAAAATATCGCTTCGACTCCTACAACACATTAAATTATTCAGATATTTGATTCATCAAATCATTCAATTTTAAATTTCATATATGTAGATATTATTTTTCGAGGTATGGAGCGCAATTTTCTAAACGAGTACCCCAGGATTCGATTCTGGGACCTCTTTTATATAATAATATATTAATTATATCTGTCATATTTGTTCTAATCTAATCATATTAGATATATGTAAAATTTATCATTAACGAAGGTATGTTGGTTCGATAATAATTTGCAAAATAAGCTAAGTTTAATGAAAGTGATTGAATTCATTAGATTTGAAAAAAACGATAAGAGTTTTGACCTGTAATAACTTCAGTTATTATAATTAGTAATTTTGTATCTTCAACATAATAGTAAACTCCTTCTTCAATTTGCTATATCTGTTTCTAAATGTATGCAAGAAACCAAATGGATCTACATCAAAGGGACAGCCTTTTACTAATAAACTCTACATGAATTCATGTGTGTAAATAAAGGATCCCAAAAATTTATGAGATTCTTGTTCCCCTAAAAAGGGATAAAAAAAGCGTCGTAATAAGACGATAATGATCAGACATGTCCTTCAAAGGCCAACCAAATTAATTTTCTCCAAGACTTTTGCCCTAAGTTGTTGGTCATGTCCTTGTAAAGCTGCCAAAGAGAACGATTTTGTTATTCTACTGATGTTCTGGTATTTGCTAAAAAAAAAAAAAAACAATAATAATAAATAAATACCGAGGAGGTTTCAACAAATCAACAGGCGTCCCGCCAGCTCTTGTTTCCGTCCGACTGACTTTATAGCAATATAAATAATGAGGATACTATCCCAAGAAGTGATGATGTGTGACTGTACGCGCCGGATTTCAGTTATTGTTGTACAACTCAATTCTTCTTAGTTTCAAATCCACTTCAGTTCACACACCCACAATTTCGTGTTTCGCTGATTTTCTTTCAAACGTATAGACATAGATAGCTGCAAGAAGGTTTAAGTACTTTTTGTGAAGATATTGTGCGTCCTTGGAGAATTGGATTCTACCCGAAAAATAACTGGGAAGATTCTTCTAAGAAATCTAATGTATAAATAGAGGGGGCAATTGCTGGAGAGGTGGCAGAAGAAAATTCTTAATGAAATAAATCGCCCCAAGGATATTAAAATGAAATGTACGATAGATGTCCGTAATTCCTGGAAGAGAATTCAATAATCTCCGCGATTCCTTTGAGATTTCCTTTAAAAAAAAAAAGAAATACATGCTTACATCTTCTTCAATTCAGGGATTTTATTTTGACCTTTTGGAGAATGTTTCTTTTTAGATTTAAGGCATTACGTATATTTTTTTTATGAACCGTTGAAAATTTCACTTCTAGTTTGAGATTGTACATTACGCTTTCTCTTTGAATATAAAGTAAGCATAATTAAATTTATTCTACAACTGGAATATTACGGCATGAATTTTCAGATTTCAACCAATTTAAATCAGTCTTCTATAAAACATAAGCTTAAGTTTATTATAAAGATAAGAAAATAACAAAAACAGAAACTTTGGATATTTTTGAAAAACATTTGTCGAGTTTCTTTCTATAACAAAAACTTTGTTGTTTCAAAACTATAAACGTTAAAAGATTTTAAAAGCTCTGCTTTCATAGCAATTAATTTTTTGTCTGCTTTTGCAGGCTTTTGTTTTTATAAAATTCTGCTTTAATTCTTATAAATTTCTGCATTTGTGAAAGTTTCGTTTTACTGCTTCTGAAGACTTTCTTTTTTTTTTAACTTTTTTAAACATAATGCAGTTATCGAAGTAGGTTTTTTATTACTATTTATGAAGACTTATTATAAAACGTGTAATTTAATTTTAAATACATGAGAGCCAAGGACAGTGCGACAACAATCAAAGTTCAATCACGTCGTCAGTAGGTACGGTGAACAATTTCGGCGTAATGTCTTGTGGGGAAACAAGATTTTCTGTTTTAAACATGGCACCCTGAGAAACATGGGACCTATGCACCTTAACCTACGTGGAATTTTAAGGTAAATGGGAAGTTACCCTACGATTTCGTGCGCCAAAAGTAATTTAAAGACCGATTTTCACCCCTGATGACTTTCTATTATGGCCCCATTTAATTCACTCGTTTTAGGGGAAGTAGAAGCGGACGTTTTCTGTTTTATCGTTTTTATTTACCCTCCGATAATGAGGCGGTTTTCTTAGAGAGAAGGAAAATATAAAACAAAATATAGGTTTTCTAGGTTACCTTAGATTTAGGCTCAGCAAATGTTTACGCCCCCTTCCCCCCTTTAAAAGATAATGAAGAGTAGAAGATTTTAAAGGTACTCACCTTGGCCATATGTAAACTCCAGAAACTTCAAAACCATAATTCCAGGCACCGGCATAGGCACCCTGATGTTTTGGTCCCGTACAAACGCCATACCCGTGAGCCTTGCCCTCCTCCCAGCCCCCGCAGTAGGTGCCGCCGTCCTCGAAATCGAAACGGCCGCCGTTTATTTGCGCACGTTTTCCAGTGGTCCCATAGGAGCCGGGTGGTGAATTTGGGGCTGTTCCACCTCCACCGCCCGGTGGTCCTGTTGCTACCGAACCATTTTGTTGTTGCTGCTGGTGGGGGTGGTGGAGATCGGAAGATTGTTGCTGTTGCATGATTCACTCAGGTAGGGGGTTTTTTTTTTTTTTTTTTGTTTTGTTTTCTTTTTATAAATCAGCCGCGCCCCTCCCTCTCAGGAGATAGAGCTAGGCTGCTCAAGTCGGGATGGAAAGAATGTCGTTACAGCTTCCTGAGCTTTTTAAGTTTCGTAACACTTTAACTTCAAAAAATCCTTTCATTTAAAACAATTTTTATTTTGTGCTTCCGCTTTGTTACTCGTACCGGAATTTTTAAATATTTCATTTCTTGCGGTCGTCGCGGACTGCGTCTGCCGCTTAAACACTATTTTTTTTTTCTTTTAATTATTATTTATTCTATTTTACGTTAAAGGTTACGTCGATTCACACACTCCCCGCGATGAATGCATGCTGCTTCCAATTATATTTATATATATAAAAAAAAAATAAGAAGTAAATTAAAAATCAAAATCAAAAATTTCATTAAAAGGGTATAAAAGGCGTATGCGAGGGTGGTAGGTTATTTTGAGTCACTTAAGTGGAGCGTCGACAAAATTAACTCGATCAATTTTTTAATAGTAGACGGCTAATAAATCTGCTTCAAGGCACTTCTCGTAATGGAAACGGCAATTTATTTATCGAAAACAGTACGTGAATAAAAAAACCCAATGGCATCGATGACAATTACTTTAAATTTTATTTAATGGAACCCCACTTTTCATTTTAAATCGATTTTACATTTTAGGCATTTTGGAGTCTATTACAAAGAAAAATTGCAAATTACTGCCTATTATTCATTCTGTACGGCTGCGTGTAATCGTGCTAGTATTATAGTATAAAAAAAACGGTATTGCAAGGACTAGAATATAAATTAGTCAGAATTTCTATATATAAAACAATTTAAACATATTCCTGCAGAGTTTAAACGACAGCAACAAAAACTTTTTTAAACCGCTAACTGGTAAATTTTATTCAGCTACGTATTCAGCTAATGCATGTCATATCTCCCATATCTGATTGAATTAATAAACTCAAGCTTACCTATATAAAGCCTTAGAACTTCAAAGGTTTTTCTAAATATTCATAGAACTTTTGAATTGCAAATTAAGTTTTGCGACTATATGCAGGCTGCAGAATCTGAAACTGGAATAGTAATTTACCTTTTGAAAATTTCATTCACCTAATTTAATTTGTAGATTTATTTAGTCTACAGATTTAATTAATTAAATACAAGTTCCGCAAAATATTCACGAGAGTGGATATTTTAAATTATTTTTAATACGATAATCAATTAAGTTTTGGTTATAAGACTAAACAATTCAACGGGTCATCACTATGATTTTGATGACCCATCACTATGATTTTGTAGCATCAGAAATTTTTTGGCCTATCCCTTAGATCTTCGATAGGACATGAACCAGGAAATTGATTATTTTCTTCTAATAGAATATCTTGGAAACAATCTTTGTGGGAAGATATTTTGCGGTTTACAGGATAATATTATAATTTATTGGTTATATGGGTCTTTTAAAACCATGTTCAAGATTTTGTATACTGTAGTTTAAAACCATTATTTAGTATTAAAATAGAGTTAATTAAATAATGTATGTAATTCTTAATTATTCATCTCTTTTGCGTTCAGACTGTTTAAGTAAGTAAAAAAATTAGTAAATTATACATATTTTGAAAAATGTACTTTTATATTTTTAATATATTTTCGCTAGTTATAAAAAAACGCTTATATCATTCAGTTTTCGGTGATAATAAGCACCTTTAATTGATTACTAGAAGACATTTGGTGAAAGTTTCATCAAATCTAGCTAAAACCTAGTTTTGATTTAACACTAGAACTGGCAAAACCAGTCAATTTGACTGGTACTCAATTCCTTCCTTCATTTAATTGTACATTTTTATAATTCTCTTTTTATTTATGCCAAAGTTTAATAGAATTGAGAATTACGACGACGATTCAAAAACCTTTTTTCATTAATAATTATTAATTCAAATTTGAAAGCGTATTAAATTAAAGGTGCAGAAAGTTGTTAAAATTCCAGACTTGCGCGCCGGTAGTTCTAGTGTTAAACTCATACAAAGTTTGGTTTGAGCTGGACTAAGTTTATCTCAAGCTCCGGCCTAACTCTTTCGCTTACATAAATCTGATATGATATTTCAAGAAATGGTTCTAGCTTTCCACTAAAATTTTAAATGTAGCCTACGGAACAAAACTTATCAATGTTTTGTTCAAAATATTTTTGGATACCCTAGCTTTATCTATTCTTAAAATCTCACAAGAATGGATCAATCGTCTAAAGTATTTGCGGGCGACGATTAAATAAACAATGCAAATTATTTAGGATATGCCACTATTTCCGGCATTTCGTCCGAAGTAGTCTCAATAAATTTTGGTTAATACATTCAAATATAAATCACTATTTAATTTAAATTAAATTCTGACAGGGGTAGGATTATAAAAAAAAATAACAACATGGGAAATTAAACCGCCCAAAAGATCACCAATAAATTTTATTGGGGAACCACCTGACGGTCCCGTGGATCGGGGCTCAGGGAAAAGCTACATTTTACGATGGGAAGTAAAATGGGCCCCCGAAGGAAGGCGAGAGCCGTCCGATTTAAAAAAAAAATAATTACTTTTGATATAAAATAGAATTTGACAATGTAAAAGAATTGGAGAGCGCTCAGAAAAGAACAACAGAAACGAAGTAAAAATAAGAAATACAAATAAAAAAGAGGAAAAGAAAATACGAATCTCACTGCTCTCGGGCTGTAAAATTTTAACTTTTAGGCTTTGTTATAAATAGCAACATATCGAGGTGGAAAAAACTTGCACCGCGGACCAATACAAAAACGTCTAGTGGAGCCACCACACGGGCGCCCCTATTACGATTGGGACCGAATTTTCATCGGTATGGATGGGGGAAGGGGCTCCCCAACACAATCAGGCGAGCTAACTTTTTGACTTGAAATAAAAATTAATCATTTTATTAATTACCATCTGATTAAAAAAAAAAAAAAAACAATTTTTAGAAGTGCATCGAAGCAGATTATCTCGTCCTTAGAGTTCAGTGGACACGGCATGTTCTCGGGGTTAGAGTTTATTATTTTTCGATTTTTATTAGATTTCTGGGTTCGTTGGGAACGTTCAGCATCTAGATATATTTTTTTTTTCATTAGATCTACTTTTAATATAAATTTTTTTTTTATTTAGCACGATTTTCCTGGCGCTGGCTGACTACGACACTTTTGATTCCCGCCGCTCGTTATTTTTATAATTTAAAAAATGTGAAGGACTTTTTCACTGGGTGGTACTTGAAAATGATTTTAGAACACCAACTTTTTCACTAATTTAGCGTTTTATTTTCGTAACAGCACTAAATTTTCTATCGGTAACAGTATTTTCGATGCATTACGTATATAACACGCGGGGAATTTTTCACACTATTCTCCTTGTTTTTCGCACTTTTCACCACCAATCCGTTTTCGAAATAATTAAAAAAAAAATATATTTAATATCATAGTCCGTTTGCATGCTGCACTTAAATACCTCGCTGGACCGATTTAAGTTATGATAAGGAGGATAATGTAGGGTACTATCCCAAAATTGTACCTATGGTCTTTTTTGCAGCGACCCCATCCTTAGAGGCTGGGTTTTTCACATTTCAACGCTCTTTTCAATACGGCCCGTTCTCGAAAGGTGGAAAAAAGCTGAAATGCTAATTTTTTGTTTCTTTTCACCATTTAGATAAAAAAAAAAAAATAAATCACTCTAACGTATGCTCCTCACACATACAAGAGGGTCTTATATCCGAAACAGTACAAGGGAGAGAAATTTTCGGGATCGTACAAAATTTTTACGCGATTTTAGAATATCAGAATCAGACCTCGCCACCGACTGGGTATATTAAAAAAATTTTTTTGGGGCAACAGCGGAAAATGTTGGGGATATATTCGAGGTTAGAATTAGCAAAAGAAAATTTCTATCTAAGTATTGGATGGGCTTCGTTCAATAGACGATGCCAAAAAAACTCTTGTTGCGCTCATCTTGAAATGAGTTTCTCTCACGGGGCGCAGACCTCTTCTTCAGACAGAGCCCCGCAATCTCAGATAAGAGTGCAAAATTTACTGATCTTTTTTTAAAAAGAAAAAGGGATCAGATGCGCGCGGCGCTTGCGCCTCCTTCTAGCCAGTCTTGATCTAGAACTATGACTGCTTTAGCCACATATCATCTCTCTATAGCTAAAGTTTTTTGATTTTTACTAGAGGAATCACCACCTCGAGCACTCGAATTTATTTCCTCTACGGCCTCTATGGTGCGACCGCGAGCGAAAGAAAATTCACCACCACAACACTTTTCAACGGGTATTATAAATAAAATAGTCCCGAACAAGCTTGTAGATAACTTTTGAGGAAAATTTTATTTTGAGACAAGATATGTGGACACAGATTTTCAGTTCGAGACAATCGAGATGGTGGTGTACGACTGCTACCGAATAATCTGGCTCATTTCAAAACCGCTCCGAAGTCGATATCTGGCGGTCTTGGTATAAATTTTCATTGAATTGTTTTTTGTTTTTTTTTTGTTTCCTAATCATAAGTTTCGCTTTCATCATTTGTATTTTATATTTTCCGATTTTCGACTTAATTGAGTTTAATATTTTATTTCTTCAAGTGCTATTTATATCTGTGCGGCAGTTAATCAGCGACCGGGAATATAATTTTATTGGCGCTCTCAACATCCTCTTCTTTTATTTTTCGAAAAACTTCCCTAAAACTAAAATAATAGATTTAAAGAAAAAAATAATAAGAAAATTTTGCTGTCTATCTTTCTGGCAGAGAGCGCATCATGAGGATTTATAAAGACGGGAACATTTTGTCTTCATTTATTCTTTTACATGTTTCACTTAGAAAAATTTATTCAGCTATAAACATAAAGTAAAATGGTCGAGAGCTTGGCTATTTTTATATCCTAATAAAACCATTCAAATCATTTAATATTGTTCAATGTTCTTTTCATAGTGAACGAAATGTGTGACGAATATACAGAAACAAACGTTTTATAATCCATAGCTTTTCGAATATTACTTAATTTGTTCCGAGCAATATTTCATTCTCATAAAGAAAATTAATAAATGTCTTAAAAAAATATTCTATTGTTGTACAAAAGAAATCTGCATTCAAATTAAGTAAATTTTAATTGAAACACGTAAAACTTTGCAATTAAATGAAAGGAAGAAAAAATGTATGAATTCAAAATTTCATTTTCATTTTCATTTCATTTCTATATGTGAATTTGTAATTCTGAAATGTTAATGATAGTTAAGATTGTCGTTAACCAGTATTTTTTATTTTAGGTAGTACATATATTAGTTATTAGTTATTATTTATTATTATTATTATTATTATATGGGGGGTTGCCTATATGGTGGGCACTTCAACTAGAAACGATCTTTTGTGCCAAAACCCCACTAGTGAAGTAACCGATCCTTTTACTTTAAGGAATGCTAGAAAGAAGGTCCCTTATAGAAGAGCTTCGGACTTTAGCCGGACAGAGGAACTCCTTGCTGAAAGGCCCTCTCTCTAGTCTTTGCTAGGACCAAGCAGTCACAAAAGATTTGAGCTATGGTTTCCTCGTCCTCTAGATATAGTCGACATGCAGTTTCAACAGACAAACGTATTTTATATAGGTGATATCTCAACCTGTAGTGGCCAGATAGGTAGTCCATCAGCAGCCAGGGATCACTTTTGTTTACAGTGGTTGTGTTAGAATATATGTTGGGTCTAACAAGCTTTTTGGCTCCCCATAACCCCGCAGCATTGTCCCAATATAAGGATTGCCGTCTTTCCTCCATAGGTCTGGTCAAGGACCAGCCCAATACTGTAGTAAGGTCCAGGATCTTGGTACCTAGATAAAGATTCTTCTCTAATCAATTACATATAGAGTTGCTAATACGATTTTTGAATTCCTTGTCTGCTTGAGATAATTTCCTGCCATATTTAAAGGAAAACTATTTTGAAATTACTTATTGATTTTAATTTTTCAATAGTTTCTTTATTGCTAGATATATTTGTTCTTTAAATTATAACGTTCGAATGAATTTGATTCTGCCTTTAACTACTTTGACAAAATCAAAAATTTATTAATAAATCTTCAGGAGACAAATTTTAAATTAAAAATAGTTTCTTAATGCGTGATTTAATTATTTCTTCATTGTTGCAATCATGAAATTTGCTAAAGGACTTCTAATATATACGAAACTCATTAAAATCATTGATCCTATTTACGATAATTGCTATGAAATGTGTCTAACTTTATGGTTTCTTCCTAAAAATAGACACTTCCAAAAGGTCACGATTGTGTTCCAATTTCGATGTAATTACCTCACTTTTAACGAAAGTGCGAAAATGAGTGCAAGTGTAGTTTTTTTATTTTTTTTATTTTTACTGCATTGCATTGTGCAATTGCACTTTCAGTTTTCTCAATGCAAAAAAAAAAGGAAAGAAAGAAAAATAAAACTCATATGCTGTTGACCTGAATATGCCAACTGCTCAGCAGGGAATTTTTACTTTTTTACAAGTCATCTGGTGCGAAAAGGACTCCCGTAGACAATCATAAGATAGAATTCTTAGGGCATCCTTATAACATCTAATATCCTCGTTTTCTTGTGTATAGTAATTCATGAAAGTTTCTGAAATGGTATAAAGCTCAATGGCCGTTTGGTGCCACTTTCTTAATGTTATGACTACCGAAACAGAAATTAGGATATCTTCTCTCATTTTCTCTGCCGGCAAAGAATAAGTGCATAAATTATGCTATAGAAAAACTTTCGGACTGCTTAATATTCAAGGCCGGTATTATCACAAAGTGTTAAGTAATTTGTTGAGTGCATAAATCCAGGTCAGAGGGCTGGAAGAGACCTTTACTTAAGAAAAGATTTCTTTTTTTTTTTTTTTGGGAGGATATTTCTTTTCAGACATATGGGAGTTACCATCCCATGACTAGGGTCAAGTTATGTAACCTTATAACAATTTTATTTGGCTTTGGCGCAGAATATTAAAAAAGGGAAGAGGTTTTTGGTTGGGTACTTAACTGTATACTTGTATAGATGTTTATACTTTTTATAGATTCCAGATTACAAAAGTTGGAATGATGTAACCAATCAAAAGGAAATTTCTAAATAGATTTATGAGATGAGCAGGTGACCAGAAACACAAAAAAAATTTAATGACAATAGTTTTATAACATTTTATAAAGTAATAATGCTTTTAATAGCACAATTGGTTAATGCTGTATAAAAAAAAAAAAAAACTATGTTTAGTATGTGGTCAAATACTAGCAACTATAGAAAATTTCAATGAATCCCCAAAAAAACTCGCTTAGAAATAAATTCACAATTCTGGCAAACCGATGACTGTCTGACAAACTTTCGAATGCTCATTCAATCCCAAATTAGTCATATTTCTAACTATGAGAACATAAAAATGACAAAGTCGTATGAAATGAGTCCTAAAAAAGCTTTTTATCTGAACATATCCTGTCTTATTTTTTATTAAAGTTCTAGATAAACATGTCTAAAAGTTTTCCTTGAAGTGGTAGAAGATCGCATTTTATATGCTATTTTGTTTTAAATATTTAAGGACTTTTGCCAACTAGACTAAAACTTCCAAACCTAATTTGTAATTCTATTGTGAAGGTTAAATAAAAAATAGAAACATAGTTATTAATTTTGGAATATGGAATTGCATATTTCAAAAAATTTAAAATTTATAAGATAAATTGGATACTTTACAAATATTTGGAATAATTAAAAGAGAAATAAAATAAAAGTTTTACAGCGCCCTTAATCACAGGAAAGTTCTTAAGCGTAGTTACCCTTAGTACCTTCATAGGATCAAAAGGGTAGAAATTCCCAGACAGAATTAGAATTTAAAAGGTCAGAAGTCCTAAATATTTCGTCTTCTAAAAAAACCTTCTTAAAATAAAATCAACTGAGGAAAGGAGTTGTAAGCTATATCAAGAGAATTTATTTTATTTTTTTTTTGTATTTACAGTAACCGGAACATACTTCCGAAACATTAAAAGAAAATGCACATATGTTTCTTAGAATTGGTTTTTTTCTATTATGAAACTTACGTCAGTGTAATCCCACGAGTTTTGAAAAATAAAGAAATACAAAAATTAAAAGAAAAGAACGTAGGATTAACTGATTGGTTTCATATTTACTTAACTCTGTCTGGTTATACGTGGACCAGAAATAAGAGACATCCTAAAATTAGATGCTTAAAACAAAGAAAAGCATTTCAACTCGACAGCATGTGCACTGTGTTTCACGCAAAAACGAAAATGTTGGCATTACTCAGATAATTGCCATTGTACATAAAAAATGTATATATATATATATGTATTTATATATAACTGCATTAATTAAAGCCACACTGTAAGAGAAAGTGATTTTATTTAACGATTTATAAGAAAATGTTCAAATTGATTACTTTCAAAAAAAAAAAAAAGAAGAAAGGTTTATAATTTGCAGATAGCACTCACGATTTATATCTGTTAACTAAGATCAATGAACTCGAGCATAATCCTCTCTAAATAGAAGACCCCTACCTAGTCTTATGCTAAGATAAAATAGATAAATTATATACCCAGTAGGAATCTATTCGAACAAATTCTAATTAAAATTAAAACAAGATAAATAAATAAATTGAATAAAGAAAAACATTCACTCAGACATCTCAACAGCTGAAAAGCAGTTTTATAACAATTTCGAATTTTTGTAAGGAATCTCTGAATCTTAAAGACAAGACAAAAATAGGCCTTTCGAGCGAAAATAATTTATGGGCACCCATCGTTCTGTACGAAATTACTTCGGCAAAGAGTGTAAAAGGTATATCAGAATAATTCGAGGAATGTGTAATGAATTCAATTTTCATAGTCTGAATATTTTGTTTTTCTAAGACGCACTGAAAGGTTCTTCTCCAAAAAGGTATTAGAAATTAATTTTGAAGAGACTTGTTGATACGAGCCGGATAGCTCTTAAGCATGAATTGAAATGGGTTTGAGTATTTGAAAATTTCTTGCGTATCGAAGTGATATTCAAAAAGGTTGTTTATTCAAAGAGAATCTAGAGATAACAAAACAAAAACCAAAAAGAAGAACCTTTTTTTGTTTTTTTGTCTGTCCTTTACTTGATATCCAAATAAAATTTGTTTCAGTTCACTTAAAACCTTAAAACACCATTGAATACGTTCTTTTTTTTCACACTGTACAAAGGTTCTTGGTTCGACCTTTTTATTATTATTTATTTTATATAAATTTTGTAGCATAATGTTCCATAAGGCATGTCCTTTGAACTGATGAATTGGTTTTCGGATGTTATTCAGACTATTCAATGAAGGAAATCTTTTTCAAATTTGCTTTATTAATTTCGTATAGTTTTGAATGCAACACTATCGAACAATGTAAACTAGGTACTACGTATCCTTTTATAATTTTTAATAATAATAGTAATTAAGTTAAACGAAATGATCTTTACTTTTTTGCAAGTCGAAACGATGTGTACAAGTCCGAAGAATACAGGGCCAGTCGAATTTATCAAACGAGCTCAAAAAATGTATAATATTTTTTTTTTAATATTTATTTATACACGGTGGCTTTTCTTCACTCGGATTCAGGACGGGAGAGCGCGTCGCGTTCCAAGTTCGTTTCGTATTAAAAGTCGTCTCACAACTAAATTCGAAAGGTGCTAAAATCTGCAAACATTTTTTTTTTTTTTTGTAAAAGAGCTTTTCCGTACAAAAGATGCCTGTAGTCATGATGATGACACTTGTCTACATACGTGTAAAAGATGAAATTCCCTCAAATATTCATCTCAATTCGTTGGGAAATTTAAAATAAAAATAAGAGACTTTCCCGAATCAACTTTGTGTTTGGGTACAAACAAACAATTTTTACATACATATTCTCTAAAAGGGCCCCAGGCAAATTTAGCCATGTCCAGTCTACGCCACTGTGCACTGGTGTGTTGTATGCACACAATACCATTTTTATTGTAATTGTGTCCCTTTTTACGTATTGCATGTATAAAATATGTGTCACGAAAAACAGCTTTAAAAAACAACAATAACAACCAAGTAGAATACCAAGTTTATACCACTAGACGCAGTTGTTTTGGCCCGGTTTGGGGATTTTTTTTTAAAGGGGTAGGGGGCTGTTTTCACGTTTTTACACGGTTTGCCCTTATCACAAAACCCGTATTATCCTTGAGTACCTTGTTCATTACGTCCAAACACCCTGTGAATCCTTGAGGCCACAGTGTCGAAGCGGAATTTTTTATAAGCCTACCGCCCAACGAGTTTCACCAACAATATGTTTACATCAGAAGCCTAGTTCTACTGTATTTATTTTATTATTATTATTTTTTTATCATATTTTAATAGTATTAGCCGACACGATGGTATTAGTACAACGATGTGTTTAGCACAGAGTACGTTGAGGCATCCCCATTAAGTAAAAATTCATAGATTTTCCAAAACAAAAAAAAAAAACACTCTTAACCCGAAAACGCCGCCTTGCAATTAAAACAATTTTCACGAAACACTTTTCCGCCACGCGACATTGATCTTAAAATTTTTTTTATATTTATATTTATATGAAATTTATCAATAGAAGCGACATTATTAGCATACCCTTGGGAAAAATGTCTCAAGTTATACAAAAAAAAAAAAATATATATATATATATATTGTGTCAAAAAGCAACGGGACAACGACAGGCACCGCGACACTGAGCAGTTTTCTCTCGTTTGGGAAAGTGAATTTTCCCAATTGAGCACATCGCTGTATCCGCCTAGCTGTCAGGTATTTAAAAGCTGTGGTTATACGAAACATCGCACATGTTCAAATCGGACGTTGAGTATGCCACACTCAAATTCAGCCCTCCCCCTCCACCCCCTTCCCGAAAGCTTTTCCGATAATCCTCTCATTTTCTGGGGAATATTTAAAATTCCAAACCCAAAAAGAACTCCCTTCTTATTCCCGAATTTCCTTGCATCATATCAAGAGATCTTTTAGTAAGTCTCCCCCGCCCCCCCAGTAAAGTACGCCACTGTATCCTCGAAAAAGCTCTGAGAATTTTCCCTAACGTTGTTTGACTGGGTGAAAAATAAAAGCTTTTAATGCAACAGGAGGAAAACTTCCAATGTTTACAGAGCAAATTTTCGTTTTGTTTTCCTTTCATCGAGCAGTGTGCGCTCGGAAAAACTCAATATAGCCAGAGACGGAGAAATTCGAGACATTTTTTGGTGGGTATTAGTTCGATTAAATCAAAAAAAAACAAATTAACGCAACATTTAATTTCAATTTTTATGATATTTTTTCCGAAATATGGTGACTTACATCCGTTCTGACGCAATTACACATCCCAAATACCAATTTTGGTTGGCATATAATCCCCTCAGTACAGAGGAAAACAAATGAATCACCCTGCCTTTATTGTGGGTGATTCAAAATTTATGTTGTACACGAAAAGAAAGTCGGTCGAGGAAAATTCAATTTTTCGTTTTTATTTTCCTTTGAACAAAAAATATATAAAACGTGCAAGCACCGATACTTCCAATTATTTGGCACTGAAACTTGAATTATTTCTGGTTATATGTAGAGCATTTTTTAACGACTAATCAGTTTTTACTTTTCCTAGCTTCCTGTCTGACGGAATATTGCAACAAGCAACCACAATTTTCTTTAGTTAATATTACACCTGGTTAGATTATTAGCATAGCTGATGATAAAAATATAAAACGGGGAAAATGCACCGACAGCTTTAGGAGTAATTAAAAGGACTTAAAATATACACAATTATAATGGTAATAATTTTCCTGTTTTGGAAGCAGTCCAAAAAGCGTTTTTATTTAACGATCAAATTTTGCGATTTTACTTTATCCAAATATCTTTATAATCGATGTAATAAAAAGTTGAAAAAAATAAAAGGATTCTTATAAAATATTTTAAGATTGATATATAAAATTTAAAACTATTTTCAGAACTTTTGTAAAAAGTTAAGGCAATTACCTAAGAAATATTTTTTATTTGTGTATACACCTCACTATTTTGAAAATTTTAGTGCTTACATAATTTCTAATTAATTTAAAAATTCTTGTCTTTGATACCCAAAAGTTGGTATTTATTGAGAACTCTTTAGTAAAAAAAAAGACACTTAAAAATATAATTTAACCAGTTAATTGCGTTAGACGTGTATACACGTCAATCTAAGGATATTTTGCGTTTCGGTTGACGAGTATACACGTCGTGGTAAATAAATAATTACCATTCAATACAAGAACTGAAAATTTCAGTGTAATGCAATGCAGACATCATTTAGTATTACATTTCCATTATATACCTCGTATGGTTTTGTATACTTTACTGTCTACCCAATAAAAATTGCAAGAATTTAAATAAATTACGCGAACTATTAAGGCCTTTGGTAATTTTTAGTTTGTTACAACAACCTTACAATATTTTACAAACATTTTACTGAATTTTATCTGTTTCAACTAGAATTATTAAGTTTTCTCTAATAAAAAATGAAATTCTTATAATTTTACTTTGATTTTTTCGTAAAATTTATTGTGGGACCGTTTGTGTTGCGTTCGACGTGTATATTCGTCACAGCTTGATTTCAGTTACACACCTGGTAAGGGACTTTTATAAATAAATTCCACAGTTAACTGATTAAGAATATTGGGCAAATAGAATTTTATAAAAGAAAATAGATGAGGAAATGTGAACACGCAATTTTATGAGTAATGCTTTTATGGTAAAATTTGAGGAAATGAAAATCGAAAAATTGCCCTTTCATACCTTTTTAAAAAGAGAAAAAGAAATATCAAGATTAATAACATAAATGGACTTTCAAGACGTTTCAGATAAATCGTAACGAGCACAAATTGCCATATTATAAGAAATTACTCAGCTGTAAAAAAAATGATTTATCACATAATTGCCATGTTCGGTCTTACTTATTTGAGAAATTGAAAATTCACGCGAATCATATTTGAATTTACCTGAGTTGAGGGATACGTTAAAATGCGATAAAAACTCATCAAAATCGTTCTTAGAACATTTTATTAGCCCACTGTGCTAGAAATTGCACTGCAACAGAGACTATTACGTCTGAAAATTGAGAGAACACTTTCTCGCTGCTGTAAATCCGGGTACTGAGGGTAAAAACAATCGTAAAAGTTCTTCTGGATAATTTTATGAACCAAGCCCTTGCATTCTAAAAGGGCCGAAACCTCGTAGAGGTACCTACCCCACCATAAAAGCTGCAGGAATGAAAATTGCCTATGAGGGCATTAGGTGATTTATTTGGGGCATAAATGGAAAATGTTTTGTACTCGTTAGAGCCACAAAATCGCCTAGCAAGATGAAGCTATGAAATAGGTAAATGTGTTACGAGCCCATAGAATTGAGTGGTGTGAGTTTATAAAAAATTGGGAGATTTATATTAAAATCCTTCTAGTAGTTCTTCTTCTCTTATTAGATTGATGTTGGTTTTTTTTTTGTATTAATAAGACTTGATGTTAGCACGTTATTTGTAACATTTTATTCAGCTACGTATTCAGCTATTGCATATCATCGTTAAATTTTTTAACAAAGCTTTAACTGAAAAATCCAATATTTCAATGAAGAACATGAATAATTTTATGTGAATGAGGTCAAATACAAGATTTGTTTTATACAGAAATGTTTTTCTTTAATCGTAATTCTTAAAAATCCTCTTCTTTCTATATAAACAAAATAAAATACCTGAGCTTTTGACCATTCGAGTCGATGCTTTAGATTATAATCGTATACGTTAGATAAATAAATAATAAAAGGAAGTGAATATAAGCATAAACCCGTTCATTAAAACGAGGTGCGGAGGTAAAACCTCATTTGCACTTCAATATTTATTTTAGAGCACCTTACAGGCTAGTGTGAGGTAACTTATGAGCGGAGCGCCAATTTCTCCCCTATGAGACTCCCCAGTCTACACCACATGCATTTTGTTTTAGTTCGGAGAGGCGCATGCCAAACTTTATTATCGTCAGCGACAGAAAATAAACAAAAGCCTCCTGTGCCCCCCCTCAGAAGCCTTTCATCATTTCTCAAAATAATAAGACACCCGCAATAACCTAATCGTGGGAGGGGAGGAGAAAGGGGCTCAATAAAGGGGGGAACATGTGAAGCCACCGCCGAACAAGTCACTTTGGAAACAACATTTCGAACGGTGTGGCGTTCGCTGTTATTTTAGTCGTCTAAATTGTTAGTTGAACATTGGACTGCTCACCTTGGCGGAGCTGAGGCTTAGAGCTCCAATGGATCTTTTGGTGGTGTGCCCCCACCAACTGCTCTCCCCGTTCACCTGCTCAACTCGTCCTCAACAGCAGCACCAGAAGCACCAGAAGCACCAGCAGCAGCAGCAGCAACTTCGGGCCGAGTCTGCTCCGATCGTTTCGTTGGACAGTGTCCGGTGCTGTTCAGGTGGGAACGATGAGAGTTTGTTTGTTCGGTGGATTTTTGTGGCCCCCCTTTTCGGGGACCGGTGATTGGCGTTGCGCCGCACTAGTCTGAAAATCTAATAGAATGTATATATAACAAATATATATATGTATGTTTGTTTCCTCACCAGCAACCAACCACCTTGCCTGGGGCGCTCGTACAAAATACACATTACATGTTGTATGCTCGGAAAGAGCTGCGACTCCGGAAAGTTTCTTTCGTGTGCAAGAGCCTGTCATTGTCGTTGGCCTGGAAGGGGGCTCTTCTAAACGATTTTGCTTTCTTGTTAGAATTATATAAAACCTCGATTTGTAGACGAAACAGGGGAATAAACATCAACATCTAACAATACAACAGAGTCCCGAAAGCCTCATACCAGAGCACCAGGCTGCGGACGAACCCATGGAGCCGACCGGGTGTTGCTTGTGTGCGCATCTCTGACGAGTGACGTGCCCTGACTCTTGGCTCTTTTGTAGCTCAACAAATCCCAGTCTCAGGTCTGTCGTCATTCCGCCAGTTGTTTGTCGCTTGTCTTGTGAGTTTCGTGAGCTGCAATCGAAGCGGTTCCGCACTCGGTCACTTTTTTTCCTGCTTGGTTAGTTTTTCTCTTAAAATCTGCTGATAAAAAAAAAACAACAAACAAAATAAATAAAAGCCCCCGCTTAAGCCACAAAATCGGATTAGTGAGAAAACTCTTTGTGTTACGGCCTTTTTACATCATCCCGAAGATAGATTGCATTTTACCTATAAAACAAAAAAATAAAAAAGAAAAAAGATAATGCAAACTGATGAGGATTTCAACATTAGGTTCGTGAACATAGTGAAGAAGCACCGCTGCCTCTACGACAAGAAGGTGCCAGAGTACCGGAACAAGGACTTTCAGGAAAAATCTTGGTTGGATATCGCCCAGGAGACAAGGGAGAGTGGTGAGTTTCTCTATCTAGAAAAACCTGCTGGATTCCCCTGGCTCTGTCCCATTTTTTCCTGAACCCTATATCTGGCTCATGGTTTTCGCCCCAAAGTTGTTGACTATCATTCTCTGGCAATCGATACGTGACGTAGTCGCGCCCGAGCTTTTCGCTGTTTATGTTTTTCATCTGATTGTAATCGCACTGCAAGTGAACGTGTGAGTTAATTTAAAGCTTTTTGGGAGGAGAGACAAATTTTGCTTATACTACTTCCCGGTACATTGTACTGCAAAAGTATTTTAAAACCAGCTGTTTTCATCAATAATTCAGCTTATGCAGCCAACTATGCAATTCAGCAAATGGTCTTGATAAGCTGAATTGACTAGACAATTGTTTCAGCAATCGAATGCGCAATTCAGTAATTTCTCTTGTTAAGCTGAATTAAGCAGAAACTATATTTATTTCTTTTTACAGTTTTATCTAGGCGTTTTTATTAAGATAGTGATCAGACTTTTCTGCACGCACAATGAGGTCAACTCACACACTTTAAGAATTGAACAATTTAAAAATTTTCTTATAAATCATCGGAGAATAGAAAGATACGATGATTGTTTAGTAAACAATAAACAAAAACTTCTGAGCCGCAAAGTAAGTTTACAATATGTTGGCGCTCCAGTTCACTAGAAACTGTTGAAAGCGTTGAATATTTGGGAAGCTTTTTAATCAAGCAATTTATCATTGATTTCTGTCTTTACCCTTTTTGTATATTGCGTGATTCGATAAAAGAACAAATATCATTCATTTTCCAGTATTAAATAAGAATTGTTTTTAAGGTATATTTCTATAGATAAAAAATAGGGACACACTAACATGTTACATCTAAGCCAGGGCTGTTTACGGCAAACTCATATGAAGAATATTTACTACCCAGAGTATCTCTGGCTGCATTTGCAGGCAGCAGCTGGTAAGGGTAAATTTTCAAACTTCTCGTTTTATCCTTTCAGCAAATTGTTTTCATACCCTCGAAGGTGCAAGATATTAATTCATATGCATGCATCAGCACTGCTTAGTTTAAGACGAACAAAAGAAAGGAAACCGGATTTTTTCTGGTTGAGCAAATCCCTTTTTACTTTGGGTACGTTTTAGAAGAATTCAAGTATATTGCCAGCAGAAAGGTATAAAAGCGCTTTCAGATAAAGTAGTTTTTAAGTCTTTTTAAATCTTTTATCAAAAACGCTATTAATCAACGTTTCAGCGTTTTGGAAGCTGATTAGTAAAACTATCAAAAATAGAATTAAAAATATAAAGAGATCTCATTTTGTAAAAGTTTGAATAAAAGAATTTTAAAATGAAAAGGATCGAATAGTTGAAAATTTTCAATGTTTTACATTTAAAAACTATTCCAAATTTTTGGATTAGATGCAAAAGTTAGCATTGTCTAGGTTTTCATATTGTTTTAAATTTAAACATTACGAATCATTGAAAACAACACAATTCTTATATTAATTAAATTTTTAGAAAAGTATAATTTGCTAATAGTACTAATTTTCTATGTATAAATACTTCATAGCTTTCTGATAAATTTTAGTTCAATGATCTCATAACATATAAATGCTATTAATGCCCCCCGATTAGCTTTCATATTACTAAAATACTAGGCTACTTGAGCTATTCAGTTTTAATGAAGAAACAGTCTCTCCTAGTTTAATTGCAGAAAAATTGTGTTTTTAAACAATCCTACAAGCTACATTAATCAATGTTACTCACCTGGATTTTAGTTAGATCTTGAGGGGTGTTAGTTTAGATGTTAGTAGGATTTGGATGAAATATGTTTAAAAATGCGTAAAGATGACTAAACACTAAATTTAGTGTTTCCTTCAACATGTCAGCTCATTACTATAGCCAATTATTCTTCTTTAAAAACTTCTGTCTTCAAAATCCTGAAAATATGTTCATATATCCTTTATATTTGATTACAAATGTATCTTTAGCTTAACACTTAACGGCCGCGTATTGTTTCGCTTGCTTTGCTCGGTTTGCGGGCATTTTTGAAGGAAATTAAATAAACATGTTTGTATAAACACTATCTAAAAAACAAAATTTCCCTTTAGGAATCAATAGACAAATAGTACTGCATCTAATGATAACAATAAAATCAAACTATGTTCATAAAACTGAAAACCTAGAACTCTACTCAATCAAAACTTAACCAAAAACGTAAATCTACCTGGCCCGTCTTAGGAAGTCCAAATGAAAAACCGAGATCCGCCCGCCCGTTAAGTGTTAAGATTAAAATTTAAATAAACAATTGAAATACAAAAATTCGTAGAAATAATATTAGATGTAATTCAGCTATAATAGACGAAATAGTGGGATTTCTTTTAATATTACGATCTTTGTTAAAAACCCAACATTTGTATGTTTATTATTTCCTGATTATAAATTTAGGTTTTCCCTTTTCAGTGCCACACTGCAAGGAGCGTTGGAGAAATTTACGGGCTTGTCTCTCTCGATATATAAAACAGCAGAGCAGTGCAGATCCTCAGCATAAGCCGTACTATCTTTCTGATCACATGCAATTCCTGTTACCATTCCTGAAATCGAGTCGCCAATCATCCATTGGGAGCGCATATAACTATGAGTTACGGCCCGATATCTCAATGGATATCAAACAATCAGATCCTGAAGACACAGTGGATGGATACAACAGCGAACCCCAAAAATATCATCTAGTCACACCGAAACACCGATTAAGTGAGACAGACACAGCCTCAGTCAACTGTGTTCCAGATGTCCATGTGGAACTGGGGCACCATGAAACGGAGCCTGATGTTGTTTTTATGACTTCAACCGAACGAGCAGTGGCTGAACGAAAACGAATGAAAATGGAGCATACTCAATTTATGGACAACAACGCCGACATGGACTTCTTCCGTAGTGTACTACCAGACATTCAGGGAATGACGGCGCTGCAGAAAAGGAAATTTAAAATTGGTATCCTCGAACTGATAGACGATGTGCTTATTAAGTATCCCGAAAAAAGGCAAGGTAATCAATCGGGTGATACACCAAATGGGTACTTAAGAAAATCGTAGGATTTGGATATGGACGTGGATTCGAAGTCGTTTCAGATGAATTTAAATATCAGAGCTAGCAGTGAGGGGCCACATATAATGTCGCCCTCGAATATTTCCATCCCTCAGCTGCCCGTTGTCGATTTTAAACGTTTACTTGACCAGCACTTAAGTGATCTGATGTACAAACACTGAGTTTAGCCGTTCGGGAATTTGTCTGGAATTTAATCGATTTTTTATTAAAAAATAAAAGTTTTTACGTTAAGTTTAAACGTTTCTATCTGTTGAAATATATGTATAAGTCAAGGAAATAGTGTTTTTTTCTATTTAAATCGAATCTCGGTACCTGAAATACGACTGGTTTCAACACGTATAATTCAACAATTGAAAAAAAGCCTTATTTAATGGAGCTTACTGCGGAATCCGTCGGAGGAGATGCGAATTTCACACATTCGTATTCCCGCCGACGGATTCCGCAATAAGTCCCAAATTATTGCAATCTCATACTGAAATTACACAAAAATACTAAACGCTTTACATTTATTAAAAATTATTTATTGATTCCGAGGAGCACATTTCTCGACAACTGTTAAATAGTCTGCAATTAGGCAGACAGTATAACAATTTTTCCCTGATTTAATCTTTTAAACATTTGTTTAATTATCCCGTGTCTTGAAAAATATTTTGGGTAGAACGAAAAGGTTCAAAATCAAGAAAATCAAAAACAGTAGGAAAATTTTACATAGGCAGTGAGGAGAGTGGAAGGATGAAATTGAAACCAAGGACAAAAGGTTTTGTATTATTTGTAAAACGAAGACTATATTTAATAAAGTGAATAAGCTACAATAATTTTCGGGAGAAATTTTCCCGAAACCAGTCATAGGAACGGACCGATGATGGATAAATGAAGGCACTTTTAAACGTTTACAGTTGGAAGTTTACGACATTTGCGCTTAATTATAGCAAAACAAAAAACATTTTTAAAAATAAATACAAAAGAAATCATGATTTTAAGTGAAAAATGCTTCGCAATCTGTAGGCGTCTCTTACAGCTTTGAGGCTTTTTTGTGGAATTTCTTTGTTGAATCCTTGGCCATGTCGCGAAGTGTTTGCGCAGGTACGAATGGAGCTCCGTAAAGATCCGCATATGATTGCATTTTATCAACAAGTTTCGAAGCAGAATATCGATCGACCCAACGGAAGGGACCTCCAGTGAATGGTGGGAATCCAAGACCGAAAACAGCGCCAACATCACCTTCTAGTGGATTATCGAGGATATTCTCTTCCAAACAGAGAACTGCTTCATTTACGAAACGTGAAACCATTCGCAATTGCATGTCCTCGGTTGTGTTAGCTCCTTTCGAAACCAGAGGATACTTTTGTCGGACAATTTCGAGAGCTCCTTGATTTACCTCACGGCTGCCCTTTTTGGCACCTTTCTCATAGATAAAAACTCCCTTACCTGACTTGCGGCCCATGTAGCCGGCTTTTACTAAGTCTTGCATTACGCCCAAGTCACCTCCGCTAAAGCGTTCTCCGAATGCCTATACAAAATATAAGTTTTTAGCGTTTTATCTAGTAAAACAGCGCAGCAACTTACTTTAGATAGATCGACTGCGATGTGTGCGCCGACATCAATACCGACTTCATCGGCCAATGTCGCTGCCCCTACGGGGAATCCAAAAGATTTTGTCATTTTATCCAAATCCTTTGGATCTACACCCTCTTGCAAAAGCCTGAGAAGAAAAGGATACAACAAATTAAATGTAATGTAGTGTCAGGTGTCGGATTTTGAAAGCCCTGTATTTTTGCGTTTCTTCTGTAACTGCTTTCTATTTCATATTCTATTACTATCTTCTGCTTCTAATACGGATATAATTTTAATCGAACCTTTACCTGATAGCTTCAGCTAACATAGTGGCCAAAATCCTTGTCGTGTAGAAGCCGGGACCATCTCCCACTGTAATTACAACTTTTCCTTGCTTCAAGCCTACAGCAACAGCAGTGGCAGCTGTATCTTTTGAAGTACCTGGGTGGGTAATAACTTCGAGAAGTTGCATTTTATCTACAGGAGAGAAATAATGCATGCCAACGACCTTTTCAGGTCTTGAGCTACCAGCCGCGATTTTCTTAATTGGAATAGCGCTAGTATTTGTAGCAATAATGCAATGAGGTGGGACAACAGCTTCAATTTCTTTAATAACTTTATGCTTCACGTTAATGTCCTCGAAAACAGCTTCGATTACAACGTCAGCATCTTTGAAATCGTCATAGCTTAGAGTAGGAGTTAAGTTAGCAAGAATCTGGTCCCTAGTTAATGCAGTAATTCGTCTTCTTTTAACTGCCGTTTCAAGTCCTTTTTGAACTTGACCAATTCCCCTGCCTAATCCGGCTTCAGTGGCATCTTTCATGGCTACTTTATAACCTTTATCAACGCTAACCTGAACAATACCAGCTCCCATTAGACCGGCTCCAAGAACTCCAATTTTCTTCACTTTCATTTCAGGGTTTCCAAAGCGATTCTTTTTGCATTCAGTTTGTCCACGGAATAGGCCGATAAGTCCTTTGGACTGTGAGGTCATGGCCAATTCACCAAAACCTTTTCGTTCAGCCTCATACCCTGCATCAGTCCCTTTATCCACACCAACACGGATTACGTCGATAATCTTAAGGTTCCGATAGCAAAATTAGTTTTATAAATTAAATTTTTAAAAATATTATACCTTTAATGGTGCAGGGTACAGCCCACCGGACATTTTCATAACTTGGTCCTTCGCTTTTCCGAAAATCTTGTTCTTGGTCCACTCAATGCTTAGAGCAATATTCATCAATTTGTCCATCAAACCTTTTTCCCTCTTAATCTGAAAACGAAAAATTATAGACCATTTTTTTACTTCGCTCCCTAAATTATTACCTTCATCTTTCCATCAGCCAAGTCTTTTGCCACCTGAATAGCGACCTGCTCCAGGTATTGCATTGTATTTTGCTCTGGGGGTAGCAATCCAGGTCCGAGGGGATCAACAAGCAAATCAACAATTCCTAATTTCTTAGCTCGATCGGCCTTCACAGTCCTACCAGTCAGTTCCATGTCCAAAGCAGTTGGGACAGAGGCCAACTTGGGAAGTCGCTGAGTGCCTCCACCACCAGGCAACAGCCCCAACATGACCTCGGGCAGTGCCAATCCAGTCTTTTTCTCCTTAGTTGCAATTCTGTAGTGGCAAGCGAGGGCTAATTCCAATCCCCCACCTAAACAGACTCCATTAATTGCAGCCACAATCGGCTTCTTGCAGTCCTCCATCCGCTGGAACATGATCTGTGCACCGTGGGAGATATTCGTCGCTTCCTCGGCTGTTTCGCATCTTTCAAGCATGGTAATGTCCGCTCCAGCGATGAAGCATCCTGGCTTCCCGGAAATCAGTACAGCCGATTTGATGCCAGGATTTGTCTCAATATCGCGGATGATGTGTTCGAATTCTGCGCTAACTTCTGTTCCCAGGGAGTTCACCTTCGAATTTGGGGAGTCGAGGGTAACTACGAGGACACCGTCAACGATCTTTGTTTTGGTGTGATTCGAAGCAGCTGCTGCCATGTATCGTGCTAAATTTAAGCTGGGACCTGAGACAAATTCGCAGATTGAGTCTGTATTCTGAACCTGGCTTAATACTAAATTTGCCTTATTTCTTATATTTTTTCTGTAAGTGCTTCAGATTATTTTCATAACGACATCTTCATGTTGTCAACTACTTTTTACTTCTTCGAACTGTTCAATTTTTAACTCGGTAGTATAGCAGTCGGTATCCCAGCTTGCCATTGTTATAATTGAATTGCATGCTCAATATTTTGTAGAATATTCAGCTCGTTATTCAAATATAACTGGTCAAGCCAAAAAATTTAATAAATTTTTACAATTATCACATAAATTCACGAAGGGAATTGCATTGTTCTTGCAAACGAGACAATTCTGTTATTGTGGCTAAGTAACATATAACCAAATAATTTGCACGCAATTCTAAATCAAAAGGTTTATTTGAAGTCTTTTGCACTCTTAGGCATCATTCAGCTATTGCTATTATAAAAATTCTTCGAGTGCAAAGAGTTTAAATTTGGTGGAATGTGTTATTTTATTGTAAAAAGGAGCAGCAAAGAAGTGAAGAATTTTTAACACATCGGTCAAAGTAAAGGAAAATTTGAATAGGTCTAATTAAATAAATAGTTCCAAATTGACTGTTTACAGCTCATAAGTTAGCCTATTATTTACTCGGTAGTATAGTAGCCAGTATCTCAGCCTGCCGTTGTTACAACTCAGTTACGGGTTTCATTTCTACGAGAAATTTAGCTCGTCATTCATATGCAAACGGACAAGCCAAATAAAACGAATCGGATAACTCCTCTACTACTTGAAAAGAATCAGTATTTATATAACTTAGAAATGTTGGAAAACTGGTATATTTGCTGGATTTTCTTTGCTTTGGAGCTGGGGCATATTATTCCTTAATGTTTACAAATTAAAATCGCAACTGAACTTCTCGTGAAAGCCTTGGGGATATTCTTTAAATAAAGAATTCTTCCCAGTCACCGGTCATCTCATAATGAACCACTCCTTAAATAAAATTGCACTGTCACAACGCGATTTATCGCATTTAGAACCCCAAAACAGAGCCAGGTTATCTGATGATAGCAAGTCAACCAAGGTCCACTGAGATTTATCCCTGGTAGCTGTGTCCCGTGCATTGGTCAATGAACACTCAAAGTGCATGTCCCTGACCCTTCCACCCACCTTGGGATTAGACCCGGTAATTGCATCGACCCGGTCACGTTTTTCGTATTTTGGCCCCAAACCGATTACAAAACACACCTTCCTAGTCGCCGCCAGCCCCGTTTTGCCCAATTCTTTTGAGTCCTCAAAAAAAAAATCGGTTACTCAACTTCCCAGCGAGAAGAGACAGTGCAAAGTCCATCGGGGCCAAAGTTGGATATCTTTTTCTACTTTTCTGCGGGGGGGGTTAAGGCCGGAATCCAAAGTCCTGGCGGCGGTTACACAACACGACCGAATTCCTCGAATTACCGGCGTTCGCCTGGAGATCCTTACCTGTTCGGAATTTGTCGCCGCTGAGAATTTGATTTTTTGGGATTTTGCTCAAGGCACCCAAAAGTCGAGTCGCTGACATCTTCGCTGCTGGAAGACGAAGGGAACCGTTAAAATGAAGGAAATTCGAGGAAAATGCACTTTCGTACTTCTAGATTTTGGCCACTGGACACTTCCACGTAACTTGTTGATGAAGATTTAAATTCTTGAGGATGCCGCGACAACTGAGAACCAAACTCGGCCAACTTCCTTTTCACCTCCTCGCCCTCGTTCAACTGAAACTGCTTTCAGAAGCAGATCTATGAAAAAAAAATATCTCCAAACTTTCACCCTATACAACGCAGGGTTGGGTAAAATTGGTAATGTCAAAGTTGCTACTTTAATTTTTTAATTTCGTTTTTAGTGCAATTATTTCACACAAAAATGACTTAAAATTAATGAAAATGTTTCTTGGATCTCATAAATTAAGTATTTTATATTTATAAAATTGATTTTTCTTTAAAAATTTGTATTTTATTTGTTAAGCACTACAAATGTTACTAAAACGTTTTCAGTCACTCAAAATGTTTTAAAGATAAAATTTCTCATAACTCTGCCTAATTTTAATTATTACTCCGGGGAGAGTTCAATTCAATAAATAATAAAATTCCTGCACTATTTTGTTAAATTTTATTTCGATTATGTGATAAAATAATCCAAAAATCATTTCCCCTTTTTTCCCAGCTACTCAACGCCTTCTACCTTTCGATAGAACAATTGCAAAAACGTCAAAATCCTTGGAGATTTCCCGAAGGCAAGTAAACAAGACAAGCCGGTGGGAGAGGTGTTTGTTGTCTAAAAATACCGAGAAAAAAAATTCCGTTTCCGTATGTTGAAGTTACTTGATAAACTCGCGAACGATATTTGGGGTAATTAAGTTAATTAAATCACGAATTTTAGATTAATTCAGAGAGTGCAAGGGAACTTTCGACGTCTGCTTCAGCTTGGCCACAAAATGGACAAGAGGTTCCTGGACAATCCCTTCCCGGACTATGCCCCGGGACAGCCAATTCAGCTGGACACGGAACACGTAAAGAACCTGATCTGTACCTACGTGGACGCAATTCTGGAGAGCACCTGCCCTGGATCACCGGATGAGGACACGCGTGGCGATCTGTACTTAGGCAACGCAGGTGAGCCTACATCTCTCGGGAGCTCCGCCCAAGCACCACCCCAACTAAGGGTAGGGGTGCTGGAGTAGGTGGGACTTACCCTCCCAGATGAAGGTGGTCTTTTTGAAATTGAAAGGTTTTTAATTCTGCTCGAGTTGTACGAGCTCTAAAGGTAGAAAAACTTCGGGACTTCAGGACCCACCCTGTCTGAATTTTTATTTAGATTGTTAAAAGGGTAAATTTTCTCTTTTTGAATTTGATTCTAGACATTCAAATCTGTTTTAGCATCAAAACCAATTCTGGTGGACTTACGACAATTTTATTGAGTTCCTTTTGATTTCTTAATCCAAATTTTTCAAAGTAAATTGTTGCTACTGCCCTGTGGTTGAAGAAATTCCGAAGCAGGTTTGGAGCATAAATTTTATGTTAACTGAGGTGGTTAATTTTTGATTTATTTAGAATTTAAGTTCTTAAATGCAATGTTTTAATACTAAGAAATATTTTTTTCGAATTTGTATAGCTGGTCCCTTATAAAATCATAAAACTGTTGACCGTGTCAAATTTTACTATTAAATTTATTAAAACATATGGTGAGGCAAATTTCTTATTATTACAAATTTCTGCTGGAAGTTGTAGCGCTTAGGTTTTGAGATACTTTTGATGATTACTGAATGATGAATACTGAAAATTGCATTCAACTCAAAGCTGCGATTTTATAATTACTTTAAAAATTTTAAAATAAGAAATAATTGTAATAATAAAATTTGTTGGATTTAATAATTTTAATGTAATTAAATTTAAATCAGCGGTTCGAGGAACCTTCCTTTACCAATCTGCCAATCCAAAATTGGAAATGGTTCCTTCATATAACGTTTTCGAGATAAATAGGGTCAAACATGAGAGAAAATGCATATTTTGACCATTTTTTAAGATAAGAAAAGGATTTTCTTCAGCCAAATTTCATAGACTTCTGTAACTAAACTATAAGCCATGCAATAATTTTTAATATGGCCAGTATAATTTTAGTTATATACAAAATTGTATCAATAAAGAAAAACATTTTATAGGTATCGCTTACATGTTCTGGAAGATGTGCCGCTCCCCTCATGTCCGGGACCTTTACTCAGCCATGGATCATGCTCAAACGTACATCAGAAACGCAAAGGCCAACGCGCTTCCTTACAAAAAGCGGGCAGACGAGCGGTGTGCCTTTCTCTGCGGAAATGCGGGAATTTATGCGGTCTCAGCGGTGATTGCACACGATCTGGGACAGAAGGATATCATGATGGACGATTTGAAAAACTTTGAGACCGGTTTCGAGGCCTGCAAGCCAATCGCATTCTCGAAGTACGGCAGTGATGAGGTTCTCGTCGGACGGGCAGGATTCCTTAGCGGAGCCTATTGGCTGAATGATGTGATCAGTCCGGCGCCCATCGATCAGGACAAAATTCTACAGATCTGCCAAGCGATGATCGATAGCGGGAGACAATATGCCCAACAAACGAAAGCCCCTCTTCCGCTGATGTATCAGTACCATGGAACTGAATACCTGGGGGCGGCTCATGGACTCTGCGCCATCCTTCACATGCTGTTGGACAGTGCTTGGTTTAAACCGAACTCAGCCATCAGTCCGACAAAACTGAACGATGTTAAGCAATCGATCGATTTCTATCTCAGTCTGCAAGACGCTGAAGGAAATTTCCCAGTGGCCTTGGAAGACCTTCGATCTGGGCGGGCCAAACGGCTGGTGCACTGGTGTCATGGGGCTCCGGGAGCTGTATATCTCCTAGTCAAGTCTTATTTAGTCTTCAATGATCCGAAGTACTTGGAGGCAGCGAGGCGAGCTAGCGACTTGGTCTGGGCTAAAGGTTTGCTTCGCAAAGGGCCAGGAATTTGCCATGGCGTTGCTGGGAATGGGTACGTCTTTCTACTTTTGTATCGACTGACCAATGAAGAAAAATACTACTACCGGGCAACAAAGTTCATGGAATACCTCACAAATTCAGAGTTCAAAGCACGCGCCAGAATCCCAGACAGACCCTATAGCCTCTACGAAGGAGTGGCGGGCACTGTTTGCTTCCTCATTGATCTACTCGAACCGAAGCAGGCGCATTTCCCTTTTATGGAGGTGTTTCACTAAAATCGCAAAAGCAGTAAAATATTTTAAAAAAAAACATTGTCTTTGGTTGACACGGCAAGTATATGACCATATTTTTCGTGAGACTGTTTTTTATCGAAACAATTCATTTCGGAAGGGCTGTGAATGCGCCCTTATTTGCCAGTATACGACTTTAGCGGGCACTGGAGCAGCCTGATAATCGGATATCTTAATACTGGGATATATTTAATCGCAAACGTAATCGATTCAATTGCTTTTTTCTGAGGCAAATCTTACTTATCTTAGTTGTAAAGTTACTCTTAATGCTGTTCACTCTGTTTTGCATAAAACTGTTGGGTTAAATAAATTTTACATTTCCCAGGAAGAATGTCTTATTAATTTACTAAACTTATTTACAGACGTATTTTATTTTTTTAAATATATGGGATTCAGTCAATCGCCTTTCACATCAGAATTAGGCCGCAAGTACCTAAGGGTAACTGAGTTGGTTAGAGCAGCGAAGAGCCAATTTGAAGGTTGCAGGTTCGATTCCTGCCTAAAAACTTAATAGTTTCACGACTTAAGAAAAATTCCTAATTTAATTATTCCAAAAAAAAATTGCTGCTTATAAAAATCATTTTGAAAATTTTTATGCAAACCATTTTTTGAGATATATTAATTTAATAGAGGAAATAAACCAACCATATATTCAGCTAATGGGTGTCACCCAAATGAGTGTTGACGGATCGACGAACGTGTTACAGTAAGCTAGACGATAGCTTTAATTTTCTAGGAAGTATAAAAAAGGATTGAGGAAGTGTAGCTTGATAGTAAAAGTCGTGCGAGTAGCTTAAATTCTTTAATATTTCTTAAACACATATTATAAGTTTTACATTGAATAATCAAACGTAATGTTAGACGATACAAAAAAAAAGGACATAACATAGACAGTAAGAAATAAGGACAAACGTTTCGATTATACTTTAAGTTAGCAGTTTAAGCGGCGTATTAATGAT
Organism: Philonicus albiceps; assembly: GCA_963969385.1. Lineage (NCBI taxonomy): Eukaryota > Metazoa > Arthropoda > Insecta > Diptera > Asilidae > Philonicus > Philonicus albiceps. The sequence continues at coordinate 10,109,508 of OZ017775.1, forward strand.
TTGCTCGTAAACATAGAAAAACATTGAAGTAGTACAGAAAAATCAGAGGATCACCGACAGTCGAACGGAAGAATGTAACAAAAAAAAAAAATTAATAATGTAACGCAAAAACGACATTACTCAGGCATTTTTTGTTTGTTTATTTAAATGTTTTTCTTTCTTGTGTTCTACGAAATATCAAATGACGCCCAATAAAAAATTTGGGCATTTGTTTTTTTTTTTTTTTCATTATTTATTTATTAATCATCATTTCTTACTCGCTCCCTTTCTCTCGCTCAATTTAAGTCTCACATTTAACGATATAATTACTTACTTTTTCTTTTTTTTATATCTTCAGTTTCTCTAGCATGTACATTATGTAAAAAGACGATATACATACGACTCTAGTGAACAAAGGAAAACATTTAAGTGAAGCATATTCTGTAAGAAATTAGAGAAGCCTTGCCAGAATGGGCTGGAATTACACCTTCAGGAGGATGAGTATAGTCGTACCTTAAATTTAGCATGTGTTTTGTGTTTGTTTTTTGTCTTAATTTAAAAAAAAAAAAAAAATCCTTTCCGGCGCGCACTTTCCTACTTGTGCCGTGAGGGTATTTTTTTTTCTTCTTCTCTCGTTTGTTTGTCTTGTCGTTTTTTGTGATTATACATTAGAGTTTGACTTGATACTATAACTTGAAATTCATGATTAGGATTAATAAAGTTCGCTTTACGTAGGAGAGTGTGTCATACATGGCATTATTTTCTGCTAACCTCTTATTATCGTTCTCATAAGTGAATTACTTTGCTTTTTGCTTTCTCTTTTAGTCCATTATTTAATCAAAGGAAACAGAAGCGACCTCTTCACTATTTTACGTTTTCCTTTTATATATATAAAAAATCAAATCATAGAATTCGTTTAATTTAATATTAAAAATCATCAATTAGCCTTTACTTTACTTCCTTTACTTATTTTTTCTCTTTTTTTTTAATTATTAATGCGTTTCTTTTTCTCGTAAGCTGCTTAATTTATTATTTGTTTTGATTCTTCCTTCTATGCCACCAAGCTTCAAGGGAAACCTTAAATAGACTAAATAGTACTAAAAAAAAGAAAATATATTAAAATATAAACCTACAACAAAAAATGTGATCACGTAAAATCATTTATTGAAATATTTCTAGTGTTAAAGGAATGAAATTGGTTTTAAATAATCGCGTTAGACAGAGAAAATGATCGTTAGAAAATAAAGTGAACGAAATTAGCTCACATAAAGATCCTTTCTTTGAAAGCATGACACAATTGTTTTTCTTTTCTTATTATTTTTTCTCGTTTTCTTTTATTTTATATTTATGTGTATTGTGTGTGTGTGTTTTTTTTTTTTTTAATCAATATCTTTTGTGTGTTTTGTTGCTTTTTTTTTATTATATTATTTCTTTTTAATATGCTTTTTGATCCCTTCCACTTAGCCAGATGAAGCTGTGATTGTACTATCGCAATCGGTTTGCATGTTGCTCTGTGAGAGTGCTGCCTTATTTTGACGCACCAATTCAGCACGACGTTCCTGAAAAATAAGAAACGATATTTTGGTTTCTTTTTTAATTAAAACAATTAACTAAATTTAATTGATTTTGATTTGGCTTGAATTTTTGAGAGATTTTATTTAATATGTTGACGTAAATGACGGCTATAGACAATCTATTCAGCTTATACAGCTAATAGCTGAATTAAAATCATGTACGTCAACATGTTAAACAGATGCGAAGGATCCCAGTTCTTGTTGAAATTCTAATATTAGTCTTTTAATTCTTTCTCAAATAAAACAAAAACAACAGTTACAATTAGTTTAGCTTGATGAGCAAGTCCAAGAATTACATTGGTTTCGTGAGGCGGAATTAGAAAATCACTAAATTCAAAAATGCATTAAAGCATTAATGCACAATTCAACGTATTAGTCTCTTAAGGTGAATCGTGCATCAAGGTGGTTTTGATGCATTTTTGAATACACCCAACATTTTAGAGGCATTTTTTTGGTTTACTTTCATTTTAAATGGTACTAAAGCTAAGCAAATGAATTCGAACAGGGGCCGTATTATTGAAACTGTTCGAATAGCTGAATACAAGGCTGAATAAAATGTGGCAAGGAATGTGTTAAGAAAGTTTCTAAAATTTACACAAATTCACTTTAGTTATGCCTTTTAACCCATTTACACTATCATGGGCATGAGTGAATTTTATGAGCACTTTCTGTCCTGAAAATGAGCGTTGAATTTACACTCTTATGTGCATCAGTTAATTTTATGAGCATTTCCTATATGAAAATTACTTTATAGAACATTATTAACATAGTAGTGCCATGCAGTGCCAGGTCCAAAGGACTGCCTCATCCCCAGTATCGCCTGCATTTCTTCTAAAAGTGGCAACGTGACGCTCATGAAATTAACTCACGTTTATGGTAGTGTAAATATAGCCTTTGATTTCAATTAGTCATTCAAATCAAACGTAACGGAAGTGAATGTGTTACAAATTTAGGAATTTTAGTATAGAATTTCAATTAAAAACAAAACCTTTTTTCGATTCGATTCAAACGGGTTTAAGAATATGGGCCCCAGGTTATCTCTGTTTTCACCTTAATTGTTATATTAGTTCAGCTTGTTTGCTGACATTATAAATTGTTATAACAAACCGAAGACGAAGTCGAATTCGGACGGGCTCTTAATACATCGAATACTTGTAATTTTAAGTTTTAAACATAATTACAAATATTATTAGTAATGATAATTTAACTCTTTGGGGTTAGGTGAGCTAAAATCAGTCCCACCTTTTGCTTAACCTTTTATATATGGTGGGAATATTTTGACCGATCTCAAAAAAGTCAAATGTGCAACTTGGGTTTCAGATTTTCTTTAAAATCATATGCCTCAAAGAGTTAACAAATTATTGTAATTCCAAGCATTAAAAAGTAATTCTTTTGGGTTTGTATTTTGTAGAAAGTTTTCAAATATGTTTGGAGTTGTTTGTTTTAACAGATATCTTATAATTTTAAAAATTCTACCAAAGCTATTTAAAGTTAAAAATAAAAAATGGTGTGCACTATTATTGGTATATTTTTGCTTTTAAACTGGGATTCTTCGTCGTAGAGATTTGATGAATGTTCATTTCCAATTTTTTCAGGCCTCTGAAAATAAGAAACTTTTTAGGAATGAAATGAGCAATTTTAATTAAGCGAATATGCAAGCAAACAAAGCGTATTTTTTTTTTTTTTTGATTTTTTATACAGTGGCAACAGAGGCACAGAACTGATATTTATGTATCATAAAAATTGAATTGAATTGAAATCAAGCGTCTCTACAGCAGGAGCAGAATTTAGCGACGGAACAATATAATCAGAATTAAATTAATAAAATAAATTCAACCTACGTGTTTCCGAATGTTCTCTAATTTCTTTTGAATTTCCTTCTCACGGTTTTGTTCGGCGGTGTACAGTTTATTTTCAATAATTCGCGTTTTTTCCTCAAGCTTAAGATTTTCCAGTGTGTCGACGTGGTTTTTGACTTCAGCTATTTTCACGATGTTCTGATGAGGAAATATTGGTTTTTTTTTTTTTTTGGTAATTAAATCGTAACGTGGATTTTAATTATGAACGTGGTTGGTGGTGGTGGTGGTGGAGGTGGTTGGTGTAGTTGTCGTTATGTTGGATGTTCGCCCAAAAAGTTGCATGTAAACAAGGACAAAGTAGAAACCATGTTGAGGATTTTATTGGTCAAAATATTATCGAAGCGATTATTTTTTGTTTTTATTGCAATAATTTCATTTCAATTAGTGTCCAATTGGTTAAACAAATCAAAGCGGTGAGATCGGTCAGTGTCGTGATGTGGAACACATTTGGGCGAGGTGGTGGCATTAGTACGAAACGAATATTTGCGTCCATCCATCCAGCCCGCATAAAATCCAATTAGGGGTTGAATCGATTCGCCGGAATAATTTTGAATTTGTTTTTTTCCGATTTTGATTTTTATTGTACACCACGTGAATTTTTGGTCGATTCGATACGTCCAAACGTCGTCCAAATTTTGTAAAGTTGTGGTGTTTTACACCACGATTCAAGCACAGCAGCAGCGGGGTAGTATTTACATATAGTACAGTGGTGAATGATGGTGACGGCGGTGGTGGTGATGGTGTTTTGTGTGTTAAACGAATTAATAATGGTAAAAAAGAAAAGAAGTGGAAACAATGTAAATATGCGGATAAGTTACGATATGAGAAAACAATTTCGCTAGTTGAACTAACCGAAAAAAAAATTACTCGAAATTAGAATAACAAGCGAACGAGAACTTCTGTTACTATAGTATTTTTAAGAATGTTAGAAAAAACGGCAATTCTTTATTTTTAGCAACAAAAAAAACGAAAAAGAAACAATTTCGTTTTCGTTTTTGGTATAAATTTATCTTACATGTTCCTTAAGACGCTCCAGCATCTTTTTGATATTATCATCGCGGAGTGATTGGGCAGTTTTGAGCTTCTCTTCAATGGCGAAGCGCTCAATGAGCTTCTGTTGTTCGAGGGATGTCCGGGTCTTTTCGATTTCTTGTGAGTGAGTCTAAAAATAAAAGGTTGTAATTTTATTTTTGAAAACTATTTATGCTACAATATGCTACATGAATCTTACCTTCAATTTTTCTTTCAAATCACTAATTATAGCCTCGCGTTTTTCCTCGTACTGTTCCATTTTGGTTTCGAGCGCCTCTTTGGTCTGGGTGATAAATTCATTGTTTAGCTCATCCTTTTTACGCGATGCCTCTTCAATTTTTGCCATTTTAGCAGACAACTCAGCCATCTTTTTTGCTTCCAGTGACTGTAAAATGTAAGAAACAGAAATTGAATTTTGAGTATTTTCCAATAACATTATATAACTATCGAAAAAGTATCGATACCTATTCATATAAGTAGTGTTCATTTAATCTTCCGATGAATAAAGGTGAAAGTATCGATACTTACTGGTGTCAATAATTTTTTACAAGTTTTAAGAGAAAACGTTAAGATATCGTTAGTAGCAACAATAAATTATGAATGAATTTGCAAATACCTAATCAAAAAACTGCTACTGCCTACAAATGTTCATTCAATGCACACATTTGTATTGTACTTTGTTATTTTATTTAAGTTGGTTTTGTTTATAGATTGATTTTAAAATTGTTAATGAGCTAATTTATAACTTTGCGCACAACGGCGCGATTAACTGAATTGATTTCAAATTTGAATGGACATATCAAACAGTCGAAAATTGAAATTATTCAACAATTGATATGAGGTATTTTTGAAAAAGAGTAATTTCGCTTCTTTCGCATTGAGCTAAACTGCTTAACACAGAACAAAATTTTTACCCACCATATGTTTCACAGACGTTGTTTAAGTCTAATCTCTAATGCAAAGACCAACCAACCAATTTGCTGAATCGGCTGAATACGTATGAAGTACAGTAATTTTTCTAGTCGATTGTCAGAACATCGTCTCAGGAATGTTTAATCTGGGTAGAAGTACTGCATATTTTTTTACAAGTACTTTATTTTATAATTAATGCATTAATGTTTTGATAACTGATGGGTTAGCTGCAGTGCTGGTACTTATTTTAGTACAAATGGTTGCTAAATAGATGACTAATTCTTTTGATTAAAATATGCACATGTAGGTAAATGAAAACACGAGCGAAGATTAGGCATTACGAGGATTATCTATATATAATTGGAACGCTTGGAATAGCTTGTCTTAGGCCCGAGCAAGATTCGATGAATACTTTCTTTCGATACAGAGTACTTTTGTTTCGATACCAAATCAATATCGGAAAGAAGTATCAATTCGATACTTACTCGTATTTATTTTTATCGATACGTCCCTACATACAACGAACAGTTTGCAAAATCTAAAAAATCGATGCCTGATTGAATTAAAAAATTGCAGTTAATATTAATGATGTTTTAATTTTTGTGTTTTTTTTTAAAACAATTTAATTTTACTAGTCACTCTTATTCTAGAGTTAGTAGACTTAGGGCTTGTATAAAATAAAATTAATAAAATGTATCTTTTCTTACAAGTCGCCTCTCTTCGGCAGCTTTTAGTTTTTGTTCGATTTCCTCAGCTGAAACATTTTTACCAGGTGTTGTTGGACGCTTTGGCAGTGTTACATTGGGTGCCGGCTCGGCTAGAATAACTTCATAGCTAAGTCCACCTTTAGATTTTTCCTGGCAGCGAATTTCAGTGGCTGTAAGTAAAATTCGAGAAAATTGTGATGAGTTATAAGTTTAATTAAAAAATGGCCTAAACGCCTTTAAGTACCATACATACAATTTGTTATTTTCAAATTCATAGTTGTGGATATTATTTTAATATTAGTGCAAAAAGCTTATTTTGGAATCTAGTTTTTCTATTGGTTGTTTATGTTTTAGTATACTATTTCAATTGAATGCATCACATCTTTCCAAATGTATCTAAAAACATCCAAACAACGCCAAGTTGTCCCTTTAAAATTTTATCGTTATCCAATTAAAAGATGTTAAGTCTTCCAGCACTCCACAGGGCGTTATTGAACCCGCATTGAAAGCCATAACAGCAATTTAGTAAGAAGACTAGTCTTAATACCACCAATAAATCGCTTGATGTTGGAAATTTATTGTGAAAAAATTGTCTAATTTATGGCCACCTGGGCTATAGAAAGACTTCCAGACGGTCCAATCTACTCCCTGGCTAGGGAGCTGCTTCGTAAATATGCTGGAAGTCGCAGGACTTCCGGGTAAGCGACAAATGATTTCATTTAATGTCCAGTAATCGATCGCTCATTTTAATGGAGGGGAAACTCATAAATCATTCGTTTTATTGTTATAAGAACGGATGGCTTTCGCCCCGCCGCCATCTAGCGATAGCGGCCCATTTGAAAAAGGTATGCCCTGTTTCGGTCCCATAAATTTCCCACTTTCATTGACTCTGAAATTGCATTGTAAGGAAGGAGGGCCAACATTTCTGTTCACAAGGAATTGATAACGACCACCGATTGGAGTGGATCCGAAAGGGAGGGAAAGGCTTGCAAAGTCTCCAGGAAAGGTGGAGAGGTTCTGTAGTCCTTCCGAAGACCTCCCTTCGATAGATGTTATAGTACAGGAGTTTTATTATCAATAAGGGGTCGTGTGGTTGGTTTTATTGAGTGCGAAAAGTGGTCGTCGAGGGTTTATGAGGTTCAGGAAAATGCTTGTCAAAATAATAAAAACCCCGGCGTGATTCCGACCTGGGTCTTGCGGCTATAATTAAGGGATGCCACGCTTAATTGCCCCCAGGTATTTTTGGGGGTAAATTTCTCATCTCCCATAAACGCGAAATGGGGGTACAAATAAATGGGAATTGAGGGGCTTATTAGTCCATAAAATTAAACACGTTCCGAAGGAGGCTTGAACCTCCTTCTCAGAACCAAAAGAAGTCCTTTAATCCACGAACCAAATGAAAGTGCTTTTCAGGAAATGCTCTAGAGAGCAAAGGCAAAACGTACGTATATAATTGAGAAATATGGAGCACTTTCGTGGCACCCTTTCTATGCGAGAATTACATAATTACTATGCAGCGAAAATATACTTTGCTCGGCCCTTTTAGAGGTACGGAAGGGATAAATTTCTGCGTTTCTCACAAAACGAAATAAGCACTCCACTCACATATTTATGCTATTCGAAAAAAAAAATTATATTCAGTTAGTTGCTCTACCCGCAACAAGCAACTGCTTTAATTGAAGTAGTAAACAGATGCAGCAACGTGAGGGGGTTAGGGAGAGAACGGAGTATAGTCTAGACTTTAATTTAGCCAGATAGTTCGGGGGTATACGGGGGTGGGGAACTTTTAATATTCGCAACCGCGGCTGTTGTCTAACACAATGTTCTCGAGGTATGCTTTCTGCAAAATTACTTTTCGTAACCACTTAAGAAAATGAGCCTCTTGGTAAAAGGTGGCCAGTAAACTGGAAAAGTTTTAGCTAATTTTGAGAAAAATGAAGTGGAGTTAACGGCCTTTAACAGGTTTTAATGAGGCAACTTTAGCGATTAGGGTACATTTAAGTTTCTTCTTAAAATTTAATAATATCAGTTGATATAGGGCCTTCTTTTATTCAATTTCTTTCATTAAACAAACAGACTAATTTATTCATTATTCTATTTAAATTTCAAATTTAATGCATCGGGTTTTAACATTATTCTGTTTAGAAATGTGAATTAAACTTTTAAAGAAAGTAACGAGAATATTTTAACAATGTTATTGTGTTATATTAAATAACAACAAAACAATGGTATAAAGATTAAATATAATTTTAAATTGTGATCTTAGATTGTATATAAAGTAGTGAAGTACACACAAATTCTCTTCAAATAGTAATAAAATGTTTTCTGAAGGTTTGCGCTCGGAAGTTCTAAAACGAATTTAACTTTACTAATGCTGAATATTATGAGATTGCCCTTGACCAACCCATCATATGTGAAATTGTACCTCTAAAATTTGAAATTCTACATTATATTTTTATAAGTAAAGTTGTTTTTGCACTAAAGCACTTACATGTCTTTAGCGAATTTCAGAATAATTTTAGCAAGAAGCATCATACAAGAAAAATCTGTCTCCAGGCTCATCATTTCAGGGAATTTTGAAATCCTCTTAAGAGTCAAGTGCTCGGTCCCCCGGCTTAACTTACCCCCGTAGGACATCTGCTTCAGCCTGTAGCCTGGAGATGTTTCCCAAACTCTGTCAGCCTACGGAGGCCACTCTATAAATTTTTTCTAAAGGAAAATTTCACTTTACTTTTCCTGCATTTTTATACATATATTTTTTCGTTTCCTCCACCTACCCCCCAGACATTCTAGAATTTTTCTGTTTTATTTCAACGAAGTGAATCGCAGAAAGCCTTTCGGGAAATAATACGTCTAGTAAGCCGTCCTGAAAGGGCTGATGGTGCTCCTCCGGGATTTGGGCACTATTTGATTGACTTGAATTTTTCAAAGGATATGGAAATATTGGGAATTTTTTTGTTTGTTTTCTGTTTCCTATATTTGCCCACAGTCTATCATACAATGGACAGCTTTTATGCCTTCGCCAAGAGGAAATTAATTTTTGTGGCTTTTGTTACAGTTTGAGATTAATCAGACTGTCTCCGGATAGATACATATTTTAATTTGTACCTCGCTATAAAACAAGTCCTGTTTTTCCTAGGAAAAAATATATAATACAAATATTGTTTTAGAAGGGTTTCAAAAGGGCCATTCTTCAGTCATTTTCACAAGCTGTCACCACCACCAGCCTTGGCTTGACCTTTCGCCTTCGTCTGATGCCTTCAGATGCCACACCTTGGGGCTCATTCTCACTTAACCCGAAAATATTTGGAATGAATTTCAGAGACCTTTGTTATTTTCATGAAAATTCCCAGAGCCCGATTTACTGCCCTTCATTTCCATTCTAGGCAGAAATGCCAACGAGGAAGAATTAGACTCATAGTGTGTATCGTCACGTGATCTATTTCTTACAAAAAAATCTTAAGAGATCACACTTGCGGGGGTGGATATGTTTGGCCGGTGGCAGAGACATAATTTCTCCATAAGTTTACTTACCTTTTTTGTTTGCCACGAAAGTGGATGAAGACAGCGAGTGTGAAGCACACGGTCACCAGTGCGTGTCCATTTGCGACAAAAGGTAAATGATATTGCGCCACAAGTAAAGACCTGACTTTTATGGGCTCGTCATCGTTTCATTGCCCGCCTTAAGGTTCTCAGGTAAGGCAAATGCCCACAATGGCACATGGCCTTTTAACGGATGACTATCCGCAACGGTGTCGTCTTACGTTCGACTCTTTCATTATTTGGAGGAAGTAGAAAGTTTTACACAAATCAGTCTTGAAGCGGTGACATACACACGGCAATGCAGTAATTATGCGATTTAACCTGTCCAATTTAAATACATTTTGTAGGCGAACAATGATTTAACCATTTTATTATTTTGTGCTATACACTTGGAGAAATCAGCTTCTTAAAGGTCTACTAAGGAACCACTGAACCGATTGACTTTAAATTTTACTTACGAACAGAAAATTACATTTTCTAGAAATGTCGTGGAGGTTTTTTGAAATTTATTAAAGTTTTTGTTTTGTATGAAGTTTTATAAAATATATAATAACTTAATTTGCAGGGAATTAAGCTAGTAGATTTACGCAGAATTTTGGTGTTGGAATATCGATAAATTACCATAATAAACCATTCTTCATACTTAAAATGTATAGAAGACATTAAAGGAGTTCTTCAATGGGCTATAATTCAAAAACTTTTCCTTATATATTTAGAATTTAATAATGTAATGAATTTTGGATGTGTAATGCAAAAATCCAGCATTTTTATTTAGTTTTTCCAAGGAAAAGATATATATCAATGCTTGAATAAGAGAAACTCCTTCAAAAGCCCCTCAAGAACAAAATAGCACTTAAATTAACGAGAGAAATAAAAGAAAATAATATGAAATAAGTTTTTCTTTTTTGGCATTTCAATAAATCACAGGAACGGGAAGAATCTGCTCATCAGTTTGCATGGTGCACTTCGAGGTCGAGGCAATCCAATCCACTTCGTCAAATTAAGATTCCGCTCGAATACGACACACTGAGTTGAGAGGGGGTCGGGGGGTGGACTACTGAACAAGCCCAGGCAGAGTTCTATTAGCAAAACTAACTAACTAAAGCTATTGAGTCTGAAAAGGCTAGTTGGTGGCAGCAGTCGGGTTGGCGGATTTGTAGTATGTCCTGGATTCATATGGGTGAGAGGCAGGAGGTATCAAATTAAATCATGAAGTCGAGACACACTAGCATATAAATAGCAATCTAAAGCTGGTACATACATACCTTAATAGAACCTTTTCAGGGAGTAGGGGAGGATGAAGACATCTGCACAGGACACGATTTCTCTGTGGTACTAAGCGAGAAGTGGAGTCATTAGAAAATGTAAGTAGTTCTCGGGTAAACTTTCGGAGGGCTAAAAGGGCGGAGCAGTGCGGGACGGTGACATAGATACGGACGCACCCTGGCAGGGAAACTTAATTAACCTCCAATCGTGATTAGTACTGTCTAACCAGACATCCATTGTTCGACAACCCCTCAGAGCTCTCTATTCTCGGGGTGGGGCGATTTGGTGGCAAGCAGCGTCTATCCCAGGGGAGTTAAATATGTACGTGAACCACATGCGGGCTACCAATGTCCCAATTGGACGAATTATCCAGGTTCGATCACACGAACGTACATCTCCAAGAGTCTTCGAACTATTCACAATATTCTCCGTTGATTTTACGAAACAGTCGAAGTTTAATCTGGAGTAAAGTTCGTCTCTGAAAAACATCTTCTTTTCAACTATTACGATCCCTAGAGAGTTTCTGGACGAAATTAGGCAATTAATTAAAAGTGCTTGTTGCTTATTTTCATTCCCAAGAATGTCACAGTCTTTTGGGATTTCCTCCCCCAAAAATATCCCCTTATTAAAGCAGGGACGAGCCGTTTTGGCTTTCAAATGGTTGGTTTAGGATGAAAAGTCGGCAACAGCATCTGCTTTAAGAGTATCATTTGCTAGCCGAGGAATGTAATTTCTAAAATATTTTGTCCTTTCTCACCAGTTGCTATTAAGGCGTAATAAAAAGGGCCACACAACAGCTGAAACATAAACATTAGAAACGGACTGTTTTCGAACTCTTCCCAAAGTTATCTTTTATATCCCTTTTTTCTATTATCATTCCTTATTCCTGCCATAAAGCGACATGATGTGATAATATATACTATAGAAGGATGGGTTTCTATTTTCTCGCCTTTCTTAAGTGAAATTGCGTTTTTTGTCCTGCAAAAATGTTCACGGAAATCAAATTAATGAATTTAATTTCACGTCACCCCCGACGCTGTTATCGCCCGTTGACGGTCGGCTCATTGCCCGCAAAATGTTTTTCGGGGGGGTTCATTTCATTGGATTAAGAAATTTTCGGGGGCACATAAATAGGATTATGGGACAGGAGGGATCCTCCTCCGCTGGGGCTGTTGCTTCAGGGAGCAAAATTCTCTCGGAGGGCACATATACAATGAATTCCTGCCTTTAAAGATTTTGCTATTAAGAACAGAGTCTTAGAAAAATTATATAAAATTTGTGAAGGTTTGTTTTTCAAGATGTATGTATATCGGTAAGAAGACATTGTAAGTGGTTTTAAGAGATTTGTCAGTACAAATTAGATGACATGATAAATGATGGCATGGTTTTCAATTTTATCTCCAATTTGAATTTTTTATTTTATAATAATAATATTATTACGAAGTTCAAAAGGACTTTTATAAAATCATTAATTTCTAAAGTAGGAGTTTTCTAGCTAGATTTAATCAAGCCTGAGATACATAATTGAGATAGTAAGATAGAGTTAGAATTAAGTAATCCTTACCAATTTATAGAAGTTCATGAAAGAAGTTTAAGTTTGGGATTTGAAAAGAATGCAGGGGTTGTATTTATGTGAATGATTGGTATCACAAATGTTGTAACAATTTCCTAGGGTTCGATTATGGCTTTCCTTTTATTACCTTATCAAATAAAAATTAAATTTGCGCTGTATAAAATGGGATAAAAGGCATCGTATTCTATTTTACGGCAGTCGAGAACCTTTTATATGTCTAGAGGGGTTTATTCATTAATTTAAAGTACCATAACTAAAAACCTTGTCGCTATATTCCCAAATGTTAAAGAGAGAAGTCATAAATTGTATATTAAAAGAAAATCGATTAGCGAAAAGTATAATGGTATCGTGGTATACTGATTTTATCGTTTTATGGAAAAGTAATCTCCGCTAACAAATATATCATAATTTCCTAGCGTTTAATGTCTAGATGAGAAATCTTGCGAAATCGTTTTCGAGTACGTTTAGCATGGACTGCAGACCTCTAAGCAAAATCCGCATCAATTTGTAGCGATGGAAGCTACCGATAAAGAAATGCTTCGCATTAATCTTAAGTGCATTTCAGTGTAATTGTTGTTCCGGATCTCCGACCCCTCCCCATCGTATCGCAGCCGCAGTTATTTATTGACAAAATATCCAATTGAACAGAAAGTTTTCACCCCTCTCAGCTATTCGCGCTCCTTTTGCCCAGACGTGATTTCAATATAAATCCACTGAGACCCGGGAGCTCGGATGAATGAAAAGTTTGCCATAAGTCTGGAAGCAATAAATCGGCATCAGATAAATGATCCAGAGATATGAGCCGCATGAATCCTGTCGCCGATACTGAATCCAGTCGGATTAGGGGGAAGGCGCATCTTCCGCCCCCGCGTGGTATGTGATGTTTTTCGCAACTGGTGACTATGGGATTCGGATCCATATCCCTTCAGTATTGTGGTTCTTTGGGGCGCGGGGGCGGAATCAGTCCTGGCAGACGAGTTTCCCTTCGGTTATGTGTCTATTTACAAATTGCACCCAGTTAATGAGTCATACAAACATATGAGTTGCGAACGGGGTTGTTCTACGCTGCGGCGACAAGATACCAACCCTCATTTTTTTTCCACCACTTTTACTGGGGGATATTGCGAAATTTTAACGAAATTGCCGGGAGTAAAGGTATCAACTGCCGTCGTAAAAAAAAGTTATGACGCCAGCGCCTCCAACCCGGAAAAAAGGTAATCAATAGAGTTATGGGCCTGGCACGAGTTATCAAGTTTCTATGCCGCCTGATCAGAGAAAGGCCTCTTTGAAAGCAACCCGGCTTTTGCGGTGCTACCACCCATCATCCGGGAGAGTTTAATGAATATACCCTTAAAGTGGTCTCGCGGCAAAGGACTTTATTTCCCAAACACACTCCACCGCCTATGGCTTTGTTCGTGGCAATGGATTTTACAAAGATAATTATTATCCTGTCCGACCTGTCTGGTTTTGATTGATCAGTACTGTCCCCTGGCCGCCCCCATACTCAGAGACGCCTTTAGGATGGTGTGTGACGTGATTATCGTCCTTTCTCTAGGATGAGTTTCTGAGCCTTGTGATTCTTCAGACTTTAATTAAAATAAACGAAGCACGACTTTATTGAACCGATTTAAATAGATTAGAGGAAATTATACGGCTTTTTCAGTTTTCTCCGGGTTATTTACGTTCGACCGATTTGGAATGAAAATAACCTTCTTAAAGTTTATTTTGGAATATAGAACCAAAATTAAACGATGAATTGTTAATTGACTTTGATTCATTTAAAATGTAAATTAGGTTACTCGTATTTTTGCATCATATTTTATTGTACATATGTTAAGTGCTTGATTTTTTTATTGAACATGCTGAAACAAATTCGGTGGAAATAATTTGTTCATAGTTCGAATTCGAATTTAACAGATATTACAATTAAGTTTATATTTAGTATAAATTTAAAAATCTCATTATTAAAGGACTCAGTGAAATACGAAAAATTAGCCGTGTTATACCTCTTAAAATAGGCTGGCATTCTAAATGTTGATTACCTTTTGTGTAAAAATATGTGCCTTTCTAATAATTTTCTCGTTAAAATTTAAAAACTTTTAATCAAATGACGTCCACTAAAAATTGTTTGTCGAAAATTAGGTTAACTCTTCTAGCTGACTAAGTTATAACAAAATTCATCCTTTAAAAATTTTAATAGGAACTTTTGCATAAATCATAGTTTTTCAAAAAATTACTATTTTTAGGTATTATTTTTACCAAGAACCGCTACTTTTAAGTATAGTACATTCAGATTAAATCTGAAAAGTACGATTAAATGTAATAATTGAAAGAAGATTTTAATTTTGTTCATCCTCGATTAAAAAATTTATATTTTGGTACCTTAAACCTTTTCTGTTTCACAGGTTTTTTAAATCCCCATAATAATGGACTAGTGTTTTACTATTTATTATGAGATATGTACTATGTGAAATTTGTCTATTTGGTTTCAAATATTAATTAACTTTTATCTAAAAATTTCCCAGCAGGAAAAAGCAAGTCGATAAAAGTTGTCATCACTAAAAGGAAACCCCAAGAGGACCTTAATTATGGCACAAGGAAAAGAACCACTTAAAAAATTGGCACGCGAAAAGTAGCCAATGACTTGCCCTTTTATTTTTATCCAACTGGCATCGAATTCCATTCCGCCCAGGCGACGACACAGCAAGACAAATTTCCTAACGACTTCCTGTTTTGTCGAATGCACCAGAAATCCTTGGACTGGAACCCATTTGAAATTGTTCCAAAAATTGCATTCTGGCAAAAAGTCCATTTTAATCTAGTCGCTGACAGTCTAGAGTTTTCTGCTCCTGCTAATTTGTGAGTTATATCACCTGCCTCGGGGGAGTGGTGGAAAAAGGGAAGAAAATGGAAGGCGCTAGCGCTGTCTGAATACATTAAAATATAGGGGTAGCGCTAAAAGGGCCAGTAAATCCCAGGCCACTTTTGCAGCCATACAACAATTATTTAGAACAATGAAATGAAAAGGAGAGGGAAGAAAATAGCTTTGGAGAAAGCGGTGGAGCCATGCTTTGGAGCGCTCCATGAAGGGTAGCTTGCGTGACCAGACAGCGGGACTAGACACATGTCGCTGCCACACTATTTTACGGCACGAGGAGAAGCGTTCACAACCATCCCCCCACACCCAATCCACCAGGGCTCCCTGACCCAGAGAATGGGTTGGAATATGGTAGCGCCCCATTAGCCGCAACCGTCGCAAGAATCTCCAACTCGAAAAATCCAATATCGGTGGAAAAACAGTTGAAAGTTATAATTTACGTGAATTTATTTGATTTTGCCACGGCGACGTTAGCTTTCTAGGGTTTGGGGAGCTAAAAGGGGTCGTACCTACCCGGCGCCACTAGCGCTCTCTGGGTGGTAGGGCTGCTTTTAGACTGCAGTCTCACTGGGGCCAGCTTGCATTCCTGGGGAGTTTCTGGGTGGCAAGACAAGGCCTTGCAGCCAGAAAAGGAAATAAGTTTGCATGGGAACTTGCAGAAACTTTACGGCTCAGTAGTCGTCGGCTCGTTAAGTTTCCACTTATTTTTTTTTTTTTTCAAGAAAAAGGGATTCGGGCGCAAAGGAGGCAATGCCCTATCGATTTTATTTAAACCATGTGATTAGTTGCAGCTGTTTTAGCGAGGGGAAGATATCTACTTTCTTGGGGTCTGATCCGTCTGTGATTTATTTTTCGTTGTTTAAAAATATAAAAAAGTTATTTTAATTTTAGATTTTAGTCAGACTATATTTAAGGCTAATTTTTTAGTGGAGTCTACACGAAAAATTGGAGCAAGTTATATATGGTAAAAATACAATTTTAAGCCAATCAATTGTAATGAAAACTGACAAGCACGCATTTATAAATAATTTATTTAATTTACCATATAATTTTTGATTGGTTATGTAAAAATATTATTATAATATATCCTTTTATTAGCGAATTTTATAATTATAAATTCTTTTTAATAGTTTCTCTTCCTAGAGAATACTCAATTACCCACGTTTTGAAGAAAATCTAAGGTAAAAAAATAATTTTTTCAAAAAATTAAAGGTTCAGTTAATTTTTTTCAAAAAATTAAAGGTTCAGTTAAAGGAGTTTGTTTTTTTTTTGCATAAATGAAAAATGAATCCTTAATCATGAAAATTGCCCTATATATTTAGGCTCTTGTAACTCCCCATATTCTCATTGCCAGAAATCACTAACAGAAATATTTACTCCAAGGAAAATTTCAACTATTCAAACCTTTCAACGTTCCAACCAACTTGCTAGTTTTGCAAAGATTAATTCGTTCGTGGAATAGTAAACGAGGTCTACCTTCGAGTAGAAAGTTTTCAAGGCAACCTAGCATAATTAGAAGTAGGCTACGAGTTCATTACGACGGTGTAAGTCTAATCCAACGCAAACAGCGTGAATAACATCGTCATTACGACCAGAACTCTCTCTCCCTCTGGCTAGCTAAAAACCTGCCCTTTTTTTTCTACAGAGTGCTCATCTCGGACGGAGCCTTATCCAGGATCCCGAGTATTCAGGCATTCTTAATAACGGGAATATAACGAACGCTCATAAATTTTCTAAATGGAGTCATCCTATACAAAATTTCTCCTCCTCTCTCAAAGGGTTTTCAGTAGAAGAAAATCAAGAATGGTTTTGGAACGGGCTCTTTTGAGCCTTCTTGGAGCACCCTTTATTTTAATGGGCATCATGACGACTCTACAGCATTTTGGGAAAGGGGAAGGTAGGGCAAATAAGGGGCATAGAGCTTGTGAGGTAAAAAAAAGATGATAGATACAAAGTGTCGCTTTCTGTTGCGGACGTCCGTCGTCCCTCCCCCCGAAAACCGAGGGTTGAAACACTCGAGAAAATAATGTTTGGACATAATTTGCATTTATGTCCTCTGTCATAGGCACCCTGTGCCCTTTGAACTCACAGACTTGGGAGGCTGAATGGTCCTGGATGGAAAATGGATTTTTTTTTTTTATATATAAAACAAAAAATAATGTTTTGCTGTTACGAATGAATGCATAAATGCTCCCCACACAGGAAAACAATTCAAGACTGGTCTGGAATTGAGGTTTTCAGGACTTCGGTCGGTAATGGAGGGACTGCAGGAGGCTTTACCATCGACCATCATCATAATTTGTTTGTTTTCCCCTTATTTCTGCTATTAAATGAAATTTCCATAGAATTTCCATTGAAAAGTGGATTTTTCCGAGCATTAAAAGGGCAGAGATTTACATGGGCCACAGGCTAAAAACAAACAAAATGTAGGGTGGGTTCAGAGCGGCCAGTGCCTGAAGGGCGGTAAGGCAACAAGGCTGTGACAACTTCATCAATTGCATATTTAATTCAGTCTCTCTGGCTCGACGTACAGAATATTCTACCCCCCTTTACCCGCTCGCTCCACTACAGAGGCGTGTATAAGTGGTGACAGGGGTTTTCGGGAGTGGGGTACCTACGTTTTGACACGAATTACCCATATTTAGAGAGTGAGTATGAATTAGGGCGGCTATGGTGCTAGCCGCCTATTGCTCGGAACGGTTTAACAAGCCAATCATGTGGAAGGTTCGCTTGCATGATAAGCTGTGATACGTGACAGGTTTTCGGTAGGACGATTGATTATCATGATAACAATTGGTCACCGGGAAGCATGTGCACGCGAAAATGAATTTAATCAGACTGAAGCAGGACTGTCTGGTTTGGGATTGATTAACTAACTAAATTGCAACAATGGCTCCAGAAATTAGTTTAATTAAACTCTATTTACTTATTTTATTTTCTTAGATAAAACTACTTAATTCAAACTAAAGTAAAATTTGTTATAATGAACTCGAAGGGGACCGAAAATTATAATTGATGATACAAAAAATACGTATTTTTTGCCATTCAAAGGACTGAGGAATTTATTTGTTATAATAAAGTTTTTGTAATAACCGAGTTCGTTAAAATAAGGTTTTACTGCCTACTATACAATCTATATTACGATTAACTGCAATAAAAATGAAATGATAAACATTGATGCCGTAAACTATTATTAAAAGACGGTTATAGCACAGCTTCAAACTCTTATATATATATAAGACCTAAAAAGACTGTAAAATGTTTTGAAAGCACACGAGATACTCCTCATAATTATTCACTACCTTTTTAAAGGCTTCTTTACTCCTATAATTCATACAATTAGTAGTTAGCCTTTTAATGCAACATAACTTTTAAAAACTCAAAAGTAGTTGCTGAAGTAAGAAAATAGCAAAAACTACTAGCAAATCCAAACAGAATCTTTTCAAGCCTTTAATAACTTCCAATTTTGTGTCAGTTCTATCGTTATGCTTTATCTTTTAGTCTAATTGTTTTTTAATACTAAGTTGCATGCATATGTTCTTCACATTTGTAGATTCCCACGGATTGATATTGCACGCATGTATTATTAAATTGCAATAAAGACCCTCTTTATAGTTTATTACCTATGAAAGTGGATTGTTTGCTTGAAGGCCTCCACAAAGAATATATATTTTTTTTAAAAAATAATAGCGCCGATTAATCCTATCTACGTATAAAATAAGGGAATAAAAATTGATTTGAGCTGAATTTACCTTTATTCCAAACCAGACCAGAATTCTACGTGCATGCAACCAAAATCGACGTTTTAGTTGGTGAGTCACATCAAAAAATTTTGGCGCCACAATAATTTTTCTTACGTAGTTGCTGCATGAGGCGCCTGTGCTTCGAAAATTGCCCACCCTAAGCCCTTGAAAAATTCGCTTAATTTTTTCGCCGCAAGACACCGGCTACGGCATTATTTTGCGGCGAATATACGGGAGAGTACAGCACAATTGCTCCTGTGTGTACTTTGAAAATGGATTCGAGTCACGCAAGCATTTTTTATTTATGAATAAAAAAAGAAAAAAAATAGAAAAGTGGCTCACAAAAATTTATGAAGCAGTAGAAAGTTCGCCAAGGATAAACGGTGGCAATCGGCTAAAAATAGGAAATTTTTGGCAAGGATCCGTGGCACTCGTATCCGAAGACTATACAACGAATACAACCCCCCTTGTATGCGGCTAATTCAATTTTTGGAGAATTGCATAATATCTCACTGCAGATATGCCAAGTCCTTGTGCCGATGACTGATAAGATTGCGCCAAACTAAAACTGATTTTGAATTTCCACCACTTTGACACCGATTCGCCTCGGAGCAAAGCATTGGTAGCACGAAGGGAAGAATAATGGAAGGAGTCTATCTGAAATTTAATTACGTTTGCTTGGTTGGACTGGCTCTGAAGATGAAATTGCATTTGCAAGATAGACGCCACGTAAGTATAAGAGATCCACCCTTAAAATTATAGTGTAAGACAAAATTTCGTTTAGAAAATTTAAAAGTATTGTTTGAACTAGTTAAAAATGGATTAGATAATGTTTGGTTACATGATATGATAGCATGTGATAAGTATGAATGTCGTTTGACTAAAAAGTAGTCAAGAATAAACAAAATATTTCGGAAAAAATCGTACGTTGAAGATTTCGATCCCTACAAAATATTCTTTTATATTGGCACTAAAATTGTTTTGTTTTTAATACCCTTAGCAATAAAATAAAGGTATATTTATTCTTGGCCTTGAGCGTGTATCAAATTTAATTAAAATTGATTTGCTATTGTTTGGCGAAATTTCAGGAGAATTAACCAAACAATATCTTCTCTACCCGCAGCATATTTTTCCATTAACGGAAAGAAGTCCAGTAAATTTTCATTAACATTTTTTTGTGAACGCAAAACCAAATTAAAATTGAATTGAATCAATTAATTACGTCGGTAGATCCCCATTGACTTAAATGCTTTTGAACAGCACTCAAGTGGGTCGTCGCAACAGTTTCCCATTTCGGAAAAAAGAAAAAAATTTTACTTGATGCCCTTCCCTGGGGCATAGACGAGGACCGGACATTCGTCCGAAATGCTCCTTGGACTAGGAGCAATAAAACAACGATCTAATTGCTTCCGCTGCGAGATATCCATCGGAAGCAGAAGGAAGTCATTCCATAGTCATTCCCATTACCATAGAGTCAAAGTGCTCTGCATAATGGGCAATGGGAAGGTGGTCTCTCTACCTCGACGTTAATTATTTCGCTCCACGGCCGAGATTGAATCCGGCACTTCAAGGTTGATGGCTCCTTCGACCATCAATTCTAATTAGGACCAATTAGAAGAACCTTCCGAAAGTGGTTCTGTTGCTTTACGCTTCGTATATCCCGGAAAAAAAACAACATCAGGATAAGGGGGAAGAAAAACAAAAAAAAAAAAAAATTCATCTATCTTCTTTCACACCAGAAAACTGTCCGAGTCCCATCATTTGCGGATTTTACCCATGAAGGGTTTTTCCCGGACACAACCTCTTCTCGCCTTTATCTATCATTTAAACCTCTGAGTCTGATGTTATTACATTTATCAAATTACCCCGTAGCCTCATATCAGCGTCAATTATAAAACGTTTCCAGTCTTCTCAAAATTGAATTAAGTAGCCATCTCCAGGGGGTGCTTCCGCAATTGCGCGCGGTGTCCTGGAGATTTTCAATTTAATTTCCGGTCGCGCTTTAAAATTACTGCTGCAGGCACCCGTACAAAGGGGGAGGAAAGGAACTTCATACGTATGAAAAGAATGGACGGAAGGAAGGGCCGTACGGGTGTTGTGGCATTATGGGGACGTTTATTGGATTTTCGGTCATTCATCTGTCACTCGGGGGTGTAGTTGACCCATTCGTCCCACCCCCCGTCCCTGCCTGTGGACATTGCAAACATTCTTGGCAGTCCGAAAATAGCCATGAGATCCCGGCTCTTAATGATCCTTCGGGGAGAGGTCACCTTGTTTATGACCAACGTATTTTCTCATAAGCATGTGGTCATTAACTTTCTGCAGCATCCCCCTCCTAACGCTAGAATTAGTGAGGGGATGGTGTTGCTGTAAACTTTGTAATTACCAACGAATTTACGACCTCTCATTTCAGAGCTGTGACAAGCGCGGTTATGTTTAGAAATAAAGCTTAGAAAAATATGTCCTTTACTAACAAGTACCTGAAATCGCTTAGTCACAAAATTTTCAAAAAAAAGTTAAACAAAATACAAATACACTTTTTTAGATAAATATACTTCCTGGTTTTATGAGATAAAGGTTCTAGTACCTAATGTACTTACTTTAGTCATACGGTCTTTAAATAAAATGGGTTTTGATATTTTTAGGTTCCGTACCTTAAAAAGGAAAAGATTGAGCTCATAATATAGTAAAACTTTAAAATTTGCGAACATATTAAAAATTAAAATTAAATTTTGATTTTGTTTTATATTTTTCATTCCATTTATTATAAAAATCCGGTATTTTGTTAAAATCAAAAAGTTTTATTATATATTTAAATAACATAAAGCTTTATTTACCACTCAGCTGAAAAAAAAAATGTTATTTTCTAGAAAATGTAAGAATTGGTTATTTAGCTTTTTCAATAATATTAAAACTAAAAACAACGTTGTTCACTCCTTCTTTTATCGTGTAATGTCTTTTCAGTTTTACATTTTAAATCTACATAAAAACTTTGGCTGACCAATTGAGCTGAAAACAGGCACATTTTACAATTGAATTTTGGTACTTACTAATAAATTTCACTTTTTTTGATGCTCGTGGCTGTTTTGAACGAATTTTGTTGCTTTTCTTCATTGGTGCGGCTCTCCTCGCAGCAACAGCTGTTTGGATGCGATAGTCGTTACAAAATCAATGGGATCCAATTTCCATTGGAACAGAGAATTGTGTCCGTTGAAAAGCAATTTTTCAGTGGAAAGCAAAATAAAAGAAAAGTGGAAATTGTGAAAAATATAAAAGATTCTACTTTTTTTTTTATCGTTTTTTGTAACCTCACAATGCGAAGTAATCGAACTTTCCATCTTCACGACGACTGTGCTCATTGTGATATACTCCAGAGCCCAGCCAGGCAGAGAATCCAGGATTTTGTATTTTAACGGGCATGGTAATATGCGATAGGTTGCGGAAGTAACTTGGTATTATTATTTTTTGGGTCACGTATTTTCCACATGCCCATAGACTTCTACTTCAACACTTCCGCCACAGATACCCACAATGAGGAGAGCTCCAAACGAAAAAGTTTCCACTTCCATCTCACAATAAATAATTTCCGAAGTTGAATAGGATCCCGTGGGTGCGAACGGGCTGAGAAGATTGAGGAGACAGGGTCAGGTCTCCCGGGAGGATGGAACGCTCTGGCGCTTTCACGAATTTGCATTTAACTTCGAAAACGCTTGGGAAGGGGATGGGAAGGAGGACATGAGCGGCAGTGCATGCAGCCAGAAGGAATGGAATGATGATGGTAGATTTGCAGCCATGCAGAAATGGGCGGTACGGGAAGGTTTGCTTGTGTTATTAGAGGAAAATCGAAGGCTAAAAGAGAATTTATTAAGGTGCAATCTTCTTAATTGGTGCTTCATGCGAAGAGGTCGAGTGAGACTGCCGCCTGGCGCATTTGACGAGATGCTGCCGTAGGTGGGAATCAATTTATTACTTTCACCAAACAATTCTATGGCCGGAAGATTTATGAGATTTTGGGAATTTGCTCTACTCCAGGGCAAATTGAAATCACCTCCAAATAAATCTTTTTAAGGTTTATTGCGAATCAGTCAGGAAATGCATTTACCGTGATAGATTTAGGATTTATTGAAGACATTTTTTACCTTCATGTTGTTGCCGACAATGCGGTGAACTTAGTCTAAACTTTTAATACATAGCTCTAAGAAAGAGAATTGTAGAGAAGTAATTTCAGTTTAATATGTCCATATGTATTAAAAACCAGTTTTGACCGACAGGACTGGTCTACAAATTTATCAAAAGAATCTTAAAATCGATAAGAAACGCCCTTACCAAATAATCTAAAATTGACTTTTGAAAAAATTTTTTGCAGAGTCAAATGTTTGATAAAAAAAAATGTTTTCTTCCAGGAAATACAAGTTAAAGAGTACATATAACAAATTTATGTAACTCTGAATTTTGTACTTACTAACATTATTAACCAATTTTTCGTATACTGTGAATGTATCTCTCTAACATTATTAATTTTTTGAAATTCAACTTCTAAGTTTTAAGCAATATTTTTAGGACTATTTTAAAAACTACAGATAAACACACGAGCTCTGTATTTTTTTTGCTTTTCAGATAGTAAAATAGCGTGAAAACTGGACGAAAAAAATTAGTTATTTTCATAGTCGTAAATTTCCATACTTAGAAAAAGAAAAAACAAATAATAATAGTGAGGTATGCTGCTATTAAAGAATAACAATAGGAATAAGAACAAATTTAGTTAAAGTCAACAAATTTAAATGAAAGTCCCATTTTTAAGTATGAGTACTTTTCCAAAGTTCTACCATTTCACTGAACATTCCCCTTGAAATACTTCAGGGGTTTTCTTAACAAAGTCGGCATTGATAAATAATGAAATTTTACGAAAAATAATTGGCCAAGGTATTGCTAGCAAAAATTTAAGGTACGCATTCTAGGAAATTCCCCTCTAAACAATTTTGGCATCCTTTGAAATCTCTCATTCGAAAAATATCACTTCGCAAACGAGAAGAGAATTACCTTTTCTTCTACTGATTAAACGTTTACCTTTGCTACTTACATTCGTTCTTACCGGTAAATAAAGTCTAAGACCGAAATCAACAGCTTGAGACGATAAGGGCTAGACGGGGGGTAGCGGTTTTCGCTGTAGGTATCTTTCGCGGAATATGAAGAAAGTCAGGAAGAGGGTAGGAAGGTTGAAGTTAAGTTAAAAGGAAATTACCTGGGTGCCTGGGATCCCGCTCCCCAGGCACCATCTGTTCCTTACTAACGGAGAGGAAGTCTTCTTCTGGGAAAGATGAAAAAAAAATTCTTCTTGTGAAATACTTGCGAGGGAAGGTACACGTCTTAAAATAATGAACCTTTGCTTCATAAATACGCCAGGAAGAAAACAACAAATGTTGCAATCATTTCCGCCTACTTTGTTCGGCAATGGGTGGGTGGCCAGCGAGATAAGGGTGTCGGAGGTGAGAACACTGAGCGGGTGGAAGGGTCGGGGAAGGGCATACCTGCTATACAAAAATAGTACATTGAAGCAGGTTGAATAAGGGCACATTTGCAAGGTTTGACAGGGCTATGAGCTACTTTTCAGGCCCACCAAATGTATAAGAGGCCATGAACTTTAGTCTACGACCATTGGGAAGAGCTGAATAAGGGAGTGGGAGGGCTAGGCAAGTCTTATTGTCCTGTTGGCAGGTTTCCTTTATTTCCTGCTATCCATGGCAATCCCTTTTGTGTCTGTAATGGATTCCCAAAATATCGGGTGGTTTCCTTCCATTTGATGATATTGAACTTTTTGCTCAATCCGATAGTACGCAACGCGTTCTACGTGTGCTCACGCCAGCAGCAGGTGGTGGAGTGAAACGAGATTATGTCGCCCTTTTATACCTTTGTTTGTCAATTCCCCAGAAAAAAATTTAACAAAACGATCCTGGTGATATTACGAACGTGCCAACCGGATAATAGCTGAATGCCATCCTACATTCCCGGCCCAACAACCCTCCACACATTGCCCTTTTCGCTTGTAGGCCTTCCTCATCCAAGACTATGTCATTCCTTCAAAAGCCCTTCCAGTCAATAGCCCGGGCGCACAAAGAGCACCAGGAGGAAATGTGATAATGATCCTAAATGAACTCGATTGCTTCGGATGTTTTGCTTGCTTTTATGAATAAATCATTTGTCCTTGCAAGGATTTGATAGAGAATCGTACAGTCCTGGGCGTCCAGAGACGAAGGGCATTATATTGAGAAATTGGCTTGTACCATCAAAGACCTTTGTTAGGTTAATGAAAGGCTTTGAATTACAGGCTAATCGAGCTTTCAAGGATTAACTGCTAGATCTGATTGATTACAGACAAGGAGCAATTGTGCAACAGCGTCTTTGATAAAAATGCCTTTGACAGAAGATCATTAGAGCTTGAGATTTTAAGAAACGTAAAAATCATTACGAAGACTATTTGATTAAAACTTTTAAATCGACAATATTAATTTGTCTTAAATGTTTATTTGACACAGATTGACTTTAAGATCAACTAAACTTAGTAAAATATAGTGATGATATTGCTTATTTTGAACATGATGTACGTTGATTTTGATGAAGCGTTGTAAATTCATTTCAGTTCGAAAGTGTAAACAAAGTCATTCATGTAAAATTCAAAATCAGAAGTTTAAGTTGCTTCAAAATTATTCTTATAAAAATGCTTTCAATAATTGTATTGTAGTTAGGAAACCTATAAAAATGTTTAAAATTAAGCTATTTACATCAAGTATAAAACAAAAATTAAAAGAAATTCTTTTCGTAAATAAAACAACTGATTGGAATTTCTGGAATTTCGTTAAAAAATTCATAATGTCTTCCAACAAAAGGTACACTTTTTATTATTTCTTTTGGTTAAGCAACCCAAGGGATGCATGAGCAGTTTCGTAAAAGTACAAAAAGCACAATATTTACGAGTTTCTGTAGTACCGTCTAAGGCATTCTACTCTATTCACGTCCAAAAATCTCTGGGAACATCTCCAGAGTATGCAACTGATGGAATATTTCGAATTCCCTGTCACGTATGCGTTCAATTTTTATATTCATTTCCTGAGTTGAAAAACCAAAATGCGGAGGAGGCGAAAAAAGCAGTCAGGACAAAACCAGACCGAGACATGTCTTACCACCGCCCTGAGAGGTAAAGAGACAAGGAGGCAGGGAGACAGGGCACAGATGTTGCACATCGCACTCTGTTTTGCATATTTGAATTTGCCCAAAACAGAGACCTTCTGGCGTAACAAAGGACACTTGGCTTTCTGTAAATCTGCTCAGAATCTGCTAGCTCCCCGGGAATCAAGTTACATTTTGTGGGCTAAGGGTAAGCACTAAATAATCTTAGCCCTGTGTCTGACTGCTAGGACTAGGGAACATACTCCCACCGCAGTCTTATTGGCCTGCAGTATTCGGGAGTTTCTCGTTTTCTTGATTTCTTTTATGTAAAATCGATGAAGCATTGGGAAATATTTAATTTTACGGTTATGGCGAGGGGTTGGTGAGTGCTCTCCAATCCACCTTTCGATGGTCCGGAAACAGTCTCGGTACAGGTGGCTGGGTCGCCCATTAAATCTTATTGCATCGGTGCCTCGAATAGTACCAAATTAATAAAAATAAACTCGCTCGCATCAACGGAATGGATATAACCCGGTGAGGGTACTCGCCAATATTGAAAATTTTCGATTGTACCCTTGATTGAAATGGACTTCTCGTTAAATTACAATGTTTTCAATTGGAGTGGATGTAATTGAGGTATTTGTTGGATTGTTGGATTCAATTTTATATGTTCACAGCTTTAGTTTTATGGAAATTTGTGTAGTAGACCTAGTAACTTGGTATATGAAATAACAACATAACCACAACATTACGAGTGCACAATACTTAATTCTGGAATACCGAAATTTTAGTAATAATACTTTAGCAATATCCTTCCGAATTTGACTTAAACAGAAAAATCACACAAAGATAAAATTTTTAAAACTGAAACATCATCTTAGTAGTGTATTTTAACACTTAGTCGCCCGTTTAAAAAACTTACGTACTATTAACAACCGGTCGGATATTAGTACCCGCTTAGACTTTGTTGTAGCTTGAATCTATTTCTATGTTACTAATAATAAAAATTACCTATTTCTTTCATAAATATATTTATTAGACAATAGTAGCTGTCATATAATATAATAATGAACGATTTCAAGATATTTAATTATTACTTGCAATACTTAAGACATGCACATAAATTTTGGAAAATTTTATTTTCGCTTCATTGTTGTTTTTGTTAGAAAAATGATTATTGATCTCGTAAATTTTTATTACCTATCACCTTACTCAAGGGTCAAGGGTCTGTTACATTTAAATGACGATAAATGAATGACGAAATGCATGTAGTAATAAATCTGTCTGGCCCTGAACACATTCATCTAAGTTTCACTAGTGCGTTCAGATTCTTTGTCTCAAAGCAGTACAAATTTGGAAGTTATTCTGTTATGTATAAGGGAAATAAATGTTGAATAAGTCTGTTATTTATCCTTAAAAAATGTCTAACAAAAATATATTAAGTATTATCAGAAATATTGATAAATGCAAAAGTTATAACAGAATTTATAATTCACTTCCTCTTACTACAAATTTAATGCCAGACGTGAACGAAAATTCTTCCATTGTAGCACCGGATGGTTAAGTGTTAACTACACAATTTTAATTCTAAGTAAATTGAAGAATCGACAAACAGACTATACAATTTTATAAATAGTCCAAAATAATATTAGCTTAGAGATTTGATTTGAAATTAGCAATAATGTAGAATATTTTAGATTGCATATTTGTTTCGAAATAAGTACAATATAATAAAAAAAATAGTAGGCTTGGAAATTTTCGTCTGTTTGTGGTTTGGTTGAAAACGTATTATCGTAGCACCACATTAATGTGGAGATGTTTGATATTTTGTTAAAAAGGAAAATAACCAGATGTGATATAATTTTTTCTATACAAGAATAATGCATAGAGTAATAAAATAGTAATAACTGGTAAAACTGAACAAGCCCATTAAAACTCCAATTATAAGTCTAGCGTCGTTCGAAGTGAAAAGTTTTCAACTAAAACCGATGCTCGTCATTTAAACGGCCATTACTCCTGTTCGCCAAGTTCCAAGTGGTCGTCCCTTGAGGGTGATAGCGAATATTTTTTTTTATCTCTCACTCCTATACTTTGTATACTTATTTTAATGGACACGCCCAGAAAAATAAAAATAGCAGAATGTCCTGAGGAGAGAAACAAGGCAATGAATGCTACTTGCCAGAATACTTGCAATTCCCCTCTAGCCGGGAGGACTATTAAAGTGACAAAGTGTTTTCAATTTCATGGAAATTCTTGAGAAATTACATTGAGAACTCAAAGGAATTCCGAAGAAGTTCATGGAGCACAGGGCAAGAGTGTCCGCTTGGAGTACATCGCTCCCACCATCAAGACCAATGGAGAAAAGTGGAAAGTTTTTTAAATAAACTTTTCCAGCAAATGAGTCCAATTTGGATGAATTTCATTGAATTCTGATGTCGTTCTGCTCGTACGGAAGACAGCGTCGAAATCTCAGGGGGTTACATGGGAAGATGTAAATTTTTAGGGATAAACACGATTTTTTTTTTTTTTTTTAAACCAGTAGGGCCATCCATCTTCTGAACCTGCCTCACAAATTTTCGAAAGCTCTTCAGAACAGGTGGTGAGTACGGCTAATGGGGCCATTATGCCCACGAAATCCCCGGCAAAATTAATTTGTTCGAATTTATTTGAGTAAACAGACCGACGGCAAGCGTTGCGGCAGAGACGGTGGTTTCGTGTCTTCACCTTTTTCATATTAGCGAAAGGACCAGAAGTCATCTTGTGCTATCTTTAGGGATTTTTTTTTTTTGTTTCTTTCTAGAAGGGGAGTACGGTTTCTGGATCAGAGGGATGAGGATAATAAATAAAGTAAGAGCGCATCAATTTACTTAGAAATGTCTTCTTTCTTTTGTGCTGATTTTTCTGAGCTTGTTTCGCTGTTATTTACTTTTTTCGTGTTTCGAAACTTCCATTACCCAAAGGGGGACTCTTTTACGGGGGATGTGCAAGATGACGGCAATCTCCCAAAACCTTCGACCTCTCCTCAAACCCAAATTTGGATGCTGTGGTGGTGGTGGACAGGAATGTGCCTGAAAAGGCGCATCCACCGACCGGCAGCAGCTTGGTTAAACTTTACGTTGTCACGTACAAACGGAATTTTTCTTGCTCTCCGTCTGGTTTGAAAAGGAGTGGGTGGTTGGCTAAACTTATAATCATTGGAGCTGTTAAAGGACGTAAAAAAAATATATATATATACTATATATATATAGTATATAGAAGTAGGAGGAAGCATTTTTCCTTTTCGTGGACCAGAGTTCTCGTCTTTTCTTAAGACGTAGAGCAAGAGGACAGAAGCATTCACCTTCAGAACAACGGGCAGCTTCAGCACGTTCACGGCATCCTGTGCATAAAAATCCCACCGTTTCTTTTTCTTCGTCTTCTCTTCACCCGGCAGATGAATATCGCCGAGAATATGTGCCAAACATTCCAAATGTCGCCCTCATCCTGTTTTATATGCGACTTTGATGGTTCGCCTTTATATCATCATATTAAGAAAGACATGAGAGCGTATCAACAGATACTGATGCAAAGGAGAAAGGGATGCTGCGAGC
This sequence comes from Philonicus albiceps, assembly GCA_963969385.1. Lineage (NCBI taxonomy): Eukaryota > Metazoa > Arthropoda > Insecta > Diptera > Asilidae > Philonicus > Philonicus albiceps. The sequence goes on from OZ017775.1 coordinate 10,139,328, forward strand.
ATCTGCCGCGAGAATGTGACGAATCGGGAATATGTACAGGTTTCACTCCCAACAACCACCCATCATCGGGTCATGAGTCATCCGGGGAAAAACCATTACTCCGGAACTTTGATTATTACGTTGCGGTGGACCACGTATCATAACCTGGGAATTTTTGCTCTCTTCTGAATTCCTGGCAGCTAAGGCACCATTCAACCTTCGAAAATTCCTAAAAAAAAAGTAGCATATGACGATAAAAGACGAAAAAAATATCGAAGATATACGAAAAACTTCGACGGTCTAAGGAAGACGAAGAAAATCACTTTTGGCAGGATAATTAATTCTCAGGTCTACGGGGGAGAGCGGAGAATAAGATCTCGAATAGCACCCTGTGGTTTTTTTCACATCTCCACGATATGTGGTGATTTTGCTAATGTTCCTGACAGGTAGTTGGCTCCAAGATTAATGGATGCTGGAGCGTTCGGTTATTGGGCAATTGATTGGCATGATGATGTGAAAAAATATCGTCGAAATGCCCTAGGAGTCAATGATTTCGAAACTCTTCAAGCATGCAACGATTGTATACTAATCGCAATCAGATAGAGTGCTGCTTGCCTTTTCCAATCTGATTTCGATTTACTCACTTTAACGCCTTCACGATTCTACCTGTTGCGGGGTTTGATACAGAAGACTGGAACCTTCGATAGAATCATTCGCAATTTTTTTTTATTTTAACAAATTGTCTGAAGGGTTTCTACTTTATACCCTTGTGCAAATGAGTTTTAGTTCATTGAAACTCTAAAAACTTTATTCATTGCAATATAGCTTTATTTATTTTAGCAAATATGAGTATATCTCAAGTATATCGAATTCAAAGACAGTAGATTTATTTGGTATACATTTAAAAGATTAAATTTTTGAAAGGGCAAACAATTCAATTCAAATCAAATTTCTCTGTCCAAATCAGAGCATTAGGACATTTTAAGTATAAATTATGCGATACTTAAATGAAAGCAGACTATTTCATTTATATTATGTATAATGGAACCTGTTCTAATGGTCGTTTTCATACGACGTGACTATCTAAAATTCATTATAAAGAGAGACACGCTTCGCAAAATATTGCCTTGGGTAATCACGTCGCACTAAAACGACTATCAGTATAAGGACTAATATGTCCCCACGGTTCAATATGTAAAATCTTCCAAAATATCCCAAATCTCTAAAACCTACTTATATCTTAATTTTCTTGCTCTAATAGAATACCTTAAATTTGGCTTAAAGTACCTATATAAAGTTGTTCACTTTATACCTAGACAAGACCTCCACTACTATCTGCAAAGGTCCCCTTTTTATATTTTAAAATTACAAACGAAATCATCAAGGCCTCAATAGCCCCGTATAACGTTCGAAGGGAGGGACCAAATGGCACCAAAGTTTCAATTAACACGCATGCTGATATGATCTTCTGGATGGTCCCATTTTAGTGTTATTTCCTCCAGCCATAGCATAACCATTCGCATCCATTTCCAGCCAACACAGACAAAATTTGTATTTTCTGTTTTCTCATTATATTCTACAATTTTCCAGCTGCAAGATACTCTGATACCAAGAGACGTGCTCGAACGTCGTCTCCGTTCGCAGGTGAAATTTTCTATGAATAAACAACGACTTCATTTTGACTTGGAGCTCGTGTTTTACCCCAAAAAAACTCCCCTTTTACTCTCACCCCGATCCTTGACTATTTTACTTTGCATTCGGAGAAGCAAGTCGTCGTAGTCATCGTCTAGGTCTAGAGCTCGACCGCAAAACACCAGACAAAGGTAATTTAAGTGCCCCTCCTGTGGGAACTGCTCTGTCGCTCTAAAACCGCAAAATTTATAGCTTCGTCTTGGTTTTACTAATAAAAGCGTCATAAAGTGATAAGGGTGGTGTCGATGGTTGGTGGTGGTCGTTCTCGTTTTCTTTTTTTTTTATTTAAGTTTCAACCTCATTTTCTATCCTGATTGTAGGAATGGTGGTGAGTTGGATTGCGGCACTCAAAGGTAAATTTATCACCTTGTTCTGCACCTTATTTAAGCCAACCGAGGATTTCGGGGGATTACTTGACTCACCACCACTGCACCACCCTGTGCCGATTCTATTACATCGCTCCCCAGTATCCCGATCTGATTACAATCCCGCTGAGGGACACAGAGGTCCTACTCCACGAATCACAAAGCCGCCTTAGGCTCCTGTTTCGTTCGTATTGACGAGGAAAATTTATGGACATATCGGAGAAAGATAAAATTCCTCCGAAATTGAAAGGATCGTGTCACTATACTTTCCCAATTTTCCCTACCTCCCCAAAAAAAAAAACCTTTTGGTATTTTTTGTCCTCCATCTCCACGAAATAAAATGTAAAAAAATAAGAAAATTACTTTTTACTTTCGTGCAAGTGATGATAATTTTATTCAGATTTTCCGTGAATTTATTAATATTTAAAAAGGTGGTGCAGAATCAGAACCACCAAAATAATACGGGTCTGTTCAGGTCTTATCTCTAAAGATTGAACCTTTCCTTTATCATACAGTCGCACTCTACTCTTCATTAATTTTTTTTTAAGAGTCACCTGATTAAGCTGTCGACTATGACCAAAGAGGGTTAATGATTTTTCTATGTCAGGGCTTAGTATAAAAAGTGTCCATCTGGACAGGGCTACTTTATTTTTTCGGCTTCAATCATACCCAACTAAGTTGTGCGTCCTCCAAAATGGTCGGAAAGGTTTGTTGCTATAACTCCATCATCGGCTTTCTAGGCACGTCTGCTAAAGACGACTTATTACGCTTTTCTATGCATTTCAAATGTCGTACCAAGCCATTCGGTGTTGATTACCATAAAATTATGGTGAGACTTTCCTTAGAAGAGCAACATGGCTCTGATGGCGCCGCACAGGGTGTGCCATAATGTTGGGAGTGTTGAGGAGACGACAGCGTCAATGAGGGAATTGCTGTTTTGAAATTTATACATGAGAAGAATTGTTCCAAGAATTTTTATGGGTTTCACTAGAAGTATGTTTGTCTGACTGTCTCGGGACGATGAATTTTATGAAGAACGTGTATGCCAGAATTAGACCAACTCCATAAGGTAATGATCTCAATAAATGATTTATAATTCAAGAACGTTTCAAATTCGAAATTATATGTGTTATATATGTTATTTGCAGAAAAAAATAAGTTGGCTTCTTGGTTAGTAAGCAGTTATTGATCGCTCATTTCGAATATGAAGAAGAAAATAAAAATTATATCGATTAACATTGATGTTATTTAAAATCTTAAGTCTCAATCGGTAAAATTTATAAGTTTCTGAAACGTTTGACTTAGCTAAGTATACGAGAATATTAGGGTATGTATTGAGAAAGATAAAATTTAGAGGCGTTGCCTTAACTGTTGTATATCGTAAACCATAAAATCTTTCTATCGTCCCTAGAATCCAAATAGACTTTACAAACCAGTTATCTATGTATTTTCGAATATATCACCGAAAATCTCCCAAACATTCTGAATAGTATTAACCTCCGAAGATTTCCGTATTTCGTTTTAATATTAGAAAATCTTCCATTCTATCAGCATTTATTTGACGAGAAAAATGAAAAATTTACGCTAAGACCGTAAAGTTCACTTTGAGCTTGTGTCTGGGCCCCAAGAAAATTTGTCCCTACCGCTTAATTCTTTTATCGCTTTATATACCTTTTTTTCCGTTCGAAGCGAAAACTCAATAGAATTTTGTTTTGGGGCCAAACATAAAATCCTGTGTTTACTGCTCTCTAAGTATATCCTAGTCCTGGATATTGCAAAATGGGCAAGAAGGATGATGGAAGGATGTAGTGTTAGGGAAGAATCCGTAAACCATCACGAGCCGGTCAATTTATTCCAAATCCCCCATCATTCCTGTCCCAATTTTTATCCCTTACGCAAAGTTTTCAAATATTTATTTTTTGTTCCGCTTGTGGTCCCGCCGCGCCGTGCCATAGAGCACCCGGGGAATGGGGGCAGCATCTCATGTTTAACATCCCTGCGAACCCTCCTGCAGGTCTTCTTATTACATCCCCCCAAGGATTCTTCTATACATAGTATAAAATAACCAAAGTACAAGAGCATGAACAATTCATAAGGATGGACCTTTGGCTGTTCACCTTTTCCAGCCGGCTAGATAAGTTGTCTCCCTTAAAACCGGGATGATATGACACCCTTAGCTCGAGGGGGGACTGGATAAAATGAATTCAGGATCCTCCGGCGGGCTTGGACCAGCGCCCCACAGTTCCAGCAGAGACAACACTCCAAGAGTGCGAACTTTAATGGCCTGTAATCCATCGTTTATGTACTGCTGTAGCTTTTCTTTTGATGAGAAAAGCTGAATGGGCGTAATCCACGAGCCATGTCCTCCAGTCCCCAAGCCCTCGAAAATAGGGTCTGAGGCGTCCTGCAATATGCTTAAGAAGATCTCCTCCCAACTAAGAGGAACCTGGAAGACGACCACTTGGATGACGGTTTATTTCACATTTTACGGCTTCTCTACAATCAAATTTTTCCGCAGAATTGTGACGGATCCGCGATAGTCTTCGTAGTCGACAGTGTGCGGCTTTGTTCCGCTTATCTTTTAAGTTAATCTGGCAGGCTGGCTCCCCAGCAGGATGGATGGATTACTTAATTTTGATGATTCGTTAATTTTGTTGAGGAAGTTAAAAAGCGAATAAGCGAGCCCAAAGGCGGTTTATGGTTTGTAAAATATGAAATGCCTTGGAACTGTAATAACTTTTCTCAGGTCTCAGGGATTTATTTACCTTCTAATTTGATTTAAATGGCGCGAAAATACCATTTTCGATCCGACGACGAATGACTAATTGTCTCTCTTATCAGGAAAATTTTATCGTGAATTGTTCTGGCCATTAAAAAACTTTAGGACACAATTGTCATAAAATTGCGCTTAACAAGAAAAGTTTTAACAAACTTTGTGCGATTCGGAGAAATTTTAAAATCTAGATATCAAATAAATTGCACGAATTAAGCTGGAATTGATCACAAAGTCTGCGCTTTAATTTGTGGTTAAGGTTTATTCTTTGTTATCGCTTTTTATAATTTCCTTATAAAAATCATAATGTATTGCTTTAAAAAATATAAACACTCCATAAATTCCGGCAATTTTTAAATTATGATTTTACTTTCGAAAAATCCGCAACACTAACCGAAAGTAAACGCATAAGATTAAATAATTAGACAAATATTAAAATATTAAATTGTATGACAAAGTAAAATGCGATTATTTTAAATAAATAATTATCGAAACGGCAAAATTCACATATAATTTTAAATTTTTTCAGGCGTAGTGAATTGTGCTATTGAATCAAAATTTTGTAATGCATATCACTATATTTTTGGATGAACTTTTTTGAATTTTTATTTCTAGTAAAATTTTAAATATGTTTCAAGAATTAATTTAGAATGTTATTTACTTTTAATAAGCATACGAGATTAAAAACTATACTTTTAAAATTTTATAATTTAGTTAAATATGTTCATGTTCATCTTCATAAAAATATATAAAATAACGTTCTTATCTACCTCAGTTTTTCGTATATCATAAGATCAATATATCATATATATATATATATCATATATATTGATGTTAGGATTCTCCCTACGGTCAATTTATTGCGAATTCATTAAATTACGCCAATGGCTACTTTCGCAACATAATAAATTTTGATATTTTATTCCACACATTTGCAAAAGTACGAATATTGATTGCATGACTGCATACATATCTGCAAAATGTTAATGCATAATTAAACAAGAATCACCACCTTTAGAATTTTTATGGTGAAAACAGTAGGTATACCATTTTGTAGCCCATGTGCGTATATCCAGAATGAGATATATTTGACTTAAAAGCTTAAATTGTTGTATTTTGATAATATTGAGATGAAATTTGATATTCTACCTTAGAGACAGTCCTTCAACTCTAAGGATCTTTTACAAGCAATGTTCTATAACAGTATATTAAAAATTCCCTTTATAAACGAATTAATTAAAAAACAAAATATATATATATATATATAAAAAGACAAGAGAAAATGATATTTGAGAAAAAGCGTTACATATCCGACAACAATGGAACAAAACATGTTAACAATTGAAAAGAGAGTCCCATTCACACTCCTTTCCGTCCTACTTTATATAGCATTATTGGACAAAACAAGTAAAATTGCCTCAAGTAAAAAACTCCATAGTGCATAATTACGTACACCCTGTGGAAAAGAGAGCAGGAAAAAAAAATGTGGAACTTCGTTAATACAGCGCGAAACGTGTCAAACTAGGGGCAATTACTGAAAAAGTCGCAGGTTGAAAGTGGTGGGAGTTGAAGTAGAAATTGTTGGTACTAAAACCATTAATTCAAAACGTGAAGGACACCTTTATGCATGGAGAAGGAGTTACTTTCCTAAAAGTAAAGTAAAAGAAGAAGTATAAAACTAGCACAATTTAGCACTAGCAGCAAAGTAACTTCTCTAACTTAACCTTAATATCTAAGGTTCAAGGTACCTAAAAGCTCGGCCCTCATGCGGCTTTTACTGCAGAGCGAGGGCCCCGGAGCTCATGGCTTATGTATATTACATAAGTGTGTGGTGCCCCGGCCTTCCCCCCACCATCACTGATGGTGTATAAGTGAGAAAAAGCAAGGAAAAGTTATCGAAGCCAGGCAGCAGGCACCACGGCACAAACGACGACTACGATGGAACAGTGGAAAATTCACCATCAACCTAACCTAGTCAACCTCCAGCTTGTTCCACGGCTGGGTTCTATTCCTGCCTTGACCCCTCAAAGTCACATGAGCCCGGGGTGGTGAGAGGTGATGGTGGGCTCCCCTGGTAAAAGATAGAGGTGGTAGATCTAACAACCGAATTTCCTTCTACTGATGATGATGGAACGACCCACACTTGATGCGGTGAAACTATAAAAATCTCCTACCACAGAGGAGGCATCATCAACACCCCCTAAACCACTACTCAAACCCCAGGAGTCTTTTCTACCCCGAAAATATTTCAGACGGCTGCGGCTAATTAAATTTCTGTTGTGCATGACTTACGACATTGGTGGAGTGGCCCTTTTCAATCCCACTCCAGGGCACCCCGGCTGTCGCCGCCGTTCTATGGCGGATGAGTCATCTATAGGCGCCGCCAGAGTCCAATTTATGACTTTCCGGAAAGAAGAATACAAAAAAAAAAAATTCATCCAAAACTTCATGCCCTTTCATACCCATTTAAAATTAAAATGAAATCACGTGACTGCAAAAAGCCGGCTAAGCGCCGGAAATTATGCAATATGATGTTGCATAACTCTGGTAACACTGATAGTGCAGTTAAGGACTTTGTTTCAACCTTTTTTGAGATGGTAGTTAAACTTTTTAGATCTTTGTTTTTGTTTTAAATAAACCGGAAATGGAAAGTTCGATTATTGTGAGGTTATATTCGAATTAATAAAATATAAAAAATCGTTTTCTTACCTGCCGGCAAGACTGGTGCCCGGCATGTGTGGCAAAAGCATTGCATGACAGAATCTCTTACTAATCCAATGATCATTTTGCCCGTTTTAAGTTGTCTCTAGATCAGTTTGAAAAGATATATGTCGGGATTAAGTGCTGTGTCCGATTAAAAAAATCGTCTGATGACTGTTGGTGCAGTATAGTGCAGTCCCTGCAGGTGATTTTAACTTTTCTTTTCTCCGGCAGAGTCACTGAACACGGACACGATTTAACGCACTTAAAAGGATATGAATTGTTATAAAATTCCCAAAACGATTTGATAAAACCGATAGATTCAACTAAATAAATTAATGAAGAAGAATTTAACACGGCGAATATTATCGAATTTAATAAATTTATTGTAGCACAACGGCGAGAAGTGTTCAGTTGCCAGGGCGGGGCACACACTGAATCTTTCGTTCGGTTACACTACCGAAAAGGGACACCAGTAAAAAAAAATATATATATATATTTATATATTTTTTGTTTGTTCTTTATTTCTTCCTTTTATTGGGGTAAAACTACGCTTGTACCCTTTTCTTCGAATACACTCGGCCACACTCTGCTCTAGACTATACCACAAAAAGGTTGGGGGTGCGACTGATTCAGAAACTCTGGGATCCTTTCTGGTGGACACACAGAACGCTCTAAGGAAAAGGACTGAACCCAAACGACTCCTGCTAAGTACGACGGTATACAGGACTCCTCCGACTATCCCGACTCCCAGCAGGCATTACTGCGGCCACTGTAGGATCCAAGTTTTAGTGCGCATGATTGCCGAGAAAACCCATCCGACGAACCCATCTGGAGGGTTCCCAAAATGCAGGGGAATTCCCCTAGACTGAATTACGTAGCATTCGACTGCAGCACGATTTTGCGAAAAGCAGGGGAATGAAAAAGCCGGCGCCGGTTTTATGATTTTGCTTTAGCCAACCATTTGAATGTATATCTTTTGCACATACAGCATGAAACATAGAACTCACACTAATAGAACTATAAAATATATAGAAAAATACCTTTTCGGGCAGTCAAAAATACCCTTTTTTTTGGAACTTTATTTTTCATATTTCTATCTATATTTAAAAGTCTCTCACATTTTTATCATACTGCTTCGAATAGGTGACGGGTATGCCCGGTTTAACTACCCGTATATCTCTCATGCCCGGAACTCTCCCCTTTTCCAGCATAACCCCATAACTTCTGAGGGACCCAACTTTGTGCCCTCGTGCTGTAAATAATTGAATAATTGCAAAAGTGTGAGAGAGGTTCCTTTAGCCAGTAGTAATTTTTTTCTAGTTATGATTCATCGCTGGAAAATGTGAATTTAACTGCTGGGCAATTTGTCGCCGTCGCTCAAGGCGAAACGAAAGACAGTGGGCGTCGAAAAAAGGAGGTAATTTAATTAGGGATTGCAAGTTCATTTTGTTGCTAGCAACACACTCTGAGGAAAAGAAATAAGATTGATCAAATAATTAGCCCTTTCTTCGATTACGCAAATTAATGAAATGCAAACGAGTTATTTGATATATTGTCGAGAAAATTTGTTATATACTGGTAAAGGAGAGCGTTGCTTACTTATATTATTTTTATTGAATCTGGCATTCATTAATTTTTAAGTGGTTTAGTGTTTAACTTTATTGTTATACAAAGCATTTTTGTCTTTATACAATTCCAAGAAATAGTTATAATAGGTATATCTTTCTAAATGGTTCGAACGGTAGGAATTGGGACTTCGTCCCATGTGGTATCACAATGGGCCTACCTTGGCCTAAGTGTGCCTTCTTTTGTTGGCAGCCACTTGAACCTAGAACCTAGAACCTAGGTATATCTTTTCGAAAAATGGTTACGTAAGAAAAAAATCTTATAATTGTATGTACGTACTTACAAAACTCAATTCCAAACTCTAAGTTGATGTTTAATTAGTTCTTACCTGAAAAGAAAAAAATATTAGACATGCTTAGTATAACTTATTAATGTATTACACATAAATAACATACAAAGGAACCCGTTTCAAAATTGTTCGTATAAGAGAAGAGAATTTTAAAGTAAGCTTAAATGCAAGGTGTCTCATTGAAATTCATAAGGCGGCAATGCGAATTCAAAGGACGATGTCAACATTAAATATTCTGTTTTTCTTTTTAACAAAATTTTCCTCGGCAATCATGGAAAATATACCTCAAATCTCATTACGGGTCCTCTTAGAGAAAAATATTAAAAATCGGTTGAGCTTAATTTTTTACGTGCGTTTGATAATCTTTTCAATATAATCTTAACTAAATAATATACACAATAAAATTGCGTTATAACGTTATACTCGTTATACTTTTAGGAAAATCCTTTGTGGCAACAATTTGTAAATTTATCTTGAAAAAAATTATGGGCACTGAATTCCTACTTAATTAGGTGTTTAATAAAGTTTACCTTAACAGAGAATTTTTTAAACATTAGTAGAAATTGTTTGTACAATGTCTAATCAAGCATAAAGCAAAAAAAGTATTGGAAGAAAATTGGATTAACATTAATTGCTTAATTTTGGTGAACGTATCAACGGGCATTGGAAGTTACCAGTTAATCGAGTTCCGGATAAATTATGTAATTTTAAGAAGAAGTGCAAGGAATAGAACTTTGTTTCCCTCTTTTTTTTTAATTCTATTGTAGTGTAAAGGAAGCAATATTTTTCTTAATAGCCTTTTAAGATTACCCTACAATGAAGTATATCATTCTACTGCTAATTCCTCGCAATGAGATAGGTAATTTGCTCTAGGGAGAGAAAAAACTAAAAACAACATAAAGAAGGCTACCGGCCCTAAATTTCTACGACGAGCGAAACATCAGTAAATTCCCAAACCAGAACCTACCGCAGTGTTACAATTTGGCTAATTCGCAAACATATGTTTGAGCAGAAATGAATCAGCCCTCTATCTAATCCGTTTTCCTTCCACTGAACCGATCCGACTCTAATCCGTGACGTCACGGAACCAGGAGAAAGGCCCCTTTAAACCCTAGAAGTGTAGGGGATAAAATTTCTTCTGTAGAATTCCGTAGAGAAAGGAAAGCGCGAAAAATTCTCTCCAGGCGTAGAACGAATCCTTAAATCGATTCGCCCTTACCCCGCGGGCTACTACAGCACAGCATGAGTCATACTAGCGAGAATATCGCTTGATGGGGTTATTCTCCTCATCGTCGGCCCCACACAGAGCGCCTCTGTAGTCAGCCAGGGGCGCTATGGGGCTCCTCGCACTATATGCACTTTTTGGGGCTTCTGAGCCCCCCCCCGGAGGTTACGGGGTATTTTATTATTCGTCAGTCGTTTTTCCCTTTTGCCAGCCGATGTAGTTGGGTCTGCTCTGGGGAAGTTGGGCGTCCGGGATGGGGTCCGTAATGGCAGGAGAGCCCGAAATGCCGGCAGAGTGATGCAACATATACATAAGGTGCCAGCGGTGGGGTTTGTGGGGCTCCCGTGACATTGTGGGGCTTAGTGAGGAGCACAAGTGAAATAAATTCGGGCAGACTGGCAGTAAAATTGCATAGTCGCCACACAGCTGAGAGCAGGGTTAACAAAATGAAACCCTGGGCTTGGTCCGGCTGGGAATCCGGGCGAACGGGAGGGGTAATTATTGCCCAAGTTTTAACTTATAAGTGCTAATAATATTCCATTATGACAGCAAAATTGCGATAGTCACTAAGTCCCTAAAGATATGGAGATGTTGTCGCTGCCAGCAGGCTCTCCGGTTGCCCTATACCCAATGGTTCTTATGAATTTTGTCCTCCCTAAAAATTCAGTTGCACTGCATCATTCCAGCGACTTCTCTCCTGAAATATGCGTTTTAACGAAATTTTAATTATCCCTTTGGCTTCAGTTGGAAAAAGCTCTGAATGTGATGATTTAGAGTACCAATTTCTGGGCTGGCGGATACTCAAATTAGTTTTGCATAGAAATTCCCTAGAGTAACAAATATTTTGAAAAAGAAAAAATATTTTTCATTAGAAACTTTCACTGAAAATGAATGTTAGTACGTACATACCTAAATACATGCATACAAATTTTAGAATTTTAATTAGCCTCAGGATTTCATTAAAATTATAAAGTTTAACGTTCTACGTGCATGGTAATAATTAACACCATTTTAACCACTTAAGGGTTTTTGAGAATTTACATTACAAGGGACTCTACTAAAGTTAAAAAATAAGTAATAATTGCGTTTTTTTTTCAGCAAGGGATAAACTCTTAACTCAAATACTATTTAAAAATATATTCATATTTATCACTTATTTAATTACAATAATTATTGAAGTAATAGTTTTAAATATACTGGAAAATATTTCGTAAAGTGTTAAATTAGAAAGTTTAGACCTCTGTTCGTGCACCAATAGTTGTAATATTTTAAAAAGGAGTATAAAATAGAGTAGTTGTAAATTATAAAAGTAAATTAGTATTAAAATTTATTTGTAAAAGTATAAAAGGAATCTTATGTTTTTTTTTCCTATTGAGATAATTTAAAGCTTATAAATTGAAACTTAGTTTGTTTTTTCAATAATTCAACAATTCGATCACAAATCGATTATATTTGTTCATCTGAAATTGAAAGTGAATTCAATAAATTTTTAAAGTTCTAAGCTTAACCCCTTGGGTAGATTTGGCGACTGACACTCGTCATACAGTTTGCCAAAGTTACGGATGATGAACTTAACCTTTAAAGAGTATCATTGGTGATATTTCACCCCAGAAAAATTGCTCTTTTCAAATTTTAGAAAAACCTTATGATTTTTAACAATGAATTTGCCTACATGCATTTGTAAGATCACTATAAAAATAACATTATCATGAAATGTAACATTTAGTAATGCTAATAATGTATTTAATTACATTTATAGTCATTTTTATATTTAAAAAATATAAAAGCATATACCCATGATACCTTTAACATAATTTATTTCGATGATACCTTGGACGATATTTAACATACGTCAAATACATATATCTATGCTTATAAATGAGCTATGTATTATCTTGTTTTTTTTATAAATTTATATTTATTTAACAATTTGAATTACTATGGATTATCGCATAAATTAATGCATCCTCATATAAAACCTACTGCCTTTAAATGTATACTACCGCGTGCATCAGTAAATTACATTTGTTCCATTTGAAAGATGTTTTCAAATAAATCGGTACCCAAATGGTTATATTCATATTAAAATAAACTCTGAACCCGAATTTAATCTTACCTTTTTAAAAACTTTTCGTATTAAGCAGTTTTATTAGTGGTAGAAAATGTTCCTCAAAAATTTCCAAAAATTTTCGTGGAAAAATTAAAGTTTTTATCCTCTTCCCGAAATATTCTGTTCTAGATCGAGATTTAACTCCTACAGGAGCAAGTTTTATCCATGTTTTGTTTATTATTTGCACCATCGAGCTATGCAGGTAAAGAGTAAACAGCTCTGATTCCTCGAGGCAAGTGCAAATATTTATCTAGACCGAATATATTACGATATATAATACTACATTCTGGCTGGCTGGGAGCAAATTAGGAAGGAAGGATATTTCCCTTCAAAATATTTACCCGATGGCAAAACTTTTCTCGCCTTAACGCTTTTAATGGCTTCAACTTGCCTTCACCTCCGTGCGCTGGAAGATAACCTCCTTTTCTAGCAAAGCATGACCACTCGAAATCTCCGCTGTTGCCAGCAAATAGCTCAGAAGCTGAGATTGCAATGACGACGGTCCACTCATTTAATATGTAGAATGCAACGTCAAAGTTCTGCATGTGGACCAAGGTGAGATGGAACGGCCTGTGGCTGTACCCCATCCCCCGATAGAGCTGCATTCTGGCTGTTGTTTTCGAGGCCGTGTAGAAGCAGCAGGGTGCGATACCCAATACCGGCTTGAAAGATGCAATAAACATTAGGTAAAATCCAAGGAAACCCGGAGTCGATAAAATTCGATGCGGGAAAATGCGCCCGAAAACTTAATCATAATTTGGCGAGGACATCGTTGGAGCGCAGACGTCCACAAAATTCGTAGATCCAAGATAGGGATCGCTCCTTGGAAGACGACTATTTGGTAGTAGTCTTACTAATCCCCTCAGTTCGGTAACGGGAAGGGTGCCCAATAAAATTTTATTTCAATGCCATTGTAACATGCTTAGGTCCTTGAGGGTTTGATTGATTTCGTCCCGGAAGGGTTCAGTTCATGGTAGGGTTCAATAAAAATAAAAGTAACAACATTTTTGGACCCCATCCATGTTATTGGATCTGTGCTTTTTGCTTTTATTCGAAAAATAAGAAACGACAGTTGACGGTAATAGTTTTTAAACTTCAGATAAATTGTGAAATTTTTAATATGAAAAATATTTCTCCAAATTTCTGAGTTGTAGAAATACTTTGGCAAAGTTTATTATTTTGTAATAATATTCATCAACATTCTACTTGGAAAAGTGTGAACCTTTAAAAATTTGATTTTAAAACAAAACTCCTCCAGTCGTTATATTTTAAAAAATTCGAAATCTTCAAAGATTTATTATAACTTTTAATATTTATTGATTTTAATTCATAACCACTTTGTCCATTTTCAACACAATTAATAACTAATAAAATTAATTAATGAACAAAAAAATATAAATTAAATTACAAAATAAATTTATGCATATTATTAGAATTTAAATTAGCTAGAAGCAATTCGAAAACTGTCGACTAAAAGGACCAGCACTGATAAACTCCTTTGGACTTTTACTTTATTTTATTATTTTTGTATTCCCGTGAAGTTAAATATACCGCTAATTGCTCTGAGGTCAAATTGGTTAACCAACTTAAATACCCTAAAAGAAACCTCTGAATGGAAATGAAAAAAAAGGGCAAAATTGGAATACTGGCGCGCATCAAATGAGTCCTCATAGAGCCTGGCAATGGGGACGATTTGAGGGAAAAAAACAGGCTATAGGACTCGTTTCTACGAACTGATTAACAAGTTCTGCCTGCCGTCTTTCCCAAAGGGTTGCAGTATGGTTTCTGGCTATGTCATGCAAAGTTTTTTTTTTTCTAAAAAAAAAAAATAGGAACAAAAATCTGAAAGTGTAGAAAGGCATTCATCGTCTCTTGCCGCCCTGAGCAACCCCGCACATTCGCTTCTGGTGAAGGGCCTTTTCATTAACATATATGAATATTATGCTTGTGCAGAGCTGTTTGTACTGACTGTACCGCGGTCTACTAAATGGGTGGATGGATGGATGATAATTAAGAGTTGCATGTCACATACACCAAACAGTTAGAAAATTCGCTTAAAATTGAATAAATTGCATGACAGATGAAAAGGGGCGGGTTCGGAAAACGCGTTTGCATTAGAACCATCGGTGTGTAGATGGAGAATCCGGTCTCGGTGTCTGGAACTGATGTTTGGGTTCATGTGGTTTTGTTTAATTGGGGGAGTATTTCGAAAATGAGGTTCTGAAGATGTACGCACCAAAAGGTCTTTTATTTATTTTACACATGATATAGTATGAGATAGGGAGTGCACTTTGTGCTCTGAATTAATTAGAGCAGCAGTATCACTCCAGAAATTTTTTTAAATTAATTATACAAGAATGACTTTCTGGATGGTAATTAAAAATATAACATATATAAGAGTTATGAAAATGTCAAACAATTTATTATATGTTTTTTTTTTTTTTAATAAAAAACGGAAAATTAATTAAATACCTTCAGATAAGTTGGTATCTGGTTGTATTTTCTGAAGAAAAGCAGGTAAACTCGCCCATAGAGAGGGTTCGTAGCACAATTTCAAAGTATTTTGGGATAATTACAATTCTTCACAGAATTCATGATGTTATCAAAAATATAATTTAACTTTGTTTCATATCCATTACACTATCAAATTTTTTGTTTACAACATTGATCAAAATAACTATTTTATATTAATTTGGACATGGTTAATATGAAAATGAAAATTTCATTTTATTTACAAGTACCTTTTTAAACCTGTCATAAGGTTCTATAAATCAATAAAATCTATAAAAAGATGTATTTGCATTTTAAAGTTGTATTTCGAATTTTATAATAGAAAGAGTTACTATATATTAAGAATCTAAATATCACCATTTTAACTAATCAACAAGCAAAATATAAGCTAAATATTGTGAAAGAAAATTATAAGAAATTCGCTTTTGCTCTTGCGAATTGAAAAATTCTCTTGCTACAAAAACTAGCTAGTAACTTGGTAATATTTTAGTGTTTCATCTACATTGGTAGTGATCTTCTATCCGTTTAATATCCTGGTGAAAGCGTTTACCTTTTTCGTCACTCATCATTCCAAGGTTTTGGGAGAAAAAGTCGAAATGAGAGTGCAAAAATAATACTCTTAAAGATATTCACCAAGAACTAGTCAGTTGTAGTTGTGTGGATTCCTAAAAATCACTTTTTTAGAAACAACCAAGCCCCTAATTCTTTACTGGTAAGCTTTTGATCAAAATTTATTGTTCTTTATGAGTTTATTTGTTACTCTTCAGAAATGCTTCCTTTCAAATTAGCATTACTTAATTTGCAAAAAAACAATTTTCCAATATAAAAATCCTTCACCATTTTTATCCAGAGCCTGGAGATCCTGCGGAATACGAGGTGCGTATGTACTACAAACAAATTTTGCTCTTTTTGGCCAATATTTGAATCTGTAGTGGTTTTTTGGTGTCTCTATTGTTCTACAGAAAAACCCTTCTTTTAGTCTAAGCAATACTACTTATATGTACAGTATAAGTTATTTCACTTTGTGAGTTGGAGCTTTTGAGATTTAATGATTGCAGATAATGTCAATCATAATAAAACTTATTTGGCTCGTTTAAACACTTACAGCGACTACTTTTCTCCATGATTTCTAAACAAAATGTTTGTACTTTACCAAAAAGGTTATTAAAATGATTGAACTCACAAATTATGGCTAACTGTTCAAATAAACCTTTAATTTAACATTTCTTATCGTATTATAAATAAAAGAGGGTACATGAAAATAGTTATCACATCACAACTTTGTAGAGTTTGGATCGTTCAACTATATAAATTTATAAATTTTAATAATCCTAATGTTACTATTTGCAACATTTGTTAAGTAAAGTAGAAGATGAAAGTGTATGTTTCCTAGTTCAGTGACTTTACTGATTTTACCATCACAGGAAATATTTTCCACTTTTTCACAATATAGAAAAATATAGTTCTATGTCAAGAGGGTCTACAAAATACTTAAATATATATTTTCAATCTCCTATCCGTTGCTAATCCCATAAAAAAGCTTAAGTGGAAAATTATTTTTCTAATAACTCCCATAAAAATTAATTTATTTAAGAGGATCCTTGACCTAAGGGTCCATAAATCAAAAAATAAAAAAAAAATCCCTATTTTCGATTCGATAAGCCGAACGGAAGAACCAAGAAATAGAAGGCGAAGCTGAGAATTGGCCAACCCCAATAATTTTCGCAAATCATTGGAGCTAAAAGATTTAAGATATATTCCTGGAAGAGATCACCCGTGCACTTGCGTCCTACCGAGCGAATAACAATTTTTCGATTTGATTAATTACACTTTCCCAGACAAGCCCATTGCTCGAACTCTTCCGGGGCGAAGGGGGCGGAGGCGGTATTGTTCTCCCGATTGTTCTGGCGTCCCTTCATCTTCCGATTCCCGAATTTGCGGGCGTCCTTCTTCCACCTTTCCCTACTGCTCCCGGTTAAAGTCGCCGACGAAAAACTGTTGCTTGAATAAACACAGAGCAATGAAGGTTTTGTTTTGGGGCAGTGTGGGCAATAATTTTCCACAGAATGGAAATATTCACATTTTGGGGATGGGCAGAATTTTAATAGGCGAGCACTTTGTGCTCTACAGACCGTGCTGGAATTTGCCCTTTTTCCTGTTTTTTCCCGTTTTTCCTGTTTTTCGTTTTGAGGTTTCATCTCTACCAAAGCGGGGGAGTGAGTACTTTTGGTATTTACCATAGGGAGGAGGCCACCCTTCTTAAAGTTAAGATTGCAAATGAGAACGGGATGCGGAATGGAGCGCGGTTTAATCCGGATCCCGATAAGACGGAGCTGCACACGCTCTTTTACGTAATAGAGGAATCTTGCCGATTCTCCCACATCCACCCTCCGTACCCCGGGTAAATGAACTTTAAATGGCACCGCGCGCCCTTTTCAAAAGGGAAAAAGTAGTGCTCCGTAAAGGAAGTCCCAACACTCGGGGGGTGGCGTGCTATCGATAAAGCTCTTGTTGCTGCCCTCCCGAGTAGTTGATATGTTCCCGATTTGAACCCCCGTTTCGGGGGAACGGAGGGAGGTATTCGCAGTACAAACCCACTTACACCGTGCTAAATCCTAGCCCTAGTCCTAGCTCTGCTGTTCCCGCTGTTGCTGACTTTAATGTCGGTTCCCCAAACATGCCACACTGCGGTTTGCCAGAACTCGTGTAACATTTTGAGACTTTTCTTAATATAGGCAGTGGGTACATTTTGCTAAAGTAATTTACTACAAATGCATTAAACAGAAAATTGGGACTTTATTTAATAGAATATTTTCGTATTGAAAGCTTCTTTTATAACTGGGTTAATACTTAAAAATATTATTCAGAAAATCCCTGCAGTTTTCCAAACTATAAATTAGCTTAATCTATATTTATTTACTAGATATAAAATTTAACCACGGAAATGTCTGCACTTTTTACGTCACAAATATGTCCTTATAGTCATCGATAAATCGAATAACATATTTGTTTTTAATTTATAAAGTACCCTAAATTTTGGAATATGAGATCATTAAAATTTTTGTACTTAAAAGTTAAACCTCCTTCCAATGTTTCCAAAAATCTTAAGTTTAAAGATTAAACTTATCAGGAATGTATAAAATATGGACTTATAACGATTTCGAAGAGAATGAATAAAAGAAAAGTATATATTTCGTCTTCCAAATGAAATAAATAAACCATAGGTGATCGGAGCGCATCTAGGTGGTGGCTAACATGAAAAAGGGCCTCGTTTGCCATAAATTTTCTCCGAAAACAATTTTCTTTATCCCTTCTCACCAGCGGCAATAAAACTGGATTCAAGTACACCGCAAAAATGCTATTCGACTCCTTGTTTCATTTCTGCCGAAGCCGAGGCCGGATAATGTCCATTTCTCATATATATAGGATATATAAAGACAGGATGGCGAAGGCAACATTGATGCAAAGGGCTCTTCCTTTGTGAATATTGAGGAGAAAATCGGATACCCGACCGGCAGTTCTTACAAATACAGGAGCACAAGCGAAAAAGGAAAAGTCCTTTTGGGAAAAAAATCGAGTCTATGCTTACAAGGAAGCGCAAAGGTGCTGGTTCCTGGCAACACGGCTTCTCCGCCAGTCTTGCCCTATATACAACTAAACTTTAATTTTCATGGCATCCACGCGCTAGATTCATCTCCCCGAAGGTAATTCCTTTTTCAGGTGCGCTGATGATGACGACGTCGACGGCGGCAGCGAAGGTGGTGGTTGCGACGCTAAGAGTATGACTCCTCAAGATATGACTTCTAAAGACATGACAGGTGCATAGGGTTGGTAAGGAGTGATTTTTGAGGAGGAAATAAAGTGCCGGCGTCCAAGATGAAATTGAGGGTGGGAGAATGCGAGACAGCGATAAATGGAAACCTAAGACCAGGCGTGGAAAGGGCGGATTAGTGCTGGTTGGTTGGTCCATTGCGTTCGAATACGTACAAAGGATTCCAGTTATTTTTAGCACTAACTCACTTCGCACGAACCTAACCTATCCCACTCCTGGATAAATTTACCAGAAAATTTAGTTTGACGGGAGAAGACAGGGTTTGGGACCAGTTATACTATTTAAAAAACTTTAACCCCTATTAAGATTACGTTAATGCTTGAACTTAAGTGATCATCTCTGGCGCGATTGTTCCTTGCCGATTCTTTCCAAGAACTTTAGATGAATGCACCAAGATATGGGAGGGTTGCGCCACCTTTACTCAGCGAAAACTTCTAAATGCAACCTTGAGGTTAACGTCCTCCAAACGATGCCTTAAATCCGTTCCACCTCCACTCTTGGGGGGGTTGAAATTTCAAACTGAATAGCAGGGCATCCCCGTCAAACACCCGGTGGATCTTGTCGTTCTTAAATGAGATTTAAAGACGTACACTGGGATTATGACATGATTTCCTTTTTCTCGTACGACGATAATGACGATGGCGACTTTATTTTTCTGCTCAAGTGCTGGAACTTGGGATTCATTTCAAAGGGAATTTATCCTTCCTGTTTGAAGTTCGTGCAGGGAATTGATTTAAGTTAAAAGTTGTTTGAGGGAATTACACTATTTGAGCTCGAAAATGTTCTGTAACTTAGACGATTTATTTATCGTTAGTTACTGAGAGGTAAGAGTTGTCGACTTATTCGTTTAGTTTAACGATTTTGGGGTTTTTAAGAATAAAAACTAAAACCTGCTAGAGTCCTTAAAAGGATCCATATGATGAAATTCATTTAAATCGTAATATACAATTTTTACACGTTTACGATAATTGTTAATGAGTGTTTTTAAGCTGATTTGAAAGAAAATATATAAAATCAAAATGGGTATTTTGCGAGTTGAATAGAGTTACCTTAAAAACTAGGCTTAAATTTTGACGGTGTGTATTTAGTGTAGTTTAAATCTAGCAAACAAAAGTCGACTTTCGATTGAGGTAACTACTTTAAAATTTAGCAAAACTTCTAAACAAAATTGCAGAAAGAAAAAATATTTCCATTTTTGAGATTAAAAGTGTAACAAAAAGACTTTCACTTTCATTAGGTTCCAAAAGATTTAACTAACCAAAAGAAAGTTACAATACCTTTGCAAATGTCTCATTTACTATAAAATACAATATTTCTTATAAGACTGAACCTTTTTCACAATACCTAGGAATCGGGGTATATAGGTGCCTTATTTTTCGTCCTCTTAGAAGAAATAGAAATATTTCGACATTCAAGTAATTTCCTAGCGAATGGTTTTGGCTATTAAAGCTGTACCGCATTAAAAGTGAACATTCCAAGGAGAATAATTGCGTCTGAGTATGGCCAAGAACTTGCAGGGGCCTTCGTCAGAAGAGGAGAGTCCTTCCTTCAGCTCAATGAGCAATTTTTATGTTGATGTTGTACAAGCACTCTCCATTAACTGGTCCCTCCCCGAAGAAAAATATTGCGAGGAGCTGCTCCGCCATTTGTTTGGCTATTTCTGTTCTGCTAGCGACGTAATAACTTCTTTTGTGTCATACCTAGCCGAAGAAGAAGCATAAAAAGGAAGGTATGAAGGAAGAGGGACCCACCTTACAACACGCAAAATATTTCCTCTTTCATTTATACTTTCTTTTGTAGTGAAATGACTCATGATAGCTTTGTTTAACGTCATCCTCCCAGGAATTATTATTTTGAGCCTTTTCCCCAAGACTTGTAGGATTTGTCATTTTAAGTCTAGGTCTGGCCCTATATAGTCAAAGTCAGTAACTCTAGGGCAAACTGTTGAGTGTATTTGCCGAAGCCCTACAGTCCCTTTGAGGAGCAATCATGCCGGTTAATAATAGATTACATTACCCTTGCAGTAGATTCGATCGGAACGGTTTATTGCGCAACTGCATCCCTTTTACCTCAGGCTCGTCATCAGGTGAAACTACCCCTGTGCTTGAAGGGCTGACGAAGCGGAGACACGAGGAAGGGTAAATGGGACTGTGATTAGTCGGCGGCTCATTGTCTAACGTTCGCTCGCGGATCGATAGATCTAGCAATCAGACAAACAAAGGGAATTGCTCGAAGCTCTTGCAATTTATTATACGCAAGTTTTGCTTTTTTCCATTCTTTTGCTAAATATTAAAATCAGGAATCGTAATCTTTACAATAAATATATAAAAAAAAAATTTAAATCTTTACATTTCAACTTGTATTATAAAAATATACCGATAATATAACTCCGAGAATTTTTAATATTTTTAAACATATACGTCTTCATGGAAAATGAATTTTAACGAATAAAGACTATTTTGAAGCTGAATTTGTAAGTTTAAGAGGAGTTAGCAATTGCATTTAGCACAGATATAATAATAATACCACAGGTAAAATGTGTAGTAGGTACTACTGTAATGTGGTACTGAAATTGTTATTATATATATATAATATTTTGTAAGATAATGTTTTGTAATCGGAAACTGCAAAATTATATATTTTCCGCTGATTAAAATTGCGTCGGAATAAAAGCTAGAACTCACGCATGGGCTGCTTGAGCTTACAACAGTGCTGCAAAATCAGCAAGTAGGCAAGAGTAATGCCTGGATCCCATTATCGTGCAAAAATTAATTTATTACCTAAAAGGGCCTACGCTGCGACGATTAATGTCATTATGAAGTTGTTCCAAAAATTAACTTCAGAAAGTGCTCCCGTTTCCCATTTACCTGCCATTCTAAAACGATACATCACACCCGCACCACCTCGTTCTTTTTCATAGGAGCGCAAAAACTCCTCACCTGGATGAAGGACTTCCACACTCGAGGCAAAATTTTACTTTGGTTAAAGTAAATTCAGGCATATGAGGCGCCTGGAGGAAGGTGTGAATGTCCCCGGATATGAAATGTTCTTTCCAACCCTCTTCACCCATTCTTACCAACCTTTTGGATTACTGAAATTAAATTTGGAGCAGTTAAGTCAGGAATAATTTATGAACGAGGGAGCGCTTAAATTCAAATTACAGAAACCGAAAGGAGCCCTCCCTACGAGAAACCCATTTATCTCCTGTCCCGAACTCAGCAAAGTCGGATGTTATGGATGTTTCCAAAACTT
Source organism: Philonicus albiceps (assembly GCA_963969385.1). Classification (NCBI taxonomy): domain Eukaryota; kingdom Metazoa; phylum Arthropoda; class Insecta; order Diptera; family Asilidae; genus Philonicus; species Philonicus albiceps. The sequence goes on from OZ017775.1 coordinate 10,161,685, forward strand.
TAATAAATATAAACATGCCCAACGGACCTGTTAAGTTGTAATAATTACCAGAGATATTCAGATATTTTTCTTGAGGTGGTTTTCCCTCAATATGTAGATACTTTGTCTTCTTATAGAGTTTTGGGAAAAGTTTACTAAGGCAATAATTGCAAATCAACTTACAAAATGCTAGTTAATAAATTATTAACATTTTAGCGAACGAAAAAGTAAAAACGTAAAAAAAAATGATTTTTGAAGGCTTCTCAAGAAAGGTTAAATGTGGAATGCGTTCAACCTCCATCTTTCAGGTGATTTATTTTATGATAAGGAACATTGACATTCGTTTGAATTGTTTATCCATCAATCTTACTTAAGAATATACGTCAATATTTCTGTTTTCTTTCTAAATTTAAGAAAAATTACATATATTTTGTATTTTGATCATAAAATATAAGAAAATCCGCTGATAACATCTCCCCAAAGAATTAACTTATGTATGTGGGTATGTATGCTATGGGTATGTGACAAATATCGATCATGATATGGCAGTGATTAATCGAACGTTTTTTTTTTATAATGAACGATTCTAATTATTTAAGTACTTTTAGAAATACTTGAACTGCAATTTACAATTTTACATAATTAGAGGAAAATATGTAAAACTCGCTCATAGCCACACTCTGTTCGAGTTTTTTAAATATTATAAATTATTTTCCTCGTCCATCTATAATTTTCAGACATGGTTTAAAATATAGATAAAGATTTTTCCCAATAGCCACGGAAAAATCTAAGTAATTTTTCGTAGCGAGCAAAAAGGTAAATGAAAATAAAACTCATCACATAGACTTGAAGTTGGAGAAAATAATAAGAAAAATTTTTTACTCCTGCCACAGAAGGTAAGCAAAAGATAAGATGACACCGAATGCCTTTCGGGCAAGCAATACTTTGTACCTTTTATGAAATGGTTTATTTTTGTTCTCATTTTCTGTTTTTTGAGTTTCCATTAACTTTTTATATTGCGTCCATCCTCTGAACCGGTGTCAAAAAGGTAGAGTGGACGTTTTCCTTATTTGTAAAGATTTTTTAAAAAAGATCATTGACCCGAATATATTTAGGATGGAAATGGAAATTAAAAGGAAAATTAAAAAAAAAAAAAAACCAGGACCTTTAAGTCCAGGGACTTATTGAATTTTAAATTCTATAAAAGTCCTCTTTTACTTAGATATCGCTTAAGGGTGTTTTTATCACTAAAACCTACCCTGATTTCGTTGTCACTAAAGGGTAAACATTATGAACCGACAACTCACCGTAAAAACAATCGCAACAATTCCCACTTCGGCTCCGCATTAAATCAGGATAAATTAACCAGAGTTACACGATAATTTTACACGGGATAAAATCATAAAGTAAATAAGGGGGTCACCAGAAACCAGGCGAATCTTCTTTAGAGTCAGAAGAACGTAATCAACGGTGGAGCCGACGAAGTTTATTTCTTATTCCTACGAGAAGATAAAGACGTACCTACTCAACAGGCAGGGAGTAATCTCAACGCCCCCGCCCGGCCCCCTCCGCGCATCATTTTAAAGAAAAAACCCTTACCTCTGGGTAATGTAGCTCCTTTGAGTTATGAACAAAGTTTTGCATCCCCTTCAAAGTAATAAATTTGTTTTATGCATAATAATAGAAGCAAATCTACAACCGGGTGATGTTCACCCTGAGGGTTTTATGTTTTTCTATTCGTCTTTGATGAACGACAAGCACAGGTGTCTTAAGACGATAGATGTTCTGCCGAACATTAAAGGGATAGAATAGATTATTGCTTTTGTGGAAACTTTTGGGATCGTGCAATTAGTTTTGAATCACCTAAAAAATTGATTGAACTGTTGAAAAAAGAGTGTAATTTTCTTATTGCATAGAATATAAAATAGACTAAACTTTTTCCTCACCCTCAAGAAACCAGAAATAATTCAGTAGTACTTGGGGTAGTGTAGCAAATAATGTTTTTTTTCAATATTGTTAACAATATCTGTATAAAAGTTAAAATGTTGAACAAGAAATATCGATTTCGTTACTTAACTTCTAAGAAAGATGTTTTGAAAGCTTCTCTATACGTTGCTAGGAGGAGAATTTAAAGACAAAATAATTCGTAAGTAGTAGGCATCTTAAATAAAACAGATATCCTGATTCCTTTAAAGTGCTTGTGATACTGGAAAAAGACAGATGTTATGTTCTTCCTACAAAAACAATGAAATTTGCTTCAGGAAGAATTACAGATGTAATTCGGAGAAATTCTATGAATTATTCTAAGATATAGTAGCAGTGCAAAAACAAAGAGGCGCTCTTGAGTATAATGCAAACGTAAACAAAGGTAATGTTCAATTTCAAAACAATTTCATTAAAATTGATTGGAGTTTTTAAGATTCAATTAAGCTTAAGAAAAGTAATTTCTGAAAATAGTCTTTATAATCTGAATTTTTTCGATTTTAGTCTATTTCTAAATACCAATGTAAGGTTGTTATAATACTCGAACCACACCCAAAACTTTTTGAGAAAAACGTAATTTGTTCCCACACAAAACTTTAAATTTATGAATGTATGTGCATGCATTAAAGTTTTAAATTTCTGCACATATCTCGTTCGTACTTCAGGAGAACTTTCCGAAGAGTCTTTCTCGTAACTTTCTACATTCAACGATGCGCATAAGGATAGCAAATAAGGTCTGCATTTACTCGATAATCACCAAAATCCTTGTCCTTTCAACTCTAAATGCAGTATGAGGGAAAAAGGTTCATTTTCTGAACTATCCCATGTGGGAAAAAATTTCCAAAGAAGGGAATGTGACTAGAAGGCATATGAGGCTACTAATCACAAAAACTACAGCACTCTCGATCGAGCAAAATGTGCAATTTTCTCGTCAAATATAAATTCGCCGTGAATGATATTCCTCAATGTGGTTCAAAAGCGAAACGTGATTTATGCGTCGAAATTGTTTTCCACCAATCGGGGAGGGTGATGGGTTAGCCCGGTGCACTGACTCTTAAGAGTAATATGCAGCCATAAATTTGTGCAGTCATTACAGCCGCATAAATTCAACGTCGTGCACTTTCAATCATTTTCAAAAACGTAACGAGAATATAAAACGTATGTAGGTATTTTTCGTAAATCTTTCGTCGAATATGAGAACTTCTTCGCCCCATTTTCCAGCATCGTACATACGTCTCTCACCTTAAAAAGTCTGGGAGCAATAAAACATTGAGAAATTGTGCTTTTAGCTCTGAAGACAAATTATCTTCATATTTCTGGAGATGGTAGCTTAATGCATAAAAAACCCTCCATTCTAAGCCTTAGCGTGATGTGAAGTCCCACTGTCATGTGTCTCAGATATTTGCGTTCGAAACTAAGTGCCATTTCTTCTAGTGGTTGTTGGACTCTTGAGGAGATCCAAGCAACAACTCAACTAGAAAATTTCTTTTCCTCAAGGTTAGCTCCTTGATTTAGAGGAGGCGAATTCTTTTACATCTCTAAAAAATGGCAATAGTATAAGAGCTGTAGGAGGAAAAATCGATTATTCATCCAAGAGAATCCTGTGAATTTTCTAGCGAGCATTATCACAAAATCAATGAAATTTTCGTACACGAAAAAGTTCAACGAGGTGAAAATTGCTGCATAGAACTATCCATCATTACAGAGGGGATTTGCATGGTAAGTTGTTTTTTTCCCATACTATCGATGATTTCATTCACTGCAGCTGCGATATCTCATTTGATTTATGCATCTTTGCATAATTTTCCCGGTAGTTTAAAATGTTTTGTCGTTAAAAAAGATATTTAACAGACATAATGCACATGTTTCTTATGTAATTTTTTATCGGGTAAATGTGCTTTCTCTTGTAACACAATTTTCATTGCTACTCAAAAGATCGATGCTTTCATAAAGTAAATTAGGAATTCAATTAACATAAATTTAGTATTAATTTTGTTGGTACTATTTAGCTTGGAAAGGATTGTTAGCATTTAAAATAATATTTTTATTAATCGTTAGAAATCAAATTTTGAAATAATACAAGTTTTGATCGTTAAAACCTTTTCATACCCTGCAACGTCTCATGACTGTATAAAAGCATAAAGCAATGCTGAGTTAGTATGGTAAGGCTGTAGTTTAAAGCCAGTGATTTTTATCAAAATCTTATAGATAACGTGTCTTGTAACTAGATGTGCCAAATAATATAAATCGATAAAAATTGTTAAATAAATGTACGAGCTTAAAAAAGCCCTTCCAAACGAAAAGAAAAAAAATACAGAAATATCCAAAAGATTTTTGTACAAGAAGATAAAATTAGAAAGCATCTATTTTTAAGCAGTTGTTTGAAGTGACCCCTATTTTTTTATTTTACTATTATATTTCGCAAAAATTGTAGACGTGTAATATCAACAACTGTTCATGATAAATGGCACAAAATCGTAGGTCACAAGTTCGATCCTTGCTCGTAAGCAATCAGGAATAATAGTTAATCTGATTCTAAAATAATAGTGTACATATACAAACTGGAAATAAATACTGAACCTATCAAGTCAAATTTTTCTAAATTGTCGAGCAATGATTTTGTTCCTAAATGAAGTAATAAATATTTTTGGAATAATACCTGCAATAGAAATGGGAGCAGCTTTGCAGATTGCTGCAGGTTCTCAAACGTATCATAAACAATTTAAAAATTTTATAGGGATACAAAAGAAATTTCCCAGTGGACACGAAGTGCGCTGTCGGAGCCGGGGGCCAAAGAAGCATCCTCTTCACACAGACAACAGGATGCCAGGGGAGCAATTTAGCCGGGAGGGCACCTAAAAAAAAAGAGTGCACATTTTAATTACGTCGACAGAGATGTTCCCTCTTTTTGCGCTTTTTAATCTTCCGCCATCAATGTCAGTGAAACTTGAGATTATTCGCCATTGTTGCGAGTTGATTGCTAGCTGTTAGTATGGTATGATGCTCCTTTTCATATATGAGCATTATCACATATTTCCGGGCTGCCATCATCGCCGGGAGGCTCTTTGAAGCCCCCTCCCCACTTGGAGGAGAATGCACCACGACAAGAAACTTATAATTGAATTTATCGTCGGGCGTTGATAATTTCTCGGCACTCTTCTCTCCGGGGATAGGAGTGTCATCCCAATGCTCAATCTCAAGACGCCCGGGAGATATCAAAAGAGGATATATCACTGAATCAGTGTTTGTCCGGGAACTTGTGCAGTCTCCTCTTCCGGTGGAGGTCTGTCCTTAAAGGAATTGTCGTCCCCGACCTGAACCCTGACCTCAAACCATAGGTCCTATGTGGATTTCGGGTTGCCACATATTCGTATTCCACGTTAGGTAAAAGCTGCTTATATCTAATAATTTAAATTATATATAACAAAGCGTAAGAATATCCAGAAGTTAAGCAAATTCGGTTAAAACATATATAAAAATAGTTGTAATTTTCTTAGAGTAGGCTTCATAACCCTAGTAGTAGCTGTAGAATCAAAAAATCCATTCAAGTTTATGAAATTTTGTATTTTAACAATTGGTTATAGTGTGAAATACTATTAGTTAGTCGATAATTGTATTATTGTATTGAGTACAGATGGCAACTCTAAAGAAATGTTGTTTTATCTACAAGAACAACATAGTCCTAAAAGACATACGCCCCTCAACCCTTTCTGTTGTAAACGTCGAGTTTGCAGTGGAGCGCCCTTCAAAGATGACGTGGTGCTATTGATCTGGTCTCGATTTTATTTTTGTTCATGTCCTTTTTAAATTCGTCTCTATTCGATGTGTGGGTGCATGTGATTACACCACCTCATAGGCGAAAATCTCCTTAATACAGACAGATTTTCCGGTTTTATTTTCTGTCACGTCCAGGTCCAGGGATAGAGCGATGCGGAGCATTGTCCCCAAGGTACTGGGTGGTAGTATCTCGGGTCTTTTGTCCATTGTGTTTTTCATAAACATCTTCGAAACACAAAAATGAGGGCTACATATGTTCGCACTACCCCCGGGGCGGGATACAAAACAAAAAAGTAAGCCAAGAATTTGAGGCTGGAGATGGACCCGGCGAATTCTTGTTGCTATGCCGGGGAAAAGTTCCGAGCTTTCACTCTACGAAGGTTAAACGCAAAGAAATAAACCTTCCGGGGTCAGGGGAGGCCCCATTTCGGCGCATCCCTCGAGTTTTCTCGGTGCAACTCAGTTTATGTACAAAATGCACTAGCTACGGCTGCTGCTGCAAACACCACCTAAATTTTTCTTTTTAGTCTATTTTAGGAGGAAACGTGCTTTTCGGGGGGAAATAATGCTACTTAATTGGTTTCAAAATAGAGCTGCATGTTTTTAAGTATCCTGAGGATGCTCTCGCCCAGACAGTTGCAGCTTGAAGAGCTTAGTCGATCTTTAAAAGGATTTGTAAATTTTATGGCTGCCGGGTAGTTTTATATTTAAAATATAACAGGGAGAAAAACAAGCAATATCATAAAGTGTTTAAGAAATTTCTAACTTATATAAATAAATATTGCTCATATTATTAAAAAGTTGGAAAAATGATAATTGCTGGCTTAAATTCTTGGAAACATGAATTTAATTAATTTAATTTTTACTTATTTAATTTATTTAATACCTATTACAATACTATTTGATTAGTTTCTAGGGCCACTAATTTGGAATAAACAAATTTTTGAATTCAATGTAAAAAAAAAATTTGCAAGCGTTTAATTATAATAAACCACGCGTCATTATTGATAGTTTTTTATAAAATCTAGGAACAATTATAAATTGGAAAATAAAATATTTTGAAGCGATATAACTTTTGTTTTTTTTACTAATGAACAGTGAAACAGAAACAAATTTTCCTTTATATTCGAAAAACAAGTTTGACGTTTTCTAAGGCATATTTTTTAGTAATACATTTAATATTAAGCTTAGATTTAGTCCGAAAAGAAAAATGAAAAATCTTGAAAGATATCCGAAATGAATAAGCCAGAGTATAGAAATATAATAAATTTTGTAAAAACAGTAAATTTAGTATTATCAAATAATTTATACCTAAATGTACGAGTTTCTGTATTAATAAATTGTATTTTGCACTAAAAATGGTTGAGTTATGAACAAAATAAGAAATTTCTAAGTCTACATCCGCCCTTATGTAATGAAATTTATGTAGGCTGTCAATTGCAAAATTCCTCAATACAGTTTATTTCTCCCGTTGTGAAAAAAGTAACTAACTTTAGTAAAACTTTAATTATAAACAAACATGTCCTTTCTGCCTAGAAACATCCTTCTCTTAATATTTTATCGTTTTTTTTTCTCTAAGCAGCGGAAACGCGTTTTTCACCATAATTGACACGACTAAAGCAGCGCAAGTAGCGATTCTAGTTCTGGTCCCCAACAAAGGAAGTTTCCTTTGGATCATGGGAACGTAATAAACAAGGAAATGAGGTGAACTGGACTCACGATATTTATCGCTTTGTCACACTATTAAATCGATTATCGATTCATCTGTGCCGGCACTAATATCACATTTCCCAGTGGCACGCACGTCGAGCGCCCCATTCGTTTAGCAGCAATAATAAACGCATCGGATTCAATCGAATCGAATTTCTTCACAAAACTTTTCCCATTTTATCATATAAAGCAAAAATTATTATAGGTATTGGACGGAAGGCAGAAAACTGAAACATTGGCGGTTTCTGCGCTTGTCGTTCCATTTGCCTGGATGCAGGGACCGGGGTAGAGGGGCCTCCAAATGGCTATTTCGATTTGTTAGCAGTCTGCGCCGTCTGCTTGTTAAGTGGTGCAGATGGGGCTGCATTTAATAGTAATGAAATTAATAACGATCCCAAACATTTGCAGCGATTCTCTTGTTTGATGTAACTGCCTGAGATTCATTTAAAATTGAAATATATGGACGGGATGTGAACCAGTGCTCTTGGGGCCATGTATCCCGTTCTACAGCTGCCTGTACTCTGCAATCGAGCCAGACAATTGACGGGGCTCTGCTGAATTCGAGGCTATAGAGCGCTGCTCTAACCGTCGCGCAACTTTTTACATTTTCAACCAGAAAATAAATATATAGATTGCGCGGGAAATTTATTTCATATCCGTTGTCATCGCCTTGAGATTTTCTTAAGTGTGCCACACTTTTAAAGATCATTTAGCCGCTGGTATTCAGTTAGCAGCCTCGTAGCTAGTGATGGCAACAATTATTCAAAAGTCTGATTCGAATAATTATATGATATTTTTTCGTTCGATTAATGGGATATTTTAATTTCGTTCGATACGATTATGACTTCTCGATTATCGATTAATTGATTATTCTAAAATTCTCGACAATTAGTAATGTATTTATTTGGTTACGGTGGTGGAATGGTGTTAGATTCTTCAAAATTCAGGACATCCCTTAAGTTAAATTGCTTTTAAATATTTCAGAGCAGCGAATACCATTATCACCTCAACTTTGCTAGAACTTTTCAATCCGGCTAAGTCCTTTTCTCAAAGTCTCACCAGCCTAACTAAATTTCCCGGAATTTTCCTTTAAACAAAATTGTAGAAGAGTCTGCTCACCCACTGTGAAGGGATTCTTCAGGCGTTATAAACAAAAGCGAAAAAGTTAAGGCGTAAACGCCTTCAATTACATCCCAGCTTTTAAAAAGTTTCGGTGAGAAGTTTTGAACCCTTTCGCACCCGCAAAGCAATACCCGAAGGGAGTGTATACCGGAGGGTGAAAGGGTGCCTAGCATCACTCGTCTCATGAAAAATGCTCCTTTTAAAAAACTATAAAAAAAAATTCGGTGAAGCTGGAACTTTTAGAGTCGGTGAAACCTGAAACCCTCTTTACTTCCACTATTTTAGAGTAGTCGATTTTCACAGCAAATTGTTGGGGATTTTCTGAGGTTTTCGTCTAGACATTGAAGCCGTGTTTTGGGGTGTTTCCTTTCACCGCCGGCGGTTAACCGACGGTTTTCCAGTCCCAACTTGAGAGGGGGGTTCCGACCGCGAAATATGTCACAGTCTTGTAAACAAGTGAACAAAGCAAAGCCCCTTCGACTTTGAATTGAATTAAAAATTTAATTGGGGTAACTACTCACCTTCATCGCTTTCTTTAGCTGCTGCTGCTGCTGCCGCAATATCCAACTTCAGATCGGCCTTGTTCGACATTATTTTTTCTTTATTTTATTTTTTATTTTTTTTATTATTTTATTTTATATGCTGTTTGTTCAGAATTGCAAAAAGTTTAGGTGTACGTCCTTCGCCTTCTTTAAACTTCTTTTTGTTTTTACTTTTACCAGGAAAATGTTTTTATCCTGCCCTTTTCAATTACACACTTCAACGAAATATACAGCGATTTTGCGACGTTGTACAATTGAAAGGTTTAGTGATAGCCAACTTGAGTAATATTTTTTTTATGTATGTACATATGCCTCAGTCGCCTAAAAGAGAAAAAAATTGTTTTGATAAGCAAAGGTTATTAGTTTGATTAATATAAGTCGGTTATATTTGGTTAATAGTCAATTTTCCGCCAGATATACGTTAAAGGGTTATCTGTAGTCAAAGAAGAAAAAATAGACATTTTCAAGTGTTTTTTTTAGCTCTTGTATAATGTTTTTTACTTAATGCATGCTACCACGTTTTTACACTATATTTTAAGTAATTTTCACAAACATTTCAAATAAAAATATTAATTTTGGACTGAGTTATCAACTCTTAATTAAAGTCATTATTCTTTTTTCAAGTTTAGCAAGATTACCAATATTTGAAAGTATACTTATGGAATTCAGGAAAATAAAGAGCACGTTAATTATTTATAAAAACTAAGTATTGGTACAAAAAATCCTTCGATTAAGCACTAGTTTTTAATGTATAAATTTTATTTAATTCAGTCGGGTAAATTTAAAATAGATTCGTCAACGTCTTTGAAAACGTTTTTAGAGAAAAGCGCGTTTAACCCCCTATTCAGTTATATTGATGGCCCCTTTTTGGCCTGGAATACGAGCCATAAAATTAGAGAAAATAGGACTTCTGCCGTTATCTACAGGTAGATTGAACCTTTAATTGTAGATTCAGATATATTATTATTTTAATCGGCCGTTTAGTTTTCTATTTACAGCCGTTCGAAGTAATATACTTTTTTTGAAAAATCTAAGCCATAAGTATAGCCGAGAACTTGATAGTTTTTCTCAAATAATATGGGTGAGAGGGTTGGTCCGGCTATTGACTGTTTTGCCGCTTTGAGAAAACCACAACTCAAACCTGGACTTATCACTCCGAATTATCGACTGCAATTGCCTTATTGTCCAATTCTCGTCGCTTTATTCTAAATCCAGGCTCCAGAAAACTTTTGTCTTACAGTTAAGAACGGTGTTTCCTTCAACTGCGATATCCTACTTTAGATGAGCTATATGCTTTTTTTTTTCTTAAAATTATCAAGAGTATCATAGTGTTTTTGTATTATATTTTTTTTAACACGAACATTTAGAAAATATTTCGCTTCATTTTTGAAGTAAGCAAACTATTTGCTTCGTTTGTGTATTTGGTTTTCAACGAATTTTGGTGTAAATGATGAATTATTTTTGTTTTAAGAGCTCCATACGTCCGAATGAAAAAACTGAACTGCACGCAAGTTTAACTCGCATTTGTCCGGTTGTTTTAATAACCATTGAAAAATAAATACAATAAGCCTAAAACTGAATACAATTTCTAGTTCATCATTATTCCAGAAAGGACAACATTTCATTGTTTTTTTACAAGAACTCATTAAAAAACGGACGGGCAAACTATTTTGCATTGGAGTAGTAGCCTAATAAAATGGTATGGGTGTCTGGAATGTAGGATTATCTTTAACGCCATCTGGAATTTGATTATCTTTCTAGGGTTAAGCATGTATTTAAGTTAGCCTTATCCGAAAGGTCTAACACCCCGCAGCCGCAGATAAAACATATTTGCATACATTCGCTATTTTTGAGCTGACGGAGACGTTCCTACAAAAATTTCATCGCAATCTGTGAGGAGACCTCAAAATTAATTTAAGCCGTTTGCTTTTATTTTTGAGAACTGGATCCAGCAACATCCACGCAATTTTCCTATGATCTAAATTTTTATCTCTCCTGACTGCATCTCTGGGAAAGCGTTCCACAAACAAAAGCAAACAGCTGTTTTTTATTTATTTCATGTTTTTGTTTGTGTATGTGTACAACGGAACGTGAACGAACTTCCAAGTCCTTTGTTCTGCCTCCGCTCGGTTGACACCTTTTTCATTTTTGCTTCCTAATTTGCATTCACGTCGCCGCTTCGGCGAGATCAAGACAACTTCGAAGATTACCTTCGAGATCTTGTTAAATAAAAGAAAAAAGAAATGGAGCGATCTTTTATAAGATGCATCAAAATTATGAGGGAAAAACGGAGCTAAAAGAGTGCAGTGGGGCAGACAATTACAAAAATTGAAGAACGGCAACAAAACAAAATGCAGGGGCAGAGCGCATTTCCGTTAGTCCAATTTGCGCTGTAGACGCTGCACCCCAATTTACTTAAAACGAAAATAAAACAAAATCGCACAGGACGCGGTTTTCGATTGCAAAAAGGGTAGAGGAAAGCATTAAAAAAAAAATAAAAAAAAAAAAGAGTTGAGGGGAACATTTGCACTCTCACTTTTTTTACAGTTTGAATTTTCCCTATTTATTGCCATTCAAAATACTCACACTATTTTTAATATTTCAAAAAACAAATAAAACGGGATATTAACAAATAGTCCACGACAGAAACGCAACGAGCAACAGTTAAAATTCAAAAAACAAAACAGAAAAGAACTCGATCAATCACAAACTGTGAGGCGTCCGAGAGGAGGCACAGCACCGCGACAGCGCGCAATTAACAGCACTTGGGGCAATAAAGTCGCGGTGCTCCTGCGCACCGGTTTTATACGACCCACAAACAAACGCAGCGCCTAGTCGACACCTCGTCCAAAGACGTTCCACCCGAAGAGAAATATGGAAACAAAAACAAAGAAAAACTACGCGATGAACGTGATGCTGCGCAGAGAAACACTTAAAATGAAGAGAAAACAGAGAAAATTTCGTACCTTTCTGGTGTTCATCGGTGATGAAAAAGTTTGCAAGAGAAACGCAATTCGCATTTAAAGAGAATTTTTGTGAGTATTTCACATAAAGAGAAATAATTCAAATTTTCCGTTACGAATGGAACTTGACAATTTTATTTTTCTACTTCCACCCTCAACTCGAACGTAATTTGAATTTTTTACCTGCGGTTAAACGGCCTTTTTATTTATTTAACGTCAGGTCGTAAGAAAGAAGTCGTTTAGCCGTTAAAAAGTCGTGCGGCTGAAACTTGAGGTGATTTATTTATCGCGCATTAAAAGTGCTTAAAAATTTTTCAGATCGGCGGCGGCTTGTGTGTGGGACGTAAAATTGTGGCGGACATCAAATTAAATAATGAAAACTTCAAACAGTAAGTGGGTAAGTATTTTTGCTTTTATTTTAGAAGATTAGAATTTCGGAAATCTTTAAATTAACAATTATTATTTAAGTTTTAATTTAACCTAAATAATTATTAATTTAGTTAATTTAGATGCTGTGGTGCAATTTGAGAATTTAGACGACAGTTTAAGTGTTAATGGGTATCATGGGTGAAATTTCATCCCAGGCAAGATCTTTCTTCTGAAATTTTAGGAAAACTTAATGGTTTCTTTTTGCTACATGCATTTATGTGGTTGCTATAAAAGTAACATTATTATGAAATATAACATTTGATAATATTAATAATATATTTAATTATATTTAGTGGTCTTTATTACACCGTAGAAGCGCGTTACTTTAGCTCTAGCAGGTAACTTTGAATTAAAATAAAAAATATTGATATTCCTATGTCTTCGTAGCCATGGCAGTAAACGATTTAATTCAAGTCGGGAATGCTATATGGTATTACTGGCGCGTATTTTTGGATGAATTTTTTCAATTCTAATGGAGTTTTAAGATAAGTTAATTTTTGTTTATGTTTTTTTTCAGAATTGAACATTTTTGAAGTCAAATCCTTCACTTGTTTATTTTCTATTATTTTAAAGGACTTACATAGGATCAATACTTTCTTAAATATACTTTTGTGCTACGAGCCAAAGTAACCCTTTTCAAAGAACAACTTTGACTAAAATTAAAAAAATAAAAAAAATAAAAACAAAACTTTTTGCTATATAAAAAAATATTACTCATTAGCTACTATCCTCATTTATCAAATAAAAACACACAATCTACATATCAGAGCGATTTCTGCAAATATAAGTAAAAAGTAGGCAAAGTAACACACGTCTATGTTATTTCACAGGGGTGAAATTTCGCCTGTGATATCGTTAACGTAATTTATTTGGATGATATAAGGAATATCAGATGATTTCGAATTTCTATTCCATAAGGGTATATTTTTGAGGAAACTTAATTTGAAAAGAACAAGACGCTTTATTTATAGTATTTCTAAAAAATCATCGCAATCAATATTTTGTTTTGGTGCCCACAGAAAACACTTGCTGTCTAATGCAATATTGGCGAACCGAATTGTTTGTGGAGAAGATATGTACTAAATTTCATGAAAATCGGTTCAGTAGGTCTGATAACGTCAATATGTTCTTCTTTTATTTATTAAATATATGAAATGATAATATTTTTAAGTAATAATTAAATAAAAATTCATTATTTTCTTATGCTTTCTTAAAAATTATGAAAATATGAGGTATCATACATATATTGTTTACGAATTCATAATCTATCTAAAAAAATCGTAAGAATATTTGAAAAAATAAAAGAAAAATAAACGAACTGATATTTTCCATTAAATAAGTATTTCACCGAATTCTCAAACGCAAATCAATTCCTCATCTGTCTAAAAAATGTTTTTAGAAGTTGTCTACTGCCTTTAAAACTCAAAAAGATCGTGTTAAAGAAAGAATCACTTCGGCATGTGGGTAGCGTGCAACGTTTGTAAAGGAAGTTAGCATCTCCTAAGATGACTTCACTTAAAAAAAAAAATAAAAATAAAAATGATAATGTGTGAAACAAAGAAAATAGGAAGAAAGCAATGCGCGCGCAGCTAATCTTAAAGAAGTCGTGGTGATCGAACGACCGCACCGATTATATGCGCTGAGAAAAATCTAAGAGCGAATGGTAAGAGCTAAAAGATGCTCTACCGATAAGATTTTGTATGGCCTGAGACAACGCCCAGAGCATCTGGTTCCTGTAGGATCCTAAAGATAGCAATTTCGAGGTTAAATTGAATAGTAACGAATGATCCAGGCAATTGCAAATTTTCCTTTAAGATGGTGCTCTCGCCCACACTCCAATCAGCAAATAGAGCAATTCAGAGTACCCTGTCTGTATATAACCGCCGAAAAATCCTTTTTTAAAACAAAATCTTGTCGTCGATAAAACTTAGCGATCTTCCAATCAACCGAAGAATCGAATCAATTTATCTCGCGGCAATTGTAACGGCTCTTGATGCCCAAATAGGGGCCAGATGAAAAGTTTAGTCATCATCTGGTCGCCGCGGTCGTTCCATGGCCAGCGTCTTTGAGTTGTTTCTTGAAAATTTTCTTATTTTTTTGTCCGGGACAACAGAAAAACTCATCCCGGCGAGATTTTTGTCAGAACAAGTCAATGCACGTCGTCGACGATTTTTATTATTATTTATTTTATTTTATTTTTTGGTACATAGTGGGCTCGTTTCCAGCAGTGTCCCAAAAATGGTAAAGACAACTATTTGCATAAACAGCACTCTCTCGGGGCCCCTTCGTAGCTCCGGCACTCAACCCGAGTATCAAGTACATGGTCTGCAACAGTCGCGTTTTGTTTTGTGCTCCAGCGGAGCCCCAGCATCCGCGCATCTCACCATTACCAATAATTGTGAAGGAGATTGCGCGGGGCGGCGGTGCGGTGGTGTACCGCGGAGCCGCCAAGTTTAACTTGAAAACCAGGGAACTTCTGGGACGGAAAAATATGAAATCTCGAAGACCGCGAATATTGCGTCTATGAGCCAAAGAACTGGTTGTCTGGGTTTTGAGGTCTTTTCAGAGTACCCTTTTCAGACGTTTTCCACAAAATTGTGCAACTTTAATTTTTTCGAGGCACCTTTTAAAGTGCAGAAGAAAGAAAGGCAACTGTAGGCTTAAGCCAGACTTCGATAGTGTGGGCAGTTTTTCATAAGACGCCTCTATAAGCTATAGAAAAGTCCAACAATCAGTCGCTGAATAGCCTCTGGGTTCACGAGTTCTTCCGACCTCGGCAAAAGCGTCTCAATTTCTCCGAGATTTAATTCCTACCCACGTACGATTTTGGCTAAATGGGAACTTTCTTTGAGGAACTCCGAGGCCGATTTTCATGATTATGAAGGCTTTTCTGGCTTCAACAAACCCGAAGCCAGCCACCGTCTTCTGACCGGAGCTGGAATCGTCTTAAGAAGCCGCAGCGACGAAGTCCACCGCCTTCTCTTTTTCAGAGGTCAATCGTTGGCCGTGATTGCTACCGCCAACAAATGAATAATTTTTAAATTGACGCAGGGCAGTTATCTCTTGTTATTTCAGCGACTAATTGGCCATTTGCATGTGGTCGATGAACTCTTTCTTATCATCAGGTTACGGTCTGGTTTAGTGCGGGTGGAACGGCAGACGAGGTATTTATAAATTTTATAACAATGTCTCGTTTAAAATTTAGAGAAAATGAATATCTTCTATTCATAACTTTAACTTCAAATGTAAATTTAATAAATTAAACGACAACGGAAATCTATCACAACTTTAACTGAAAAAGGTTTATTTTTAAATTCAATTGATATTCCTTGATTTTTTCTAAAGAAATCAAAAGGAAACTAAAAAGTTTTTGATTCTGGTTTCTGAATTTTGTTGGAAGTTTTTAAAAAGTTTCAAGAGAGTAGGACGTTGATAGTGATTTTTAAAGGGAATATCCCCCTCCCTACTGAAAAATTAAAAGCATTTTGAATCAAAATTTACTTTAAATTATTGTACAAAAGAATTTTTAAAATTTAATTTTAATTAATTTATTTACTTTAGGAATTGTTAAGTAGAAATCTGTAGTTTTTATCAACATTAAATAGATCATTAGTACATAGTACTTTAAATTAAAAAAATTCGGCTTGATAGAATGTACTGACAAAACGGGGCAATTTATAAAATTTTCCTGAACTTTAAGATAACCTTTGAAAAATTCGAATTGCATACCGATAACCATGGGGTGCTTCAGAATTGCTGCAATTTGTTAGGAGGTCGCGCAAACAAAGGGGATGCTTGAGTTCGGATATTGTGACTACATTTACTCCAGAATTCCCCCTAAAAAAAAAAAAAATTACCCTGAAAAGAAACTCCCCACCTTTTGTTCACCAGCAAAACCAGGTAAAAGTCCTCTACTAGGCCTCGATTGCTTCTCAACGGTGAGAAGAGAACGAGTATGGCTATAAATTTTCATCGAGTGGAATTGAAAAGTTTCGTCCGCCGTCTTGGAGTTTCCTGAGACCACCTACCTAGAATTTTGAACGACGAATTACAGGTACAAAGAAGCATCTTACTTAAAGAAGTTTACGTTTTTTGTTTAATTTTTTAAAAGGATCTCATATCGCTTCGCACCGAAACAAGGATGCGTGTGTGAAACAGTTTCTTATACCAAAGAAAGTTGATCTTTTAGCAGGTTAAATATTTCCTTCGCGAGGGGGACGAGAAATAGGAAATTTTTATGGATAGGTAACTTCTCCCTATAGATGGTAGAAGTCATGCACAAATTGAGATGTTCCTACAAACTTGCGATGTATACGAAAACTCCCTCTCTCTGGTTGTGGGGTGGAGGATATCAATCCCCATTTTCTAGCATTTTAGGATTAGGGATAAGCCGCGTAATTCCGACACCGCAGAGGGTGTTTAGGCAGGAGTAGTACATGCGAACAACAGCTATAGAAGAAAAAGTGGAAAATTCTGAAGAGTACCTAGCCCGGGCTTATTTTGGGGGGTTGAAAGAGGACTAAGTTGGCTCACTTACCTCACCAAACGGAGACGGTTAAAAGCTTTAAGGAAGCAAAAATTACACACACCTCCAACAATCGGTGCGAAGCTTATCCTGCGGACTTGGATCCTTATTCCTGGAAGATTCCCGACATGCATTCATCCCTTCCACTTTCTTCCGCCTTCCCAGCATCTCAGAGCATCTCCCGCTCCGGGATGGATGTGGAAATTTTTATCCTTCTCCTGTATGCTGTGATGGGTTTTTCTGTTACTATTAAAACATCTTTACGACGTCCCCGGAGATCGTGGCTGGAATTTTATGTGAAAGTTCAAGGTGGATACAGCATTTGGTTCGGCTCGGTGAAAGTACCACCCCCTCATATCCCCCCCACGCTAACATATGCAGACACACCTCGGAAGATTCAAGGAAGGGGGAAAAAAAATAAATACGACAGAAAGATATGCCTAAGAATTTGAGGTGAGCTACAGTGGCAATATGCGTGGCATTTAAGAGGCGAAGGATGGAATTTTAAGAAGACAGAAATTGTTTGTTTCAAAACCAGTAGAGGGGCAATTTCATATTCCGTCTGGGAGGACACGGAGCGGTGCCGCCAAGTGCTAACGACACACGGGGGAGAGAATTAAGTCAATTAAATGCGAAAATGTTGCTGTAATATGCTCATTTTTGCCATATGGGATCACTGGAGTACTAGGGACTCGCCCTGAGCTTTAATTTGATCTTTGCCAATGAATAAATTTTCAGATATTTACGAAGGTACAATTCAGTCACGAAGGTTCTTACTGTCTGGACAATTTTTAAGATATAAAAAGATTTTCAAATAATTGTAATAAACGTTGGTTTTTTGTAAATTTTAAATTTTTTAAGTCTTGATTAAGCAAAATTTTAACACCAAATACATACATATCTAGATAACAAAATTCGTATTTTGATAACCGTTTTCGGATATGTATTCAAAATTTAAAGTTGAAAATATTCGCGCCGTTTTAGCAATTCCGAAATTCAAAAGAATGTTACTCATTTCGAAAATCTCAGTTTACTATAATATCATTTATGTGGGGCAGAAAATCTTTAATAATTTCAAAAATAATTTATAATATCTTTATATAACAATTTTTAATTAGTAAGAAATTAAAAACGTACCGGATATATTTGTGTTTAAAATTCCAAACATCTTGATTTATATAGTTTTTTCTTTAGGTTACTTGCAAGAGAATAACATAACAATTGGTATTTAAATCGTCTTTGATTTGAAATGTGCAATTGCGACGAGGTAATTCCATGAAAATTGGCAGTTATGGTTTTCTATAGATTTTGAGCTTATTATAGAAATTTCATTGGAAGGATTTTTCATCGTGTTAGTTCGTAATTGAATATATCAAATTACGGAATTATGTAAGACCTTTTGCGTTGAAATTTTTTACATGATACGTAATTTTATAGAAGAAAAACAATGTTTTTTGGACTAGTTTGTCTACTATCACTCATTATCCTTGAAAGCACAAAGGTACACCGCACCTGAGATGAATGGGCTTCAACTTGAAAAACGAGCAAATGCGTGGTACATTTGTGCCCTAAGGAGGCCACTGAGGCGGGTGTATTTTGCACGGTCTTCCGCCGGCATTGTCGCTGCCCCTGGTATGTCTATTCGTGTCTAATGTGATTTATTGGGCTACACGAGATGAATCCCTGATCTCTTGGGTACGGCCTCGTGTCTCACAACATGCACACGTACCCTCCCGGTCCTCTTTGGGACGTATAGCAGTCATGTTGTCTAGCAAATGCTAGACCATTTGAACTTGAGGGCAGCGTCAGGATGTTCGGATGGATTGGCTTAACGGGGAGCTTCTTCGGGGGGACTGGATCCATGTTTCTTCGCGTTCCTGAGCCGAAGACGTTACCAAATGAAATTTGATTAAAGATAACATGACAACTCTCCGGCTTAAGAGGGAAAGATCCAACGAGTCGAGGGAAGTCGTCGTCGTAGTCGTCGGGCATGTCTTCCGGGAATACTCAATCACTTTCGGGGGCTCTCCCGTAATTATTTGACCCTAAAAGTAGTTGAAAATTGAGTTTATATTCTAAGGCAGACATCCGCATGGTTCTTTAAAAAAAACAAATCCTTTGAGTCATCCCATGCGGGAATTTTATATGTATATTTACTTTTCGAGGGGTTTTCTAACTTGTTCCGAACTTGCCTATATACTTTTCTCCTTCAGAATGAAAATGAAATTCCCTAACAAGAACAAATTGTACACCTACATGACTTGCGTGAAAAAAAAATAATGAATTCTTAAAGAACTCAGATATTCACCCCATTTCTACCCTCATTTTTATATTTTTATATTTTTTTTTCCAGATCAACGAGACCGGCTGTAATGAGCTGTAATAGACTACTTCCTAGAGTGAATGGCTTCTTCATTTAATCCAGCAGATCTAAAGTCCACCAACGGCTGAATGCTTTAGCCATTAGAAGATCACGATCACAAAAAAGCGATCAGACCTCTTCCGCCCCACCCGTTCAACTTGTTTCTGCTGGAACTCGACTTGGGCCATTAAATCGAGTGATCGCGGTCGATCCTACGCGCGAATATTTCATCGAAATCTTTATGATGAATCTGGAGGTCTGGAGGCTGCTAAGATCGGTGAATAGAAAATTAAGAGAAGAAGATCATCTTGAATCTTTAAGAGCAATTCTTGAGGAGACTTAAGCTCTTTTATGTAGATATAACCATTTTTTTAATTTATAAGTAAGGGTAAGGGTATTGCCAATGGAAGATACTCTTTATCAATTCATATCTAAAATCAAAATACGAATTTATATTATCGACATGAGAATCCTAGGTTATTATAACAAACACTGAATCAAATTCAGTATTAGTTAAATAAACTGCATATCAAAATACACACAGTAATTATAATTGGATATTTATCTAATTGAAACTTTTTTAAAATGGCAATCTTATTTTACTGGTATTTTTTGAATTACACATTAAAAAAATTGATTTCATTATTTTTAATATTTCCAATTTTGGAAGATTTCTCAGCGACCATATTCTTGCAAAGTTTTGCCACAAAATCTAGTAAAATAATTGATTTACCAGATGATGTGTAGAATGACGCACGGAAATGAAAACAAAAAAAAAATGTTTTTGGAAGTAGTATAAAGTAAATTTATCTTAGCTGGGGCACCCTACATACGTGAATCCTTTTTTCCAATTTATTCTACCATGTGTTACAAAGAAGATAACACTTTGTTTAATTAAATTAAAGCATTAAAGAAATACTTAATTAGGTCAGCTTTACCCATTTTATGTTGAATATTGGCGTCATTGGCATAGGTCTATATTTCCTTACTGTGGTCAAATATGAATCACATTAACAATAGCTATGACAACGAACAGTGTTTTTCAAATATTTCAATAAAGACTATATTGCTACTTTGGAGAAGCAGTTGTTGAGCAAGTGAGACAACATTAATAGAATTTTATTATTTCTATTATGATGTGTATATTTTGTAGACTCAGAAGTTACGTCAAAATCTTTGCAACTGTGACTCGTACAGTCAATCAAAATCTTTTAAATTCATGATCTTATTTAGCCTACAGAGACTAAAAACGAACCGTTTATCGCTGCAGGGAAGATTGTGCCACCTTTTTTTTTTTTTTTTTGCTACTTTTGCTGATGTACGTTAATGCGTAAATATTAACATTAAAAAAATTCTTTAATATAAACATTATAAGCAGATTGATTTAATATTTGTGTCTTTTTTCCAAGGTTATGAAAAAAGGTGCTGCATCTTATGCATTCTTACACAATGTGAAAAATACATAAAATTGTTGTTCTATTAAAAAAATTAACAAACCTAATAAACAACTTTCAACTGCTGAACTTTTAACGAGTAATTACATTTAAATGCCTTTATAAAATATACATCAATTTCATGGCTTTAAATATTTTATAAGGTAGTTAAACACTTACTTCACCACTTAGTGAAATATTGAATTGACTAAGTGAAGTATTATTTTAAACAACGTTCATGTGGTGAGTTGGAAAGTGACAGTTACTCAGAGTGCTAAGGTGGAAATATTTTTTAGTAAATCGAGCAAATCAAAGATGTAATTCATACATTTTTAATCTTTTGGAATATATGACAATATTTTTATGTTTCAGGTTCAGGAATAAGAATCATAATAAAAAGGAGGATATAGAGCCGTTAATATTTTTTTCGCAATCTGCAAAAACATTTAAATTCCTGTGTTTATGGGGAGACGACAAAAACTTACGTGAAGTTAAAAAAACTAGGAGTGGTCCAATAATTTTTCTGGGTTTCACCTTTTTAATGCTTATTATGGTTGGAAGTGGTTACTTTGAAACAAAATCGAAAGGGGATCACATGAAATCTCTACTCTTATTACTTGCATGGTTTGGCATCTGTGTTGCTGCTATGAAAATGTTTACAATATGGAACTCAGTTCATGAATTCAAAATATGTTTTAAATTATTACAAGACATAGCTTATAAATTTGAAAATCAAGCTTATATTTTGGGTGCACTAAAATTGTATCATATTTTATTCACGGTAGGACTGATATTTCTTAACTTGTCGGTGCTTTCTTTTCTTATCATCCCAATATTCGAAGGCACTAGAACCGTGCCTTTTGATATAATAAATCCTGTTGATATGATTGACTTGATGCAAAGTCCTTTTTACGAAATAATCTACGGATTCCAAATCATCGCAGCTACAATACTTGCAAATTCTATGATAACTCTTGATACAGTAAGTTTTATATTTTTTACAATATGTGCATTATAATAACAGAATTTTAACAACAGATGTTTTGCGGAGTAATGGCAATGGTTACAGCAATTCTAGAAAGCATAAACGACACTTTTGGACGAGTTTTTGTAATAAAAATCAATCCCAATTTGAGTGAAGAGGGAAAACTGAAAATATTTAGTGAAATCATAGAGATATTTTTAGAGATTTGCAGGTAAGACTTTTATTGCACAACTCCGTAAAATTTGTAAGATTTCGTCATAACAAAATACTTTCCAATCAATCTTATAGAATAATCGATTTCATTAAAATTATATTCAATTTGGTTAGTCTGACTCACTTTATGTTGAATATTGCCTTAATTGGAATAGGCTTGTATTTCGTTTCTGAACTGAAGTTCGAAAATTTAATCGCAATAGTAATGGCAGTAAACGTTGTTCTTCAAATTTTTCAATTGGGACTTTATTGCTATTTTGGAGAAGCAGTTGTTGAACAGGTAAGAAAAACCATATGTAATAGAATTTATTTTTTTCAATAATTATATTATATTTTACAGACTCAGATATTACGCCAGAATCTTTATAACTGCGACTGGTATAACCAATCAAAATCTTTTAAATTCATGATTTTATTTAGCCTACAGAGACTTCAAAATGAACCTTTTATAGCTGCAGGAAAGATTGTACCTTTCTCTTTTTCTACTTTTGTTGATGTAAGTTAAAATATATGAATTTTGAAAAAATTGCTCTGAAATAAACATCTTAAGCTGATTGATTTTATATTTGTTTCTTTTTTCTAAGGTTATGAAGAGAGCTGCTGCATCTTATGCATTCTTGCACAACGTGAAAAATACATAAAATCTTTGTTTTAATTATATTCAGATATTATATAAAAATCTTATATTTTGAAGACCATTTTCTTTTATTTGCTATGTAAAAAACCAAAAAAATAATAATAAACAACTTTTAAATGACTTGAACTTTTAAAGAGTAATTACATTTAAATGCCTTTATAAAATATACATCAATTTCATGGCTTTAAATATTTTATAAGGTAGTTAAACACTTACTTCACCACTTAGTGAAATATTGAATTGACTAAGTAACGTATTTTATTAAACAACGTTCATGTGGTAAGTTGGAACGTGATAGTTACTCAGAGTGCTAAGGCGGAAATATTTTTTAGTAAGCCGTGGAAATCAAAAATGTAATTCATAAATATTTAGATGTTTGAAATATATGATAATATTTATATGTTTCAGGTTCAGGAAGGAGAATCATGATAAAAAGGAGGATATAGAGCCGTTAATATTTTTTTCGCAATCTGCAAAAATATTTAAATTTATGCGTTTATGGGGAGACGACAAAAACTTACGTGAAATTAAAAGAACTAGGAGTGGTCCTATAATTTTTCTAGGTTTCACATTTTTACTGCTTATTATGGTGGCGAGTGGTTACTTTGAAACCAAATCGAAAGGGAACCACATGAAATCTCTACTCCAGTTACTTGCTTGGTTTGGCATTTGTGTTGCTGCTATGAAAATGTTTACAATATGGAACTCAATTCATGAACTTAAAATATGTTTTCAGTCATTACAAGACATTGCTTATAAATTTGAAAACCAAACTTATATTTTGGCTGCACTAAAATTGTATTGTATTTTATTCACGGTGGGACTGATTTTCCTTAACTTTTCGGTGCTTTCTTTTCTCAGCGTCCCAATATTTGAAGAGACTAGAACGCTGCCTTTTGCTATAAAAAATCCTGTTAATGTAATCGATTTGATGCAAAGTCCTTTTTACGAAATAATCTACGGATTCCAAATCATCGCAGCTACAATACTCGCAAATTCTATGATAAATCTTGATACAGTAAGTTTTATATTTTCTACAAAATGTACATTATGATAACAGAATTTCATCAACAGATGTTTTGTGGAGTAATGGCAATGGTTACAGCAATTCTAGAAAGCATAAACGACATTTTTAGACAAGTTTTTGTAATAAAAATCAAACCCAATTTGAGTGAAGAGGGAAAACTGAAAATATTTAGTGAAATCATAGAGGTGTTTTTAGAGATTTGCAGGTAAGGCTTTTATTGCATAACCCCGTAAAATTTTTAAGATTTCGTGATAATAAAATACAATCTTATAGAATAATCGACTTCATTAAAAGTATATTCAATTTGGTTAGTCTGACTCATTTTATGTTGAATATTGCCTTAATTGGAATAGGATTGTATTTCGTTTCTGAACTGAAGTTCGAAAATTTTATAGCTACAGTTATGGCAGTGAACGCTGTTCTTCAAATTTTTCAATTGGGATTTTATTGCTATTTTGGAGAAGCAGTTGTTCAACAGGTTAGCAAAACCAAGTGGAGTAGAGTTTATTTTTTCAATTATGATATATTTTTGCAGACTCAGATATTACGCCAAAATTTTTACGATTGCGACTGGTACAATCAATCAAAATCTTTTAAACTTATGATCTTATTTAGTCTACAAAGACTTCAAAACGAGCCTTTTATCGCTGCAGGGAAGGTTGTACCTTTATCTTTTTCTACTTTTGTTGATGTAAGTTAAAATATATGAATTTTGAAAAAATTGCTTTGAAATAAACATCTTAAGCTGATTGATTTTATATTTGTTTCTTTTTTCTAAGGTTATGAAGAAAGCTGCTGCATCTTATGCATTCTTGCACAACGTGAAAAATACATAAAATCGTTGTTCTACTTCTATTTCTTCACAAGGTGAAAAAAACAAAAAATGTTTGTTCTAATTATGTTCAAATATTAAATTTAAATCTTGTATCTTATAGACCACTTTTGTTTATTCGCTATGTAAAAAACGAAAAAACTATTAATAACCTACTTTCAAATGAGTTGAACTTTTAAAGAGTAATTACATTTAAATGCCCTTACAAAGTATACATCAGGATTTTAAGGCTTTCATATTTTATAAGGTAGTTAAACACTTACTTCACCACTTAGTGAAATATTGAATTGACTAAGTGAAGTATTATTTTAAACAACGTTCATGTGGTGAGTTGGAAAGTGATAGTTACTCAGAGTGCTAAGGTGGGGAAATATTTTTTAGTGTATCGAGGAAATCAAAGATGTAATTCATACATTTTTAATCTTTTGAAATATATGACAATATTTTTATGTTTCAGGTTCAAGAATAAGAATCATAATCAAAAGGAGGATATAGAGCCATTAATATTTTTTTCACAATCTGCAAAAATATTTAAATTCCTGTGTTTATGGGGAGACGATAAAAACCTTCGAGAAGTTGAAAGAACTAGGAGTGGTGCTATAATTTTTCTGGGTTTCCCATTTTTAATGCTTATTATGGTTGGAAGTGGTTACTTTGAAACAAAATCGAAAGGGGATCACATGAAATCGCTACTTTTATTACTTTGTTGGTTTGGCATTTGTGTTGCTGCTATGAAAATGTTTACAATATGGAACTCAATTCACGAATTCAAAATATGTTTTCGGTTATTGCAAGACATAGCTTATAAATTTGAGAACCAAACTTATATTTTGGGTGCATTAAAATTGTATTGTATTTTATTCACGGTGGGACTGATTTTTCTTAACTTGTCAGTGCTCTCCTTCCTTAGCATCCCAATATTCGAAGGCACTAGAACGTTGCCTCTTGATATAAGAAATCCTGTTGATGTAATCGATTTGATGCAAAGTCCTTTTTACGAAATAATCTACGCATTCCAAATCATCGGGGCTGTAATACTTGCAAATTCTATGATAACTCTTGATACAGTAACCTTTATATTTTCTACAAAATGTACATGATAACAAAATTTTTTCAACAGTTGTTTTGCGGAGTAATGGCAATGGTTACAGCAATTTTAGAAAGCATAAACGACATTTTTGGACGAGTTTTTGTAATAAAAATCAAACCGAATTTGAGTGAAGAGGAGAAACTGAAAACATTTAGTGAGATCATAGAAATATTTTTAGAGATATGCAGGTACAGTTTTTAATATATTCGTATAATTCCGTAAAATTTGTAATATTTTGTAATCCTTGTCAAGTTATTGTAACTCGTAAACAAGACAAAACATATTTCAATTAATTTTATAGAATAATCGACTTCATTAAAAGTATATTCAATTTGGTTAGTCTGACTCACTTTATGTTGAATATTGCCATAATTGCAATAGGCTTGTATTCTGTTTCTGAATTGAATTTTGAAAACATAATAGCCATAGCTATGGCAGTGAACATTCTACTTCAAATTTTTCAATTGGGACTTTATTGCTATTTTGGAGAAGCAGTTGTTGAGCAGGTAAGAAAAACCAAATGTAATAGAATTTCCTTTTTTTCAATTATGATATTTTATTGTATATTTTGCAGACTCAGATATTACGTCAGAATCTTTACAACTGTGATTGGTACAACCAATCAAAATCTTTTAAATTTATGATTTTACTTACTCTACAAAGACTTCAAAATGAACCTTTTATCGCTGCAGGAAAGGTGGTGCCTTTCTCTTTTTCAACTTTTGTTGATGTAAGTTAAAATGTATGAACCTTTGATAAAAATTTCTCTGAAATTAATACCATAAGTAAAGAGATCTATTCGTTTTTTTTTTCTAGGTGATGAAGAAAGCTGCTGCATCTTATGCATTCCTGCATAACGTAAAAAAAATTTAATATCAGTTTAATTATGTAATGAAAAAAAAAAATCCTTTATTGTAAAGCATATATTTTTTTAACTATGAACTTTATTCTCAAAGCCATTCTCATTTATCTATAAAATTTGTCTTGTCTTGGTTACTTACTTAATTTGTCGGTATTTGCAAAAAGAAATTACAGTGAAATCGTTATAACCTATTTACATTTGAAAATTTTCTATTTTTCATTAAAAGGGCCTACCACTTAAGGCTGCGCTTTAATTTATTCCTTTAAGTTATTATCCATTTTCAAACTCTCTTAAAAAATAATAATAAGAACCGAACCAATAATCAATTAAGTTGAAAACTTTTAAACAGTAATTAGAATTAAAGTTATATGTGGGATTTCAAAGCTTTCAATATTCTAACAGACAGTTTGCTCACTTACACGAAAAATTGAAATCACTGAGCAACGCATTATTTTATATAATTTTTATGTTGTGTGTTGGGAAGTGGTAGTTACTCAGAGTGTTAAAAGACTAATATTTTTTAGTAAACTAGAGAATCCAAAATGTAATTGATTAATAGTTAAGTGTTTGAAATATGTAAAAATATTTTTAAGATCATAAGATCATAAGATTAATATTTTGTTCTCAGTCAGTTTGTACTATAATAATATTGGTTTACGCTTTTTAATGGTTATTATGGCGAAGTGAGGTAAAATCAAAAGGGAAACACGTGAAATCTCTATTCTAGCATAGCTTTTAAATGTGAAAATCAGATCTATATTTCGGATGTACTAAAATTATATTGTATTTTATTTATGTTGACATTTATGCTAGTTAATTTAACATAATTTTATTATCTTAACGTTTCAATTATCGAGAGAATCAAAACGTTTGATGTAAAGAATTCTGTTGGTATAATTGATTTGCTGCAAAGTCCTCTTTATGAAATAATTTATACATTACAAACCATCGAAGGATTGATACTTTCATGATTTCTCTTAATACAGTATATTTTATGTTTTTTACAAAATAACAATTATAATGAAAACTTTTTATTTATATATTTTTTTCGGGGTAATGGCAATGGTGAAAGGAATTCTAGAAAGCATAAACGACATTTTTGGATAAGGTTTTGCAATAAAAACCAAATCCAATTTGAGTGAAGGAGAAAAACTAAAAAATATTTAGTGAAATCATGGATATATAGATATACAGGTACGGTTTTTATTGCATAATTCTCGCTAGTCTGTAATGTTCATCGCCTACCACTCAAAAAATATTTACGTTAAAATAGTTTTTGGAATGTCCAAGCTAATATCCAAAAATGTGTTAAAGGTTTCCCTTTTATTATTACTATTAGGATTATATTTCATATTTATACTGAAATTTGCAGAAACAACAACAATAACTATGACAGTGACTCTTACTGTTCAAATATTTCAACTAGAACTTTATTGCTACTTTAAAGAAGCAGTTGTTCACTAGGTAAGAAAGAATTCCTTTTTATCATAAACTTTGCAGACACAGACATTACGTCATAGTCTTTACAACTTCGACTGGTACAATCAATCAAAATCTTTTCAGTTCATGATCTTACTTAGTCTACAGGGACTTCATGATGAACCTTTTATCGTTGCAGAAAAGATTGTATCCCTTTCTTTTGCTATTTTTGCTGATGTGGATACGTTAAAGCGTAAATATGAATTTTTTAAAGTAACACACTGAAAGACCATAGACATTTAATATCTTTTTTCTTTTTTAAGGTTATGAACTGCTCTGCACAACGTAAAAAATACATAAAGCTATGATTCAATGCAAAAAAATCATTTGGTTGGAATTTATATTTTAAGTTGTTGCATATTTTGTTAGTATTTCAAAATAAATAAAATAATTGTATAAATACATAGCTGAGTACGTTGACTTAGGTTTATGTTAGATTAAATTAGAGTCAGTTAACGGTTCATATTAGATTATGTCTATTATACGAAAACATTAAAAACAATATCTCAAAATTTTTTCGATCCATTTGACCAGATAAAAATGTGTTATATTTTTTCATGCGGTCAAGACTATGTCCTATTTTATATCGATAGCGAGGATAATCAAGGATTACATTCAGATTAAAGATAGACGGAAAACGGAAATCAAAGTTTTACCAATGAGGACTAACTTTATTCCTTTTTAATTAAGTTCTTTAACTGAAATGTAAATATTTTTCAAAATAATAAGCGATTTTGAAACTTTTTGTTTATTTATTTGTGCAGAGTTAAAAACTCCTTGAAGACAATTAAATCAGCCCTAGATTTGTATTGCCCATAAATTAAAACAATTCATAGATATCTTTGTCAAGTCTCGTATAAAGGTGGCCTCCATCGAATACATAAAGGGCAAAGGGTTAATGCGTCTGTTTAGAGTTATTAAAAGAAGTTGGTAGTGCACTATTCTTAAAACGCATTGGGGTATGTATTTAAACTTTTAAACTATCACCAACCAATCAACAACAATCATTTGATACTATGTAAAAATATTCTCATCGAAAACATACATAATAAAGAATTTTCGAATGGGAAGGAATAAAAGACATATGGTTGATGTATGTAATGAATTGTAAGGGACCCAGGTGTGTGTGTTTTGGTACACCCAACATATCTACCCGACATTCTAATGGAGTCCGAGCACAACGAAAACGTGTTGTAGGGGCATCAGGAAAGTAATGGAAGTTAAATTATCCACAGGACGATAATGAAATATTATTCTCCGCCGTTGTTATTTTTATGTAATAGATCTACCACAGAAATCTTACGAGGACTTGGATAAGCTCCACTACAAAGAGATAAGGCAAATAAAGAACATATCGTACTGATAATTGTGATCTTTTGAAAAGCACGAAGGGATTTCGTGTTTATACTTCATGTAAAAAATACAAAGATAATCAAAAACTTCCAGTTCAATTGAAAACTTTTAAATAGTCAATTATGTGTTCTTTTGAAATTCACATTTTTCGGCTTTTAATATTTTAAAGCTAAATACATAAAAAATACATGCGATTATGGATAGATGACTAGAATTTGCATGCTATAGAAAAAACCACGATTGCTACTGTAATAATTCTAAATTATTAGTTAGTTTGATTCAAAATCAAAAGGAGAGGAGCTTAAATCAATACTTTTATTAATTTTTTTGTTTAGTATTCCTATTGCTGCCTTAAAATCGGTTATAATTTAGAACTCGATGCATAGGTTTAAAAAAATGCTTTCGGTTATTTCAGAATATTGCTTTTAAATTTAAAAATCAGATTTATTCTATTTTAGGTGCACTTAAAAATTATCGTATTCAATTTACATTGGGATTAATTTTTCTTAATACAACATTAATTTGTTTCGTTAATATCTCGACAGTCGGAGGAACTAGAGCATTTCCTGTGTATATAAGAAAATCCTATTGATAGAGTCGATATATTGCGAGGTCTTTTTTACGAAATAATTTACATATACTATGGTACGAAATTATCTTTATATTAATGTAAATTCTATAATAGCTCTTTATGCGGTAAGTTTTATGTTTTTAACAAAATGTATGGTATGGTGAAACATTTTTTATTAACAGATGCTTGTCGTAATAATAGTTATAGTGAAAACAATTCTAGAAAGTATAAATAATGATTTTGAAAAGGATTTTACAACAAAAACTACACAACTTTTAAAGCAAACAGGAGAAACTGAAAATATTCGGTGAAATCATGAAAACTCTTTTAGAAATATGCGAGTACGGACGTTTTTATATACTAAATTAAATAAAACTATTTATTTTATTGTGTTACTTAAGTAAATTATTTTCTTGTTGGCTAAAAAATATACATACTTTTGAAAAACTGAAATCTCATAATAATTAAATATTGTGCAATTAATCAATCCCGCAAAATAATCGATATTATCAAAAGCATATTCAATTTGGTAGACTTCACTTTATGTTGAATATTGGGATAGTCGAAATGGGCTTATACCTATTATTTTAATTTTTCTGCGTTGAAGATTGAAAACATTAATGATAACTATGGTAGCGAATATTGTCGGTTAAATTTTTCAAATAGGTCTTCATTATTATTTTGGAGAAGTAGTTGTAATTCAAGTAAAATAAAAAAGGAAATTGAAAACAATTAAAAAATTATACTTTTAATATAAGTTTTTTCTTAAATAAATTTTGATTTGCTTATAATTTATTTAACAATCCAAACACTTCAAAATTTATGCATATCTATAGCTTTCGATTTTAAAATTCTGAATTTAACTTAATTTGCTGCATGCATATAGAAAATTTGATTTTTTAGACTCCTTACACCATATAGTCCTCTAATTCCACTAAAATTACAACAACTTATTGGTTAAAATTTAACGTTTTTACATTGAATTAAATCCGTAGAGGCTACAGAGTCTGAATTTAAATTTTTAAATTATATACTTAAATAAGTATATTTATTAACTATGCATTGATACAGAACAACTAGCGCCTGAGTCTAATACGCACTTACCCAATTTTTAATTATTACAGAAGTTAATGCAACTGTTTACTTTTGGACTTTTGGACAAATTCAAAACCTCTCATAGATATGTGAGACAAATTCAAAACCTATCACAGTAAAATAAATAGCTTATGTTGGATTTAATTATTTATTAATAGAATAAAAGTTGATGTAGTTAATCATGGTCAATGAATTGATTTTACTTATTTTTTACGTTGTGTAGGAATGCATAAGATGCAGCAGCTTTTTTCATAACCTTGTGGGAAAAAAGACAAATATTAAATTTCTCTGCTAATAATAAATTAAAACTGATTTTTTTTTTTTAATTTACACTTTAACGTACATCAGCAAAAGTGGCTAAAGAGAGTGGTACAACTTTTCCTGCAGCGATAAACGGTTCGTTTTGAAGTCTCTGTAGACTAAGTAAAATCATGAACTTAAAAGTTTTTGATTGATTGTACCAATCACAGTTATAAAGATTTTGGCGTAACTTTTGATCTGCAAAATAAATATCAGATGAAAAAGTAATTCATTCAATTTCATTTCTTACCTGCTCAACAACGGCTTCTCCAAAATAGCAATAAAGTCCTAATTGAAAAGTTTGAAGAACAATGTTCGCTGTCATAGTTATTGTCATTATGTCTCCAAATTTAAGAACGGAAATAAAATATAAGCCAATTCCTATGACCCCAATATTCAACATAAAATGTGTGAGGCTGACCAGATTAAATATGTTTTTAATAAAGTCAATTATTCTGTGGATATAAGTTTTAATTTTTCATATTTAATGTAATATTTTTATATCTAATAAAATTCGTATGTACCTGCATATTTCTAAAAAATGTTCAACAACTTCACTAAATATTTTTAGTTTTTCCGCTTCGTTTAAATTATGTTTAGTTTTTGTAATAAAAGATTGTTTAAAAACATCATTTATACTTTCTAGAATTGCTTTCACCATTGCCATTACTCCGCAAAACATCTATTAAAAACAATTTATTCATAATGATTTTTGTGAACGATATATAAAACTTACGGTATCAAGAATTATCATAGAATTTGCCAGTAATGATCCTGCGATAACTTGATATATGTAAATTATTTCATAAAAAGGGCTTTGTAATAAATCGATTATATTTAGAGGGTTTTTAATATCAAATGGGAACGTTCTAGTTCCTTCGAATATTGGGATATTAAAAAAAAGAACGTTGTTATATTTAGAAATATCAAACCCAATATAAATAAAATACGATATAATTTTAGGGCATTCAAAATGAAACTTTGATTTTCAAATTTGCAAGCAATATCTTGTAATGATTTAATACATTTTTTGAATCCACTTATCGAGTTCCATATTGTAAACATTTTCATAGCAGCAACGAGAAAACCAAACCAACATATTAACAAAAGTAATGCTTTCACATGTTTCTCTTTTGATTTTAAATCAAAATAGCCACTTCCTATCATAATATTCATTATAATGGTAGATATCAGAATAATTACAGGACCAAGTTTAGTTCTTTTTACTGCGAGCAAATTATTGTCGTTCCCCCACAAGCCAATCAATTTAAATAGTTTTGCAGTATTTAAAAAGAATATTAGAAGCTCATTATTCTTATCGTCATTTTGATGCTTTTTCGATAACCTGAAACATAGAAAATATTATGTATAGGTTTTAAAAATATTACACTTGAATATCAACGAATTACATGCTATAGTTTGCCTGGTTTATTAAAAATAAATATATTTTCAATTAAGCACTTTGTGTACTATCACTTTTCACCTCGTAACATGAAAATTGTTTAAAATGTTGGATTTAAATAGAAGAATTCGATTTTTCTTAGTTAGAAGTATGAAATTTCATGATAAAATATTTAAAGCTCTAAATAACTTCATGTGAATTTTTTAAGGGTATTTATTTGTAATTACTTTACTCACACTTAAGTTTTAAACTGGATCGAAGGTTTATTATTTAGGTGAATCTAATCGAAGTTAGATTGATTAAGTGATACTGGGGATTATATGAAGTGTAATGAGAAAAATTAATAAGAATTATATCTGTGAGTTATATTAAAATCCTATATTATATATGAAAATGAGAAATATAATTCATAAAAAATCTTTAACGGAAAGTAAAAGAAAATTCTGGTGAATATTCACATAAGGAAACGAAATCAGAATCTACTCGATATGTTTTGAATCCAATCTTCTGAATTCTTCTGTCAATAACTGTGTACCCGCGTATCCTTTTGAATTTACAAAAATTCCAATTTTGAATTGTAAAAGTAATTTGTTCGCTACAAGGTCCTCATTCTTTAATGCGATTTAAAATAGATTTATGCTTTCATATTTTTTTGTTCCCCAACTTAGATTTCGATAAACGTAGCAAAGGCAACAGTGCACTTGTGCAACATTCAGATACCCGGGTATCCGGAAACTTTCAGGCATGTCATCATAGGTACTATGAGTATTAAGATGAACATCTAATAAGGAAATTAATAACTAAATGTATGAAGACAGTTTTTTGAATAAATATAGAGATTTATGATTATAAATATTCGTTATTCAGAGATTGTGTGATTCAGGACTGTTTTCGCAGTACGAACTTAAATTTTAACATATGTAAACTTAACTTCATCTTGTATGATGAAAGCAAAGGGAGTTTTTTTTAAAGATATACAAATTTGAAATTAAATAAAACACGTTAAAATAATATAAATGGCTATGGTGTTGGCTTTATTTAAAATATATTTTTATGCTATTAGTGCTTAAACATGATTTCGGACATATTAGTGCCACATTGTCTCGAGAGAAACGTAATCGGGAAATTCAATTTTCGATCATCATCAATTTATTGCAGGAAACTTTCAATGAGCGCATTATTTCGCGCAATGGACTGGCCTCCACGATCGCATGATCTCACATCTCCTACGGGCTACTTTCTTTGGGGATATGTGAAGTCACTCGTCTTTGCAGATAAACCACAGACATTTTGAAGTCAACATTTGCCATGTTATTGCCGATATACGACCCCAGTTGCTCGATAATGTGGTTAACCTTTTTGCCTTAAACCAACGTCTGGGAGACGTGATCCTCTTTCTGTGCTTAAAATGATCAGACACATGATGCTTTGTTCTGGCCAAAAGTGCGAAGCTTGTACCAAACACATGATTGTTTTTGCACGATAATGTTTATTGTTATTTTTGTTTACAGCAATATAAAAATGTGGCTTTAGTAAATAGCAAACCAGTGGATTACGCAAAATTTAGCCTGTGATGAAACTGTTTGTGGTCACGACGATTGAGAAAATCTTTCATAGAAAGTGGCACTCACAATCGGCGCTCAATTAAAAATTGACCATCCCGATTACACTTCATTCGAACCAACAGTGGTGCTCATATGGTCGAATTCATGTTTAAACACTAATGACATTAAAATATCTTTTTAATAAAGCCAACACCATTACCGTTAACATTATTTTTAAGTATTTTATTTCATTTTAAATTTGTTTACCTCTAAAATAAACACCCTTTAATATTTTTTAATCCTAAATATTGTCTGTCCTAAATATTAAGACTTATTTGATGATATCCACGTTAATGGTAGTTAATGGTAACAAAAATAATTTTTTTGTGAATGCCAATTTAAAAATAAAACTATCTGTAACAGATGGATGGAGTTACATAACGAAATTATTAGTCACTAAGAGACATAAAACTACTGATTTCTTTAGTTTTAAACACCACACTAGTTTTTCCTGAAAATGTTTTGGCTTTTGTAAATGGGAAGAAGAAAAAAATGGAAGAGAGGCTCAAGGCGGATTTAATTGAATATGTTTCAACAATTATTCATTAGAGTCAGAAGAAAAAAAATTCAGTTATTTGATTTATGTTAGTTTTAGAGGATTTGACGATAAATAATCATACGTTCAATGTTCTCAACTCGTACAACTAGCCTCCAAACTTTTTAAAGCGATTATAAACTTTAATCTTTTATGAGTCAGTTAAACATTTCTTTCCCACACTTCAAAAAGAAAGTTTTTTTGTCATCCTATAAAAGGACAGAACTTTCATATAAAAGTCTCTTAATATTATTTAATGTGAAAGAGGAAAAATTGAACATGTAACTCTTGTTTAATATAAATTTTAAAAGAAGTAAATTATTTTTATATATTTTAGGGTTTTGGAGACTCAAAAGAATCAGCGGGACAAGGATTTATTAATATTTTTTTCGCAAACTGCAACACAATTTAAATTGTTGCGTGTGTGGAGTGATGATAAAAATTTAAGTGAAGTGAAAAGAGCTGTCTCAAGTCTCATAATGATTTTATTCTGCACCTCTCTTATGGGTGTTATGGTAGTTAGTGGTTATTTTGATCTAAGATCTAAAGGAAACTACATGAAGTCGTTCAGCTCACTAATTGCCTTCTGTGCCATTATTCTTGCCGATTTGAAAATGTTTATACTATGGAATTCGGTGCACGGATTTAAAAAGTGTTTTCGATCACTTCAAGATATCGCTTTCAAATTTAAAAATCAGGACTTTATATTGAAGGCACTTAAAACTTACAGCATATTATTTAAAGTGGGACTACTACTTCTCAATTTAACCATGTTCTGCTTGTTTATTGTCCCTGTGTTTGAACCTAACAAAACGCTACCCTTTGATATAAAAAATCCTGTTCACATAATTGATTTGATGCAAAGTCCTTTTTACGAGATATTGTTCACATTTCAAGTTTTTGTAGGAATTGTATTTACTAATGTTATTATATCTTGCGATACAGTAAGTTTAATAATTTAAAGAAATATGTGTAATAATATAAAATATTTTTAATTTTCACAGATGTTTTGTGGAGTAATGGCAATGGTCGTAGCCATTTTAGAAAGTATTAACAACGTTTTTGAAGAAGCTTTTATCATAAATGCTGAAGCGAATCTCAGCGAAGAGGAAAAACTAAAAATATTCCGTGAAGTTATTGAAGACTTTCTCAACGTATGCAGGTAGAAATACATATAAATTTGTTTATATAGGGTAACTAAAATACGAGTTTCTTCTATACAAACCAATCTCCAAAAAAGGGTTTGAACACCGTAGACCTTAGAAATTAAACTCTATTTTGAGGATGATATAGAACTAAATCTTGGTAATAAAAAATAATTTCGTTTCTTTACAAACTTTTCAGAATAATCGATTTCATTAAGAACATATTTGATCTGATCAGTCTCAGCGAATTTATAATTATAACTCTTATAGTTGGGATAGGTTTGTATGTTATTTCTATTCTTGAATTTGATAACATATTCTCGATTATGATGGGAGTAAACATACTTCTTCAAATTTTTCAATTGAGTATTTATTGTTATTTTGGAGAAGAAGTTGTTAATCAGGTAATATAAAATTTTAGTTTTATTTTTTTTTTCG
Source organism: Philonicus albiceps (assembly GCA_963969385.1). NCBI lineage: Eukaryota > Metazoa > Arthropoda > Insecta > Diptera > Asilidae > Philonicus > Philonicus albiceps. The sequence goes on from OZ017775.1 coordinate 10,198,078, forward strand.
TTACGATATGTATATTTTGCAGACGCAAAAATTACGGATAAGTCTTTACAACTGTGACTGGTACAATCAATCAAAAACTTTTAAAACGATGATCGTATTTAGTCTACAGAGACTCGAAAAAGAACCGTTTATTGCTGCTGGGAAGGTTATTCCACTATCTTTAGCTACTTTTGCTGATGTACGTTAAAATATAAATTACATCTTAAATAATATTTTTAAATAAAATTTTTTCTTTTAAGGTTATGAAAACAGGATTTGCAGCTTTCACATTCCTTCAAAATGTGAAAAATATATAATTTTAGTTTATTGATCGAATTTATCTTTATAAATTAATGAAATATTGAATTTGTGATTAAAGTATAAATAAACTTGATTTATGTATAAATAGTTTTAATTCTCCGTGCAATAAAAGCTGCAAATCTTGGTATCGAGGAAACAAAATTTATTATTTTCTACGAGATGTAAGAATATTTTCGTGTTATTATTGCAAATAAAAAATAGCAGCTTTGGAAGCAGAGTTCAAATGACTCAACATACTTGCTCTTTTCTGTAGTTTTACTTCATAACTTTATAAATAGAAAATAAAATAAAATGTTAATAGTAAAAGAATTACTCGTTTAAACTTTTTAAAAATATCCCAGCTTTATTGAGTTACTCTTAAAGTAAATCGACTTAGGCTACAAAAATTTGCACTACGCTGACATCAATTTCGCATGTGTAGCCCACGCCAACCAACATTTGGAGTCATCATTGAGAAGAAACGAGGAGAAATAAATAGCACGATTAGCTAAGATAACTTGAAAACTATCTGAATCGCAAGAACAGTGTTTTTTTTTTGGGTAGGTAGAATTTGAGAAGAGAGGTTTATCGATAGCGTAACAAGTCCACCAGTTTTTAAGATATGTACACGACGGCTGTGCGCCTCAAATTCCGAGGTAGGAGCACAGCAAGAACGCAAGGAACACGACGGCTATTATAAGAACAACAGCAACCCATGCGGGGAGTGTACCTGAAAAAGGTTATATCAATTTTAATTAAAGCCCTGCGAATAAAATTTATAAAATTTACTTCTATACTGTAAACTGTGGATGCAAACTTTGTTATCGACTGAAATTGAAACTACGGCTGCTTCAGTATCGCTAGAAATTGGTGGTCCTTCCTGGCTCGTTATGGGTAGAAACTGGAGCCCGGTTACGAACATTGAATGGGCATTTGGAATGTGAAGCACCCTCTGAAAGGAAACATTTTATTTATATTAAATTGATCACATTTTTATGAAATATGTTAATAAGGTTCCTTCGATTTGAAATAGCAATTAGAAAAAAACGTGCACATAAAATTTAGAAATCGTTCCAAATTGTTCTAGTATAATTTTTAAGCTTCAAACTCCACTACGTCTTTGAAAATGTTGTTGGCTTTTTCAAACGGAAAGGAGAAAAGAAAAAGGGAAAGGAGAAAAGAAAAAGGGGAAGGGTTTAAGGTTAACTCCATTAAAAACTGAATATGTGACACACATTTTTCTCTAGACTCGCAACTAAAAAAAGTTTTGAATTACTGATATACGACAATAATCATTCTTTTAATGCTCCCTATTCGTAAAACTAGCCTTCAACCTTTTTAAAGCTATTATAAGTTTTAATATTTTATGAGACGGTTAAACATTTCTTTCGCACCCTTTGGAAGAGGAAGAAAGCTTTTTCGTTTTGTATAAAATAAGCATCACTATCGTATAAAAGCCATTTTCTCTTAATATTTTTTAATGTGAAAGAAGAAATATTAAAAATGTAACTGTTTTAATAATCTTTTAAAGAACGTAAATTATTTTTATATATTTTAGGGTTTTCGAGGCTCAGAAGAACCAGCGGGACAAGGATTTATTAATATTTTTTTCGCAAAGTGCAAAACATCGAGTCCCATAATAATTTTATTTTGTTCCACTCTCATGAGTGTTATGATAGCCAGTGGTTATTTTGACCTAAGATCTAAGGGAAACTACATGAAGTCCTTCAGTTCACTTATTGCCTATGGTGCCATTATTGTTGGGGCCATGAAAATGGTCATAATATGGCATTCAGTCCATGGTTTTAACAAATGTTTTAAGTCTCTTCAAGATATCGCTTTTAAATTTGAATATCAGGTCTTTATATTGAGGGCATTAAGAATTTATCATGTATTCTTTACAGTGGGTTTGATACTCCTTAATTTAATAATGTTCTGCTTGTATATTATTCCCGCTTTTGTACGTAACAAAACACTACCCTTTGATATAAAAAATCCTGTTCATATAATTGATTTGATGCAAAGTCCTTCATACCAAATATTGTACGCATATCAAATTTGTGTAGCAATAGTACTTGAAAATGCTATCATATCTTGTGATACAGTAAGTTTTATAATTTAAAAAAATATGTGTAATTATGTGAAATGCATTTTATTTACACAGATGTTTTGTGGGGTAATGATGATGGTGGTAGCTATTCTAGAAAGCATTAATCACATGTTTGAACAAACCTTCATTAAAAAAAACCACAGCTAATATAACTGAGGAAGAAAAGCTAAAAATATTTCGTGAAGTTATTGTAGACTTTATCAACATATGCAGGTATAAATATGTTTATATGATTTTATTTTAAACCACCTTCCCAAAAAGGATTTTAAAATCTTTGTTTCTTGAAATGTGGTTAAACTTTGTTCATTACAACCTTTCAGAATAATTGACTTCATTCAAACCATATTTAACCTTATCAGTCTTAGTCAATTTGTTATTATCACTGGCGTAATTGGGATAGGTTTGTATGTTATTTCTATTCTTGAATTTGATAACATATTCTCGATTATGATGGGAGTGAACATACTTCTTCAAATTTTTCAATTGGGTATTTATTGTTATTTTGGACAAGAAGTTGTTAATCAGGTAATATAAAATTTTAATTTTGTTTTTTCGTTACGATATGCTTATTTTGAAGACTCAAAAATTACGGATAAGTCTTTACAACTGTGACTGGTACAAACAATCAAAATCTTTTAAAACGATGATCGTATTTAGTCTTCAGAGGCTCGAAAACGAACCGTTTATTGCTGCTGGGAAGATTATTCCATTATCTTTAGCTACTTTTGCTAATGTATGTTTAATAATAAGTTAAATTTTTAAAAATATTCTTTTAAAAAATGATACGAAACTATTAAAATACATTTTTTTTAAGGTAATGAAGACAGCCTTCGCAGCTTATACATTTCTCCACAACGTTAAAAATATGTAATTTAAATTTATTTACTGTTTATCTTTATAAATTAATTACTCATTGAATTCTGATTTTCATTTTAATAAATTTATAAATATTTAATTCTGAATAGTGTTCTAAAAATTTTAGCTCCAATCATTATCAAGTGAAATAACAAAATTGCAGCACAACAAAATCAAAGCATTCTTTCTACTTTGATAATGTATTTATTTTTTTTGTTTTTTGTTTACCAAAAATTTATCTTCGAAAAATTCGTTAAATTTCTGATTGTATATTTTCATTGTATGAACTAACTGGCTATTTAAACTATACCCTCAAGAAAGGAAAAAAATAATTAGCATGTATTGTTAAACTGTTCCAAGCTGTTAATTAAAAATTTTAACAAAGTTTCTTAATGAACAATAGCGTGATATATGAAACGTTACGAAGCGGTTAGACATAAAAAATTGAAATGGAGCTCCGGAAGATTAGATTTTAGATTTTGAATATTTCTTTTCTATTGGAAGTTATTTTTCAGAAATCGAAAACTTTCACTCATTTTAATTTTTAAGAATTTAAGTACTTGTTTTAGTTTTTTTTCTTCTAATTATTGTTAATATTACTTTATAGTATCGAAGTAAATGATATTTATTAAATATTGGGACTTACTTGGAGACTAAATGCAATGTAGATTGAGACGCTCCCAGTGAACATGGTACCGATGGCAACAAAACGTCCATCATCGCGGACGGCAAGAGAAGCGAGACTTTCATTGATGGTGACCGCATTCTTGAGCTGATAATCAGAGTCCCATTGATGCAAGTAGCCCCTTTGTTTTCCCACCTTTCCAAGAGGGTTGGCGATTGTGAACAGGCGGTATTTATCCTTGTTTCCTTCTATGGTTCCATATCGGCACCGCTTATAAAGATATTTCGCACCTTCGGGGCCCTGCCATCCGAGTTTGTGATGCTCTCTGGCTGTATTAACGTGCCAAACAATTCCGTGGCCGTCCTTTGCTATAGAGACCAAATGTTTATTATCAGGGCTAAAGTCCAAATCGTCTATTTCTTTAGTATGGGCACTGGAATAGAGAATTGTTTAATGGTTTCGCAGAGGGGAAGGATTTTAAAGTGGATTACTCTATGTCGTTGTGTTGTACCATTCTGGGGAAGGACCAAATTCTTACGTGGCCGTCGGTTCCTCCAGTTGCCATTAGTTTCCCGCTGGGGCTGATCCGGACAACGCGCTGGATCGGTTCCATTGTCAAGAAATCAGTTTGCACTGAATCTCCTGCCTTAATATCGAATCTAATCCTCTTCATATTCGAGTTCTCGTCGTTGGGGAGAGAAGGCTTCCTGCAGTTTTCAGGAATCTCCTCAATCCCAGAGCTGTATGTTCTGCGACGGAGACCGTTTTCTACTGGTTTTTCAGGCTTTTTCGATCCCACGCTGTCCTCCCGTTCGTAGACCACCTTCGGGTTTACGTGATACAGCTGACAGTGAGACTCCTGGCCAGCAACTAAATACGATCTCCGGCCGTCGTTTTTGACCGCAAAATTCATGACAACGCTGGGCCCAGTTTCGTGGCGAATCACTTCTTCGGCTACGAAGTGGTTGCCGTTGTGATATAACTCGTAGATCTCCTAAAATAGTTTATTAATCAAATTGATTAATAAATTTAATTGGGGCAACTCACAAATCCGTTGGCGACGCCCGTTTTGCTGGATCCTCCGCCACCGGCGACCAAAACATGACGGCTTGTCAGCATTTCAACTGCATACAGCGGAAAGTTCACGCGAGCCAGCAACCCTTCTCCGGGCCTCCTCCTTGATGGCATCTTGGATCACCTGTTTCGGTCGATTTTATGCTGGTGTTCGCCGATTTAATTAATATTTTAGCAGATCGTCATGAAACTTCCACGTATCCAGCATTGCTGTAAGCCTTTTGTGTCGAAAGTGACAGCTGACAGATGACAGTTCGAAAGCCAACCGAGGCGAACTAGGCGACATCTGGGTGTGTGTAGGATTCTTCAAATTTAAAGCTTCCGACATTTTCTTATCGCCGTGAAGCCGATGAACGAATTTCATTTTGTAGAAGATGTTGAGAAAAATAGCTCAGATTTAACATCCACTTTTCATTTTTATTTAACCGTGTTGCAAGTGCGCGGATGTCCTCCAGTTTTTGGAGGAGAGTTTCTCTGTCAAGATTTTGTAATTTAACTAAAACTATTATAAATAAATGTTGGTAATTAACGCAGTGAGGCAAGGAATTGCATCAACAAAGAATCCGCCTAAAGTTAAATAACCAGAGGAAGTTTGCTGAATTTATGAAATGGCGTTGTTGCTTTGGAGGTAAGTAAAACTGCTGATTTAAACATTTTCGGGAAGAAATTAATCTTTTAAATTATTACAATAGAAAGATGAGATAATTTATCACCCTCGAATAAGAAAAGCATACATTTTTAGTTTCTCTCTGACGGCAGACTTTACTTTAGGGTAATATTCAGTTTTTCGAAACAATCTCAGAAATTGTTAATTTATCAAAAAATGCGAATATTACGAAAATTTTAGCTTAGATTGTAGCAATTTGCAAAGCAAAACTACATGAATTTGTTTGTTACTTATAAACCATAAAAAAGGGACTTTTACGTCCAGTGATTTTCTTTTAATTGAATAAACCCTCAGGAGAAGCACTTTAGAAAATCTCTGCTTTGAATTATTGTAAATAAAGCAATTCTTTTCTTAATCGACGTATGCAACGTGTACAGTGTAGGGAATTACTATGCTAATAAAGAATCGTTACTATTCGAAATAGGGTGAGACACCAAATACCGAGTACCTCTAAGAAAACATCTAACATTAAAAATTTATAATACGATAATAAAAAATGGAATCAATTCAGAATTTACGGAGTTAATATTCTTTAGGGCATGTGTATCAAACTGGAAAAAATAATAATAATACGTTTTTGACACACTTCTCAGCATGTTGCTGGTGGAGATATTCACCTAATTCTATACCTCTCCGGCGTTAGAATTTAGGCTCTATAAATCTATTTAAAAAAAGTTAATATTAGGAAATAGGTTACTTAACTCATTAATTTTTATAAAAAACATCTGCAGGAATCCGCCGAAATGTTTTTTTGCTATAAAGGGATCTTTTTTGTATTGCGGCATTTAGATTTTGGGTCACTTATTTTAGGGATTAAATTTAAACCAATACAAACATTTATTTTTACAAACTTTTCATTTTAAACAACATCCGTTAAGCTGATTTTTTCATAATAACTGGTAATTGTTATTCGGTGTGCAACCGGTCTTTTTAGCTTGGAAATGTATTTCACACACGGTGTCCAGTAGGTCTCCAATGGGTTACTATTACTCTGTGATTTCGTTAATGAAAATTTTATTATAAAGAGACAAACTCTCGGAAGGTGGATACGGTCTTAACGTTAAGAAAATCTAGAAAAGCCTGGCTAAAATTACCTTATAGTTTCTCTTAAATATCCTGAAAATTATAAAAGAGTGGGTTACAGATATTCAGCAAGACCTCACATACACTTATTGTTCTTTCGTCTAAGAAAAACCACATGTTTTATTACACTTAAATAGAGGATGGGATTTTCCCTGAAAAGGTTTTATTACCCTTTATTTAGCATTGTCCATTTTTGAGAAATCATTAAAAAATAATTGTTTGATCCAGGAGCTTATAATATTTCTCAAATGATAGCCGAAATCATAATTTGTTATATAAAAATACAAATAAATTTGAAATATTTCGATATAATCCTTCAGTTTTACTTTTTTCATAAACTGATTTTTTTATATAATAATTGTGTAAAATGTAGAGATAAGTTGTATTCGATATTCATCGATTAGGACTTAGTTTTTCATTTAAGCTACGTTACAAACTTCTATGATGGAATTTTTATTTTTTAATGATTTTTCAAAAAATTCCCAAAATCTGTTTTCTGTATTTACCCATATTTCTCAAAAACATGATGTGATGGAGCATTTTCATTTATGAATTCGATATCTACGGGAAATGTTTTACCAATTCTTTGGAGAAACTCTTAAACAATTAAATTTGTTAATCTTCTTCCTTTGATTTTAAATTTGTTTTTTAGTTTTTTAATTTCCCTATGTTGTTTTTTTTTTGTTTTTGCTGTTCAAATTTATTTGGAAATTCATTTTAGTTTTATCATTTTTTACGTTAAGGTCCGAACGCAATTTTTCAAGTACTAGACTATTTTGAAAAGGTAGAGTAAAGAAAGTGACCTTTTATGCAAATATAAAAACGCAATTCTTACCTTGGTTAAAAAAATATGATTTTTTAAAAACGTCAAAGTTAGTTTTTCAGCTTCCTGAGAACTAGTTGGGGTAGGTGTACACCCTTTGTATTTTTATCTTTGGTTACACATTTATAATAATCCAATGCACAAGTGAATTTTTTTATATATTGTATATAGTAAGTTTGCTCCACCATATTTCTTTGCACCACCCTGCTTTATATGATTTTGTCTCAGTATTTTCAGTATTTGCTCGGTACTGCTTAAAGAAAAGGGCCCGGTAAGGGTCCAGTAACGATTACTCAGAAATCTCTGAATAGTAAGGCGAACTACGTTGAACTCATACTAATTAATTTTATCTTGGAAAAGAGTATAGATAACTAATTAATGTCTCAAATAAATCGATGGTGTTTCTCCAAATACTGTCGGCGAATAATAATAATTTAATGAAATAAAAAAAAAATCTCTCTCTTAACAAATCTTATTAAAAGTGGCATTTTTCTCCAATTTTCGATTTCACTGCATCCTTTGATTTCATCCAAAATAACCTGGGGTTAGGTACATATCACAAAACGTGAAAGGATTACTATACCTGAAAATAATTCTTTTTAAATTTCCCAGCTAACTTGTGCTCTTAAAAATCATAAAATAATAAAACACCTATACTGGTGCTTGTTGTTGGGTGTTTTACCCTATCAACGAAGGAAGCCTGAGAAAATTAAAAATCCTCCAAAAAGAAAGAAATTTTGTTCAGTTTGTAAAAATCACAAATTTTCGATGAGCAAATACCTCGTCTTGTTACAATTTCGATTAGAAATTTCTTTAGAAGCATGCATTTTTTATTTTTAATTATCTGCTAATGCGTGCTAGTCATCGTTGATAAGTCGGACTTTGATTTCAAATCTCACTTTTTCGCGGAAAACCACATTTTCTCTTTTAGTTTGTTCCTTACACGACGAAATTAAATTATGATGTTTGATTTTGTTATATAAAAATAGAGTCGCATACAAAAATTTGGGTAATTGGAATATTTTTAGAAGAAATGGATTTGTTTTAATCTAATTTCGATTTCGATACACCTTTCGATTTCGACACATCTTGCTAAACTTACAAAACAATGATGCAGACCAAATAACTGATTTTAGATATTTTAGTGTATTTTTTGTTAGTCAGCGTAGCCTGTTATAATTTTAAGTTAATGTTCTAAATATCAGACCATATGCAATACCTTTAAATACTGCTGTTAGATAAAAACGAATGAGAAGGCCGTTGAAAAGTGAATCACGTTTTATATTTACATAAATTGATAAAGGCTAAATAAACTTAGTTTTTAAAAGTGGCTGTTCCGTGACCTATAAAAAGTTATATCGATTTAACAGAACCGTTGGCTCTCTGATTATGTGGGATGTGTGTAAACAAAAATCACCTTGCAATATTGCAATTCGCATTTTATTGAATCAATTTGACTGCTTATAATACTTCCATAGAAATTATTCTTGTTTAATACAATTATCAAATTCTTCCCTTAGTTTTGCAAAATATATTTTAGAGTCAGTGATGTACTGTGCGTTGCATGAAGCCATATTAGCCGCAGCCTCAACTGTTCCCTGCATAACGTCTACGAGCGTCTGAGGTAATCCCAAAATTTTATCTACAGGTATTTTTATTGTGCAGGTGAGTCCGAAAACTTTTTCTCTCCTGCACTGCTCGTAGCTGTTGAGCAACTGCTCCACTTTCGGAGTGATACCATGCTCCAGATCCAGGGCAGCGTCAATTGTCTGGACCACACTTGTGATCCCTTCCCTTCCGCAACTATGAACCTTTTCCATTAGATTAGGCATTGTGTCTTGAAGATTGTTTCTAGCCTCTTTGGAGCACTCGAGGTACTTCTTGGAGCCCTGGATGTATTTCTTTTGTAAGTGTCCTAAAAATTCATCTGATAGATTTTTGATGGTTTTAATTCCTTGAGATATTTTTAGTTGCGTTTCATTCTTGACGTTTGCGAGGACTGTATGTAAACCGTTTTGGAACTTTCTTAAAGTATTTGAAATATGTCTGGCGAGTCTTCTTGAACCATTGACTCCGTGATCCACAATCGACATAAAAATACTTATTTTTTTGGCAATTGATGCTTGAGCAGCTGAAATGGTCTCGGCGCAGAGGTTACGTATATTTTTTGTTGTATTTTTAAGGATATCTGCTACTCCTGTGGCTATATTTTTAATTTTTTCAGTTGCTGATTTATACGTTGATTGGATGTGCTTGATATCATCGTTGATTGCTGCACATATTTCGGTTTTTGCCTTAAAAACCAAATCCATAGTTTGGTTAGTAGCACTTCTAATTGAATTACCTCCTTTTTTGATCGCTTCATCAACAGTCATCATGATTTGAATAAATCTATTTAAAGTTATTTCCAAGATTCCGGAACTTGTTGTTTCGACTTTGAATGTGAAGTCTTGGACGATATCCGTAAGTTTGTGTAAAGTGTCTCCTGTTGCCTTGTTCATATTGTTTAAAGTATCAACAACAAGTTGTTTTGCTTTGGTTATGCTTTTCATTCGATCTTTCATAAAATCACCAATTAACTCAATTGTGCTTCCAACTATGTTTTCTACACCTGAAACACTATTGGAAAGTGCATCCATCGAACTGTTGAAGAACATTCCAAGTCCTGTTTTGGACTTATTGACGATATCGTTAATCGTTTTATGTGCGGATGTTTTAACGTTTTGTACGAAATCACGAAGATCTTTATTAATTTCTTCAAATTGTTTTCGGCAATTATCAAATTTCAATTTTATATCTTCTGCTACATCACCACTAACCTCGAAAAGTTTTTCAAATTGTTGTCGCATATCTTCAATGTTTTTGTTTGCCTTAGACCAGACATTTGTTAAGGCTGCTGTTATATCTTTAATTTTATTCTCAATCAATTCAGTCTCATTCAAACTGTTCAGGTCATCAGTTGCATTTTTCGCTACATCTGAAAAATGTTCACAAAGTTCGGTGAAATCATTTTCCAATTTCTTAATTTGTTCAGCAATGGCTTCTACAGCGACTGCTTTAGTTTCGTCCTTGTTGTTGTTAAATTCATTTTTAAGATCCTCAGCTAGATTGGTTATATTTTTGATAACATCTTCATACTTCTGTTTTGTAGTACCAAGTATAATTTGTCCTGATTGAATTAGTCGTAATATAAATTGTTTTCCATCCTCCATACATCCATGGACAAGATTTTTTTCCATGTTAATAAGACGATCTAAGAACTGTTCTCGTGCAATTGAAATACTTTCATAGAAGCGAGAAAGCGCCAAACCAATCCCCGAACTTGCGTTTTGTAATATCGACAAAGCTGCATCTATTCCACCCAGAACATTTAGCGCCAATTTATGCGAACATTCTAAGATATTATTAGCCATTGCATTAACATTATATATCGCTGCATTCGTAAGGATATTTGTGACATCAAAAACGTTGTGAACAACACCACCAGCCAAAGATAGTGCTCTGCTAGCCAGATTTAATGGCGTAGCTAGAAATCCAGATAATAGATCTCCCGTAGCCTCCACCTCCGTTTTCTAAAACAGTAATAAATCATATTTAAAATGACACTTCAGATTAAAAATTTCCAAGCCAGGAAACATACTTGCAAAGATACTCCAATCAGGAGAAATATGAAAATCTTCCGAAACATTTTTTAAATTGATACTTAGAAATTTTAGACCTCTTCGAATACCTTTCTAGAATGGTGAAAGATGAATACCTGAAATTATTCTTTCTAAACGGTCGACTTATATACGTTTACTCGCGATAATTTCTAATTTTTCGAATATTTGTGGAGGTGATGTACATTTTGTTTAGTAATTACATTTACCTTTTGGTATTTCACCAGCAAACGTGACGCTTTCAAGATTTACAGCGACGCAAAATAAGAGCTATTAAAGAGCTTTTTGTATTTGCATATTTTGAGATTAGAGTAATTCTTTGTCAGTGTTTATTTCTTTTTAATTTTTGTAGTTTGGAAATAGATCAATACTATTGCTTATTTGTAGGAAGAAGTTTTTTAATTTGGAATGTGGTTGTTGGAAACGATTGACATTTTTATTTTAATTGTAAAAATAATTAAAAGCGTAGTAAAATTATGGGATCGAGATAACTCAGTTTCAAGGAGGTTAGTCCAGAAGTAAGCATCATTTGTGAGAATGGTGCTAGTTTGGCCCGTTTTATTTCGAAATTGTGTGATGTTTAAAGTTAAAATTCACATAGTTCACCATAACATTCTCATCTTCAATTATTTGTTGATCAAAATCTTAAAGCACCATTTTACATCCTTTTTTTAAAGTTACAATAATCCTTAATTTTTTAAAAACACCATAAGTCCTTCAAGCACTGTTCATAAGGAAATTATAATTAATTTATACTGTTCCTCTTCCGCTAAGACAGTTTCCTTCTATTTACCTTCTTAAACATTTATTTTAGAGGCTAACAAAAATTGCTACTATCACAAACCTTTAGTTATCGCCATCTAGGCCGTTTATTCTTTTCTTTTATTTTTTGTTTTTAATTTAATAATATAATTGTCCACACCTTTTAATTATTTGTGTACCTTATAATTATGTCAGCACTAATCGCCTTAATTGCTGGCATCAAGTGGGGATTTTTGTGTTTTGTTTGTTCTTGAATTAATAAGAGGAAATTGTTTTCTTCTAAGTAATTATTTTTGCCTCCGCAGCTCCTTTATAAATATTGAAAAGGTTTTTCTCAGAACATTTGGGCTTTGTGTGCGCAAAAGATGGAGTTTACATTAAAATTATAATAAGTATACCCAAAACATTTTATGGTAAGTAAACTTTTATGGTTTGTTAATTTTCTAAGTTATATATGAAGTTTTAGTTCTTTAAAGACAATTTGAAAGAAATATTTTTTAAATGATAAAGTGTAAAGCTAGTAGACTAGAGCGATTTTTATATAATTTGGTGTCACCTGTGGGGTTGTTTTACAAAAAGTATGTACATATTGAAAGTGCTCAGCTGCTTTCAATCTTAAACTTTGATATAAAAATAAAAATCTCTTTATAAAGTCTCATTTTGTAAAAACAAATTTATTAGGAAACAGTTGAGCAGTAACAAAAATCAGTAAAGATGGCAAGAATCACACTAAGTTTAACATTCTGTTCCAAAAATCTTCAATTGTATGCATGACATGCATGTAAGTTTCAGAAATTCCGTGATTTTGGTCAGGATATATCTGTAAAAAAATTAAAAACTATATTTTCCTGAAATCCTACAAAATATTTTTGTCCTACCATTTCTTCGAAGAGAATGTCTTCATGCTGAAGAGCTTTAGATAGAACCATCGATTGCTGAACATGCACATTATCATCAGCCGTGCCATGGACTAGAAGAAAATTGTGTTTTTTAAAGTTTTCCACATTTTTAGCTATATCCGAAGCGATGTAATTTATTAAATTGTCGTCTTTCGTAGGCAGTCCCATGTATCGTTCTGTGTAAATAGTGTCTGAAAAATAGTTTTTATTTAAAATTTTAGATTTTAATTTTGGGTTTTTACGACTAACCGTAGTATATCCAATTTGTCACAGGTGCTACAGATACTCCGGCCTTGAACAGACTTTTAGAATCTCTAGCAATAGTAAGTGCTGAGGTAAATCCTCCATAGCTCCATCCCCAAATTGCTGTCCGTTTTGGGTCAATAAATGAGTATTTTTTCGTTAGATACTCAACAATGGTGAACTCATCCTCGATTTCGACAGTTCCAAGATGATTGTTTAAGCTGTACAAGACGTCCTTGCCTCTGTTCCCACCACCTCTTGGGGTAACAAGTGCATAGATGACGTTTTTATTTGTCGCATAATATCCTGCTAGACCTACATCAAAAGATCTTTTTACACGAACATTATTTGGCCCACCATAAACATCGATAATTAATGGATATTTTTTGGTGGAATTTGGCGAATTTAGATTAATTTCTGGTGGAAAATGTAGTTTTACTACTGCCGAAAGTTTGTCTGGAGTAGGCACGTTTAGGATTCTAATTTGAGGTAGAACAACATTTTTAAGTCTCCTTCGAGCAAAATCGTTTTCAATCCAATTCATAATTTTTGTGTCGTTCTGAAGTGGATTAAATTTATTATTTTTAGAAAGATTATACTAATTGTTCTACCTCTGATTCATATAGTGCGGTATAGCCAGGAGTTGGTCCATTACACTGCAGAGCGTAGTAAGACAGACCTTTGCTAAATTTGGCATCAGCATCTTCGCATACAACTCCATCAGAGTCTTTAAGTTCACAACTTAAGCATTTATCGTTTTTGTAGATATGTATAACAGTTGAGTCTTCTGCTGTAGTTGCTTGGTAGAACCTTATATTTAATTTATATTTAATATAAATGTAGGTATCAGTAACTTTTGAAATAAAATTATATAAATCAGAAGTGTTTTTGAATATAAATCGGTCAATATCGAACACTTATTGAGCAGATAGAAACAAATAATTAGCGATGAATTGTAAATGCTCTCATATCTGAAGTTCATTGATATTTTGCGACTAATGAAAAAATACTTACAATGCCTTTGTTTTCTCGTTATATCCAAAAACCCTTAAAACTGTAAAATTTCCTCTTAACTTCCAGAGATTTCTTCCAGTATTTAAATCTAAGTTCCAAACTTGTAACCAGTTTCCTATCCAATTAATCATTAGACAATTATTTCCACCTGCTATAAACGTTTCAGTATTAGCCATTATCCATCCTTTAGGTTCTTTTAGTTGGGTGACCTAAAATAATTAGCACTAATATTAAGTAATAAAACATATACTTTAATACAAACCTCCTTACAAAAGCTGTTAATATTACAACTTTGAATAGAAGAAATATTCTGTCTTCGATTTTGCCAATTAACAAGCAATTTTTCATTGTCGATCCACTCGACTTTTCTCAAAATGTGATCATGTGTGACGACCGAAACTGGTGCTTGAAGCTCCGTCCAACCTTTCTCGATTGCATTCAAGTCGATCACCTTCAGTTGCACTTTTGGATTTTTCGCACCTGCCTTCGGGTACTTCAAGTCGTGCTCCGTGGGATACTGATCTTCGCCGTAGGTGAAGTACTTAAATGTTGGAACTTCGGTGTCATCAAAAGATGCCGCCGCCAACTTGCTCCCATCCGGTGAAACCCAGGAAGCCACTGTGCTACCCAAAACCTCCTCCTCGTAAACCCAATCGGCAAGACCATTGTAAATTATTCCATTCACACCGGATGTTGTAAGCTGGACCTCTTTTCCATCTGGCTGACGAACATAGATGTTGCTATTCAATATGTAGATCAGTCGATCGCTGCTGGGAGCCCAGAAGCAAAGTTGCAAAGTTGCGTTATTTGCTATATATTGGATGTCTCTGAAAAAATACGATTTTCACAAAATATTAATATTACCTAATATTAATTAGTATTAATATTAAAACTTACTTAGTTTTAATGTCATACGTGTAGTATTTAGCTACAGTCGAGTGCCGGAATATTTTCTTTTTTCCATACTCAACAAGAAGCTTTTTTGAGTCTGGAGATATTTTCAAATCAGTGTAACTTAATTGCTCTAGGTCCGATGCTGAGACAAGAGTTCTCCTAGTTTTTGTAGTAACATCAAAAATAGTTATTTCATGTCTTTTCATTTCGTAAATTTCAGTGTCTGAAGAAAAAAATAATAGCAGTTTTAGATTAGTGGATTAAATCTAACATCTATGTATATTTTGCGATATTTTATTTTATTTTTAAATTTCTTTTTGGATCATGTAGAAGACATGTATGATAACATCTTTAATTTAAAGCATAAATTCATACATTTAATGTGCGCGTTTTAATTGAATTTGCTTATTAATTCACCTCGCAGCTCTCAATTAAAAAATATGTGACTTAATAATGAAACTAAAGTAAGCCACCGTCGAGGTTTAGAACTCGACAAAGCTGTGAGTAGTGCGAATAATTTTCGAATATACTGCCTGAACTAATTTATTATTTTAAGATATCTGCTTTTTCTTTGTAAAATGCTAAGATTTACATGAATGTGTTTACAGTTTTTCCATTATTTCTTTGCAACGATTTTATTCAGCCTTTAATTCAGCTATACACCCGTCGTGAGCAGCAAATGGGTCAAATCACTTAACTTCTTTTTTTTTTTTTGGTTTGTTTAGCAGTGTGTGGTTGCGATAAAGCGGAAACAGGCGATTTCATGAAGTGACTTTAATAAGGGAATTCATGGTTTGTTGCATTTGCATCGTAGAAGGTGTTGAGAAAGATGTTTGCAGCGTACAAGGTGTTAAGGGTTGCAATACAAAAACCTTTGAAAATATAAAATTTTTACTTTAGAATTTTTTAGGTATGTTTTTTTATAAATCACCCTGTAATTTTCTTATTATACACCTTATAGATTCAGTTGTGGTCTTATTCCATAGTAAATTAATTGGATGTTTTGGTGATTGGTTGGCTGGCTTTTTATCTGCCTTCTTAAAAAAATAAATTAGAAAGTTACTTTAAATTGGAAAAGCTGTATATTTTCAGATATTCATAATTTGTTTAAAAAAAAAATTGCTATAAATATGGTTAATATTTTAAAATCTTCCGGTTTGATTGAGACAACCTGTAAAAGAAATTTTTTCTGAAAATCACGTATGTTATCAAAATGTTATAATTGTATAAGTTGGCGTCAAAAAATAAGAAATATGATGCTTGAAATGATCATTTAATAATGGTTATTTAAGAAGTAGTAATACTACTTATAAAAATGTCTTTGTTCATTTTATTCAAAAGCGGAAGCATAAATTGTACGAGCCGTATAGGAAAATAACATAACATTTACAATTTCTCGTTAATTAATGATTTAAAATGCACAGAGTAACGCGTGGTGTGTCATGCATTTGAAATTACTTAATAACATTTACGAAAACTTTTGTTGCGCAAAATTGTCTTGACGAATGAATTACGCATGGAAGCAAAAAATTTACGATATAGTAAAAGTGGTTAATGCTGGCCTTTAACTACTTTTGTTAATCGTTAGTTCTTTAAACATTGATGAATTAATAAACACAATCGTTCTTAATACGTTTGCTAAAAGTTTTCTTTAAATTTTAATCCTTTGCTCTAACTTTATCTATAGTTCTATTAAGTAAATAGTTTGGAAAAAAAAATATATAAAATAGGAGTTTCAATGATATGCGTATTATCACATCAGGAGGAAGAGCCTTCAAATAAAGTAAAATTATGAAGTTAATGAGCACTGATACGCGCAATCTTGGTAAAAACCCGCATATAGTACCTACAAAAACTATTAAAATTGTCTATTTAATCAAATTAAGTACATTTCAGCTGATAAAAGGTGAATGCAAGTAACTTGAATCACAATGGCAGTTCATTCGCACCTTACGGGCGACCTTTTACGCTTCAATAGTAACAAATTAAACCGAAGACTGGCGTGTTCACCACATTTGGAAAAATTCAATTTATCAGCCTTTATTTGGATCAACGCCTTACGTGGAGGCAATCATAATCACAGCGATCACCTGGCGGGAGATTTATGTTATTTGGTCAGCATTGGAATTATAGCAGTACAATACGCCTGTGCAGATCAGCCTTATACCGACTTAGCAGCCTTTCTTTTAACTTGTAAGACGAACAAATTTTCGGTGTCTTTTTAGAAGTCAACAAGAGTCTCTTACCCACCAACGCAATTGTGACTGTACGATCGGTTGCGAATTTAGATACTGTGAGGTCAACGCAAATAACCGATATCTAAAGATCTTTTAAGAACAACTGAGTAAACTTGAAAAGTCTGCTTCTAAGATCATTCTTGCAAGTGTTTCTTGTAATTTTTCTTACCCGATATCCATTTGCCTTTGAAAGGGGTTGCAATATTCTTAATTGTGAGGGTTGTCTCTAAATCTAAGATTTCCTTGGAGTCCTCGGCCGTGTCATAGTCATCGTCGTATTCCACTGCCTTTGCCTGCACTATCCCGAGCAAAGTAGCGCTCGCTAAAATTGCTACAAATGCAACCCTCTAAGAGAAAAGAAAAGATCACTTTAATTATGACATCACTTAAAATTTATTTCATTTCACACAATACCATTTTTTTATAAATAAACTTTGAAATCCTTTTAGTAGGTACTTCCTTGCACAGTTCCTAAAATGATATAATGCTTTAAAACAAATCCACCTTAAAAACACGCTTTCGCGACTTGGCACAGCGCTCACCGAGTTCGCGTTTAGACCGTTAAAAGATTCAACGCGAACTGCAAAGCTCTTAAGTATGCCTTGCAGATTTTACCTGAAATTAGAGAACAATAGGAAAATGAAATTGTGTTGGTATTGACACCTGCAGACCTATAGATCACATTCGGTACTTTGAAGTTTTCAAGTGGGTGGGTTCAATTGTGTTAGAGTCCCAATACAAAATCTGGTTAGGTCTCGTTATCTTCAACAACTTGATTTCTGATATCAGTTGAGTGCGGTGATAAGATCTCAAGAAATTAATGATTGATTGTATGATAACAGAAAACACTGGATCATCTTTGTAAAGATAGATCTGATTGATTATGATTAAGCATTACTAAATTTTTAAATTATTTCCGTAACATTGTCTTAGATCGACTTAAAAACAAATTAGCACTATCTTAAAGAGCAGACTTTTCTTGATTAGTTGTCGCAATAAGTTAAAGAGGTGGTTTTTTTCTATATTAAGCTTTATTTTTCTATGATATATCATATTACTTGCGGCGAAACGAAGCAAAACTAAGAAATTGCGAAATTCGTATGTTTATGAGTAAAACAAAAGTCTTCAAATCATTTTTGCAGATGAGAATAATCTTACTGAAAAATTACAGTTTTTTCCTTATACCCCATGCGATATTATTAACATTTTGAGAAACTTTTTATATTAAGATAAGCTCTACTGATTTCGTTCTGTACATTTATTAAATTTTTTAAAGTTATTCGACAAAGATACGAATGTTTTTTAAAAAAACAATAAAATGTCTCAATAACATGATAAAATTTTAAATGCAATATTTTCGAAATGGCTATTCAGGTGGCGGAAATTTGTATACAAAATTGGATATGGATATTTCAAAATGCTTTTTTTTGTAGTTAGACATTAAAAAAAAAGAGTCTAATTTTTTAATATATTTATATATTTTTGCTATTATATATATAATAAAATATATTTTACGCATACCATTAGATAATGAAAATGTTACTGCGTTATTTTACTAGGTTTCGTGCTGCGTCTACCAAAAATGGTTCACAAGTAAAAGCTCTTAATGCAATTGAAAGGGCACGAAAGTTTTGTAAAAACTGCAAACAATATCAAATTAATTAATTAATTAATTAATAATAATTAATTAATTAATTAATTAAAAATATTAGCGGTCAAGTAGTTTTTTTTAGCATTCAAATAAATATTGAGTACTGAGTGGTTAGATAATCACTTGCCGTTAATAAGGTAGGCTATAAATAAAATCTTAAAAACAAAATATAAAGAACTGCACAAAAACCTAAACGACACACTTGCAGAAATTGGGAGCCTGTGCTTTACATCGCAGTTTTACCTGTAGCTATAATTTTGTTCGTATAAGAGCTTTTTGATACATTTACTACAAGTTCTACAACCAAAAATTGGTTTGAATCTTCGTATATGAAATTATGTATTGCCACATTACTGAATTATTTTGTTAGTGAACATATTTAGCATACATAAATTTTTTTTTATTTATTAAGTTTATGCTTAACCACCAATGCTTTCAGAAAGTTTTTACTGCAAAGAAATTAATATCTATTGAGAATGGAAATCTACTTCATTATTTGTGTATGGTAATTAAATAGGTAATCATTATCAATAATTAAAAAGTAATGGAATTAAATACTTTAGAGGAATTAATTGCATTAATATATTTTTTACTCGACGGTTATAATGTCTTTGAAATTTAGTTTTCAATAGAAGGAATTCGTTATGAAGCCGAAGTGGAAAAAAGGTATCTATGAATTCTGACTATTAGATTAGGTCCATTTGTTTTTGATATACTTTAAGATTATCAAGGGCAATTCCATAGAATGTTTGATTTAGATTATCTATTCAGATTATTTCGTCGACATTTGGAATACCCAAAAGAGTTATTGGGTTACCCGCAAAATATTCTGTCTGAGCTCTACCTTAAGAATCCTTTGGAACAGTGGGTTGAAATATGTAATTTAAATAGATTTTTTGAGCAGGTGGAAAATATGGAAAATATGGAATAATAAAATGAATAAAATATCGTATATTCGTAGTGACATTTTTATTAAGAGGTATCTACTTTAAAGTTTGATTCATTCAATTTTCGGACAATAAATTATCGAGTGATATTATCCATAAATTAAACGCCAAAAATTATTGATGCACTTTTTATGCTTTTGTGTACTTTTTATTTTACGTTTTTCATTAAATTAATGATATACTTTGTTCACAAAACTTTTTTTGTAATTGTTTTTTGAATACACAAACAAAAAATTGTATCAAATTTTATATGAAAAACTTAATTGATAAATTGATTTAGTCATTTTAATAAATGTCTCATTTATGTAATACAAAATTTTGCGGAATTTGAAATAAACAGGGGCCATGCATTAATTTTTGTTTTAGTCATTTATCGTTAAATTGGTCTCACATAATAATTTTATGATTTTATCAGAATATTATTCAATTATCCAGAAAATTATTAATTTAGTGAAATTTGATCGCAAAATAACAAGTCAGATTTCAATTTTTTAATATTATTTTGGTATTTAAAATATAAATGGAGCTTTTAATGAATCAAGTATTTAATTTTCAATTTGTATTCAAGTTTTACTTGAAACATATATTTAAAAATTTAGAGCAAAAATTATTATATAAAAATGCTTAGTAGGCAAATTTTATGTTCAACGTTTCAATCGTTTTTTAAAACGTCGCGTATTAATAGCTTTTAAGTAGAAATAAAATTGAAATGCAAATAAAAAATCAGTTAAGGTATGTTTTGTCGTCTCGTAAAATTGATTGCGTTGTTTATGATACTGGAAATTTATAAAGATCATGTCCTAAATGCTGAGAGGGTGAGAAGATTGTACAATAGCAATAAGGCGAATTCGACGAAATTTAATTTTGTTGTTGTCATTATTGTGACTGTTCATAACAAATGGAAGGGTCATTGCACGGGATCTCTTATAACTCCAGATAAGGTCATCACTTCAGCTCATTGCTTTTTTGATAGACGAAGTGTTGAGGGTAACATGAAGCTGGTAGATAATGATTGTGTTAAAGTTGCTGCTGGTGAAAAGTATTGGGATAAAAAGTCGAAGAGAAGCAAATGGTCAGAGGTGATCAAAATTCTAGCCCATGAAGAGTTCAAATCTTTTAGTTCAGACTGTGATATTGCCTTCGTATTTCTAAGGGAATCTTTCCCAGTGGATGGAAAGCAATTAGGATTAGTTAAATATTGGGATAAACCACCCCCGGAATGGGCAAACTGTGAAGCTGCAGGATGGGGACTAGCATTTCAAGATTTATTACCTAAGGATTTGCGATCGGGGATCTTTGTTATTCTACCGGACACTTATTGTGCCTATCGATTTGGAATCAATTCTAAAAATTTTCTTTGCGGGGTAAGTCCCAACAGAAGTGCTGTATGCGGTGGAGATTCTGGGGGACCTTTAATTTGCGACGGAAAACTAAGTGGAATCATAGATTCAAGTGGCTTAAACTGCACAAAGCCAAGTTTATTTACGAATATTGCTAATTTTAAAACCTGGATTGATGTTACATCTCAAATATCATTCTCAAATTCTTTGACTTTTAGGTATTTTAAATTATCAGCCAATTTTTTAAATTTTATTTTTGTGTATCTTTTGTATATTTGGTAATTGCAATTTGTAACTGGAGAAATAAAGGGAATATTTGTTTCCTATAAAATATGTATATATTTTTTGTTATTGTAGAAATAATTCTTTATTAAAATGAATGTAATCTTAGCTTTTATTCCTGTTTCTCTTTGATCAGGTCTCTGGATTCGATTTCATCATCTTCTTCTTCTTCTTCGTCGTCATCTTCATCTTCCAGTTCATCATCTTGAGCTTCATCTTCATCGTCATCTTCATCTTCATCATCTTCATCAACGTCTTCGTCCTCATCTTCTCCACTTTCTGCCTCATCTACTTCCTCATCTTCTGCTTCTTCTTCATCTTCGTCTTCCTCTTGATTAGGTTTTAGTGTAGTGCTTCTAACGGCAGCAGCTGCAACAGCGGCAGCAATTTCAGCTTCAGTTGCATTTTCGCCCAATGCAGCAACCTCAAGAGATGGATTATCGATGGTCGCGTTGAAGACACCTGGAATATTTTCTTCAGCCATAATCTCATCATCCCCAATTTCTTCATCCTTCAAAATCTTGTTAATATCTTTCTTCGTATCCTTCTTGATCTTCTTCTTTGCTTTCTGCGCCTTCTTGATCTTCTTCTTAATCTCCTTCTGTGCCTTTTTAAGATCCTTTCTCTTCTGCTTCGTTGCCTTTTCAATTGCTTTAGAAATGTTCTTCGTAAGTTTTGCAAAAACCTTTATCTTCTCAGAAGCCTGCTTCAACATTCTCGAAATCATGTTTCCTTTATCGTGCGAAGATGTCTTCTTTTTGCTTGGTTTACTCTTTGTTTTTGATGGTTTCGTCTTTGTATTCGGTTTCTTCTTTGGTTTTTTTGGCTTCTTCACTGCTGGTTTTTTCAAATTTTCGGCCCTTTCAATACCTCTTGCAGTTTCCTCCAAAATTCCACTGATTGATTCTCTGGTCAAGTCGATCAATTCATTTTCAGCCTCTAGAATGGCTCTTGCTTTACCTGAATCTTTATCTTTAGCTGCATCTTTAGAAATCTTCGATAAATCCTTCAAAAATTTCGATAGAGACTTCTTTGTTGTTTCAATAAGCTTAAGCTTTTCTTTAGTAACTTTATCTTCGAATTTATCTTTCTGCTTTTCAACTTTCTTTGAAAATTTCGAGGCTGCCTTTAGTACTTTAGAAATTTTCTTTGTTGTATCCGCCACAAGTTTTCCAGTTTGTGAAGACATATCAACGAGCATCTTTAATTTATCATCGGCAAATTTCGAAGCTGTTTTCATATTGTCCCCAAGAACTTTGCTGAAGGGAAGAAAAGGTAAATGCGGCATCTTAAAAATGGGCTCTTTCTTCATCCTTGCAATTCTTCTTGCTTCATCGTCTAGCAGCATACCGTCTCTGATGTAGTCGAGAGCCTCTGCTGCTTCTTGAGTTCCCTCTAGGACGTCTGACATAAATCCTGATGCTGCTGTTAGATCGGTATCTGTTTGCCTTAGAAAATTATCGACCATTTCGCGTTGAGCACTAAGAACGGATTGCACCACTCCATTTGTCACATCTAAGATGTTGCTGAAGACGTTCGATAGTGTCGTGAAAAGTTGTCTCGGCTCCCTTATATCTGCTCCTGGCCGAGCTAATACGTCCTGACTGATTGCCAGGACAATCAGTAGTATCAACGGATACACTTTCATCCTAAATCTTATGCCAGACTATTATCTAATCGTAGTCTACTAAGAACTCAGATAGTTCTGATGCTACTCTTACATTTCTTGTCATCTTTTATACCTCTTCAAGTCTATTGGGATTCAAATATTAAATTCATTGATTGCGTCCAATCAATTGAGGACACCAATTGCCCAAACAACTCAAAATATTTAGGTGCTTTTACAAATACCTTGCCAAAGGGAAACTGCCCTGAGGTTCTCTCGGGGGCTCTTCTCTTTTGTTTGCGTTCTGTTGCATTTCTAGATCAATTGTGCATACGGCTGCAGTGAAAATGTTGAAACGGCTCGTATTTACCCCACAGTATCAAGCTGTGTGCACAGCTTAATTGATGTGAAGCACGTGTCACTAAAATTTGAATACCTGCCCTCTATTTGATGCTGTAACGATTTTGCTCTTCAGAATGCATTTCAGAGGTATTCTACAAATTATTTTGTAGTTTTCCATTGTTAGCCGGCAAATGAATTTGTGCAAGGTAACAAATTAAGCTTTTAACTTTAATCGTTAGGTTTCTGATTTTAGGCTGGTTTTAATTGATATATTATATTTTTAGAAAACTTCTATCAAGGTTCCCTATTGAAAAAATTGGATATTTATTATGGTTTTTAATTAATTTTGTAAAATATTGAATGAATCTATTTAAATTATTCAAAATTTTTCGTTATTTCTATATAAATCGAAAAATTCGTGAAGGTGGTTTTATTAGCTGAATTTTCTATATATATATATATATATATATTTTTCTATATATATATATATATATATATATATTTATATATATATATATATATATATATATATACACCTTTACTCTAGACGGCATGACAACATAACAATCAAGAATCAATTACTTTATTGTAATTAATTAATAATGAACCTTTAATTATCATATTCAATGCAATAAGGTAGTTGCAGCTGCAGTGGGACAGTGGTAATGAATTATCATTACTATTGGAAAACTTGTAATGGTAAAAATCTATTTAAATTATTCGTTAATAATTTCGAATTGATTGATCAATTATTTAGTAACTCTATGTCCTCTCAATAAAAACAAAGTTAAATCTTTTGAAATACTTTTATTGTACAGATATAGTTTTAATTATAATTAAATTATATGTACAAATTTTAGCAGGATAAAGAAGGTTCTTTATATTTTTAATAAATCAAAGAAACTTTTTATTGCCATCCAAAGAATTTCTTGATGGTCATCAAAACTTTGTCGACTTGAACACCCATTGCACGGAGCTTGGTTAGCATTTCTTGATATTCAGGGACATTGTGAACCAATTTGACCATGCTCTTGAAATCATCAGACTTCATCGATTCAATGGCCTTCTTCATGTATTCATCGGAATTAATTTTATCCTCAAAGAGTTTCCTGATTTTTTCAACTGGGATCACATCGACCATATCCTCAAGCATTCCAACGAATCCTGGGCGAGCTCCAGCAGAGAGTTCCTCAAGGGGAGTGGTGTTGGGAAGTTTCGGTAGTCCGAGGAATCCAGCAGCCTGGTTGTAATAGTAGGCAACATCCAGATAGAGTTGCTTGCAGTAGAAGTCGAGCAATTTGTTGAACACGGGAGCTTTGTGAATAGCCCTTAAAACCTTGTGGAAGTCCTCAGATGAAAGGTAAGCGACGACTTTTTGCACTTCAGCGTCACTGGTTACAGCGGTCATGTAGATGGAGGCGAGCTTATCGACGGGCAACAGGTTTACAAATTCCTTAAGAGCTGGGGCCAATCCACCACCGTTTGGTGCTTGGCACTGGGGTCCAGTGGGAGCTGTTTAAATAATTTTTAAATTAAAATTGTTATTTTGTTTTTTTATTTTATTTATATTAATTTTCGTAGGTATTTACTTTTAAAATTTAAATAACTATTATTAATGGTTTTAAAAGTTACTTACCAGCATATGCAACAGTAGCCAAAGCGGCCAAGGCAACCACGAAATATTTCATTTTAAGAAATTCTTTGTATCTCTAGCAAAAAAACCTGAGAACTGTACTTTCTTCAAATTCAGCTTTGAATTTTATACAAAACCTTATCATTAAATTCATTTCGATAAAAGATCAAATCGCGAATTTTTCGGTACTCGACCCGCGGATACACTCAAGTTCGTCTGGTCGAAAAAATGATAATTCACCAGGTGGACAAAAATTGCATAATCTAATGCAAAAATTTACAATTGGTAATGAAAAGTAAAGGAGGATTATATCTATAAACCTATTCAGTTTTTAATCTGAAAATACATTGATTTTCTCATTTTACAGTCATTCTTCAAAAACATAAATAAAATTGTTTTAAGCCTCTTGAGAAATTTTGATAAATTTAATTTTAAATTTCCATGACGAATAGTTTTTGGAGATAAAGTTTGAGTAATCGTAGATATATTGAAATTATTTGATCTACTTTCTTTCTGAAAATATTTATTAAGTAATTTTAATGAGGTATTGTTTCATAGGTGCTGCGACTACATTTAGATTTTAATTTTGAACACTTTAATCACGTATTTGTAGCTAGTTTTTAAATATATTAAAAGAGAAGATTATATTTTTTTTTCTGCATTTAGTAATTAATTTTTATTTCCGGTCAAAGTTTTAAATCAAAACTTAAAATCACTGAGAGATAAGATACCACATAATCATGCGACAAGCAGAAATTGAAGTTAAAACTTTAAATGATTTTTTTAAATCACGTTTTTCAAGTACCTAGTGAAAATCCGTATAAAGCAGATAGTTTTGTTCAGGTACTTATTGTTCCCAGTTAAGATCTCAATTGGGAAATTGTTCAGACAAAAACGAATTTTATCTATGATACAAAATTCGATAAAAAGGACCGACTCTGTTTAAAACCAAATTTTAATTTACTAATCTCTTAAGACAAATTTTCCCCTTTCATTAGGTATTATACACAAATATAAAGTTTTTAATATCTGTTCTATGTTAAAATTTTGGTAAACAATACTAGAAAAGACAATGACAATCAATATAATAGGAAATATTCCATTTAACCTAACAGAAGCCCTATAAATTTGGTGCATTTTCGTACTATACTTGTAGGTCAACACACTCTAAGGAATTTCTAAAATTTTGAATGAGTTATTTTAGAGCAAATTGCCACCTATGCTGCATAACACTGCATCAGGTGCACCAATTTCTCGAAATGTACATAGAATTTATTGAGCCCTTCTGGACCAGAGTTCAGATGTGTTTGAAGTTGTTTCGAAACTCGAAGGGAATTCAGTGCACAAATGTTTGCCCAGTTGGATAAGGAGGCGATACTCATTAACATTAAGAAGTATCTTAGGTGTCACGTTTAAATTTCGACTATAAAAGCCCAATCGGCCAGGAATCGGCGTCATTTAGTTTCAGTTCTCATTAGAAAAGTTTTAATTAGTTACAGTACGATCTAGAGAGTGGGAGAAAATTATCTTTTGGTAGAGAATGGGAAATGGGATGCTGCTAATTTGCATTGTGGCCCTTCTGTCTCAGCAAGGGCTATGTGCTATTAATTTCCTCCACTTTCTGGCGCCTGATGCCCACGTCCGGAACGGAAGATATTGTGGTTCTGGATACCAGGACACATTGTCCAACAGGGCCAACATTGAGGAGATCAGAAACGAGCTCCTGGACATAACTAGCCAGAGATTTGGCCAGGCGGAAATGTCCGAAGCGGTTGCGAGCCTAATCACAAAAGCGGTAGAGGCTGTCTCAGAACTTATGGCTGATGGTAATTCCAGTAAGCTCCTTAGTGTTGCCGGGAAGACGGGCAGGCTGTTCAGTGAGGCTACAGCATCCTTTTCCAGACTCCTGGAGACGGTAGACAATTTGCTTATCCCGGCGGATCGATTTGACGATGAGTTGATCCTGGCCAAGATGACTCTGGTTGAAACGACAAGGGAAACTCTGGGGGAGTTCCTTCAGCAGCTGGGCAAGATTTCTTCAATACCTTTCCCAGAGGATGCCGGCGAAGAGGAAGAGTTTCTGCACGCTGAGGAAATTTTAATTGACAGAACGAAAGAAGCGTACCAAATCGTCTACGGCAGCACTGAGAGCACGATCCGCGAAATTCTTCTAACGGATGCTGTGAGTCGACCGGTGAGAAAACTCATCGCAGCCAAAGTGCTCACGTCCGCAGCGTACAATCTTAATTCTTTCGCGAGTTTAAGGCGAAAAATTTACGAGGCTCTGACTAATGTTGCAGATAGAAAAGCCGCCGGGAATTGGCCGGCTGATTTGAACTCCTTCCAGGACGAGTTAAAGAATGAGTTGCTCGCCATCACCTGGAGTGAGGAAAACTCTGGGGACGGAGGCGCTGAGGAGGAGAGCCACAATGCACCTCTGACTTCAGTTGAGAAAAAGGAACTCCTTGAAATTCTCAAGGAACAAGATAAAGAATTTTTGTAATTTGCCAGAGCGCCATTCGCTAGGCGAAAGATGTTTAACAAAGATTTGTAGTTTCTAGAAAATAAATAGAGTTTTCGTCTCTGTAATTGTTGGGTGGTAGTTTTGACCTTTAACTGAATTTCAAGAGATGAAAACCCTCGTCGCCGACGACAGGGATTAACCTTGGTCTATTGAGCACATCGGGAGAGAGCAAGAATGCTTTCTGATGATATTCGGAATAATTTAAATTTGGGGAGCACTTACTCAATCTCCTTACTTAATTCCGACCCACTTTATTTTTCTGGAACTACAGGCGAGAACTTTTGAGTAATGGTTCCACAAACTGCGGAAGTTTTCAACTGTGATTGCAACAAGGGATTTAGTAATAAAGTTTATTACAAAAATTTTTGCCTTCTTCAGGTTTAGGGGAATGAATGAAAAAAAAGACTTCGTCAATTTTGTTTGAATTAGCATTGCAGAATTACAATATCTCAGAATTCAAGAAAGCCGAGACAGATTCGGTTAATTCTACTTTTATTTGATTCAGACGAAAAGTTCTATGGGATCTGGTGGTACATTAGCGGGCTAACCCATGATTAGGTAGTTCGATCATCTTGTACAAAGAAGGAGACCATCAAATTTGAAAATGTCTAAAAGTCGCATATGTTGAGATTCAAAGTTAAAAATGTGTAGTGGTATAAAAAATTTAAATTATCAGCATATCAAATCAAAACTATTTCAGAGAATACTTTTAAGAGGGATACCTTCTATTTGAGAATTCATATTTTGCAGTTGAGTGTTCAATTTAGCAGAAACTAATCCACGAGATTAATACGAGACAAAATTCCAAAATTGATTTTTTAATACTTTTGCGTTGTCGTTCATTTACTATTCAACGAAAACCAAAAATGTCTGCTATTCAGCTATGCATATCTATAGCTGAATATCCGTCATTTCTTGTTGTGGGATAAATCAAAAAAATTTGAATATTCTGCTTGATAAATGATTTTATTAAGAGATTGGCAATAAATTAAAGTTGTAATACTGTCCTAAATGCCCTATTAGAAAAGTATCCAAAAAATTATAAAGTTCAGATCATGACATATCGCTGTCACATCAGGAAATTCCCCAAGTCCGTTAATCCTGCTCGATGCGTGTTTTCCGCAACAGCGGCAATCCCCAAGTGGCCGCTAATTAATTGTGCATAAGACCGAGCTAATCCCCCTGCAGGATCGACTATATGTTGTCCAGTGCCCTTTCTTTCCTCCCACAAACGTGGCTCGAAGGACTAAATCATTTCAGGCTCTGGTGCGGATGTAACTTTTCTTCTTTTTGGCGATTTAATCCGTCTGGAGTGTAACTGACTTCTTGAATTAAGCTTTCTTGACTTACTGCCTACAAGCAAATTAGGGCAAATTGGGAGTATGCTTCAATGCTCTTTTAGATTCTTCTCGAGGCGAAAAATGTTCTCAAGGTTAGGAAAATAAATTGGGGTAAGCAGGATGTTGAGCCTTTTTGTTCATGTGAAGGTTTTTTGTATCTTAAGGGTGATATTATCTGCTACAGATGTATGTATTAAGTTTTATAGATATAACCATTAAATGAACAGTTGTCGTAAACACCTTGCCTTCGCATGATTTTCTGTTTCTTTTAAAATTGTTTTCGATTTAATTTTCGAAACCCGAAAAATTGTTTTTAAAACCCTTCACTTTTTCTAAACTTATTACGAATTAGCTATGGGTAACATGCAATTGCTGAATAAGTTGCTGAATTAAGTCTCACAGTCCACGTGTAAATGTTGTTTCTTTTTTAAATTAAACTTTTACACAAAATAGCTTTAATGATATTATTTAAAAGAGGGTCCACATTATTTATCTCTTATATTATCTATTTCATTTTCTATTCTAGTTATATATCATTAATAGTGAAATCATACAATGGATATATTTTTCCTTATTAAAATCTTTTTTTCAAGCATGGATTATCTCAAGATTTTGGGGGAGGAACAGTTTATTTCAACTGGATGGAGGAAAATAATCGAACATGTTTCTTTTATTCATTGTAACATTGTGATATTGAGAGTTTTTGTTTCTGGAACCAAAAATGAGTGCACTCATGGTATGGGTTCTTCTTCCAGTGGATATTGTAGACTTTTGTATGGTATTTTGTCAATTACTTTTTCCTTTATTTGACATCATTATAGCAGTATTACATTACGACGAAGTGAGCTTGTTTTTTTAGTTTTAACACTCGATTTACCAAGAGGGTCATTTAGACCTCTGCCAGTTTATCTGAAATTTATCATCTCCAAAGATTTTCATGTTTTCTTAAAACTTCTTAAAACTTTTAATTAAATAAAGATTAATTAGGGCATTTTCGTAAAATACGTAATGAATTTTCTTAGAGAGAATAAATTTGTATTAAAATTTAAATTTCGAAATAACACCTTGATAGTTCTAGTGTTAAATAAATTTAGTACTCCAGACTTGTAACAACTGCCAAAGAAAGTAATAAAAATTTCAAACCAATATTTTACAAATTTAATCCAAATCACTTTTAATAACAGCTTTTTGGATATTTTATGTATGCTGATTTAAAATATGAAACATACAGTCAAGCGATAATCTCGAGTACTCCATGTTCAACTTTTAATATACTCAGTTATAACAATTTAAACAAATTTAAAACGACTGAAGTATGTCTTTTATTAAAGTTTATTAGTTAAAAATATTTAGTGCCTTAATATTTTTTGTTTGTTTGAAAAACAATATAAAATTTAAACTGGCATTCAATTTATATTGTCGAATACGAATTTGCTTTTACCTCTTTCTGATAATTGCAATCAAGACCTAATTGTGCTCCCAGAGCGTTAATTTAATAATTCAGTTAAAAAAAAAATATATCACATTTTATAGGGCGATATGCATCTTACCAACTGCCAATTTAAGTCAACCTCTCGAATGTCGATTTTTAAAGTGAAAGTTCCAAGTGTTCTGTACTGTCAGGTGAAATTAATTCCCTACGTTACAGGTAATTCCTACGTTAATTTAAAAATTCATTGGGAAAAAAGGGATTTTCGGTAAATTGGAGGAAGAAAAACGCAATTTATATCGCTCTCAATAATGCTTCCTTTAATTACGTCCTGTAAAAACCGAAATTCGCGTGTTCTGTGCTCTTTCGCGTTATAGGTCATAACAGAAAAAAATATTAAAATAATAAAATAATAAAAATAAAACAACTACATCTACTGACTAGTTCCTTGTTCTTTGCAGCTAATCCGTGCGAATAGATTCTAACTTAGAGTATAGATTTGGTTTCCGGGGAGAGTCTATTAAAACTAATAGCGGAGGAGGCTCTCATCCTCGTCCATGGCGAATCGTCCTGGAGATCCTAGATATAGACGAAGTGTCCAAATCCTTTGGCAGGATTATTATTGACCAGCTCACTGTCTAGACTGTTCCCGTTGCAATCGCTGGTGTGCCGGATTTTACCCAGATGGACACTCTTGGGTCGCTCTATGTGTGGTCTACCGCAGGACTCGACATCCAGCAATTTCTTATCAATCCCTAGTGCCGAAAAGGAATGGCTAACTGTTCGAATTTCCCGGATGTTATACACGGGACTGTATGACTGCATTTGCATCGCTGACGAATTTTTATGGCAAAATTCGCACGATTTAAAGTTGTTCCGGCACATCTTGCACACGCCACATTCGTCCTTGTCCTTGTCCTTGACACTGGAGTTTCCCAACGATGTCGACGTTTTCTTCCCACCATCATCAATTTGGCTACTCGTTTCTGAGGAGGACTCGGAGGAATTTGTACTGTCCGTCGTTGAATGGACCGAGGATGTTGAGGTGTTCTTTTCAGAGATCGGCGGAAGGATCTGCCGCCGTCGAGGATAGTTCGGATTACGGCGAACCAAAAAGTGGCACGTTTCGCCACGTTTGATGCGCTCGCTTTGTGCCCGCAAAGGTAAGTCATCAGGATGGAGCTTCCTTTGATACTCCTGCCCCGGACAGACCTGGCATAAAAATATAAATGTTTTATTTAGCTTGTTTTAGTAAAATATTACAATTTTTATTACTGACCTCGTACAGAGAGAACTGTTCCACGGGTTCAGGTGAATTGTAGCAGGATAAAAGGAGGCATAAAAGCTCGTCGGAAGTAGTTTCTTCGGAGATAACTAGAGACTTGTACTGCGAGGAAGACAGAAGGGCTGACGTATGCACCCTAATTAGACCGCCGGGTCTTAGTTGGAGGCAAAATCTAAAAGTGGTGATTCATCGTTACAATCAGAATCAACAGACCTAATCAGGTGGATATTTTTTTCATTACTACCAGATTGTCTTACCTTGAGTCCCCTTTTGGGTGGCAAGCTTGCAGGATAGCCGGACGTGCTTCATCATCCAAAACTAGGACCGTTTTAACGCCCGCTCTCCTCACTGTCACTTCCATCGACAAGTAGAAGAGTCTTGGATCACGATGTCTCATCTTTAGCCTTCAGAAAAAATGGTAATTAGTTAAATTGATCAATCAAGGTGTGTAATATCAAAAAGAAACATTTTTGGATAGAGATGATTTCCATTTATTGTTATATATCTTTAAAAGACTAATTTGAATCATGATGACTTATTAAGTCTAATTTATTTTTCATGATAAAACTACTAAGTAAAACTGTATTTTTAGATAATTTCCTTGAAAGCAGAAATAATTAAGATTGATAGTTGAAATATTTTCGCAAAAGCGTATTTCATTTTGTAAATTAAATAACTGCTATTTTACCTTATTACAATTATTTTCGCCTACACATGCTAAATTTTATTCGTATACTGTTCTTACCTAGAATTTTATAACAAATGTTAAAAAACGTAAGGAAATTGTTTCGTTTGAATGGATTTATTATCCATTTTCGATTACAAAGTAAAACAATATTTTTTCCTAGGTTTGTAATTGAATTGTAGGTTCAGGTTTTCATGGAGAATTGCGTCATTTCGATCAGTACAGAGCAAATATTAAAGGTTTCTTTATTTAATACATTCCTAATTTCTTACTAATTTAAATGGAATAGGATTGAAAAAAAATCTCCGATTAATAGTAATTAGTTGGGAATCAATTCTAATGTAATGAGTATTTTACATCTATCCTCAATTGACTATTTATGTGGTAATGCTTGTCAAATTGAGAAATCATCTTTATTTTTGATTATATTCCGAGAATCGGTGCCACTTACCTCCTTAGCAGTTGTGCTATAACTTCTTTACTTGTCGTGTCCCATTGGATCCCGAGCGTTTTGTACTCGATGTCGATACGCAGGCAGCTGGTGTACACTTTAATCGTTGTCTGAAACGAGGGGGAGAAAACGTTTTCATTATTCATGGGAGTCGAGAAGACAAGACGACAAGACTTGTAATGATCGGGGGAAGTGTTTAATCAAAGGCAGGGGCTCACATTATCTCTGTCATCGTCCATTGTCGGCGTTCGTTGGGCGGTAAAAAAGGAAGAAGCTCCCGCATGTCATGAGGGCGATTCTTTTGGAGCTGAATATGGCGCCACAAAACAGTGCGGTACACAATTGCAGCCACAGCCCACACTTAATTTGATGACCATCAACGCGACCCAATGTAGAGAGGGTGGATGCATGCAGATGTTTTGTTGACTAAATTGCTTCAAATTGTGATTTTCCGCAACCATCCTGTCTTCCCAGGCGGCTCGGGGTCGGGATAATGGGCCCCAATGAGACCACTTGGCAGCGCTTCTCGCTCCCTACAAATAATTGCCGGGACTGCTTTAATTCAGTTAGTGTGGGCCCCGAGTTTCGTTTGGGAGGCGGAAATCGATAGTTTCATGACAGTTTTTCGCTAGCTAACCACTTCCTTCCGCTTTAGCTTGAGGAGTAGTAGAAGGATTCAATTCTTTTGGTGACAGTGAGAAAATTCCCATGATTTTCTGGAGGAGTCTTTCGTTCGGGCTGATGAGTTTGTTCCCCGGAAGAGGACTCAGAGCTGGTGATATGAGTACACAGTTGTCGTACTTGTTCGAATTAATTGAATTCAAATCAGTTCAACATAGTCGCTTCATATTGGGGTGTCAAAGGAAGGATGTTTCATGCTCTAGATAGTCTAAATGTTTGCTTTGCATAGACGTTTTGAGTCACTTTGAAACACAAGGGCATATGGAAGGAATTTGCCCTCACATTTCTTGGGGTTGTTTGGTTTGTAGACTCCAAGTAATAGTGGAATGCAACTGGTCTGACAACCAAATCAGAGATTATAACCTTTTCCAGAATAAGCCCTTTTGATTAAATAAGTCCAAGGTATTGGAGACATTTGGGACCTCGAACACAATTTGACTCAATATCGAGATTTTCGTATTTCATAACACAATTTTGATATTGAAATAAATGAATATTTTTATTTAGAAAATAATAATGTAATAATTTAGAAAATTGAACGGCGATTTGCCCTGGCATTTAATGTATTTTATAATCACTGTTTCTTTTCAGTACCTAAAATTTTTTAAAAATCGAGAAAAATAGTTATAATACCTTTACATAATATTTTCGTATATTTTTGAAAGCTAATAATGATTTCTTACATTTTGGCTGAAAATATAATATCTTAGTGCGACAATTTTAAAATTGTTTTCAGTTTTTGGTTTAGTTTAAAATTAAAACATTTTGGCGCGCTTGTCTAATTTTCCGACAGCATAAAAGGAATTAGAAAAAAATTAATATTTATTTTGAATATGTGCCATGTTAACAAGTTGAAGTATACCTTGCTTCTTGAAAGCATATTGTGTAGAAATTCTAATGAAAACAAAATTTGTTTACATTTTGAACTTGAAATATTCCGTGGCGCCAGGACAAAAATTATTTTTTTCCTTGCGTGGGAACTACAGAGCCATGAAAAAAATTTAGAAGTGCAGAACATGTGAAACATACATTTTTGAATTTGATAGCATTTTCTAATAATTCTAAATATTGTAAACAATTTGCGCTTCAATAAAACACCTTTACATTCTGAAAATATCAAACGTGAAATTGTAATTTCGTGGGGTTTGTATACAATAATTTTCGCCTGTTCCGCTTATAGAATTTTCCAAACAACCTGCTTACTATATTTAAATATATATATGCTTCTGACAAAAACATGTCTAAGCCAATTCCCCTCACTTTATTGCTTTTTCCTATTAAAGGTAAAGACACTTTAAAATGAAGAGGAAGGTGTCAAGCACAGGCAATACAGGGTGCCTTCTCAGCCGAAAAATTGTCCTTAAATGGCACAAATACGGCAATATCCTCCTATTGGGTGGATACCAAAGAAATACAACTCTCTCTTTTTTTTCTAGCCTCATGGCAGGTAATTCTCTTCGTTTTTGTTTATCAGCATTTAGCACAAGGGCAGGAAATTCTTGAAAGCAGTGAACAGTTCATCCAGAAGGAGTGACAACCTTAGGGAAAGGTGTGCTTAATCGATGGGGATTTGATGGGGATACAATGGGACTATTGTCTAGGACTCTTCAAGGACTATTTATGGAAGTTCTTAACAATTTTCGTAGATAAGAGGTTCGGTTAATAGAATGGTACAATTTGAGAAATAATTTACTTAAGCAAATATGCTGACGGGCGATAACAAGGATTCTTTAAAATCTTGTGTTCGTCGTGGATTTGAAACGATAAGATAAGCTCGTCTAAGTTAATTTAATTTATTTTTTTTTAGTGTGAATAAAACCTTAATGTTTACCATTTGATGCTATCAAGCTAGCCTTGCCTAGTTTTCGTGAGTAGGATAGGAATAAGTCACTTTTTAGGATTATATTGACTTATGAGAATATCGCTAAATTCTCTCGAGTTTAGGCGGAACAACTTCAAGCCCGCTTTCGCGTTCGATTTTGTTCAAGGCCTTGTAAACTCTCACGAGTTCTTAACTTTCTTCAACATTTTGGTACTGGCGCACTCTTTGAGGAATTTTCCTGAATTATAGAATTAAATCTGGTTTTAATTAACCGATCGATGTCGAGCTCTTTTAATTCGTCTTATCCCGATATTGACTTTAGTCTCAATAGAGTTGAAGAGTTGGGTTCATTAAGATTACTTTAATAACAATTACAATAAAAATTGATTTATTGTATCAATCTTAATGATACTGTTGAAATAAATAAATAATAAGTACGGGAAAAGCGACTATTGTGTAAAATCAGCAAATCAGTCGCAGTGTTACGCCTTTTTCCTGGTGATCTTTCCTTATTTTTTTGAGAAAAGCATACGACCAGGACCAGTAAATAGACCAATATTAGGTACTTAAAAATTCCATATAGCCTCTTTCTAGAGAAGATATCTAAAATTTGCAGTTCTTAGTTATAATATCACCAAATTTTCTGCCCCATTCTGGCAAAATGTCATTGCAACTGCATAAAAGAGCTTCTAAAAGGAATAAAATTATACGGTTTCCGTAAAGGGATAAATTCATTTTATATCCCAGAAAATGACTTCATTTGTGCTGGAATCCGGAATGCCTGTGTTAATTTTATCAGGACTCCACTCATGCTGGGAGTCGTTCAGCTCAAAAGAGCTGCTTATTGCATTCATTCGAGTGATGCTCTTTAGGGGCACCATTGTGGCGCGTCGAGTGAGCCCGAAAAGGGACCTCACAAAGATAAACAACAACTTCATTGAGTTCTAGAAATCTTCCAGATGGAATTTTTATAAAAGTCTAGATGCTTTAGCTGTATATTGTCTTTATAAAATTTTCGACTCGTATGTGGGTGAGAATAATGAGCCCTGCAATCCATCCTGACAGCATCAGGACACGTGATTCATGGTACCGAAGGATCAGAGCCCGGTTTACCTCAATTTGTAAACATTTGTTTACGGCTTTGTTCCGTAAACAGAGTTATTAAATGGGACACTTTACCATGCCCTAGCGTATGAACGGGCAGGGGAATTCACTTAAAATGTAAATTGAATTCCCTTTCAGGAGGATGAAAGGACGCTGTAGGGTGGGCGGTGGCGACAGCGCCCCGAATAATTAGACGCGCCTCTAAATGGAAGTCAAGTGGTGGCAGCAACAGCTCATCAATTAAGGTGCATCCCACCGGGTTGTGGCGACGCAACGTGTGCTATTTCTGTAACAAATTGATTTCAGTTGACAACTGAAGCGATGTGTTCGACTGACAATGGATCCATACTATGTCAATACTTTCCCATGCAAAGCAGGCACTTAGACCCTGAGTATGTGGCATTATCATTGGGATTTTGTTTTCATAATTCGAATTTCTAAAGATATTAAACTTCTAAGGCGAAATCTTCATTATCAAAATATTGAAAATGAAAACCATATTACGAACCGAAAAGTTTTCATTAATTTCGAAATCAAAATAGATTTTTACCTAAATATTACTAATTTTTCTTTGCAGGGTATCAGACAACACTATGAAATACAACACAACTGGAAATAATGAGCTATAGTACTAAATCAAAAAAAAAAAGCGGATTTCATTCTGCACTAGGTAATAATTTTAAGTTTTGCTTTTAATTTATACATATATTTTTCTTAGTAGGTTTTGTAACCCATGTAAATGAAGTGGTTTCTCTAATTTTATCTGATAGTAGCGAATATGACACCAATCGACACCTTTTTTAAGGTAGGTACATTTAAAAAACAAAAAAGGAAACTTATAGCTATAACTTTTGATTTTCTAAAACAATATCAAGATCGTTAACTCGACTATTACTTCCGATCGTTTAAAATGTTGAACGAAATTGAAATTTTTTGATTAGATTATCGCGATCGATTTTATTAGAAAAACAAATTGTTTACCTAAAATTTCAGAGTAGTGCTATTAAACATAAAAATTATATATATATACTCATATGTGTGCTCAAAAGTTTTAAGGATCGATTATGGCATACGCTGATAATATCTGAATTTGAATTAAATAAATTTCTTATGTGCTTAACCTTTTTAATGGTACCTATCTAAGGGTTCCGAGAAAGACTTAATTCATCAAAGTGGAAAATCTAGCTAATGAGCTTAGTCTCATTAACATAGTAGTGAACATTTCAAAGAGAATTTTGTTTCTTCAGAAACATGTTTAATGCATGCTCAACTGTAAGGCATATACATAAAAGGAATGGATTTATAGTGAAGGGAATTTCTGTTGTTGAGTTACAAATTAGTCCAACTACAGTAGGAGTCAGTAGCTACTAACAATAACTCGGATCGTTAGGTCTTATTGAAGTGTAAAAGTTAACTATGTATCACGTGCCGGAAATTTGCACCGAAAGTTCTTAATTTGACCAAAATTGGTATCGGTTGTAATAAGAAACCAGAGTCTCAGTAGTAATCAATTTCTCTGTCATTGTCCTATTTTTTTCCCCAAATATAGACTGGGTTCATTACGGGGCCAGAGTGTGTGCCCTTTTTATTCTTCTTGTTTTCAGCTGTCAAGGGCACAAACGGTTATTGCACCCACTACGCACATCTGGACGCCCCGCAAAGTTCTGGTTGTCGTCCCGACGCCACTACCAAACCAACTCAATTCCCTATGCCCGAATGTCGATAAAATTGCCCCGAAGATCAAAAAGGATTCGCAGAAAAATTCCCTATTGTGTTGACACTGGCGTCTGATTAGGGCTTTTGGGTGGGTCCATTCTCAAAATTCGATTAGCACTTTTTCCCTTGGAATTTGTTTATTCGGTGCCGGCTGAGTTGGGTCGACAGTAAGACAGAAATTTGAGGGGTGTGATTTTCTTTTTTGATGGCAAATGAAAATATCAATTTAACTTTGGCTTCCATTGAGCTATACCAACGGGAGGTAATTTGGTGGAATTTTCTCTAATAATGAGACTGGCATGACTTGATCTTCGATGAAAACAAAACTTCCTGTTTTTAGCACTAAATTGTCTCTGAAGACCTGGGGGTTAGTTTAGTCATAGGACAACTTGATTAGGTTTCTGGAAAATCAGAAGCATGTTTCTATTTAACCTCCGGTTATTGCTCTTCTCCGCTTTTCCGGGGGCTGCTATTTCCAAAATAATATGACTTTTAATGGATATTTCTAGCTTCCGTGAAATTTAATTTTTCCTCAAATGGAGTGTATGAGAAGAAATTTCATTTTCTTTTTTTAAGCAGTATCTAAAAAAAAAACTAACGCTTATAGTGCTTACTTATTTCTTTATTTTACTCCTAGATTTCCTTTT
This sequence comes from Philonicus albiceps, assembly GCA_963969385.1. Lineage (NCBI taxonomy): Eukaryota > Metazoa > Arthropoda > Insecta > Diptera > Asilidae > Philonicus > Philonicus albiceps. The sequence goes on from OZ017775.1 coordinate 10,236,787, forward strand.
CTCCATTATATATATTGAATTTTGTTTATATATTTCAATTTTATCAACAAACGTGAGTAAACAGTTGGAAATAGGATTTTTAATTTAGTCTTTTTTACGCCCAGTCAACTCCCAGGAAAACGTTCTGAATTGCTGAAATCTTGAATCCCTTGTCAAATTGTCCCAGAGAGGACTCTCATCATCTATGGAAGTCTTTTCTACCTGAAGGTCGGGGAAAAAAAAAAATTAAATCAAACGAAGACTTTCAACAGCTATTTGTTGGAAGCTTCCCTCGACTCCGTCAAATTGGAAAGGCAGAAAATTTTCAATTAAGTGATGGATAGCTTTTGGGCAATTCTTGGATGCTTCTCGATTCTTAAATATTTTTTAGCTTTTGGCGCTATGTAGCGTTTTCTCTTATATTTGTTTTTGTGGGCGAGACGGAGGTCATAGCCTGGTTTCTCCTCACATTTAAAGAAAGAACCAATAAAAATTTCATAAAATTATATAATACTAGCTGATATTCGGCTTCGTACGATATACGTAAAGTTCAGTACTGCTGTCTAGCTAGAATTAAGTAATTTTTGTAGATGCTAAAACAGGCAGAACTCTCGCAATTGTGATGTTGGATTTCTTGATGAAATTTTTTATTTCCATTATGAATTGTTGTAGATTTGAATTCCAACTCCGATAACTTCTCGATATTATTTTTCATTTAAATTCCTTTTAATATAAAGACATTTCGGTCTAATTTGATTTGTCATTTTGAATTTGGAAATTTGCTACCAGCAACTTCGAAAGCAGTATCTGGAAAAACCCCTTAGTATTGAATTTCATGACAATCCCTTGATCTTTAATTTGTTTTATTATTATTATTATTGAATTCTATAGCCCAAAAGACTCCTAGATATTTTCATTAAAATTGGATAAAATTAACGATTAATTTAGGTAGTCAAATTTGATCCCACCAAGGATCAAAGGAATTTGGACATTTTGATGACAGATTCGAAATCAGCAATCTCAATCCCCCTGGTGATGATTTTCACGGTAATCCTTTGAAGTGTGAAGTGAACATTTTCAACAGCAATTTTTATACGCTATTTCGAAACCTTAAACTTTATTAAAATAAAAAATAGCCTATATGTTAAATTGGATTATGTAATACCCTTCTGCAAAAATGAAGTCTATCGAAGCAAGGTTTTATGCGTGATTGAGCACTAAACAAATAAGCATCCAAACAAATGAATTTTCGATTTTATATAGATAGATATAGATATAGAAAAATATGTCGACGTTGTTTAGGAACAGAGACATAATGTCAAAATTCAAATATTTAAATATTTTTGTTAGAAGTGCTATTCTACATGAATAACAACATTCATAGATCCAGCAGACTCCACGCTTTTTTGTCTAATCTTAATTAATTTCATTTTAAATAAAATTGAGTTCATCTCTCCCAAACTTGCCCTATATTTCTGAATTCGCTTTGTTCTGTTTTAAAAGGAAACCACTTTTTTCGTTCAATTGGATTTAGTAAATATTTTTCAATTTCTTTCCTAAATATGATCACAAAAAGAAAACGATTAGATAATTTCAATTAAGTCAATATTTCAATTTAAAAAAGTATAGCAAAAATCCTTTTGAGGGCCGACGACTCGGGACATTCCATGATATATTTTCTTCATAAAGCAAACTTTTCTTTACTGTAACTGCTAATCCATCCCAGCAAATGTTATCTTATTTATCTTCTGTTATGTTCAATTTGACCAAGAATCAAGTTTTTATTACGCTTGAGCAATCAGTTAATTAAAACCAAGAGCACTAAGGCAAATTTCGAGGGAAACAGGCGCGTTATCGATTAATTATGAGGGTATATATCGATAATTGAGAGCACTAATGAAAGGATGTTACGACTACAAAATCTGCCGAATTCCGAGGCACATTATTTATCTCAATGCGCCTCCAATGGACCAGGATCTCAGTAAGCTCTAAACATTGGTCTTTATCAAGGGAAAAGAAAATATCCAGTCCATTTCGGGTGCAGTGGACCCGAAAACCCGGCAGTATTCGCACGCACCCTCGTTTGCCGCACAAGGGCACCGCGGCCGAATCTTTGGTCAATTGAGCACACTTTTGGGCTCTGGCCGGTGTGGTCCAGTGACGGAGGAGAACCAATAAAAAAGGGAAATGAAAACTAGTTGGCTCACTCATCCGAGACGTTGTTTATCTGGCCGCAAGAAAGTTCGATAAAGGAAGCGAACGGATGCTTATCATAACTTCAGAGCATCAGCGTCATGGTCCATTGGATATTGCTGCTGCTGCTGCTGCTGTTGCTGTTGCTGCTGCTGCTGCGCCGCCAATAATCGCTTGATCGCGCATTGCGTCGCTTCCAATTGGTACCGGATGCAACCGCGTGCTTCTCCGCGGGCCGATTGTGCTTTGATTGCTGTGACTCCTAAGAAATGTTGCGACATATAAAATGCAGCATCACAGCATCCCCTTTGTAACGGAATTCGTAAGTCGATTTTCCACATATCGTCGATTAGAGCGGATATCCTTTGTTTTTTCCTATCGATATCTTTTCAAAGGATGTGAAGGAAATTAACAAAAAAAAAAAAAAAGTGCAATCCGAGTTCAGAAGCCATCAATCAATCCGGGAGACGGGAGGGTTAAAAGCTTTTGCAGGTGAGCCCATTACGCCCCCGTCTACGAAAAAATAAGTTCCATCTCTGCACATCGACCTAAGGATCTCCTTCGGCACACATGCAGGAGCAAGGGAAATTACAGGAAATTGAACAAAATACGAAAAGTGGATTTTGTTACATTTGATTACAGAAAAAGTTAGGAAAACGTAACTCCGCACTCTTTTAGGTTTCTCGCAGCTCCTTTTGGTACCCTCACTCAGCGAAAATACCAACGTTTTTCTTAGAAGTTTTACATTTTTTTTTTGTTTTTAACATCAATAAAATACCTCTTTTTTCTTAAAGCAACTGAGTCACTGAGAAAAACAAGCCGATATACTAGGGTTTTATATTTACACAGCTACCGTCTCAGATACACGGATCATTTTTTGGGCTCCCTAACGATTTAAGAATTTTATGAATTCCTTTTTTAAGGATAATACTTAGAAATCGGTACCTTCGAAGCACTCAATTTCACTAAAGGATTTGAGCTATAAGGCAAAATAATATAGAAGCCTTTTCATATTTCACTTATGAATACGAAGAACCCCAGGCGAAATAACAATAATTCTCTGAGATTTATTTCTTTGCAGTTTTTTGCTTCTTTTTCTTTGGTACCATGGTTTTGTCATATTTTGCCACTTAGTAACTAATATACAATTGTTTTTTGTACACTTCTTAGGTTTTTGCCATAGTATAAAATCAATATCCGTCCAAGTATCATTTGCCATGGAATGGAATCTAATTTCGTATCCTCTGTTCATCAATTCGTTTGTATGGAACAAATTTCTTACACTTAAATATTACCATTTATCGCATTTGAAATTTGTAGGCGGAAGAAAATTTTTTAGCAAGGTGGACATTGATAAAAAAGTTTAAAATTAATTATAGCTTTCTATTGTTAAGTGTTAAATGAAAACTAAAAAGCAGGTCGACTTTTATTAGGCCTATAAATAGGACTTACTTTAAAAAAAAAAACTAATTAGAAATCAAACAAAAACATATTTTCAATGAACTTATGATTAAAAACATTTTAATAGGTCAAATCTACACATTTTTATTTTATTTTCTGCATTTTTTGAATTATTTCACTAAAAAATTAGGAAACTTGAATGGGATATTTTAAGGAAACATTCGTCTTGTTAAAAAACAAAAAATTGTGGCATTATTCATAGAAAGCTAAAATTTCAGTGAAAAAAATTTCATATCGCAAAAATTCTCGAAAATTTGATGATTATTTATAGTGATTATCATATGTTGATGGCTTCAGAGAATTAATTCTGCGTTGTAATGCGTCAACGACCATTTGCATATTGCTGGAAAACATGAGAAAAAAAACCATATGAATGATTTTTCTAATATATCCAACTTCCGCATTTTTAAATATATTTTTGTAGTGATCTCATTCATTGAATATTTGGACTTTTTAGAAATAAGAAAACTACCATTAAATTACAAAAATTAATTTGTTACTTCTCTGCAAAGAACCTTAACCTTAAAAAGTTGTTTCGTACAATGCCCTTTTATTAAATTTCAAGCGTGGGTGTAGACGACTTCATCGTAAATATTCAAAAATAGAAGGTCGTGTTGTAAAAGTGATCCATTCAATGAGTTAAATCAAATTCTCTTGTAAATAAAACCTGAAACATAATTTATGCGAAATTGAGGTTTCCTCGAATTATGTTTTAAATCGAGTTTGTCTACAAAAATAAGTTCATTAATGTTGAACTAGTTTATGTAACCTTTTTATATACATAGATATTTTGAAATTTGTTTTCATTTTATAGAGAGTTTTAATCAAGTGGTTTTCTTCGTGCCGAACTTCACATCAAATTTAATATAATTGTCAATTAAGTTAATCGTTATGTCTTCCCAGACAAAAGGAACAAAATCACTAAACAGGTAGCGGGGAGATTAAGAGATAAACTCTTTGACTAAAAGAGCATTTTACGATCTACTAACATTAAATAAGCCTGGGAAAAAGGCCGTCAGAACGCGTTCTTATTTATTTGAATTTTATCTGTACGACGCGACGAGTCAACGCATCTTGAGAATGTTCTGTTTGAGAAAAATGTAAATTGGTACAAATAAGCATAATTTTGTCTTTCAGGTCAAGCTATTAAGCTCGTCTAAATTGCCACATTCATGTGGAGTTGAAGCGCGAACTTTTAATAGAGTAATTTAAGGCCCTAACAAGATCGACCTAAACAAAGGTTCTGTCTTTCAAAAATAAATTACCACCATAATATTTTTGACCCACATTTGTTTTGGTCGACTGTCGTCAAAATAATCATCTGTTTTAAAAAGGCAAGGTACCCTTCCGTGACAATTAGACCTTTATGCTTTCCGCTTTTAGAGTTGAAGCTTCGGAAAGCATCATTTTTACCAGCTTAGTCGTAGTCATACAGGAAATCCGGGAATTCACAGAGAATCCCATTTTTTATCTTTCGACTAATTACGGGGCATTTCGAACAAGGAAGGCTTTAAATAACTTACTCCGAATTGGACCAATGAAGCAGAGAAAACGATGAAACTCTTGTGGATGCTTCTCGTCTCGGTGCCTGAAACAATTGTGGGGCTCTCCGGGCAGCTAGAAATGGAAGAGTCAATGTCCAGTCAAGTGGGCATCATTACGAACGATTTTCTTCTCTGGTGGTACAGTATGATACTGTGGAGTGTGATTTCTGAGATAGTGGCTAGTTGTCTCCAAGTTCAACTATTAGTTTTAATGGGAGAAGCAAACGCTCTCTTTTTGATATACTAAGGTGTCCCGGATTCATTCGTCGGTGCACCAACAGGAAATTTAAAGTGACGTAAAATGGTCTAGAAATGCTTCTAATGTTCACATCAATTACGACAATTTCCTCGAAGAAGTGCTCCATGAGCCCTTAGCTTTTATTTTGAATTGGATTCTTTTGCAGGAATTACGTCTTTTTTAATTTTATTTGAATCCTAAAGTAGTGTTTTAACACTGCACCGAAGAAAATCCGATAGTTTGCTTTATGCTTGAAATGCAACCGTGTTAAGGTCGACATTATGCTTCATGTGCCTTGCAATGAAAAAGGATATCTCATCCAATTCAAGTTGACATCAGTCGTTGTCTATAAAGTCGCCTAAGTGGCATTCTACAGATTTAACCAACTGCGTTATTTTTCCTTGTGAGTACAGCTGGACGCACGTAAAAGCTCTTAAGTTATTTGCGAATCGCTCAGAAGAACTTCATTCAGAAGAGGATTAGAATTTAGAAGAGGAAGTATAAGGTATTGTTTTTTTATTGGAGATGGGTACTACGATGAATACTTTGCTTTATATCAAGTTTTATTTTATTAAAATTAATTTTTACTGACTATGAGTGTATCCAATATATCAATTGCGGATCTGCTGCACTTCTAAAATTCAAATTTAAACAATTACAACAAGTTCCTGAATTTTTAACTTCCAATGATTTCAACAATTTTTTTTAAAATAAAATGCATTGTTTTAGTTTTCATATTATACTAAGAAATACAGATTTATTTAGTATTACTTGTATTGTGAAGGTTTTTCAGTTCGTTAATTGGTATGTAAATCTAATCTCTTCTACGAACTTGTGATTTTATATATATAATGAATTTAGTGTCGCATAATCATCAAAACTATACTTAATATTATAATAATATATATGGACCTGAAAATCAAACAAATCTATTAAGTTTAACTCATACCTCTCAAATTGCTGTTTTTTAAATAGGAATCTCCTCAATGTTCTCTCTCTATCAGTTAAAACAGAAATTGATCTCAAGGTATGGGATAACTAAGTTACAGACAGTGATAATGCGATCCAGCACTGAAAAGACCTTGTCAGTAAGAGTACCCCAAAAAAGTAAGAAGTGGGTTTCGTTAAAATGAAGATATTAATAAATAAAAAAAAAAATTTAAATATTATAGAAAAGATGAGAAGCTCAAAAGATCCACTTTAAAATTCTGCAGAAGCCCAGCAAGTGTTGAGAAGAAATTTTCAATAAAACGATGGCCACTTCTGCTTTAATAGAATTTATGAAGGGTGGATTAAAACCGCAGTAGGAAGGAAGACGATTTCTGTGGTCCTTTACAATCCCTTCAATAGACCACTACCGTCTGGGTTTATGCAACTGTGCGGGTTCTTCTCATCTTCCTGCACTCCTTGGATTTGAATAATAATTCTCTGTGCCTGAAAATTTAAGTTCCTCAAATTCAGAGGGAAAATGAATACTAAAGACAATCCAATATAGAGCTGAAACTGGAGGCAAGAATATTTACGTCTTGCCTTTTCTGAGATGCTTTCTACGCTGCAAAGGCAAGTATATGGGAAATTTCTCATTATTGCATTTAACCTTAAAGCATATCTTGGTAAATATTGCCATTATTTTTAGGCAAGTATTCAGATCAATAAATGATATTATAAAAAATTTTGTGGTTAATCCCACTGCTGACTGCAAAAGTGAATTCGCAGATTATAAACTTAAAGGCATTGTGCTCGACTGGAGATCAATATTTTTTTTTCCTAAACCCGCACAAATACAACTTTTTCCACGTGCCAACCAAAAAAGTCAATAATATTCATTTTTCATTATTTTTTTTGTGCCTTTTACAATTCTTCTAATGAACCTTAATTACCTCATCAAGAAGGACGTGGTGTCATTAAACATTGTCCACGCGCTCAAGTAACTTGTGCCAAGTCTGGACCGATTAATTTATTTTTCTTTCTCGAAATTTGAGGAACAACTTTAATTTATTTTAAAGCAAATCTATAATTTAATTTAAGGTCATGCAAAAATTCTGGGTTGGATTTCTATTTGAATATGTATAACCTTTTTAGGTATTCTGAATATGTAACGAAAAAGTAAAGTTAAAAAATAAAAATAATACAGCTTTAAGAAATTTAATTAGGTAGAATACATTCAATATGAAATATAAATTATTCAGACATTTTCAAAGGAGGAATTCAACCCCCTTTTCCCAAAAGAATCACGAGTGAAACAAATCTTGTTATGCTTACACTGTTTCTGAGCGTACCCTAATTACAAAATTCAAATTAGTTAAAGAGTCCTTAATTCGACAGCAATGAATTTGGGCCCGCCCTTCCTCTAGGAAAATGTAAATTACAAAAAAAAAAGGAAAATCTGTTCCCAGCTTGTTCGTCGGTTCATTTATAAATCATCGAATAAGATCCATCTCATCTTTCTACACACCTCAATGAGCCGGAAGTAGAAACTAGCAACACGTGCTAGCCACCTCATCCCTAAGGCATCACCCCATCTTAAACAATAAGTTCAAGGAGACATCTGAAAAGGCTTCCTCCGTCTACACTATGAATAGACGACACACAAAAATAAAAATAAATATGACATCCAGGAAATTTTTTAATATCGGCCGGGAGTTCATTCGACGATGTGCCACCAGCAGTCAACGATGATGAGATCTTATTCTGGTTTCATGGAAAAGTAAAAATAAAATTAAAAATGAATTTAAGCGTTTTTCCTTCTGGTAAAATGAGATGACAGATGAGATCCTATAAAGGGCAAAATGGAGTTTGATTTTTTTTTTTTTTTTTTTTTTTTTTGATTCCTGGACCTGGATTAGGTACTGAATAATTAACAGTCTGATACGTGACTTAATAAAATTGTGGAGCGGTCCACGTGGTGGCGACTACTCCACCGGAAGTCCTACGCCGTCGCATTCGTCGGTGTTGTGCACTTGAACCAAATAATTTCAAGTTCGACATCCAGTTCGGATTTTAACCCTCGCGTTTTCGCCTTTTTATCTCTTTCTTAGCTGGAACATGTGCGCAGCTGGGCGCCTCGGTAGATATCGTCAATTTCTAGGGAAAGGTTTATGAAGCACGTCCCGAAATAGAACAGCAGCATTCATTTTGTGTTTGGTAATCAAAAGGGATTCTTAATTGACAGCAAATATGAGTTGTATCATATTATTTTATTTATTCCACCTTAGCAACACTATTAATATGTTGGCGCGCTTTTATTCATTATATAAGCCATATAAGCTGAATAGAAATCAATAGGCTCCATTTATTTCAATGCATTAAGATCTATTAGCATGATCATGTTATTAGATTATTTTTAAAGGCTATACAATCCAAAAGTTTTTTGAAACATTATTTTTGTGTCTAGGAGAGAGATCGGTATAAGTTAGGAATAGTGAAAATTCACCGATTATAATTTTGTTAGAACCTTACATTTGGTCTAAAATGTCCTACTTTTTACGTGTAGAACAGCTAGTATTTGTGGATCACATAATTTTTAGGTAAATAGAGATTTTTATTTACATTTAATTATTGTCAGATTTCTCCTTATTTATTAGCATTTTGAAATATTTCGGAAACTATAGCCTATCGCTAAAAAAATTCCTTCAGATCCTTACGTTTCAGATCAAACGGAAGGTTTCTGCAAAATGTCATTGAAATTGGTGGGTTTCTCTATTCCTAACTTAAACCCAGAAATTTAACTGCAGTATTTAAGCGGGATAACTTATTTTCCTTTTATTAGAAAAGTTTCTAATATTTCTTCAAATTATGTAACTGTGTTCTACTTTTATAAACGAAGGTTTGCCAGATGGGCAAAAATTACTTCATTTACATTTGGGTACCAAATGCACCATCTGCCACTATATTTACCCTCATAAAAACCTTCGAACTGGTTGATTTAAAAAGAAAAAAATACAGGAACTCGGTAGACATGAAATTTTAGTCTTTAAATACATATAAAAGTAAAGCGGTGGATATAACCTGATACGTCTTTTCGTTTGCAGAGTAAAAATTATGTGCTCATAAAAAATAAATTCATAATTTTGCTCGAAGCGACAACCGTTTTTGTCACCTAAATATCGGGCAGTTGATTCGATCCGTCACAGGATATACCGGCATAATGCTAGTTAATGGCCTGTAAAAGAGGAACACTTACCCCCGAGTGGCATAAGTGCTCCGTAAAGTAACTTTGTCCAAATTTCTTATAAAGCAAACCACCACAACCAGCACTTGCCCTTTCTTCCACTCCCTTTAATCTTATACCGTGGAATGGGCATTTCCACTGCGGACGATTTGTCGGATAAATTACAAAGGTCCCGCCGGAAATTTGATGATGTTAAAAGTATGCGTTCTACGAATTATGGGAAAACGCTTTTCAATGGAATCGAGGTTTTGTCAATCAAAGAGATTCAACAGTGGGGGGGCTTTACAAAGTTCCGCAATTCCATCGTTGGACATAGCAAACTGATGCTATTTTCGGTGTAGAATAATTTCCACAGAAGGGGAGAATCATGTTTCTATGGTAGCAAGTTTTGACTATGTAGAGACCTATTCCCAAAAATTTTTCCTTTGAGGATAGAAATTGGAAAACTTAGGTTATTAGCCCGACTGTAATTAGGGAATTGAAACGGAAGGATTTTGAAGTCCCAGAGGAACTGTCGCTTTTATAGCGATCATATATGCGAATATATATTTTTTTAAAAACTATATCAGTGTGGATCGGCTTCGCCTGGATGATTCCCATAATATTTTCAAATGACCATGCTCTGTGCAGTGGATTGTTGCGAAAATTCCTGCTGGCGAGACTGAAAATCTCGTCACGGTTGGCGGATAGCTGAACCCAGATGACCTGTAGGTGTGCAGAGGTTTTCAAATAACACCTAGCTTTAGTTATAATGAACGGTAGCTCGAATGAGTTGGGTTGCTAGTTAAAAACTTTATTTAGCATATCAGGAGATAGAATGGAAGGTAAAATTTCTGTTATGGGTACTAAATACCCCGGGGCAGTAAAATAAAATGATTTAATGGTTTTACTGAAAGAAAATCATTTCATTTTCGCGGGAAACTCATTAGAGCTCTGTGTTTATGGTAAATACTTACTTTGTATAAATCGTAAGCGATAATTGTCTTAACAAACAGAATTAATTTTTTAATTATGTTTTTTTTTTTCGTGCTTTTTAAAAACTTTATTTTAATTAAGCACCTTCTGAGAAATCACAAAACACTCACGGGTTTTAGGATTTGTTGTGTTTTTCGAAATCATGTGCTTTCGAGGTTTTAGTTTCTGATAGTTTATATTTTCGATAATTGGTGTTTTTGAGTTTTCGCATACCTGGGTTATGGACCCTTAATATGAAATTGGAGAAAATGCCCCATACATCCATAAAATTTATCTCACCAAAAATATGTTGCAAAATTCACACGCAATTTCCTCTTAAAACCATGAAGGCAATTCCCCGCAATATGACCTCTTGCTTTAATTCGTAATAAATTTTGTAAAAATCGTCACCACCGTCCAGGCAAAAGGTACTCACGTCCTAAGTATAATTCACTTTACATAATGTTTGCTTACGAAAATCTCTAATTTGTTTTTGCCTTTGTTTAGATTCAATATAAATTGGTTGCACCACCTGGAGCGCAACCCAATTAGCTAGGTAACCATTAGCCGGAAAAATTTACGAGTAGCAGTCCAAGGTAACCATTTTTATTTAAAGAGCTTAGCTTTTTCTCAAAGAAAAACTGGAAGAAAAATACCACCTACAAAGCAAACCTCTTTTTTTTTCCACCATGGCACGTTTTGCTAAATAAAAATTAGTGGCAATACGCTCTTTATTTGTCCAAGTCGAAAAATACGAAGTGCAATATTTTGAGAAAAATACAAATAAATTTACCTCCACGTGTCCACTGAAAATTATACTTTCGGGGGTAAAAAATTTTAATGAAAGGATATTTAAAAAAGCTGCTGATGAACTGTCGCTGGGTATAATTATCCGGGAGGATTTAATGTAAGAACCCGAATTATTCTCCAGAGTTCAGTAACACTCGTGTTACGACTTTATAGCTTATCATCGGAATATAAAAGAATAAAAGAGTGTAATTCATCACACCTTTAGGTGGCTAATAAAATACCCTAGGCCTTAGGGTAAATTTTTGGTCAAATCTTTTGTATCTGGGGTATGCTCGTTTATCAAATCATAACATTTAACGAGGAATTTATTAAGCTCACTGGCTGTGTATAATGATGATAGTACCTGTCCATTTCTGCACTTTTACTATGTAGTAACATTTTAATGTAACGAAACTCAATTTGATAAATAAAATTTTGCTGAAAACGGATGGTCATTCAAATCAACGAGGCGTAGCAACAGCGAACACCCGTTTTAGTTTATGATTTTTACATAATTTTATAAACTTTTTTGTAAAAAAACTTGATCACATTATTTAATTTTATCGACTCACCTGCGGTAACGTTTCGTTTAAACTGGAGTAGCTCGAAGCCCTGCTTGGTGTTCTTTGTAAATCTGGCGGTGGCTCAGGACTTCCACATATTGAGGATGCACAGGATGTTGTCGAACGCAGGGATACCGAATCAGATCGATTTCTCAGAGGTGAAATTTGTACGTGTTTTAACATCTAAAAAAAAAAAATTAGAAATAATTTATGAGAGGAATTAACATAATTAATACAGCGATTAAAATATCTTTGTCAAATTTTTTGGGCTCGAACTTTCCAGGAAAGGTGGTCCCTTAAGCGGTAAAATTTATAAACATTTTTTTATCCAATTTGATAGCCATTAGGGTGTAAAAGGTAAAAGGTATAGCAAAATTTGAAAGGACGTATGCGTAAAATATAAACTGCTTTTAGTATAAAAACTCTGAATATTATGCAAAAACCTTTTCCTATAGCTATCTATCTTTTTTTGAGTAAACAAATTTTGCTTATTTTTTTCATTGACCTTGCCCTTGGAGTTTTTCCTTGTTTAAGGAGAGAGAATTGAAGTTTCATCTCAGAAAGTATTTTTGAAAATCAATTGTTTACATTGGCACTGAGTACAAATTAAAGTTGAGAGGAGTTTTAAAGCAATTTGGAATTATGGAAATTTACAATTTTAAGTATTTTTAAAATTTCAAAAACTGAATTAGAAGTTGAAAACTCCAAAGTAGAGTTTTGCGAAATTTTGTTTTTTGGATTTCGTTTTCGATTTTATTATATTTGTAACATGAATGTAGTAGGTTCGTAATCAAAACTTTAAGGCAGTAGTTGTAGCATCCTAAAAAGTTAAGTTAATTTGACCATTATCCCACTACTAGAATAATTCCCGAAATTTCCAAAATAAATAAATGTGTGCTTGTCAGCAGAATTACACGCATTTATAGAAGTTATTTCTAAGAGAAAATGGTTAAACAGTTTACCCCCAAATTAGCAATGTACATGTGCTGTATAAAAACTTGTTTTCAACATTTTCCGTACACCAAAGTTATTTTCCTCCTAACTAAGGAACTTTTTTGTCAAGTGCTCCACAAATCAACGATACTATAAATACCAGAAGACCTTTCAACACTTTTCCGCCACCCCCCTCCCCCACTCGAAAAAGATTCAATTGCGCCTGAGAATAAAAAGTGCCTGGCCCCAAAATAGAACGATAATTTAAGCGCTCTAGAAAAATTACAGACAACTCGTTCGGCGGGTTCCATTGAAAAGTTTCCTGGCTGGATTTCAAAAGTTCAAGCGATACTTTCTCGGAGCCCTAGTTTAGTTTGTTCCGTTAAGGGCCCCTTTGGTCTCGTATAAGTCTCCATTTTTGGCAAGAAGTAAATTGTGCAGTCCCCATAAACATAAAAAAGGTGCAAAATAATATTTCTTACCTTACTGGGAGATTGTTTTTTATTTTTTGTTTCCTTGGAATGGTCTCTGAATTCCGCTGCCGCGCAGCAACCCGAGGGACAATGATAATAGACAATATCTTTGGATCATTAAAATTGTTTTTATGCTAGGGCATCAAAATTCCATTTCCCGAGTCCATTTACGGATGCTTCTCATTTTTCGCCCCGTAGGAAACTGTTGCGGCCAGCCAGTCCTTGAAGGACCTATATTTTAAAAATCTTTTCCGAGATGCTCCGGGATAAAGTAAGCCTGTTGAGAGCGGAATTGCTGACTAAAATCCGGGACTCCACTTCCTTTCCCAGACTACATTAAGCATTAACTGCGCCCTGCGGCAGATTGGGTGGTGCACTGCTGACAGAAGCTCCACAGAGTGAACATCGGAGATTTACATGCACACTAAGCCAGAAAACCCCAAAGCATCCACTTTGAAGTTTGTCTTTTTCTTCTTCTTCTTAAAAAAAAAAGGATTGCAAGTGCACCTGGGTTAAAAGGTTGCCGGAATTGTTTTAAGAACTTCCTCTGCAAGTTTAAGAGTTTCTTGTTGAGCACATTCTCGTAATTTTACATCTTGTTTTACCAGACATTCCCTTCTTGAGTTTTTAATTAGACGAGGAAATGAGTTTTACTTAAAATCCTTCTTTAGCGGGGCGTGTAATGGCCACCCCGCCAAGATGCACACTTCCTTAATTAAGGGATTTACGCTTTGTTGGCTAAAGAGTTAATATGTTAGACTACTTCTTATAGGATTTGCGCGGAATCCCCAGATTTTGGTACAAAATGTGCTGCTTAAGTTATTGCACAAATATGAATTATAAAATGTTTCCAAGTGCTATTTATTTTGGGGCCACCAAAAGTACTGGTACTAATTTTAATCATTCAAAGAATTTAACTCTCTTTATGACAAATTGCGCTCGATGTTGTCTCTTTGGCACTTACTGTTGCATTAAAACTTTTAAAAGGTAATTTTGAACTAAATGAGGTTTTAGTTTTACAAATATAAGTTTACTTTTACTTTTTTGTGTTAATTTTGTTTTAAAACAGCTCTGTTGCATGTAAGATGAACTTATAATTGGGATTATGTTAAAAATGCATAAAGTTTGTAATTTTCCATTAATTATTCACATAAATTTTATGAATTTTGTTTTAAATATCATTAAGAAAATTTCAGATAGTTCTCACTTTATGTTCTTGAATTATTCTCCTCTATTCCAAAAAAAACAAATTGATTTACACGAAAAATTAGTGAAACACCGATGTTATCAGAATTCACATATGCATATAAATTTCTCGGCATAGCACAAGCATAACTTTTCTGTTTTCTCTGGACCATCAGGAAAATTTGTAACATATTCATAATTTTCAAATTTTACTGTCTTCCCTCGTACTGTGATGAGCGAAATTCATTAGCACTCTCGGATCCATTGTTTGCTATAACTTTCCGCAAAAACAGACATTTTCGCCACATGACTAAATCTGTAAAATGGCATGAATATGAACGGTCTAGTCAAAGTTAAGAAGCGAATAGTCACAGACTGTGATTATAACAATTCCCTGGAGGAGTTCTAAAGTAAGAATCACCAAAATGAACCGACCAAAGTGAACTAAAAGTCTGTCCAGGGCTCCGGGGGCTTCGACTGACTGACATTCAACCACAACAAGAACTCCAGCAAAAAGCAAACCTTTCTGCTTTGTATTCTGAAGGAGACATGCTTCGGTAATCACTGAGACAATACTTCTTTCATTTCACTAGGTGGATGCAAGCAGAGGTACAGAGGAAGGGCTCCATTCCGACGGTACCGGAGGCTCGAGGCCCTTTCATAGTGCACACGGGTCGCTTCGAAGGCGATTCATTAAAATTAAGTTCCGGTTTCAAATCCGGGACTTATTTCAATCAAACAGCAAAATTCAAAATTCGAATTCTGTAACATTAATAATATGGCTAATGATTAGGGACTTCATAATGGTCAGTGCTCCATCGGGAAGTCGGGCTTTAAAATTAGCATGCTAAGTGCACCGCTAAGAAAGGAATTAACATGCTATGCATGCCAGCGGAGTCCTAGTGCCGCTCCGGCTACTAAATATAGCCGGCGTTCGGTTTGTGGGAAGATCAGCAAAGTTTTGCTCCGCAGAACGTTCCATTGATAGTCAAATCAGTCCCGGCCGATTATCATATCCCATGGGAAGGGGCTGGACTGATATATTCGATAAAAATTTGTCGCGATTATCAGAGACCGGTTGCCTTTCGACGACCTTTTGATTGCCTCCACGAAATGGGAATTTCCAATTGCGGAATGTTTACGCTTTGCTGGCGACTGCTGTGCGTCTATCAAAACCGCCCTCCGTCGAAGAGAAATGGGAAAATAGGGAAATATCGGGTTTTATGCAAACCGAACCATTCACTTTGATATACCTGTGGGTTTTCGGTCGGGTTTGGGGTCTACTAACTATTCTGAAAAGGGTACCCCAATTACGATTAAATGGTGTAACCGAAATATTTTGTATTTATATACATACATATACGGCTTTTCTTTTCATTCATTTCGAGTCAAAATTAGGAATCAGGTAAGTCAAATATCCAACCTTTTTCCGGAAGGAAATGAAATTTTATTGTCGGTGCCATTTCGGAAGTAAAATTTAGTGAGGAGGGAATATCCAGCCCTATTATTTGAGCGTTATGACGACACGGTTCGGTGGAGGGATGCAATTAAATTGCCCTGGGACAGGTATCTGGGCTCCTTTAAGTGAGGGCTTGTTTTGCAATCTCTGCACGATGTCCCATTGTTAGTAGTTCATTATGTTTTTGAGGTATGATCTAATTTTTAAGAGGGAATTTTTTTCCGATGAATTTCACAATTTGTAGCAGAGTCTTTAGGGCGTGATTTTAAATTTGTCGACAATTAGAAAAAAATTGTGTTTTAACTTAATGAAAAATAAATTAAAAGGTACGATAAATTGTGTGAAATGCAGGAATGAAGATATTTTAAATTACAATTTATGTAAATGTATATGACCCTTTTGAAATAAATTTATTAACCATTAACCACTGAATACCACAAAAAAATTCTTGCACATTTATTTTTTAAAACTAGAAAATTTTATCAAAGTAAGATTTCAAATCCATTGGGATGTACTGTGCATGTTATAATTTAAGGGAAGCACCCACATTGAAGGTAAATACAAACAAGTAGCATAAGGAGACCAAGAATATTGTTGCAAAACTTAAAACTTATAAAGTAAACATAAGCTTCTCAATTCTAAGACTTTCGTAAAAGGAAAATATCCCCAACTAGAAAATTTCGGAAGATTCCAGAATTCTTGCAGATATATGGTATATATGGTATCTAGTTGTTAGAATTTGCACAAAATAACTCTGAGTGGGTGCTATCAAGTTTACTGTGACTAAGCATATACAAGCAGAATGTTTATGAAATTTTATTTGATATTATCTTACGTCTAGAGAATTACGTATTTTATTCCGTTCTTGATAATTAAAGAAAGTATATGTCGTTCCGTTCAGATCGCATTTAAGATTACGCCTCTGAAGTCCACTTGGTTTTAAAAGCAGGCTTTTTTGTATTAAAAAACTATAATCTATTATTTTTTTATAATTCTTCAAAATAAAAGTGGCTTTTTTATAATTTGGGAAATTGCAATTTGAATACAGTCTGTTAAGTATTCAATTCTAATCTTATAACTTATAATAATAATTTAGTTGTTTGATTACTTAAAAACAGCATTAAAATTAAAATTAGAAAATTTGAATAGATAAAAGAAAAATGTGTTCATATTTAAAATCGAAATTTTCATTTATGTATTAAAATTGTTAATAAATAAAGTTCTTTCACACAAAATGTTACTAAAAATGCAAAAGGAAAACAGCAAAATGTATATCAGCTAAATAAAATACACCAAGGCGAATAACGTTCGTTTGTTTCCGATTTAATAATAAAAGGAATAACATTTTTATTTTTGCTGGAACAAGAAAAATGGAAATTTTGTTCCAGATAAATGCCGGATATTCATCTGAGCAATAACTAGATCCGTTTGGGATCGAAACCACCTTCCATTTCAATAACTCAAGGGTGCTCAATCATACCCTTCGGCCCTGAAGTGTGCACTTACCTCCAGCTGGATATGCGAGACCGAAATTGATAAATAGTCAAAATATTTTGTGTTCCATCCAGTTAGGATCAGGCGTAGATACTTTTGCTTTCATTCTTGCAAAAATCGAAACTTAGGAAAAGAAGGATAAGTACAACTCGTCCTTGGCGTGGACCTTTCCGAAATAATTCCGGAATAGTTCAAGTGGTTTATATAGCAAGGAAAAAATCGATTTCTATAACATGGTTCATGCTGCAACTCAAATCTGGTCAAATTTGGGAGTAGATCCGCTTTCATTTAAGGATGAATGAATAATTGATACCACGACCAAGCAAGGACCAGTGCGAAAATAATAAAACTATCTGATCCAATTTGCTCCCGGTCAGGGATCAATGGTTTCCCACTCTAGAAACAATCGAGCTGGGCCCGACAAAGGTTCTATTCAACCTCCGAGAATTGATTATGGGGAGCGAAACCTTTCGAAGTCGACGAGTGGAATATCCGGTGCATTCATGAGCGCCGGATATGCGCAAATTGAGGAGGGCTTCTGTCTGTTTAATGCGAGGTATCTGCGAACTTAAGTTCCTTAAATTGGCGACATTCCAAACGAAGCATGGACTCAATAGTCCGAAGAGCCCCATTCCGTCGCAGACTCCTTTTGTTTTATTCCTTCTTCCACCTCAATGCAGCGGTGCATATCAACCGCTCGGAAAATGAGATTCTATTACATTTTAATACGGCCGTAGGTTACGCAGGTTGGCATCGAGCTCATCACACACGATGGCAGACTCTAAGTACGTTCCTCACCTGAAACATCTGAGAATCTTTGAAGTGTTTTCTGCTCACATAAAATACCCACAGAGAGGCTACAATCACACTTAACCCCCTTCTGCCCCGTTGACACCGTCAAGGCCGGTAGTCATCTCTGAGTCGTTCAATTTACGATGCAAATTATCGTCAAAGACGACGCATTGTTTCTTAAGTGCTTGCGCCAGGCTTTTCCTTGATATTATTGCTTAATGCCGCCAAGCCTGAATAAACGAATGATATTTTACCGTGCGGAAGGGTGGGTAAATTCGCACCTCACGTGGTCTCAAGATTTTACGTAATATCAACACAGCTAATAATTAATTGCACTGCCACCTCTGTTCGTTGCCAAGAAATTGAGAAATTGAATTTCATGCGATGGAGGAAATCGCACTTAAATTGATGCCTATCTGGCTGGTCTATCTGCAATTACACTTTAAACTCCGACGGAAATAAATTTTGACGGCATTGGGCCAGAGCTTGCCAATTGTTTGGGATCAATTTTAGAGGGTTATGGGAAAGAGTATTTGCTTTATAAAGGGATTTAAGCTGTATATACCGACGAGTGTGTATAGAGGGAATTAGGACAGAGATTTTTATTTCAAAAAGATCGATGCTATGAACCTTGGCACACTGATTGAAATACTGGACAATTGGTATGCTGATTTTCATAAATTCGTTTCTTTTTTTCATTAACAGAAAGTGTTCCACTAAAAAATTGGAGTAATTTTTTGCATAACAGTGAGAGCGACAAGTGTACCACAGGGGATCAATTTGAGGACCTAAGTAGGTATTTTTCTATAGAAGACAATGAAATCAAATCCATACATTTAAATAATATAATAAAATAATTTTAAAATGTGTTAAATCAGCATATACTTCATTTATACTTTTGACAATATCATACGTAAAAAAAAATCGATTATAAAGACTATTGAAAAATACGTTTCGAATTATTTCGTTGCTTCAGCCAAATCTTTAAAATTTTAATTGTCTGAAACTAAAGATAGAAATATCAATCCTTTTTCAATTTTCTAAGTTCAACTATCAAATTTGAAATTTTTAAAAATTAATTTACTCTGTAAATACATACGAAGTACATTTTTTTCGCACAGCGATATTTAATTTGTGGTCAATTTGTGGGTAATCAACCCAAATATAGCATAAATGCTGCGGTACACTATCTACAAAGGGTACTCTAATTAAAGGCAATTTGTCTGGGAGTGTCGAAGTATTGATGCTCCCTCGATTCAACATTCCTCTGGGGTAAAACATCCGAATTAAACCATTCATTTGACACGCATTCTGAGGTGATGAGAATTCAATAAGATCGCTGGATCATCAGATCAATTGCGTAACGTGCTACCGTTCGAACGCGGTTTTAAAACTGAAGCTGAGTCCGGTACCCAACTACTTTAAGATGATAAAAGTGTCTTGACCAGAAACGAAACAAATGAATTAAAGACTAAAAGCGACATTCCTGAGATATTTCCTTTTGTTTCTTTTTCCCCAGATGCTTAATAAGTGTGAGAAAAATTGTTTTATACTGTTCATTTTTGGTGCACAGGTTTTCTTATAAATGTAAGTGAAATGCTTCCCCAAGGCCGATTGTTGTCGGGAAATTAATTACAACTTGATGGGAGGTCAGGTGAAAGATAATTTACTATAAAAGAATTATGTTTTTGTACTATTTATCAAACTAGATTTAATAACGATACAAAATGAAAGTAAAAATTAACTTTTCACCATCCGGGAAACAGACAGAAAGTACTCAAGAGGGTTATTCAGTGATTAAATTTTCCCGGACACAAAGATTGCGTTGGTGGCTTCCTTCTGGCGGCGGCACGCAAGATACAGAAGCCCCCACAAATTTTTAACTTAAGAAGGAGAAAAAATAAAAAGAAAGAAACAACACAAAATCTTAGTAACAATGGAAGAATGGATGCCACGGCACTGATTGCTTAAGCAAATCGTCTGATAATAAAAGAAATATTTTTCTCACTATTCAGATTGTAGTCCCAGGAGAAGGAGGTACCCCTTTTTGGTACCCCACATATGAGGTGATTTAACCGCCGTATTTTATTCTCTCTGATTTCCTTCCTTTTCACGGCTATCTTAATGAGTCGGTTATGAGATGAAATTCACATTACCCACCAGATTCAGATTCTGTAGGGTATTGTCGAATTGTGACAGGAAAAAATATGAAAATTAAAAGCAAGGGAATATTCATATGAGAAGCAATTTGTTTATCTTGCCGATTTCTACGAAATTCGGACATGCAATTGTTCACTTTTTATCATGCGACGGAGGTGTGCTTCTCAGGGAAATTTATTTTTGTTTTCTGACAGAAACTAGATCACTATAGTTTGGTTTTACATATATAATTACGTAAATTTTTTCCTATTGTTTTACATTAATGTTTCTAGTATCTAATTGCAATATATGAATATTCCGATTGGGTTATAATTTATATTTTAATTGTCTCGTTTTCGTTTTTATTGTTGTCACAATTGAAGAACTGTTGCAAATAAGTAAAATAATATAAAAGAATATAAATAATCATAATTTTTAGGTGTTTTACTATTTAACATTTTGAAATTTAAAATTAATGCATGTCAGCAATTACTTCGTTCGGAAACAACAAAAGAGCAGATAGCCCTTGTGAAGAAATTTTGCAATAGTCTTCATAAAATGTGTAATCTATTTTAATATTGAAAACCGACTGCCTAATGGTAATGGTAATTCTGGTTCAATTATTTCATTTTACCCTATTAATTACTAGTGTAAGTTTCACTACCATTACACATGGTAATTGAAATTGTAATTACTCATTGGTACTTTTATTTCAATTACTTTTGTCTTCTGTGAAAATGATTTATTTTGATGAAATATAACCAAAACATTTCGTCTGAAAAGCACTACTATCCAATGATTTTACCCTAAAAATGCAAATCATGTACCTATTCATAATTTAAAAGGAAATTTAAATACATAAATATATATGCAATATTTAATAAAGTTAAGAGTTGATATTTAGAATTTTTCTGAATTTTCCAAAATAAGTAACACTTTTCACAGGAGACAAAAATAGTGGACATTTAAATATCATTGGGCAATTAAAATTTCAATTGCAGTGTGTAAAAAGGTAATTAAAGGCGCATTAGTAAATAATTATAATGAAGTAATTGAAGCAGAATTACCATTATAATTACAATTAACATTTTCAGTAATGTGTGTGTTTGCCGGAGTTAGATACAGGGAACTAGGCACGCATTGATATTAGGGTACTATCCACGGTCAGGATCGGAGACATTGTTCTCTTTCTGAATTCCACAGAGTAGATCTCTGATCCCTTCAGCTATAACCGGTTTACGGGATTTTGTGATTACAAAACGGCGCACCTTGTGCTAATTGGATTCGCTCTGAATGAGTCGAATCGCCACTTTAACTAACCAAAATTTAAAAAAATCAATTACTCGTAATGGTAATGATTATTGTAATGAATATACATAATATACAGTGCAGACTTAACAGAAAACATAATTTATTTTTTAAACCCCTTTTGTTCTTGTTTTGCTTAAAGTGCCAAGTCACATAGACAGACATAGCACAAGTGTAATTGAGTTCCAAACTGCTACATTCTAACTTTAAGCGCATACTGGATTCACACAAATTAAATGAGACATTTTTATAAGAAATCTTGAGTCTTATTGAGGCTCGTGAATTTGTGGATCAATTTGCAGTCAAACTAATTCGCGATTAAGATTTTACACCTCTTCTATCTTTACGTCTCATATAACATTAAATCAGTTAGAAATGCACAGGGACAGTTTGTTTTAATTAAATTTAATCATGCATTAAGCGAAAGGTACAAGGATTAAAAGATTCTATAGGCAATCAATTTTTATTAACAATCTAATTGTTTGTACTTTATCTTAAGCCATACTTAACCCCAGACATAATCTCATTGTTTCTCTTAAACTCGAGTTTGAACTGTGAAATCGACTCGGCCTTAAAGCACTAAATAAACCTACACTCGAGCTTTTACGTTGTGATTCTATCGCGATGATTCTATAAAACAAGGTAAATATAAAATCAGATAAAACATGGGCTGCGCTAGTGCTCTGAATTTCGAGTATATTCGATTAAAATTCGTTTGGCAAATATAACTTCCAGTAGAATGTGAGGTGAAAGCTGATTTGTACTAACATCCGATAATGGCCCCAGTCGCTCAATTAATGGCCAAACGAATGTGTTTTGAGCAAAAGAAGTTCATCGATAAATCTCTTCCAAAAATTGAACTTGACGCCGAAATAGGGTCTCGGGGGAAGCATAAATTCCGCTGTGCTAATCACAAGTCTTCCAGCCAATAAACATAATTTCGAGCTTCCTGCGACCTCTCACTAGAAATTGGTTGTGCAGTGAGCGGAAGAGGTAAAGGTTGATGTAAGCTAAGAAAATGCCTGCCAATAATTCACATAGAGTCAAGGTCGACCTAACTAAAGTAGGTTACAACTAACTTTCTTTGGAACTGTTAAGACAAAGCCGAATTTGGGCGAATTTAAGCCGTTTCCGGGCTTCCTACGTAGCTTCTTTAAATTATGCTAATGGAAAAGAGCAGATCCGAGCGGATTTCGATGGATTAGGTTCATGAAACGGAAGAAGCGCGTTAGAAATTTTTCTTGAAGACAATGGATTTCGACTCTTCTCAAACAAAAGAAGTCACACGGAGAGAAAATAATCGCTGAATGCGAGTGAACGCGCGGTGCAATTGCAGTGGAAAAAGAGATTAAGGCGTTTTCATCATTATCTTCTCACTTCCTATTCCAACATATTTTTTGCTTAAAATGTTTCAAAGTTACATTGTGACAATTTTCTATTAAATGGTCCAGCGGATAATGCTGACCAACTGAGCGGTAACCTTCAAAGGGTGTACGAGTTTCAAATACAAAAGTCACATAAATCCTCATTTTCAGTAAGAGATGCTGCTCCAACTATTTGTTCTATATGGGGCTCCGTGGTGCATCTAAAGGGCAATATGACACAGACCTCCAGATTCAGGCGGAAGAGAGTTTCATTTTAAAAATAAAAATACGTCAGTCGAACCATTGGACATTTTTAATTAAGATCAATTGGTACGGTCCAGAGGAACTTGGCGAGACGACGTCACAGATTCGGGGAGACGACGACGTCGCGTCGCCTAAAAATTTATACGGGTCAAAGGAGAGTTTTGATAAGTTCTTGTCCATGATGGCGATGTCAACGCGATTATAAATTGACCGCAGTCTTCATTTTGAAGGGGAATTGTTCGTTTAAAAAAAAAAAAAAAGCAAATATGATGTGGACTACTTGCCACCAACTTACGACGCGACGAAAGATAGACAAGGGCAATAAAAGTTGTGAACAAATTGAACAAATGAAAAGTTAATTTTGGAGGGTTTTATTTGGGAGCACAACAACAGATACAGGGAAAGTAGAAAATGTTGTTATGGAGGTCATTAAACAAGAAAAGAATAATTTTATTTTTAGGTTTCTAATTAAATAACTGAGAGAAAGAAATCTTGAAGAATTGCATCTATCAATTTCTAGAATTAAAACATTAAAAATTTAATTAAAATATAATGAATACTAACAGAAAGTTGGTCTACTCAAGAAAACGTAAAAGAAGACTTTTATTGGCGATATTATTTATTTTAAAAAATCACTTTGATTTATAAGTTTATGTATACTCAAGAAAGACTTCTATGGGATTTTTGGTGCAACAAGTCAAGGATCTGTAAACTTCTCAGATTTTGATGAAGCTTTGTAGGAACAATCTTTTATACTTGAAAGCAACTAAAATGGAATTTTTGTTAGACGACTATATTTCCCCAAATATTTAACTTTAAACATTTTTCAATTTACACTTTTCAAAAAATTCCAGGTTTTATCAGGTTTTGCATATTCGTTGCTTTCTAGCATAATAGAATATTCCTACAAAATTTTATTAAAATCCGGAAGGTTTAGGGATTACTAAAGCTTTTTTGCTTTATTCATTTCACTCCGATAAATAACAATTTTAAATGTACTAATTTTCTGTTCTAACAAAAAAACAATGAATAGTAAGATTTTGGCTCTGTCCTTTATATATAAAAAATATGAGGCATGCACAAACTCCAAATTAATAATTCACCGAGATTTCCAACAATTTGTTTCGCACTTTATATACTTAAAAGACAATCTCGTGAATGGACTTTAGTTAAAAAGATCAAATATTTGATAATAATATTTTTTCTACTTTAGGACAATTCCGATTTTAGATACAGCTTTGACGGTATTACTAGCATAAAAAAAACACAAAGACTGTTTTGCCTAGTACACTAGTGAGACATGACAGAAAAAGCAACTCGGTCGAGCCGGTTAACTTCCTTGTTCGATTTCTTAATGCATACGAAAGGGCTTCTATCCGCCGATCGCAAGAAGCACTTGCTTGGAATGTTAATTTCTTTAGCTCTAGAACAAGAAGACAAGTGAAGCGACCAAGCGTTAGTAATTGGTGGCCCATAAATTGCTTCCTGTGATCGGCTCATAGTAAATTAAATATAAAATCTAAAAAAGGCGATTTGACCCGTAGTAAGGCAAAACTTTATTAATTGACAATAAAATGCATCCGCCACATGCTGGCGACCACTTGGGAAGAAGGCGGCACACCTGATCCGCACTCAAATCGTTCACTCTGCATGCGTGCTGTCGAGCATGTTGTTGTCTAAATATCTCATGTGGTGGTGCCACCACATCCCACGTCCGCGGGATCGCGGCTCGTTGTGCAATCGATTACAAAATGCCCAGAAAATCAGCCTATAAGTGACCAAGTTATTTGAAAACGAGCAAAAAACCTCCCGGAGCCAGTCCTGGACGTAAAAAAATATATATTTCCATGTATATAAGATCGCGATCATTTGCTCTTGGCGACTCATTCCACCGTCTTCTGCGTCAATTTGCACCTGGCGGTCATTCCTCTTTCTCTTAAGTCGACTGATTCATATTTAGAGGTCGTCTCTCACTCGTACTACAGAAGAAGCTGCGACAACGGCGGCAATGAGTCCAGCAACCGAATTCTCGAGATGCTTGCACATATGCTGAGCATCTTTGGAGGCCGGTAGATGAAGGCTGGTAACGTGTTGGTGCTACTTGGCGCGGATCAGGTGAAAAAGAACTTCTTCATCTGGTTCTTGTGGGAATGCGTATGACCCTCGCAAGGGGGATTAGCGGCGCTTATTAAGCGCTAGTCGGAATTCTGCATAAATTTTTATTAGAGCCACTCTCACGTAATTGGAACTTAGACCGGGGAATCGCGTATTTTAATGAAAGTTATAGGAAATTCCGTTCGTCTAGCGCATGATTTACGCATGCCACTATATATCAAGCTGGACTTCTGTCATGATCGCAGTGATCGAAACCGATCACCGGATACGGGATCCGGTTTCAATTTATAGAAATCTTAAGATGCCTGGAGCCCGACGTCGTCGGGACTAATTGCTTTGCTTTGCCTGTTATAGTTTTGAGTAATCGATCGGAATGCGTAAAAGCGTCGCTTATTTCACAGAAGCCCTGTAACCACAATTAAGTCGCAAAAACGATCGGTGAAGGGAAAACCCTTTTATATAAATAAGATTTCTGAAATTTTCTGGTATTTATTCAAGCTTTAATTCAATGAATTATACAAGAGACAAAATTGGCGTTAAAATGAATGCGGTAATATTTCTAAACCTGAACAAACCAATTTGCTTCATATTACTTAACTTCTGGTTATCTGCATAAAATAAAAATAAAATATAAATAAATAAAATCCGTAGAGCTTGCTACAGCAGCCAAATTGGTTATTTTTTATTTCATACAGGTCTAAAGGTGCTCGATGCTCACCTTCGCCGGTTCGTGTGCCACCTTCTTTTCGACTGGCGCCCAATCTAAACAAAATATGAACCTCGTTAGGGCTCCCAATAAAATCAATCAACTGTCCTACTGTCTCCCGAAAAGATTATCACCGGCCAATTAATTGGTTTTTGCATAATTGGACGATTAAGGCGGGTTTTCGGGCATTTTTGTCGGCTGATTGATAAAACCGTGGGACTCGAAACGAGCCTTAATATAGGCATATTGTGTATATGTATAATTAATTCATATTTTGGGGCCATTACAAGAGAAGAGTCATCTTCCCACGTTCCGGAAGATGTTGTGATGCAGTTCTTGTATCGCAAGAGTGGCACGAGTCTCCACGTGTAATGTTAATTTCTTCAAATATCCCGGGGAAGTGGCAATCTTGGCAATCTTATGATTTTATACTCCCACCCAGTTGACGACAATAATTTTAAAAAGGCAAAAACCCTAAAAATTTCTGTCGCTAAAAAATGATTATGGGACACGTAGGTTTTATCCACGTGGGGGAAAAAACAGATTCACATTCGCTTTTGGTCTTGCGATTTCCCTTGTGTAAGAAAAGAATATTTCCAATATCCCCAGGTCATTTATATATAAAAATGCGGGGGAAAACCTTCTTTATAAAATACTTCTAGCTTTAATTTTATATGAATATCACTGGTGAAATAACTCGGTCACAATATCGTTTACCTTGAAAGCGCAATTAATAGGTTTTATAAAAAAAAAAAGAAACCAGTGACCAGTTTATATAACCGCATAACTGCAACAATTTGTGGTCACTTTTATGGAAGGTCATAGAGAATACTTCGTCTCGCAGGAATGAAATGTGCCCGTTGTGGTTTAATTTTGCGGTTTATCCATCTTCTATTGACCCCAACATTAGTGAAAATAAAATACCCACGTCGTACGCTACTCGGGAAATGATTGGCATATTAAGGTTATATGGTAGATTTTAATTTTTTATTAAAGCTTAAATAAGTGTCAATTTTCAATCGAAAAAGTAGCACACAAAGTGTTTTTTTTGCATGAGTTGAAATTACTTTATTAATTACATTTGAGATTTTAATTTGCAAATAAAATAAGCTTAAATTAACTAACTATCATTCGAAATGAAAGTAAAAATGCTTGCTTGTTAGTAAATGTAAAACAATTATTTTTAGTTTAATTTTATATATTAAAATATGTGTCCTTTGGCTCCCACGAACATTTTGGGATGCATGTAATAGACACCTTTAAAGGTAAAATGTTTTAAAATGTCTACTTCCTTTTCTTAAAGGGATTTTAGGGATAGTATGACAAAAAGTGGTAAATTCAACCGCTCAATTACCCATCGATGCACTTCGCTTCCGCTCAAATGAAATTTCTTTAATAATCCCATGCATGAAAAATGTAAGCCGAAGGGCGTAGTCCCATCATCATCAAGGGGGATACCTACACCAGGTCACCGCTTTTAATTTTTTTTTTTATTACATATCCAAGGCGCAAAAATGAACCTATTAAAAATGAAGGAGTCTCTTTCTCATCACCTTAGATGGGGCTCAGTTTCAAAAATTACATCGGAACTTGAATGTAATGGATCCTCTGTGGATTGACCGGTTCATTTGAGATTTAAAATGGTAAGAAAAAGAAATGAAATAAAAAATCCAGAATGCCCTTATAAATATCCAACGTCCGGATATCAACGTCAGCAAGAATCTCGTAAGCGTTCCAGAGGAGGAGCACTGGACAACTTGAAGAAGTCCCCACGGTGTAGTCTTGGAATGCGATACAACAAGAAAATCAGTTGAAGACGAAGAAAAAGGAAACGCGTGGTTTCCAGTTTACGGTTCCGGTCGTTGTCGGATACCCGCAGGAATGTCTGTGTTTTACAGCATTTTTCACACCTCAATTATGCGCCCTTCGTACTTCTTCGAGTGGCGTCAGGGACTACCTTCCTTTCGAATAAATCAAATCAAATTTTTTGTTTAGAATCTCATCTTCTTGAGATGATTGATGACGGACCCCCGGGGGATAGTAGAGGCCAGGAGTGGTCCATATGTTGTTTATTAAGTGCCCTCCTAAAACACGCAACGGTCGAAAAGAAAAGGAAGTGCATCTTTGACTACATCTGTCCGGTACAGTGCACTGACTTGAGACGTTCACAACATCTTTTTTTTCGAAATTTCGGAAGTTGGACTACACGAGGACGTGATGTAGGAAATTTAATATGTTTGGGAAACGTAAATGCGTGCGCTCTTATTGCGTAAGGAGCCTGAGAACGTAACGCACCTGCCTTAAAACTGCATGGGCGTTAGTCTAAGACATATGCTTTTTTTGATTCCTCTTGTAAAAGTGTGGGAGGAGTATACTTAAATTTTTTAACTCATATACTTTATTTTCGAGGCGTTTCAAAATTTAATAATTCGGAATTAAATATAGCAAAATTTTTAAGCTTAAATTGAATAACGAATTTGTAATGCTGAAAAAATTCTTAATAACCAAGCATTTTTTGATTTATAAAATAGGTTCCTCTTTAATATGCACTTTAAAAATTCCACAATTCACCAGAGTCTTATTTCTAATGGGATTACATCTTATTTAGCAAATATCTTAAGGCATTAATTAAAGTCGTGGTCTCATTACTTTTAATCTTTCCATCCATCTCAACTCAGCGGAATCCATAACAAAGCTGATGGTCTTCTAACACAAAACTTTGAAGATACTTTCACGTGATTTATAGCAGTTTTTCCCCTAAGGTGCAATTTGTCTCAATGTTATACACGAATTCCCCGGAGAGGAATTAAAATTAACTTTAGCTATGGGCCAGTCTTATGGAAATTGTTATTCTAAGTATATTGTCAAAATTAATTATATCAATTAACGCCTAAGTATTCGACTTTGACGCAATCCACCAACTTTCAACTTGTTGCTTCTAGACAATCTTGTTTTTTAAATACGTTTCTATCCTATAAAATGATATTTCGCACACCCCAAACTCTTACACTTTGACTATCTGGTTTTATCGATTCCACATCCGTTTAAAGCCCTTCACTTGAAAACGAGACCGCCTCTTACCTGGTTTTCGTTTCCTTAAGGGCCATGCGGATTCCCACAGGTAAAATATAAAATTTTTCTCACGTTCACAATTGGTTATTTGAAAATTTGAAGATGTGCAAAGCATATTGGTTTGGGTTTTTAGGACGATACCGGTACCAGGACGTGTCTAAAAATAAATTTAAAATACTTGCAAAGGATGGGTATACTTCACACCGGTGAATTTAATACTATGTTCAGGTAAAATATAAAAAAATAAAAGCAAAACACAATAAGTAGGTACCTTAGGAAAATTATTTTTAAAATTTTCCAAGCGCCACAGCCTTGTATTGTTTATTAAAAATATATACATATATATGTACATATGTATATAAATTACATTGTCAGTCTCTTGGTGGTATAGAGAGTCACGAAATTGCCCTGACAACTTTTTAACTGAATATATTCAGGATGTGATTCGAATTTAAGATTACTGTACTCCTTGGGGTTTTCTAAAAAAAATTTTATTTCAAAAATTGTTAAGAGATCGGCGCTGAAGTTGATTTTTACGCGATTGCAGTGATTGTAACTGCGACGTGCTTGAAAATTTAATAAATTTCACGCTAAAAACCATGGGTGTTCTTTTTTATTAAAGAGAAGGAGTTCCTCGTTACGGATGGTTTAATAAGAATCAAAAAAAAAGAAAAGAAAAAGGTTTCAACATTTTTGGTAATTTTTTTACAGGGGATCCGAAATTATAGCCTTTAAAATATGAACAACTCAATAAATATGGACTTGGACTAGTCACCTGAACTGAAATGGAAATACTTTGAAAATATACATCTAAGATAAGGTGGAAGTTGAATTTCTAATATAATCAAAAATTATTTAAGAAATATTTGCGGAATATGAAGGTTTAGTTTTGAGCTTGAAATTGAAGCTATATACACTAGAACAAGAATAAAAACATCGACAATTGATTTCAGAACTGCTGAAATTGTTTCCTATATTTAAGAAAAATCTACCTAACAAAACAACTAACACTTATGTATATATCAAGTTATGATCTAGATATTTTGAATCTCTCATATTTTTGCTAACCTTGATCACAATTAAATCAACTGGTCTTAAGTATTATTTTCTTAATTAATTTTTCGAAAACCTGCTAATTGCAGAAAACAATTTAAAACGAAAGTGAGATTATGTTAAAGCGAAAGTGATCGTTAAATTGTACGAACTCCGTTTATCGTTGTCGACAATTTTACGTAATCATTGCTACATATCCATTAAAAATACTATGATACTACCTTGATCTTACTAAATGAAAAAATCAACGTTGCTATTATCAAACGGATGGTATAAAATTTAAACTTTAAAATTTATTTTGAAAACACACTTTTTGGATGATTTGCACTAATTAGGGTAATAAGATGTCCAGTGGTCCGAGTCAAAAATTAACCAGTTCCTTAATATGAATTTAATTTTTAATAGATCTTTATCTTTTAAGGTAGTTATAAGGAACTAAATTAAAATCCCAAAAACCATTTTATTAAGTTTGCTTTTCGAGTCCAAGCGGGGAAGTTCTGTCGTAATAAATGATATGATAAATTTAAGTGTATTAAAAAAAACAGATATATAAAAACCATAAAATAATTGTCGTTCAAATTTCTTCTTATCATCATCACAATAATTCCTGATATTGAGTAACCAACCAATTTCTGAAAAATTCTTGAAAAGTTCCCACGAAATTTTGGAGAATTTTCATATATCACTCTGAAGGGCGTCTTCAATCGACCGTGCATGAGAGTACCTCGCTTTATAATTTTATTGAATAATTCCAAGCGACCACTTACCTCTTAAGTTTCCTGTGAATGGCGACTTCAGCGGGTTTTGATTGCCTAACAATCGCGGATCGTTGTCTGGTCGGTCATCAACACATCCCCGGAGAATATCTCCACCTGGAAAGACAAAATCGAAACCGAAAAGTAAATGAACTGATTAAAGTTCCATCGTCTTGTAAGTTGTATCGGAGTCACTCGGCGTCTTGTAGTAGCGATGGCAGCTTATGACGAAACGATCAATAAAATTATCTCAATCGATCGTTTCCAAAAGTTATTGCTCGTTAGCACGTTTTACATAGACGACAGCATGGCACGGTACGGCCGGATTCATTTGGGGCAATCATGTCACATGAATTTAATTTTTGAGAACAATTTTTCGTTACTTGTGTCTTTCAAGACTTTTGTTTAGACTTAGAGAGTTTGGCCTGAAAAAGTCTTTGGCTACGCCTGAATGATCGCGACATGGTCCCACATTTGTCACAAAAGTTACTCGTTCGCGTAGTTATGGGACAAGCCAGCGAAAGTGCGTTAAGATAGAGTCCAAAGATATTTCGCCGGAAGCTGCCTGAACACAGTTACGGTAACCGCGATCTGGTGGCCGCGGTAATTGTTATTAATGCCATGCCATATTTTGATATTGTGAACCTTTTAAGGTACACACAATTGTCGAGTTACTCGTGTGAATCGAACGGTGGTAAAATGATTCGCCCAGAAAAAAATTTGGAGCTGATGCTGTTTTCGTGCATTGACAATTTTGCGAATTGAAATGAAAAAGGTTTTCGATGAGTAGAAAGATTTCATAAAAGATTGACATAAAGAATAGTTTGATTGTCATTGACGCCAATTTTAGGAATATATAGTAAAATTTATTTTAATTTATTTGTATTGAAGTAAGGTTGGGTTTTCGGATAAGTCCTCGCTTCATTTGAATAAAGCAAAATTGAAAAAGAAATTTAGAAAGGATGGTTTAACTATTTTTCCTACAAAAAGATAATAGTGAAATTCGATAATATAAATTTGATATGAAGTATTTCAGGTTCGTCTAATATAAAATGGATTTCTCCAGGTATTTTCAGATATTTATGAATTTATTTAATTTTAATTAGAAAACGATCTACAAGGCCACAAGACACTCATTGCAATAAACCTGTCGTGGAATCAATACCCGAATTTTATTTATTTCACTTTTATTAAATACCCTGCAGCGAAGCTGTCCCCGTAAATTGTTGCAAACCTTTTTCCCCTTTTGTCAAATTTCACTGAACTTATTTATTTATTTTTTTTTTTTGTAAGAGAGGTCACCTCAACAAAAGCCGGCTAGTCACATCTGGGCAATAAATTTGTTAAAAAGAAATGCGCCGTGAATTTTTCATGTTACGATGACCGAGATTTGATTGTGCGGTTTTATTTTTTTTAACATTAAGTAAATAATCGACGGACAATGAATGGGGATCAGTGTTGAAATCGATTTATAATAAGCGCTTTATTCGAAAAGTGTAAGGGGAATATAAAGTTTTTTGGGAGATTATTTTCGAAAATAACCAGATAGCTGCAATCAACCGAGTTGCACGAAGCGTGTTTTGTAAAATTTAAACATAATTTTTTTTTGGATAGGGAGGAAGCAGTGCCGAATAAACAGGCATATCACGTACTTTATGATTTAAATGCCCCATAAGTGCAATTTACGATTTATAGTGACATAAATAACGTAAGAAACGTTTTTTGGCGCCATTATATTTATTTTTTTGATGTTCACCATAATGGAAAAATAATTCAATAAAGGACAAAGATGTAAATGAATTAAAATAATACAAGGGCACAAAGATATACTTGCTTAAAATAATTATATAGGAATTTATAATAAATAATATTTGAGGGTGGTTCATTCAATCTAATAAAACACCTAAAACTAAATTCATCGTTACTCTTCTGCTAAGAATTCCCTTTCAAAATCATCGTGATAATTTAAAATAAAGATTATGCTGTAATAATAGAACTTATTAGATTTACCTCTTTCTAAGAATTTTTTACTTTCAAAACTATACTTCAAGAATTCTTTTTTCTCCTTTTTTACGTTAACACTTTTCGCCAGTAATTAACTTGTATAAAAGAAAATTAAGTGGTGAACCAAAAATTTCAAGAAATTACACTTTTCTTGTGTTGACAGTTTGCGATTACTTAATCCCTGACCTGTGCCTGTTGCTCCTTCCCTTGGATTAAATCGTCCTCAATGAACGAAATTCTTTGTTAAGTTAAACGATTTTAGATGAGCAAGCAATTAATTTTAAATTTATTTTCAGAGGAAAATGCAAGAAAATGACAGGGTTCAGAGTACTGAATTTAAATCACTTTGAAAATTGAAAACTGCCAGAGGCAGACTAATTAAAAGGATTTATACAGAAAAACGTTGCTAGTTATTATCAATTAATACAGACGGCGCCAATTAGCGCGTTTCACAATATTAAAAAAAAAGAAAGAAGAAAATTTAATCATATGTCATATACAAAAGGGGTCAATTTGAATGAATCCTAATTAGAATATAAAATCTCAAATATTCATATGACATTGATTCAAGTGCAGTAATATTGTTGAACTAGCAAATAATCAAATAATAAACAAAAATAAGATAACAAAACTATTCGACCGTGGTCTATTGTAGTCGTACAAATTTCCACGTTCCTAAAACCCAATTAGTTGCCGCCGTTATGACGCGTCGTCATCGTTTTGTACTTTGGCGTCCGTCAATTGCACGGATAAGCAAATTGCGCCGAGCGACGACATCGTCGCTCAACCCCCGTCACAAATGCACAAAATTATCAACATCTCGTGTTTCACATAATAAAAATATTTCAACGGATCGTGCCCAGTAGTCAAGATCGGCAGCGATCGTAGTAAATTGAGCGCAAAATCTGAGCACATTAAGCACAGTATGAACAATCAATTAGAAAGATAAAAACAATTTTATCCGATCGCAGCCAATGTTAAGGTCGACGATACTTTAAACATAAGCAAAACGATCATGAATCATGCGATCAAAGGCAAACGTATACTGTGGGTGATCAATGGTCAATTTTCTTGGGAGATGAAAGATATCTTCAAGGTATGTAACCATTTAAAAAGAAAGATTTAGCAGAATACAATCTTAATAATAACGGATGGCGAAACGATCCTCGATATTTCTCTGAAATCTAAAAGAGGGAAGGACAAACGTCGTCTGTTCTCGCGTTCTGGACGGTTTAAGATAAAATTTTGAAGAGGAACAGTGGGCACTGTTGTTTGTATGAAGTATTTGAATTTTGATAAAAATTTTTTATTAGGGAGTAGATAAGCTTAACTGAACTGTTTACGCTCGCTCCTTTGGGGGTATTTTATTTTTTTTTTTTTCGTATCCAGGAAAAGGTTTCAACAAAAACCTCACTCAAACCAAATAACACTACCATCAGTAATAAATTGATCAAACCATTGCATAATACTCTGTGTTATGGATTAAGACCTAGAGAACGATTGAAGCATGAGGTTCACTTTCACTATTGTCGTGACCAAGATATTTTATACCTCTTAACGATTTAAAATTATGTTCAAAGATCGATTAACTGTTCAAATCTTAGACATGGTTAAATTGCTTGGAACGAGACTATTTTTCAAAAAAAAAAAAAAAAATGAAAGCTTGTCAGCAGGAAAATTTAATATACCTGAGAGATAGTTATTAACTAATGCGCCTAAGGGTCTTTCGTACTACTTCAAAATAAATTCCTTTTTTAGCAGATATAAAGTCTTAATGAAAGCAAGTAGCTGACGAGAATTTTTAAGGAACGCCCAATCTGCCGTTTATTTCCTGTAGGTAATCATTAAAGAGCTTTGTTGTAAGAATTTCAATTACTGTCATGAGTTGCTAATTGAGTGGCAGATCATTTAAGAGATTTTTGATGATCGATCGTGAGCGTGCAAAATTTTTTTCTAACAGATCTTTAATCCGCTTGCTGCGGAAGCTATTTATTAACTGTGTGGATATTTATGTTGAAAAATGATGCAGTGAAAGCATTAGAAGATGAGGTACATGATTTTAATGTAATGTAGGAGAGATTTTGACGATCGATATGGGGATCTTTAATTTTTTGGTATTTTTTTCAAGTCTGTTTAGCGTTTTTATCTTCGATGTTCAAATGTCAGTTCGAAAGTATTAAAATATAAGCATTTTTGTCTTCCAAGTTAGAAGTTAGGTTTATATACAAAACAAATGAATCTACAAATGCATAAAATATAATTTGTCCTTAATTTCATAACTAATAAAGATCTTATATACTTCCTTGAGATATAACCGCTTTCGTTTTTAATAAATTAAAATGTCTCAAATA
This sequence comes from Philonicus albiceps, assembly GCA_963969385.1. Classification (NCBI taxonomy): domain Eukaryota; kingdom Metazoa; phylum Arthropoda; class Insecta; order Diptera; family Asilidae; genus Philonicus; species Philonicus albiceps. Next base: position 10,272,146 of record OZ017775.1, read on the forward strand.
AAACAATTTTTGAAATTAGTAGTCATAAAATAACAGGAGAGTAAAATTCGAATTTTCTTTGCTTGCACTTCCTTAAAGTTATTGAGCGAAAATGGAAAATTTATTTGGGAAAAAATTCATTTACGCTGGAAACAAACAAAAATGAAGATTATATCTATCCGTTGAAAGGAGGAAATTACTCTTTTTCACTGCTGGTGCCAGCATGAATTTAAATTTTACGACTAAAACATGACGTAGACTTGAATAAATCGCCGCAGCTGGTTAACAACTGAAAAAGGCTTTTAAAACGCCCGCCCAAATAGAATCATTCACGGCGGTAAATACTTTACTCAAAAGTATTTTAATATTGAGGGAAGAAAAAATTAAAAATTTTACTGCAACGACTATTAAATCATCGCACCAAACATAATCCGCAAAAGTCTTGTGGGTCTATTTTATCATCGTTTGCATGTTTTCTACATCCGTCGTAAGTTTTTCTTACTTATTATTATTATTTTTTCTTCTACCAAACATGCGTTGGTTGATCTTTTAGTGGTGACCCTTGATATCTCAAGAACTGTATACACCAAGTCTATCAGGCGGTTCCAGTTCGTGCTATTTTATTATATCATTTCTTAGCTTGCTTCGGTTTTATTCGGAATATAAACCCAATAAAACGATGCACAGAGAGTGATCAAAACATCACCCTTCATCTAACAGGCGGTACCGACCGACTTCTACCAACTGCGTGCACATGTGTCTTAAAAGACCGAGAAGACACTTAGTGTGATCGTTCCCATCTTCTCGAATAACAAACATTGGCCCTAGTGGGAAATGCATTTTGCCGCTGATGTTTGCTTGAATGTTTTATATTTTTTTATTTTAACATACAATGATCAGTTTAATTACAAAACATCAACAACAAATACTTGGAATGTCCCAGAAAAATTAGTGCAAGAAATTTTATTCAATAAGACTGTTGGTCTGCCTTGAGACATTTCCTTATGATCTTGCTGCGATCGTTCCAGAGAAATTAAACGACGATATTCTCAGGTTGTCGTCTCCCAGACGTACGATCATGGAAATGCACTTGAGTAAAAAATAAATAAAAATAGAAATGGAGCAGATGTTGGAAGCAGGATTAGCAAGAATCACGATCGGTAGTTGATCATCGCGCTTGCAATGATCGAGGGTGAGAACATTTTCTTGAATATATCGCGTGCATATAATTTTTGCATCACCTTTCAGTTTCCCTTCCTTTCTTATTCTGTATAACTGTTACAAAATTCTTCATTGGCCAGGAACTACTTGAGATTAATTCAAACGATAAAAAGATTACTAGGCTGAGATTTAAATTTTAATAGTCTGCCATGCGGCATATTTTCATATCATATATTCTTACATTGTTTTCTCTCGTAATAGTGCAATATTTTCTTTTTCTTGCACCCATTTTCGACTGATTCTAATGTGGTGTTTTCTTTTCTTCGAGACATGTTTACCTATTGTCTGACTTTCTACCTGCTTTTGATTGCAAAACAGATTTATGACTATCTTGTCGCCGGTTTGAAATTTACTTTGTCTTATTAAAGTATGGCACATCAGACGTAGCATTTTGTAGAAGCAGGTGATCATTATGGTCTAAGAGTTGTCTACTTATCTTTTACAACTTGTGGGAAGATTAAGAGAAAATTAACGGTTTGCAATTTCCTTAGTTATTTCTTCTACCAGGTATGCGATACTGTGACATTCCAACTCACTGTCGGTTGATCGCACGAAAACCAGATTCAACCGAGAAGTGAAAATGATCGTAATTGCACCTTTTGGTTGCGCTTACAGACCTGAATTAATTTTTACTTAATTGTCAAGATCTACTTGTTTTTTTTTTTAAATGCTAAGAGTTTTATTTGTTTTCACTGTCACCGACATCTCCGCTAAGCGTGTGTAATCGATTTCCAGTAAAACTGAATAAAAGGTGAAAGCTTTTAAAAAAAAAATAAATAAATAAAGAAAAATATAAGAATTACACATAATTAGCGGAAAGGCTGAGATTGAGGACTTATATTTTCACCTCAAGAATTTTTGTGGTGTAGTAATTGGCAGGTACCCCGATATAATTAGGTGAAGGTGAACGATGGTTAGAATTAGACATTATTTTGTTTTTTTTTTTTAATTAGAATCGTTAGCGTTTCCTCCTTTTGTAGAATCATATGGAAACGATTTTAAAATAATTGGCTAGTGGTCGATGTAGCATCTGTTTTTTATTTCCTCATTAAAAGATTAATAGTAGATTACTCACGATATAAAAAGATCAGTGATCTTCTTGACCTAGGCATCTTGAAGATGCCAAGACTTATTTGCATAAGATCGTAAAACAAGTGATCGTAGTATCTCTTCATAGATTTTTTTATGATATCATATCTTAATAAAGCTTCCGTGTCCTTTTTAAGGAACAGTTGCTGCAAAGTAAGGCATATATTCAATATAATTAAATGCCGAAGATCTCTCATTACGACATTCTGGAATTTCCGGAACTGGTCAATTTTCATTCACAAGCAACCCTTTGAGTAAATTTTTCTACATTTTGCGGCAAAAATACAAAAAAAATGAAATCTCGAGAAATTGTTGCGGGTCTCACATAACAAGCATTTTTCCTTTTAACAATATTACTGAAGTATATTTATTCTCTCACAGGTATTTCGATCAGTCTCTGAAACGAATGATGAAGAAAACGTGGGATGTGAACGATCCAACCAGTCAAGTGTAACCACGACGAATCTTTCCCTTTTTGTTTTTCATTCTTCATTTACCGGACAAGATAAAAATGTTGCCCTTTACGCATCAGTCGTACTGAAATTGCCAAGAAATTTCACCATATGTTTTTTTTTTTTTTTTCTTAAATAAATTGTTGTCGGTATCAAAGTATTACCTGCACACGATCACCTGTTTATTTTAATCGGTAGTAACCTCAGGAATTTCTGCTGTGAGAAATAAATGTTATGCACTGATGTCAATGAATTTTATCATGGCAATCAATGAAGATCAGTGCCACCATTCAAGTACATTCGATCGGTAAGATCTTGTTACAAACATTTTCTAAAAACAGATGTGTAAGGTAAAACCGAAGGAAATGAACACTTCTTTAAGTATTTTTCGTTGATATCGCAACCCTAACCGGGTGGCTTGTTTCACTTGATGAGTACCCACCGTTATGATTTTGCAAATTTCTCGGAAATTGTGGCACGCTTTAAGAAATCCCCTATGGCAGCTGTTACTATAAAAATAAAAAAATCTTTCAAGTGCTCCTCAACCGAACACTTTCTCAACAGGATGCTATCCAGGTATCTGATCTGTAGGATGCACTTCCTTTCCTTTATTTTGAAAGCAAGTGCAAGAGGGGTACCAGAAATTTGTTAATTGTTTGAAATATAATAGGATTTGTAATGATCATACTTAGGAAGTATTTTCCCCTGAATATTACCCTGATATCCTGCTTAAATCTGTGTGTCAAAATTGAAGAGTTTTAAAATCCCGCCCGAAGGGAGAAAAAGTCCTTTGTTAAAAATACCGGATGTGATCACTTTGTGACCCTTAGGGGGTCTTTTATTTTTTTCCATGTCTTTTCTGCGGTCATTGGTCAAGTGGGTATTAAATGACTTTTGCAGAAAGTTCCTGCTGTAAGAATATTGACGAAATTTGATTCTATTTAGTAATTTTTTTGGGTGATATTGCAAAATGAACTATTATGAAAGATATTTGGAGACAGATTTAAATAATTATTGCAATGATTGTGCTGATTTATTCATGACTTGATGTTCTTTTTGTGTTGAAATAGAATGAAAAAAGATAAGCTCGCCGTGGCAATTAGGTGATTATTTTGTTTGACTCACAATTTCATGTGACCTTTAGAAGTAATAGTTATTTTTTGAAGGTGTATTTTGTGTCGTTGATTATTTGCCATTTTGTGACTGGCAGAATTATGTGTTCGTAAAACAAAGTAGTTCAATATGTGTTTTAAACTTTGTTGATTTAGGCAAAGAAATGAAAGGAAATACTTTTAGATATGTTTATAAGGAATTTGTAAATTCTAAAAAAGAACATACTCAACAAATATCACAATTTATTGAATATAAGTAAATTTTAATTTTAACAACATATCTAAAATTCCCCAAAAATATTTTACCATATATAAAATATTCATAAAAATGATGGAATTGAATTAAGTTTGATTTATTTCTCTCACAATTCACCCATATATCATATTATTTTTGTTAAATCATTTCATCTACCTACCAAAAGTAATACATCAATACTATCAGTCGGTGACACTTTGAAGCTCTAAGATCAACAGAAAAACACGAATCCTACTTATGTATACCCAGAGAAAAAATAGGTGAATATACCATAAATCGCCTCCTACTAATTTTTAAGAAAAAATCACCGAAGAGCACTATCACTACAAAATTTCTAGTGAATGGAAAATGCAGCATAAAAAATGATCAACCCACAGTCATAGGTCTCAAAAGCGATATTACTCCCGCTAATCCAAAAATGATGCAACCGATCGCTTCCTCCCTTCTCATCGACAATAAGAAAGATCATTAAAATGCAAATGAAGGCCGCCAAGCATAAGTAAGAAGGCACAGTTTTGGAAAACCGGCTCAATATATTTCTTCGGAGAAAAAAATCACCCAACCTCATTTAGTTTAAAGTGTGATGCCGAATGTCTTATCGTTGCAAGTTAAAAGGTACATAAATAAAAAAAAAAAAACTACTTAGTCAAAAAATGCGGAATTACTAATTTTTCTCTGGAATCAATTAATTGGGTTCACGACACCACTCGGTGGCACTGTCGTACGTTATTTTCTTAGAATTTGTCGCAAGAGAAAAAAAAATCCCAGAAGTCCACCTTGGATTGTTTAAAGGCGCTGAAAAATGCCACTGTGGCATAGAAACCAATAAAGTGTGGAATTGTGCAAAATAACTGCTGACAAAATCGTCTCAAATCGCTTAAGTATGCTTGTCATAAATTAAAACCCACCCGCACGGGACAATGGCTGTTTAGACAATAGACAAACAAATGACTAAAAAGTAAACGATCAGCGAAAAGGTGCGATCAGTTTTAATGTATTTTATTGTAGAAGTCGGTAGCATGTTTGCCTTCTCATAGCTCTTTTAAATACTATTTTATATTTCGTTTTGTTTTATGTCAATAGCTATTGCTTCTGCACCTTTGAGGTGTGCATTCCAATGTAAAGACTTCGCGGTTTTGTAGAACATAAAAAGCAAAACTGAAACACCAATTCGCGCGGTGTACTGCAAAGAATGCAGTCCGCCAAACGCGCGTAGTTGTCGCTGCGGTCTGTGACTCTTACTTTAGTCATTTTAGATGGGAAAGCAATTCCACGGAAAAGCCAGTTACATCATATCCGACTTTAAAGCAATATATATGTATATAAATATTTATATTATAATGAAATAACGAAAGACTTACGATTATTTAAATTCGAGCAATCCGCCAAGAGTTGCAGAGACCTGCTCTTGTAGCGGCAAAAGTGATAAGCCCAAGTCCGATAAAATAAATAATCCAAATCCGGTTTTTTGACGGTGATTGTAACACCCAGTTCACTCTTCGAGGTATGTTGTACTCATATGCATACCTCTCTCATATGCACTTATGCTCGCGGAATCCGTTAAACAAAAAATTAAAAAATAATTCTTAAATTCAGCACTTTCTTTTTAACACTCTACACATGCGCACGCCACTTTTAAAGGTTTACACTATGCACTTAACATAACAAATAAGCCCGCGAAACGCTGCTGAGTCAACGTTTTTATTTTTGAAAAGAAAAACATTCGATCGATCGTGATCGAAGCGCAAAATACGATCTTTTCTATAAGCGAAGATACAAACGCTTACAGACAGCTCAAATATGCGTCAACCTTCCTTGAGACACTCTAAGTCAAGACTAAATCCAAAACAGAACCGCCAGCCGGTTGTATATCTCTGGGGCGGAACGTTGAAGCCGGGGAAAAGAAAAATTTATGCTCAAGAGTACGGGCGATTATGTGCCCACATAAAATGTTGTGAAACAGAAAATGTGGCGAGCATATACCAGGGAAGAGGGAGAGATCCCCTGAAGAATTGTCGGAAACTAGGGAGTTTTGGGGTTAATAAATTAAGCAGAAATTGTCCGATAGTACTGCACTATCCCTCAAATAAATATGAGTCCAGCAACATAAAATGTTTCTAGCAACATTTACAAATTTTCATAATATGTGCTGACAAAGTTCCATTAGACTAATTAAACTGACCTCTCATCATACAGAGGAAGATTCCAATAAAACTAAGCGGACGGACGTTCCACAAGCCGTCGTCGTTAGAATAATTAGGGACTGGAGCAAAAAGATACACCCATTATGAGGTAATTGCGATTTTTGTTTAGTTCGCGTAGGTGTGAACTGCTTGAATAAATTTACAATTTACGTTTTACTCTGCATAGAGCGGTCTCGATTTGAATCTGTAAAATCTGTTTATTAGGTGGGAGGTCGGATCGCCTTTGAGTGAAGGGTGTATGTAAACAAATCATGAAAATGAGAAAGTCTGTAATGGTCGGAGGTAATTTTGCAAAACTATAAGAACAAAATAGTGAAATACATTTGTCGTAACAGCGAGAGGTACGAAACGACTGGGTACTTTGTGATTTTGTAGACCGAGGCTATTATTAGAGTAGGCAGGATTTTTGATCTGTTTTTATAGAGGTCTTACATATGCCTGGAATTGGGACTTCTTTTGTGCTTGTTAGTTTTATAGAACTCAGTTAGGTCATTTAGAACGGAGAAAAGTTAGGAATTTTACTTGTATTTAGCATTTTTTAGATTCTGAAGATTTAATAATCATCCAATTTTTTTCTTACTAATGACATTGATCAAGATTTTTGATGTTATTTAACCAACTGCTTATTTTTACGTCTATTTATATGTCTCGTGAATTTTAAGAATATATTAAAAAGCAATTTTTTCCTTTTTGAATTTATTTTTTTAAAATAGTCTACGTTTCAGAGTATTTTCATTTCTACTATTAATTTATAAAATACTTTAAAGAGAAATTTTAGGCCAGTTTTTAGGTTTAAGTTTAAATTTTGTATAAATCTAAATTTGTATAATGGGCATTTAATTGTAAACCACGTTAAATTTGAAAAATCACCTGGAATTCACTACTAAATCGCTCTGAAGTTAAGTCGTTAAAAATAATTTTGTAATTTAAGCTCAGTTTAAGCTACAAGGTCAAAAGTTACCATATATAGATAATATCTAGTAACTCTGGTTCTTTTTCTTCATTAAATCCGAATTTAAGTTAATCTGATATTCCAACTCTAAAATGCTGTTAGGTATTAAAAAGAGAAGTATACGAATAAAACGAAAAGTTTTAATTAGTGGCATTGCACTAAAACTCCATATAATTGCAAAATTCTTGCACTCTGTGATAAAATTGAAAGTAGGTACTTGCAAAAAACTAAAATTAAAACTAAGAAACTATATATACATAATATCTATATAGTAAAGTTATAGTAAATTTCGAAATTCGATTCGGTGTTCCGCACCTTAGTCGCGAATCTGCAGGTGAAAGTTTTCATACTACAAACAAAACCATAATTTTGTTTGTAATAATAAAAATCGCATACTCGAAAAAATATGGCACCTGCCGAAATGTTTTTCGCTTTATCCTTTAGCGAGCTCAAAGGTGCAATTTGTTTCGCAAGGCTCAGCAATTACACTGAATAAGCTGCGAAAAGTTGCTGCAAGCGGAAAAGAGGGCCACAGAAACAGGTGAACAGGGCAGAGCACATGCCAAGCATGTCCCACATATGGTCCACACCACATGGTGGAAAACAAGAACAATGGGGGGATGTAAAAAAGCTGGCACAGTGTGAATTTTGCCTTGCCGCCGGCTAAATTTATTTTCTAAATTATGATGAATGCTAAAGCAGAGGCCACATCGATTTTCTGCATGGTGCAAGGTGGGGCCTGCACCTGGAAATCTGCATTTTAACAACCTCACAATCAGAAGGCCATCAGGGCAGGTGAGATAGACTGACCATACGTTGGACCAGAAATCGTCCAGTTGGTTATATCACCTTCATCCCCATCACCTTAAGGTGGAGGATTTTTACCTTTTCGATTTCTCTACGTGGAAGAAATCGCTGCTTGTTTTTTTTTGCAGAGGTTGCCTTGCAATTTTCTGTTAAACTGCTGCTGATTTTGCAGTGACATGGTGTAACTCCTGTGCACCTTGCCCGTATTTAGTGGAAAATTGGGACCATTATTTATTTCCCTGGAATCCCCCGAGGGAGGACTCTGGTTAACACGCGCCCTTTATTATTTTTCAGTTCCCCCAGTTGTAGTCAGCTGGGGCAGATTCTCAGATCGATGGATGGATTCTTTAAAACGAGGGCAATGTGGCACTTGGCCGAGGGGTCATGAATAATATTTGGGTTTGATAGGCAGATGTTGTTTGATCAGCGATAGGGCTCATTTTGGGATAGTGTGACTGGGAGATGTCACGGGTAGGGAAAACCAAGGGATTACCCTATTTGCCATTTGCAGTGATAAATGGCTAGTGTCCATTTGAATCGTCCATCGGATGCAGGAGGACGTGACGAGTATCAATGGACCTGACCGACCGTGCTTTAGCCCACGAGATCAGTTTCCGTCAATGAGATTATTTGGACGGAAGTGAGATTTCCGAATTATCATGAAAAACAGGAAAATTAATATGCCAACAAACATGCCTATCTAATCCATTTCTATTAAAGTCTGATACATGTTGATTTCATTATTGAAAAATCAATTTCCTTTTTCGGCCCTCAAAGGGCCTCCGCATATCGCTCCGACAATTTTTTCTTTTTAATTTATAGTACACCCAATTTCGAATCGCCTTCTATTAATTAAATCGAACAGTCTTCGATGCGTGCACACAATTCATTTTGATTTAAAGCAGTTCCGTTGAAATTCTGCGATCCAGGTCTCGTGCCAGCACATTCCTCTGGATCAACTGGGCGATTAAATTGTCACCAGATACCAGATTATAAAAGTGTGCGGCGGTGTCGTGCGCCGGGACGGGCCACTTCATTAAAAATTCCGAACACTCACCACCCACAAGCACTCGCCGCAGTCGCCTCTCTTGGTGAACTTTTTCACTTTTACCTCAATCCCGGGGACAATAAAATCACTGTCCGGAGGTGGTCATTCCAATCAATGTGAGGCGGATCTCGCAACAATTTGCCTGTTGCAACTGCAAATTTATGTTGGTAAATATCTATGCGGGTTGTTTGATTAGTATGTAATTTTGAAATTAAAGAATTTGTTAAAAAAAACATTTTTTTTTAACAATCTCTTTTTATGTTTGTACACAAAACTAACTTTTGTCGACGTGAATATCTATAATTATTTTAAAATAATGACTTGATATGATTCAAAACCAGTGCCTCATTAAAATCTTTAAGTACAATTTTAAAGGAAATTCTTCTGCCAGTCCGTCTTTAAATTTTAAGTGCAAAATGAGAAATCTTAAAACTTCGCCGTTTTAAATTTATGATTTCTTTTTAATATACATATGTAAAATGAATCCCGTAAACCCTCAAGTGTTCATTTTAATAACATATCGTTAACATTTAAAATTGTTGTCGCTAGTATTGATGCATCGTTACTAATTTTCTAATTTCATTAGAAAATCTGAAATTAGCGACCCCGAAAACTCTCAGATCCAATTTTAATGGTATTCTTTTGAAACAAAAAAACTATGTTAAATTTTCCATTATTATCTTCCGTAACAAAATATACGGGCTCTATTTTTGAATCCGTTTGAATTGAATCGAAAAGAATTTGCAAAAGCTCTTTTGAATTGAAATTTCATAATAAAGTTTCTAGGTTAGTAACAAATTCATTTCAGTTACCTTTGAGTTCAGTTCATTTTTTCGTTCATAGGGTTTGAGATGATTCGAAACTCCAAAGAGGCTTTTCCGAAAAAAGTAATTGAAGTCAAAGGTAACTAAAATGAATTATTGAGAATTTAAGAAATTTTTATCCAAAAAGGGCTTTTATAAGCTTCTTTTGATTCGATTCGAACGGACCCCAAACCTCTAATTCTTATACAGTGTGAATTATTTCTCTTGAATTGTAAATAAAAATTTGTTTATTCCTTGCTTTAAAACAGAAGAGAAATTGATACAGAAATCCGTCGTCATGACTCACGATTCTAAAATCGTTCCTGATATAAATCATAATTACTTTCTTGTATTTTGAACAAACATATGCATCAAATTGAATTGCTTAAGAGGATTAAGGCCTGTAAGCCATCTGTCACCAAAGTTTGTATTTATTTTTCGCCTTATTCTCACTATTAAGTGCATCCCTTCTAATCTCCCAAAATAAATTAAGATCAGTGCATGTCGCAAGAGCCCTGTTTTTAATATTAACAGGCCGACCAGAACAACAAATTTTTTTTTTCTATAATCTGTCGTCTCCTGGAAACCAGACCTCGCCTCTTAAGGGTCACATAAACGGAATCATAATTGAATTGTCCCATCTCATAAACCTCGGAGGAGGCGAATTGAAAGACTGTCGAAGCAGCCAACATCTGGCGGCGGAACCAGTTCTTGTACTTGATCTTCGTAGGTGTCAACCGCTTGAGAGTGGAAGACAGCATAAACAGCATAAATTGCATAAAAGCAACGTTGCACCTCATAAAGCTCGTCCGGTGTACAGTGCGTGGGTGTTACATTCGCTGGCATTGTAACTGTAAGAAAGAGAATTCGATAGCGAAATTCCGCCAACATGGGCATTGAACATCGAGCCAAGAAGTCACCTTATCAGAAACCCGTTAAATTTTGAAATTTCCAAGAGTAAGACTAGAAGTTGAAAGAAGGTTCCGAGGGTTACCGTCTTGCGATTTGAGAGCTGTGACATAAATGTCCGCCCAGGCGAAGAGTGCGATCGCCTCAGCGCGAAGCCATTAACCTCAATTTTTGAATCGCGTCGATTAAAAGGTTCGTAACTAACCTCAGATTGTTGCAAGCCTAACAAGCGGCACCGAAGAGACGTAGGGCGGACTTACAAAAGTGTCAAGAGTTAATGAAACGGATCGTTCGCCAGACGTTTTAAGGCAGAGGCGCGTGCGCACTATCTGCCGCTTCATAAGATGAATCGATGATGATCCAGTCGCACGTTCGGCGATCCTCCAACGCACAGCGGAGCTCTGGTGCAGCCGCATAAAAAAACCAAAGCACGGAGAACGGCTTAGTGGAGGCACACCTGATCGACACATCACCTCGAAGGGCAGGTGAAATTAATCGGCGTCTTCCTATCGAAGGAAGGAAACATAAGAAAATGCTTCATTGCGAGCGAAGGCGGACAATTCCGGCAGTTTGGCTGTTTTTGTAATAAAACGGACGCGCGCGGAAGCACAGCCGGCTGAAGTCATTTCAGTAATTAAAAAGAAGCGTGCGGAAGTACACATCTTACAGATCAATTAAATTTCCAATTACGATAAAAGCATTCAAACTTCTGGGGGGACATTCTCACTTCTTCTATAGCAAGAAGTACGAAAAATAGTTTGCTTTCCTAATTGCAATGTAAACAGGAACACAATGGCCCTAGGGCGTCCTGGAGAGCGTAGGGACCTGGGATACATAAAACCTTGTCACGTTCCGAAGGGGGAAATTTATTAGTTTCCCCGAAATGCACGGGTTTTCTGTTTGCACGAACGGGTGCGGCCGGTTTCCTATCAGACCCTACTGCAATTCTTCTGGGGGTTAACATTTTAATATTGGCGGCATGGCGCGGCGCCCAAAAAGTTAAACATCGTAATGGACAAACCTCCCTATCCTGAGGGTTGCAGGGTAATTTCTTTGTCTAGCGTTCATCCGACCTAAGTTATGGGGGCATTAACCTTTCTCTTTGCAACATTTCACTGCACGAAATGTTGCATGCAACTTATGAACAACTGTCTGCAACTGCATTACAGAAATGTATTTTACTTTTATTGTCAAAACATAAAAGAGACTATTATAGACCCAGAAAGAAATCAATGAAATTGTTCCAGATTCTCTAGGGAAAAGTCTCTTATAAATTTTAGTGTCTATTTTAGACATACTTACATACAAAAACTTAAATTGTGCCTCAATCAAGGAATATTTTTCGTTCCTCTAACTCAGAAAATAGAAAGTATACAAGGGAAACGAAAAGTTATAAAGAGGAACTCGGCTAAATATGTCGGTAAAATTCCAATATACGTCCTAAATTTCGTCCCTGTATGTAGTTCAAATAACCAAAAGGCATGGAAGTGCTGCAGACACAATTGAATTTTACTTTTCATAAAAAAGTTTTATATGTCGAAGGTTTTAAAATATTTTGAAATATTTAAATAAACACTAAACTTTTCGAACAAAAAACGTCTGTCAGAAGCAGAATAAAAAGTAAAAAAGTAGTAGTAGGGCTTTAGCTAAAATTAAACAGAAAGAGTTGTTTTTTATTTTTTGTGGACACGAGAAACTTTTTGTAAGTTTTAGTTTCGACATCAAAATGTAAATTTAATGAATAAAAAATCAATACAACTTAGAAAATCAATTGCTGTGTTAAACATTTCATAAACGAAATTAAAAAATTAAAAAATTGAAGTGAGATAATAACGAACATTGCAAAAATTAATTAAAGTAAAAAGTATGAAAAAGCACACCTCTCAGCCGCGACGGGACTGTTAACTTCTTGACCTTAAGGCACAATCAGCACCCAAACACCGAGAAGCTATAAAATTCTGTATCTCGACAAGAATAGAATTTCTCCTAAAGACGTTGCTGCCGCCGACGACGACAGACTCTGAACGTTCCAAGAATGAAAACAAAAATTGGCGAATGTAGCGAAAGCATTCGATAACGTGGCGTCACATCGGGCGGCACTATCTTCAAAGATTGTCGGTTTGTTGATGTATCTTTAGCGCCGTATCGCCGCTGGTCATGGACACGAGCGCTGCGCTAGCCGGAATGTTGTAATTCCAAGCCCACATGTTGATTTCAGCATGATTTGCATCCACTATCTTTTAAATAGAATGAGTAGGTGGAAAAGGCACACTGCCACATATGAGCCCTCGCTTTTAGAGATTAAAAACGAAGGAAGAACTGGAGTAGGTTTGTGCAACCGGAACCCACTTTTGCGATTAAAAAAAAAAGTAATATATAACCTTATGTAAGCATATCTATAACGTTTAAAGTTAATACATAGGTACGAGTATTTCGAATAAACTATCGATATTTTTCGGTATCGATTATTTTTCATTCGATATTTCGATATCGATACTTTTTACTGAACAACGAAATTTAATTACCTACAGATTTTTATGTTATGTTTGTAAAATTTACAAATGCACAGATTACTGGTTTTGATTCTTATACCCCAAACATACGTATCTATGTGTTTTTTGGATAGTTTTTTATAGTTTACAAAAGTTAGCTGCTCACTTAACCGAGTCTGACTCTATGCGTGTTTCATTTCTTTTTAATTTAATCCAAAATTCATGGAAAAAAATTATTTTTAAAATTACTATTCTGTAAATTGTAGCTTGTTCCTACATGAGTACTTCTTTTTCTTTTAGCACCTGCACTGATCAAAAAACATGTTAGATGTTGTTAAGCCAACCAGCTATACAATTCAAAAAAATCTAAAACGAAGAGGCGAATGATCCAAGAAAATAGAAATTTACATACATTAAATGAAGGTAAGTGCAATCGAAGGTAGAAAGTTAGTAAAACATTAAATGTATTTTTGGAGTAAAATAGCCCTGAGATCTTCAGATTATCCTTGCTATTTTTAATGGTCAAAAGTTTAGGTTAACTATCATCGGTCAATTTATATTTATAATTTTTGGAAAAAGTTTGTAAAATTCATCATTTTAATAGCATTAAATTTTCAGAATATATACGCAATTTTATGTAATTTCCTCTTAAAAATGAATGATTTAAGCGTTATTTAATTGCGTCTTATAACTCTTATCTTGATTTTGTTTACTACCATAAGTAATTCAAAAGTATTCGTTGAGTCAGGAAAACTTGAAAAGAACAGCTAGTAGTTTACAACAATTCTATGATGTTGATGAATTTCTGCCACCAAAATTTTCATTTCTTTTTTGGTATCTAAAACTAATCTAGAGAATAGAGGAGAAGAGGTAGACATACCAAAAAACTTCCAATGTTAGATGTAATCAAAGGTTTCATTACTTTTAATTGACCTCGTAAAGTTCAAAAACAGCGGGATGTTGCAAAATTCAATCTGCGTTAGTAGTCGACAACGTTCCGGTGTTATGAGCACAAAATTGCGAAGACGAGTTCGTTTCTTCTTTGTAATCCACTCAAGAAAGTAAATGAACTTAAGAGCGAATTATATACATGGAAAGACCTCTTTAGGTTTTACTAAGACGACAAAGAATCCTCTGAAGATTAGAAGCTAATTTCTTTCTTTTTTTTTTTTTAGTTGTGATTTGAGGGTCTCCTGCTGTTACTGTTGGCAGTGAAGAGACTCGGTTTGGTGCGTTTTTCAAGGAGGCATAACGCACTCACTCGAAACAGTTCCAGTTGAGGGAGTCAAGTAAAAATGACATCGAACGAAAAGGGGAAAAAACAAAATCTAGGTATAGATCATTGATCATGATCTATCTGCTTGTCTCTTAGAGTCACCCAAGCAGAGATCGAATTTAATGTTGATCAATTTCTATGCTCACCGGGCGTCAACTTCGACAAATCGCGCATGAGGGGTGCCCTGGTTTAATAATGGGACCTATTTAGTTTTTTTTATAATCTTTAGCTCATCCCGCCTATCAGTCGCTGCAATCATTTTAATTGAGGCCTCCGATGGGCTGGGCAAAACAGTTGACTTGCTCGCAGAGTGCAATTGGATGAAAAGACTGAAAATAGCGTCCGGATGGTCTTTCGCCTTTTTGCCACTTGACCGGCTGCAGTCATTAATTAAATGTGAAGGCAACTCGGCGCATATCACGGGTATTAATTACGCGTGTTTTTTAACCAGCCCGCTGCAGCCTCTTTGACACTAAGGCTTGTGACGGATTCAATTATCTGACCTCATCACTAAGTCTCGAGCTCCATCCATAATTCTAAAGTTCTAGTCTCTCAGATTAAGGCGACTTTTTTTCGTTAGAAGCTAATTGACATAATCAACCAGTGGAGAATTTGTAAAAGGTCTTGTTTTTTTAAAAGGGAAAGTTATTGGTTGTAGCCAGAGTTCATAATTTGGATTTAATGTGGCAGATAGTTAAGTAACTGCCGTTTAGATAGTTCTTATTTAGAGTGCTCTTTATGAGCCCTTATCAGTGAAAGTAATTTCCAATTACATGTCTGGTGTGTTAAAATTTCAATTGCTTATTTATCACGTGTAAAATGCTAATTTGCGACATTTTATTCATATTATTGCTTATCATTTATATTTGTAGCTTAAGAAATAATGCGAATTTCAAAAGTCCCATAATAAAATAAATAAATTAATAATATAGATAGGCATATTTATTATTAAAATTAAGAATTTTAAAATATAAATAAATTTCCTTAGGGAGCGTTCATTAATTGCGTAAGGCTTTTAAGGGGAAGGGGATATCCAGTAAATCTTATGATCCTTTACGCTTTGTAAGAGCGAGAGAAGGGATGGACAAAGATCGCCTTACGTAAATCTCCTCTTTTTTAAAATTTTTTTTATAATGTGCTGAAAAAATCAATTTTTGTATATTGAAATTATTGAATTGCACGTATTTAGGGTTCCGTACGATCGAATAAAAACTTATAGGGTCATTCGTATGTCTATCTGTATCCATCTGTCTCAGACAATTTGCTCCAATTCGACTGGACCGATTGATTTGAAATTTGAAACAAGTATGAATTTATGTGACCCAAACACTTACGTGTAACGTAAAATAAATGACTTTTGAATATCCGGGTTACTTTGGGGGGAAAATTAGAAAAATATGTACCGTGTTACATATAAAACCAAAGGGCTTATTATAAGGGTCTCAAATATATATATTTTATAATTTTAAAAAAGTTATTTAAGAAAATTAATACTGACGCCCCCTCCCCGTCCCTTATCATCGAAACTACTGAGCCTAAAATTTTGAACAAAATAAGTACAGAAAATTGTTTTTTTACTTACTTTCTCTACTCTTTCGCCTTGATCGACATCGCACCAACAATTCCTTTAGACTTGCCTTTTACCAGACCGACCCTCCTCTCCTTAATGCTCTTGCCTTTCCACTCATTTAATTTCTTTGTATAGATGTTTTATTATTTTATTATATTAAATAGGGATGCTTACAAATTTCGAAAATGATCCTTACGTAATTATCAGTCCCTTAACGATCCTTATCGATCCATATTAAACTCAAATTTTCTGTAAAGGCAGAAAATATTCAAGAAATCAGAAACAAACAATTTAAAGTACTTTGAATTTAAAATTATAAATACACTGTTTTTTTTTTATCTGATCTTCTTAAATTCAGTTAGACTTAAACAACTGGCAAAAATTTCTCTTAAAAATCCCATGAGTTTTTATTTAAACATTTCCAATAATTTGTATAATAGTCAGTGGTATAAGAGTTATAAGTAACAAATGTGCCTAAAATCTAAAAATATGAAAACAGAAAATATCAATGTCGCAAACCATAAGTTCGAGATCGAATGTGTCTTGACTTTTGTTGCTCAAAAGCTATTTGGGTATTTCATTTACTTAAATTTATCGCTTTTTTTATACATATAAAAATGTGTTTTCGAAGCAAATAATTTCCGTATATTCGAGTTAAAAATATTTTATAAAAAGTAAATAAAAAAAAGCAAAATTTTTAAGTATTTTTTTAAATTTTTATATTTCGAAGTTTTGCAGTTTTTAAGTTTAGGCAAAAACCAAGTTTTCAACATTCAAAAGCACGTATCGAAATATCGAAAATATTTTGTTATATGACCAAGCTAGTTTCTGGCGCAAGTATTTTGTTTGCTAAATTAATGAAAAATTGCTTTTTTTGTAAAATAATTTGAGTAGATCAGTAAAATCCTTAGAACTATGTTTACGGGCATTTCTTGATTAATTGAGATTTTGAAAAGTCAGTTTATAACATATTTCTAATCGGAATGGGAAGTTCAAAATATAAAAAATATAGAAAAGTAATAGAATCAATAAAAAATAACATTCTTTACGTAAAATTAAGACATATGACTACTATCAACTTCAGGACGAAATATGAAACCTCTCAATTTAACGGCTTCCGTAAATCTAATGTTATAATTAACTTAAATTTAGTAACTTCCAAAATTTGAATTATATCTGAAAAAAAAAACACTTTTTCCAGCTATGTTTCTGCATAAAAATGTCGTCTGAAAGTATATAAAATCTTAAAAGATGTCTATCTTATATAAAATTAAATTCCTAGAATTGCCGACTTACTGCATAGTTTTTATTCAAATTTTGCCTTACCAACCAGCAATTGTTTTGGTAAAAGTATCAGATAAATTTCAGTTTGTATTTTCCCAAAAAAAAAGAATATGTCCAGATGGTTGCTTTTCTTATGCCCGAAGCCAAAAGTAATTCTTATCACGTTCAAAAGACTTACAAAGATGTTCTACCCGAAACACTTAAATTTAATCAATTTTCCCACGCGCCTCTGACTAAATGGATTAGCATATATGTGTTATTATATTTTATGTATAAAAGGGTCCTCAAAGATTTGCTTCTTTTTTTCCGAAATTTCCGCAGTAATTTAATTTGCAAACGAGACAGTAGGGGATCCACGTGTGGGACTGGGAAAAAATTCAATCATTCCCCTTCAAAATGGAGCAGATTCCATCATTTTCATTAATTACCCGAAACGACCCTTTTTAAAATGACTTGGAAGGGGATTGATCTTGATGGGATTCCTGCTTGGCATCCTCGTTTCTTATTCCCTTTAGGGAAATTGGATATGTTTGAAATTTATACCTATGGAGAACTTCTATAACTTAATGTTAGTGCTGAAAATGCCGCAAGGATTTTCTGTGGTACATGAGAACCCACCAAAGCGCATTATCTTGTTGTCAAAATGGCTTTAAAATGGTTCTGTTTGCATTACTCTGGTAGATAAGCCCCATCGATTAAGTTATCATGCATTGTACAGATTAGGAGTTGTCCGCATGTCACCTCACTGCTTGGGGTATGAGTTTTCAATTCTAAGTGTGATATCAGATTCTCACGCCGTCCTTAATCTCTTTAAGCTTTAACTCCGGTGACAGGCCGAAAATTTCCTACGAATTGAGTTACAATATCCACCAGTACATCCTCGTAGCTTAGGAACGGTCACAGCAAAGGCTAAGAGTTTTGTGATAATGGGGTTCGTTCATCTCTCAAAGATTCTTTTTCACCAAGTTGCCCCCTAGAAAAAGGGTCTTTTATCTATAAAAATGATGGATAGGAGAAGCGTATCCAGGACAATTCCGACTTCTGTACAAATATCCTGAGGAAATTAGATTATTAGATGGGATGATGAAATGGGAGTCCAAGATAGATTCTCTTTTTAAAGTTGAAATCTTTAAGAATTGAACAACTATTTCGGGTTCATGGTCAATTTTGCTTTAGATACGAGTAGAAAAGTGAGTCAAATGTACTCAATCTCTCTTCTTTCCCAGTATTACTTTTAAGTAACAGGAACACCTGGAAATTTATTGGATATGCACGCCTGGTTACTAAATTCAAAAGACTACGCCTCTGAACCCCTTTTACCTATATTTTCCCCAAGGACCATAATCTCCCTCGAGGTGGCTGTTTAGACCCCATCATGAATTATTTATCAGTTAAAAGGAGGAAGATATTTAAGGGAAAACAAGACGGCATTATATTGGTATTATTTAACATTTCTGGAAATTGCCTCTAAATCATTATAAAGATGTCACAGTTTAATTAAAGAGTGTTATAACGTTTCTTCGCATCTTGCATTCTCCTGGTGACAAAACGAAGGTTCGGGTACTTTATAGGAAAAGCTTACTTTTATTGTTATGAAAGTATGACCCAAATGGAATTTTAATTAGAGCAAAACAAATATGGGAAAAGTAGTCTTGATATTCATGTCAAAAATATAAAGGGTTTGCCCTATGATACTACTTTATTTAGGTAGTTTAAAGGCCAATTTTTGTATCTGTATGTTATTTAAAGTTATTTTACTATTGCATACCATAGGTTGCCGAAATATATTAGGCATTCATTTGTTATGGCATTAGAACAAATTATATGTACACAAAAGACCTTTTTCTCCCTTAAAATATTTAGTATCAAAAAGAGAGGTATTAAGGAATGCATAGGATTATGGTGTCACGTTTTCGGGGTGTCGTAAAAATACATTTAATGTCTAGACAGTTAAATCGTCTTACAAAAGAGCTAGGAGGTAATTTAAAGGGTTCTTAAATATTATAGAGTATTAAAACGTGCTAGACTATTATGGTTCTTTATCCTATAAATTGTTTATTGACAAAAACTTTGTCCGTTTTTTTTTCTTACAAACTTAAATAACATAAAAGCAAAGTTGATATAAGATTTTAAATTTAAAATAAAATTTTAGTAGTTTCGTTTTAGTTCACAAAATTAAAATTATCGATTTCTATAACCCTGATTAGATTACAAAATATTTTTTAAATATTGGGAGATAGAACTATTATTATGTTCTCACGATTTCGCATAAAATATACGAATTAGCTTTAATAACGTCTTTAGTATGAGAGAGGACAGAAAGGTAATTAGGTTTTAATAAAATTTATACAAAGAAAAAACAACTTCCTTTTTGAAGAGTTTTTAAATAAATTATCCTCTACATATTCTCATATCCCATTTCAACTGTTCACATTAAAACTTTCTGATAAAGTTTTCTTACTCATGAAAACTTTGAATTGTACATCAAAATTTTCTTAAAAAAGTCATTATGGAAATAACAAATTCCTTTCCTGTCTTCGTTCTCACAACGTATTTCCTTTTAAGTTAATTAAAACAATTAAACATTGTTTATCTGTAAACTTTTGAAATTTTGCTTTTCCCTCTTCATATGCTAGCCAAATGAATGGATTTAAAATGTTCTTTTAGAAATTCATTAGTCGTTGAAGAAGATTTAATTTAATGCCTTTCAATGGAAATATCGAAATTTGGATTATATTTTATTTTTTTTTTATTTAATTAGTTAATATTCTTTTTTATGTTTAATTAAATACCAAATTTTTTTAAAATGTTTTTGTTTAAATTTCAAGTTCAGATATACAAAATATCATTAAAATATAAGAAAACAAATTGATTTAAAAATCTGATAATCAGTGAGAAACGTATCCAATTTTAAAATAAGAAAATTCTATTTATGAAAATAATTTTACGATGATTTTCTTATAACATTAAGAAATTAAAAAAAAATATATATATTGTTTCTTGATATCGCGGTATAAAATCACTAGAATTGACTAGAATTATTTTAATCTTACGCTTCACGTGACTATCGTATTCTATCTTATCTAAATGCATAAAAAAAAATCTTTTGATATAAAAGATAAAAAATTATTAAACATCAAAGCATTCATTTTACTAGGGCAGTAATTATCATGGCCTGCATAATGGAAATTTGCACCTACTTTCAGTTACCACCGATAAAACACCTCTCAAAAGTTAATCACGGACGTGTTATCTTTAAACACCTCTCAGAAAAGGTAACGCAGGTGCTAAGCAGCTGTGTGGTAAATAACATTGTTAAAAAAATAAAAAAAAACCAAAGTTTGTCCATGAAGGATTTTGGAAGTTTAGATTTAATCGAAGATAATAAAAGTTAGGAGACTGATAAAAGTCCGCTTATTGGCTATTTTATAGAGCCCAATGGGGCAATTTCGAAATTGTGAAATTTATGGAAATAAATCATATTTCTGTTTTAAAAATAAATGATTAAGATTAAACCAGAGAAAACTGGTTGTTTACAACAATTATAAAATTTAATATACACTTGACGCATATGTTACTTTCTATTTTTGTGCCATTGTTTAATATTTGATCAAGTTTTAATATGTAGTTAAATTGTGATGTACCCTATCGAATGTCTTTGACGGGTTTCGAATATTTTGATACACCTTAAGGTAGAAAATATATCTCTAAAAACAACCGATCAGCAGACACTTTTCAGTTGGTCCTTTTTCTGATGAGGGTTAGGACTTCTGTTGGGTAACCTACTGATTAAGGTTCTTTCGTATTAAACAGAACTGAGACAAGGAAAGCACCCAGAAGAATAGAAAAGTTTTCTAAAAGTCTAATCTCTACGGACCACTTGATATTAAAGTTCATTCAAACAATACGGCAAAAAAGGACTAAGTAAGTGTCTATTCTTTAGGCAAAAGAAAAATTGGGAAAATATACAGGGAGAAATTATTGTGATTTATTCGGTGCTCTTTGATTAGATTTATTTTTGCCGGAATTAGGAACAATAAAGGTAATAAATCCTTGCTCCTTTCCCTTTGAAATGGTTACAAAAACAGAAGAAAATACGAGATTTTGTGTACCAGAGAGGGATGATTTGGATGTTGGGAAAAGATGTTCCTCGAATAGGAAATTTTCCATGAATTAATCGTGCAGGGAGATTTACGATACAAATAAATACTTTTACGGAGAAAGAGAGGAAGACTGTTTCAACGGTAGCTTGCATTTCCTAACCATGTTTTATAAGCATCTTTCCATCTCTTTGTTTATTGTAGGTAAGTAAGCTGATTAGAAATCTACGTCAGCCGGACTTGTGTTTGCTTTTCATTTAAATCCTTTTTACGCTATGAAATATTTCTTGGAAATGATCTGCTCCAATTCTAGGGATTTAAATATTTTATTTTTAGATTTCACGATAACAAATATTTGAACAAAAATAATGTTACTTTCAGTTAAGTTGCAATAATTGCTAAATGGTTCAAAAATTGTCATTGGTTTTAAATTTTGAGTTATGAGGAAAAGAAGTTTTTAATATCTTTTATTTCAAACCTATTCGCGAAATTAAACATTTTAGAACTAACGATTTAAACGGTCAAAGATTGTAAATTATTTGGTTAAAACTTGGCATTTTAAACATTTTGGGATGAACTTAGCGACACGGCCTCAATTAGCTAAATTACTTTCAGATGTTTGTTCAATAGAATGGAAATTTGTGGTATTTGATAAAAATGCCTTCTTTTCAATTATTTTACTATTTTATCAATTAAAGTCGCTATCAAATGAATTTATCAAAAAACTCTTCAAAGATTAAATTGGATTTATCGTTTATATCAGTAAAATAAATGCTTCTATGCATTAGTTATCAAATGACCGATTAAACAGTGATCATGAAATGTTCAAAATAATTCAAATTTGATTAGATCATTGAGTCTATAGCCCTTTTACAAAAACACGTATTACATTACGATAAAATTTGTTGAGATTATTTAACAATAAAAAAATATTATCTGCTTTAAAAGAGATTTTACTAAAGTTATCAGGGGAATATATTCTTTTTAAGGGTTTTGCCCTTGTAGGCAAACTATAAAAATCAATTTAGAAGATTCGAAACCATCAGTTGATTCATAGTTTCGATCAGCAAAATGAAAATAGTGTTAGTATTTCTGGTGATCTCCGTTGTTGGAGTTTTAAGTGGAGTCCCAATTTGTAAGTTATATAATTATTTATAATTTAAAAAATGTATTAAATAATAGGAAAATATTAAACAGCTCGTGAAGCTCCACAATGCAAAGCGCCAAACGGTGGAGGACTTCAGCCAGTTATTGATGAACTACTTGGAGTAGTTCCTTTTGATCAACTCCTTGGAATTTACATGGCTGCTGTTAGTACTGATCCAGAAGTACAAAAAGTTATGGCCTACATCGAAACCGATAGCTTCCATAAATTGCTCAAGGCCGTTCAATCAGCTCCTGAATTCTTTAAATTAATGAATTTTGCTTGTGACAATCTTTACCTGGACATGTATTACTACTTCAATTTGATTGGAGGATTTTTAGGTTTACCACCAATTCAACGTCCTCAGTTTGCTAGAATTGAAGATTTATATAGAGCTAGAAAAGGACTAAAAGGAATGGTTCAAGATATGATGGATATTCTTCCTATGGATAAAATTAAGGCTATGTATGACGATAAGTCACAAAATGATGAATATTGTAAAAAGGGGCTTGAACTTCTTGCATCGCAAGATTTTAAGAATATCGTTAAAACCGTTGAAAATCTTAAAGAGTTCAAGGAGCTCTGTGATGAATTGCGCAAGTTGGGCGTTGATGTTGACACAATTATTACTACACTTAAGAAATTCTTTAAATGGGATTAAACTTAAAAATTTATTGTTTGATTTGTTTAAAATGTAGCACCGGTGTTTTACCTAAATAAAGTAAATTTTCTGATCATGCATTTGATATTTTTTAAAAAGTTGCAAAACTGTTATACGTGATGTAATCCACTTGATTTTATTGATTCATTTGAACAGATTGAAAAGGTACTCCTAGGTACTCCTAGGTATACACCTACCTTCTAGTTTTTACGCACTATCACATTTTCTTACATCAGAAGTATTAGGGATTATTTGATAGAGTGCTGATTACAAAGATTTGTTAAAGTCCTAAAGTTTCCGTTGACTGTAGGACCGGATTTGCGAATTTTTGTTATCAAAACTATGGAGTGATAAAGTTTACTATAAAATACGAAACTTCCGTCGAATTCAATAGTTTCCAGCTGTAAGTTAGTGGAAAAGTCTAAAGCATTTATCGACAAAATGAAATTTGTGATCGCTTTGGCCGCTCTGGTTTCTGTCGCATACGCCGGCGTACCAGCAGGTAAAAAATAAACTCTGAAATAAAAATATTGAATTTAAAATTAATACATAATATTACGAAATAGTTCGTAATGGACCCCAGTGTGTAGCCCCCAATGGCGGTGGATTGACCCCGGTTATTAAGGAATTCATGGACATGGTCCCAATTGAAGAAGTCGCTGTGATTTTCATGACTGCCGTCACCTCAGACCCTGAGGTCCAGAAAGTTATGGCCTTCATCGAGTCACCTAAGTTCCATACAATCCTAACCACTGTTCATGGAGCTCCTGAATTCAATAAATTGGTGAACTACATGTGCAAGGAACTCTACTTGGATTTCGCCTATTACTACAATCGTGTTGCAGGTGCTATCGGACTTCCACCACTCGATCGTAAACTTTTTGAGGAACTCTACGCCGCTCGTGCTCGTCCTGGCTTAATCGGAATGATCAAGGATATGCTCGATGTAATGCCAGTTGAAAAAATGAAAGCCCTTCTCAAGGAGAAAGTTGAGACTGATGAATATGTCAAGAAAGGCATTCAACTCCTGAAATCTGAGGATTTCAAGAAAATGGTCGGTGTTGTTAAAAATCTTAAAGAATTCCAACAAGCTCTTGATGAACTCCGTCAAATGGGTGTTGAAGTTGATAAAATCATGGAAATTATTAGGAAATGGCTTGGTGGTAACTAAAACAACAAACATAAACTGAAAAACATTTCTGTGTACAATTTCCAGATTTTTTGAAAAAAAACTTGCAGCAATAAAATAATCTGAATTGAATTTTTGTGTTTTGTTTTTAAATAATAATTTTTGGTTGGACCCTATAACAATTTTTATTTTGTCTAAAAATTTTAATTTTATCTAGCTCTCTTGTATTTTACAAAAAAAGAAAATATTAATAATAAATGTACTAACAAATTAAAAACAGAATCAGGTGAGGATTACCGCTCCTTTCCTATCTTGTACATATAGTCGGGGAATCGATCTCTTTCTACGGCATCTAGCTTGACTAGAACTTTTAAATTTCTGAGACATTTCAAGACACTCTCCTGAATTGGGTACTAAAAATGAGCTACTTTATTTCAGTAGCCCTTCAGTTTTGAATTTTAAATTTATATTTGATTATTATACGGCGGATGTTATAAAAGTTATTAATTGGAACATCTTAAATCTTAATGTTTTGTGATAAATCTGTTTTTATAATTAGAAAAAGACGGTTAAGTGAAAGTTAAACTTTCATATTAACTGCTCCGCACTTTGATTTAATTGGACTTTTGAAATCCGAATTTGTAATCAGTGACCCAAAAAACCAAAGATAAAATTACCTTCAAATTGAATATCCGTCACATTGAAATTTTCACTTTGAATTTTGAATACCGATTTCATTATTTGTAATCAGCGATCCAAAAAGCACTCAAGTTAAAAACAAAATAGAGTAGGGGTAAAATATAAAGTCGTCTGGCGTTTAAATATAAACTTATCATTACAAATCAATTCTCTTGAAAGATGAATGCAAAAATAAAGTTACGTTAAGTTGCCATAAAGGCGCTCAAAGTTGAAATGCTCAGCGGCATAAACCTAACTAAATTAGTCGACCTCAGTTTAGCCAAACTTTTGTCTAATTGACCAAATTTTGATTTAGCTCGTGTCTTTTGAATTCCCTTCGGAGCCAGATAAACATTTACTGAATGTGAGAGATTTCATACAACATTAAGTTTCAACTCGACTCCTACGCATAAAACATCTTATCTTTCGCTAATCCAGCGGTCGACCCTTAGTAACCTTAACAAACCATACCATTTTCAGAAGTCCGCATAATTTCTATGGGCAAAAGTTGCGCAAAGTAGACGAAGGCTCCGTTAAATCCCTCTTTTATAATAACAAGCTTCCGAAGAAGGGAATAGGACTAAATTTTTGGGACTCTGAAAATTGTTTGTTGAGTTGTACCCTGCTGAGTGGTAACGATGTCTGGTCACCAGATTATTGCGACACTTTTGCCATACCCCAACGGTTGGTGGATAGCGTGAATATCCAAAGACGATTTTATAAACACCTCTAACCTTTTGTTGCTAACTGTGACACAGATTTATGTATGGGGATCGGTCTCCCTTTTTTTCTGTGTGGCGGTTTATTTTCAAAGTGAAATTAGCAAGGCAATTATGTTTTAGCCCATAACAAATTTTAAAGGGGTGCAAGAAAACATCACTTCATCTCAGACTGGCGGAACTTGGCTGGTTTTATCAAGTAAATCTCTAAAAGTTGAAAAGGTCCATTTGCATTTGAAATGTGAAAGTAATAAGAACTTCGGGGATTTGCATAGAAATTAAGTAATAAAATTCAGTTAATTAGGGATCCGCTGTGCGCGACAGTAGGAAAATTGTTGTGGGAGCTTTTCTGATTAATTAAGTTTGAATGATCTTAAGGGGATTATCAACACTTGGCGTCTTCAGTAATTTCTTCTTCAATCCATTCAATTTGATTCAAAAAAGAATGCCAAGTCGATCGCGCATTATTATTCATTTCGGGTATTCCTTAAATCTAATCAACAAACTGGAAGATTGAAAGATAAGCCTAATCCGCAAGATTGTTCACCTTTTTTCTTAAAGAAGAATAACATCTCTTTTCCCAGAACTTTTATGGAGAAAATCGTAAACCATTTTTGTTTAAGAAAAAACATTTAATAATAAAATTTAATTAATCTTTCAATTTATGTAGGTACAAGTAGAAATATTATAACATTGCTTTTCTCAATTCCATCCCAAAAACCTTTTAATAACTTCAAGGACAGTGTCAATATCTACACCCATTCCACGGAGTTCGCTCAAAATCTTATTAAATTCAGGAAGCTTTTCAATAAATTTAATCATATTTTTGAAGTCATTCGATTTAAGGAAATCGATTGCTTTCTTGAAAAGTTCATCCTTTTCCAATTTCTCTTCCCAAAGATCCTTTATCTTGTAAACTGGGATAACGTCGATCATATCCTCAATCATTCCAATGAGTCCAGGACGACGTTCTGAAGGATCAATAAGGTCAAATGGACGGTTTAGTGGTGGAAGTCCCAAAATATCGGCAACTATGTTGTAGTAGTAAGCAAAGTCCAAATACAGCTCCTTGCAGGCATAATTAACCAATTTATCGAAGTCAGGCTCGTTTGCGATGGCGATTAAAAGATTTGCAAAATCCTTAGATTCGAGGTATGCCAAAACTTTTTGTACTTCCTCATCAGAGGTAACCGCAGTGAGATAAATGTTGGCAAGATCTTCAATTGGGAGTAAGTCAACAAATTCCTTAAGAACTGTTGGCAGCCCCTGTCCATTTGGAGCCTCACATTTTGGTCCATTGCGAGCTATTATAAAAAAAACAAAACTTTTATTTTAAAATTCTCTAAATTAATTGTCAGTTTTTCTTACTTGCTGGAACACCCGCGTATGCAACAGCCACCACAGCGGCAAAGGCAATAACGAATTTCATCTTTCTTAAAACTTCTTGCGTAAGTTGAAGTCAAAATTGACCACTGACTTTTTGAAAAATTACCGTGCGTTTTATAGAAAGTCTTATCATGCGTGAAAGTTGCGATAAACATGATTTTGTTTTTTATTTAATAATCAAAACAAAATTTGAGAGTCCCAATCAGAAAATAATTTACAGATTAAACTGATTAGGATAAAATCGTATTTAGAATCTTTAATTTGTTTAATTTGCATGTACTTGAAGAAATTAAATGAAGAATTAGAGGTGTATCTGACTATGCTATCATGGTAAAATCGATTTATTTTTAGTTATGTTTTCACACATATATTATAGTGTTATAACATTATTGGAATTATTTATATTTGAAAACTAATTAAAGCCAGGTATTTGGTAATGTGCTCTCTAATACAAATTTAAGAATTTATAAGCAGTTGAGAGAAAATTCTGAAATTACAAGGAAACAAAACTGTTGGGAAAGCGCAAAAGGAAATCCACGCCTAGAGACATTTAGTGCGCATCGTTTTAAAAGCGAAAAGTAATAACACTAAGTATTCGCAATTAATTATTCATTTTGTGTAATATCCCATCACCAATGAAGATATCTTCCAAATAACAATTATGTTTTTAATATGTTTCCATCTCCCATGACTTAGCGTACATCGATACTGAGGTTACGAAATTTTCATGGTTGTTCTAATTTTTTGGCCAGGCACTGAATATGGGTATTATAAATAATTCTTTTAATTAAAGGCTTCTGAAATTAAAAATTTGTGTCGACTACCTGCTTAGTAAAGCAGATTTAAATATGCTTTTAGAGTAAATGTTTTAATAGTTTAGCTGAATTTTAAACAAACCCTTTTTGTTTTAAATGAATTTTTCAAACCCTAAAATTCAAGTAGCAGACTTATTCTTGTTAAGAAGTATTCTTCTATCTTTTAAAGGCCCATTTTCAAAGTGATTTCTTTTAAAACTTTTAAAAAAAAACCCATACATTGTTTCAAAATTTTAATTGATCGTTCGTTATGATTATAATAAAATATACCAACTGACACAACGGATTTAAGATATTTTTTTATTTTTATAAAAAAAGAATAGATGTCACACTTATAGAAAATAACAATAATAACAAGTGGTTACCCCATATTAAGCGCTTAAGAATATGTAAACACAGATATCGACCACCTCTCATGTGATCCACTCGTATTTCATATGCAGATAAAATTTAACCACTTGATTCGATAAAATTTTAAAGCATTTGTATGAATTTCAAAAATACTACTCATACCCTCGTCGTTGGTCTTTTGAAGATCAGGGGAAAAATATTGTAAATACACACTCCTAAAAACTTAAATGTTTTCGCAACTTTAATACGTTATCTCTTGAAATATTTCTTTTAAGGAGAAATCTGTTTGTATTCATTCATTTTACATTTATTGTAGATGAGGGTGGAAATCTTTATCTATCTTAATGTTATATCAATTCGTTTATCCCCCCCAAGGCATGTGATGAGTGGAATGGAATATTTTCTTGATAACATGAACTTATCTATTTTTCGTGTAGGTAAAATCATCGGCAATATTTTTATTTTAGAAAAGAAAGTAAGATAAAATAAAATGAATTGTAAAAAAAAAATATGTGTATTCACGATTCTATGGATTTTATGTGAAATTGATCTTACACCATATCATGGAGAAATAAATAAATTGCAGACTCATGATGTAAAGAATGTGAGTAAAACATATATTTTTTTTTAATTTCATTAGAACATTTCTTTTGTTAAAGTTTTTCGTTCAAATATAGCATATCATTATTAAAACGTATCAATAAATATACCAAAAAGCATTATTTCAATAAAATGTTGCTAAATTCAAATAGAAGGAAAAACATATTTTTATTTAATAGGTTTATTTTAAATGCTTTGTAGTGTATTTGAAATAAGATCGATTGGGAAGAATTCTAGGATGTACGAGTATATTATATTTTAATATCTTTTGAGTACTTATCTCAGAGAATACTCACCGGAAAAGGCGAATTAAAATTGCCTTCACCTTGTTACACCTTTAAGGAAATATGATTTTATTCCTTTCATTTTTCCAACTTAAATCCCTTGACATACGCTACGTTTAAAATACGAACTCTTGGTAGGCCAGAATATCCTGGACATAGGCTCCAGAGACTACGCAATGTAATCAAGATGTTAAATCCATTAGCTTTTTACGTTATCCAGTCATAAGATTAAATTCTTTTAGTGTCAGAAATAGTAAAAGTGGAAAAATCTCTTTTCATTCTTTTTTCCACGATGAGATTTTTTCCAACGAAATTTAATATAATCCTTTTAAAAAAAATTCTCACAAGAAACTGCAGGCAACCTACTCAAAGTATCACAAAGTTCATGAATATGCAGCAAAAGTTGTAAATTAGATTTTTACCCGAAAATGTCAAGAATGTAGGATGAACTATGTTCAAAAGGGCTTTAGTTATCAGAAGTGGGTTTTAATGCATTCATACATTTCTAGGAATCCATCCCCACAATGATGGCTTTACTTTTAGTAAACGTAGCAATTTTTGCATTTTATGACATTCAAAAAGATGAAAATTGAATTAAAAAGGGTTCAGTTTGCATGCATTTTAATTGCAATTGAAACAGTTAAATTAATGTTTCATAAAGTAATTATGGTTGCTTCAGGTGTACTTACCTAGTTAACACTCATGAATAAAAAAATTCAATTATTCGTTGTTGTTTATGTCTTTTGAATATGGAATATAATAATTTTGGATTTTTAATTGTTGTCTAGAACTAGAAGTTTTATAAGAAATATAGCAGATCAACGAACTTTTTCAAAGCTTCTGATTCTGCTCTAGTAAAAGATATTAGCAGAAATTTTAGACTTTGCACATATTTCTGCTATAATGAAAAATTACACCAAAAATTGGTACAATTTTCACTATTTTTGCTTTTTAATTTTCGGAATCCCATTCATGGTAGTTTTATGGTTGTCTTTTTCATCGTTATGTTTTCAATACTTCACGATTTAAAAAGACTCTCGAAAACGATTAGTGCCGAAATTAATGGAGGTCTACAAACGCAGAAGTCTATGATTTTTTTAAAAGAATTTAAGGTAATCGAAAATGGCAGTCTAGGGGGATTTATTAAAGCTTGTTATTTCCATAACGAGCGAAACAGCTTGAGAATTATTGCTAATACGTAAAACACATGATAAGACGATCAGCTCCTTCTAACTATTTTGGACATTGTCCAAGATAGTTTTAAATTAGACACACCTAATCATTATCAGTCTTTCTGGAACCATAACTAGAGATAAAGCCTCTGCCCATTTGGACTATTAACACCTACGACATTTTGATAAGAGTTTTATTTCATATTTTTAGTATTACTCACTAGACTTTGCTCAATTTTACGGCCATTAAGTTTCGGCCGTAAAATCAAAGTTTAATTAAAGTGACAACCTCAACTAAAATTTTCAGACCACGTTAATTATGCATAAATGGTACCCCCCATGAAATTTGTTTTTTAGATAATAAGTGGATAACTACTTCATTTTCCGGCTAGGGAATTTTAGAAATGTGTGCAAACTCATTGCATATTCAAATAAATTTCATTGGACCCTGCTGATATTCACATTTTTCTCTCTACGGCGCAAAATTATGGGATAAATGTTTCTAAAAAAAAAAAACTAATTTCCGGGAGCTACAAATAATGGCTCCAGAGAGATGATTGGCCTTCGAAAAGTTTACTTTTAAATATGCAGATCATGTCTCTAAACGTATACGTTGGATATGGTTTTAATCCGACGCAGTGTATGAAGTTTGTTAAAAAAAAATTTCAATTTTAAATCCATTTATTGAAACTCATTCTAGAATATTTTTTCGATTAGTCCTGGAAAAATATAATACAATATAAATATAAACTTGTAGGTCGTTATGCGTTTTATTAAGGAAAATCAATGAGTAATTCAAATATATTTCGAATTACCTTAAGTTATTGGGTATATAACTTGAAAATGAAGGATTTACAAGAGATGGTCTTACTTGTGATTATCTTAATTTTTAAGCTATTTGCCTATTTGTATACGTTCTTCTATTCGTTTACGATTTAACAGCGAATAAGGTGAATAAGATCTGCTACCTACAACTTATGTTTTCGAGCGCAATTAATTGAAAGGCATTATTTAGTTACAGTGCTATGAAGGACTATTCCATATGTTTGTAAATTTATTGCACCTGGAGTGTATAAAGAATCTGGTCTTTTTAACAGGCGAATTGCTATTAGAAATGAAGGTCAAGGTCAAGGTGATTAAAATGACACTAAAAAACTGTAAGGTACCTGAAAAAAAACTAAATAATTGGCAAATTAGTCAAATATTTCACAAGGACAGAAAAAATAAAATTTTGCGGTTCGAAAATAATTGTTAAGCTATGTCTGCCAGTTCACCAAATACTAAAGTCATATCCTACATTATTATTGTCATTATTATTGTTGTTGTGGCTGAGACAGGTACTCTCAAGCACTCAGACAATTGTCCATTGCACTCATCCCCTAACTTATGAAGAATATCAGATAGAGATTGAGAAATGGAATATTCCATCCTCATAACATCAACACCGAATACTCTCATACACGCATGAGAGAAGGACGAACAGTTACAGAAGAAATGCTCCGTATTGTCCTCATCCTGGATATACTCGTATACTGGACTATCTCTCCCCGTGGATTGAATCCACTTGACGAATTATCTAATTCTTGTCCAATTTTAATTTGCACGAAAAAATTTATGAAACCACCTTTAATTAAGGAACACAAAGAGGCTAGGCTGAATTTTTGCAAAAAATTGCATGTGCTGGTCCAAAAAGTGGAAAACTGTTCAGTGATGGAAAAAAATTTAATATAATGTTATGCCTAGAATGGTAAATAAATTTAAATATATTGAAACATAGCTTACTATAATTATACGGTTTTAGTAGTATCATTTTTCGCTACCTTTAAGTATATTTCACTCACTGTGTTTCCATGGCTTTTAAAATTTCACAATCCCAAATTTTCAGGACTATCTGCATGGGGCTAGGAGAAATTATTTTATACTTTTTATATTTTTAAAACCCTAGTAAATTTGAAAACTTATTATTCATACAAATAACTGCTTTCTACTTTTTAGTCTTGTATGAGTAATTTTTCAATCGATTTTCAGCATTTTGATGAGATTTTAACACACCAAGCCCATGGGATAAGGATGGTTTAAATCGAAACATGATTGAAGGCGATAGATTTTACAAATGGATTAATTCGGGAACTAGAAAACATCCAGATGCCTAATAATATTCGGGTTTAAGGATATTGTATTGTCATCCCGTTCTGTGCTATGTTCAAAATTTCCAATCTCTAGCTCTAGCGGGAAGTTAGTTTAAAATCGGTTGCGAAATTTGTACCGAATAGACAAGAAAGCGAGTTAATAAAATAGATATGATGGAACAGTGCTAACTGAATATAATTCACTGAATGAATTTGAAGATACATTTATGGATGTTTTTATATCGTCATTTAATATTTTAATATGCACAATAAAAAAGCAGGCATTCAAATCTTTTCATGCCTTGTATCACAAATCTTTGAAAAAAAAAATGCATAAATCTCCCTGACAGCATAGAACATAAATTCCCAATTTCCGTTCTTACCATTCATACTCCCTTGGTCATCTTCCAGTTTATCTTTCCATGTGTCATCGTAATAGTCGTATATGAGAAATGCCCTTATATTTCTTTCCCATATTTAAAGGCTGCCGTACCTCTCCTCCCTATGGAAATTAAGGTCATACCGAAAATAGCAGCAATATTTACTACTTCATTTCATTCAATAAGTTCCCATTCCCATCTATCATTTGTGAGTTTATCCAAAAATTACTACAATATTTACGATAAAAACTCATCGAGCTTAAAATTCTAAATTCACCGCAGTTTCAACATTCAACATCGTAAGGATACCTGTTGCCGTTTGAGGTACAAAAATTGATTTTTGTTTTTAGAATATAGATTCCGACGGGGTATGGTGGAGTAAGAAGATGTTAATGCGAAACTGTTTGATTTATTGCGAAATTTTATTTTATTGAATTGGGTGAACATTTTAAAGTTCACTTTGAGATCTCATTAAGTTAACAACTTCAACTTTATGATTGAATGGAATTTCTATTCATAGTCAATGAAACAGAGCAAACAGATAGGAAAGAAATGAAAAAGTGAATCAACTAAAATCAATATAATAAAATATCTTTTCAAGTTTTCCAATAAAAGGATAATTTTCTTGAAATATTGCTGTTCTATTCTGTAGACTGGAGAGCGGAATAAATTCATATCAAATAGCCGTGAAAACGTTTTATGTAAACCCTAATTTCCCGGTAATAAAATTTCATATTCATAAAATTTTACAACCTGCTTTTAAAGGAAATGAAAGGATAGCAATAGAGAGACTCAATTACAGAGTCAAATTGCTTCCCAAAAATTTTCGAGGTCAAAACATTATCACTTCCGCTTAACTTTTGTAAAAGCCAAGTTGAACGCATGTTCCAATTGGACAATCGATTTCCTTCTCCGACAACCCTCAAGAGTTCTATGTTGTCCGCTAAAAATCGATGAGAAGAAAAAAATATGCGAATTGATTCTATTTTCAATGGGTTGCGGCGAACGCTTTAAAGCTATTCCAAATAATTAAAGTTTTATCGTCGCTTCAGGGTCACCCGGATGTTGGATGATTTCGGGTTAAGGTCACTGCCCATCGCGGACCAATTTATTGCCATGTAAAACATTTAGTTTATTTTTGTTAGCATTTCTTTTTATGATTAGTCGTTCTGTTTATATTACTAAATAGCTTCTTCGGTTGTTTTAATTTTATGCCTGACTCTTATCCAATTCTACTTGGAATTTCAGTTATGAAGGTAACGACTTAGAAAATAAAAGGACAACGAGCTTTTGAGGAATAAAGTAAAATAAAATTGCTGTTTTAATTAAATTGAATTTATGGGAGTAGCAGCTGGCTGCGAAGTTCATTTTAGAACACATAATAAATCTGTTCTATACCTACCATATAATAAAAAACACAATGTTATACTTATTAACCCATGCGATTTTAAATTTCCCATGTTTTATGTGCAAATTGAATTTCGATTTGAACAAATACAAAACGATGAGCTCTTGTTATTTTAAAATTTTGTAACCTTTTTGAATTTGAATTGTTAAATATGACAACAAATTTTAAACAGATGTACTAAATTTAAAAAGAATACAAAAATAAGTAGTAGCTAGAATATAAATTGAGTCTAAAACAAAATGTATCATTCACCGTTTTAGTAAAGTTCATTCCTATCTTCTACGCCAAACTAGATAGAATTTTATTTCGATTTTATTACCAAATAATCCGCTTGAAAGTATCCCGTGAACTTTTATTAGTTCAGTTACAAGATCTCTTCACATTCGGCCCTCCAGAAAGGGTTGAGTTTTAGATGTAATAAAAGACAAACAGCAGAGAAGGCACCTATGAGCTGTTGGACTTCCTGATAAAATGAAATCTATATACGTAGTATGAGACTTTATATAAAAGAGCGAATAATCCCTTTATTGAGTTAATTCGAGGATTTTCCATGTGACCAATATCAGGTTAACTTTATAAAATGTACAGTGAAATAAAAAGAAAACATGGCACAATAGGATCGAAATTTAAGTATCTCTGAATCCAAGACCACGTCCACCACAATTTCAATTTATTAATCTAGGAAAGTGTGCGTAATTTGAGCAAGTTCAACTTTCAACTCACGTAATCTATATTCGAATATTTCTTACTTGAGGAGACAAAAATATTCACTTTTAGTAGTAAAATAAGTACGCCGGAATTTTCGGGACGCGACACAACGGAAAACCATCGGCGTTGAAATAAAGTGAGCAAGACAAGAAAAATGGAAAAATGCTAGGGGTTATTGAGGCAATCAGTCCGATCTGGGGGAATTTAAAAGTTTAAGACCCCGGGCATAGTCTAAAGAATTTCGCCAGCTCGTTATCATTAGACGCGCTAAATTCGCCTTGAGGAATTTGTTCTGAAATATCTGCGAAAGTAAAGCTTTGAATTGATTTATGATAATAGCTGTTTGTTGTCTGTTGCGTAAAATTTTTGTATACATCCTAAAGCCTCTTTAAGTCTTTCGGATGGGCTGCATTAAAAATTCTGGAGATAATCCCAAATAAATTTCCTCTGTCCTGAAAGACAATGTTCACGTTTTGGTTTGAAAACTGCTCAATCCCCATGAGAAACATTTGTAACCGCTTTTCATCAGCAGCTTACAAATTCCCACCAGTCACTGTTCCGATTTTTTCATTTTCAATCGCAGCACATCCATTTTCTTTTTTTCAGGATAGTACACTTCGGGCGTGTAAAACACACTCCTCACTGTGAACTGCAGATATTTCAGGGAGAAGCTACCTGCCGAAATGGGGCCCTGACGGGTGCTCCCCGTACCCCAGGTGGATGGTAAATTCCAGGATATCCTTGAAATTTATGTTCGACTATTGCAGGACTTCTACACCGTCCTGGCATATTTATTCCTTCATCACCGGCCACCGGGCTGGTGGTTTAAGAATTTTAAATGCAAAACACGAACGAATTTTGGGGCTTTGGGGCTGCTTTTTTTGGCTCAGCCTTTCAGGAGGTGAAATGTTTGTTGTTCCACTGCCGACACCGCATCGTGTTGTGCCGTTTCGCTACGGCTAGCCACTTTCAAAATTGTAACAAATTTCGTAGTGGCTTAGATGGCCCGGGTGAAAAACGAGCGAACCCAATGATTTTATGCTTCATGCGGCTAGAGTTGATCTGAGATGCCAGTCAGAGGTAATTTTAAACGGTTTACGGCCGTGTCATGAAGCGAAAAGTAGATTAATTTTAAATCAGGTAAACCATTTACCCCAATATGTTTCGTTTTGGAATCTCAAGGTATACTTGAGTTCAATCACACAAAACTGAAGAAGACAGCGCGAGAATACAATTTCAATTTATCTTAAACAAAACCCTCTTATATATGTTGTATATAGGGATAATTTTGTACATATATCCTCTTCAAAAAGGCATGAAGTTGATGATTGAAGTTTGATCTTCAGTTAGATTTAAAATTAAAAACTGGGTATTTAATTTCATTCAGTGTTCCTGTAGCAATGTTCTTAAGTTTTACTGTAAGATTTTTTTTTGTGGAGTAGTACCATTAAAAGAAATTAAATTTCTCTTTTCGAACAATTTCAAGTACAAATGAAAGGATGCAAACAAGAATTTAGGATACAACTTAGTTCCTTTATATGGATTGAAAAGAAAGAGGACTTAAAAATGGTTGACAGTACCCAATCCTCGGCTGATTGATAGCATTTGTACCATTATACTTCCATTGTAAATCGGATACTCGAAAAAAATCAATGAAATCCTTTCGTAATCCTTCTTAGAATGAATATCTTTCACTGAAATATTCATTCGCATAAAAGCCAAAAAGTTTCTAAAATCTTTTTCTTCACTCTTCCTGCAGAATGACATAACGAATTGTATTGTGGTTTGAATGTCCTTTTATGTAAAAATGGTATCTTCGGTTTAGCTGTTTTAAAAGGAAAAATGGCAAAATTATTGTCCTCATCAAAAAAAAAAAAATCTAAGATGAAGATCATTAAAACTTTAATTGAGAACAACTTAATGTACAAATGTATTATTTTCAATATATTTGCTTGAAGACAAGCACGCATTGATTTTTTTTAACATTCAACTATCACAGCTTTTCTTTCACTTAATATTTATATAAACTATACCCGTTCGATGCACGTAAAAACGATTTTATTCAATTTTAGAATAACATCGAAAAGCATTCGATCTTTAAAACTTCAAATACGTTTTCCCGACTAAGTTTTGATTTATGTTAAATGATGGACATATGTTTACCTTAATCAGAAAATGTTCTTAATTTAATCAAAAAACCGCAGACAAAAAGTAATTAATCTTACAAGCGGTTTAACTTCTCAGCAGGATGCTTGTGCTAATCATTTAGCAACCACTGAAAGAGCTCGATTTCAGTTTTAATTAGATAGGACAAAATAATTAAATTACAGATTTAAGAAACTCCCCCTCTAATTTCGAACTTTCACAGGAAATTTCTTATTGTTGTATGTTAAAAGCGTGTGCTGTAATTAAGGCCGAGTTAAAGATATGCTTGAATTTAAGTTGAATTACAGTTTATTCTATCATGGCGTTTAATATTTCATTTTTAAAAATAAAATTTTCATTAAACTCTAGTATAACTAACATAGAAAGGCATAGAGATATACCATATGTAATTATGTTTTTAGTTTTATTTCTTGAATTATAGGAAATATTTCTTATATAACTTAAATTTAAATTTCTGTTATAATTTCAAGTTTAATAAAATATATTGAAGTTAATATTTACTTTCCGCAAAATAAAATTCTGAGATGCACGCACACCTAATTCAGTACGTTTTCAATATATTTCTGAAGTCATAAATTTA
This sequence comes from Philonicus albiceps, assembly GCA_963969385.1. Taxonomy (NCBI): domain Eukaryota; kingdom Metazoa; phylum Arthropoda; class Insecta; order Diptera; family Asilidae; genus Philonicus; species Philonicus albiceps. Next base: position 10,310,010 of record OZ017775.1, read on the forward strand.
GATCAATATTTATCATTGAAGTACTTACCACATAAGTAGCTATGAACCGACTCACTTGGGGTGGGATTTCGAAAGAATAAATTGTGTAACATAAATTTTATGTAGACCACCGCTGCTGTATATTTTTAGGAAGAGCAAACGTATACGTAATATACGAGTAATCGGATTTTACAAATTAGCTTCGCTATTAGGCAATTCCACCAAATGCTTGATGAAACATCAGAGTTAAAGAGTTTTAATAAATTACTTTTTAAAAATCTCAAGATTTTGTTTTATAAAACTCTGAGAAAAACATAAAAGTAAATTTTAAAAAAGAAAAGAAATAGAACAGATCGCTTGTAATTCATTATTGCGCTGATAAAATATAAATCTAAATAAAGTGTATAATTAAAGTAATCCTCCATAAGATCCTACTTCCTCTTAAAATTTGCTACATGATGATTAAGTGGATTAAGTCTTATTTCTGATGTGTAACTTATGTTAACTGCTTCGAACCATAAAAGCGGATAACTCACAAACTCTCTACGCTTTTCATATTAACTAGGAAATCTGGTCGAACGTTATATTCCAGCGATGGGCTAAACAATCCTCTACAAAATGGTCTACTTGTGAATAATCCCACATCACATCAGATTAAGGAAATTATTATCCCCTAAAAGCCCTTTACCAAACTTTAACTTTTCTAACCGATGGCTAGGATGCTTCATCTAATGGGGATTTAGAACGTTTACTTCTAAATAGAGTTTGGGATCAACGAGAACTTGCTTTGCGAGTTAACCTAATTATAACGATTCGAGTTTTACGTGTCTGATAGAAATTTTGTAATAAAAATTTATTGATAACGATTAGTGGATCAGTGAAAGTGATATTAAAGTTATTATTTTAACTTTTTCAACTAAAATAAAATTAAATTGAAGATAACTTCTGAAAGATTTCACAGGTATTCATAATGCTTCTTTTTTCTTTAATCTCTCTCTTTAATTCTTTTGAGCGCGGTTTTTTATTCAAAAGAGTAATTAATGCGTTTTAACTTTAATAAGCGATACTAAAATGATAAAAATGAAGTTATTATTCCCTGATAAAGTAGGTTCCGCCCCAATGGCTGTTTTCCGTATTGATTTTCCTTAAAAAATTTAAATCATTTCAAATTTCCCTTAACAACAATAAAAAAAAGTGTGTTAGAGTAAAAGCCGACAAAAATTAACAAGCGTATTACATTAATTTGAAAAGCAAATATAAATAACCTTAATTCCTCTTTCATATCCTCCATTCGTTGAATCGCAAAAACCATCAAACAAGCTTTGGTTCAATGGAAAAAGTAAAAAAAAAAAAATATGAGAAATCTGCGAACATGAACACAATTTGCGCTGTATCGAGCTGTTTTGCATGTTTGCTGTAGCACCGTCTGATTGTCTATTAAGCATACTTTATGAGTATTTGGAAGTCATCAGCATTTATGAAGCAACGAAACGCCATTAGGCCGTCCTTGAGCGTACATTTCTATAGAACCCCCCCCTGCTATCGTTTGCACACCTGGGAGCTGGTAAACAGGACGTGGTAAACGCTTACGATGTCTGTATTATGATCGCGTGAAATTCCCATTCTGAAAAACACCCTCGAAAACTCTCAGGACTTGATAATGGGCCTGTTTGATTTAACGTTCCGCCCTCCAACCCTACGGCGATGCGTGTGTGTGTGTGTGTTTGTGTGGAAAAGTAAAATCCTTAATAAGATTCCAAAATTCCAAACCCAAACGCTTACAAACTTTTTACTTCCGCTGCTGATTAATGAAAAGTAGCTTTCTCGTAACGCGGTTCAATTCGCGTGGTTGATGACTGGTGGGAGTGGAAAATTGTCGGTTACTGTGATTTAGCTGGAGCACCTGGGATGTTGAAGAATTTTCCAAATAGATTTTCATGTTGCTTCTGGCAAGATACGGAAATGAACTCTTTTCACACCGGTTGGAATAAGGACAGATTTTCAATAAGCCATATATTGAAAATTTTGAGGATCTCAATCACGTATGCAAAAAGGGAATTTCTGAACTAAAAAAATATTCAATTTAATATTGAATGACTTACGCTATTCACTAGGAAACATGGTCATAAAACGCATTTCATATCACAATCTGCAACATTTACATTTTCCTAATTTTGAAAGAATTGATTTGAAATTTAACTGAATGCCAGTGCTAATGATGACCATTTGTTTTGATAAATGTTCATTTTAGCAGTAGAATACAATTTATTTAATATTTTATCAAAAATAAACTCGAAACCACAGTCAATTTTTAGACGTGGTAATTCCCATGAGGGTCTGAGCTCGAAATGTTTATTATTTGATAGTGGATAGCATCGAAATATCGTCGCTTTTATTAACTCAATTACACGAAATATCCGCTTAAATTGCGGAAAAGGAGTAAATATAAAATTGGGGCTTTAAAAAAATATTTTTTAAACTTTTAGAGATAAACGAACGAAATAAACTATAAAAAGGGTAACATCTACACAAAAATCAATCTTAATTTACAAGACTTTTATTAATGTAATTATTTGAGAGAGCTGTATTTTTGGAAATAATATAGCTACTATATTTTTTCATATCTCTTTAAATTCTTGAAAATATTAGCTTTCCTATAGACTAAATTCATCTTTCCAAATATTTTAAAGTTTAAACTGTAACATAGTTTAAAAATTACGACTTTTCTATTGTGTAATATGATTAGAATGTGAATTAATTTAGAGATGTGCGCAGAAGTTTAACACATTCAATCCGGGGTGTACCACACCACAGGCATTGCTTTGATCTGGCGGCGTAAGCTACTTGTGGTCTACAAATAGTTTTCTCCGTCTGGCGGCGTGGGCCACCGGTGGCTCACATATGATAACGTAAATAAGTAGCGAAGCAAACAAGCGCCGCCAGAAAAATAAACAAATTATCATATTTGTCTCGCCCATCATATAGACGTCCAAAAAGTGTGTCGGTTTGAACGTGTTAAGTCCACCTATGCTATGCACCTATAAAATTCATAAAAGTAGCATCAAATTGCAATGACCTTTACCCATTTTTATGTGAAATTTTAATCTAAGAATTGTTCAAATTTTTTTATGAATAAACCCGAGTAAAAATTCACACTTAATTTTAATTATATTTGTTAAGGCCTGTGGTTCTCTTATGGCAAAATATCAGCAATCTCACTTAGTAAACATCTTCACCTAAAAAATTAGATTTACAGGATTATGCCATGCCAAAAAATTCGAATAGTCAACAGCTCGAGATGAAACTAAAGCGATCCCACAACGCGCCAACGTCCCTGTGTATCCTTGGTTTTGAATAGCGAACTCAACTTCGGTCCGCATATCAATCACATCATAAGTAAAGCTAACTCAGCTCTAGGCTCTGTGAAATGCTGGTATAGGAATTCTTGAATTCTTGAATTCTTGAATTCTTGAATTCCTTAGAATTGAAGCTGCGTTTTGTGGCGTTCCTTGGGTTGACAACCTTAACCTCCCTCCTTATGAGGACCATCTGAAATTAATCAATCTCCAATTTTTATCAGCTTGTCGGCATGTCGCTGATATTGTTTTCGTCCATCAAGTTCTTACCGGCTCCATTGGTTGTCCCGATTTCCTATATCACATCTCCATCAACACCAACCCTCGTAACGTTAGATCCTTTCCACTCTTTCGCCTCGATACTCACCGCACCAATTATGGACACTTCGAACCTTTTACGAGAATGCTCCGAAAAGTTAACGATTCTACCCTCTTTGATTTTCATTTTGATAAAACCTCCCTCAAGCAATCCCCTTACCTGCCTGACCCCTCTTCTTAGAACCTATTTCTGTTTGTATCTATGAGCCCTTTTCCCTGTTTTCCCTCTTCCCTTGTTTTCATTCTTGTTTCATCCCGGTCTTGTTGTATTTCCGATTCCCTATTCCTTATTTTTATAGTCTTAGTGATAGTTTTTAGGCTTAGTTTTTACATTTAACTTAATTTAAACTTGTTTTTCTTTTCTTGTAGGTTGTATTAAACGAAATAAATAAAAGTGTGAATTATAAGTGAGTGAAATTCTACAAAAACAAGTTTCAAAGATTTTTGGGCGCTGCGGTTCAGATTCGTTTTTAAAGATTTTGACGTAGTTTTTCCTTTGAGTTAAGTTTTAAGAATTTTGCACCTAATGTAGGTATGGTATTAGTATTCAGTTTAGTCTATAAAATGTTTAATTCTCATGGTGTTAGCTTAAAATAAAATTTTTTAAAAAATAATAAAATTTGAATTTTTTACGCGGTTTATAGCTTATAAAATGAGTTACTCAACGAAAATTAAAATCATTGCTGCAATCACGAGTCAATAGAATAAAAGAGGAAAAAGTAGTGTTCAATATTTCAGAATAATCGATAGATTCGTTTTTGAAATATCCCACCGACTGTGAAAATGCTGTTTAGAGAAAAATGCGTTTAAAGTTTTATAATTTTACGCAATCGAGCCGAATAGAAGGAGTTTCAGAAGTCTCTTACTCCTGCAAAAATCGATTTTTTGAAATTTCAAGACCCATCCAATCACTTAAACACGTTTTTGTTTAACAAAATCCAAATTTTAGAAGCTGTAGAAATGTTCTTATGATCATTATAAATATTTTTAATTTGTTTCATTACTGTACAAGTAAAACTTTAATAACCATGCAATATAAAATGCTCTTAATGTTATAGTCTACATTTTGGCGTTTATTTTAATTTAAAAGAGAAAAACTCAACGAAAATGATCAACATCAAGCTAAATACATTTTTTTACTGAGCTCAGTAGTTAAATAAAAATTTTCCCATCTTACCAAAATATGTGGGCCTAAATAATAAAAATTATATGGATGCATCTACCCTTTTTAAATATCAGACTATAATTAGGTATTTAAATTTTTTAAAACATAAATATAACGTGAAGTCCTGTGCTTCAATTCAAATAGCGATATATTTCCAAATTGCCAATCTTCTCCATTCTTTAAGCTTTTTAATTTAACAAGATTTCCTGTCGCAGAAATTAATACAGAAAAGTTTTATTTATTTTGCATGCCCTTTAAGAGTATCGGAAATATTTTCCGAAGGTCTACGGACTTGCTAGAGAACTTAAGTAAGATTTATAAGTTCTTTTTTGAACCTTTATTTGCCTTGCCATCAAGCATCCCATTAATTTTCTTTTTAAATATTTTCTCCCACAGTTGATAGATAACTCGACCTTTGAAAATTAATGTTTTCCTTCTAGCTAATAAAAATAAAATACAAATAAAATGAAAATGTCCTGGAAAACTTTAAAATAAAAACATTTTTATTGCCCTTCTTTGAATTTTTCCTTAAAAACATTTTACAGTTAACAAAATTAGAAAAGGCCTTTCCTTGTTTATTCGACAGACAAAATTTTGTCAGAGAATTTGGATTCTTCAAAGGACTACAGATAAATTAAATTGGATTTCAATAAAAGGGGGTATACTCTTAAAATCAAAATTCTATCGTATCAGATAATTTTATATTTTCTTGAATTTTATCGATGGGTTTTATTATTAGTTCTATTCAGCAAATTTAAATAAGTATGGAAAAAATTTTAGTTACCTACATAGGTAATCGATAATGTTTTGGTGAGATATTGGTTCGTCACATATGTTGCATTACTCAAATAATGGAAAATCATCGTTATAATCGACTGGTTTTGAACAATGCGAAGTATTTAATTATTTGGATAATGGCAAATTACTAAATTACTAATTATTTGAATAATGGAAGGATTTCAAGGCTAAAATTATAGCACTTATAAAATGGACCGTAATACTCGTTTTACCATTTGAAACATACTCGACGACATAAGTTCACTGTCTTATAATTAAGTAAGATTAAAATTGCTGCTTCACTAAAGCGCCAATCATTTCATTTCTTAAGTATGTCGATAAAAAAAAATCGAAGTTCAAACAATGTCTGCTGATGCGATAACTTTATAATAATAAAAAAAAATGTAAAATTGCACAAGTTTATGAAGTCAGCAAACATTATGCACAAAAGCACTTAAAATTTGATCATCGCCTAATGCCAGAGCAACAAGTGTTTCCAATATTAAATCAGAAATAATATTTTTTATTTGCGAAAAGATAACACAGTCTGAGATATTTTCTGATGGACTATATAAGCATTCGTATTTTACCTGTGGCCAGATTTAATTTTTGCGATTTTAAAATGAAGTGGCTTGTGTTCACGTTTTCTGCGCTGGCGGCTATCTGCTCCCAGAATGCTGCTGGGGATAGTGTTAGTAAGTTTTGCTTCTTATGATTTTTGTTCAAATTTAAATTACTAATTTTTGTAATATTTTAGTTCCGCCACCACCTGGGACTCAGTGTGTATCACCGAATGGCCAAGGGCTAGGAAAGGCGATTCGTGAATTGGTTGATTTGATGCCAATGGGTGATCTCCTCACAATTTACATAAGGGCGGTTACTGAGGATGAGGAAGTGAAAAATGCCATCACGTTCATTGAAGGGCCTGCTTTCCAAAAAATTATTGTTACAATGCATAATAAGCCCGAATTTAGCGAAGTTATGGAATATCTTTGCGAAGAGCTCCACTTCGACGCTTACTACTATCTGAATTCACTTGGCGGTCTATTTAATTTCCCTCCGATGACACGACCACCACCGCATAATCGACACACCCGGGATGCTCCTCTTAATCATCGTCCTGGATTTGAGGGAATGTTGCTAGACTTCAAGGATGCGATCCCAATTGAAAAAATCAGGGCAACTTACAGACGACTCTACAAAGAAGACGAGTACCTGAGACTCGCTATGGCTAAAATTGGCTCTGATGATTTCAGGCGGATTGGTGACGCCATTGAGGCTCTTAAGGAGTACCAGGATATGTTGCAGCGATTGAGGGAAATTAAAGTCCCTATCGACAAGATTCTAAACTCTCTTATGGATTTTTTCAACTGGCATCCAAGACCACAACACTAAAGCATTTCGCTGCAGAATGAAGGTATTCATTTGGTTTAATTCTATTCTTTAATTTATGTAGTGTACTTCTTTTTATTTCTTGTAATGAATACGAATATAAAAAATTATCTATTATTTTTCCAACTAGTTAGATTTTTACCCATAATAAAATTGCTTCGTTAACTTAATTTTTCCAATAATTTACATACATACTTTTTGGAAATTCAATCGGCATTTTAGAAGTTTTTATATAAAATCAAAAAGAGCAAATAATTGAAAGTAATCTCTGTTTTATTTATCTGTTTATCTTACCCTTTAAATTGTGTGACTGTGATACTGCGGTCCAATGCTTCAATTATCCTTAAATGTCTTATGTAAATTGTACCTAAATGGGATTAAAATTACTTGAAAGTAAGTGATCTAATTTGATGTAAATATTTTAACAAAATTACCATAATTGAGGAGAATTGTGTTTTAGTCTTTTATGTTTTAAATCAATTCTTTGGGGCACCACCACGCTTAACCGGATTACTTTTCACGGTGAGTGGGTGCTCGAATCCCATTAATTTTCTACATGGTCCATAATTTGTTTCTAGACTCCAAAACTTGAACATTAGGTACTTTAAAGTTAAACAGCTTATTAGTCGGAAGTCAGAGTTAAATGAAAATTTACTGCGATCACCTCGCTTTTGGGGATTGTTCGAGCAATAAAAGTCAATATTTATGGAACAGGTAAAAACGCTAAAATTAGAATATCTTGACAATTTCACCTTATAGACCCATCCTCAAGTAATACACTGATTTTCTATTTTCTTTTCCTTCTGCATCCGAAGGTTGTACTTATTCCTTCCGGAAAGTCGGCCGTAACAATTGCAGAGAATCTTTTAAGAGGCGATATATACTTACATAAATCTAGGTTTTCTTTTCTTTTGTTCCTTTGTTGGTACTCCCCAACAGGGGATCACGTTTAATATGGAAATATGCCTGTTTGAGAAAATTATCTCAGGGACTGTAGGAGGAATAAAAAAAAAAGAAAAGAAATTCAGCAATAAAGATGACTCTGGATAAATAGGTTAATGGTTGAGGAAATGTGTTTTTAGGAGAAACATAGTTACCACCATTCCTTTTTTAAATCGAAATGATGATTTCATGAATGTGAAGAGGGTCTAAGAAGAGCTATATTCGGATTTCAAGGTTCGCAATAAGAAAATGTAAGAATATGTGGGATAGGTTTCTTAAAACACAAAAGATCAAATTCAGCCTTTAATGGAATATTCATGCATATTTCATTAAGTCATTACATTCGAAATTGTTACAAACATATTTAGTAAATCGTAATATAAGGGAAAAAAACAAAAGTTGCTTGGCAATTTTCTTGGGTACCTAAACAATTTATTATTTAAATATTCCCAAAATCTATCAAAGAAAAGCATTTTCAGAATCATTACGACCGAAATAAGCCAAGAATATTTTAGTACGTGTGGGGGGAAATAAAGGAACAAAGGAATAAAATGTGTACTTATGCTCAATTTCTTTCAAGAACTCATGGCATTTTTAATTATATTTCTTTAGAAATTTTCTAGAACCATTGTATAGATTTGTTATCCGACTACAGCGAACAAATCAACATTTTTTAAATCAACGAAGTCTTCTTGGCTTTATTGTAATTGAGATAAATAAAAAAATATAAAAAATTAGTCACAATTGATTTATTCATTCCAAATTTTTACAAATCATTTACCAACTTCAAGTCTTAAATTTTATACCACATTACTTGTACGCCGCTAGCAATAACACTAGTTAATTTAATAAGTAACATCTTTGTAAATATAAATTTTATTTGTTTTTTTTCTTTTTATTTATTTTTATTTTACATATTTACAAGAGCCATACATTTATATAATTGTTGCTCACTTTTGTTTTTTAAGAAGCGACATTTGTGCTGAATTTTGGATTTTTCATTGTTTTATTTAGTAAAATTCTTAGAATAAAATGAATATTCGCACAATTTTATTCTTGTTTTATCACAGAAATTTTTAAGTATAATTTATTTATTTAGTTATAAAATATTTTCTATACTTAGTATGATTTGAAAATTCTTTGGATTTTTGTAGTAATTGTTAGGCTTTCTTTGATTCCTTCTTATGTTTTCTTTTTCTTTTTGTTTTCATTAAAAGCCTCTGTTGAGCGTTTTGTATTGAAGTTTTGAGAGATAAATAGGTTTAATTTTAGATTTAGCTACATTATGTGCATTCATTACTATTAAATTTATTTTTAGCTATTTTTAGAGAAGAAAATGATGCATTATTTGTCTTGTTTGAAATGCTTAAATTTTATTAATAAGTTTCTTAATAAAAACCTAAAAATAAAATATAATCATAATTGGCAAAGGTAATGATGTTGAACTTTTTTTCTAACAAGATATCAAAAAGAGAAACATTAATCAGATTAGGAAATTATTCAATTTATTTTCAATTAAATTTAAGCTGACTAAGACCGAATTCTATTTTAGTAAATAACTTCAATAAGAGAAATTATGAATGAATGAGTTTATAAATTCTAAGAAATCAGGGTTTTCTTTCTCTCATTATCAATTTAATTAGAATTTAACGCAATCTTTAGTAGAAAACCAAATTTATATATTTTCATGTTAGAAATGTTAGAATGTCCTCATTATTACTTTTTTAGATGAAGATGATAAATTTCCTTCGTTCTGGAATTTCCATATATTGTGGTTCCACATTGACATGAATTCAATTAATTTCAAGTTTAAATATAACGAAAAAAAATGTTCTTTACGCTTTCCCATTTTATTTATCCTCAATTTCTAATTCACAAGGATAAAAACTCATTCAGGTGGTTACTCTACAAAGAAAGGATTTTACGCTAAATTTAGAAAATTTAACATGTCACTGCCTTTCACGAGGGTTGATTAAGAAAGGTATAAAAATTTCCATTAAAAATGTACCACCCTATCTTTTTTTTTTCTTAGTGAAATATTCAGGGAAAATCATGTGATTTTGTTTTTTTCTTTTTGGTTCAGCTACAGCCGTTTAATATTAGAAATCGAGTTCAGGAGAGCAATAAATTGAGAATGTCAGTGGGTGAAAAGACGTTGACACCAAAGACCACTTTATTATCTAATTTCGCAAGACAAGGGTTTAATTCTAGGTTTCGATTAAATGGGCTGATTTCAGACAGTTTTTTTGTTACCTCTTCACTTTTAATTAGAGGGTTGTTAACATCAAAAAAGTCAATATCTGTAAGGAAAGTTACATTAAGGTGAATTTTATTTTTGATATCTAGAAAAACAATATGCTCTTTTGGGATTCTTTGGGAAATATATAAATTAGACACTATTTCGTAAAAAATACATTTTTTATATAAAACACTAGCACTAATTAATAAAAATAACAAATAAAACGATTATGGTGTATGTGCCAAGTATACTCCTGTTTTGCTTACTTTAATTTTGATAATTATTTTAAGTTAAAAATGCATGTATATATTTTTATTTAGAAAACCCGAGTATAAATTTCAACTTTATTTTAACTACATTTGACTCGCCTATGGGAAAATATCAGCAGGCCTAAAGTACGCCCACTTAGTAAGCATGAATGCCTGAAAAATTAGATTTATGTCGAAAAATTCGAATAGTCAACAGCAAATAATCAAAGCAAGCCCAAAGCTCTAAACCCATATGCAATTTCTAAAACTGCTTGGAGAAAATGTACCCATTAGATAAAGCGGCAAACACTTAGTGCCTCCCATGCCTTATCTAAATTTGAATAAGAACAAAAGAGATAAGAATAAGTAGCTAAATATTCTCATTACTTACAGCACTTACAGTGTCAATTTTGTAGCATTTTTTAACCACGCATTTTTAAAGCAGGCCAAAGTATCTGCCGTATGCCTATTTATTCATGGCATTAATGCAGTCGCTGCATAATGCTCAGGTATAGAAAAATCCAGAGAAGGGGAATAGGCAAGTAGCACACTCATAGCATATAGTTATATGGATGCGAACTGTTTAAATTTTTTTACTGTTTTTTACTGCATTTTTAAAGGCGGGCTAAAATATTCGAAGGTGTGTGTTGCTCTGACTTGTGAAACGTGGTTTCAATTTTTGTCTTTCTCACACACATGCGGGCTCTTTATTACTAACTACTTATAGTAAAATCTGCAAGGATAATGGAACTAAGATGGAAAAAATAAGGAAAAACTTAGAGAGAAAAATTTAGATTATCTTTTTTCAGTCAACAGCTCGAAATGAACTTAAAGCAGATCATCAGCGCGCTGGCGTAATCAAATTTTGTGGTCCTCGGCGGACGGACATAGTGAATTTTATATAGTATATACCTATTCTGCACGTCTGTCGAAGCTGATGAATCGATAAAATGGTTGGCATTTCGATTCGGGGCATCAGACTAATTTCGTCAGTCTAGATACACCGACCACAGACGACACGATTGAGCGAATAATTACTAATTAACGCCAGTCCCTATATATATACTTGTTTTAAAGGGAAAGTGTGAATTATAAGCGAGACAAATTCTGTAAAAACAAGTTTTTTTGGCCTTATTTAGACGTTGCGGTTCAGACCTGTTTTGGTCCCGATATAAGCCTTATATAGGGCGTATAGTTTTCAAGAAATTTGGACCTAATATAGGGGTAATGTTAGCATTAAATTTATTGTTTTATATTTTTAGAACTCACATAGGCGTTGTGTTAGCTTAAAATAAAATTTTCGGCCAGATATGGGTTTCTGTTACCCCTAATTGTCAAATAGGCCCGCTAAAACAAGTTTTTATTTTTACTCTAGAATTTTCCTTATTATGTACATATAAGTCCAGAAACAAATCCTATTTTAGTTTTTAGTGTTTGCAAAATTACATCGATTAAAAATGAAAAAAGGTACCTTTGATTCAATCTTTGGTAAGCAAAACTTTAGAAAAACTTGGAGTTTATTCTGTGCTAAGAAAAACTGAAAATCGGTGAAAAAATTAAGGATTTTATAAAATGCTAAGAAAAATTTATAAAAAAAACTTACACAGTATACCCAAGAGTATTTTCTTAGAAATGTACTTTCCTTGAATTTAGGGTAGATTATAATGCTTTGAGCATAAGATTGAAAACGTCTAGCCAAATTCTCTCAAAACTCAAGCAAATAAGCAAATAAGATTTGCCTCCTCAATCAGATTTACAATAAAATAGGACTATGAGGTTTAAATTGCCTACTTTAACTTGCCCTTAATATCCCATAAATCAATTTGTTCGGTGTTCATTTGATTTATTTCCAGTGAATAGATCCGAACATGCTTCATATCGCTCTAAGTTATTTTGAAACATTTTTATTTGTTAGTGAGTCATATTGGTTCATATTTATTAAATCGCAAAAAAATTCAGCAATATTTTCCGGTCACGTCTAACTATAATACTTCGGCACATATGTACTACATATTTTTAATATTTTTTTACCCAACAATATGAAACCTGATCTCTTGTTAACTTTGAGCGAATGTCTAACAAGTTAAATTAAGTGAAAATCTATTTAGCGTGCTCTGTACTATGCAGCCTGAAAATATCCCCCTTAAATGGCTTTTGGGCGTCTCCTTTTTAATTTTCCGCTCGCATTGTAACTTTCCTGAACATTTTTACTTTTATTGTGGGAGATTATACGATTTATAAAAGAGTTTTTATTACTTTCATTCAAGTAATTCATTCAGAAATGAAAATTATAACCCAGTAGCGCTTTGAAAGAGCAATGGCCTTTTCTACACGAGTTGTGTCTAATTAGAATTTATTTTCCTAAGATGGCTATATTTAGAAGAGGTCATTGTGTAATTTGTGCTAATTCCTTGAATTAGAGGTGAATTAGGAAAGAATACGTTTCAGGAACTCGAAATCCAGAACGTTGGTCGTAAATTAACTTCTTGTTTTTAGGAAAAATACGTACGTAAATAATTGTTATCTCTGTTTATTTGTACGAAAAACTTAACTTTTGAAAAGGAACATTTATTTGATAGGATCCTTTGAAGATAATTAACTAAAATAACCCGAATTCTAAAATGTGGTGTTTTGGCCAATTTGCCAGCAATAAATAGCACTATTTTTACAAATTATGATTTATTTAATGGATAGAAAAGTCAAGGTCGCAATTTGTAATGATGCTGATGATGATGATGAAATCAGATAAAAGAAAACTTTATCAATTCATAACTTTTGTAGGCTAGGTTAGGCTGGTGTGGGGCTAACCAGAAAGGCACACTTGGGCCCCTGTTCTGAAATCATTTTCGTTCCGATTCGGAATCATATATAACCTTTGGATTTTAAATCCCATATTAAAATTTCTAAATTCGTAAGAAATTCATTTTAGTCACCCTTGACTTCTATTAATTTGGTTAAAATAATTCGACAGAAAGATACCTTCGTATTATTTTCACGTTTTGGTTTGAAAAACTAACTGAAATCAAAGGCATCTATAATAATTTTACGAGTATAGAGAAAGTATTATTCAAAAATAGTTTTTTTTTAAGGTCTTTTTAATTCGATTCGTGCGGATTCCAGAAGAGGAAGTTTAGGCCATTTTTTGGCCCATTGTGTTACCACGTAGGACAGGAGACCATGGTTATGCATGGGATTCGAGCCCACAGCCTCTGGGAGAGTAGTCCAGAGCGCTAATAACTGATCTACCAGAAAATTGTTTCGTTTTTAAAAAAATCTGGTAACGTATTTCTTAATATTTCCTCATACCGCAATCTAAAATTAGACTCACTTAAATTTTTCGATGGGGATTTTCGTTTCTTTACTTTTTCATCAAAAGAAAAAATTTATAATAAATGGAGATAAGTTCTCAATTTATTTAAGTTGTACTGATTATCGATAAAATCTGTTTTAATTTATCAACATTGAAACAACATATTTTTCTGCTGTCTGCTATTTATTTCAAACTAACTATTTTTAGAGGACAAAATAAAAACATCTAAAAAAATGTGACACTAGATTTCTTTAAAAACGAAACGAATTTTTAGAAATGTTAGGAGATGCAACAACTTTTTTTTAGATTATATTGTTAATTTTGTTATAATTACTTTTGAAGAAAGAATAGAAAGAATTAAAATAACCCGCACTATATTTCTTGAAAAGAAACATATTGAAGTTGAGTTTTTGAAAATTCAAAGTTGAGATTTAAAAATTTAAAATTTGATTTACAAAAGCTACGATAATTGCCAATATTTTCTATTGTTTTGTGTCCGCACAGTTCAACATCATGCTTTATAAAGAACAGAAAACAAAACAAATTTTCAAAAAAATAATACAGAAACCTTTTTCTAAAACCTCGAATTTTATAATAAATACATAGCTGAAAATGTTGATTTTAATTTAGCAATTTTTTGAAAATTCTTTGTTTGATGATGACTCATTCCATTCATTTATAAAAATTGCAAACAGGATTGTTTCGGAAAAATCTGAAATTGTCGTAAATTAATGAAAAATACAAAATTTCAACAAATTTAATAAAGAGAAGGCCTTATTCATGAGTATCCTCTTTTCTACATAATATGCATCATTTTCTTGAAAGTTATCTCGAAAAAAAATGTTTATGAAATAAACATCCATTTATTGAAGATCTACATTTCTTTATATTTTTGAACAGCCTTACAAGAATAAGGGATTTATCCTTCTTGAAATAAATTCTTAAAATTTATCCTCAATGTCTGTAATTGGCGAAACGGCCAAGGGAAGGTCCGGATTTTTTCAGATGTATAATAAAAAGGCCCTCATCAATTATTACAATACATTTTTTACAAACGTTTCTCATATTTTACAACTCTACCAAATACTCATATGTCTTTAGTACTTGACCCTTAAGATGATATTTATTTAAACAATTGTTTCATTTTCAATTTTCCGTGTGCGTCTCTTTAATTTGATCCAGTGGCATTTTAACAGTTTGCAGGACAACAGAGGCCACCTTTCGTTGTGTTGATTGTAATTAAATTATTTTCATTTATTTATTATATAGGGGTTATTGTCGGTAAAAAAATGTAAAATGAAAAGAAAATTCGTACATCCGGAACGTGTATGGAATAAAGTTGTTTGTTTCATTTATTTATGGTGATGCATGGTAGAAATTCGAAATTCACAATCCAGTTCGAATCCAATTGTGGAATTGATGAAATAATTACGGAAGGAGTAGAAGAACAATTATATAACTGCATCACAGTTGGTTTCCTATATGAGTCGAATCGGTCGGTAAAGAATGGTTCTATTGAGATAATGAGAACTTGAATTGAACTAGCTGATAAAAGTAGATCCTTAGCTGTTGCTATTGGGTTTGTTTGTGTATACTTGTGCCTGTGTTTTGTATGGTAAGCGTGAGCTAATGTGCAATTATGAACTTATTAATTTTCCTCTTGATATGAATTAAAATGAAACGAATGAATAAAAGCTTGTTTAAAGTTACAGTGGCATCCAAGTGTATCCTAACACAGTAGCGCATCTTAAAAGCATGCTTGAATTTTTATTAATTTTGTTTTATTAATAATTTTAAATTTATTTACATTATATTTTTATGTTTATGATACAAACGGCCAATCAATTCGTTTTTCTACAGAGCCTTATGATGGAGAGAATGAGTAGCAACCGTAAGAATAAATTTGATAATTTACATTCTTACAAATTGCTGTTTTACTAACATATAATTTTATTTATTTTTTCTAATTTAATTAAATTTATATAATTTATTAATACCCATTGATTTGTTTCCCTCGGACTTAATTGTTTATTTGAAGTTCGAAGTGTATGTGCATATAGAAACCATTCAATCCTAATTAATATGGTGTGCTGACGGTTCAAATGCTAAAGTTTCGAGTATGCTATAATTGAAAAACTTTTACTCTTTTTAATTTAAAGCAAATGTTTTATAAGAGGATAGGACACGTTATAAAGGCGCCACATCACACATAGCAAGACAAACTATTAATTCTTTTTAAAAATAAATAAATAAAAAATTACTTCGAATCGTGTACCTGTTTTCTACAGACGAAAAGATTTTTGTGGGATTAAAGATATATTTTTTTTTTAAATATAACTTTTCATTGTATAGTCAAAATCGTTTGCCTTTTTATATTCAATAAAAATTTTTTGAATACGATTTTTTTTTAAATGATATCTTCTACAAATATTCTTAAATTTTGATAAGAGTAATTCCGAATGGGACAATCATTAAAGAAAATTGGGCTTTTTTATATTTTTTTAGAAATAAATTTATGTAGAGTTTCTATAAAGGTGGCGTAAAACTCATCACCCTATCGGAAAATTCTATAATTTTTGCAAATGGGCTGCATTTCCGGGTCGCCTAATCTCTTGCTTTGATGATTTGCACTGGCCGGCAAAATCATCCAATTTAACTGTTCCAGACTTCTTTTTGTGGGATTTCTTGAAAGTCAACAAGCCTCAGACTCTTGACGACCCTTAAAGAGAATATTCTTCTAGAATGTGTGAATCTATCGTCGGAAGTTCTGGCTAGAGTAATGGAAAATGCTATAAATCATCAATTCTAGCGGCGGCTACTTGGCTGATATAATTTTCTCGACTTAACACTAGAACTACCGGCACGCAAGTCTGTAATTTTAAAAACTTTCTTCACCTTTAATTTAATACGTTTTCAAATTTAAATGAATAATTATTAATGGAAAAAGGTTTTTGAATATGTCGCAATTCTCAATTCTATTAAACTTTGGCATAAATTAGAAGTATTAGAATTACAAAAATACACAATTAAATTAAGGAAGGTACTGAGTACTAGTCAGATTGACTGGTTTTGGTAGTTCTAGTGTTAATGAAAAAAAAAAACAAAATAATAAGGCATTAAATAAACACAATCCAAAAGCAGTATTAAAGTTATTCAATCATACAAAAAACAACTACAGCCAAAGAACATCGTGTGACAACTTTTGTGCCACCTTGTACATGCATAGATATGCATGCCTATTTGGGTGAATTTTACATATATGTATAAATCAATTTTAGAATACACCTTCGAAATGGAATTATGCATTTTTGAAAAGAAACTCCTCAATTTTTATAATTTGCGTTTTAATTTAGTTACTCATTTTACCCCGAAAATAATTGGAAATATTTTTGGCGCGATAGTAAATTACGATAATAATTAAATATTATTTATAAGTACGAAATAAAAAGTTAACTTACTACTGCCATATTTAATTTAGCTAAATAATAATTTTGTTGTTGTTATAATTTCAGTAATTAATAAGCCACATTGCCTCAGACAGACTACAAATTAAATAAAAATTTGAGGAGTTTATTTCCAAAATGCGTTATTTTTTAATAAAAATTTAAATAATGATTTAATATTAAAAAATTTCTGATTATAATACTTAACCGTGACTCCAATTGAATGTTTAAAATTAAAGGCAAATTTATTTAAAAAAATAAAAACCCCCCTATACTTCACATTCTTGCCTTTTTTTAAAAAAATATTTTTCAGAACACCTGTGAACAAATCCATTAAAACATAACAAAGTTGCGATGTTAATTTTGATTTTTTAAACCAATTTATAAATAATTTTTGTGTCATGATGGAACAAACCCCTAACTAAAGTCGATAGCTCAACAAAACCAAAATTTAAAAAAAAATTAAATAAACGAATCAAAATATCCTTAATTGTAGAAAAAGCAAAAATAAAAAAAATAGATTATAAACAATTTTTTTTACAATTATTAATTTATTTATTTCGGAATTTTAAATTACTAAAAAATTTATAAAATTATAAAAATTATAATTTTTTTATAAATTTAATATTTCGTCCTGATTTGTACTTTATGCAAGAAAAATTGTTTGCTTAAATTATACCATAAATAATAATACAACATAGTGCAAATTACCAGTTTTTGAATACTAAAACAGATTCGTATACACGTACATAGGTATAAGATATAAAAATGTTTTGTCGATCTCTCAAAACTAACAATTTTTAGTATGTAATAAAAGAGTTTTGGAAATAAACTCTACAATATTCTTATAAATTATTTACACTTACGTATATTTTGTAACTTGTAATTTATAATTTCAATTATTCTTCTCTTCTTTTATTTAAAAAGCAAAAAATTCTTATAATTTATCGAATACATCAATTTCGTAGACTGTCTGGAGCATTAAAATGTAAGTAGCTTAATTTTACTGACTTGAATTGAAGCTTATCTTAATCCAGCAATGCTTTTGCCTGAATCTAAAAATAGTATAAATGTTTTGCAGAGGAAATGCACTCTCAAAATTTTATGAGACGTTTTAACTTTTTTCAAGTTAAAAATCTATCAAAGTGAGTGATTTTCTCAATATACTCGCAATGTTTTCTACGAGGACCATGTGTCCTTAAAATATTTCATTTTTTCCAATTCTATCTCTAATGGTTTTGTCAGCGGAAGATTCTCTCCATCATGTCAGCTGCTTTGCATGCTTGACGAAGTTGTAAATAATGTCTGTACCTCAGTGTTATTGACGCTATGGTGATGCTAGGCGCACAATAAAGCGATATGAATTTTTTTTTTTTTTTTTGTCGTCTAGATGAATTTTTGATTATAGATTTTCTTACCTGTAGGGGGACTCTCTGATGCATGGACAATGATTTTCCTTTTCCCTTCTTAAATGAGCAAAAAAGCAACTCTCGCATACCTTTACGAAAGTTTCGACTAAGAAATGCATATAGTAGCGGATTAACACCTGAATTGAAATATGTGACAAGAAAGGTCAGAGGTGTGAACAGTGCATTGAAATTCGAATCACCCTTGTACGTGTCCGACCTATAAAATAGAAGTTGAAATGAATCGTGAATCAATAATATTTGTATATTTGTATATTTCTTAGACGAGCATAAAATGTGTGTGTGTATTTTTTTTTATAAATAAAAAGAGGGAAAACAAACAAATAAAATTATCACATGCTTCGTTTATTCTTTTCCAGATTCGTAGAGTGTTAAATTGCATTGTTGAGGATACATGGACGATTGCGGCACAACCATATGAATGTTGTTGGTTTTTCATGGATTTTCCTGCAAATATGACACACTCGTCGTAAGGGATATAAATCAGGGATGAAGGACGAGACTAGATGAATTTACTGTTGCTCCACCTGCCAGGTATATGTGCGAAGGACTTTCGGCTCTGACAACAAGTCATTTAATATGCCTCAATTTGTATCCATAGCATCCGTTACCGCTAACAAAATTTCCCGTGAGCCCACCGAATTAATTAAGCAATAAAAGTCACAGTATGAACAGATTTCAACCACAAAATGTGGTCGTCAGTACAGCTTGTCTTGCACAGCGTAATTCTGAGATGTTATTTAAGTTTCCAAAGTCCACTGTGGAGTAAAGTATAATTTTCTGGCTTTATTTGTTTTTAATCTATGGCACGTGGTTCGTTTGCGAGATATGGACCGAAAAAAAGGTGTTCAGGCAGACTTTAATGACTAATTACAAAATTTTCGGACACTTCGTAGCTAACAAAATACACTATAAAATGGATAATTAAAAGTATAGCACTCACCAATATTGCCACATTTTCCTGGCGTGGTAGGGTAAGTTGCACAGAGCAAATGTTAGTACAACAATAATTAGCATTCGGATTACTCCTCGCCGTGCACGCAGAACATTATTGGAGGAATGGGACATTTGTGCCAAATGAATACCATGACGATTGTGGTAGTTGGGCTTCTTCCATGTCGTCACCACAACTTTGTCTGATTCCATTGAAACCTGGAAAAATTAATTGAAAAGAACAATGAATAAAGGGCAGAAATATTTATCTAACAATTAAATTAGAAGTAGTATGAAAAGCAGAATTTTACGCGTAATCAGAAGATGCGAAAACACTAACTCTTCAACAACTATTCTAACAATAGCAATAAAGTCGTATACATGTTTGAGCAGAATACCACAAAAATGCATCCAGTGCAAATCACAAAATTCAAAAGGAGTTCCTAAGATTGTTTCACTAGATAGTGAAACCGTTCGGTTAGAACATACACCTTAAGTCTTTGGAATTTCGCTTTGTAACTTGCTAATTTTAGCGCCTGCACATAAATGCTCAAGCATATCTATCACGTTTACGAAATATCTGTTCTCTCGAGCGATGCGCACTATGTCCTTAATTTATAAACAATTTATCAAACTATGCGCTTCATTGAATTTAAAATGAGATGAAACTTTTATGGAGGATCTGCACCAGCGACAAAGTTAGCTGCCGTGTCCAGAAGAGGAATGCTCTTTGAGCAGAACGTCGTCGTTTTGATCATATTTCAGAAATATGTATGCTGTCCCGCTGTCGCTGAAGACGTTTTTATGTAAGTGGATGATGTTCGCTACAACAGCGTGGGATAAACGTGAATCTTTGATATTTACTCAATTCTTGCACACATATGTGACTTTATTAAAATATGAAAAATTAGTGACATCTGTGTGATTTCTCCTACCCCAGAGGGAGTCATTGGAACAAAT
This sequence comes from Philonicus albiceps, assembly GCA_963969385.1. Taxonomy (NCBI): domain Eukaryota; kingdom Metazoa; phylum Arthropoda; class Insecta; order Diptera; family Asilidae; genus Philonicus; species Philonicus albiceps. Next base: position 10,330,499 of record OZ017775.1, read on the forward strand.
TCAATTCTCAAAAGTTTTCGACGGCTCTTTCAAGATTGGGGCACAAGAACATTTTTTTTTTTTAAAGTTAAGAAAGTTTTAACGTTTTTAACAGTCTCTCTTTATATTAAATTTACTACGAACTTCATAAATATGCGCCTTACAGAGAAGATGAAATTTCGATTAGACTCCGAAATAGATAATTTCTTTTGAAAATCAAATTCTTTATTGAATTTACCATTCAATAACTTCTTAAAGTTCATAACACAATCATGTTAAAAACTTATAAAACTTGATTTACAGATGGAAAATTTGTTATCGTCATGTCCGTTTCCAATTCGGAATTTTATATGTTTTTCTTCCAACGAAAATGAAAAAAAAAAGAATTAAATTTTATTAACATTTCTTTTTAAACTAATTTTGAAATAATTTTCTATTAAACAACTTTTTATATATGCCTTTTTTTAGGATACATTAAAATGGACTAAGCAGGATATATTCAAAAATCTCTGGAAACGTTAGGATATCTTTAGGAATTTCTGGAAACATTTGGAATTCATTAGAAATTTCAAATGGAATCACAATATGCATTTATTTGAATATGCCTCCAAAGACGTGTAAGTAAAACAATTTTAAATTTAATTTTGCAAAGAATATAATTTTTTTAAAGTGTTTCTTATTAGAAGATCCCCACAAAAGTTTAATTACTTTGTATTTGTAGTAGCAAACCATTCATAGAAATTGCAACTATTTAGTCCACATCTTGAGAGACTCTTAGGTTAAGAATTTCCTTTTGGTATATTTTAAGAAATTTGAAGTTCTTATAAAACAGAACGAATCTCTTAAAAAACTTAATTCATCATTAAATTAAAATAACGAACTTGGAAGTTGATACAATGAGAACTCACTTTTAACAAAAATCTCATAGAATTAAAAAAAAACAACAACTTGTCTATCCAGAATAGTTTTCCCTAAAGTAGAGTTTTTCTTGGAATCACCTGGTTTTTTTTTAATATCTCTCAAAAGGTAGATTAAAAAGAAAGTTATCACAGCAAAACTTTCCAATTAGCACTCTTCAGAAGTTTGAGAATTTTACCACTTCATTCTCCACTTCTTCGGTTAATAAGCGATAATTGAAACAGAAAAGTAATTTTGTGGTATGTTTTTAGAAGTATTCCTCTCTAATTTTTTTTTTTTATTTTCTGGAAATTTAGTTCACTCAAAATAAAAATAAAAAAAAAGAATTGTTTAAATGAATAAATCTCAAAATTTTAATTGAGATCTCTGCAGGGGAACAAATTGTAAACTTTATGAAAAATTAATTTTATCCCTATTAAGTGTAGAATTGTAAGAAATGTAAGTGCGCTGTGGCCCGGTGATATTTTTTCTATGAAGTAGAAACTTGAAATGTTCAACTTTTCGATGGTCAGCACTGTAAAAAATGAGAAAGAAAGAGTGGTTCATTTTTAATAATTATTTTACATGAACTACGGATTAAACAGAGACTAGTTAATTGAGTTAAGAAGTTTTCTTGTAGGACGAATTAATTTTAGCGCGAATTGAGGATTTGACAGAGATTTAATGAAAGGCATTGAAACTTTTGGATTTAATTCATAATTTTTGAACCGCAGAAAATCCAGTATTCGATTATAATATCTCTATAAATAAAACTTTTGTTTTAAAACAAAAGGCATTCCATTTTCAATCAGCCTAAACAGAAGTATTTATGACATCAGAAACTGAAAACGGAATCCAAAAATTCCAATTTGAGGCCAGAATTTATTACAAGATTTTCCTTTCAACTCCCATAAGAGAAGCTTGGTGTATTACAGATTCAGAAAACAAATTCCTTCCAGCTTATGTTGCATAACAAAGTTCCTCCCTGAAAAGTTCATCTGATGTAAAAAGGAAACGGACTAAAATTTCAATGTAAGATAATTCGAAAAGCCCCAAAGTCTGTTCGCAAGAAAAGTCTGCAGCCACATGATCTATATACTGAAGGTGTTAAGTTTGAGACAAGAGTGCAAAATTTCCATACAAAAGACGTCTAGAAGAAGTTATAAGTTTTTTTTTCATCATTCCACCTCTTTAACATTTCAATTACGAATCACCTTACTGACTTACTCCTATTTTACATTCTTTATCTTAAGAGAGTGTCTCAGTAGGGCCAATTGGATTTTCTATGTATTGTTGGGAGACATCTCCTCACAATAGATTCACTTATAAATCGTTGATGTAATTAAAATTATAGAACGGTTTTCTTGTACTATTAACTTTTACCGAGAGCACTTGACAAGCGCCTGAAACCCGGACTAATAATTAAGATAAAACTCAATGGAATTTTACCTGGCTTTCTGTGACTCCAACGAGACGCTTTTCGTACTTGCTGCTGGCCCTTCGGTACAGATGGGGTCCAGAATAAGACGGTGAACACGTCGATGTATTTTGTAGGGCAATGTGCCGCTCCAGTCCACGGGAACTCTTCCACAGGGCTATTGCTATTCTGCTGTAGAGCACCTGGAAGAAAATTCACACTTAGTCATTTTTCAGTGAAATTTAAATGAATCTGCGAAATTAAGATTTTGTGGATTTAATTGCAGTAGCTTAAGAGATTTAATATTTCTAACTTAGGTAGTATTGTAGTACCTATATGTAAAATTCCATTCACAAAATATAAATTAATTTAAATTTAAAAAAGACTTATAAAAATTTCAAACATTTTTTCCCTATTTTGATTTTAAAAAACTATGCACTGTGCACTGATAATCCATATCCATAGGTATAAAACCAAATATCGAGATATTTTACAATTCTTAAAATAATTAGGTTCAGTTTGATTATTGTTCCTAAAAAACGACGTAATAATCGTGCTTCAAATTTAATCGAAAAAACCAATTCTAAATCGAATAATGCATCTTTAATATGAAACTTTATATAAAAAGTGTTAAATCATTAATTTAATTGATTTACTACCAAACAAATAAATCTAAAAGCCTTTATCTTTTACAACTCACCGTCATGACTAGCAATGGTGTTATATACAGAAAACCAAAATTAATTAGATCCAGCAGCTTTGAATTGAACATTTTCCTGTCCAGTATGCAGATATCCTCACTGATACCGCCCGTTGTATGTACATTTGTTATGGTTTTACTAAAAATAAATTTTGGCGTCGAATAGACTGCTGATGTGATCCATACGCCCAGGATGACCATCTGCAAATAGAAAACGGGAAGTAGTTTTAATTTTAAAGTACAATATTTGCCCCATTAGAGTGAACGAAAGGAAACAAGAATTATCCCCCTATAAAACCGGACACATTTAACCGATAAAAGATATAAATTAACATTGGTATTTGCCAGTAATTATGAACTAAAGGAGAAAGGAGAATTTATTATCTAGAAATGATTAATTTTCCAGCGATTGTGAACGGGTTAAATTATTCATGACTAATTTCCAGCTAGAGTTAATTTTCCGCAAAATATTATGAAACTTATTATGTTTGGGTCACATAAGTGTAAACAATTCCATGGATGGTCCCACCAACTAGTGGACACTTCAGGGCCTGGCTAGTTATTTTCAGAATCAAACCATCTAAAACAAATTTTGAACAACATCACAACCGCATTTCTGGTCAAATTAAATTCCATTCAGCAACGCATTTAAATCATAATGAAATTCTGTAACATAATGGTAAACCAAGCATAAATCATTTTGGTAACTTCTGGCAGTTTATCGGCTGCGAATGGTGTAAGAGGTAGCGTTCTTAAAACTTTAAATTAAAGTAGGCGATTGAAGTAATTAGGAAGTCATTTATATTTTCATAAAGTTTTGTAATTCTTCTTTAAGTAAATAAACCGAGGATATCGTTTCCTTAATTACTTTAATTACTGGACAAAGAATATCTTGAGGAAACATATTTTTCATTGCATTCATATTTAATTATAAAATTATGCAAAGTTGAGAGGAGGAATGAGAGAAAAATATATTGAATTGTAAAGGGTTTTGTGCCTCTAAGATAAAAGACGATTATAGTTCATTACAAATTCTCAATATCAGTGATTTTTAAAATGCTTTATCTCCGCGAAAAATTATTGTATCCGAATGATTCAGAGCTCATTTTAAAGCTTATACTTAGTATACTTTGTTAATCAATAACCCTACTCTGTAAAGGGTACAATAAACATTGAAAAAATTATAAATTATCTCTATACTCGTGTATATATAAAAATTCAGCCTGCGTATGTTTGTGCTTGCAAAATTCCAAAAGTAGTAGGTAGATTGACTTGAAATTTTGGCACAGCATTGCATTAGAATACGCGAGTGTTATATCTATATATATGTTTATATACCTACTATTAAAGTTATATAAAATATATGCAGACATGTGCAAATTAATAAGAGCACAACTTACAGTTTTGCAGTAGGTACTTTTATCTCTTTCGAACATTGTGTAAACCAAACTAAAGTAAAATATGTACATATTATAAAACCAAACCTCCGCCGCGTCTATGTCTGTCTATTCCCGATTTTCCCCGTAACTCCTGGTGGCATTTTGTTCCTGTTTTGACGATTAAAAAGATTCATTCACGAGGAATGTTTAGAAGTATAATTGATAAATGGCTTGAACAAATTAACCGACTTATGACCATGAATATCAGTAAAAAAGCAATATTCGATGAAATAATCTTTGCCTTTATTGCGTAAATAATTGGAAATCCAAGCAACGACAGTAGGGAGTAAGCTGGCTTATTTATAAAACATACAAAAGGATCATTTTGCTAATGGTTATAAATTAAATTAAAAGAATAAGTAAGCTAAGTTTCAAAGAACAAGAAAAGTAATGTAATTGTTAGGCGCCTGCTTTTGGTGTTCTTTATTGTTTTCTTTTACTACTAACAGTGTTTCCCGGATCGCTAATTTTAAACTTTTTATGATAATTAAAAATTGTAAATATATTTTATTATTAAATTATATTAAACTCTTACAAAACTTGATACGACAGCATTTTTCACGCGCTAATAATTAAGGGATTACATAAATTTTGTTTTGCATATCTTCATTTTAATACCGTCGTCGGATAAATCACTTCCTTATCGCAATTTCCCCACAAAAATTCAGCTTAACAAAGTGTCAGGAAAATTATTACAATTTCCCGGAGATTGTTAATTGCAAGCACATTGCGCAAGTACAATTAACACCCGGAATTAGGGTCCAGGCACAGAAGCAGCTCCAGGAATTTGCTTTATTACTACCAACAACTCCCTGTATATGTTTTCGTTATAGGCAGACATGTGTATTTAGTAGCACCCTAAAAGTAAATTAACATCACCAATGAGCAATTTACTTTCACGGGTGCCAAGCACGCGGTCTCCTGATATGCCTACGAATAAAAATACCTTTAATATTTTTGGAAAATGTTCCCTTTTTTATTTCTCCCATTGACAGCCAAATGGGCGGCAATAAAGTGTTTATTGACATGATTTTTGCCAAGGTTGGAAACATTTTTTCGTCTATGGCATATTGTTCCAGTCTATCCAATCGGGGAGTATAGAAGATTTTTTTTTGTTGTTTAAGTTGTTTATGATATGCCCAATGCCGTGACTAGAAATGATAATAATTATAAGAATTTTATTCGGATTTATTTATCATAGGCATAACAAAACCAAATAGGAGCTTTAGAAGCGCCATTTACACTTTTAAAAGACCAAAAGTTGTATTTTTACCTACTCTGCACGCCTAGAATTAATACCGATAAAACCTTTTGCTGAGTTTTAATAAATTGCGTTGTCTTTAACAGCATTCTACGAAGTTAAACTAAATGTGATTTAAAACTCCAGAATTGTAATATCTTGGAAATCACTCAACCCAAACATAATTAGATTTTGATTGATTTTCTTCAGAAGATGTCTCTATCTGTGACATCCCTAGCTGGGGTTCGTTTTAGTTTTTAGATGAATCCAATGTCCCGTGTAACATTTATTTTCAGATTCGTAGTCTTCTTCTAAAAACTACGTATATAAAATAAATTACGCAGAATCTACCCGCTACGGTATCATTTTTCTAAGTTCTTCTAATGTTAGACGCATATAACGTTTTTAAGATAAAAATAACATTTTTGTAAAAATTTTAATCAGCATTTTGTTAATTTGCCCCTGAAAACATGTAATGCGATGAGTCGGTGACACTGTTATACAGAGACCGGATTTTTTCCTGCGGGATGTTTCGTCAAGCCGATCCGACTTTGTTGTTGTGTTGTCGACCTTCTCTTTGGCCAAAACAACCAGACGTTTTAAATAATGTGCATATCTGGTGATTTGGATGGTCGAAAATGTTCATTTCGCGTTGCTCAAAACCAGCCAAAGTTGATCTGGTCACATGAACTGAAGCGTTATCTTGTTGAAAATGTATCAGCATTTTCAAGAAGATGCATAACGTCATTTCACGTCAACATAGATGGTCACCTTGCCAACAACATTGTCTATCAGGCACAAAACTATAAGTGCGTTTAATCTTATTTATCACTTTCAGTTTGTAAAAATTATTAAAATTGCTAAAAAATTGTAAGTTTGAAATTATTTTGAAAAAAAAAAATTGTTAATATCTTTGTAAAGAGTCTCTTGTAAACTTAGAGAAACACACACGTTGAAATCTTTTCATTCTCATAAGTTATTTTAAAAAATATTGGTCTGTTTAACCTTATTTCCCCCAGTGCAGTATCTGACAGACTTAGCTTGCTAGGAAAGGTTAAATTAAAAGTTTACAAACATAAAAAACAAGTATAGTTGTACTAAAAACTGACGAAATATCCTCGAGCATTTTGTTCTTTATCTATCCAGCGATTTGCGCTATTCCATTGTCTCAGTCACACTTTTATGTTGATATAAAACTTTAAAATTTCCATTTTTGATAAGGAAGTATTCGAAATAATTTGATATTGATGATCCACCAACAACAATTAATTTTTGAGAATACCTTTGAAATTACCGACCTCGAACATCCCCATGTACTTGTTATTATGAAATTCCATTGAAGTATAAAACTTGAGAGACCATGACTCTTGAATTGTATTCACAGGGATGAGGCCTAGTTAAATCGATTTTTCGTCCCTGAAAATCACTATATTGTAAATTTTAATCGAAGTCGTTAGAGCTGTTTTCGAAATATAAAGCCTGTAATGAAAGTTTTTCCATGTATAAAAGTGGGTATAAATTTAAAACTACTTAACAGATTTTAATGAAATTTTATTTTAATCAATTTCATGTATAAAATTTTAAATTTTAATTGAATATTTTTTGAATGCTTCTATTGCTGAATTGTCTTTTTTTATTTTAATCTTCATTGATGGCTGCCTCTTGTTTTTTTTTTTTAAATTACTCCTTTATAACTGCCCAATATTTTTCAATCACAAATATTTGGTGTATTGGGAGATGTGACTCTTTTTTGAATATAAACAATACACTTGGTTCTAGGTTAGGTTAGGTTGTGGTGGTTGCTGATAAAGCACAGTTAGGCCACAACTTAGGTCCAATGTGATACCACACGGGACGGCCTAGAGTCTAAACGGAAAAGTCTTGGATGCTTACCGCGCTCAGGTCAAACAGTTCATCAAAGAAAGGAGTGCCCAAGTGATGGCTTTTGCGAATTTCGAGGGCTAGGCAACGGTAGACACTTGGTTATAATCGTAGTTGAATTTTATTCCCAAATTCTGAAAGTGATACTTCCTGATTTTTTATCAATCGTTCACAACTTTTTCACTAACCGAAACGCTGCAACGCTACATTTCCACTAATTTATTAGTGAATCGAACTAACTTTATCGGGCATAAGTTAGTGTAAAGACTACAACTCTCAAATTCAAACTGCAGCAGGACACAACTCAGCAGCACGCCCGATGGTGTCCAAGTAACGAGTACCCCGCGATAATGTCCATTCCCGAATCTTGCCTAACCTTTTATACCTCTAACTTGGTCATAACTAAATCCTTTGGCGCCTAAACTATGCGCATGCTAGGACATGTTCAATTAAGAAGGCGCCTGTTTCCTATTTTGTTCATTGCGCATGTGTGAAGAACTTTATGGCCATGCACAGGGAACGAATGCTTCCCTTCTTAGAATTGCACAAAATGTGAATCGTACTTGTCAAAAGGGGTTCAGTTATTGTTTTTCCCTTTTAGCACTTAATTACGAACAGAACTGTTTGTGCCGATCCGTCTGAGTTATTTATTACCACAGACATTCGACGCTATTTCCAGATTATCATACTGCTGCTCGTCCTTACAAACACCCGTGCTGTTGAGAAGATATGCTACAATCTTTAATTTACTTATTTAAGACCAATCGGGATTTCCCAGGTTTTTCCGTGGCCCTTACATTAGTAGATTTTGATAATCATATAAATAAATTTATTATCATTTTTATCAACGATAATCCAGAGTCTAACCGGAGAACAACTTTATCTTCTGATAAATAAGCCTAAGTCTCGGATACTTACCGAGTTTAGATCAGACAGTTCATCAAAGAAAAGAGTACCCAAGTAACGTCTCCTGCGATCTGTGAGGACTGGGTAATGACAGACACAGTAATACTTGCTAGCTTTTAACTATTCACGCATAATCGAATTCGAATTCGAATTCGAAAATCGAACTAAGTTCAGCGAGCATAAGTTAGCAGATTTTGATAGTCATTTTTATCAAAATAGGACCCACTGGCTGGAGGCTACTTGAAGCGACAGAATTTTTCATTACAGGATTTATATACAAATATTGGAATATTAGAAATATTAGAAAATATATCTATCCTTGCATTATGAATTTGTATTTAAGGTTTAAAGTTTTAAAAGTCCAAAAATTGCGATTTTGAGATTTCTATATTTCTAAACTATTTCCTTAATATTTTAAGAGAATCAAAATAAAATTTTTGAAAAAATATAAATTTGAGGAAATAAAAATAAATGTATATTTTTTAATGTTGTACAAATTTTTCATATTTTACTAAAATCTGGTTTTATTATTTATGTTCTCGAATTCATGGATGAGATGTTATAATTTTCAACAAAAATAGTGAAATTAAATGACAGCTTAAAAAAATAATGGTACCATCGTTTTATTATCCTGTTATAAAAATTTAAAAAAAAAATATATTTTAAATTTATTTGTAACTTTTAAAATAAAATTAATTTCATAATGAGTATAATCAGAACATGGTTATTTAAATGCTTATATTATCAAATATTGTTGATTCCTCCACCGAACAAAATAAATTGCCTGTGAGAAATAAATAAATTGCCAGCATACTCCCTTCCGTTTAAATTTAAATATGTCACTTAAAATTCACATTCGATTATTACCACTGTCTGCCTCTGCAGTTGCACCAAATAATAACGAATTGCAAATAAACCCAATGTGCCAGAAAAAATAATAATAAACAAAAATAAATAAATAAATACATGTCTCCACTTCTTGTCGTGGTTTTGCTTCAGAAAATTATGCATAATCGTTCCTGCAGTGAATTACAATTCAAAATAATAAAAGAATGTATACGTCACCTCTACGGTCATTTACAAATTGTACAAAGTCACGAAAGGGTCTTACTACCATTAAACATTTTTATTTATGTAGATATGCATGTTAAAAATTTGTAATTCATATGTAACGTGTGTACTTACCCTCAGTCTGGATGGTGTTAAAATCTGCTTGCAGGTTATTGGGTGGATTATTGCAAAATATCGTTCCATGCAAATAACCACCAAGATGAATATGGACGCTGTGTAGCTTAACGAGTGCACGAATTGATACATTCGACACAGAAACTCACCAAACACCCAACTGCAAAAATAAAGGGAAATTCATTAGGAGTACATTTTTTAATTGCGTGTTTAAAAAGCACGAATTTATGTGTTTAGGATTAAGATTAATTGGAAAAAACAAGAACCCCATTTAATCCAAGTTTAAATTATTTGTACCTTTGTTTTTAATTAAATATGAACAAATCGTTCTTTCCACTAAATTTTGTTTTGAATTTTATTAAAACAATGTTCCTATTTTTCATAGTAATATTTTTAACATTGTTGTTGCGTTATTGAAAAAGTCTTTTCCATGAATTCTACAAAAATTTGCATAGGTGTCAGAAAAATTACCATTTAAATACATTTCCTATTATTAAAATATGCAATTTGTTTTTCATCAAATTTCTATTGAATTAAACTGGAATAATTACAAGGAAATTTTATCGATAATTTAAAAATAGATATGAAATAAATTCTTGTTATTTTTAACACTAAAAAATGCCACATGAACCACGGTAAAACAAAACCGGAACCTTTTATTAAAAAATTCAGGAATCCATCAAACAACCCAAACAAGATATTTTTGGTTAACTCATTCACAAGGCCGGTAAAATTGAATTTCCACTGAGAGTACTGTCGATAATAAAAATTTAATTTAACGCACAAAAGTGCTATTAAAATACCATCAGGGTAAAATGGCTGGGCACCATCCACCCTATAAAATCAGAAGAGCTTATTTCGTGTTTCTTTATTACAAACAATTTTCAAAAGGTGGAATTTCACGTTTTACTGAGTAAATTGTTTTTTTTGTCTTTTTCGTTAAACTCTATCGACATTCGATCGATTAAAATATATTTTAATTTAATCTGATTTTCTGTAGTGTAATTATCGTATGTAAAAAGATTTCGAAAATTTAATTTATTGAGATAAAGTGGCATGTATAAAATATTTTTGTATTTACTCACCTATCAATCAGGTAAATTGTTAGATTCTGCATAACACAAAATACACCGACACAAAAATCAGCAACAGCCAAATTTGCTAAAAAAAAATTCGTTATAGACCGCAATCGCCGCGACAGAGTTACAACCAGAATAACTAGCAGATTACCTGAAATTGAGAAAAATAAAAAAAAAAATAAAATTATATTATTAATATATTTAAAATTTAATAAGAATAAAATAATTAAAACTCCCACAATCAACAATCTTTTGATTTAATAATTAAATTTAAAATCGCTGTACTTTAAAACGTTAAAAATTCCATTTTTCTTATAGTGTGCTACGGGATCATAAAAATAAAAACAGACAAATTTAAAATGTTTATGAATAATTGGTAAAAGAGGTAAATATGTTAAATATGCATAATTTTGTTTATTATCAATGCGTCTTTATCCACAAAATAAATAAATCAATTAGAAGATTCAAATTTAACTTTTTACTTGCTGTCAACCTTAAAATTTTAAAATCATTTGTTTATTCTGTTTTCCGTACCATACCCTAATATAAATTCATACATAAATCATAACAATCTGAGTACATTATCCGAGTAAATCCTCAAGACGCTATTTTGTTATTATACGATATAAATGACCCATATCGCGCCTCTCAAGATACCATAGACGATTTGAAGATGTCTAGCTATAATTTTTATCAAAACGTACTGGAGGCGAAAGTATATCCCTACAAATGAACAAAAAGTAAATAAATATATGATATATATACTATTTTTGTTTTTTCCCCAGTATTCTCACGATGACATAATATTTCATGATCTTCCACAATTTTCTGGGCTACTGTTACTGTGAGCTGCCAGAAAGCTGAGACCATATAAATATACCAACAAATCACGTGTTAAAATATTCCAGGACTTTTGTGAAATATTTCCATCCGATCCACTTCCGGGTAAGGAGTGGGAGAAGAGAATGAAATTTTATGAGATGGGTCGATTCTGTGACTGAATGACGGCACGAACAAAATTTGCAGCATTGTTTGTTCGCTTTTCTTGTGGTTCTTTATTGCAAAATGCACAAACCAAATAAAATCTTATCGAAACCATTCTTGGAAAAGTTACAATTTTTTCTGTACTTGCATATCGAAAGAGTTCAAGTATTTTAAATTGAGGAATCAGCTATACTGAGAATGCAAGGATCCAATCGATTTAATTCACAGAAGATAATTTGGTATTCTGGATAAGAAATATTGTAGTGTATAGCATACCAGAAAGTTTCCTTTTATGTACTACATATGTAAGTACAAATAAAAGCAATCTGTGCACTCCAAGTACTGCATGAATTTTTAAAACCTTTCACAAAAAAATTCAATATCATACCTTTTATTGATCTACTTTTGAAAAATTATTCAACGAAAATTTAAAAAAACCCAAATATATCAATCCAGATCAAACTGAAAATAAAACCAAAAGAACTGTACCGAATGTTATTTGAGTATCAAATTATTCAAAAACATTTAAAATGATAAGGGTTGAAAAGTTCGTTACTCTTACCAACCTTACACGTTTTAAGCAGCTTGCCGAGAAAGTTCCGATGATAAATTCCATTTCAACTGCCACATTTGTTCAACTTGACACATTCGAAACAATTTTATAGAACCCTCTTTGTAAATTATCATATTAATTTTGTTCTTTATTTTGCCCCTATTTTGATTTACATTTTGTGCAGCTGTGTGTCAATAAATACTTATAATTTATAAAATGTCCCTATCCAAAGTTATTTAAAAGCTTTCTATCCCCAAAACAATACCAAATTTTCAAGCATACAGAAAATAATATAGAGCTAGATAAATGTTTTTCTTCAAAGTTTTAATTAAATTTGAAATTACTTTCCTTTTTTTTTAAGAACTTAATACGGCTGTTGATATAAGATTTTGAGGAAACAGCATTGAATTATTTCGGGAAATATTTCCATCAGATAGTCTTTAGAAAATTTTGTTTCTACCGAACAAAATTGAATTCACCAGAATTTTGTATTAAATTACCAAATTTCGTTTATATGAAATAAGAGCCATTTATTTTTAAATTTGCCATATATGTATGCATATAGTCAAAAATGAGATTAAATATAAAAACGAATGAAATCTGTTGAAATTAATTGGTAGCGATAAATTTCATTTATTGCGAATATATAAAAAAAGGATAAATCACTCTATTTGGTACTTCACGTAAATAATTAAAATTGATTGCATAAATGTTAAGCCTTTAATCGTTAAATGTACGGATAATCAATGTCATTGTGGTTGAATTCGAAATTTTCTAAATCATTTAGTGATCTCGAATGTAATTCAATTTAAAATTAATCCACTGTTTGCTAGTGGTGGAAGAAAAAAAATCATCGAACATACTTAAATTATTGAGGGAAGTTTTAAATACTTATAAAAACTATTTGCACCTGTCGTATACAAATCAATTTATTTCAAATATTTTATTATTACTAAACATGTTTGATATTTAAAAATCACTTATTAATTTTATTTTTTGTTGGTGAATGTAGAAAATGCTTTTTAAGTTCTTTCAGAGATATTGTAGGGGATACTGGTAGTAACTTTTTAGAAAGCTAAACCTTTAAGTTTTCTAATGATACTACTCACGATCTAATCTGTCAACAAACAAGCAAGAGAGACCGGAACAAACTTCGATAAAGGCAATTTCGAAGTCCAAAATTTGATTTTGATTTTTCGTTTTGTTGATTTTTTTTTTTTTTTTTTTTGTATAAGAAGGTTGACATTTTTCCTGAGGAAAAGCTTCCCTGTTATGTGACTTGTCTAAATAAAAAAAAAAACTACGATGTCTGAAAGAATTTCGGGGCCTCTGATAGTTCAGTTGTTAGCGCGCTGTCCTACCGTCCCAGAGGCTGTGGGTTCGAATCCCACGAATAACCATGGTCTTCGCTACGTGGTAACACAATGGGCCAAAATTGGCCTAAGTGTGCCTTTCTAGGCAGCCACACCAATCTACCTACCTGAAAGAATTTATAAACCATTTTCTAGGTTGAACTCCTCCAAATTTTCCATTGCAATTTTAGGGATGGAGAATCGATTTTAGAAGGAGGGACTAATGTTAATCAGGAAACCATGTAAAATCGATTGGCATACCCCTGTTCAGATCTTAGTAAAACACCCTGTATATATGAAAAGGTTTATTACTGCTTATGAAATAAAAATTAAGTTAACTTTAAGAATTTTGGGTTTGAAATCCACTAAAGGAATAAATTCCCTAGAGAATTATCGTAAGCAAATGTAATACTAAAAATCAGCATTTTGTGCCATTAAAGAAAAAACATTTGCATGTATTTCAGTCAAAAGAAAGGGGCATATAAATATAAAAGAAATTTAAAAGATATCGATACGTAAAACCATGTGTAGAATTGCTAATATCAAACAACGTGTAAAGCAGATTTAAGAGATTTACTTCGAATTCACATGGTAACATATTCTGCTTAGAATGAACATTTCTTTCGAGTTTAATAGAAATTATACTTTCGCAGAAATCCACCCCTTTTTTGATAAGTATCTTATCGCCTGCATATTCTGTTCGATCTTTTCAAAACTTTAAAACCCTTTTACGACACACCCCAAATCAAAATAAATGGATAATCGATATTGCGTGTGAAGGTGGGGGGAAAGAACGATAATCGTAAAGCTTTGAGGGTTCTTCAAGAACGATAAAGTCATTGCTGAAACGCGCTACTGAATCTACTTTAGAAATGGTTTATCTAATACTTTGTCTTTTATAACAAAAGAGAAATAGTGCCACCAGGAGAAGCATATTTTGTGGTAGCATTCTTTGGGAGAAAGTACTTTTACTTTACCCATGTATTTGCGTTCCAGTACAATACGATTTGATCGATAAGACTCCAGATGCTCGAACTGAACAAATTCAGTGGCATTGCGAATTCCTTCGTCAGGGTATAAAAAGATTTTTTTGATATCTTTTTGATAGCACCTGGGAGATTTAAAAGGACTTTTCATATGGAGAAAGGCACAATGAGGGACTTCCGCAGGGAACGCGTGGCAAAAAGTATCGCAGTTGAATTATGTTGTCAGCCCTAGTAAATTTGAGAAAGGTTTTAGGCTTAATCTGTAAAGGGTTTAATTTATAGGTCATAGAAGCTATTTTGAGTAATATTTTATCGTTGTAAGAGTGCATAATTTTTAAAAATGTTGTAGTCGTAAATGAAACGAGGGATTTGCTATAATAAAGTAAGGATTTATTAAACAACCACTTTTTATTTATATTTTACTACTACACTCGATTTATTTATAATATTTTGTGAATATCGATCGATTTACAAAGTTTAAGTTAGAAAAGAGTGACTTAGGTCAATTTAATTTTAACTCAACCCAATTTTAATCCAGATTAGTCTCGCTTGAATGAAGCTTAACACAAGTTTCTTTATAAATTCATTAAACAAAAAGTTGACATCCTACAATTTATAGATAAAACTCAATAACTTTTTAAAGCCGACTCATATTTCTACTGCATTAACTTTGCCACCTTTGTTAAAAATTTACCATGTCTGCGTGATTCGCAATATAAAAGTTATCCGGACTGTGATGGATTTGAATTTAGCCCACGTAGGTTTAGCTCTATTTAAATAAATAATCAGAGTTTTCCTTCTGTTTTATTTAAAGTCTCGATTAATTAAAACCTTAAAAATGGATTTATGGAGTGAATTTGTTGTGTGTGATGCTTGCGTATATTTTAAGCTTTATCTGTTTCAGTCATAACAAGAAATTGCGTATATATTTAACGCTTGTGTGCATAAGGCTTAGAATATTTGGTCCGGAATCATTCGATAGTCCTTGTCTGAATCCTCTGGATTTCTATTTAATATTACACAGGCGCTATTTACCTGTACGTAAGAAATTTAATTAATTTTTTTATTATCTCAAGTCATGCGAGGTGTTTAATACAATTTTAATGATCTACTGATCTACTTTAAGAAGATTAATCTTTTGCAGTTCTATACCGAATCTGATTTAATGTTCTACAAATATTAATATAAATCACTTACATAAGTTAAAAACTTAAAAACAATATTTTATTTTATACCAATTATACCAATTTACATTCCGAAGAGGTATTTTTCTAATGACTCTTCATTTACTAACTCCCTAAAGAGACCAACACAAAAAAATCGATTAAATTTCGTTTAAGATAAATCAAATAAATGAGAACACAACATGACACACACTCATTACATTATGTTAATAACAACGACTTAATTTGCTAATGATCTCCAGTTTTTGTATAAGACATTTGTAAACAAAGTCTGTTTATTAACGCGACAATGAGAGCCTGACTCGTCAAAATTTCAGCCTTATCACATATCATCTATCATTTCTGTCATTAAAATAGATATCCTTCCTAATTCTCTAGGCTTATACGAGAATGGAATGAATTTTCTGATTGTGTAATTTGATTATATGTATGAATAAAAAAAACACATAATGTTCATTACATAGATAGATTATAATAAATGATAAAGTCAGACGAAAATTAGTGTTTTTAGAAATAAAATCGTAGTTATGTGAAAAAGATTCTAATGGCTTTTATGTAGTTCAGAGAATAGGAGTTTTTATGATAAAAATTCATTTCTAGAAAAATTACGTTACTGAAAATATGTCTGTTTCCTCAATTGAAAAATATTTATTAACTAAAATCCAGTTTAGTATCATAAAATCCATTCAAAATTGGTAAACACAAACTTAGACAAAAGCGATATTAAACAATTTGATTTAATCGTTAATAATGAAAATTTACCCTCGATGTGCATGGAGACAGACCTATTAAATTTTGTTACGCAATGACAAAGATTTGGTGTTGCTAAAGATCACACTTGTGATCTCTTGGGCTCAAATGGGGTATAAGAAAATTCTTCTCAAAGGATTAACTTCCGACCAAAGTTACAAAGTTTCATTTATCTCCATTACTAGAAAACAGAATAAAGTTTCCTCAGGGATTTATGCAATATTCTTCGTAAGACCTGAAATCCGATTTTGTGCTGGTGGATTGGATCAAGCAATCCATCAACTTGTGTAAACAATTCCACATATATCTTATATCTAAAAAAAGAATGCTTATGTGAGTTGTTTATATTTATTAAAGTACAACAAATATTGGTCTTAAATACACAAAAATTCACATTTTCTTTATGCAAACAATTTATTATTTGTTGCCATTAAACTCTTTTAATTCGATGATTCATTAAACAATCTTCAAGATGGAAAATTCGTTTTGTTGTCAACATAAGGATAAATAGTCAAGAATTTTTTTCTCGAATTATTCCCAATGGAAATTTGAGGCTTATAAGTTACTTTAATATTCTTAATCCATCATAGAACATTTTCATGTTTACCACTCAATTTTCTTTGAAGTACCTCAGGGACCACGAAAAATTGATTATATATTGTAAATGGATAGAGAAAATATTTTATATCGAAATCCAAACCAAACGGTTAAGCCACCGCATTTGGGCGATATAATTTATGAGGTGTTGATGACCGAGCAAATAAAATGTTTATTGCCTCAATGGGACCTTCAAAAACAATCGAGGAGACATTAAGGGAGCCATTTTAGGCAGACATCATAAACATTGCGATATTTGTGAGAGTTTGCGTAACTCCAAAAGTTTTAAATGGTTTAAGTAGTTCCTAAGGGAAGATATCCGAAGGACATTACATTTTGCTAAATATATACGATGGCTGTGCATGACGATTATCCGCCAATAAAGTGAGCCATTATTACGCCCCCGTTGATTCATAAATTATGATAAAATGTAATTTAAAGTGCTATTTGACAATTTGGGATTTTGATGAGCTTTACAGAGGCTATTTTTTGTATTGTAGGTATATTTATTTTTAAAATTACAATTAGTTTAATAATAGGGGATATATGAATGTTTTTATCGTCAAACTGCTCAAATAGAACTCCTATAAATCTGCTTAAATTATTTTGTATACGTTTTATCACAAAATTTAATGCCTACTCAATATTAATTGGATTTTTACAATCTACATTTAGAACATTTTTAAAACAAATGTAACTGCTTTAATTCAATTTAATATTTCATTTTTAAATGCAATTCTCACCTTGCTTTTTCCCCTTTTACGTGCTTGCATGAATTGCAATCGGTGCTTTATCACGTACCTAATAAAAATTGGGTAAATTCAACACTTTGTCATTCTTCCATAGACTGTACAAAAATAGCACCAAAAAGACTTTATTCATTTTCGCGTAAGAAGTGAGAAGATACGTGCCCTCATTTTTCAAACACCACACAGTGCCACTAGCGAAATAACTAAAATCCTTGTCTCTGCATACCTCTGCATGGAAAAAGGGGGCAAAAAGGATTTACTTTTTACTCAGTGACTTCCTTGCGAAAGACCACATCGTAACACAATTTTACACCAAATTTCACCCTTAATGCATATTACATAATTTTTTTTTATTTTTTTCACAAGTACTATAAAAATGATTTACTTGAAATAGGATTCGTAGCGAAATTCTCTACCGAATAACTGTGCTCCAATTTTCGAGCGTCTCAAAAAGTGTCGTTTTATCAAAGTGTGACTACCGTCAACACTGTGACAAAACTATCCCCCTTTTTGGCGGTTTGTTGGGTGCTATTTACCCTGATGACTGTATCATGCTGTTAACTTTCAGGTCAGTGGAGCTCTGAAGGCTGTTTTTGAGTTCCCTTCAACTCCATCGGTTTTCGTAGTAGCATTTCTGCCTGCATCCTTTTGAAGGTTGTTTCACAGTTCGTTGAACTTTTCGAGCATGGGCATATTTGAGGAAGAGTTTCCGGAGTTTTATACTCCCTTTTGGGAGTAAGTTTTGGCTTCCTTCTTTCATGAAATTTGTTTACTTTAATCGAACCGTGGAATTTTCAATCCCTGCGATTTCTCCGTAATATAGACGAACTTTTATAATGCAACTATGGAGTAAAAGTTTGATTACAAACAATTTCCTGCATTATTTTGCATATTTCATTATATTTTGTTTTCTTTTAACTTATTTATTAACTGTGTTTTGCTCAGCTGATGTATTTAATTGTTTGCTCAAAAACTTGCTTTCTTATCAAAAATTCATATGCATACACGGAAGCGATGATTTAACTTTTCATATTCAAAGTATTCTAAAGTCTACAATGAGTATGTACACGTTTGAAAATGTTGCACCAGTACACAATATTTCGGAAGAAAATATTGCGTCCATTATTAACATTTTATTTTATTTTATAGCCAAGAACAATTACAATATTTTGAATGTTTAAAAATATGTTTGTTGAAGGATTGACGATATTTTAACAGGTCTAAAAAATACTGCTCCAAATCAAGAATCAAAAGAATTTTATTAAAAGGTTAATGAGTATGTTGCGCCGTGTGACTAGGCGCAACATCTTCAAGATATATTAAAAATTCTTTACTACTACAACACTACAAATGTCTTTTCAAGTATTTATTTCCTTATTTATGCAGAGCACTTGGGGAAAAGCAGTATGAAAAGCATAAAATTAAAGACCCTAACCAAAAGGCCTTCTCTGAATTCCTAGATAATGTGGATTCAAAAATGTAAATTTACATATTCCCAAAGCAGTCCCGTGACACTTAAAATCAGAAAATAATTTCTGTAATTTTCTAGGCAGTCAGGTTAAAACCTTAGAGTACTACGTTGGCATAGTTTTCGCATGTAACAGACATAAGAAATGAAACATTTTTCTGTAGCAGAATATCACATGAGGGTATTATGCAAATTGCTCGTGAATATTTACGTTGAATTTCAGTGAGTTGAAAACTCCCTCTGGCGCGAGGGTATCGTTGCGTACGTTACATTTCATATAAAATTTTCAAACCACTTGTAGGAAAACTATTTTCTATGGTTTTAGGTCTCCTAGCAAGTGGATGATCAGGTGTCGGTTCTAATAGAATATAGGACCTTTTTGTATCTGTCTCTTAATATTTTATTACGATTCGATCCAAGCAAGGATTTTCTCAGAGTCTTTGAAACTTTCTGTAAAATATGTAATGGCATTGCACTCTCCAAAAATTGAAAGCACTCTGGTTTCCATTAGGAGACTTAATTCTAATTAAAATTCAAACTAATCTTTATGTAAACATTTCCCGTCCATTAGAACAGTTGTCGTGCTCGAGCAAAGTTGCGCAACCTTAAACATGAATTTTACCAGCTTTCGTGTCCAGTCCAAGTTTTATTCGCGCCTGGAATGTTAACTTTGTCTTTTAAAGCACGCTATCTAGAAGATTGGGGCGGCCACTTTAAGCCGACTATCAAGATACTATCCCTTCCGCTTTTCACTATGGATCGCGCAAACTTTCACGGTTAATAGCTATGAAAGTCACAGGGTACTTACCATTAACTTTTACCAACCAAACTCCAAAGGAGCAGAAGGGCGTCAAAACCCATTCCACTGAGTAAACTAATGAAGTTCAAAATTCTGTGGACACTGGGCCGTATTAATTGCACCTCAGATGGTGTAAACGTAAGGTCAGGAATTGGTACGGACTATTCTCTTCTTTCCCAGATCCGGAGAATGTGTACCTTGGTTGAGTCCCAAAACAATATGCAAATTGCTTGGTGTAAACTATGCGCGCTATGGGATCCTGGGTCTCCTCATTTCCCGGTTTGCATATTTTGTTCCTATTAATGATACACTAGCCGTCTGGGACAAATTTTACTTCCAATTAGGAGAAATTGCATGAAAAAATCACATTCTGGCCTTCATATAAATGTTAGCTAATGTTAGCGTCAAATGTAGTTAAATCTCCAATCTTGCGACAACGATTTTAACGAAAAATACTATTTATGTGTATGCATTGAAGACAGTGTGATAAATTTATTTTAAGTTTACAGATATAAAGTTAAAATTGCATAAATAACTCACTGTTCTATCCTTTCACCAAATTTCACCTCATTTTCTCATAAAGAAAGTAAACATCAAAATCCGGTTGTCTAACTTAGGCTGTGAAACAAAAATCACAAAATCACAATTTCAAGCCATCCATTAGATTGAATTTACTGGAAAATTGGGAAATCACATCGTCACCAGGACGTAAAAATGGAAAATATTTTTCGAACTCTATCCGAGTCGAATGTTTACATTCGTCAAACAAATACGAGGAAGATTGACGTGTTTAATTCACAAACTCTGTCAAGCCAATAAAATTGATCCGACCAAAAAATTTGCATTATTTGTTTTTTAAGTATCTCAAGTGAGCTGAAAACGTTGAATTTGTTGTGAGGTTGAATCAGTTGCGTGACGGGTCCTTGTCAACAGTATCGCTAAAGTTCTGTAATTTGATTCTGCTGACATTGGGGCAAAGAAAATTTGCATAAAAACTCTGCATGAATTAAGGATTTGCTGTGCCATGTCCTGAAATGTTGGTGTCGTTGCATTTTACAAAAAAAAAAGAACCCTTAAATTCTCTGCAGGCCTTTGGTTTTTGCTGCAGGTCTACCATTTTTCAGGAAAGAAAAAATCGCGATCCTTTTCCATGGTGCGCCACACCTCCCCCAGGCGCTATCACGGCGGGTCCAGAATGTTAGTTCCAACGTATCTTAAATTTGCTACCGACCTACTCAAATAAAGTCCTTGTAGTCTCCAGGACTGAGAGACCTTTTAAAGAGGATTTTTTTTTAAGGTCGGGTCATTTGAGAGAGGATTTTCCTCACCGTCACAAGCTCAACCTGCACTTTACCTTTTCTGTTAATTTTTAATTTCAACATCCGATTTTTCTGTTTGAAAGGGACTTGTTTGTCCTTGAGGTAAATCCCACATCACATACGTATGTAGCCACCCCCATGACACGTCTACGTTTTCTTAATTTTCACTATACATTTTCAGTATAATGGTAATAATATTTTTGCAATTACATTGCCCGCATTCCGTTTAATTATGCCCTCAAGGATAACAGCGTTTCAACAAGACAAGGGTAGGATCAAAGGGCCTTTTCGTTCTCATCTCAATGTAACAAACAACACGTGCTCAATCGAGCCGTGTTTCCTTTTGTGGTATAAAATTAAATGTTGAGCTACCAAATCGGAAGCATTACTCAATTTTATTATATGGGTGGTCCCTTCGCAATGGTGGTCCATTTGTTAAGATTGCAATCTTAAAGAAAATCCCACTTTAACAGGTTTAATTTTTCCTAACGCATTTCCTGAAAAGTAAATTTTCTGTCAGAGTATTCGCTTTTGATGAAATTACGAATTTTATTTCTTTTTCACATTTCCTAAATTTAATTTTTTGTTTCGGTTTAATTTTCATTTCTTCGCTAAATGCAATAAAAATGTCGGAGTAGAACACTAAACTTTCCAAAAAATTTTTAGAGTTCCTTTCACTTTATTAAATTTTTCTTAATAATAAAAAAGTAATACTTGGAATCGCGATATGAATTCCTGAAATCCTTCACAATTTCCTTTACTTTTGTAGGCTTTGTCTATTTTACTTTTGTGGTTTTAAAGTAAAACTGAAAAACAGGACAATTTCATTATTACTTAAATTTAAGAAAATGTCTATAAGAGAAATATCTTGTCTCTAGATAATTATTCATAAAATGTTCAATTAGAACTGGTAGCACAATTAGTAAAAAAAGGGCGTTTTCCGAATTTAGCAGTTAAATGCAAGTGACTTAGTATTATTATTTTTTGAGTTTAAATCATCTCATTAAATCTGAGAATACTTCAGAATTAAATAAAATATTATCTTTATAATAGCTAATGAAGGTGTATACCTAAAAATGGCTTTCCCAAAACATTCTATAGAAAGGCAAGACAAAATATTTTTATATTGTATTAAACTACAGCACGCGAACGATGTTTTGTGAGTCATGAGTCACGTAAGGAACATATATTGCAAATCTTTTAAAATAAAGGTCACTTGACCTTTACCTTTACCTTTACGGTCGGTGAATTGGTAAAGAGTTAAATTCTAAATTATTTACAGAGTTTTGAAGAACTTAGAGTGAATTTTATTTAATAGTTAAGACGACATTTCCTCCATTTTTTAATTCTATAATTAAAAATAGAAATTTTAATACACATATGTACAAAAAATGACCTTGCAATAATAATGAGTCACCCTGTACAATTCGAAAACTGTCCATTTAATTGCCTCGCCTTTTTTTATCTAAAAAATATATCTTGGAGATATGGATTTAAGTTTTAGAATAGTTTTTTATTATCTGAATGAATATTTAAAATATGTAATAATATTACAATCATTCTAGATAAAAAATAATATAATAAATTTCTAATAATAGAAGGTCTTAAACAATAGCTAACAAGTAACCTTTTAATTTAATTGAGAAAAACGAGAAATTACAATAAGCCACAGTTTCCTTCCTCGTGCCATTAATCCACTTATTATGTTAACAAATTCTAAGAGAACCATCTTCGAATGGGTTTTTCTCGAAAAACGAAATTTGGGAAAAAAACATTCCGTAGGCGACGTAACTTCTTTTGATTGATGAAATCACACCCAACTTCGGTCCTTCGACGAGTGAATTTTGTTGCCTGAAATTAATGTGCTCGTAGCTTTCTCAACTTTGTTCGCTATTCTTAAGAAAAGATTTAATTTCCTTTCTGTGAAATTGGATGGATTGATAGAATCAAAGTAATTTTTTGGTAACCACGGTTAGTGGTTACATAAAATCTAGAATTTTAAGAACTTTATTCATTCCAAAGTGGATGGTAATATTACACAAATATAAGGAAAAATATAAAATTAGGAAAATTGTTTTTCTGGATTTCATATAAAGAATTATTTACACAATTATATTTTTGTGGCTTCCTATTCTTTATTACAGAATTTGAGATTTCGATGAACTGTTCCAATCTTTAATATTTAATATATTTTCTTTTGCGGTTAAAAGGATTCGAATTATTGAACTGATTTTCCTTTTGAATTGATAAATTGATAATAAACATGAAATTTGCAACTCCTAAATATCAACAAAATAGAGAATAATGAAAATATTGAATTTTTTGATCGTTTTTTTAATCATTCAAAGTAACCCTGTCTTTGGTCCATTCTCAACTATAAGTATCAGGATTAAATAAGTTCTCGCTGTTTCTAACAGATAGCATTACCAGGACTATGTGCATCTAATTTCAGATGGTAACGCATTTACAAGGAAGTGCTGTGGGTAAGCTTGAACTTCATTGTTAGCTCACCGAAGTGTAAAGGCTCTTTTTTCTAAGTTTTAAACATATTAAGTTTCGTACCAAGTAAAGAGTATTTGTGGGGAATTTTATTGTACTATTTTATTCAAAATAATCTACAGCTGAAGCACACATAATTCTTGTTCAGACTTACGGTGAGTATGCTCTGTCGGAAACGATATGCACAGACTGGTTTCAATGATTCAAAACTAATGATTTTGATTTTGGAGATAAATAACGCTCTGCCGGAATTACTTCATAAAGACTTACATATGTTTGATGCTACGATCATCATCATCATCATCATCATCATCAATCATTACGAGTAGTACGAATAAAGAGTTCCGAAACTTTTGAAAGCATTAGGAATGATTCAGAAGTAAATACATTAGGTGCTGTATGAAGTGATTCATCGGCAGAAAAGGAAAGGTTTTTTGCATCGTATCGTGACTGGCAATGAAAAGTACGATAACCCGACAGTAAGCCCGACGATGCATCAACATCTACGGCAAACGAATCATTAAGGTGTAGCTTATTAAGAGTTGGTCAAACCCAACGAAACTATCACGGCAGATTGCTATCGATTGAAATTGTTGCGTTTGAGCCGAGCCCTAAAGGAACAACGGCCGCTATATGAGCAGAGATACGACGGGGTGGTTTTGTTGCGTGACAACGCTCAGCCACATGTTGCAAAACCGGTGAAAACTTACTTAGAAATGCTTAAATGGAAAGTGTCGTTTTTCCGACGTGAAGTTTATACGCTGCTAGAAAGAAAGGAGAAAGTAGTGGTTTGTGATGTACGAGTTTAATACTTTGACTGCCATACACAGCATTTCAAATTGTATTTACAACACAAAATTATGGACTTGGGTAAACTGTTAAATCCAGGAAGTTATGTGGCTAAGAGAGCATTATTTTGTAGTCAATTTAATTACTATCAATTTCTTCCTGTAGGCAAAATCGGTTAAAATTCTAATTAACCAGAACAGCCCTAAATTTTACTCACTAAACATAATCACTTCCTCCACAATAATTCTCTTCCCCAAGAACTTGTGGTATATCTCAACCCTTAGTAAATTTGCTCGGCACGAGATAAGCCCTCAGTGAACTACGGTAGGAGGAGTATAAATTTTGTGCAACATCATAATTCTTTCACATTTGCATGCTAAAATATCCATAATTTCTAAAACAATGATTTGATCATGAATTTAATTTCGCCCTATATAACGAATACGATCGGAAGCGGAAGGCAGCACCTGGAGGCGGCTAAATAAATATCAAAATTTCGGAACTGCATCACATTAAATGAAATCCCGATTCTCCAGGGACGGTTTCGTGCAACTCCCGACAGGTGCATAAACTAATTATGCAGGAAGGCGCAATAATATGATGCTCTTAGTAATGAATGCGCGACTACTTCCCGAACTATGGACAGCTGGGAACAGAGCCATTCTCTTGCCAATTTAAATCCTTAAAACTTTGAAATTATGCAAATTTTAATCAATTTGGTCCTGATTAATGCTCTTGGCAGTGCTGGAGTAACTACTTTTGCAGTTCTATGATGCGGATCGTGGTATACTCGTATCTAGTATAAATAATATACCAGAAGAAATATAAAAATCAAGATCCATTACTGGCTGTTCGGAGAATTTCTGTTAAATTTAACTCACCAATTTAACGTCTTTTGTCCCGGAAAATATTATGCGGCGAAGCGATCCGCCCCTTTTGGGGCTCAATTTCTTTTCTAATGCTCCTTTATGCCCTGTTAAAGTCAATTTGTACGCCCTCGAGCATAGAAAGGGCAATTTTTCAAAGTAGTTTCGGGGGAGATTAATGGCACCTGATTATCGAAAACGAAGTGAAAATTAAACGAGAAAGCTGAGTGTAAAAAGGAAACATTTTCCTTAAAAGAAGAAATCAACGGCGAAAACTTTGTCTTAGGAGCACAATATTTGTAGTTGGGTAAGGGTAGTACCGCTTACGTCACTGGGGTAAACTTTCTTGGCCATTTTCCACATGAGAAGGGTCAATCCATGATACATGTCGTTTACAATTATTTGTTCTCAACATTTTTTAGCTTTAAGATTAGAAAGAAAAATAAACATTTTTGTTTTTTCCAGATATAACTTGACGCAGTTATATACTTTTGTAGCAATATTTGGGATGAATAATTCCCACATCCCTCCTGTTACAAATATTGAACTATAATTTTGAGAGAACGCACTGCGTTAATAAAGAAAAAATATGTAATATGGGTATACAAATTTAAAATTAAATAAAAATAAAAAATAAAACACATAAAAATAATGTTAATTGCCAAGATGTTGACTTTATTTAAAAGATATTTTTATATCATTGCCTTTTAAACAAGATTTCAGGAATTTTAGGCGCCACGGCTGGCTCGAATAAAGCGTATTCGGGAAGTGCAATTTTCGATCATTCTATCGAGCAACTGGGGCCGTAAATGGGCAATAACGTGGCAAATGTTGAGTTTCAAGTGGTCCAACGTCTGTCGCCTGCACGATTGTGTAATCTCACACTTATGGATTACTTTCTTTGGGGATATGTGAAGTCACTCGTCTATGATGATAAACTACAGATGTTAGACCATTTCGAAGTCAACAATTGCCACGTTATTGCTCCAGTTGTCGAAAATTGGACCTTCTTAATGGCATAAAAATATTTTTTAAATAAAAACTGACACTATGGCCATTAACATTATGTTTGCGTGTCTTATTTCATTTTATATTTGTACTCGTATAACACTAATAAAAGCAGCGATTTTTTCATATAGCATTATTTTATATATTCTAAGCTTAAAAAATATCTTTGTGTTTTTAAGCTAAAATTGTCAATAATTGGAGTAAATCAGTTTAGTTTTTTAAAATGCAATACATGCAATTATTAATTATTGACTATAAATATAATTCAAAACTTACCACTAACTCAAGAATTGAAAAAGCAAAAGTATTAGTAAAAGTTGATAAAGGTACAGAAATTCAGAATTGGTTAGTTTATCATAAACCCATCTATAATAATAAAACTGTAGAAACTCTGTGTCTGTACATTGAAAATATTTACCAAATACTGATTGGGGTTAATGTAGAAAGGCTAACAGAATACAAAAAGACAATTTTTAAAAATGTTTTCTGTCTTTTCCGACAAATGACTTCATTCTAATCAGCTAGTTTTTTATATAAAATTTTATCCTAATATAAAGTTTGGTATTCGTATTCGTTTTCCTTTCATTAAAAAAGTTTAAGAACAACCACTTAAAGTAAAAATGAAATTATTTCTTCCTTCTATACAATTTTATAGAACGTAGTTCAACACATTTTCCTTTCTGTATGTTTAATCCAGGAATGTTCCTGGAACTCCCAAGTGCCCTTCAGCTGCACATCACGCCTCTTTACCCAAAAAATACGAAGGTTACATTTAAAACACAAATTAGGTTTGAGAAATATCCGTGAGGAAATTCACAAATCGCTTTCCTATTTAGTGCGTATTAAATTCTGTCTATTCGATTGACTTTTAGTCTGAAGAAGAACCAATTCTTAGAACATCAAGAATAATTTTTATATTTTGGGCATGTGGCACAATTTTTATATTGAAAGAAAAAAAAATCCTTTAGTGGATTGCTAAGCATTTTCAATAGATAATTTTATTACGATAGGTCTATATTAAAATATCACTTACCAAAAAAGCAGCAACAAAACACCAACGAGTACAAAGTTATAAAAATTATTTTAACATCAGTTCTGTCGAAGACGAAATCTCTCTTGGGATTGGGATCAGCCGGGTCTATCGTTTCGCCAGAAGCATCTATAGCACCACCAAGATATTGATCATTTGTCAAGTTGTTCACGAGATAATCACTTGAGTTGTTCACAATTAAATTAATTATACCATCGAATGAGCTTGGCTGGGTAAAATTCCGGCCAAAACGACTATCGTGGCTGGTGAAGTTCAAAACGGAGTATCCGTAACCGTCGACATTTGTGTTGTAACTATCGCCAAAATCACGACTGTTCCCGGTTATGTTAGAAACAGTATTTCGGACGGTATCATTAATCTCCGTCACTAAATTTACATCACCGAACGTGACATCATTCACCCCAAAAGCAGACATATGCTCGCTGGCCCACTGCATTTTAGCTGGATAATCTCATTGGGAAATCTGTTTAATGGCAACCTAGTCCTTGGAGACTCCCAGGGGATAGTGGTGGAAGTGTAACTGACCTTATCCTGGTGCATTGGCGGGAACACAAATTTTCATCCCCTTTTTACACAGAGCTGACAGCGTAAATCGTGACTGCACAAATCCGCAGGCAGCTAAAATATCTGAAATTTTTCATTCCACTAAATGTTTCGTTTGCTTGTGGAGTCCTGTGCACGACAAAATCGTATATAACTCAGAAAATCTATAAATTGCTTGCTGCACTGAATTAATTCCATTCAGTTGATGTCTTAAGTAATTTTGGGTGATTGCAATTTTTTTTTTTTTTTTCACCGTCTATCCACCTGAAAGTATACAATAAAAAAAATGTAATTAGTTTTATATTTGGTCACATAATAAATTTTTATTTATTTACTAGTTTTCCCCGCCCAGGCGTTGCATGGGATGCCAATTATTTAGTTTAGGTAATGAACGCAAAGTTTATTTCTTCGAATATTAATTTTTTACTGATATTCGTCGTTATAAGTCGGTTAATTTGCAGAAAGTATTCATCAATTATACTTCTAAGCACTTCTCGTGAATGAGTCTATTTTATCGTCAAAGCAGGAATAAAACCCCACTAGGAGTCACGGAGAAAATCGTGAATAGACAAACATAGACGTGGCGTGGGCCTTTGTTTTATCAACCGACAAATTTTCGAGTTTTGTTAGCATAAACATCCCGAGTAAAAATAATTTGTCTGGTATCTTTACGCCCAAACTAAGTACAAACATTTAAATTTTTTAAATTATACATGCGCCCGAAACTAGCAGGCATAGCGAACAAATGAGCCCAGTACTATCATGATACTCTCCCGCTACAGGTACGAAAATAAAAAAATCCACCCGCTACAGAGTTATACTCGCTTCCGCTACAGGCCCAAAAATTTAAAAATATGCCAGCCACACGGGTATGCACGCTCCCGCTACAGGCACAAAAATCTACAAATTTGTTTAGTTTCTACAAATTGAATTAGACGACAGATAAAAACAACAATAATATATTACACATATATTATATATTACACATATATGAGTAGAATACATTATTTATTTTATGAGACGTCACAGACCTTAATCTACGAAAATAATTTTTGCATTTATTTTCAATTTTTAACCTGGAAAAAGGTAAGCGTACCATGCTACGTTTGTACTATTTCGTGCGTCTTTTAACAATACGTGCCTGCAGCGGGCCGCATTTGAAAAAATAAGGTTTTCGATCAGACGTACGGTGCCGCGTTTGGGAGCCATACAGGCGTTTTGATGCCGTGCGTGCCTGTTTCGGGCTAAAAATGGGCGAGCCTTAGTTTTTACTCGGGATTCGCAGGTTTTATATGTTTATAAAGATTTTTTTGTCTCTAAAATCATATTTTCTATAAATTATGATGCCTTAAATTTCCTATTATCAAAAGCGTAATATTTTATTCAATTTTTTTAAATAAACAAAACTTAATATCCTTATTTATTTTATATTTGTAGTAATAAAAATCATATGATAGGTTTTCAAAGTGTAATTTTATTTATTTATTTAGTAAATTATCGTACACTTTAATAACAGTCTTTTTTGGTTGGTTTCAGACCCAAGTTTTCAAGTTATTCCTGTAGGATGTTTAATCCTTAAATTTAGGTGTAATCTCAATCCTGATGACCTCTAATTCATAGAAGCAAAAACATGAACATTTTCTGGTTACGCATAATTTACTTTTTTCTTACTTTTTACTTTGAGCTGTTACGTGATAAAAATGACTCTCACTTTTTTCCCATTTTTCTCAATCTTGTTTTCTTTTTTTTTTTATATATATTTGATATGTTTTCTCACAAATTTCCTTTAACTCAGGAAGCCATAAGACGTCAAGAACATTAATTTATATGTATTTATCTGAATTTTATCTGATATGCATGCATTATTGAAAAAATATCCCTAATGTTTTTATAGCATCCAACCGCCGCATTGGCTGTAGCCTGCAAGGCGTACAATGCCAACGAGGGCATTTTCGATTTTTTCGTTCTACTTCTTACAAAGCAATTTTTCCAATAAAATCCTCGAAGGCAAATTGCCCTTAAAATGCTTTTTATGTGTCCTGAATTTTTCGCTTGTTTGGCTTACAAACTTGCTGAATCTGAAACATAGCCTGCCTCAATGCTCCTCCGGCCGCTCGAATGCGGTTTATTGAAGGCACGAGCAGACGATAATTTCGGGAATTTATTTATATATATATATATATATATATTTTTTTCCTTTTGGTGTGGTACAGCATTTTTATCAATTGGCAAGCTTTTGAATTAATTCAAATTTCATGCAGTCGTGCAATCGAAAAAAAAAACAGAGTCTGCTGTTGCACGCTTTCCATTTTTAATAATTTTCTTTTCACTTTTTATCCATAGGTATCGCTAAGCGGATTTTGTACTTAGGGTCACGATATTAATGAAATTTCCTTTTTTTTTTATAATCTTTAACTCAATTTATTTGCCGGCTTATGGGAAGGAAAATAATATATTACGATACGAGGGCAGAAAAGAATCGATTCCACACGAAGGCGGAATTGGGCTCACGAGCGAAACGAGTTCGCTTATCCGCCTGAGTTTGTATTCGGCTACCGCCTGTGTGACCTATAGCATTTTATATTACGAATGCAGAAGACACACAAATAAAAAATGATTACAAATGTCCTGTCTGAATGGAGCTTACGAAAGCATTTTTCGGATAAAATTTTCGTGTTTTAAATTTTGAAAAAATTCTCCCAAATTCATTTTAGTTACTTTTGATTTCAGTTAGTTTTTCTACACAAAATCAAAATCTAATCTAAATTCAACCAGTCAAAATTCTGTGTTTTATTTACAATTTACCGGTCAGAAATGTGTGCGGGAAATTAGTACTTTTCCCGTAAGTGTAATTAAAATAAATAATTATTTTCTTTCAACTCAGAATAATAAATAAATAATTGTTAGGAAAATTGTTCGTACGTTAAGAAAACATTGATGTAAATATCATAAATTGGATTATTCTTTGTAATATATTTTTAAGACATAATTACACATCTTTTAAACATAAATCACAAAAGCTTCTTAATAAATCTAATAATCCTAGAAAATATGAAGAGCCTCGAATGGCGTCGTATACCTGCTTAAAATATCATAGGAACAATATCAAATTGCACGATCTGGACGGCCAATTCACTGGTCCAAGACGATGAACCTATTGCAAAGTGAATTTAGTGAACAATTCACCTCTCGTTTTGGACTAGTGAATTGGCCGCCTAGATTGTGTGATTTGATATCGTTAGACTACTTTTGTTGGGATACGTTAAATCTCTTGTTTATGCCGATAAACTAGTATCGATTCAAGCACTTTTCGGTGAGAGACTATGCTCGAAAAAGTCACTCAAAATTGGACTTCTCGTATGGACCACCTGAAGCGTAGTAGTGGCCCACATTTACATGAAATAATCTTTAAAAAGTAAATAGCAAGAATTGATTTTTAATATTCAATAAAAATGTTATACCTTTTTCCAATTTTTTTTCAATTAAAAACCAAACGCTTATAAAATCACCCTTTATAAAGCCATTGAGTTTTGTGAATAGTTACAGTTTGTTTGGTAAGACTGTATCACTCAAAATTCGATAATGAGATAAAAAATTACCAACATATTATTTTTTCCTTATTATTTACTTTATTTTCTTTTATTCAATACATTTAAAATTTGATGAAGTCACCGTTATTTTCTATTATAGCTAGATCCTTCCAGGCTTTCCTTACCGATGATTCAAGTTGTTGCAAAGTGAAAGCATTTTTCCGTTGCAGCTTTGCCTTCATAACGACAAACACATTTTTGATTGATGATTTGATTAGCATCAGGACTTTGTGAGAGCAACTACATATACGACATTGATATCCTCTTGGTCTTTCCATTCGGTACAAAGACGACTTTTGTGTTTTGGATCGTTGTCTTCTTGCAAGATCAAACCAAAACTCTGTAGACTTTAATAACCCGTTTTCGTAAATATTCAGCATCCTTTCTGCATTCAGATCTCCAGTAAAAGCAATCAATTTTCAAAACCCTTATGAACAGAAGCATCCCCATTCATGAACTTTTATTTGGTGTTTTACAGTACGTATGATGTAATACCGTCCTTTTTTTAACAATACACGTTTAAGTCCTTGATATGCCCAAAATGATGATTCGTTAGTGAACACGTCTTTTGTCCAATCGCGGTTCAAATTTTCATTAGCCCATTTCAAAAAGTTTTCAAAATGCTTAAAAATAGCGACCCTTCCTGGAAAGTCGTCGTAGTTTTTTCCTCAGAAAATTCTTACACCACCTCTTTACAAAAGACGCTTCCATTTTAATATATTTCGCTGCTTGGGCATAAGCCCATTTATATATACAGGCAATACTCATAATACTCATCCCCTTCCCTTCACATATTTCTGGATATTTCTCTTTCTTCCTGAGAAATCGTCGATACGCTCTTACCAAGCAGACTGTATATCTGAGAATCAATATTTAATAATGGTTTATATTAATTTCTCTATAAAATACATATGTAGGAAATAATTGGCTTCCGTTTTAAATTTCTCTCAAGTAAAGTTTTATATGAATAATTTAAAATATTATGGGAAAAAATATTAAGTATTATATAAAAAAACTATTTTAAAAGAAGAGTTACCATTAACTAGGGTTACTTTAGCTCTGAGGGTATATTAAAAAGCGGATTAGGATAAGTCAACACCTTGGTTCCTTTGAGGGAATTGTAAATGGTTTTTCGAATATTTCGAATTCGCTTTTTGTTTTGAAGAGAATCGTTATTAGAAATTTTCTAGAGTTATTAATTCTTTATAACTTTTATCTAAAACTACTCTTGTAAAATTAAAATCTTTTGAATTATGACTGAGGAAATATCTTTGAACCTCCTAAAAGTAGTGTCATCACTTCAAGAAATTGTTTTTCTTTTGGAATGTTAATTTTTGTTGGGCTACATGCCACAAATTTCTGTTGATATCCTAGTCCAGCCCGTTTTCCACTTTTATATTTTAGATAGCGGATAGTATACAGGTTTCGCGGTAATTATATAAAAAAAACAAATTATTTTACAGACGTGCCGAAGACAAAACAATTACGCAACCATTAAGATTGTGAAAATCCCAAAAATTTATTGTTGCTCCTCCCCAGTGAAGAGAATAGGATCTTTCATAACCTCATTCAATTTATCAGGACTATAATTGCCCCATAAATTTTCTGCTGATTACAAGCAATGCTTTTTCGTGATATCTTAATGCCTTCCAGTCCTAAACGGCTTAACCGAGTTTTGCGTGTTCCCACGTAGGACGACGTTAATGGCTTTAATGGCAGAGCTGTAAAGACACATACCCCAAGAGGCCCTTCTAATTCCTCCACGATATTTAATTAGCCACTTCGGCCACATTAGAGATATTCTAGAAAATAACGACGAAGCGCTAAGGAATCTCATAAAATAAAATTATAAGAAAAGATCCTTGTAATTGGAAGATTTAAGAAAAAAAAAATAAATTAAATCTAAATATTTCCTAATTTTTAATTACTTTCTTCTAAATATAAATTCATAATTATTCGCTGTTTGCGCTTTCATACGCAGAATTTTACAGGATGTTACCGCAAAAAAATAATTAAAAAAAAACCCTTTAACCGCATAAATTATTTGTTCAAAACGCGAATTTAAAGACCCAAAATTTAACACAACAACTCCATAATTTTACACCCTCCAGGTGGCGAGAAAGCTCATTATTTTGTGCTCAAGGCGTTAATATTTTGATGTTGTGTTTTCGCACTACTCAATACCTAAGGCCTATCGCACATCACTCACGGCTTCTTAATTCGTGAGTTGATTCGTAACGTTCTGTCGTAACGTAATAAATCACGCAGGCGACACTTGGTGGACAAATTAATTTTCTAATTTCGGTCTATTGTACTCTGATCGAACAAACCCGGACGGAGGGGCCGGAGGGCGGAAACAATTCGTCTGTTGTGAACGTAGATGAAATTACGAATTCGTCTAGAGAAATGATTGAGAATTTCTGCATGGCTACTTCTAGACGTGGAAAACTTTGGCTAAACAATCAGAAACAGAAACAATTATCTAAACCCCTTATAAATATTTTTGGCCTCGTCCCCTCTTTAAAGACTTATAACCTTCTAATAATTAAACATTTTCGAACTTTTGCAATACTTGAATCGTCATCATGTTAAAACTCTTCGAAGGTTGTTTGTCAGTAAATTCATTAATAATGCAACATCCGCCTTGGACTAACTGTTGGCATCCAAACTTTTTCGTCAAATCGATTCCGACAGCGTTCGTAGAAGAGCTCCCCTTCCATTGTCGAATAGAAACTTGTTGGTGTATTATGCCAAGAAAACTCCCCGAATACTTTGCTAATCCAAAAAATTTTTCCAATGGAAAATAGAGCACAAGTCGGAGTTGAGCATCTTTAGAGAATGCACAATTAAGTGGAAACTATCGAGAACCATAAGATGAATCCCACTGGGAATGGGTCTGCGTTTAGTGGTTTAGGGTGAATTCTGCCAATTAACTGATAATCATCACCATTATTGGCTGCGAACTATTGAGAAAAATGGCTAAATGGATTGGAAAAGAACTTGAAGTGACGCTGATTTTAAAAATTTAATCGTTCCAGTTTAAAAAGTTCTGCTGTTGGCGATAAGACGGGTTTTCTCTTATAATCCATTCTTCTGGATAAAGTCGAAGGGAAGTAGTTGCAATTTATTTGGACGATAAGGTCCAATTTTTCTCT
The DNA here is from genome assembly GCA_963969385.1 of Philonicus albiceps. Taxonomy (NCBI): domain Eukaryota; kingdom Metazoa; phylum Arthropoda; class Insecta; order Diptera; family Asilidae; genus Philonicus; species Philonicus albiceps. The sequence continues at coordinate 10,365,464 of OZ017775.1, forward strand.
TAAATACTACAGATTCATTAATAAATCTTTTTTCAGTTACAGTTGACATGCTATGAATTTTTAACCTGATTTAGATTGCGTTCTGCTTGATAATTTGGTACATGGAAGTATTGAAAATAAAAATATTTTCTTAGAAAATAACTCCTTATAATTATTATAATAATAAATTAGAAATTTTTAAGAACTTTAGGCATAGGTTCCGTTTGTATCTTTCATATTTTTTGGTTTAAGTACCAGCGAGGATATGTTAAGGTATTACTTATTTATTTATTTCGCTTAATATAAGCTACATAGATAAATAACAGCAAAACAACAATAATAATTAAAAAAAACTAATTAACTACATTAAATTAACCTATTTATTACTAAATCAGGGGAGCGTGGAGGCAAAATGGATCATTGGAGGGTTAAGGTATATTTTGGTAATATGGAAATCGAAAGCGGCAGAGTTGTTGACCATCCGTAGCATTCTGGTAAAGTCTACGAAGTGACCATAGTTAGTATGAAGGTAGGGAAAGATCTAACGTTACAGGAGTTAGTATGTTAAGGGATATGCTGCGAAGAAAGGAGGTCAGGGTAATCAGTGGAACCCGCTAAGACAACATCGGGGACATCTCGACGAAGGGCGAAGGACTGGAGGTTGATTAGTTTTAGGCGATTATCATAATGATATTAGGGTTTTTGACTAATTTACCTATTTTCAAAATTTATTTTACTTTATTTAGAATTGTTTGTCGAAGTGTCGAAAAGAGCATAAATCGACATTTATAAAAGGCCTTGAAAACTTACGTTTAACTGAAAAATTATCCTTATTTATGTATAACAAACACCAAAAAGAATCGAACATCCACCCAACACAATCTCCTTAGTCTTCTCTAATCCCAAAAACCCACTTTGTGATTGAGGAAAATAACAAAAAGGTGCCACTTAATTTTCTGGATCAATGCGGGTCGATTGTTCATTTATTTAATATGTTCAATTCCAAGAAAAGTTTCGATGCGCATGTATGAGATCTGATGTCCAGTTTACTTCGACAAATATTTGACGTAGGAATTCATTCAATTTTTTTAAGTAGAAACGTTGTCACAAACAGTGAAACTTTCTAAAATAAAAAAGGGAACCTTTACTTAAGAACAATCCTCTGATTCGATTTTCACATTTGTTTCTTTACTTTGAAGACGTTATTGTATCACTGAAATTTGAAACCAAGTACCATCGACCAATCGCTTTAGAGTGCCTCTAAATATTTATCTTTTAAAGAACACACATAATGAACGAAACTTGTGCCAAGTTCTCCATGCAGAAATTAAATTGAAATATTTTGAAAATTTTCAGAAATATATTGACCTCTAAATAACAACTAGCTCATCCGCAAAATTTGTTCCGTAGGTAACTTCGAAATAAGTCGGCGCCATAATTTAATTATCAGCCAATTCAATCGATTTTATAGGAGTCTTCATTTTAATTAATGGTCCGGATTAATTTAAATTTAGCAATTTAAGTGATTCTCCTCTGTAATGTAAACGAGGATAACTTCCTGTTCAATTGCTTAAAAGCATTAATTTTTCGTGTTAATTTTTAATAGGAACGGGTATCATAATAGGCGAATATGTGTGTTTTGCATGTGAATAGTTTTAATCTCGCTTAGTTTATGCAAACAACAAAATTTAAATAATCCAAAAAGTAAAAATATTCTTGTTCCAGTGATACACATTTATGTTTTCAACATTTAATATGATCCCAACCGGAGTCAGGTGAATGAAATTTAAACAAGTTTTTAATTAATTTTACTATAAAATTCAAATAGTAATTATATGCTGAAATATGCCAGAACCTTTATGTTATTCTGTAATGCGACATCCAAAGCACCCTTAATATGGTTTTAATATTAATTAGAAATTAATAATTAGTTTTTAACATGTTTCTATTCTTATATTAAGCATACAAATAATAAATATAGGTTAATCGATATCTGTTACGAACGAATTTCTTAACAAACTCTTAAATAAGTAATAGTAAATATGCTCCTAAAAAATTTTAATTTGAGAAAAACAAATTTATTATCCAATTAAATTAAAAATTGAATAACCACTTAAGAAAATGTTTCTGTATTAAAAACATTTTAATTTGTACTTGTATTCATTTTATAATAAGATTCGTCTAAATGCCAAAAGGCAAAACAAGAAAATGACTGAGACCACTTTACAAATTCTTAAAAAATAAGATGAATTTCCTAAGAATCTTCTTGAAAAATAAACTTTTTTGTTCCAGTGGTATGTACGTATGGTATATACTCAAATAGCAACAGAAAACCTGAGATAATACAATTAAGATAAATTAAGCTTTGCGAGAAAAATCTGTAAAACAGAATTAAAGACCTTATAAAAATATTTAATATTTTTTTGCATACCCATAACGCGCCCAAAGTTTGCCCGGATATTATCCAATTTTTAAGTCCGCATTGGGCGTTGTTGTCGAACAATCGCTTCTTGCATTACGCCCGTATCATGCCCACAGCAGGCCTGAATCCTTTTAGGATACGCCAGCAACAAGTTCAAATTTTTATAAAACACGTCTAAAACAGCCCTATATTTTCTTGAACTATGACGGCAATAAGCTCAAATTTTCATAAAATACGCCTGCAACAAGCCCAAAATTATTTCTGCTTGCACACACACGCATAATTAGGCATTCTCACGCAAAATATCTACAGGTATATGTATTATATGCCCATTTGTATATAAAAATACAATTATTTATGTATAAATAATTCGTCAATGGAGTGAAAATAAAGAAGACATCATGCAAATATCAAACATTAAAATAATTGACAGTCTACATATATTGCCTTGATAACATTTTAATGTTGAACTTTTATTTTTATTTTAAATAGGCGTGTTTTGCAGACGTCTCTATGATCCTATTTTTTATACAAAACACCACAGCCTTGATTCGGGTGTATATCGGGAACTTCTTGAATTCTGGGCGGTGCTACTAGCTCGAGGTCTATAAATTTTTTTCGGGTCTGTTTATCGAATTAGGACCACTCACAATTTTTATGAGGAATGATAAACCGTAGCGTAATAAAAATGCGGATTTCTCAAAAAAAGATTTTTTATTTAATTTTTAGCGGCGACGCCAACATAATGTGAGGGCATTTACTACATCATAAACTTTACCTTTACTCCCTTTTTTGGGGTTATTTCTGACCTGTCCCTCTTTATGGGCGTGTGATTTGGGATTTATTTGGCAAATGATTATCTGTGAGTTTAAAAAATGCTCTTTTTACCCTTGAAAAAGTAGGAGTAGTAAATAATTGTGGTAGGAGCTGGAAATAGTTGGTATTTAAAAAGTGCAGTGAATTTTGGTTGGTTGGATGCTGTGGCTGCCTAGAAAGGCACACTTAGGCCAATTTTGGCCCATTGTGTTACCACGTAGCGCAGGAGACCATGGTTATTTGTGGGATTCGAACCCACAGCCTCTGGGACGGCAGGACAGCGCGCTAACAACTGAACTACCAGACAGTGAATTTTGGTATTATAAAATTTGTTGGAAAAGAAAAACAAAATAGGAAAGTGCAAAGACATTAAAAATTTAAAAAGAAAGGTCAGATATAATTGCCCAATTAAAGATTAAAGATTGAAACACTTCCTTTTCGCGAAATCGTGAGAAAAGAGAAAGCAAAATGTGAATATCGAAATCGTTGGGCGAAAATCAAGGACAATCGAGCAATAAGTGCCAAAATTGTCGTTTAACTGCAACTGAAAGACAACGCCTCGAACTAACCGAAGAATTCTCCTTAAGGTTATTGAAAATCGCTTCGCATCCCTTAATAGTTTGCATCAAGAGTTACAACGAGATGTCATCGAAATATCTTCAATGACGCTAAGGAGATGCTTTTAAGAAGCCAACAACGACCACTGAAAAACTCAAAACCCACTTAAAAAATACGCCCAGATCAGTTGCAGTGGGCAAGAGTTTATCGCCATTATACTGTAGCGAATTTTATAAAGGTATTTGATATATTTAAATCGCATTTACAAGTTTAATTATCACTTATAAATGAAATAGCAATAAAACGTATTTTTATCACGACGAGTGCTGGCTTCAAGCTACTACGGAGAGCAGCCAATTCGTTCGAAGGAGGCTAAAAGAGAGCCGTATAATGAAGAATGCGTGGTAAGGACTGTGAAACATTCCCCACCCACAATGATATGCTCTTGTATCTCCGCCGACGGACCTAGACCTCTGTTTTTTATCGACTAGACAATGAATCAGGATGTGTACAAAGAGCTCATCGAGTACATTCTAATATTGCTTTTTAATTACTTAAAATCTTAGAACCTTTCGAACAGGGATGGTGCACCCTGCTACACAGACCGGAATAAGAATAAAAAACATTTTTAACATCCATAATATTCCAGTTCTTTCTTGGCCAGGAAATACTCCCGATTTAAATGTTTGGGGTGTATTCAAATTAAAAGTTTATTCCCTTCCTAATCCTACACTAACTATCTTAACGAAAAATATTACAGATGAGTAGAAACATAGCTCTGAAATTAAAGAAATTATAAAGCAATGCTATGAATGCATGCCAAAATGAATAACTGCAGTTATTAGTGCTAAAGGTGGTCCTACTAAATATTAAGATATTTTTAAAATATGTTCATTAATTGAAAGGTTCACAGACCAAATCGATTAACTCCACTTTTGAAAATTTCTGAATCTTAATATTAAAACTTCTAATACAAGTTTAACGTTTAATTTTGAAAATGAATTAGCTTAATAATTTTAGGTAGAAATAATAACCTTTAACAATGTTTATTTGAATTTTTATTTTAAAACAAGCTTTTAAATCAATGTGTGTTATTTCCCAGTGCTTGTGGATTTAATTGATTTGCCCTTTGAACTATTCAATTAATAGTCAATAAAACAATTATCCAAAAACTATACTATTTTTCGTATACATATTTATGTTTCCTTTATGCTTTACTAACAAGAAAAGAACGAATTTCAAGAAAATTCTGAGTGGTCCCAATTCGATCGGGGGTATATTTTTATTAGTGTAATTTGACTATTAATTTTGCCCAAAAATATTGTATATACTCTCCTAAGGTTTGTAGAATACCCTTTAAAGTACCTTCAGAGATATTTATATTGGTAATTTCGAAAAATTGCAGGATTACAGATATTTATGTATATTAGAGAAACTCTATAAATTAAACAGTTCCTATCCAAAAAAAAGGTACACTCTCTTGAGTATTTGGAATGTTGAAGTTATGTGCATCTTAATAAATTATAAATCATTATTTTAAGTAAAAACTCCATATTAAAAATACATAAAATTGTACAAAATCTCTTCTTTTAACACCGACATTATACTTTGTCCTATTCCAATTTTAATATAATAAAACAATAAAAAATATAACTTGCATTGAATGATTGCGATGAGAAGCTTTTCGACGTCCAAGAGAAAAATCCTTCCAGTCTTATGAACATGAAAAGAAAGCTATATTGATTTTGTATCAAAGAGATACCAACGACGCCTTCTAGGACTTTTACTTAAAAGAATACAACACTTCTATTTTTCTAGTAGTGCAGCTGTTGATATTTTTAGCTTCGACCTCCTAGAAAGGAAAAATTCAATGAGAGAGGAATGAGCCCTCAAGTGCGTTTTTCCTCTTTTTCCTGTTTTCCGCTTAAGGAAACTCCATCAAAAGGGTGTTAATATGGTTTCAAAAGACGTATAACGAACGTGTTTGCCACACGAAAGGAGGCCGACAATAAAAAAAAATGAAGAAAAAAAGACGGTATCTCTTCGTCCTGCCATTCAGCAGCATCTTCTGTGAATATCAAATGAAACGAACAAGCCAGCATGGATCCTACTTGCTTAGTCAGCAGTGGAATTTAAGAGTAAATCTAAAAGAAATAGTGTTAACAGGTAAAAAGTCTTTCTTTATGGAGCAGAGCTATCCCTTAATGAATAATATGAGCTACTTTGACTTTAAAGAAATTTTTCATTGAGGTTATCAGAGAAATTGCCTCTTCAAAATGATTTCTTTTTATAAGGATAATATTACGACTGAAAGCTTTTGGCGCACCTTTCAATAAAGGTGGTTAATAAATACAATATTTTTACAATTTGCACCATATGGTGTCAGTCCCAATTGTGGCACCATATGGTGCCCCCACAACTGTGGTATCATATAGAAATAATACGGCATTTTAGGTACTTAGTAACAGGAATTCAATGTTATTTAGCACAAAACAATACATTTTAATTTTAATTTGTAGCATAAGGTGCCCCGGTATTTTAAATATAATTTTATGCCGTTGTAGAATAGTTAAATGCAGTAGGATTTTTCGTAGCCTTCTTTGTAAAATGAGTTTTAGGTCTAAATTCAATTCGTTTAGTTATAAATTGATTATATTTTAATTGAATAGCGTCTCCTATCCGTCTCCTAAAGGTAAAATTCCCTTAAATAATTCAATTTACTTTAATATCGTTACAACTACGTTTTTCTTTCGCCTACATGCCTAGCATTATAAATTAAATGGGAATTCAGTAAATTGTTGAAATGATATTCGGAAAAAAATTTAGCATCGTAAGCAGCGCTCACCTAGCTAAACGTTCAGTTTTATTTCTACCTTGAAGAAATCAATCATTCTATATTTTGATAAAATGTACTCCCTCCGGAAGAAACATATCCGATCAAGGAATATCAGGTTGTTATACGATTCAGCACTGGTACACCTTTCGAATAAGTAAATTCTTAGGAACGGATGATTGCTGTATCAGCTTAACGGTGTATCTATATCTCGTTGGAAATTTTATTATTGCAGGTATTTGCAAAATCCGTATAATCTACAAATATTTTGTTAAATTATATTTGCACTTATATTTAAATCGATAAGAGGAATACCTTAGGAAAACTTTATTTCTTCGAATATGAATTTTTTCAGATTCTACGAGCAACGAGAATAAGCATGTTTTAATGTTAGTAACATGTACTAAAATTGTCTAGAAAATGAATTATTTTTTCTTCATTGAATATAGTTGGCTTATATGTTTTTTATTTATCTGTGAAGAACCGTCAAGACAGGTCTCTAAAAATGTCCAAATTATTAACATGAAATAGTCTTGCCCATAAAAGAAAAAAATATTATTTATTTAGTTATTAAAAGAACTGTGTGATAAAAAGATATTCAATTAACGAAATATGACTAAAAGTACAAGTTTTCACATTTTTTTTACCAATATGAATATCAATTGAGTTTATAGGAAAATTAAAATGATATACGCGACTATCATAATTTTAGAAACTAATCTCTATATGTAGCAAACACCGCGTAACTTTTAACTTTAACTTTATATTTAATTGTTGCCTTATGTCAGGAATATAAATAATTAAATTTACAAAATATGTTCACTCGCATTTTGGTCCTTTTCTTAATTCCCTTGTATGTATTTGTCGTATGACACCGACAATTTTAAAATAATAAAATTTTAAGTATGCACTTAGAAAGCCGAGGATTTCACCGTCTAACAACTCCTTTTTTTTATTATTGCATTATATAAATTCTCTAAGACGGCAGCAAAGTAGTAAAATGTTAAAAAAAAAAAAACATTATACTCGGTATAAAACGCGACAGTAAAACACACCTGTAAAAACCGCTTGCAGCCACGAGAATCTAAAACATGTCGCCTTTTATGAGTGTGAACATTACTTCACCTGAGCATAATTAAGTTTTCAGGATAACTAGAGAGAGAATGTAAGAAATGTACGAAATATACGCTGTATAAAAACAATCGCATATACTCGTACATATTTTGAAAATGCGCAGAAGAAAAAAATGTGAAGCAGCAGCTTTTCCTTTATATTTTAAAAATTGTTCTATTTTTAATTACTTGGGTCTATTTTGTGGGGTGCGTTTAATGGAATTAATTTCTTCGCAGTTTGTCTTAATTGCTGCCTTTAAGACATTTTACGAATGCTAACGAGCAAATGGTTCAAAATATTCAATAAGTAGCTACGACTTGATTATTTCAACACGCGGTGGTTTGTGCGATCATGACGCTAATCATCCCATTTATAAAATTTTATAATTAAATAATTGAAAGAATTATGCTTACAAATCTCAAAATTGTTTACCACTTTTAAGTGGTGTGATTTTGATTACTAAAATGATTTTATTTTTAATAATTCGTCGTTTTTTGTAATCGTCTCGACCTTAATGCTTTTTGCGACTTTTGAGAAAAAATAGATGTTGGTGGGAATAAGACTTCTTTAAATAAGCTTTATTTTATATTTTAACGCTTTCAATGAGGCATTATAAGAGAATTTATGTAATGGATATATGAGAACCATTCACAATATATGCAAATTCATCTATTCCTACTTATCTTTTATATCTTATTAAGGTTTTGTAAAGAAATTCTGATAATCTGTAAGTTGGTCATCATCAGACTCAAGGATGTTGCCTTTAATAAGTAAAATTCCTGGTTTGGTATTTTTATTTTTGTGCTTATTTATTTATTTCATAATACAACATTTTATTTCTCCGATGTGAGTCAGATCCCATACAAAAATGTTGAAATACTGCATTGAATTATTTTTTTACTTTGATATAAAAATTTAAAAATATCAAAACAGTTATTTAGGCAGTATTTAATAACAAACATACTTTGATAAGCCAAAATTTAATACAACCACTAGATCAAAGTTTATATAAAATTTCCCAATATCCTAATTTAAAGAATACTATCGAAAATAGAATATTACGAAAACACAAAAATTTAATTACTAATTCATTGTAACAACTACAACTGACTAAGCAAAATATCAAACCTCAGTTGAAGTATTTCATATAAGTGCCTGGTGTATAGGTGATGCTTTAGTCCCAAAAGCCTAAAAATAATTAAATCAATTCTTAGATCGAATATCGTGCGAAATATACTAACCGCCGCCTATTCCGTTCAGAAAATATGAATTTTATAGCAATTCTGTGAAACGAACTCACCCAAAATCAATTCCTCAAAACGTCTTAAGGATTAGGTTCTTGAAACAAAATCCCAGAGAATTTTCATATAAAAAAAAAAAAAATCCTCCCCGGAAGAAGGTCGGAATGTAGCAATTTGCCTTCCATCACATCAAATTATAGCACCCACTCGGAACTTTTTCAATACGGCAACTGTTCTATAGAAGCCGGCATTTATAAGTAGGAAATATTCACCATAAATCGTTACCGTGCATTTTCGTGATGATATTAGCATTCCAACGAGCCCATTTCTTTTAATGTACGCCTATAAAATTTGCCTTGAAAAGCCATTTATTAGCTGAATCCCCTGCCGACGGGGGACGATGTAATCGGCTAAAGGCGCTTCGCAAACAAGGCACATCATCAAATCGGGCTCCTTTTTGATGAAGGAGACACCCATTCAGAATGATAACCAATATTTCACTGTACCGGAATTTTCTCATATGGGAAAGACGCAGTAGCCCAGCTTTTCAAAGGGCAATTGGAATATCACGAAAGGCTCAGGAAGTTGCTCAACATTAATTACAAGGAGTCTCTGCCTAGAAATCTGTTAACAAGTTCCTTAATATCTTCCTGGTTCAATCCTCTCACGTCTGTAGGTAATTTCCTCTTCAGACAATTAACTTGCGTTTAATACGCGGTGTGGGGCTAAGAATTCCTTCGAGGGTAGAACCACTTGCTCTGCACACACAAGGAGAAGCACCTGAAAAAACACTCCACGTTGACATGCAGGTGTGGGATAGTTTTCATGGAATTAAATTGCATAAACTCGGAAACTAACTCAGAAAATTGCACCACATCGCACCCACACATTCTGGAGACTACTTCATCATCATAGAGCTCGAAATAACTCTTTTGAGCTGGTGTGGCACGTGTGAACACAAAATTTTTCTTTTCTTGTGGTCTATTTATTACCTTGTATTTTGTTGAGAATTGCACCTTATAGAATTATTCGCCTGGAAGCTGCAGGTCTCATAGATGCTTCCTTATGTTCTGTAGCATAAGCGAATATGCAATAAATTTAATTACACCTCCCTAACAATAAGCGATAACTAAGTTGGGCATGACTAATTGTTTACAATAGTTGCACATGGTGCTCCCCAGGGTGCTATAATGGGGTATTCCAGTTAAGAGGAGATTTTACGCTATGGAAAGACAAGTTGTTATGGCTATAATTCCGCAAATACCTCCATCCTAAGTGGTCAGAGGAAGTAATAATTAATTTTCATTTATACAACTCAGAGATTATTCTATGCACACAGGGACAAAATGTCGAAATAAAAGTATCGATATTGTACTTATGAGTAGTATCAACTAAAATAACGATATTTCGATAGTCGATAGTTTTAAAATGTTTTAATTAATAAACATTACAAAAAAGGTAAATTTGACGCTATGGTATGTTTCTCGATATAAAATTAAATTTGCTTCAGACCATTTGAAACTGGTCCTTAGAAAAATAGAAAATAGTACTGTTCAGCGATGAATCAAAATTTAATTTAATAAAATCCGATGGCGCAAGAGTGAGCGATTCACTCGACGATATTTCAAGGGAACAATCACGCATGAGGGAGATTGTTTAATGGTGTAGACCTCTTTTTCGGCTAACGATTTTGATCATTTTGTTGAAATAAAAGGAGTAATGTATCGTTTTATTTATAAAAATATTTTGGAAACGCATAAGTTGCCATATGCCGTATAGGAAATACCGCTTCGATAGGCGGTTTCAGCATGATAATGACCCGAAGTACGCATCAAATCTGGTAAAAGACTCGATTAATAAGAATGGGATTCAAGTCCTTTATTGGCCGACTCAATTACCAAATTTGAATGCTATTGAAAATCTCTTCAAAATCCTTAAACGACGTATCGGAGGACAACGTTTCAGAATCAAAATAGAATTTATAAAAACAGTATAAAAGAAATGACAAAAAATAACAGTCTGAAATCTTTAAAAATAAAGCCTATCATACTAAGTATTAAGGACGCAACTAAAAGGTTGCTTTTGTTTCCCACACTAGCATATGTTTTGTTTTATAAGTTTGTTATGCTTTACATTTGTTTATCTAAATTTAAATGTTAATTTTTTGGGAAGTAATTTGTTTATAATTATCAACTGGAAAAGCACAGGATAATTTTTTGGTTTTCAGCTAATAAAAGGACGAAAATAACTACATTAATTTTTCGTACTGAAATAGCTTCTATTGTTTCGCACAATACTGTACATTTTTATTATACGAACAAGGGATAATTTGCCTGGTTTTTATTTTTTAAGGATGGACTGCGGAGTCAAAATTTGTTGGAAATCTGAACCTGATTTGAGTAAAAAAGCATCGGTATCAAATATAAAGTCCTTGACTATTTATAACTTAAGATTTATTTTTAGGAGAAATTTTCTGACCACTCTTGGGTCGTTCGTGGACATCTCAGAACAGCAAGAGTATTGATATTAATTTTTATATAAAGGTATGTTATATTTTGATTATTTACTATTGTTACTTAAAAATTGTAAGACAATATTATGCTTCTTTGAATTAAAATTTAGGCTTTTCAATTATTTGCATTATCTAACAAATATTATTAAAATTTAAGCACTAAAAAAACTATCAAAATGCAAAATTTTCTAATGTTTGACAAAATCCGGTTAAAGAATTTATACCATTCAAATTTTTATCAGTAAATTGAAGATATTCAATTAAATTTTATACTTTTGTCGATAGTCTGAAGGATGTTGATCTAAAACGAAGAGTAGCAGCTGGACAAGTCTTGCACTCACAGGATGAATAAAAGAAAATGTTTGGATTAGGCAAATGTCCATAAAGGTTGAAATTTGGATCAAAGGAAAAAGTTCTTTTACTGCAATGATTATTCCTTTTAAATTTTTCTTACAAAATTTTCCAGCAATATTTTTTTTTATTTTACTTTTATTCTACCACCTTAAAAGGCCTTCTTTGTACATTCTAGAATTTTTTAAATATTCCAAGAAAGCTAGAATTTGTACTGAAATAATAAATATAGCATTAAAGTCCGCCTGGAGCATATTTAAAAATTTATGAAAAACTTGCTTAGCAGTTTTATAGACAATAATAACCATGGAAGGGACTTAACGGAAAATTACAAGGTCCAAACTCTTACCAAAGTATAACCGGAAGCTATTTAATTATCCTAAAAATTGTCCAAGTGTAAACATTTTGATGTTGACTTCAAAGGGTTTTTTATCCCTAAAATATTTAAATATATTTTAAAAATTCTGTTACTAAATTTTCTACCTTATTTAATCTTAGAGGGTTGTGATGGTATCATGGACACTAATTAAAAACGCATATCGAATTTATTTAGACCGTCTTTTCATCTTTAAAGGAAAAACTTCATAATTAACCCACTAAACGACTGCATAAATTTGGAGAGAATATTTTCTCTAAAATTAATAAATTTCGTTGAAAGTCTCTTAAATATTTTAGGCAAATTTGTAGAACAAATAAAGTCTTTATAAGCATCATAAAATTTTATTTCTCATCAAAAGCAATATTAGTGGCCACATTCCTCAGATCTTATTTATTTACATATTTCATTTCCTTCTTCCTATCAGTTAGAGTTTGTATCTGAATGGATTTGTGAATTAACTTCCCCTCTGTAAAATGGAGATAAAATTTGCTTTCACTTTGAAAACCTCACACTGAACCCAAATCGGTCAATTCTGATGTAAAACAGTGATAATTTTGTGGAAAAACAAAACTAAAAAGCGACTAGCGCCATGTATCAGATATTTAATGGAATGAATAATTTAATCAGTTTTTTGAAAGGTTCATAGATTTAGTGAGCCATTTAGGGCTAATTGAATTGTTATACCTTTACGGGTTGTTATTTAGAAGGGTTGGGTTATGCATGAGTGCGTTTCAGTTAGATTTGGGATATGCAAATCATTCAATAGGAAAACGACTTAAATAGAGATCCCCAAAAGATTAGAGGCAATTCAGTGTTTTGTGTTCCAAAGGGTAATAAAAGGCTACATTTTAAAAGTATAATAATTAAAACCTTTAGCCTGTTAGGGAATAAATAAATGTTGTTGTATGCTTTAAATTTAAAGGTTTATATAGAATTTTAAGAGATAAACTCCGGGACATTTTAACCTCTTAGATGTGGAAAAAATTGTTAAAAATTTTGTTTGATTACATGTTTTTTTTTATGAAGAGCTATCCAGAATGTAAGGCAAAATTTAAAAACAACACAGGCATGCAAATTAAAAATGTTTTTTTCTTTCAAGGTTTTTAAAAAAAAAATTAAAGTTCATCATAGAAGTTTATAATGTTGCTTACATAAAAGCCTGATTCCTGATCTAGGAATATCGATTACAACTTACCAGGTATACCAGAAAGTCCTTGCCGGTTTTTCTATCAAATATCGGTAGCCGTAAGTATGGAATAAAATGATTTAACATATATGCCATTTTATTCTATCATTAAGCTTTAAAAGCAACAAAAGTTTCATTCCGCCTATATAATAGCGTACTAGTTCTTTGAATATACTGAATTTCGCCTAAAAAAGAGCATTTGCGGCATGCATTGCTTTTCTTATTTTAACACAAGAGAAAGGTTGTTGAAATTCATCCTTTGCTGGTAGAAACTTACGGAGAACATGCTCCAAGCATAACAACATGTGAAAAGTGGTTTCGAACATTTAAAATTGGTGATTTTGATTTGAAAGAAAACATTTGTGGATCCGGAATTGTAGAAGTTTATTGGAAGAAGACCCAAACCAAATTCCAAAACAATTGGCAGAAACGTTATACACACGCAGAAGAAATGATTAGCGACTGCTTAAGAGCAGCAATGCGTGTGTGGTATGAACTTCCGAAACTCTTAAAACAGTTAACACTGATCGCTACAAATACCAAATAATAAATTTAAACCATGCATTAATGGAAAAATGTCCAGAATGGGCCAGAAGAGACGGTAAAGTGATTTTGTTGCATGACAATGCACCCTAACAGACATCAAAACCGGTGAAAGACGCATTGAAATCATTTGGATGGGACGTATTATCTCATTCGCCGTACTCACCAGACCTGACCGCATCCTATTATCACTTTTTCGCATCAATGGGACACGCGCTGGCTGAGCACCATTTTGAAAATTTCAAAGAAGTCGAAAAATGGCTCGACGAATGGTTTGGCTCAAAGGACAAATGGTTTTTATGGGATGGCATTCATAAATTGCAAGAAAGTTGGACAAAGCGTGTAGAATCGAATGGCCAATACTTTGAGTAAATAACTTTTTCCTTTTCCTTAAAAAATATGTTTTTTATTTAAAAAACGGGTAAAGACTTTCCGATACACATGGTATATTTACAGAATTTTTCAAGAGTGTGCGTGTACCATGTGTTTTATTCACAATTTATTTGTTTTAAATAATCAGTTTATGAGAAAAAGAGTTCAACTGACGGATTATTTCGAAATGTTTCAAATTTTGTGGTATTTTTATATAATAACTTAAGATTTCACCTATTATTTCATCAACATTAGAAGCTCCTATTTTTTCGAAAACGTAATGTGATGAAGCATTTTATTTTATGAATTCGTAATCTACAGAAAAAATGCTATACTCGTAGAAATAATTTATCGATTCTTTAGACGAAAAGTTTTTGTTGGCCAATACAATCAATATATAAAAATAAATTTAGTTCGCACATTTGGCAGTAAAGCGCTATTAGGACAAATATAAAAAACAAAATTTTAGTGATTATTACCTCCCGTATGCACAAATTTGTGCATTTCGTTCAACTGTTCAACTTTACACAATTGGTTTTTTATATACAGCCTGTTTGGTAAGAGCGTATCGCTCAAAAGCCAATAATGCGATAAAAATTAACAAGATACTATTTTTCCCCTATTATTTACTTTATTTTCTTTTACGTAATACATATAAAATTTGGTGAAGTCACCTTTATTTTCTATTATATTTATAAATCTATTGTTCATATTTTCAACTAATTTTTCAGCATAGTAGTGGTAGATCCTTCCAGGCTTTCTTTACCAATGATTTAATTTGTTACTGCAGTTTCGTCTTCAAAAGGGCCCGCATATTTTCAATTGGATTAGCATCAGAGATTTGTGAAGGCCACTCCATGGCATTGGCATGCCTCTTAATCTTTCATTTCGGTACAAAGACGACTTCTGTGTTTTGGATCGTTGTCTTGTTGCAAAACCCACGATCGGTTTCCTGTTCCAAATCAAAAATCCGTAGACTTTAATAATCCGTTTTTGTAAATTTCCTTTTTAATATATTTCGCTGCCTGAACATACATAAGTCCATTTAGGTCCTTTCGGATGAAGGCAAAGAAACGCAGCTTCAAAACGTATAAGGCATTATGTTGAAAATCGATCTTAACAGTAGAAAGTTTAACGCAAAATGAGACTTTAAGCAAGACGCGCATACATATATAGGTAATACTCATCCCCATCACTTCAAATTTTTCTGTCTCTTCCTCTTTCTTTCTGAGAAATCGTCGATACGCTCTTACCAAACAGACTATGTAATATTTTCGATATTTTTCTAATAAACGAAAAATAAATTTTGCGACAATCAGATACGGCAACTTCTTGGTTTCAAGACATCAGTTTGTAACTTATTACCCATGCGTTGTTTTAATATGTTTTAAACCTTTTGTTAAGGTACTTTAAGGCTGAAATTTATAGCAATTGTTTACTGAGCTATTCTAAGAAAATGTAAAAAAGTACTATGCGGTTTTGATATTCCGATAGAATAATTATAGATTAAAATTAAGCGATTTCATAGCAAATTACAATTTTTATGTTCCAACTTTTATTAGAGTTAGAAAAATCTCGTTATATTTTAATTTATTTTATTTTTCTAATTTTAGATTAAGTTAAATATTATTTAAATTTAGAGTAATAGTAATTGATGAAAATTTACGAATGTTTGTATCGTTTTTACGAAAATTGCAATTTCGTTAAAAGAATGAATTCATATTGTTGGTTCTGGGTGTATATTTAAAATAATTTCACAACGTTTTGCGTTTTCTCTTTATGTGTCAAGCAAAACAATGGCAATGAATTAATGTCACAGGAAAATAAATAGGGAAATATTAGAACATCAGTGAGTGAGTTCCGACATATCTCCCTGAGGGGAAATTCAGAACAGAACGTGGAAAATGTTTTTTTTTTTTTATATATTTTCGTGGGTTTTTAGCACCAGCAATCAAGAAAATATTTAAATTAAAAGTGAAAGAGAAACTTTTGCATTTTACTCGACAATTCATCGCCGTGGGGATTAGTTCCTATTTCCGAAAAGAAATATGTTCGCGTAAAATAAAAGGGTTCGAAAGGGATCTTATTATCTTAAAAACTGTCTTAAGGGACTAGCTGATAATTAATTTTCTGTATGACCCTTGTGAATTGTTAAGAAGAAAAGTAGGTCCACGGAATGATTAAGTTTTTACTCGACACGTTGACAAATCCCTCGAAATAAATCCGACCTTCTGGCGGCCAATTATTTGGGAGCCCTTAACCTAATTCTTCGGATTGTTCATAAAGAATTCAAGAGAGGGTAAAAATAGTGGCAATAAAAGTGAGAATATGTAAAGACTTACGAGCCTTCGCTTTCTGGTTTGGGGCCTCAATATTCTGGGGCACGTTCTTTCCAGAAAATTCGTAACAAAACTGCGACAAGACGCATTAAAAAAGTCATTTAAGCACTTTTGCACGTACTTTGGGGCAAAGTGTGTTATTAATTTCTACTATAGGGCCCTTGATATCACTTTCCCCCATTGTGCTTTAATAAGCCAATGGTGGAGGAGCACCTTTTGTGGAGTAATTGGAAACTTGTTGGATACTGCAGGGGTTTTTCCTGGCAAAAATTTATAGGTTCACATGTTCACTTCTAAAAGTCACATATATGGTTTTAGATCTGTATATGATAGAAGAAATTAATTGGTTTCGAGTTATTCTCTATGCAATTGAAACGAAATGGCCACTTTAATGGTCATTATACGGTCATCCAATTATATTAAACAAATGATGCTCGCGTGGTCTGCTGATTTATTTGCATTGGCTGTACACATATCATCGATTTTTTGTCGATTATGGCAGTTATCCTGTATGATATGATATGATAAAAGAAAAAGCTGAATAATGAGAACAAACCCTGCTAAGGACCATCAGTCAATCATAAAACTTTATGAGGGTAGTCGCACTTTTATAAAATCGCTCTTTTTATATTTCATTCAGAATCAGAACTGTTGATATTGCAATAGATAGTTATTTACTTTTTTTCAATATATTTTCAAATATCGTATGATTATATAATTAAAAAAAAAACAATAATAACTTAAACTACTGAACAAAAAGATATTTTTTTTGTTAATTTTTATATTTCCAGTATTATCAAGCCTTCCTCTAAAACTAGGTATACGATAGTTGTCTGAAAAATTTCCGACCTTATTACCATACAAGGTATTTTTTTCTTAAAATTTATTTTTATTTTACTACATAGTCTCCTTTTAAGGCTACACACTTTTCCCAGCGATTTCTTTAATCCGCGCCAACAGAGCATTGGGAATGCCACAATTTTGGTCCAAAGTAAGCAAATGCGGCATCCAACGCGCAAACAGCTTTCTCTTACCTAAATCTTGATTAAAAATGTGACAAACAAGTTCATTGGACATATTCATAGCCTTTGCTGTCTTTCTAACTTTATTTCGACTATTGTCTGGCACCATTTGAGCGATGTTATCGTCAGTGGCAACAGTTTTTGGACATCCCGACTGTTCATCATAAGCCAAACTGCTACGGCCACGTATAATTCAGCTGCCCAAAATTTAAATGGTAAATGGTGGTAAATTATGATGCAGAGTCCCCGTACACAGCGTCCAACTCATCTTTGATTTGGGTATGTGTGTTGTCTTTCAAAAAGAAATATTTAATGACAAGTTGATACTCGATTTTATCCATTTTCGCAAAAACATTCACATCAACTCACTCAAAAGATTGTTAAACATTTGCGCGCCAAAAATGGCTGAAAATTTGGTGGTTACCTTTCAAAGCATGCGCAAACAGATTCCCTAACTTTTATTTACGATTGCTGCCATCTTAATGTTGAGATCGAACATTTTTCAGACAACCTTTGTATTCCACATGCTATTTTTAAATAAAAAATTTAGCAAGTCTCTAGTCCATCGAGAAATAGCTGAAATTTTAATTACAAAATTTCTAGTAGACAATGGCTCATATAAAAAAAATTAGGAAAATCTATGTCTCAACTTTTGAGTTCGATCTCAATTTGAAACTTCGTTTTCTATATAAAAATCGAGTCTGAGCTTTCATTAAATTTTTTAGAATATGATCCAACATAAATAAAACAAGTTAAATACAAGCTTTCAATTAACAAAAAAGAAAAACGAACATAATTTGCCCCCATAGGGTTCCATATCTATCCAAAAATTATCAGGAAACCTTTTTCATTTAATTTCAGTGTGGTCACTCTCTGAAAAACCAGAACATGTCAGGAATTTACGTCGTTGAGGAATCTGAGAATGGTCAGGGAATTTTAATTTAAATCAGAGAATTTTTCCTTTATTTTCTCATGAAAATCTCATGTTACAAAGAAATCGCAACGACCTTACCCTCATTATTTCGAAGTTTTTGGTATAAGAATTCGTTTTAAATAGAAAATAATTTAATTATACAACGCAACAAAGATATGGAAAGAAAGAGGGAATTTGGGAAAAAAATTGGATATCCTGTAGTAGAAACTGCCGGTCCCAAAATGAAATTCTTCATATTTCGAATTTGTTTATAATATCATAAAAATGTTATCGTAAAAAATTTATTTATCCTCCATCCCAAAAGTAAGGACACTCATTAGGAAAAATACAGAGTTATACAATATTTCAAGCATAGTGTAAGAAATTAAAAAAATTTGTTTATGTACAGTCCACGAAATGAATGTAAAGGCACCCAGCAATTATTATCATATGCATTTTTAACAATTCTGTGTGCTTGTTTTTGCTTTTATTTAGCTATTCATTGGTAACGATAAACGCAGACTTGTTATGATTTAATTCTCCATAAAATCGCATATTAAAAGCGAAATTAAAATAAAGGCAGTGTAGTTTAACAGTTGATGTACTCTTTTTATTTTTTCACTTTTATCACTGCAATTTCGTTATTATTTTAGGGGTCATGCAAAATGTTTAACTGAAGAAGAACAAGTGAAAATACAAAGTTATAGGAAATATGGCTTTTCAAACAGGATTATTGCAACAACAATAATAAAATAAATCGATCTGCTACGGTTGTAGAAAATTTTATAAAATTAGGATCATTATGGTATATGGGACTAACAAGGGGTCCAAAGAAATTACCAGCGCAGGATAAAAATCTAATTTGCCTGATGATGCATGATTTACGAGATCACAAGGAAGTGAGAATGAGTAGAAAATGTTGGGGGAGGTAGTTTAATGGTTTGGGGAGCATTTAATTTACACAAAAAATGCCGTTATTATGGGTTCCTACAAGAATGAATTCCGAAAAAAATATATTGAAATGCTAGAATATGCTTTAGATGAACATACCGAATCCGCTGGACCAAACTTTATTTTTCATCAGGATAACGCAGCTGTACACTCAGCTAAAGTTGCCAGTTCAAGCGTGTTAATGTAAATGTGCTAAATTGACCCTCTCGAAGTCCGGATCTTAACCCCATAGAAAATATATGGGGAATTTTAGTTACGAAACTTTTTGCCAATGGGGGGCAGTTTAGCAGCATTTCAGAGGTTAAGCTGTAAAACTTGCTTGGGAAGAAATAAAACCTGATGCCGTTAAAAATTTACTGTGATCAATGTCTGACAGGTTATTTAGTGTTGCTAAAAATAACGGAGGACACAAAAAATATTAAATATTAGAAAAAAAATTAATTTTTATCAGTTTTTGGTATTAAAAATTGATTTGAATTATATTGAATTTTAATTTATTTTCTTGTATACATTTTTTTAAAAAGATTGGTTGAATATATTTACTTTAAAAATTATTGTAGCAATTAAATTTGAATAATAATGTATTACAACTATTGCAAAATATCTTTATTTCTATTTTTATTTAAAAAAATACTGCTTGCCTTTAAACTGATTTCGTTGACTGTATGTTACTTAAGGAATTGCATCGAACCAGCACTTTATACAAAAATGTTCGTATGCAAATATTGTCACTCTCTTCTCTTCGAAATATGAAATATAGCGTTCAGTTGACACGTTAAGAAAATGAGCAGCGATATTGAAGGATATTGATTACAATTCAGGGATAGGGTAAATATTGAAGAGGGGATAAAAAAGTGACACGTTTTGTAGAGTGTTCAAGATTGTTGTGAAAAAATGACACAACACTCTTATCTTGCAAGTGATACTTATTGGTTTAAATCGAACTCTCGCAGAGGTTTAAGATTTCAATACTTCCAATGCTTTTATATCTGAATTTCGTTTTTTAAAAATGTTATTTATACAGGTCAAAAGAGCTCAATTATTTTCATACGTTAAACAGTCAAAAATCGCAATTCTATTTATTTTTTTCTATTGTAATAAAACCAAGCTTATAAATATAGAAAAATCAACGAACTTTAATTTAATATAACCAATTTTTATTTCACTTCAACCATAGCAAGAAAGTTTTCTTTGAAAATTAGTTGATTTACGTATTTCCAGCAAATTTATAATATACAATTTGCCTAGAGCGAAAGGATACAGTCCGATGAAAGACTGACTAAATTAATGGCATACCTGAAGTTATCATCCATCACTTCATTGTGGCTCTGAATTGGTAACATTCTATCTGTCCAAATTCAAGGCCCAGTGGGAATCTTTTGATGGTTAGAAATACGCTGCTCCAGTTTCTGTAGAGAAGTTGAAAAGAGAAGATACTCTTCTTTGGGCTGTATCTTAAAAAGTAAATTAATGACGATGGTTTCCTCTTTCAGGCAAATGCGTCCTCTCATACCCTATGTGATTTAGTTTAAATTCTTGATGATTTCAATTTGTGAGGCTCACTTGCTCTCTTCTCATTCTCATAGGGATTCAAATTTCGAATTTTGGAAATCCTCAAGGTATAAGTAATTATTCATTCTCATCAAGGACAATTCCATATTACTCAGGCGAACAAATTAGAAAAGAGATTAATTCTTGACAAATCATTATTATAACGAACAGGAAAGGATAATTTACTCCATTTACAATTTAAATATGGAATTATTCATTATAAATTAGCAAAATCCGCTTAGATATTCCACAAATATTTTTTAATATTCATTTCTTCCAAGAATTAAAAAAATTTATGCTTAAAACAATTTAGGTAACAAAATTGTTTTCACGTTCCACACAATATTCATTAGTAATTCATGAGTAATTAAAAATATTTTATCGCCTATTATTGATTATTTCGATAATTAAAAATATAAAACTAATTACAACTATCACTAAACTAAATTTATTAATTTAAATTAATATAAAACTAAAATATTCATGATTTGTTTATTTATTTATTTTAAAAAAAATTGTTCCACGACGATGTTATCAATGTTTCTAATCTTCCGAAATAAAAAAACAGATTTAATAAAATTCCCAATGTAACATTTCAATAACTTTTTTAATCATCAAAAGGAAACATTACAAACGTTTAGAAATTATTAAAAATTACTACCGCCATTCTGATTCAGTGGTCGTAACTTTAAGAGCACTTACTCCAATTTTCTAAGTACTTCAGTTCGAAACCATATTGTGGCGAATTTTGCGTAAAAATCTTGCCTTACAAGATCAAATTAGCTCAAGAACTGAAGTCTCTTAAAATAATTTGAAGTGCCGAAACTTCTTCGACTGGGCACTGCTAAAGTTTAAAAAATATCCTGAATTTTATGGAAAAATCATCTTCAGCGATGAAACTCATTTTTAGCTTAATAGCTTTAAGCAAGATATGCCTTATTGGATAGCAACAAACCCACATGTACTTCAAGAGATTATACATATTACAACCACAAAAAGTGACTTTATGATGTGGATTTCATTCCAGAAACTGATTGGACCATATTTTTTCGTCAATGAAAATGATTGTCATGTTACGGTCAATGGAGTTCACAATCATTCCATGTTGGAAGACTATTTTTTGCCATTATTGGATGGACTTGACATGAGTTATATGTGGTTCCAACAAATTTGGTGCCACATCCCACACAGCTGGTCAAACAATTGATCTATTGAAAGGAAAGTTCGATAACCGTATAATCTCGAGAATTCCGGTCAATTGGCCACCTCGTTCATGCGATTTAACGCCATTAGATTTCTTTTTATGGGATTACGTTAAATTGTTGGTTAATACCAAAAAGCCAACCCTATTAGAAGATCTCAGGGATAATGTCGAACGTGAAATCGCCAACGTTCCGGCCGATATGTGTGAAAGAGTGGTGGAAAATTGGCTCCAAAGAATCGATCCCTGCAAACGTGTTCGCGGTAGTCTTATCAACGAGATCAAATTCTACAGGTAAATATAACATGTATACTGGATCTTGAATAAATTTCAGCCCAGTTCAGTTTTATTTAAACACAAAATTGTTATGTTCTTATTAAAAAAAACCCTTTATATGTAATTATGAATAGAATTTGACAAAATTTGCTGAATTAGATTAAGGGATTTAATAATTTACCACAAAAAAAATGTTTCAAAATAAAATCTCTCTAATAATAAAACACTCGAAACTTATTTTGATTATCTTAAATTATGCACTCAATTTTCTACGGTTTGTTCTACGTAAATTTTTCATACGTAAATTAAACCTCTCTTCAATTTAAATTTACCTCAATTGTAATCCAATTAATGGAAGAATGGAACTGATATAGAATTCAATGCTGATTGAGTAAAAGTGAACAAACCGTAAATAGCTTTCGGCTAAGTTATTGAAAATATCGATCAGTATAATTTTGAGAATTAAAAAATAAAATACGACATTTCTGAAGTTGTTGTGCTGCTCATTAATTTTAAATCAGATATTTGTTGACAAATTTCTAAAATTATCATTGATGATATATCGATGTAATACAAATTTATTGGTCAACAAAATGTTCATGGCGAGATTTTTGGTTTATTTTGTACAAATTATTATTTGCATTTCGTACTTTATTTAAGCAGAGATTGGTGATCGATAAACATCATTAAGATGATGAATGTTGGACTACTTATACATAGTTATGGATTTGGAGGGTATATGTATTAATAATATAAATCTTTATGATCCAAGCACTAACATAAAGTGTACGGAATAATTTATTTATTTTTTATTGTAATGAAAATTCGTACATGGGGGTTTTCACAGTTTTCTTTTTTTTCAAAATTGGTTAACAATTTCAGGAATTCATTTGATGCTTGTACTTAAGTTTAATTTTGTGCCATTAGCCGTCTTTAAATAAATAAATAATAAATAGAATGAAGAAAACAAATAAATTTATGGGTCAACCTGTTCTTCTGTAATACAATCTGTTAAAATCTTGCTTTTTATCACCTGAAAGCAAAATGTGTTTTTTTTTATAAACATATTCTGGTCGTATTTTGAAGATGGATACCCTCAAAATTCGTAAAGGCAAGAATTTCTTATATTTATTATTTATAGCTTCGCTCTAATGTCACTCCGGATGTAATGATACATCTGATAAATTTAATTTAACCTGAAAAGGGTTTGAGATGAAAGAAATTGCGTAGGGGGCATATGATAAAGATATGTGCCAAGAGTCATAATAAAATACGAGTATATGCAATAACCTACCAAAGATATATTTTTAGGAAGTTTTTTTAAATCCAGCAAGGCTTTACAAAATCCTTTTGAGGGCAAAAAATATACTAGAGTGAATTGCAAGGATACGTATAAAATGTGGTATTAATTACTTTTATGGCTTTCATAAAAGGCCGCAGCAGGTTACACTTACGGCTATCAATAAAATTGTTTTCATTTTTTCATGCGAAAAAAATTTTTACTTTTCGTTAGCTACTTACTTACATGATAAACTGCAAGAAAAATAAAACTTGAAGTGTTTACGATAATCGATGATGATTATGATTGGGCATTATAATTTAAAAATAACAAAATGGAAAAAGATAGAAAAAATTAAAATCAAATAAACCATCTGAGGCGTAAACAAGAAACTTTCTGGAGCACACTCGATGAATGAATTTTAATTGCTTCTGAAATTACGAGCAAGCATTTTCGTATCTGTTAAAATTATTTTTGGAAAATATGGAACAAACTGTGCATCATGACTTGGATGCGCTCCACAAATTGCAATTAAGATGCATTGTTTTCGGGCTTGATTAGTACCAGATGACTTTCTGAACTTGAAATGAATATAAATATAAAATATTAAGTACAGTCTGCTAATGCAAGAAATTTATGCAAATAGTGTCGACATACTTAGCGTCGACAGAACTTTTTACGGAAAAGAACTACACTTAAGATAAAATAAGTATGTTGCAGACATGTCTTCTTTGCAACTTCTCAATTAATCATTCTTTAATGGCCTGTGCATTGGGTGCGAACAGGGAAAACTAGCAAAAATCATTAATCATATGAAAATTGTTGCGATAAAACTCCAAAAATTTATTTGAATGCTGCGTCGAACAAATTTAGGTCAGTTGGGCCGGGATAATTTTTTAGGTCTGCCAGAGAGGATTATAAATGGTACTATCATATTTCTTCAGCTGATATAATTATTCAAAATCTTTCCTTGTCGAGAATATAGCTAAATTAGGATGTTGTAATCTTAAACAAAATAAATTTGAGCTGAAAGAGGGTTGGTTTACCTTCGTATTGTTTCAATAGCTTTACATAAAATTTGTTGTTGAGTTATTATGTGGTTCCCTTAATTAGAGTAGGTTTCCAATTTTATTGGACGGGGCAATTTTCATAGAATAAGGTTCCCAAAGTTAATCTTAATAACCTGGAAAAAAATATTTTAACTTCATTCTTACATCGTACGAAGGTGTAATATAGGTGAATGTATAGCTTTCCAAAATGTAAATTTCGGATCTTAACGTATTACGTTTAAAATATTCAAACTATTACAGGATAGACAAACTTATTTATTTAATTATACACAAACTCTTTAATTTACTTACTTTTTCTGATAACCGTTGAAAGAAAACTATTTTGGTTTTTATAAGTCTTAAATTTTTCAACATTTCTTTATTTTAGGCATTAGATGTAATGTAAACTTTCAAAGCGTTATTGCTTTATCAGAAAATAAAAAAAGGTATGATAGTTTGCGGAAAGTTCCTACAAAAATAAATAGTACAAAATTAAGGTACTGTTTCTTAGTAGCTTTTAAGAAATCCAATGGACAAAAATAAAACTTTAAGATGTTCTTTTTAAAAGATTAAAAATGCTGATTAAGTATATGAGTATTATAAAGAAATTATCTTAATCGGTTTCTGTGATTTTACACGTTCGCTACTGAAGCTTCAGAAGAAAATCTTGTACCATTGCCCAAGGGAATTTCTTTTATAATATACTCGTACACCTAAATTGGCATTGGGCTTTATAGCATTATACTTAAAATACTGAAGGTAAACAAAATATTAAATTTTTCTAAACTGGATTTAATAAATCATGTCATAAACTGATAAACACGTTACGCATTTGAGACGCCGGGATCAGACACAAGAAATTATACGTCGCATATATGCGACGATGGTAGCGTACGTTTTAACAATAAAAACATATTCCGAAAAATTTTCATTTAAAAAAAAGCGCAAAGTCTGTAAAACAAATTACAAATTGAAGGTATAGACTCAAATAATATTCTGATCTTCTCGAGCAGTGCGAAAACGTATCCTCTTCATTGTACCAATAAAAGTGTAAGATGAAAATGGAGAAAATTTCCTTTTAGGAACCAGCACGAAGAGAACATAATTTTAAAGAACGGCCTATTTTATAATGTTTTTTTTTTTAGTACAACTTAAGAGCGTGAATGTCGTTTTTCGCTTTAGAGTACCATTCTCCCCATTCACATGGCATAAAAAGTAAATGAAATTTCACATCCTCCTGAAATTCTCTAAATTACAAATTCTCAAGGAATTTAGGTCATGAAGAACTTAACGTTTTACATGTTTACACCCCACAAAATAAAGATGATTTACTGTGCCTGATAAATTTTGTGGTTTGACATGCATTTCCTCGATTACACTCATCTGCAGCGAGGATGTGGTTCTCTAAAAATGGTATTAAAACCACTGACTTGGTGCAACTTAATTGCACCAACTGTGCCAAAATTGCACATCCCTTTAAATTCTGGCTCGCTTCTACGAAGTTTGCATTTTTCCACCATAAACTCCAAAGCTGTTCATAACTAAAAATATCGCGGAGTCACAGGCAGCGTATTAAATTAAATTTAAAGTGCTTGAGTATGTGAACTCACCACATTTTGGATGAGTCCATTAAGATAATTTTCAAAGCATGTCTGACTCTGTCAGGTGTTTGTAGCAAACAACTCAATTTTAGACCTAATCTCCCTCGAGCATTGGTTAAACAATTCCTTTGATGTGGAAGACACATAAAGTCGCTTTCGATGATTCTTCTTTTTTTTATGGAAAATTGCAGTAAGTGTGGGAGCGCTTTGAAGAAATCTTCCAGCTCAAATAATTTTTGTGTCTATTCATTTTGTACATAAATTATTTGCCAGAATATTAAAAATTCCACATGTTGTTCGATTACTGGAAGTACACCTTAAGAAAATTTTCTACTATCAATTATTATTATTATTTTTATTAGTATTATTATATTTTGGTGGATAATAAAGTTAGAACGAGTAGCATATTACCAAAAATGGGCACCATGAAAATTTCAAATTTTCTTCTTTGAGAATATTCGAGCATAACATTTTCAAAAGGAAAAGATTATTAGAGAGTATATTAATCTAGTTAAAAGAATATATTATACCTTTAGGTACAAGTAATATATGAAAAAAAGTATATATATGCATAAATAGAAATAGAACATTTCCATTTAAATTCGAATAATTAATTTCAGTAAAAATGTGAAAGACAGTTGAAATATTTTTTGTATAAAATTTTAAAGGTAATAATTTACTCGTATTTCTGTATTTTCCCTAGAGACACAAATATTAAAAGATGATCATTAAATGCCGGAACCGTACAAAGTGGCACATATCAAATTCTTATTTCCGATATATGAAGCAACTAATGTACATTCTGGTGACAAAATTCGCCCATACTCCAAGTTAAATTTTCTTTGATTTTTATTTGAAAGCTACTTTTTATGAGAACGGCATGACACATGTCTTTTTTTTTTATACAGAAAGTTTGAATTTTTAATTATTTAAAAAATATATCTATTCTATATTAAGGTCTAAAGGTCTAAAACAAAAATTAATTCTGAATAGATATTCTCATTTTGCTCAATCTAAAGAAGAATTAAAAGAATATATCCTGAGAGAATGCTTTCAGCAATGAGATCTAGAATTTGAATTTTGTAAAAATAATGCTATAATTACTCATATTTTGCGATTTGTCCTATATCTGAACAGATCCCAACTTTATCTACACTTACAAAAACTATTAAACTAAATTGCTCTTTGAATAAATTTCGTATTAAATTAATGCTTTTATATTTGTAATCGGCCTGAATGTTTGAACTGAATTTGTACAAATTTTGATACATTGAACGAGTAGTCAATGAGTAACAAATAATCAAATAATACTCAATTGAATTGTTTAGAGTCAATCGATACTAATAATTCAAAATAATTAGTTGATCATTTCATCAAAAATGTACTCGTTAGGCTTTAAATGATGCTGAATTGGCATAGACCACAAAATTGGTGCCGGGTCGTTTATGATAATTAATTGGATTTTATAATGAAAGCTCTACCAAAAATACATCTATTGTTGAATTCACGCAATTCGTAATATGAAGCGAAACGTGCATATCAAAAACACTCAAATTGAAAAACCATTTTTATGTGAATAATCCCATGAAAATTAGTGTGGTAAATGTAAAAATGTATAAACCATCGCTCATCCGATAAAAATGGAAAACATTTATTCAGAACGATGTATCTCTTGGGTCTAAGTTGTATTTTTCTACAAAAATCCATTCGCATTTCTATGTAACGTTTGCACTTAAGCTGCATTATGTGAGGGATGCATAAAATGTTTTCTCATCATCTCATATAAAAGTTGGAAAATGGTTGATAATTTTTGTCGCTTTGAAATTATTTTCAGATTAATTGATACATCAGATGGGGTATCTACCGACTGAAAACAATTATCATAATGTAACATCTTTTTGTATGTCATTTCGTGGTAACGTGCGAATCTTCAATAAAAAGCATGAGTGATCCTGCTGTGTACTGAAATCAATGCGCATACCTGCAACATAAAATAAAATGTTTATGCTGTGAATTTTGTAGCACCTGAAAGTGACCATAATCGTTCGAAATTGTGCCGATCACGCGATTCCTCTATAGCATTAATATCTTATAAATTACCAGCACCAGGTATTAGGAATCGATTTGAGTCCAAAATAAATGAGATCGAATTATGCGATTGGAGCAAAATAGAAAATCTTTTAAAGGTGAGAGTTACGTGGTTTTATGTTCTAATTACATGTGGGACAGAGGCCGTAGTTATCTACATCAAAGTTATGAGGGCTGCAGGTTAAAAGTTTGTTACATAAATTCAGAGTTTACACAACGCCTCCAATCTCTTTAAATTTTGAAATCCGATTTTAAACAATTCAAACTTATGAGCTGATATGCAAATTTTTTGGTGTATATGGACACCTATTTAAGAGGGTTGCTATACGGAGCGAACATAAGAATTTATTTAATGTAAAAAATTATGTCAACATCACTCCTGATTTCATTCAATGGAATTCCCTTTATGTAGGGCTCCGCGGTACATTTCCTTCAATAAATCCCGGAAAAAATATATCTGAGGTTTTCGAATTAATTGAATACCTCTGTGTTTGGTGTGGTGAGATTTAAAAATCCTGCATTTTTGTCACGAAAAGTAAATTTCATTTGAAAGCGTCAGTGAAAAATAAAATTTAAAAAATAAAAATCGCTTTCAATCTCTCTCTCTGCGGGAATTTCTTTTTCTTGATCCTGTCAGACCAGGAATTGCGGTCTTATTTCTGTCGCATTCGACCTCCTCGAAGACGGTTTTTATGCAACATGCAAGAAGACACCAAAATCAGCGTTGGTTTTCCATTTTTCTCAATCACATTTTTTAAAGTAAAGTTCATTTTCATCTCGTTTAAGTATGCCCAGATACGCCATAACAGACGAAGAGATGCCGAGTGTTGAGAAAAGTTTAAAAGTCGTGAAATTGAAGAATTTTTTTTTCTTATTTTTTTTTTTTTTAGATGTATGTCTGTACTTTTAGGAAATTTCTACTGCCTGAACAATTGTGCCCCAGTTTTCATAGAATGGGAGCATCAAAGCAATGGTTTTCCTCTATAGGAAAAGTTTTGTTGAACAATTTTTTAGAGTTTTCGGTGTGTGCTGAGTGAAGTAATATAAAAAAAAAAAAATTGCCCAACCACAAGAACGATCTACTCATAGTAAACATCTGACAACTTGAACTTGAACTAAAATTCAACAGCCAATTTCAGTTACCAGCTCCAGTCTGCACGGAAGAGTAAACAGGAAGTGAAATTGCACCGAATATCCGTGTAACATTTTCTTCTCCTTCCTAATAATAAACGCATATGATTTTTAAACTCACTACTCACATCTTAATATTGATTGTTTAGCTAATTAACTATAAAAAGGTCAATTGTTTCAAACGACAAATTAATAACTGATATTTTCCGTAATTTCTGGGAATGAAATACAAAAGTCGTAGAAAAACTTTTCCTAGTTACACTGTAATTTAAAGAGATTGCGTGTTAAATTAGAACTTTATTTTACTTTACTTTAATTTACTTTACTTTACTATGATTTTTTTAATAAAATAGGAACAAAATTCAACAACAACTTCTTAAAAAAACAGTAATTTAAACTTAAAGCGATCTGTTAAGAAAATTGTACAATTCAAAAATCTTAAATTTTCATTTTGTTAAAGAATCCCCAAGAAGAGCAATAATTTCAGTTGAATCCCATAAGTCTCTTCTACAAAAGTCAAGAAAAAACTTCCTCCAAAGATTCCTGTCCTCAATTATAACTAAAACCATTAAAATAAAGGTCACACAATCTAGCAAATGTATACGATATCCTGTAGAAGTTGTTTACCTCTCTTCGTCATTCTCACAAAGTAGTGGATTTAATTGGATTAATACAAGGAGAAACTTTGTTTGATTATTAAGGATACGTTTATTGGTCACGAACTAGTTACATATGCGCATTCTATAACCGAAATTAAAGCATAGCCTTTGAATATTAACCGAATTATCTGTACACATCTATTTAGTTATTTTTGGGGCGCACAGGTACATCAGGTAAAATAATGATTTATTTCTAGTTATATCATCAAATTAAAATAAAATCAATTAAGTTTAAATATATTAACTTCACTTTATAGTGAACTTAATAGGAAACTTAAAAATGTAATACCATTGATCTGATATAGCTATTGATTTCAAATCAAAAGTAGTATATTAAAAAATTCAACAAGTCTGCATCTGTATACAATCAGGCAAATTGTTAGTATTTTATTTTATTAATTAATTTACAAGAAAGTATTGAATTAAATCACTTCGAATATTTCAGTAATTATTTTAAATTTAATTCTTTCAACTTACTTTTCCTTAAAGTGAATATTATAGAAATTAAAATAAAATTATACATCACTCTTGAATGAATTTACAAAGTTGTTGTTTATTCAAATAGAAACCCATAAAGCGACAAATTAGTTTTAATTATTCCTAATTGAGTTGTTGGACACCCGACGTAATTAAATTCCAAGCAAAAAGATTGGTTAACTCAATTTTCCTTATAGAAAAGCTCCCGTATCATTTGCTATAAATTAATAGAATGATATATGTACAACATCAAGGCTGCACCAAAATTGTCCATGACATACTAAGGAATAATTTCAATCAAATTATCATTCGCATCTTATTCTACGAAAAGGCAAAAAGGCCCCCTCCAGAGCATCTCATTCATTTATTGAAGATGTTATTAGCTCCAGAAACTTATTGATGTTATTTAATTTCTACAGATATACCCAAATCAAATGGAATTCCAAAGTCCATTCGAGGATGTTGGACGATGTTTGATTGTGATGATAATATCCAATAAACTCATCAAATTTCAGTTTAGCAAATTAGCGTTAAGAGGTTATTGACCAAAAATTTGTACGAATTTGACCATCCTTTACATTTCAGAACTAGTAGTAAAAAAAGTTGCTCTTGCTGACCTGATGTTAATAATTTTAATAATAAAACAAATATGTAGTTAGGAGTACAAAGTTTTGTGCACAGAAATATTTAAATAGAAAAATATATGATAAAATTTTGAGTGTTTATCAACATATTGCAAATAAGTTGAATATTATCAAATTAAACACGGTCTTTTTAAATTTTCTTGCAATTCTAAATATTTGAAATGTTAAACTTATTACGACTGATTGTAAAATTATAATTAAGAGAGGCGGACCTCTGTGACGGGTTTAAAAATGGTCTCGCGGGTATTAGATTAATTTGGAAAAAAATATATAAAGTATACCAGTTAATAACACGTTCAACCCGGCGTACTTTTTCGACGTCTATATGATGGGCGCAAACGATATGAAAAGTTGTTTATTCTTCTGGTGGTGTTTGTTTGATTCACTGCTTTTTTACATTATCATATATGAACCACCGGTAGTTCACGCCGCCACATGAAAGCAATACCTGTAGACCACCTGTGGTCCACGCCGAGTTGAACGTGTTAAACATACATTGAAGTCATTAGAGTTCAATTAGAGTTTATAGAAAGTTAAGGGATTATTGCCAACGAATAGCAAAAAAAAAACAAATAGTACTAACAAATATTTTTCAATTTACATTTTACAATAAATACTGATTACAAAATTTCTTAAATTCTATAACACATAATAGACATTTTCTTGATTCATTCATAAAATCTTTATAAATATATTTAAAATAATTATGATAAAGTCAACGCTTTTGAAACTGATGAATGTAAAATTTATCTGAGGTAGTATAAACATATTCAATTCTCCCACTTAAGAAAGTGACTAATTCACCATATGCCAAGTATTTTGACTGGCAATTTAATCTGGCATCATACATACAAAATTCAAATGTTAATCACTTTAACATATGTTGATGACAAGGACATTTCTGGTATGTAATCCTGCATCTTGAAAGCATCCAAAATTCCTTCTATTTCCGTTTTGAACTATAACCAGGAATCTTGGACAAGATCATAGGATGGCAAACGGGAGCGAAATGTGTGATTATTCCTCACACAGAAAAGCTACGCAAACCCTTGGCAGAACCCTTCGAAGATAATGTGAGCCCCCAAACGCCTGGAGAAATAGCAACGTTCATTCTAAGGAGATGTCATATTTTCACTTAAATACCTCGGGGATGATAAAGCTAACAAAAGACGAAGTCGCCGTTTTCATAAAATTTAATTCGAGATACCGCCTTCTCCGGCTACCGCGTTATGATGGTGTAATTTCCCTACATAACCCATAAATTTCAGTGTTGTAGAGATATCCCTTTACGACCGTAAGGGGAGTTTCTTCAGATGTTTCTTGACTGTTGTATAGCACAACTTACCTCGAAAGTATCAAAGGTACACGAACGTGGAATTCATTTCAATTCTTTCCATTAACAGGAAAATAAACATTTTTGTTTTCTCCAGTGTTTCTAATCCAGTGGCTTATTAAAAAGACGACTACCACACCTCCACCATAAGGAAAGCTGAAGATTTTATAAAATTCTTTTTCAAGTAATTTTGATTTATGGTAGTCGTTATTACTTGTACAATTTTGATTTATATTTGCTTGAAAAAGTCTCTTAGAAGAAGAAAAAAATAACAAAAATATTTTGGTAGTAAGCTGTGAAAATGATTCTTGCATGTCTCTACAAAATAACGAAAAACTTTAAAACCCCCACGTGCAATTACTTTCGTCCCAAATCGAAAAAGTTTCATTTCGGCTATAAGAGGAAAATTTCAGCAACATCATTAAAAATGCAACAGTGCGAAATACTGAAAGTTGGCTGTAGATTCAGATAGTCATAACTTTTTGATGGAAAGCCTACCGAACACGGTACCTGATAATTTATCAATTGTGCAATAAGGCGAAGAAGAGAATTGCTACGTTGGTAAGGGCATAAGCACTGATTTTATTACTTTTTTTTCAAGCCCACCCGGGGAAACTTTCTCAAGTTTATACGATTCAAATAAACCCATAACAGTACGGTGCCATAAATCACTACTACCGGCAATACCATAAATATTGGAAAATTTGTTTGAATTTTAATATTACAAGACATAGTGCTATGGAGCGCATTTGATATCCGGATCAAAGAATAATACCACATAATTGAAAACTTGAGATGTTCCAAGCCTTTCTGGTGGGAGAAAACTCTAAACCCAATGAGTTTAACTGCATTTCCTCAATCGGATGATTTACTGCTCAGCCAGCGTCGCTATAACTTTTAAACAGAAACGAACGGACCAGGAAAAGTTATTGGCATTGCAAATTTTTTTCCCCTAAATTATGACTACCGTTGTCCTAGAAGAGTCCAGCCACATAAGGTGCACTCTAATTCAAAGGGAGCAGGATATTCTCCTGGCAGATATATGGACGATCGTGCTCATGCATAACTGATCCCAGCTATAAATCGGAATTATCCACTTTTCCTCCAATCTATTAAAGTCCACAGTGGACAAAGATTGATGGTTTTCCTTTAAACCAAAAACAATTTAATAGCACATTGAACCGTATGCAGAAGCTCTTTGTGAGTGAATTAAATCCATACCAAAAAATTTTTATAGTCACTCTTAAAGAAGGAGCTTTGTTTATGTAAAGCCCTTTGTGGTAAAAAGTAATTGCACGCTATTAACTGAAGAATGTTTAAGCTTGCACCTTAATGGATCCAACATGTGCTGCGTAAATTTAATTTAAATCGCTTTTATATTACTTTGGAAGAGTGCTGTTTTTATTGCCTGAAGATTATTTGTTTTAAGATGTATATAATACCCGACATTCTCTCTCTAAAAAAAGAGGAGTAAACACAATTTATTTAAACTTAAGCCAAGAACAACATTTTTAATCCAGAAAATACATTAATGTCATTTGCAACCAAATTGTATAAAATTTATTTTAATAGAGCACCTGGCATTAATTCAGATGAAGCGAGTGCAGAGAAAAAACCATTAATTAATTTAGCTTTATGCAAATAGACTTTAACCCTAACGTGAGATATGTAAATTGGAATATTCGAAACCTTTTAACGAAGGAAGGAGGTAGTCTCTGGGATTTTATTATTTATCATCGAAATTTTTGTTTATTTATTATCAAACCTCCTTCATATAAAAACGCTGATTAACATTTTTATTTATATCATAGATTTATGCCCATAAACCAAAAAATGAGGTCCAAACGTTTTTTTTTAACTACTTTTGAATTTATTTAAATAATTTTAAATCGTAATTGGATGTGGCATTTTTCGTAAAATTGAGATACAAAACATCTTGAGGGCAGATGATTTTCTGATTCTGATTTATTGAATTAAAAAGGAAATTCTGAATAAAGTTTTATCGTCTTTAGAACGAATTTCAGCAATATACTAAAACGGACTTTTGTATACCTTTTCTTTTTGAAACACATACATGTTTCGGTTCCAAATGGGTACAAAAGTTATCAAAATTGTTTATATTGAGGAGAAAACCCTATTGACCTATGACATCAATCAAAACCAGACTAAATAATTTTCTATTTCAACTGAGTAAGATGTAGAAGTATAATGAAGTTTTTAAATTATTGGAAGAATAAAAAGGACAAAAGTTAATGTTAGTGTTAAATAGATGTAAAGTTCAACTAAAATTGAAACGTTTGAGAATTAAAAAAGTAAAAAGGTAGTATGAAAATTAAAATTAATATAATTTTATAATTTAGTTTTATTTTAATTTATATTTTAAATTATTCAGTTGCAGGTACATATTATAAAAATAATTTTAAATCATAGTATTTCCTTTAAAGCATACATTTTATTATAAAATTTATTTTTAGCACCAACAAAATCACAATTTATCCTAAATATTCACGTGCCCTAAAAACTTCTGATATCTATCCGAACAAATGCACAAACAAACGCAAACAATTTGCACAAATTCGAAACATAAAGCCCGGATCGGATGTGGACATGAATGCACTTGTTACCTCAGTTAAAACCCCTTTTGATCATCTCATAATCATTCAAGCGTGTCGATCCGCAAGATGTGAGCAAATTTAAAACTAGGAAAAGAAAAAAAAGATAAATAAAACGAAAATATACCCAACTGTTCACTAATTCGATTTCATTCAGTTGGGTATATTTTCAATTTTGTGAGTAAGTCGATGTTGCGCGTTATTTACGCTTACGCCGTGTTTTGAATATTTTTTTGGTATATTGATAACATAAAAATGTGCCAAACAATTGACTCCAGCTGGTGGGGCAGGGAAGAACATTTATTTTTTTTTTTCATCAGCAATACTTCGGGAAGAGACCTTGATCGCTGATTTTTATGTGGGCTATAACACTTGAAATAGAATATCGATAATAAATAGCATAAAAATGTAGAATCGATAAAATTGGATGTTTGCCGTAGAGCACCAGCACGCCCCATATTAACGCATTATCTCAAGTTAAAGTGATTGTTGGTTGTTATTAGCGAATATGAATATTAGAAAATTATTATTATTATTCATTCGCATATTCTATAAATTGTATTAAAATAAAATACACATTCTGCTACGCACCTAGATGTAGAGCTCAATTCTAATCCGCTTTTCCTAATTGATATTGCAAGTCCTATCTTGAACACTTTGATAAGTATATTCCTCCATTTGGCACTCTATAGTTTAGTTCACATATATATTTTTGTGCACCAGTAACTATATTTCACCTGCTTTATTATTTCACTAAAAATTTGTAGCCACACTATTAAAAACACGAACTATATAAAAAAATTTAAAATTAAAAAAAAAACACAAAAAGATCACATATCTCGATTCGGTGAACAACCGATTTATAAAATATTTAATAGTTCAGCATTTCGAGACCGCGGCTAGAAGATGACTGAAATTCCGTCAGTGAAACATTTCATAAAATTTCGCTCGCACACGATAGTTGATGTGTTGGAACTGGTGTCCGACACGGTCTCAGATATTTCAGATAACTCCGATACATCCAGTGCCTTTGAATTGGCAACGCTTTCTGTTCGAGAGGGAAACAACCGACCGGGTATGGTCCCGGCAGAGTTACACAGACGAAAGGAAATATCCTACCGGGTTCAGTTTTTGCAAAAAATTGTTCTTTTGAAATATCCACCCACCATATCCCGAACCCTGCGATTTAATCGTTTGAATCACGTGCTAAAATGAGCTTTTTTAGATTGTCAGCTATGTTTTGATTTTGAAGCGCATGTCCGGAATGAAATCCGGTCGAAGGAGTAAAAAATATCCCTCTATAGAGGGAAATTTCAATAAGATTTAAGAGTCTCGCAACATGAATCTATTTGAATTAAATTCATATTGGCAATAAAACGTCTGCTTAAACTTACATTGAACATAGATATATAAAAAATTAGAACGTGTTCAAGCGCAAGAGACCAATAGAAAATAAATATTTATAGAATTACAAACATACATCCTTACGGTTACAATTGGCTATAAAAACTAAAGGCTATAACTTTTATTACCTCCTTAAGGGATGAAGGATCAGAAGCACCGCTATAAAGAATCAATTCCCACCCCTACTACTCAACTTCCAATTCAAGAGAAATACGATTTTTAGCTTGAATTTTAAGAATCCGATTTTCATAGACCCGACTATGGGGTTGATGAACTCTGCATGTAAACTACACCGCGACCTTTATTGCTTTAAGAAGCTTTCCTTTTAGGATTCTCGAACCATTTTTGGGGCTGTCTCCAAGATGCTATGGCAGAATACTGATAATACCCTTCCAATATCATTTTCTTCGATTCACTGAATACATCCAGACATTTTAAGAGGTTTTTTGGTCCATTATCAACAATATCCGTTGAGTTGTTCTCAGTCCAAAATTTGATTAGACAGAGCATATTAGCAGTGCATTTTGATTTATTCTAAAAATATATCCAAACATCAAACAAAATATGATAACAAAAATAAAATGAACTAAAATAAAACTTTTTACTTGAAAAATCCCAGACTGATTTTATGTATTTTATGTTGCATGCACAAAAGATAAAAAATATTTTGAATACAGCAGACCTTTTAAATGAGCTTTCAGGCCATTGTTGTTTACACAAAAGGGCGCATTTACATGGCTTACAAAAGCTACTTTTGCAAGTAATTTCATCGTTATTAGTCCGTCGCAATTAGGCACCCCTCTTTTTTTTTTTTACAATTTGTCGGAAACCCTTCTGTAAACGGGCACGCATAATGAGATTTTTTCCTTCGTTATGACCAAATTATCACATTTTAAGGGGGTGTGTTGAATTGCCGTACCCGACCATAAACTAAAGTGCCTTTTAGGCTTTCGTCACTACAAATGGAAAAAGCGAACCCTTGTAGGTATTAGTTGAATGTTGATCTTTTTAATTATGTTACCTTAAAAGTTCTTGTATTTTCATCCAAAACATATATATTTTTTTAAATATTAGCAGAAACTGAACAATAAATTGAGGATTATAAAGCAAATTTGGTACTCAAGGAATCACGTTTAAAAACAAAAAATTAATTTTTTTTTTAAAACTTATCAATTTGCCAGTTCTAAAACTATTACTGAAATTGACTCAAATAAACATTTAAAGATTTACCTACAAGGTTTATCAAAATACGAAAGCCATTAATATTTTTATAAGTATTTTGTAAAATTTACTTTTCCGTAACTCGATAATTTTGTAAAATAACATTGTGAATAAAGTTCGTAACTGGCGCATATTGATGAAAAACATATTTCCTAGCAAGCGTTTTAAAAAAGTTATATTTTATATATCACAATAAGAATTTAGAATTTCATTTGAGCTTTGGTGCAAGCTCTCCTTTTGTTACATTGTTTTTTTAGTAAATTAAAAATAAAAAATCCATAAAGACAGTTCTTGCAGTCTAAGAAAGGCATTAAATTTAAATTCTCAATTTTCAAAATGTACAGTGAGAAATATGAATTAAACTAGGTGCAGAACTAAGATTCCGAGTTTGGTGTTAACGACACCTCTACTCGACATATACGCTAGAAGTTGTGTTTTGCTTATAGCGTGGACAGTTGTTAACAACATCCAATTGTAATAGTAACACATATCGCGACACAAGAATATTTTTTCTAAGATCGAAAATGTCAATATTTGTTACAAATAAATTGCTTTTCTGTTGTAACTTGAAAAAAAGCTTGAGGAGGCCTACAGGGAACATGCATCATCGAGAACTACGTGTAAAGATTGGTTTAAAGGCTTAAGAAGTGGTAATATCGATATTAAAGACAAAAAGCGCTCCGCAAGACCAAAAACAATTGAAGACGCCGATCTGCAAGTGTATGAAAGAAAGAGTTTTCTGTATCGAATTA
The DNA here is from genome assembly GCA_963969385.1 of Philonicus albiceps. NCBI lineage: Eukaryota > Metazoa > Arthropoda > Insecta > Diptera > Asilidae > Philonicus > Philonicus albiceps. The sequence continues at coordinate 10,404,272 of OZ017775.1, forward strand.
TTACTGGAGATGAGAACCTGAAAAGTGAAAAATCGTGGCTTTCACCAAGCGAAGTATTAACATTGAAAGCACGGCCAAATCGCTTCGCTCTGCGTTTGGTGAAACCTGAAAGAAATCGTATACTATGAACTGCTGAAACCGGGCGAAACAATCAATGGGTATCACTACTGAGAACAATTCATCAATCTGAGAAATGCAATACTCGAAAAACGGCCAAAATAGGACACGAGACATGAAGGAGTAATATTGCAGCACGACAACGCTCCATGCCCTCGCTCTCCTATCGTCCACTATACTATCAAACGCTGAAATACTACCGAAATCGTTATATTCGCCAAAACTAGCCCCCTCATATTTTTACTTGTTCCGGTCGCTACACTTGACCAATTTCGAAAAAGTGCAAAATTGGTTGCTTTCGATCCAAGGACGCGTCGTTATTGTCGGATAATACTTTGAATAAACCATTTTTTTATATTTTTCTTGAAATTTTCCATTTTTCGTTAATAAAAAAAACTCGGAAACTTAGTTGCGCACCTCAACTATTAAAAGAAATAAATTTCAAATATTTTCTTTTCATTCATAAACTCACTAAAAAATTAGATACCCCCCTACATCTCCTTCAAATATTGTCAAGATTTTTCCGAAAAGAGTAGAAAGAAATTTCCGTGTTGCAATACTATGGACAACTCATAGAAGAAAACCCGTCGTTCATAGGAAGTGAAACGAGTTAGACTATCATGGAAAACTTTATTTGTTTGGAGATAAATTACACAAACGTGGTTCCGGTAGTTTCAAAAGAGGATTAAATGCAGATCACGTAAAATAATAAATGAATTACTGCTTCTAGGAAAACAGAAAAGGTTTGTTGTCTATTTCGCACAGTTGGTACTCATTAACAAAACAATTAGTGCACTTTCACGTGGATTTGGCTTTTTGGTAGTCCTAGGCATCTCCTCCAATATACGTCATTGCAATATTCTCAGCTTAAATTGGTTAAAATAAAGGGCAAAAATATTTTGTGCAACGTGCAGTTGCGTAACTTTGTTAATCCAATTTGAATATAAAATTTTGATAAAATATTATTTGCTGCAGGGTGTTTGTGCCACTAGTGATCAATGAATCGTTATTTCAAAGGCGCAATTAATTTACAACCACGAGCTGCTTATGCTATGACAATAATTTGATGAAACCCTTTCAACAAATTGGACACGTGGTCCGTAGGTTATTTAACTCAAGCAGAACTAACATTTCATCCTACAAAACGTTTAACATATCAAACAATGCATGGGTTTAATTGGAAATGTGCAAATCTCCTTCTAGTATCAATTTTTGGAATATGGTTATGGAAATTCGTCTACGAAATTTATATAATCACTAATTTTGCATATAGTTACCGATTGGCTCATGATAGAAATAAAATTTAACGAAGGTTAATAGCCGAGACAAATTTAGTTAAGGAACCCTTCAAACGATTATTTAAATATTGTGCTTTCACGTGTAAGAGCACGTCTATGGCATTGTTAGGACAGATTGGAGGTTTTGTGATAGGGCGGGAGCTGACACCATAAGACCTTTGATATAATTTAGGTAATTGTCTTGTCATTGTCCTTTGCAGGTCTTTACGAGCGATAAGAGATTGATCCCATATTGAATAGGCCGTAATAGTTTCATGAAAGCTCCTAAATGCAGCTTTCATTCATACATAGGCATTTGGTTCGTTACAAAATAATTAATACCTTGGCATTTAAGGAAATAATTTAATATTATTATAATTTCTAGACTTTTATGTTTTCTAATTATTTCTAGTAAATGGAATTAAGGACCTTAAATGTAATTACGATGAAAATGTCATCGAGCTTACCTAAGATTAATGGAACTTAATTAAATGTATTATTTATAGTCCACTAATTAATACATTCAATACATCTAACATAAAGGCTTTATCGGAAAATCGGGATAATCTTTTGATGTAAAACATCTACAGAAGCTCAGCATATAATGAGTATAAAAGCGTCTGTAATTTATCTAAATCATGCGTATATCAAAACTTCATTAAATCTAGAAACGAAAATATTCCATCACTTTGGTGAACAAAATAAAACCAAATACAGATTAACGAACATAATAAACTGAAGTAAACGCCTAAAAGATAATGATCTTGAAACAGGTTCATCATGATTAAATTTCAAAATTGTTCATACTTTATGAAAATAGCGTAAAGTTTAAAATTTCATTTAAGTTAAATTATGAATTTATCTAACTTTAAATATTTTTAACGAGTATACCCAAAATAATCATGTTTTAAGCTTAGCTTAATAATGATCTAAAAGACAATACCAATTCAAAATTTAAATTTACACGAATCGAATTAATTAATAAATGTGTAGCAATTTGCACCATGCATGGCAATAAAATTAATTATGCGGAAAAGATATAACTCATATCATCTGTAGCACTACATTTCAAAATTCAAATGCAAATAGATGACATTAAAATTAATTGCTTTATTTATAGTTTTGGAGTTATAAAGCTCAACAGTTATAAAATTTGCACTTGTTGCCGGGCCGGGTTAAGGCCAATGGCACATTAAAATGCCACACAAGTTAATTTAGATTGCTTATTAAGGAATTAATTCTATGTATTTATATATTTTATCTGCAGCCAAAAATCTTATTAATTAGATGTAAAATTTAAGAATGAAAAAGAACTTTTACGAAATTAATAAACAAAAGAATGCTGACCTTTTTAGCAGCCTTATTATTAGATATTAGCGAAAATGCGAACTTTTATAAGAATGAATCAAGCTAAAATTGCTTTTTCCTCAATCAATCAAGCATACTTATGTACTTAATAAGCCAAAATCGCATTTGTGGTCATTGTGAAAGGAATCGAATTAAATCGTAAAGGTCACAATTCAATTTCAAAAATAAACATAAAAGCTGTGCTCCAGGTTGTTATGTATCTCTGGATAAAGGCTGTTTTATTAACTTTCTGAACAACTGAGCACTAAACTATTTACGACGACTATAAAAATCTCTCCCGTAAATGAGATGAGGGAATACAAATTCCGTTTAGGATCTAACAAATCAGTTTATCACAGAAATGCTGCCAGTCAGATAGAAAAAAGAAAAGTATATTGTCTGTTGTTTGCTAGAATGCCAAATATTACGCGGAAACTCGTTTTTATATATTAAAATTGATTTTGTTGCGATGAAAATTTGCAATTATAATTTTCTTCAATAAATCGATAAAATTACTTTAGATTTTAGATGTCATGTCGTGACAATACCAAAAACTCAATAATTCCAGCTTATATCGAACCTCTAATTTAAGATTGATATTCCGCGACTATCCATTGGTACAATTGTACCATGAGTTCATTATCACTCCAAAAATGACTGATAGGGGCTTTCATGTTATTTCGGAAATTAAAATTGCCCGGGGACACACTGCACAAAATTCGACCAATGGGAGAAATTTTGAAATTACATGAATGGGAAATACCAATCATTAGTTTCAATCTCATATCCCGCATAATGGAAATTAGCCCCATAGTTTGGGAAAAGTTTAGACATTTTCTAGAAAATTCCAAATTTGCTGGCTAATTTTTAATCATTTTTCTTTCATTAACTACCATTTTCATGTAAAAGTTTTCCATAGATGAGACAAAATCAAGCGATATTCCGCAGATGGAATTTAAAATTATAGAGACATCTGCATAAACGTGCCCATTATGATTCATTCAGTTTTAATAAATTTAATTATAAATTCAAATGGTTTCGGCTATTTTAAGAGAAAACCTTCAGTAACCTTTGCAACCGTGAAATTAATTCAAATGTTAATTTAAAGGTTAATGCTTCATGATGTCTATTTATTGTGCATTTACGAGAAACCACATTCATCAGTTTCGTTGTTTACCTTTAAAAAATTTGCATAAGTACTCAAATCGAACGACTGTTTTGGCTTCTGCTTACGTTGAATGATGAAAACAAAATATGTACAAAAGTTGAAATAAGTGAAATTGTTGCAAACTGATTTTCTACTTTAATGAAAAGTCAATTTTATTAAATTTGGATTATTATTATAAAATAATTTGTTTTAGCTAGTTTCGTTTATATGCGATCAATAAAATTTGTAGAAAGGAAGACCTGCTGATAATATCAGTGCTCGTTTCATTTTAGGAACGTTGTCTTCAAAACGAAATAAATGTGTGCGCGTTTTGTAAAAGTATTTATTCTAGTCTAATAGAAGAAAAATTTCACTTTAACAGACAATAAATGTAATTCGGAAGTTGTTATTATGTTACTTAAAGTATAGAAATATTTTTCATTTCATCAGGAAAAAATTTCTTCATATTAACTCGAAGGAATACAATTGAATGATAAACACACATTCTTTAGAAAGTTATTTTTGCAATTTCTAGTCACTTCCCTTTAATGATGTTCAAGTTCATGAACCCAGCAAGATACTAACAATCTCTGAATGGAGCAATTCACCCAGGTAAATAGTTTTGTAGGCCTTCCACGTCCATTGACACGAATCTACATTTAATCCAGGAGCACAATGGGAACCAGACCAGGTAAACCTGTAAGCAATTTGCTCCTAAGCAATTTCTTATGCTCCAGCGCTGCCAAAAAATGGCTCCAGCTAAGGATTAAGTAACTGCACAAAATCTAATTTGGAGCTCGTTTTAACGTACTCAAAGCGAAAAGCACAAAAATTGCCTGGATCAACAGCACGTCTCCAGGAGTCAATAGCCAGGATTCGGAACGACGGGCGAAAGGACCAACATACTCCACTAATCAAGGTGCATTTACAGGTAGTTCGTGTCATGGGAGCACGATTTGTTTTGTGCCAAGGAAAGGAGATAAATAAATTGGAAAGGTGACACGGGGTAGCAAAACGGCCTTCTCTAAAATTCAGGTCGCGATTAGGCTATCAATCTGAGAAAATGCCATTTTCCCATCGTATATATTACACCGGGCACGAATTGGATGAATAGTACTGCTATTTAGACCCCAAGGACTTTCATGGGACTACCACACGTGGACATTTCTGGTAACAACTCTTAAGTACCTTCACATCCATCGTAAACCACCCCTACTGGATCATGTCCATCAAATATTTTTCGATCAAATTTTCTGGCTGAAAGGAATCACTCTTTTGCGGGGAAAATGAAATTAGGGAATCTTTTCACCAGAATACTGGACCTTGGAATCAATGTCGCCTAGACAAATTTTGGATAAATGTTGTCCATCAGATTACGTGGCTGTCCGAGACAGTGTAATATCATTTTTAGCTTTATTTCATCCTACAGGACTATACAAAAGAGATTTGGCAAGTCAGAATTAATTAGACATCGAGGCACTTAAGGAAATTTAGCAAAAACATCGACTTAAAAAAAACTGAGGAAGTTCTCCAACAATTTACCAAATTCAAGAAAATAGAAGATGACGGAAAGGATTAGCAGAAATTTTAATTTCTTAATGAATTTTGAGGAAAATTCACTAAATTTGAATATTCTGCCAATTAAAGTGATAACAGTGAATTATTATTAATTGCGAGTAGGCGGTTCACTTTCAAATTAGAGGGGTGTATTGTAAATGTTTTCTCTTGTTTATAATTAGTAGGTATGAAGCAATCTATTCAAACTCCTTTCATCTGTCTGTAAAATTTACCTTAAGGCAGTTCCATTCGCCTCTATAATTTCATGTTGTTCGAAGAAACTTTCTCTTGTGGATGCTTTTTTTAAACTTCTGAATTATTATTTCATTATTTTTTATTATTATTGAATTTTATTTAAAATTTAAGCTTTAAAAAATAAAACAAAGTTGATGTTATTTTAATGTTATAATAATTCTATAAATTTTAGTTAATACTTTCTAAACAAATAAATGTATCGAAAAAATCTGTTCCGGAACCAATAATTAGCTACTTTAATTATTATATACAATACCTATCTACAAAATTGGAAATAAATCACTTGATCAAAACGAGGTCAACACTAGAAAACGATGTTTTGAAAAAAAACGCGTTAAGAGTTTGGCATACTTAGACGTTCAAAGTCCTATATCTCGAAAACTATTAAAAAATATCCAATGAAAATAATTAAAGTAGAGATTATCCTTAAAATTAAAAATAAATTCGACTCCAACAACGGAAATAATAACATACCACTCACTTTTTGGTGTGGTAAATGGAAAATAAAATACGAAATTTTGGTTGAATTGTTTTGGCTCCTAGACAATTCCCTCCTGTGCCATTTCACTCTGAAATTTTCAAATTGGCAAAATTTTATATGAAGTTTCCCTGTATTTATTTTTTTTTATCCCGTTCGGCCCCCAAAAATTTTTATTTGCATAACTTCCAATTTCGTAATATAAAGCAGCATACGACAATATAGGGCGGTTACACACTCAGGCGAATGAGCCTAATTCAGCATTCGTGTGGAATCATCTTCTTTCCGCTCTTGTATCATAGTATCGTATTACACATTTTTTGTTTTGTTTTTATGTGTTAATAATTTCTCAATTACGCATGAAATTTTATCTTAACTAAAGACATTATATTTGAAATGATCCTACGGAAATACCATACCCCTCTATTTCCTGCATATATGAATAAGTTGTTGTTTACGCACAATACCAAAGACTATATGTTTTGTGCTACAAGGAATTTTGACACTGACTAATTAATCATTAAAACCCCAAACCAACTAAATTGGTTTCAAAATACAATTTCCCTGGTAATTATCTGCTTTAATCACAATTTACAATAGCGCTTACATATGTTCCTCTTCTGTAATTTCCTATTTCCCTTATTTAGATGAAGTTACATCAAGTTTAAGTTCAAAGTGTGACCGACAGTGGGGTTAATATCCAATTTCACTGAAAAATGGGGAAGATTTTAATTAAAAAAGAAGCGAAAAAAAAAATTAAATTGGATATCCTATCCGCCCGTTAAATTCCGGGATTACCATGCTCCTGGCAGTAATTTCCTTTTGATTTTATCGATTTAAAAAATAACTTATTACTGGGCAGGAGTATGGATAAAATTGAGGCCAGCAATGTCCTTTTCAGCAAAGTACACTCATCCAGATTCAAATTTAAAAGTAAAAGTGGAAGCCCTCTAAATTGAAGAATATCTCTTAAAAATATTTCGTTAACAAATTTAAAAAGTCACGGTAATTGTCTTTATACGAATTTTTTAAAACTTTTAAATCCCACCTTACACTTAATAGGCCTATATACGAACTTAGTCTAGATTTTCTTTTAAACTATTTTTGAGATATTTCAAAATAAAGTTACAAATATAATTTTAATCATGCCATAACAGCATATTTGTTTTAAATAAATTTAAAAAATTATGGCAAATAGGTTAAACAAACTAACTTAATATGTATAATAATAAATTCTTTTAATAATAATTTCAAAGTTGAGCTATTGTATAAATTTTAAAGCAACATTCTTAAATTATTGCGTGATACTCTAAGTACAACGACGGGCGAAAGAATCGGCAACAATTTCTAAACCATTCTCTCCCTTCCTGTATGCGTAAAATTGTACAGAAAATATACAGTGCCATGCAAAACATTTACAATTAAAATCATGAGCTTATTATAAGAACCTTTAAGCTAATTAAAAATATTCGGATGGATACCTACAGTTTGATAATAAACCTCTTTTAGTTTTAACAGTTTATAAATTTTTGTGTTAAACTGAATAATATTACAATTCTAGCTGCATATGTTTTGTACGCCACTATATATGTATAGTATATGTATAAATATACGTATATAATGCAAAATAGCTAGCCTATCCGTATTGCTGCGCAATTTTATAACCGTGCTCGGTCAGGGGCATATTGAAGGTGCTCCATCAAACAATTTAATGATATAGTTCAAATAGGTATTATTAGGTTACAGTAAAAAAAGACAAAAAAAGCATATGGTAAGAGCTTTCTATTATTATCAGTAATCGATAGCAGTAGCAGTAACTAAAATATAAAGGTAATTTCTATGATATAAAAAAGTTTTAATTGTCATTATGCATGCAACATGAATATTAACCATATACTTCGTTAATTTTCCCAAAAATATTCACTTTTTCTTCAATTGTATCTTTAGAATTTCTTTAAATAAATCGATATTAATCAAATATGAGACTTGACATAGAATCAGTTTAATACAGTTTATTGCTTTTATAATCATAAATTATAAATCAAAAAAATTGTATAGTTATACAATTTTTGTAACTAGTGATTTTTAAACGCCCCGGTTGGACCTTGCCGTAAATTCGACTCTGCACTCATGGGAAATTAATTACGCATTACAAAGTCATGATTTATTCTTTCCATTTTCCTGCCTCAAATCGGAATTGTTTTAAAGCAATTTTCTGAATATTCTATGAATACATGAAAACCAATCACCTGTGCCTTAAACAAATGGAAAATTTCTCCACAGTAGAGGATGATGCGTAATAGAATTGGTTCACAATATTTCTATTGAATTTTCTTAAACCCTCCGAAGATAGATCCTTAATTGCAACCACAGATCTGAAGGAAACCCAAGAAGAAGATTGTGCCTAATGCTTTTTGGGTCAGTTTGGTATCCCCCGAATAATTAATCGTATTAAATTTTGAACACCGCACATAATAGACAACTTTAAAGCATGACCAGAACTCATTACAGAAGGAGCAGAAATTAATCAATTAAACGAATAGAGCCCGAACAGAAATCTCACGACACCAAATTGTGACACACGTACAATGCAATTTCATTTTCTCTTCCTCAACTGGCGACATTGCGTCCAGATTGCACCTAGTTAATGGAATGTGAATTTGTACATACAGCCGTAGGTCAACAGTTAAAATGTTTGTTCAAATGTCCTCTGGACGGTTACCATTATTCCGGAGAGATACGGCAAGTTATTTGGTCGATTTATCCTGTGACAATTACGTAATATCCCTTTTCTGCAAGGTGCATCCTCTATAGTTTCCGAGATGTTCATGCCATGCAGTAAGTGTAACCCACTCAAGAAAAATATTGAAAGATATACACTGAGATTTTAATTAAAAGCTTTACTGATGACAGAGTCCAGGTCACAGTAGAACGATTTCTTCTTATTAAAACTAAACTGTTATTAGTGCTAATTACTTTCTTGTAACAAACCTGACCATTCAAGTAAAATCCAAAGAAAAATCGATATTAAAAATGTATATTTATAAATCAATTAATTTACTGTAGACTGTTAAATGTTTAATATTGTTCTACAAGGCTACTTCTTCCAAATATCTAACTATAAACATTATAATATGAGGTAATATGTAATTCAAATATTATGATAGAAGGTAATACATCGAAAACCACATTTTACAAAGTGTAGCATTACTTAAAATCAATAAACATAATCCTTTACAGTATGCGGTATGATGTAAAATAATAAAGCAACGGCACTTAAAATGTTGTAGTTAATCGATATTGCCTTTTAGTTAGAAGGAATAATTGAATTTAAAAAAACAATACCTATTTATACCTCTACCTCTATAGAAATAATTAAAATTTAACTGAGTTTGGTTCAACCACTCCCCTAAAAATAGAACTTTCAAATTTTACCTCACCAAAGAATCTACGCTATTATTATTACTTGTGATTTGAGCCGTTCTGAAGGTTTTACCTCAGCTACAACCACAAGCTCGCGAACAGAACTAATTATGAGTTGATCAGAAAATCAATTGTAATTTCTACCAGCTAATTACACTTAAATTTGGGGTAATTATACATTAATAAATTAAAGTTCTCTTATATTTAGCAAAACAAAACATTTGTTAATTTCAATAAAGTAGACTACAACTCATATTTTAATTAGTTTACGAGTATACATATATAGGAAGTTAATTCATCTTTAAGGTTGTTGTTGAAACTTTTAAATTAAGAAATTCCAAAATAATGAAAGAGTTGAATACTGCCTATATCCACAATAAAGAAAATAGAAAAACTTTACAATTTTTGTTTTTTAAATTAGCCCTTTTCATTAAATTTACCCTTTCTTCGGTTGATTAAAGTTTAAAAATAATTGAACCGTAGAAGTTTTCAAAAAGATTCTTTTCTCTTCTTTGGAAAAAAATAAAGTGGGGAAAATTTTTAAAAGAAAAAATCCGATTACCATTGAATAGATGGACTATTAGAAAAAGAAGACTCTACAGCGAACCCCTTCCAAAGACCTTTTTGGTGAATTTTCTAATAATTTCACTTAAAAAACAAGTCAAATTATCATCTTTAAAGGAAGGAAAATCTTTAAATTGTTTTCCTCTTGGCATCCTTCTTCACTACCATAAAATATCAGACTTTGACCGGGTGTCGTTTAAAAATGGAATAATAAAAAATTGCGATTTAATGGCAATGGTAAACAACACGACATAGCACTCCGGAACAATAATGGCGAAACGATTTAAAGGAAAGCAGATTTTTCTAGAGGGATCGTTAAAAAAATTAAATGCCTCCGTGATAGATGACAGGGAAGATTCATTAACTCCCATTTAACAAAACAAAAAAAACAAAAAAAGAAAGACAAACGAAACATAATGGAAGGAGTTTCCGAACAGCACAGTTTAACGTGAATTTTTAAGTCGTTAATTACTGCTCATTTCCACTTTAGGGAATTATGGAGCTTTTAAATTTATGATCCACTTCCTTAGGGATGTTATAGGGGAAAACCCACTCAGCTTCATATCCCGTAGAAATTTGCCTCTCATTGTCAAGGGAATCTCTCTATAACTTTTTCCTCCATAAAATAAAGTGGACTTATTTAGAACATGTTTGGAAATTAATTGAGGTTTTAATGCGTTCTTTTATATTTTCGCATCATTCATTTTATTGGATTTACAGATTTCATTTAATTCCGTAAAGGTTTCTTCAATTTAAAAAAACACATATGCACATAATATCTGCGAAAATTTATTCAATTTCAATGTATTTAGAAATATGCACACAGAAATTTTAAAGCTTACTATTAAACTTTAGTAATAAAGGATCACAGGTATGAATGTATAATTTTCAAGTGATTCCTGTGAAAATTGTCACTTGGGGGTTTTAAAAGGATATTGGGTCTTTAGATGGAAAATTATAGGACTGGCGCAGAGAAAACATTTATAGTTAAAGTTAATTTTATTCAATTTTTACCACTCTAGAGGAAGGCATTGGGCATTTAAAAATAAGTAGGCACACTTTAAAACGCATTCATCAGAGTTTTATATTTGTGTAAAAGATTAATAACTATGCTTTACTTTTCCACAGAAACATGTGTCTATTTATGGTCATATTGCCAATGTCATCAGTTGGGAAATAAAATCAAAAATATCTAATCATATATGTAGTGATTTTATTCATTCTCATTTTTTTGTTTTTAGTTTTTATTGAGTTTATAGTCTGATATTAAAAGCTTTAAACGTATAATAACACCTTAATAGTGTCGTCCTAAAGAATAGCCACCAAGACCTAATTTTATGTATGTTTCTTCCTATAAATATAAGTGAAATCGTGATTACAACAATTTATAGGACCAAGTGTCCAATATTTGAGCTAAAATAATATTCTATAAAATATTATAATTATAAATATGGTTTGTAGAACAAATATACACATATGGTACTCAGTATCATATAAATAATATAGCCCCGAAAACAATATTTCTAGCACAATTCGCGCCATAGTACATCAGATTGATTGCTATATGAATCCGAGATTTTCTAAAAAAACGTATTATGATGAAGCCCTTGTATGTATAATGTCTTATCTCCTATAATAATATAACCAAACATTTTTATTACTTACTTATTTATTTATTACCTTTTTTTATTTCTTCTATCTAGTGTGATGTATGGCATTGATAAAAATGGCGTCGCACACGATACAACAAATTATTGAATAATTTTATGAAAATCAGCGTTCTGTGAAAAGTGTTTTTAGAAAAACACGTGAATTTTATGGTTTAGATAATCGTTTATCTGAAAGTACTATTGGTCGAATTATTTAAAAATTTCAAGAGACCGATTCGGTGGAAGATTAAAAACATGCGTAGTCGTAGCACTCTCCTGAAATGACCATTAGACGATTAGGGGTATTTTACACAAGGATTAAGCATATAGGGCTCAAAGGCATATAAGGCTGAAATGATACAGGAACTAAGGCTATTAGATCATTTAAAATGTCGATCATTTGTCAATTTCATCAATGAGCAACCAGCTTATTTTTCTCAAAAAATCATGTTTTCCGATGAGGCACATTTTGAATTTGGTGGCTATATTAATAAACAAAATTGCCGTATTTGGGGTGAGGAAAATCCACGGATTATTTATGAGAAATATATGCATCCTATACGAGTTACTGTTTGGTGTGCATTATGGTCAGGTGGTGTAATTGGACCTTACTTATTCGAAAATGCTCTTTGTGAAGCTGTAACTGTCAATGGTGATTGATATCGTCGGATGATAACCGAATTTTTGGACCTGAATTAATTAATATTGATGTAGAGGATATTTGGTTTTAACAGGATGGGGCTACACCTCACTTTGCACAAGAAACAATAAATTTATTGAGAGAAAAATTTCCTGGACATGTAATCTCAAAATCATGTGATTTGACACCGTTAGACTATTTTCTTTGGGGTTATGTGAAAATTCAGGTTTATAAAAACAATCCACAATCGATTCCTACATTGAAAAATGAAATTATTCGTGTCATTGGTGAGATAGAGCCTCAATTATATCAAAATGTCATTGAAAATTTTAACAAAAGAGTGGACGTCTGTGAAGATACCAGAGGAGACCATTTGACAATATTATTTTTCGCATATAAATGTCATAACTGATACTTGAATTTGAATGAATGCAAATTATGTGTTTTATTTATTTTTAAAAAAAATCGCGGAATTCGAAACACCCCTTATATTTGATATATAAATGCACTAAATGCTATAGTTTTATAGTAATCTCTACTATATTTGGGCTTTCGGACGTGGTTAACTGAGCGGCTTGGATTTGGGTGAATGCCATGGGTTCACATCAAAGAATTAATTCTGTACCTTAGAAATTATATTTAAGAAATTTGGTAAAATTAAATTTATTTACCATTGCTCAACGGAAAAGTTATAGCCGCAATAAATTGTTTGGACACTTCCGAGAATTTATGGCCTCAATGCTGTTTTATATAGAAAAATTTGCTATATACATAGGTTCCTTCATGTGTAGCAATATGAGGCATTTACGTTGTACATTTTCTTATCGATGTGGCCACTTACTTACCTAAATATACAAGATTATTAGCTGAATAAAATTTGCCTTTTACATAATAATTAAGGCTTTACTTCTACACAAAATATATGTATGATTCGCTCCTATAATGACTATGCAATACTTATTGTACTCTGTGTACCAAAAAATTTGTTCTATGTACCGTCACAAATTTTCTAAGTATTAAGGCGGTTAGAGATCTAATTAAACAATCAGCAAAAAAATCGCATTACGTTCATTTAAATAAAACCTCAGATGCGTTCTTAGGTGAATTATAAAGAAGTTACAGGGTGACATTTAATAACAGACAAAATTTTTAAAAATTCAATTATTTCGGAAAATGTGCGTTCAGATATGGAAAATGGAATAAATCTCTTTTAGTGACTTAGATATCTTTCTGTCATTACAAGTTTAAGAGCAAAACTTTTTAATGTACAGCCCCCCATTAAAAGCAATAAAATAAAATTTCCGTAGTCAATGTTTTTATGCATTAGTTGATCATGATATCTCGCACCAAGCTCAAAGGTATCCACTATGAAAATATCCGTACTACAATAAGTGCCTTCAATGTGTCCCAGTGATGGAAATTACTTTATCCTTTTCTGAATTTCAACCAGTTGCAAATTTCAGCTTCAGCAGTAAAGGGCTCCGAAGTGCATATCACATCGTCAACATCTCGGAAACTTTTTCAAGTGCTCGTTGCACAAGTTCACTTCATGCTGGGAACTTTTTGAGTACCCCTTTTCCAATTGAATTCACAATCCGCTTGCTTGGTGACTTTGATATCCTTTCCCCCTCCCCCATATCCCAGCTCCTCTGTATGGGGTAGAATGCATCCTAGTGAAGGACATTAAATGGACGATTGTTGCTCAATAGAAGAACGCTTCCAGCGCAAGAAAATTCAAAAAACTTTTTGAAAGTCATCTCCGAAAGTCCGAATGAAATTAAAATTGAATTTGAAGGAAGAGAAGATCCTTGACCTTCTTCCTTGTGCCAGTCTGAATTTCTGAAATGGACCGATATCCGAAAGGGTACGGGGAAGAAATCCCCCGCTGGTCACATTCGGCCACTAACCGAGGACTATATTAAAATATGACCGGCTTTTGAGAAAACCCCCACTTACTCGCTGTTATCCTTCTGCACTCAGATTTGGAACTTAATTTCCCATTTCCTGGGAAGGAATGAATATCGATCTTGGGGAAATTTATGCACGCAAAACTAATTTCAAGGAATTGCCCCGAAGGAATTGTGGCTCCATATTGTTGTCTTGATAAGGACATCCATTGTGGATTTATAAACTTGTAAAGAGGACTATTTTCATTTTGTATATATTGTACAGACCTGGTAATAGTTCCCAAAATAAGAAGAATTTTCTCTGAAACTTCAACATAATACAGCAAAAATACGAAAGCAAACATTCATTTAAAATCTGCATGTTTTCGTTTTAAAAAATTTTTTTAAGTAAAGTAAGTCTACTTCTTACATCAGAGAATTATAAATTTGTAAATTCAACCGTTCTAGTTTCTAACTTTTGTTATGTTAATTTTTATATAAGTAACATTATTATTTTTAAAACATATTTCGAAATTCAAATTATAATTTGATTTTAAAAGGGCTAAAGTAGATTCAGAGGCAAAATACCCTTTTAATCTTTAACTGGTATTGTGGAGTCCGCAAACATTTATTGTTATCTCAAGTCAAAGGCTATATAAATAATAAGTGATATACGAGTGTATCTCGTATATTCCTAGTGCTTTTCCTTGTTACAACTGCATAAGGCACTGCAGGTAATTTAAAAATATTTTTAAGCATCGAATTAATAGTGGACTGGCTTAAGATGCTACAGTTTCACTACATGGTGTAATAATGACAACTTATACGTTAATGTTTCAAAGTGTCAAAGTATGTCCTTCGCCTATTACTTTCCCGTATGCTATAGGTGGCACACCATCAACAAGGGTGACCGAAGAAAAGGTACCTTGATGTCATTTTTAATCCCAAATTTAATTTTTCTTGTCACATTGACTACATTGTCGTGAAATCATATTCTATGTATGTTAGGTTTCATATGTAGGAACTCTAAGGACTTCTCTGATCCTTTAAGAAGGTTATATTTAAAACTTAAGGCTTCTGTAACTTAGACTCCCTTAGAATAGAAAGAGTTCAAAAGTGTTTCATCAGTACAACTTTGGAATATGATTATGCCTTCGTACTGCTCTAGATCATTACTGTTAGGTATTCAGTCCTTTGAGATTCGTCGAAAATATTTCACTATAATGTTTATAAGGGATATTGTCAATAACAAAATCGATTCCACTTTTCTTCTTTCACTGGTAGGCATTTTTTCCTTCTTGTGATCTTAAATCTCATGATTTGTTTTATGTGCTTTATCATTTATGGATGCAATGAGCTGATCACACGCTGTTTACTATAAGACAGGCGACAGTTTCCAGATCCGTATACTTCTTTTCAAATTATAGTAGGAATCTCTTTATTGTATTTAAATGATGAATATAATAACTAAAATTTTTACTAATTGTTAAGCAGTCTTTTGAAGTTATTAAATTTTATTGATAACTAAATAAATTAAATTTAATTTAATTAAATGTTGTAGGAATTATTATAAAGTTAATAAAAAATGAATTATATGCGAAAAGGTATATTATTTTAAAATATAAAAAAAACTTTTACCTTCATTGATTTATAAAATACGATTTATTTGAATTATTTTCTAATGGGGTCCTTTCGCACTCTCGATATCGACAATGTAATTTAAAATATCGATACCAGCTAAGAGTTAAAATTGATTTAGATCAAGGCGAAAAAATAAATAGAAAATTTATGTTTGATCTTTTGCTTAACGTTAATAAAGCACATTACAAAATTTGGTATAAATACGTAAGTTTAACATTTATTTAAAATCTAGAAAATTTAAGAAGCTTTCTTCAATAAGTTAACTATGAATTCAAGTTAATAAGTTCTTATATCAAATTTAAATACTAAAACAAGAAGCATTTAAATTATTTTGCTGAAAAAATAGAGGATTTTATAAATAAAGTTATAAAGTTATTGATTTAATTACTTATTTTTTATTTTCTGTGAAGGTGTTATAATTAACTAATGGTTACGTTTTAATCACCCTAAGTCACAAGAAGTGACAAACAAACATAAGTGAAACGAACAAACATACAAAGTGTATTGCACACTTAACGTGTTACGTTTCTTTCATTTAAGGTAAAAATTATATCACCAAAACGTTTTGGTACTTAAAAAGTCGTTAGACTTGGCAACTTCTTTTTAAGTCACAATTAGAAGCTACCCAAATTGCGAGACCTTAAATCATAAGATTCGCTCAAGAACATTTAAACACCACAACAAAGGTGAGAAGTAGCTTCAGGTGAGACTTAAGCATGCAACAGGTGATACAAAAAAAAAAACAACGAAAGGATTTCCCACATTACTTAATTCCGTGCTTTGTTTGAACCTTAATTGCTTGATTCAGCAACAAAGAAACCAATTATGAGCTAAACGTGAGCGCTTTTTACAAGTTCCTTTAGAGTTCTTTTTTTTTGTTTTTGAGAGAATTTGCAAAGAGTATACTTAAAATAGCAAAAAGTCACTCGAAGGATAGAAATTTTGCGTCACTGTTCTCCAAAAGCGTACGCTTATCTTCGGAATAGATTGAAAAATTTGCATATTAGAACCTTTCTGTGTCTCACTTTATTGATGAAACCCTCCAAAAAAAAAGTGTTTCTAATAAAACTTGGTCTGCCTGCATCCAGACGAGAAAGTTGAAAATTTCTCTCCTTTGGTTATCCCGGCGTAACGTAACGTTTTGCTTTTCATCGTCATGGTTTGTCGCATGCAAAAGTAAAAAAATTTTATTATATACGAATGTGAGTCCGAACCCGTGCCACTAACATCCCGAACGGAGCTCGTCTGTTTGCATTACATAGCACGTGCGTTGGTCGTTATTTCGGTAATACCCTTGAATGTTCTGTACACTGTTAAAGAAAATTCAATTACGAAGTTCACCGCTCGTGTTTTTACTAAGTTTCAATTATTCCTTGGAATTCGATAAATCAAAGCAAATTTTATCGTGTAGCTATAGAATCTTCTTGTCACGTTCAAATTTAATACGTCTCGTTGACTTTGAAATGCATAGGAGCAAAGTCCAAATCGAAGTAATACTTTTCGATGGGAATCGATAAAATAACGTGGAAAATAATAAAAGTAAAATCAACTAAATGATGCGAAATGCTTGTAAAAGATAAAAGCTGCTTTTATAGAATAAGATATTAATTGAACCCCTGGAGGAATGGGGAAAAATACCAACGATTTTTAATTCAATTTGAAGAAAATTTGATCTATAGAGGTCTTTGAACTAATGCAAATGAGAAGAATTTTATTTCTTTATCAAGTTTCATTTGTTGATGATTACAATCCTAATTCTTTGATGAATGGATGAAATTAAATTATCCCAGAGAAAATCTTTGATGAGAGAAAATCTCTAAAAATATCAAGTTATTCCAATTAAAATATTTGATATACATACAATTCTCTTAAATTTCTTCAAATAGATTTCTCTCTTAAAACGATATTTTCAATGTTGGTAAAATATCCCCCGTATAGAACTTTGGAGTAGGGTCCCTACGAGACTAGTCCAATGAGAGGCTACACAAAAATGGCCTATAACACCTTGCCTGATTCATGCATGAGGGAAAAAATTACTCCTTAATACCATGAGGCACTATATTTTCTATGTGAAATTTCTCTGGTCTTAAATGTATAAATCCGCAACGTCTAGTACTATTCATATCATTTTTAGTTCAACTAATAGTTTTTGACAATAATTTTTAATTGTCCTAGTGTATGCGGCTTTTATAAGGAAAACCCGATAAGATCACTATAATAAGTTTATCATAAACAAATGACAACAATTAGATACGATTAATAATTTTGAAATAGGGCTCACTAACAGATAACCGCAAGTTTTCCGAAGAGTAGTACATTTGATCTTTGCCTGATGAGACCCTCACAAGAGTCAAGGCAACTCAATCGGTTTGCCATAACTGTGTGATGTAATACATATGTTAAATTCACCTCATAATGCCCTCAGGAAAAAACTCATAAAAATAACTTTACTGTAGTATCTCTGATTTTTTTATGTGGTACTCATGAATCTGAGGGGCAAGCCCTCTATCGATATACCCCTCATTTGCCACATGAGGACCGGACGCTACATGGGGCATGCTCCCCATAAATTCTATTCGGATATGTCTTCTTATTATTTATCTTCTATCCCTAAATTCTACAGGTCTCATGTATGTAAACTCGGAAAGTTATTTTTAAAAAACCGTCATGTTTCCTCAGTATGGAAGTTTTTTAATTTAGAGCCAATTAAAAACTAAACATATAACTGATCTTAATAATTCCACCTCGGCGATAGAAAAAATAAAATGTTTAAAAGAAATTCATCCAAGGATATCAATGACACTAAAGAAGTAAGATTTACCCCATTGATTAATGCTACAGGGATATAATGCCTGTTTTCACCTACCCATGTGATTGATTATTTCTATGTAGAATTGGGCAATTTTTCTTGGCGGTGTGCGGTCGAAATACGCCCAGAAGTTCCATGATATTTATTATTTTTTTTTTTTTTGTTTTTGAGGTGAACCAACACATGGATTGTAGTGCCATACCCACTTAAATTTTCATGATAAAATAAAAAGAAACAGAAAAAATCACTTTCTTTCTCAATCATTCAGAAAATTTGATAAAATGGTATAAAGAGTGAAAAATGTGAAACCATTAGGTACGACTGAAATAGCACCTGCTGTTTGGTAGATAGAATTCAGGTTGGTTTGGTAACAATTGTGGTATATATGTTTTTTGGGATTTCGAACATCGAATAGAATATAGAATTATTATAGATCTTTTAATATAACGAACCTGAAGTTAATACTTTATTTTAGTGACCCAGTTATTTCTGGAATTAGTGATGCCTTTTCATAAAACATTATCACGAAAAGCTCGTAACCTATTTTTCCTAAAGGCATTAAACCCACGATAAATGAAAACTGCCTGAAAAGGAAGAAAATAGACGCGCCTACCTTCAGAGGCACGTTTCTCAGATAATTTCAAAAGCAGAAATTAAAATAGAACAATGAAAGATAAACAGATCTATTATAATTATTGTATTTAATTAAGCGTAAGGAATAGAATTCAAGATGTTGGGGGGATAAATATTTAAACTAAATTACCACAATAAATCATGTTTTGATGTTTCTCTTTTTTTGCCCCCTGTTTTTACTACATCCATGAAAATGTGTTCAGATGAATCAATAATTGATTTTATGACGAAAGCTTTGAGAAAAAGGCAATCTGTGGTATCAAGTTATTTTAGTAGAATGAAGTGTTTTTTTGATTTATTACCTTCCCAGTCAGTGGCTTTATTTTATGGTAGAAATTTCTTATTTATGACTCTTGAATTTTTGTCATTTTTTTATATAAAGTGATCCTTGAGGGCAGTAATGACACTCTTAAAGTTGTTTTAAATTTAAATTGTTTTTCTTTTGCGGCTCTTACTATATATATTTTTTTTAAGGTTTCGTATTTGAAATACTTTTTTCGTATTATACTTCATTCTTATCTAATTATTTTCAATTAATTAAAAAACTAGCAGAAATAGTAAATACTTTCTACATAGAGAATATATTGAGGAATGACTCTTCCGATTGTATTTCATTTATGTCGTTATAAAATTAAGCTTTATTAGTTAGAAACGAGTCCTAAACGTGGATTGTAAATCATCCAAACACAGATTTAAATAATGTTAGCAATTCCCTTTTTTTCTAACATTTTTATATTCATCTTTTTGTGAGTTATTATTATCGGATTTTATTTTATTGACATTTAAGATTTTTCAAAGTATATAAATAGGCAAGAAAAAAAGTACCTACCTAAAATCAAACACCTACCAGACTGAAAATATTTTCTCATTGGATCAAAAGACTTTGATTTGATTTAATTTAGGGTTGTTATGAAAATTTCGGATACTACAATTTTTAGAATTAATGAAAAACTCTTCACAAAACAAATTCTTTTGGATTAAAATATACTCGAGTAATTTTTTTGTATATTGCTTCTTTAAGAATTATTAGGGAAAATTATAACTTTAATAAACATAAGGAAGAATAAAGAACCCTGCTGAGAATAAGAAAAGTTTTAATGTATTTTTTTTAATTACTTTTTTTTTCTGCTGGTACAACTTTTAATAAAATTTTTCGGATGTAATTTTTATTATTAAAATAAGACAGAAAAATATTAATGCACTACAGTGAGTGAAATTAACTTAAAACCACTTGGTGATAGTGCTGGTGGGAAAGATTAAGTCAATTCTGCTTACTGAACTAATCAAGGAATTTAAATGAAAAAGGAATTAAATTAATTTTTTTTTTATTAAGTCATTTTAAATTACTTTTCGATTCCATTAAGTAGTTAAGTAATTAAATTATATAAAGACCTTAATAATTCATCTTTTGGCATAGTTATTACCTTCATAAATTCCCATTACTTTAAGAATAGGAAATTTAAGAACAGTGGTGGTCATTTACGCTTTTATACGAAGATTGATTATTTCGTTTTGAACACATATTTTAACAGAAAAAATAAAATAAGTTATTTTTAAAATTTTACTACGCCGCAAGATTGGGTAAGCTGTTTCCCTAGTGAATGAGAGATAAAACGGTTCAAAATGATTTTTTAATAAAGCACAAAAGCTAAGATATTATTATTGTATTATTAAAACTTCAGAAATGAGCAGATACTTTAAAACTACTTTAAAATATAACCCCAATCATACTTGGTTAAATAACTCAACTTAGAGGTGGATGGCACAAAGTACATATATTGACAAAATTCCAGAAATCCTCTACCCTTTTCGAGTAGACATGTGGTGTACTGAAGGTACGAATACCCTTTCTGAATAAAACGTATTCAGTTCGACATCGTTTTACCTGTCTTACATGACAAAAAGGTATGGTTCGTTTCGTGCAAGTTAATGAAAATTGATATTGACACCGACATTGATGGCGATATTGGCTTCTCAATGTCGAAAGGTGTGCTTTTCACATAGACTGAAGTGGTAGAGTTCTCTCTAGTTTCAGAGAAACCCTTTTATATATACGGACGGCGCGAAACCAAATTGTTGAAAGAGCCATTCGAACAGACAAACGCGCCTAACCACATATTGGATGAACTTCACCCTTAAGACTTTTCAAAGATAAATCGATCGATACTTCGATTCACGCGAGCTCCAAATTATTTTCTCATTTCGCTCGACCCACGCACATTTCGCGTTATTCATCGAAGGGGTCTGTTAGTCGTTTTCTATTATTATTCGTTATATTAACAGTCCACAACGTTTCCATTACCGAAGGCGCTATCGGTGCCATTTACGAGGAAATGCCACGATTTATCAATCGTTTTTCTATTACTCGTTTTGACCTTCACGCCCGTGATTTTTCATCATCAAAATTTACGGAAATTAAATCATTTGAACGCTCTTTTTGGCAATTCTTATATTTAAAAGTAATTGTCCAGTCATCGAAAGAAACGAATAAGGTAACATGCGAATATTACTTGGAATTATTTTTTTTCCAGTGGACGCTTTTTCCCGGAGTTTCTCCTACTGGGCGATAATTGTTTCGTTTCGAGCCGACAGAGAACTCCAGATTTTCCACACCCATTCATGTCGGCATTCTCATTCATACGAAGCTCCCTTTGAGCTCAACAGTTTTCAGTTTGCAATAAACTTTATTAAAATTTCTCAGGGCGCAGGGCACTTTCTCCAGTTACTTTCCTCGGGGAAAATCCCACTGTTTTTTCCCCAGTCAGAGAAAGTTTAGCCACATGTTTCAGAAAATCGTATAATCGACCGTTAAAGCTTAAAAATTAAGTAACAAGATTTTACTGACCCAAAGGCTTTTAACTTCTAAACGAGATGAGATAAAGAACTGAAATTTTTACATAAGATGTTTACAGCCAATTCTGTTTTTACACGATTCTAATTGAGCACGAATTAATAATAATAATAAATTAATTCTATTTTTGGAGGACTTTACTTTTGATTTAAAACGATCGAGCCAAATTCTAAGAAATATTCGTATATTTTGCTTTACTTTTATTTTTATAATTGCGACACTGGAGACAAAGATTGCACTGAAGGATTGGATGATCTATCGTTTGAAGATATCGATAAATTATTAGTTGATAAAGCCCTAAGCAAGAATAAAATAATAGAGGTTATCCTACTAGCCTACTGATCCCAAAGAACATAGTGATAAAGATGAAGAAGATCCTGTTCGAAATGCAGATTTAATTAAGAATGTCTTGAACTGGCCGCCAGTAAATTGAGTAATAATTTTATTAAACATGATCCTAATGAAGAACGAGCTGGGAAATTACAACATAATCTGAAGTCATTAATGTCCTCCTATAGAGAATTATACAATGACCTAGCCAAAGCACAAGCACAACGATTACTTACTAAATTTGTTCTTAAATCAACTGAAAGATCAACACCACAGAGGCTAGTCCTAATTTTGTTCAAGAGATTACAGAAATAATTCGACCAATGGAGCATGAGCACGTTAATCAAGATATTTCTAGTGATAACAGTCTTACGCAATATGCGTTTATTGTAAGAAAGTAACAACAAATAAAATTTTTGATAATGATAATTTTTATGAAATAAATTGTTTAAAATGTTAACATGAAAACTCATGGTTTATTGTATTACTTTTGCTTATTTCTTAGAGATTTATTTAACTAATCTTCTATTTTTTCATAGATGTAATACATTTTTATACAGTAAGCTTTTAAGTTTAACAATAAAAGAAACAATACTAGGTCAGAACGTTTCTGAGTAAAATGCAAAATTTTGCATGTATGAAAAAGGCTAACGGAGAAATTACCCAGGATATAGAGGAAATAGCAGAATGTAGTCACGAAGGCCTGGAAGAACTAGGTATACTGGAAAACCATTCTAGCTATTAAGAGATTACTTAATCAAAAGAATCATAAAAACGAAATTAAACAGCACCAATATCAACGTACCCAAAGGATACTACTTACTACTTACTACTTACTACTTACTACTTACTACTTACTACTTACTACTTACTACTTACTACTTACTACTTACTACTTACTACTTACTACTTACTACTTACTACTTACTACTTACTACTTACTATTTACTGCTATGCTATAAATAAATAACGTTAAATTTTAAAACCTGAGCGCGAACCACATCATACGAATATACGCAAACGACACGTTATTACTGTATTTAGGAGATTCGCCATGTGAGAGGATCTCAAAAAATATGATCAATGGGTACAAGGCAACAAATTATTAATGAACATGCAGAAAACATCATAAATAGTATGATTTTAAAGCAAAATAATCAAAACTACATAAATATTAACATTCGAAACAATAGAAAGGGTCTCAATAGAGTATAGGAATATAAATATCAAGGAATGGTAATAGATGATCAATTACATAACTTGAATGAAACATGTAGACATTATCAGGAGAAGAATAGTGATTGTAATTGGAGCCATGAAAAGGAACACCTATATACTACCAATCATTAAAAATCTAATTTATAACACTAATATATTGCCGTTGATTACTTATGGCCTGATAATATGCACTTAAGCTACAATTAAGAACCTGAAAATTATATCGAGATTATCATCAAAACAATGCTCAATTTTCCTCTGGATACTCCAACTGCAATTCTACATATATGAAAGTCGAATCAAATTTAACCTGATGCAATTAGCAGGGATTAAAAAGGCTAAAGCTGTCTATAACATCACAAAAACACATTAAAAACATCTATCAACTTAGTGTTGAGAACACAGATTCACGGATATAATACAAGGGGAGCAATGGTGGAATAGTGGACTAGTCGGTTGAGAAGTGATCTAATTTATTCTTCAGTTAATTATTATTTAGTAAGAGTCTGGAGTCTGCCAGAAGAATTAAGAAATGCTAGCAGTATTTTAGAATTGAAAAGACTTATTAAATGTTTCGTTAAATCGAAAAATTAAGGAAAAGTAATAAAATTAAATAAAGGGTCAATTAATAATATTACAAATATGAGTCGGGCCTTATACTAAACCTTATTTGACTAGGGAAGACAAAATAAAGTTATATTTTTAATATTTCAAAAATTAGTTTCATTTTTTCTAGTTATTTAGATTATAGAATAAGAAAAATGGGTCCACAGAGCCTAAATTCTATAATTACGTGAATATTGAGAGGTGTTGAAAATGCTAAGAAGTGCAACTTAGGTCTATAATAAAAACCAGAATTAGGTGTATTTTTAAAATCGAAAAAACTTAGAATATATCCCAAATATTGCTCATATTTGTATAAAAGTAAACATTATTTTTATAATAAAATAAAGTCTGTGAATATAAGTGTTTTCGAGATTTATTTAATAGTTTATTTATTTATTTATTTCGCTTAATTCAAGCTACAAAGAATAAAACAAAAACGTAATCGACTTAAAAAAAAATTGCAAAAGTAACTAGGAGTAAGACTGGAACTTCTTAGAACAAGGGGGAAGACTAGTACTAGTGGAACAAGGTCCAGCAATACAGACATGAAGTGAAACAGTCGGAAGGGGCTAATTAAGATGGTGGGACTGGATGGTAAGGGAAGTTTTTGAGGGTACTTTTGCCGATGTGGAAATCGAAGGGGGTGGTAATGTTAAATCTTCGTAGCATCCTTGTAAAGGGTTCAGAGTGAGCGTAGTTGGTACGGTGGGTGTCTAGACGAAAAATAGCATAAAATTACTTTCGAGCATATCAAAATTTCAAAGTGATCTACGTTTAGCTCAAAATTTGTTCAAATACGGAGAATTTCACTTTCTAATTCTAAGTTTTTAAGTTTCTGAAATTACCAAAAATTCTCTCTTCGTTTTCTACATAAAATTTGATGATGATGCCAGGAATTTAAAAATCTTCTTTTTAAACAAAATATTTGCTATAATTTTAATACAAGCTTTATTTATGATAACTCCTAACTTTTTCTATAAAATATATAGGCAAATTAGCCCATTATTTTGAAAAGTAACGTGTATAAAACAAAATCGGTTTTATTCGCAATTTCAAACTGAAAATCGCTTGACCGAAAACTTTAAAATCTGAAATAAAAACCAAATTTATTCTATATCGGTTTGATTACGTCTTACCTTTTTTGAAGTACAAAATCAAACACCAAAAATGGTTTTGTTTCTAAAAATTAATTTTTCTCTGATTGACATTTTGAAATTTTTAAGGGAAATGAAAATGCAAGTCTAGTGGTGGTGCACACCACAAGTGGATTAGTAAGCGCGTAAACCAATTTTGTCCCAAATCTTTTTTAGTGGAATCGTGAAAACTTTACATCGAAGTCAGAAACCATAAAATTCATTCTAATTAGACTTAGATGTTCAGAATGAGAATAAAACTAACTTTTATCCTTTCGATTCTTTGAAGTAAGCACCGCCTTTCAGATACTGCTAAATTTCATAAGTAAATTGCAGGAAAAGTAATTAGAGCTGCTTTCCAATTGGATCGAAAACATGTCACTCTTTCTGCTCTAGTACAATTAAAATTCGTCTTTTATCCCAATCAGATCATCTGTTTTCTGACACCCTTGTCACTCGCTTTTAGTTGTGTGTGTACTCGCGAAGTAGAAGGCTTTTGACAGTTCTTTGTGGAATTTGGTGAAGAAATTTTTTTGTAAAATTCTGTGCGAATTTTGTGCATTTTGGACGTGTCCGAAAGTGGAAATTCGCGTTAATTGTGGGGCACCGACGACCGAGAAATCTTGGTCCAGTGCGGGCCGTGTGAGATGTGAAATAGAAACTGACTAGTTTCTGGTGCATGACCTCCATTCCGCAGGGAGGAAAGAAATTTTCAATCGATCGATATTTTCCTAGCTGCGGCGACATTAGACGCAATTTAGTTGAGAAAGTTGCGATTAGTGCCGTTCAGAGAGTTGCAATGCCAGCGGCGGGCAGGAAATCACCCCAGAGGGATGCTCTGGCCTAGGCTACCAATCGCAGGTTGGTACGGTGCCCTCAAAAAAAAAAACCGCTCTCTGCTTTTGCGGGTGGCAGAAAAAGGTGCTCATGGAGCCCGTGTTATTTTATGCTTCCTGCTTCGCATTGACCAGCTGTTGGAGAAATCCGAGAAGTCGGGGGCAGCGACGATCGCGGGTGTCACCGCACAAAACAGCTAAATTCTTATCACCAGCGACGGAGGAAAACGGCTTCATTACTTGTTTTATTTAACTAGAGAGACTCAATTGGATCGAATGCGTTTTGCGCGCGACACTGTGGGCCATTGGGTGTCAAATTATGCCCCAGGGGGTCGGCGGGGACCCGCGAAAAGGCGCGTTAGACACGGTGGGAACTGGCGGAGGTCGCGCTCAAGTTGAAAGACACCTTATTTGGAGCCCACCTTAGCTTTTAAATGCGCTACATGTTTCCAGCAAACAGCAGGTGGGCTGGAGGAGGCTAATCTCTGCGATTTTGGGATCCCAAATGAATCTCGGTGACAAAGATGACGACTCGGCCGCAAGGTCACCGTGTGCCATAAAATTAATCGGCGCACTTATCTGCCGGTCGTCTTTTTATTTTTCTAATCCAACTGGTTTGCTGCGATTGCGGAAAAAAATTATGCGTTTTCTTCGTTACAGGTGATCTATCGATCTAGAGCCTTTAAATTTAATTTTAAAGGAAGCTGCTACTCTAGCACGTAAAAAAACTTGATCCTAAATTTTCAGAAATTTGTTTATTACCAAAGACGAAACGACGTAAATAACAACATTTTTGAAAACTGTAGAGGTGAAATACGACCGCCCTCAATAATTTACAATACTTAGGGCTTGTACACGTACGGTAGATCAGTTGTTAACGCGCTGGCTTATCGTCCTAGAGGCTGTGGGTTCGAATCCTACGATAACCATGGTATTCTACTCTACGAACAAAATTGGTCAATGAGTGCAATGGACAAAGCGTCTGAGCGCTCGAGGCTACACGTCTCGCCTACTCCAATAATAATAATAATAGGGCTTGTACGAATTATGGCTAAAATTTAGTAAATTGCAATATCGGTTTAAGTAAATTCGACGAATTTCAAGTATACTGCATTCCGACTATTTTCTGAAAATGTAGTATGAGTCTAAATTTTAGTCAGAGGTCGTACAAACCCTTGAAAGTCTGAAATAATGTATATTTGTAAATGTAGCAATTTACAACCAGTTGGCGCGAAAATGAAAACAGCGTCTATGATTTTATAATACTTATACAAAATTGAAGGCCTAGACTTATTAATTTTTGTTAGATTGTGGCTTCAAAACCTGCCTTATACCGGTTTTTATAACATTGCTAAATTTAAAATCTACAACACAAAAACGCTCACTGTACTTAATCTTGTAAAATTCCAGCAAACAATTGGATATAGCATTTGAACTCAGCGACTCTCAAAAGAGCTCCTAATTTATATAAATACAACACTTATTTACTAACACAATATATGACTATAACTTGACTGAACCCCTTACTGCATCTTTATAATTAAATTTTAATAATTGTTAAATTATGAAATAAATAATAACTGCAAGTAGCATATTATTTTTGTACACATTCTCATTAAAATCCTTTTTATTTTCAGACAATTCTAAATCAAAAATATTAATTTTCATTAAAGTCCCTTGAATTTGGATTTACATATTTCGTAATCAGCGTTCTCAAATGCCCCCAAATATCAATTTTAATTATATATTCAGTAATTTTTTTGTAGGTAATGCATAGATATAATCAGCGATTTCGAAAATCTTTAAGTACCAATTTTGAATGTCTTTTCAGGAAGGAAGGAATTTAAAAAAAGAAGTCAGTTAAAACACATTGCAATTAAAATTGAATTTTCTTTTTATTGAATCAATAGGTTTGCTATTATTTAAATGGTTTATAGTTTTTTCATTAATCTTACTATTACTTAACTATTATTTCAGTAATTTTAGCTTTAATTTCATATATAATGAGACTCAATTCGTTTTATTCTACGCATGCAGTTTGAAAAGTACAATTCGCTATATAACAAATATTTTTATTCGATTGATAAAATTGCAATGATAGCAAAAAAATTCCTTATAGACGGTACATGGATCGTTTTAATTATAAATTCTAATTCGTGTATAAATTAAAGAGTAGGTGATTATTCTGTTTGAATGTGTTATTTAAGTACTTACAGGGAAACTATTAAGTAGTAATAAAAGAAAGCAAATTTCATTATTTTATTACTTAACAAAAAACAAAAATACCAACTAACTAATAATGTGATATATTTTTTGGAATATTTTCCTTTTAACCACAAACAAATCATCACCTGTTCAAAGTAATAATTATATTTTATTTTTTGCGCCGCAACTAAATATTTGTGATACGATTTTAATTTCCTCATCATCGTCATCTGTAACTCATCGAAATTTCCGAATATCAAAGTCCATTTGATCTAAATGTAACTTTCATTAGTAATCTCCTCGATATCCTGAAAATATAAAATTTTTCTTAGAAATAAATAAATCTACTGCTACTGAACTAGCTAACTCATGTAAAATTAATAAAATTGTACAGCGATTTAAAATTATAAAAATGCAACTCATATTTCTCTGAATTGAATATTTTAATAAAATCAACCCGTAATTATTAAAATCATAAATGAGTCATTCGAACGCGTACTCCCTAAGATTTCTCATTTTTATATTTTAATAAAATATGCGAATTAAGGGGAGGAGTCATGGAAAGGCGGATTTTAAGTGGTATCGTTATAAATGCCAGTTAATTTTAAAATTGCTATTCTGGCTTTTTCCATTTTTTCATAGCGTTTTCTCTTCTCAGTAAAAATTGTGTCATCGCAATTTAGGATCTTGAGTAAAAGTTAAACAATTTGTGGTAAAGTGTAAACTAAGTATGAACTATAAGTAAAATCATAAAGAGGATATTATTTTATAGTACATCTTTTATAATGTTTAATAAAACAATAAGCTAAACTTTTAAATCCAAAAATTATTGTTATGCCTTTACTAATTTAGTTTAAAGGAAACAAAAACTAAGCAATGTTACAATTTTGTTGTAAAGTAAAATTCTTTTCTAAAATTGTAAGAGTTCTGCTCATAAACTCCTTCATAATTCTGTTCCACTCCTGGTTTATTTCATTAGCTTGTCTTAGAAGTCTTTCAGTAATTTCTTGATCCCGCGCCGCAATATCATTTCCCCGTCTTATTTCTTCAAGTAACGCTCTTTTCAACGAAGTCTTCTTTCTCAAGCAGTTGGAAACCGAGGTTTTGCTATGGTTTTCATTGCCAGTTGATAATTGTGGGAAATTTCTTTTATATAGCAAATTTGAAGAAAATGCATGAGGTATTGGAGTACAGCTGCTAGTTTTTGGCATGGATGGAGAGGGCAGTTTAGAAACTAGTGGAGTATTACAAGTTTTTGCTGGAATTTGCGGTAGTTTTACCTATTATAAAAAAAAATATAATAAATATTATAATAAAAATATAATAAATAAAAACCCACTGTGCTGTCATTAAATGCTTTGATTAAGTAATTATTAGAAGTATTTTGTCTACATTCTTGGTTCATAGTACTTTGATTTGAATTTTTACTATACTGAAGTATTTCCCTAACATGTTCAAAGTATCTCCACGAAGTTACACCGTACAATTCATCCTTTCTGGAATATAAAGTTATTATTTAATAATCCTTAAATATTTAATTATTTTGCAAGGTACCTATATTTTTGTTTTAAATTGTTAATTTTAAAGTGGACCTCCGTAGAAGTAGCATCGACTCCTCTACTTCGAAGAAGAGCAGCTAATTTATCATAAATATGTGAATTTCTCTTTAAAGTTCTTAATTTCTTCTCGTAATCATTCCACAAGGATAACAACATCATAATATCATCATGCGTCCATGTCTTTCTCATTTTATGCCTAATGCTCATCGTTGTTATATCTCAAAATTTTTTAATTCATCGTAGACAAGTTTTAAAATGAGCGTATGTGAAATTGAGTGTTTTTATTCAATTAATTTTAAATCAAGACCTTTCTAACGAATTACTTGCTCTCTAAAGAGAAATTCAAATTTCCAAAATTAAATTAATTCAACATATTACACAATATCCTTCTGAAGCACATCCCTACAAAGTATCTTGCATGACTTACATCCTTTGACACAAACCTTAAATACACTCCTTGGCAGTGGGTTCAATCAAATTAATTTAACTTCAAAAATTAAATTGCCAATGCACAAGAACGGTAAATAAAATAATACAAAAATATATTTCACATTAATTGTAATAATAAAAACATCCACATAAAGCAATTTTTCTCACAAGTTTCCCTCCGTGCTCTTAATTTATAAAATTTTCGTTTATTCTAGAATGAAATTTTTCTATCTATCGCTTCGAAGAACGTCCGATATCGGAAAGAGTCTGTCTAGAACTGGAAAATTGAACTAGCGAAAGACAAGGTGTATATTTGTATACGTCTGTGCAACAATAATTTAATAAGGCAATAATTAAAATTAATGTTCATTCCCTGCACTCAGAGGCCAATAATTCTGTACATTTACCGCCAAACGGTCATACAAAATATTGGCCTCCGACTGCAGGCAATGAACATTAATTTTAATTATTGCCATATTAAATTATGGTTGGACTGATAACATTTCGGTAAAGTCCAACGTAATTATTTTCAGGTTTTAATAAGTTCAGGTAGATCCGCTTTTATATACCCCCATTATATTTTTTCATCTTGCAGTGAAATATCTCAAATTAAGTGTTTAACATTTTTCTATCAATGCAATCTTAATTATTTTTATTGAAATAAAATCTTACGAATAATTTTATAAAGCTTTTATAATCTAAAACAAAAATTTACAGAAATTAGATCTCATCCAAATTGAGCCATTTTATTGATTGATACCAGAGATGGGCGTTTAAGCTTTACCATTGAGTTTTCATTAATCATTAAAAAATTCTAATCTAATTTTTCATTGGCATAGCATTTTTTAATGGTAATGATATTGATTTCTAATTAGTATTAAGTTTTTAAATGGTAATGAAATAGATTTTTCACTAGCATTGAAGTTTTGAAAGGTAATGAGATTGATTTTTTATTATTATTGAATTTTTTAATGATAATGCGATATCATTTTCATTAACAATGAATATTTCATTGCAACTAATTAAATTGTTAAGTGTAGATTATGTCTCAACAAAGAAGCCAAGTTTTTTAAATAAAAGTTGGCGTAATTTATAACTTCATACTGAAGTATTTCCATTTCATTTAGCAAAGCGCATTTATTAAAGAGTGATCCATCTAGAGTTTGGAATTTGAACTACCGGTAATTTGAAATTTAATTGATTATATGTCATTCTCGACTTGATAGAAATTTAATTTAAGGTGTGACATTTACGAAATGGAACGGTATTCGCTTGAAGAAAGACCTCAAGTACGAAATTCAAGCTGCTATTGCAAACATAAGCCTCGAAATAATCGAAAATGTATGTACTCAAAAATTGGGTGGACCGAATAGGCTACTGCCAAGTCAGCCATGGTGGTCATTTAACCGAAATTGTTTTTCATAAATGAATGACATAAAACAACCTTTCAAATAAATGTTTAACCATTGAAAAATATAGAGCCGTTTGTTTTTTATAACAAAAAGAAATTCCATTTTTTAAATGGGTCACCCTGTACATTCAGCGGCATTTAGAATACACGCGCTTGTATATTTTTGTACTTTTGTAACCTTTGATAATGCATATAATTTTTCATTATCATTGGATTTTTCAATGGTAATGTAATTGATTTTTCATTAGTATTGAATTTTTTAATTTTAATGAAAATATACTTTCATTAGCACTGAATTTTGCTTAGGTATATGCATTGCCCAAAATAATGCATTACTCCTGCTGTGACCAAATAAATAATGCTGCTAGTAAGGTCTATTCCAGCCTGCGACAGCTTTGAGTAAGATCCAACATTCTATAGATAGATCTTCACAAGAGGCTGGTACAGGCCCTCATTTTGTATACAGCAGTGTTATGTTTCCATTACTCGATGCTGCGTGTAGAAGAAAACTATTAGTAGCTTTTAATGCGATTTTTTGCGATTTGTATTTAAATTGTCTCGATTTAGCCATGCTTCTCAATATATCAATTCAATTCTTGGCATACTGCTTGATACCTACCTGGCGCATCGTAACTTGAAATTATTTCATAAAATAGTTGTCTACGTTCAACAACCAGTGTATCTTTATAGTAGATTAAGATTATTGAAATCTCCAAGGTATTTGCAGATATTAATCCCCCATTGCCAATCCTGTTTTGATTCGCGCTCATTCTTTATTCAGTGTGCTAGAGTCTGGAACCGGCTACCGCCATCCATTCAAAAAACTACGATCCTTTTACCTTTCTCTGTCTCTCTCTCTCTCTCTCTCTCTCGCTATCTATATATCTATCTATCTAGTTTTCTTTTACAATTCTTCTATTATCTTCTAGTTATTAGGTATTGTTGCTTATTTCTAGGAACTAGTCTTAGTTTTAGTTTGAATTAATTTTACTTAACCCATTGACTGTCAACTACGAGATATCTCGTAGTTGCCTATAGCTGAATGTGTGGCTGAATATGATCTCGGCAGCAAATGGGTTAGAGTACTCTGAATTGTTGTTCTATATGAACTGTGTACATAAAAGATTTATCTTTATACACTTTTACAAATAAATTATTAGTCTTATTATTATTACTTGATTGGGTTCAAGAATTCTATTTTTGCAGTCGAATACAGAATTCAGCTATTGCTTTTGTTAAGCTGAATAGAGCAGTTGATTGCCGAAATTGAATTGGGATTGTTTAGTCAACGAAATGTAAATCAAATGAAAATACGAACTTCTGAAACATTTCTTTTAGTTTTTAACCCAATTTTTTTATTTTTTCTAGATTAGCTGCATGCAGAGAAAATATATAGAAAAAGTAGGAATTAAAAAAAAAAAACAACAAATAATATAAAATTTGTTGAGCTGCTTATACGCATTTGTATCGAGGCTTGGGCTTTATCTTTAAATAAAATTATAAGTCCAACTCTGGCGATACAATTAAAAAAAAGAATATATATTTTAATTTTTTACAAACTACTGGACATTTCAGCAATTGAATTCATTTTGCTGAATTAGATAAGCAGTAACCCAGATCATTTTACAATTTAATCTCAGCTCTATCAACCATTTTATCAAGCTTATGAAAACATTTAAAATCGAATGACGCCTTTAGTCAGATAAACAATGAGCTGGTCTGAGCTAACTAGTCATCTTAATATGAACATTTTTATGACACTATTTGTTTTAGTAAGGTTTGATTCGTTCCATATTACACCCATTTTATTACTTGCTTCACTTCTATATTAAATTATTATATATAAAAAATATTAGAAAAATTATTTTTGTAAGTTAATAAGTAATAATTAATCAGAGAAGTAGTAAAATATTTAAATTTGTTCGATGTGATTTTCTTTTTATTGTTTTTGGAGGGAGTTCATTTTTATATTACCCAAAATTGTTAGTAAAGAAGGGAATATATAAATATGAGTGGTGTTTAAATCTACATACCTAAATTAATGACCGTCATATATTTTAATAGCTAATAGTGATTATGTCTACAAACCGATTCCCCTTAATATCGAAGTGCACAAAATGCGACATTCGAGCTCTTACCTGAGGGGCGGTCACAGTTGATGTTATTCATAATCGCTGGCGTAAAAGTGAATGAGCCACCACACATTCTGTAAATGTTTCCTCAAGTCGTCATCGTTATTCAAACGTTTTTCTCATTTACCAAACTTGCAAGCCACTTACATATAACGTTTTATTTTTTTTCTTGAGGTGAAAATCAATGAAGGGTAAGGAGGAGGCAAAAAATAAATGTAAAAATGGGCATACCTCAAGAACGGAGCTCGGTCCCGGTTAATCGTCATTATTACCTCGGTCTGGCAGCTTGATTGATGTAATCACGGCCATCGGGCGAATAATATTTCCAGTGATCATTAGGGTAATGCTCATTAAGCTGCGGTAAAGAAATTTCCAACAAAATGCGCAGCATCGTCGTCCCCAGCACGAAAATTACACTATCAAGCAAATGACCTTTCGATGAGCTCTCCACTGCTCGGTATGATCATTCCCCTGGCCGTCATTACGCTCTAATGATGATTTCACGTTGTATATAAAAACTTAAACATATATACGCTGGGTCTTGGCTCCTCAGTTTCCCAGTTCTCGAGCGACTCCTCCTGATATCAGACGTTCTCGGAGGCGATAGACGGAAATATTCCCTCCCAGAAAAAAAAAAAAAATCATAAGCGAAAAATTCGATAAATTACAAAAATCCCAAGAGGGAAAAACTTTGTGCTAAAAAAGACTTTGGGCGGACTTTTTTTTATATTTTTGATTATCGTAGTTACCGTGAAACATAATTAACAAATAACTAACGCACTGACGTCGTTTTTAAAGAAAATGAACGTTAATGTTTTGCTGTTTTTCGCGAGATAACTTTGCCAGTTACCAGTTCACCAGATAGTTGAAAGTTTAACTAGTTTTCTTTCTTTTTTCTTATACTTAAAGTGATTTTAATTGCAAACTCATTTCATCAAGCTGTGGTTAAAGTTTTATTGTGTCAAAGGATGTTTATCATAATAAGAAATACTTTTTAGGGTAGTGTGACATGATGTTGTGTAATTGGAATAATTTCAATTGTTGGACTAACTCCAATTAAATCGCTTAAATTAACAATATTAATCACAATCTTGTCATTATTCCAAACTGAACGCCTACTACGATATTATAAAAATAAAATATCGTGTTTATTAATTTTGAATATAGGAAAGATAATATGAAAATCAAACCATTTCACAAAATGAGAAAGACATGGACTCATGATGATATTTTAATTTTATTGAATCTTTGGAATGATTACGAAAAGGAATTAAAGGCTTTAAAAAGGAATTCTCACATTTATGATAAAATAGCTGCCCTCCTTCGGAGTAGAGGGGTCGATGCGACATCATCTGAGGTGCATTTTAAAATTAACAACTTGAAGCAGCGGTTTAGGTAAATTTTAAATATTAATAAAGTAATGATTATTTTTTATAATTAAATGTATTATTTTAGAAAGGACGAATTATATGGTTTAACTTCATGGAGATACTTTGAAAATGTTAAAGAGATACTCCAAGAAAATAGAAGTTCAAGTCAAAGTACGATAAAACAAGAAAGTGTTCAAAATAATTTTAATAATTATAAAACTGGTTCAACTAATGATTATTCAGTGGTAAGTTTTTAATCTTATGAGCGTAGATTGAGTCAAAATGACTTTAGTTACGTTATCTGTGTTTGAAAGGTTAAAAAAAGTTTATTGTAATTTAAAATATGCTTTGTTTCTTTTTCAAACAGGTACAAGGGTTACCTACAATAAAGGCATGTAGTGCTTCACCAATCTATGAACTATCTTCTTCAAATAGTTTATCTCATTCCATACCTCAAATTAGCCTTTGTACTCCAATGCCACAAAACAGTTCCTCTAATTTAGTATCTCAAAATACCTCTTCAAAGTCAGTTCCAATAAATAATTTTTCAAATCCAGTACCCAATAGTTCTTCTCCTCCAACATTACAAAATAATGCATCCACCATCACAGCACCATCAAACAGCCAGTCTAATAGGACTAAACCAAGTGTCTGCGCACTTCGTCCAACGTGCGTAGTTTCTCCTACCAATGAGAGCCATTGCAATGATCCGCCAATTTCTCGTGGTAGAAAAAAGAATAATACCTTAAAAAGGGCTTTGCTTGAAGAAATAAGACGGGGAAACGATATTGCGGCACGAGATCAAGAAATTACTGAAAGACTTCTAAGACAAGCCAATGAAATAAACCAGGAGTGGAGCAGACTTATGAAGGAGTTTATGAGCAGAAGTCTTACAATATTGGAAAAAAATTTCGCTGTTAAACAAAATAATAAGACTGTATAAATTTTATTCTGCGATTATCTGAATATTGTGATTTTTTTTCTTTAATTTCCAAAAACTTTAATTTTGTGATTTTGTTTTATAATTCTTAAAAAATATTTTAAAATTAAATAAATATATTACTTTAAAACTTTGATTTTATTGTTAATATTAATTTGCATCAATCTGCTTAACAAAAACAATCGAATTAATGCGATAATGTAATATTTATATGGAAGTTTCTGCTAGCTTTGTGGAATGATAATTTATTCCTAAGGCCGTGTAGGTGGCTCATGACAAACGAGGTGAGATGATATAAACGCTTTAAATAAACTAATTACATTCTCATTACTATTTAAAGGGGAAATTTTTCAATTATTTTCTAGTTATTATTCGTAAATTAAAATTTATTTTGATGTTATTGTCATATTAATTTTTTGAATTATGTAAATATAAATTCCTCGTAGATGACTTCTGTTCGTTTGAAGTACTTTGTTTATTTTGATTTTGAAATTACGTATAACAAATAATAATTTTTTTACTATAATATTTAGTTAGTTTCATCGAAATTCACATTTACAAAGAAGTTGATGCGGTAATATATAGAATAATGCTAATAGTTTTCTATTATGAAATCAGAAACCCTAAAAACGCCTGTGCATCAAATTTAATGGAAATGGTTTAAAGTCGGAGGGGAAAAGTCTATTTATTTTCTACTCAATCTAATAAATTTTATATATGTACTCTTTTATACTTATAGTACCAACACATAAAAATTTATTGGCGTCAATGACCTACTTAGGGTGAGGACATAAGCGTCATTAAATGCAAAACACCACCGCCGCGCACTGAAGCTCATTAAGCTCCCTTTAATTAAGCTTCAGACACACAGAAAGCCTTAATGATCTCATTTGCTCTAATGAGGCTCGCAAGAAGCTTTCGCCTAAAACGACGAAATCGTCATTAGCGACAGCAACCGTGATGAAGGCATTGCTCATCATGAAATTCACTAATGACCAATATTTCGTAATCATCAGAGCTCTAACGATAGGCCGTGTGCAAGGGCTGTATATGAGTGGTAATTTCGCTTGTTGTCAACTGATGTAATTTTGCCTAATATGAAACTTCATTTCAGGAGAGTGTGCTAAATTTGAAAATTGTAACGTATATAACGTCATTTTGGGATAGTAGTGGTTTATGTTATATTAAAGGGACTTACGAAGGATATATGCATATATCCCTTTTTATATTACTACTATTCAATGCCTAGTGCGCTCTGTTGCACGGAAAAACGTTGTGTTTTTTTAAATTTGAACGCTTACGTTTTGAGCTCATTATATTTAACCATTTTTTTAGCTGGTTTGTTCACGCAGTGAAGCTAATGCAGGTAGATATCGCCCATTTGCTGCAACAACCTTATTTTTCAAAGTATTTTGTTTTGTAAGTTATGCTGTTGTTACAGCACTTGTGCGATATATTTTAAAAGCGATATGAGTTTCAATTTAATCATTGTTTTCCTCTACGCTTGTACGATCTATGTGAACATAGTGCTCGTTATCGGGAATCTTAATAGATTCTAGTTCAATATATCATAGTAATGCTGAAAATTTTTAAAGCTTAAAGAATCTTTTTGGAAAGGGACACTCAGGGTTTGTTGGAGTCGTTGATCTTAAATTTCCGTTTGAATTTTTTAAATCTAATACGCCAGATCCAATATAGCGGCGAATTATTTAACTTCAAGGAATTAAATATGCTAAAAGTTTTCATGTTATATGCGATGCCATGTCATATCATGTGTCAATATTCACTTTGCAGAATGCACTAATTACGTACTTTGTTAGAGTAAACAGCACAAATATTGCTTATGTTTGACACGCTCTCTATCGGAAAATTATCAAACCTTTTATTAACCCTAACCCTCCTACTCGAAG
Source organism: Philonicus albiceps (assembly GCA_963969385.1). Classification (NCBI taxonomy): domain Eukaryota; kingdom Metazoa; phylum Arthropoda; class Insecta; order Diptera; family Asilidae; genus Philonicus; species Philonicus albiceps. The sequence continues at coordinate 10,442,625 of OZ017775.1, forward strand.
CACTGGCTAAGTTTGAACTCAATCGGCCCAGTAGTTTCGGAGTATATACAATTCAGGCAAACAACATTTGCTTTTTATATATATAGACTAGCTGATTAATCCGGTTTCCCATGGTGCAGGTAAAGTTCAGTAATTGGATCCAGCTAGTATTAAGTCATAAATTATGTGTTCTTCTATTCTCCGCCCTTTACTTCAGCTTAGCCTTTAAGCCGCTGGATTGTCAAAATAATACCCTTTTCTAAGCATTGCTACTATGGTTAAATCTAAAAGTATATGTTGGTTATAGTCAAATCAATATATTTTAAAAATATGTTTCGTAACGTTATCGCAACAATGGAAAGTAATCATATGATTGCGCCGCTCATTTAGGTAAACTTCTGAAAAATGTTGCTAACACGCTGTAAAAATGAAGAATATCGCTATCTGCTTTCCTTTCGGCGAGCTACACCATAGTAAAATAGACTTAATGAACCTTAAATTATTACATATCGTGAACTGATTTTGATGAAATAAGACCTATATGTTGGTCTGAGCCAAGAATAAATTATCCATCAAAACCACATGAAAATCCGTCCAGTCGTTTTGGAGATTACCGTGTACAAATATACATATATCTTTTTGTATTCTATTAGCCTTCCCTGCATTACCCCTATTCAGTTTTTGGTAAATATTTTCTATGTAGAGACACGGTGTTCCTACAGTTTTATTATTATAAATGAAAAAGTTTCAAATTTTATAATAATACAAATTTATTAAATTTAATGACCAAAATTCATCTTTAGCCTGTAGTTATTTTTAAATTACAAAACGTGTAATTCAGTAATACAAAATTGTCTGACTAAATTTATATTAAATTTACTAGAACTATTTTTATAATATAATAATATAAAATTTGTATTAAAAACTTCTAACTAATTCTTTAGAAGTCAACTTAAGTTTAAAATCAATTAGATATTGTGTGATTTGTGTGAACCAATCGCTTCTAAAAGCTTGCGGCATTCAGTTTCTATACATAAAATAAAAAACCAAATTTTGACGAGAATGTTAATAAGTCTAGAAAAAATAAATCATCCTCTAGTAAACTAGAAACTTGAATTTGTTTAGTAATAAAAGCTTCTGGAAAGGGAAAGGCCACTCATAGAAATAAATGTCCGGGTCAAAAACTTACTTATTCTATTAATTGTTTATTACTTCATACTAACTATGATTTGCCTGTTCTTTATTTTCTGCATTTAATTATGACGCATAGACTTCCTATCTGATTCATATCCAGAGGATTTCCAGAGCAATTTTATCTAAATAAGATTCTGATTAATTAAAGAATTTTGTTTGAAGCTACTTCCTGTTCATATCTGGTTTCTATATTTTAATTGGAATTTTTCATTTTATAGTGAAACGTATAATAAATTGTAATTATAACAAAGGCAAACATCTAATTATGTATTAATAATAATCACAACGTTTAACCCAGCTCCAAGAAATTCGCAGAATTTCAGAGCAAAAAATTGTTAATGCTAATTAATTTAGCGGTTTACATTGTTTAAAGAAAAAAACTGCCTTTTATTATGATGAATTTAGCATTGTTAAGTATTAAAACCGCAGATAATGAATATTAAATTGACTTCATTATCTGAGAAAGAAAAATTATCAACTGGCCCAATTGTATTTTATATTCAAATTACTTCATCAAAATTATTTTGTATTTTTAACGGACTTTTTATAGAATTTTCCTCAATCCATGAGTTGATTAAAATTTTTAATTTAAATTTCTCATTCGTCTTGCTTTCCAGTCTCCACATAATCGGGTTAACTAAGAGCGATTTAAATACAAAAAAATAAAAAATGAATGTAATGCGAAAATTACGCGGAGGTGGCAGTGGGAATTCGGAGGATCCCTCAGGAGATTCATCTCATACTCAGCTGAGCCTCATGCATCTTAAGAAACTCTTCAATGAGTACACACACCCGAAGGATCCACTCAGCGAAGCGGAACGAGACTGCAAATTGTACAACATGCTTCCGCTGTTTTGCAAAGTAATTGCAAATTTTGTCGTATTAAAGTAATTTTAATTAAACATAATTTCGTCAGGTATTCAACACAACGCCAGCCTCCGACATGAGCGAAAAATTTTGGGACATTGTCGCCTTTTGTCAGCAAGTCTCACGGCTGATGGTATCTGAAATTAGTAAGAGGGCCTCCAACCAGAGCACTGAGGCTGCGTCCATCGCAATCGTGAAATTTCTTGAAATTGAAAATTGTGAGGAGTCCAGCAGCGGATGGATGCTACTGTCTGCCCTCAACTTGCTTGCAACTGGAGACGTATCCCTGATTCAGGTAGATATCAAATTGAGGAAAGCGAAAATGAATGCCGATGATGAAATTTGAAGAATGAAGAATGAGTAGCATCTTAGCTATGTATGAAAGGTGTTTTAATTCTTCCTGTTTTTATTTTAATAAAGGATCTTAAGTTTCATTTTGGCGCAATAGTTTGTTTTATAATTTCAGCCAAATGCAAGTAAGATTTTGGCGTAGAATTTTGTATAATATAGCAACACTAAATAAATAGGGTGCTTTCTAATTCATAGCAGAGCTCACTCACACTTGACGGGTTTTCCTCTGTTACCTTCTTTATCAACGTGATGGGCTACATACCTTAACAATTTTTGGAATATATCTAGATTTTAAAATAGTGCAACCCTGTGTAATTTTTTCTATTGCAGAAAAAAATTATTTCTATTTTATTATAATTTTCGATTAAAATGTATTTGTGAGATTTTTGTAAATTAATTAATTTTTCAGTTACATAAATATTAAAAATTTAAACTTTTCCGTGTATGGAGACGCTTTTCATTTATAGATAGCTGCATGTATTTATTTATTTTTTTAATTGAATGAATGTGGAATGAATTTTCTATTTTAAATATTATTTAAATAAATGAACGAGACTTAAACAGAACCGATTATCAGGTTATGACCTCAGCATCAGTTCCATCAACTTTAGTTAAGTGCTTGTACCTGTTCTTTGATTTGCCAGACATCGAAGAAGAGGTTGGACAAAATGAAAGTGAATTTACAGCATTTGAACGAAGGACACTGCTACAAAAGATTTTCGTTCAGCTTCTAGTCAAATTGTGCTCATATCCCTATCCAGCTGAAGAGCTGGCACGAATGGATGATCTAACGCTGCTATTTTCTGCAATTACATCTCAATGCCCACCGCACAACATGATGTGGCGCAAGAGTGCAGCTGAAGTTCTAACGACGCTGTCACGGCACGGACTTACTGATCCAGTGGTCAATTATATTCACAGTAAGTATTTCACTTACTACATAATAATAAAAATAATTTGATGTTATTTAAAAAAAAATCACTTTTTACATTTGAATGCACAATTCAGCAATTGGTTAAGCTGAATTGTGCAATAGACTGTTAAACGTAATTTCTTGACTTTCGTAGAATAACTTCAATCCTGCTTTCTAAAGCTGAATTGGGTTGAAGATTAATTTCTAAACTCAAAATATTTAAATTATATGTTTATGTAATTCAGCTGATGTTTTATACGCCGGTGTATACTAGTAATTCAGTTATAACGCATATCAGCTGAATTACATTTCTGCTTTATTTTTAAATTTATTAATTCTTTCTTCCCATTTAGCTAAGGGATGTGTGGCTCTATGTGTAGACAACATGCAACGACTACCGCAACTAAAACCTCTTGAAGTTGTGGAAATGTTTGTTACAGTCTTCTGTTTTCTCAAAGATTCTAGTCAGGTATCACAGATTTTATTGGACGATTTTAAGGCTTCGCAGGGATATCTCTTTCTAACCGAATTTTTACTCAAGTAAGACATCAATTTTAAAGCAAAAACATCTCTTTTTTTGTAGAAAATGATTTAGAAAAGACCACAGAATATGCACAATTCAGCTATTAATTTTATTAAGCTGAATTGAGCAAGTGACTGCGGACACGGAATTCTTGAAAGCCGTTTGATATTAAGTTTTTGCTACTCTTGTTTTTTCTTTATTTTCATTCATTGCCTTCTAACTAAAAATGGTTAAATTTTTATAGGCTTGAAGGTGATAGACAAAGATCGATAGAGGTGCAGGCCGCTATCAGAAATTTAGTATTAATGATCTCGTCGCTGTGCATGTGCGGTTATACTGAACTTCGGCCAGCTCAAAACCAAACGAACACACTGTTCAAAATGCAAAATTTTCAAATACCGCAGGCAACTTCGCGGGAAGCCTGTGTGCGTAACATTTACGCGTTTCAAGTACTACAGACTGTCTTTTTGAAATCAACATCTCCAGCATTATGTTGCACAATTTTGGATGCAATATCAAGCGTTTATCATTCAGATAATGCAAATTACTTTATACTTGATTCCGAGAATACTTTAAGTCAGTTCACCGAAAGAATTCATCTAAAAGGTCATCAAATACAGGAAAAATTTTTCGATCTACTGGAATTTATTGTATTCCAATTAAATTTTGTGCCATGCAAAGAGCTCATATCGCTGTCTATTTTGCTGAAAGGGAATCAATCAACCAGCTGCAGCATATTATGCTTACGAACTTTACTAAACATACTGAGGCACAATAACGTTTTTAAAGATGTCTACAGAGAAGTTGGAATTCTTGAAGTGTTCGTCTCATGCTTAATCAGATACGCCAATTATGTTCGACAAGTGACCAATGACAATGAAAATGCTGAACTCGATTTAAGCGAGGATCAAAACGATGTTCTGGGAAAACATATCCTTGAAGCCCTGACAATCTTATTGAATGGTAACAATAACAACGCAAATGTATTTAGAGAAAGTGGTGGTGCTAAATGGATTCATGACCTCGTCAAATTCAAGCACTGCCGAACTCAAGCTCTGGGCATAATCAGGGAATTAATATTATCAGTTGGCGGAGACGATGATATGCTATTCATTCTAAGCGTTATGCACTCTGCTCCAGCCCATCAAGTCGAATTTAAGATACAAATCTTAAATATGCTACTCGGTTGCCTTAAAGACAGTCACAGGACGAGAACCGTTTTTCGAAAAGTTGGTGGATTCGTTTATTTAACGAGTGTTTTTGTATCATTGGATGGAAAATTAAATGATTTAAAAGATGAGGCTAAAACTGATCCAAAAATAAGCCAATTTGATTTGGTGATGCTTCTGCAGGTTGTGTGCCAGACTCTTGCAACTGCCATGAGATTCGAACCAGCGAATGCGAAATTCTTTCATCATGAAATTTGCTCAACTTCGTTGTGCGATACTTTGAGATTGTTGGGTTGTTTTAACAGTGAAACAGAACTAGGAGAATTTGACGGTGAACCAATTAAACCATCTGAAGAGGATTTGAGATATTTCCACGGTATTTTCAGTGGTGATATATTGGAGTCAAGGTAGTCTTACTATTTTTAATAATTTTAATAATGCTAATAATAACTTTTACAGTTTCTCAGACAATATTCCAAAGTCGTTATCATATGCTTGCATGGTGTACCGTCTCTTGTATAGCATAGCTCTTGATAATTTTGAAAAACCCAATCTTAATGGGGTAATATCACTCTTTTCCGATCAGACTCTACGATCTCCAAGCCAAGAACTACCTCCTTCAGGTATTCCAAATATGCTCAACTTCTCACAGCCAACACCAGAGCCAAGAATAGTACATCCTGGAGTTGTTATATGCATGCTTCAACTCCTACCTTCAGTAAATCATGAAAAGTCGACGACAAAAGCGTTAGGTCTTCAAGTCTATTTGGCTGAGATAATCAAGAGTTTAGTACGAAGGTAAATTCTATTATTTTATTTTATATACTCCATAAATCTATTTAATAAAGACAAAATTATAGTGAACGGAATCAGCAAATAATGTGCGATTATGGTTTAGCTGGACATCTCTTAAAAATTGGTCGCAGGGCCTTGAGTGAAGAAAAGAATCCCCTTCACGTACCTTTGCAATATATTTTAGAACGATTAGCCGCACAAGCTCTACAGCCAACAGAATTGAGAGAATTTCTACGACTTAGTGAGCCTCTATCATGCGCTAATATTGATCTCACAAAATCATATCGATTAGGTGGACCAGTTCCATTGACACGTATCAAAACATTGGTCTCAATGACAACTCCTAGAGACTTCAGAGCTCATGGTTCAAGTACTCTTCCACCATTCGTTGAAATAGACATGACTGCCGAAGGTTTTGGATGTCTGTATCTGCCAAGTTTGGCTCCTCAAGCACCAAATGCTGGTGGAACTATAGACACAAATACAATTGGAGGAATTGGTTCTGGTGATAGAATTTTTCCACCCCAAACTGGACTATCGTATTCGACATGGTTTTGTGTTGAAAAATTTTCTGATCCAAAATCTGATCCACATTGTGTAAGACTTCTAACACTGATTAGAACAATTGGAAGTCCAAGAGAAGATAACTTAGTGTGTCTATCAATTCTACTTTCTGCTCGAGACAAAGCGATCGTTGTATCTACGCAAGAGACTCTTGTCGCTCCAAGTAAGTTATTTTTTTTATATACATATAGTAAAAATGAGATAATATAGCATATAAAATTTACTTAGATATTGGTGATTGGGAACCAGAAGGATTAGACGATGGAAGTGCACGAATTTGGTGTCCGGACCTTTTACACGAAGGACAGTGGCATAATTTAGTTGTTGTTCTAAACAGAGCAGTACTGAAAAATTCAAGTTTATCTCTATATCTAGACGGCAATGTATGTATTAAATAAAAAAAAAAAAAAAACTAAAAACTAAATAAACACATTTTTTTCCTTTCCAGCCAATGCACACCCAAAAACTTCACTACATATCTCAAAATCCTGGAGCTGGATCAGCTAATTTGGCTGTTGCGAACCAAGTATATGGATATATAGGAACACCACCTATTTGGCGACGATATTCTAGGCTTTGTTGGAAGCAAGGTGTCTGTCACCTAATTGAGGATGTTCTAACGCAACAGACAATATCTACGATTTACTCTTTGGGACCGCACTACATGGGGTCCTTACAAGCACCACAAATCGGAAAACAGAGTGAACCTCTTCCACCTCTTGTACCAGAAGAAAAAGTTCTTCTTGGTTTAAATGCCAAAGCAGTATCACAATTAACTCTTGCTAAGATAAGAAAAGTTTATAGTCGGACCGATAATAAGTCGATTGCAAAGCAGTTGGGAATGAATTCACATGAAAATGCAACACCAATCAAGTGAGTATCTTCGAAAAGATAAATTTTTATAAAATATCGATCACTTGAACAAAAATCGATTGCAGAAGTGTCTAGAAAAAGTTTTTTACATAAATATTAAATTAACGAGCGTAAAACTTTAGATTTAGGTTTATCGATCTTAGGAAAAATTTTCTAAAAATCGATTTTTATACCCCAATTAATCGATTTTCAATAAATAATAATAGTAATAAATATAATAATTATCTGAACCCATCCAGAATTTTGCACAACTCAGCTGGACACTTGGCTGGACCAGGACGTTCGCTGGGAGGTGTAGTTGTCGGCTATCTGGGGGTTCGAGTTTTCAGTCCACATCCAGTGTCAGCTATGATCGACACCGTTGGTGGTTGTAACGTTCTTTTAGGTATCATAGCAATGGCGCAAGACGTCGAGAGTTTATATGCTGGAGTTAAAGCGCTGACTTGTGTTGTTCGAAGCAATCGAGCAGCTCAAAGTGAAATGGACAGAAAGAGGAGCTATCAGGTTTGAATATTTACATTTAATCTTTAAATAGCTTGAAATATTTTCATTATTTTCTTTCTAGACATTAGCAATGTTTTTCAAAAAGAAGAAAAATTTACTAAACTCTCACATCTTGCATCTAACATTTGGCCTAGTTGGAACTGTGAATAGTGGACAGGAAATGTCGGCTATACCTAATATAACCGCTTTTCAGGTACATTTATACAATTTTTATATAATTTTACTTAATCGAGAAATAATGTAATCGGTTAAGTTATTTTCCATTAGACAAAGGCGTGAGAAAAATAAAAATTGCGACAAACAAGTTTTCCGTCGTCATTTCATTTCCCATGGTATCGATTACCATAAAGTTAAAGTTGTGACGGTATTAATCGGTTATTATTAATTTATTTTAATAGGTTTTCACTTGCCGATATATCAAAATAGATAAAAATAGCATGAAAATGAATATTCTTTTGAGAAATGAAAAACTGAGTAATACTTGTACCCTTTTTTATTTCCTAATATTTTTGTTGATATATCAAAGTAAAATTAAATCTTCTGAACTAGTTCCAAGTTAAACATTTTTAATTTTTACTTTTTAATGATATTGCAATATGTACTTAATTAATTAGTTTTATTAATATTCTTTCAGGATTTACTTTGTGATCTAGAAATTTGGCATGGAGCACCAAATGGACTTTTACGCTCTCTACTCGAGCACCTTCTCGAGCTGGCTGTGGAATCGAATGAAAAGCGTCAAAATATAAAAATAATGCGAGATTTGCAATTGCTAACAAAGTTGCTTCACATTATTACAGAAATCTCAGATCATTCGACTCGCGAGATACTCTTCTCACTTCTGGAGACGCTTCTTGGGGGTCAGCCAAGACACAACGATCTCTTACTTTTCGGACAGTACATCGCTGCTAAATTACCCCCGGCAGATAACCCCGAAAAGGCTGTAATACTCCCCTCGATGAAAAAAGATAAAACTCCAGATGCTGATGATATTACAGCACAAAATATTTATCTTAGAAACCGGTGTCTTTCTCTATTGCACGGACTACTGTTTACACCTAGAAACACGGTGAATTATGTAATTTGCGATGATATATCAAAGATACTTGGAATGGATTGGCTTTTGCTGTTTATGCAGCCCCAAGTGCATTTTACCTCGGTTATAATCGCTGTTAGAATTTTAGTGGTTGTATGCGCAAATGAGAGTTTTCTGATTCGATTCCGCGATAGTACCCATAATGGTGGCTATTTAAAATTCACCGAATTGATATCGCAAAAGAAAAGCATTTGTTTAGGGCCTGGTCAACTTGGATCAACTTCATCAAATGGTCCGGTTATGTCCCAACCAAATTCCCAATTACCCTCACAAATAGCTGGTGAGGTGAGAACAGCTGTTTTACACATTCCTGGATTTCAAATGTTGGAGTGGTTGCTCCAAAGCCATCTAGACGTTCCAGAATTATATTTTCTAATTACAGCCCTTATAATGGGACAACCTGTAAAATTGCTCGCAACAGAGCATACAAAATTCGATTTAGATCGTGTGTGGTCATTTTTATGGGGAGCTCCAGTTTCACATGCCTCAGCTTCAGCAGTAGCTCCAAAAGTTAATGTATGTCCAGAAGCAGTATGCGTCCTCCTTGGAATGGTGAGGGCAATTGTACATTCCAGCGAATCTGTAGAATGGCTCCACAATCATCCTGAAACGATAATTCAAGTACTTTTCTCTCTGTACCACAATCTTCCCGATTTTATGCCGGTTATGATGTCTGCCGAAGTGATAAACTCTCTAGTCGCCGTACTATTTCCTTTCTCAAAGGAGACAGCCCAGGATTCAGAACCAAATAGTGGAGAATCAACACCGGAAGGAAATTCTGAAAGTGGTTGTGTCGTTATACATCCGCCGCTACATCTTGGTAGCCAGTTAACTAGTCATTCAGTAAGAAAGTTTGTTATTGACTTTCTTAGAGTTATAGTTGTCGACTCATTAAGTTTGTCGATGCATGGAAAATCGACACCAGTTATAGATCTTGTTTTGGATGCATCACCAGAAACAGCAGATATGGGTCAACAAATTGAATTTCAAACTGAGATAGTAACTGCTTTAATGGAGCATCTTTTAGCAGCTGATGTCTTAGTTGGAGAACAGGCTGCTCTACCTATAGTTCCACTATTGCAGTCCCATGTCCAAAACATAGCTCCAAACGTCTTCTATTTTACAGCTCGAGTAGTAGATAAAATGTGGCAAGGGTGTCTTACAAAAAATCCTCATGATGTCTTCGATTTTATAATAAAATTAATAGCTCAAGCAAAACGGAGATCAGCAGCTCTGTCCTTGGAGCAACTTCATCATTCGCTTAACCGAACCATCCTCTACTTGCTCTCTAGACCTACAGAGCTTCTCACAGAACAGATGTCGGTCTTAGAAGCCCTTCACAAGATCATAACTCACCGACTTTTAATATTCGGTGCTGGAAACCATGAGCTCGACTTTATCGGATGCCTCACCTATTGCCTGCTCCAACTGACCTCGGATATGAAAATAATTCTCGATGCTGGGGCCACAAATCGAAACACCACATGGCACGTAAATCCTCAGATAGACGTGATAGAAGCTAGAGACGATCAGCTCAATCAGCTTCAAGGAAGGAATCTTATTGTTTGCGCCGCCTTCAGGGTATGGGAGGAGCTCTACGTTTGCAAGAAACCAGCCATTGAGGAGGTATTTAAGGTCAGTCTTACAACACCTCCCAATAACTCGAAAGCACCAGATCTAGCAACAACTAGGGAGCAAGTAATGGAGTTAGCCTCAAAATTGTGGTTTAATTACGTTGATGCTGAACGTAAGGCTTCGTACCGCATCCCTTGGGAGATTCACAATCAAATCCAATCAAAGATTCAGAAGGTTACTGGAGGTTTAACCCGCTTGGCTAGCAGGACTAAAGTTAAGAAGGATGAGCTCGTTCGGACAAAATCGACAATGAGCAAAATTCATGCATTTGAATGTACTGGGGTTCACGTGCAGTTGATTAGGTAAGTAAAAGTAAACGATTTTAAATTTTGTAAGAACCCTTTTTTCCGTAATTTCCTCTTTTTCATACTGCTTTTGTTTCTAATAGCTGTTTTTTCGTATATCCAGATTGAAAGGAAATTTTAAAGAAATATTCAGCACACTTTTGTGATGTTTTACCTGAATACAACATTTTCTATTGGTTTTAAAGAAAAAACGAAATTGAGATGCTTTTGAAAAATAAAATGTAACTTTAAAATTCAATTTACAGGGATTTGTGGGAAATGCGGTGTAAGCAGCACGTTCAAATGCTTCAGCACACTCAGCGGTACGTTTACCAAGATTGGATTCAATCTGAAATTGAATTAACAAGAGAACGTGGTCTCTGGGGACCAGACAAAGGATCATCATTAGATAAATGGATGTTAGATTCTACAGAAGGACCTCATCGGATGAGAAAGAAAACAATGCGAAATGAATTATTCTACCTGCAGTATCCGTACAGGCCTGAAATTGAATTACCTGACAACGTGAGTTACGTACTCATTACAATTTTTGAAATTTGTTAACTTAAATTTTACAATTTGTAGCGTCAATTAAAATACAAAGTTGCAACTAGTTTCGATAGCAAAATTTATTATACGCACTGTCAGCAACCACCCCGAATTCTCTGTGAGACTGAATCAACTCAGGACAATAATAGATTACAAAGTCACAAGAGTGAGGTGCATTCGTCGCCTCAGAGTCCGACAGAGCACCCCCAGACCCAAGAGTCCTTGGACGGAGGTCATGAGGACATTGATGAGGAGGAGGAGGACATCTCGATGGTTTCCGATAACCAGACATTCCTAAGACTTCTCGAGGAGCACGAGAAAATTTCTTATATGTTCCGATGCGCGAGAATCCAAGGTTTAGACACAACCGAAGGACTCCTGCTCTTTGGCAAGGAGCACTGTTACATTGTGGACGGATTTACATTGCTGAAGAATCGCGACATCCGGGACATAGACACTCTTCCACCTGGAGCTTATGACCCCATTATTCCCAATTCGGGAGGAACAACCCGGTCCACAAAAATGAGGCAGTGCTCGAAATTTTCTTATGAGGAAATTAGGGAGGTACACAAGAGGAGGTACCTTTTGCAGCCAATCGCTCTCGAAGTATTCTCAGATGATGGCCGGAACTATCTTTTAAGTTTTCCGAGGAAAGTTAGAAATAAGGTAGATGTTTACTATTAAAATTTAGTATTATTTTATAATATATATTCATTTTTTTTGTTTTGTTCTAGGTTTACCAAAGATTTTTGTCGCATGCTACTGCAATCGCGGACAATGCTCAACAGTCCGTTGCGGGCCAGAAGCGTACAGCTAGTGTTGAGCAGACTTCGGGCATTTTCAGCAGTTTAATTGGTGAAACGTCGGTGACGCAACGTTGGGTGGTAAGTTGTAATGTTAAATAATAATTATTATAACAATAAAAATAATCATAACACTTTATTAAATTATACAATTGAAAAGAGGGGCAATTTTTCAAAAATTAGGTTCAAACCATTGATTTTGGGGTACGGAGCCTGTATATTTCTGGGGTTTTGTGTTAGCTTGTCTTTTGAACCAGAATTAGCAAATATTAAGAAAAATTATATTTGATATTTTGAAGTAAAAAAAAATCTTTTTTTACAGAGAGGGGAAATATCAAATTTCCAGTACTTGATGCATTTGAATACTCTTGCGGGTCGTTCCTATAACGACCTAATGCAGTACCCGGTGTTCCCCTGGATCCTGGCCGATTACGACACCGAAGAGCTGGACTTGACCAATCCAAAAACTTTTAGGGATTTCTCGAAACCCATGGGGGCCCAATCGGACGAGCGACTGGAACAGTTCCAAAAGAGGTACAAGGAATGGGACGATCCACATGGTGAGACTCCGCCCTACCACTACGGGACTCACTACAGTTCGGCGATGATCGTTTGCTCCTACCTTGTGCGTCTGGAGCCCTTCACCCAACACTTCCTGAGGCTTCAGGGGGGCCACTTTGATCTAGCCGACAGAATGTTCCACAGCATTAAGGAGGCGTGGCTATCCGCCTCGAAGTATAACATGGCTGATGTTAAAGAGCTTATTCCTGAATTCTTTTATCTTCCCGAATTTTTAACAAATTCTAACAATTTTGATCTGGGTAAGTTGAGAGAAGTTAATTTTAGCGGTGATCTATTAGTTATCATATTAAGACCTTCAGTTTTAAGTCATCATATGGATAGTACTTGATAAAATATATCTTTTAAAACTGTTTACATTTGCATACGAGTATACAGCTCAAAGTTGAAATTTAAACGATCATTTGAGCTGGATTACTAGAAAAGGCCAATTTTAAATTTTTATAAACCTAATAATAGTTTAATTCATTTTGGGTTTTCCAGTCAGGTTACATTCTAGAGATTAAAATATTTTTTGTTTCTCAAAGAAATCTTAAAAGTAAGAAAACGAAATAACTAATGCTCTTCAAGTAAGACCTGATGATTCTAATCTATGCTTTAAATTTTAAAGATAGGACATTTAAAAATTTAATAATATAATTTTTAACATTCTCAAGGTACAAAACAAAACGGGGATTCACTAAATAATGTAGTTCTGCCTCCGTGGGCTAAGCAAGACACAAGGGAATTCATCAGGATGCATCGAAGTGCCTTAGAGTGTGATTATGTTAGTCAGAACTTGCATTTGGTAAGGAACTGTTTAAATTTATTAAGAAATAAAAGCGCTAAATCCCAAAAATTTTACAGTGGATTGACCTAATTTTTGGCTACAAGCAACAGGGACCTGCAGCCGTAGAAGCTGTTAATGTGTTTCATCACTTATTCTATGAAGGAAACGTCGACATTTACAAGTAAAATAAAAAAATAGCTCAAATAATAAATAATATAATAATAAAATTTTTTAGCATTGATGATCCTTTAAAGAAAAATGCTACAATTGGATTTATCAACAATTTCGGACAAATACCTAAGCAACTTTTCAAAAAACCCCATCCTTCTAAGAAAATGACCAACTCAAGACATTCCGTGATGGATCCAACTCCCCTTATGACCCCGACGACCATTCCACAAGGTGACAAATTGTTCTTCCACAACTTGGATAATTTGAAGCCGAGCCTCCAGCCCATCAAGGAATTGAAGGGTCCCGTGGGTCAGATCCTTCAGCCCGACAAAACGGTGTTCGCTGTTGAGCAAAACAAAGTCATGATGCCCCCGTCTTACACCAGATACATCGCTTGGGGATTTGCTGATCATTCCCTTCGCATAGGAATTTATGATTCCGATCGAGCGCTTTTCGTTTGCGAAGCTGCCGCTCAAAACTCTGGAGAGATACTTTCTTGCGCCTGTCCGAACGCGAAAATGATTATAACCGCGGGGACAAGTTCGGTCGTCACTATTTGGAAATTCGACGCCAACAGAAAGACTTTGACGGTCAAAAACTCACTTCACGGGCACACGGATGCCGTAACGTGCCTGGCGGCGAGTGCGGCCTACAACGTTATCGTTTCTGGATCTAGGGATGGAACTGCAATCGTCTGGGACATGTCCAGGTTCACTTTCGTCCGGCAGCTTAGGGGACACGTTGGGATTGTAGCCGCTGTCGCGATTAACGATCTTACCGGCGGAATTGCTACCTGCTCCGCAACATGGTTACATGTGTGGTCCATAAACGGGGACGCCCTGGCCACCGTGAACACAAGCGTCGGGAGTGCTGATCGCATGCAACAGATCTTGTGCGTCTCATTTTCACAGATCAGAGAATGGGATCAGCAGAACGTGATCATAACTGGGTCAACGGATGGGGTAGTTCGGGTAAGTGTATCATAAAATCACTTTTCATTTAAAATCCTTTTATTAATCTACACATAAAAATTATTAAATTAAAATATTTTTATTTCATAAGATGTGGTCTCTTGAACATGTTCAGGTTCCAATTGAACGTAAACTTAAGAGATGCCAGGAAATAAGTTCAGTCGACAAGGAATTAGATCCAGAGAAAATGGAAAAACCAAATTCTTCGAAAAAGTTAGATTTGTTTAAGCAGATGAGCCTGTCCGCAGAAGGAAATGGTAAATTTATATATTTAAAATATCAACATTTTTACTTTATTTATACTTTTAGATATAGTAAAATCAGCTTCTGAAAGTAGCATATCAGAAGCTTGTGATATGTCCGACAATACTTCGAAGTCAAACGATTCAGAAAAGCGTGAAGAAGCAGACGGCGAAGATGCAGCTAAAAAGCAGGCGACAGAAAAGAGAAAAAATAGCATAGCAGGCACTAAATCTTTGCACGAAATGAAATGCATTGGGGAGGAGGAAAAAGCCAGTCTTGAGAAAGCTGGTAGTCTAGGTAAATTTTTATACAGTAATTTTATTATTATGGCAGAAGGGCTATACATAATTTATTGAATATATTCAGCTGAGAAGAGTACGACAAGTGAAGAGAGAAGAGAAGCTGAAAGGACAATTCGACCTAGCAAATCCGACACTAGTTTGACCGACTCCTTTGTAATTATTGATACTGACTATAAAAATAGAAACAATAGCGAAAATGTTCTCAGGAAAGGTGAGCTATTTTAATGCTAATTAATAGCTAAGATAGAAAATGATAAAAAAAAATTTTAAATAGGATTCAAATGGCAGAGGCAATTAGTGTTTAGGTCTAAGCTAACTATGCACACGGCCTACGATCGTAAAGACAACGCAGAACCAGCAAGTATTACGGCTCTTACAGTTTCTAAAGATCACAAAGTGTTGTATGTAGGTAAGTGATAAAATTTAATCATATTTTACGTAGTTGCATTTGTTATTTCTTCAAATTATAAAAGATAGATAGAGTTTAAATTTTACTTATACGTTCGATTAAATGCTAAATTTTATTTATTTGTTATGATATGATCCAATAAATGTAAAGGGATTTATTTTAAAAAGTCCATTTCGGAAGACTCTAAACAAATAGGGAAAAAACTATTGCAACATCGGTTAAAAATCAGCTAAACTCAAGCCCCAAATCGGATATTAGTTAGCTAAATTTAATATTTTCATATCGTTAAGTAATTTTAGTATCAAAATTGATTTTAAATAAAATCTGTTTAAAATAAGGTGACGCTCGTGGTAGAATATTCTCGTGGAGTGTAACTGAGCAGCCTGGCCGAGGAGTGGCTGATCACTGGCTAAAAGATGAAGGCGCTGATCAGTGCGTGAAATGCCACGTTAAGTGAGTACCTTTTAAATTTTAATTTTTTTTTTAAAAATATCACCTAACCAATGTTACTCTTTCAGATTTAATCTTTACGAAAGAAAACACCATTGTCGCAATTGTGGCCAAGTCTTTTGTAACAAGTGCAGCAGATTCGAATCAGAGATTTCACGGTTGCGAATTTTGAAACCAGTACGGGTCTGTCAGGCCTGCTACAGTTCTCTACGTTCAAATTCTGTTGAATCGTAAGATGATAAAAAAAATTCGAACCGCTCCTGTTTCTTAGAAACTGGATTCGGCCCTCCACCAATCAACCATCCTGCACAATTAGATCGATCCCAAAAAAAAGTTAAATAAAACATTAAATTTTAAGACAAAAATAAAGAGAGTAACAATAATATCTATGTTAACGGTACTGTTAAGAATAATTGAAACAGATTTATATAACGAAAAAGAAAACAATAATATCAGTAGGAAAAAACCTGTACACCTGTAAATGTATAAAACAAAAAAAAAAAACAAAAAAATGTGAGTTAATTAGTAGTAAGTAGAAAATTTTTATTTCACGGGAAAGGAGGAGCACATGTCTTTGTGTTAAAAAAAAAAATAAAAACTGGATTAATAACAACCAGTGTAAGAAACTATAGAAAGGGAAGAAAATGTATAACGTGAACAAACTCTAGAAAAAACAAACACTTAGCAAAGTTAGAGAAAAACAGACCTTTTATAACGATTCCTAAGAGTCCTGTACTGTTCCAGCTACAGCAGACCTTTGTAGTGAAATTTAAATTATTGTGACGTAGCGCATAAGAAAGTATTTATTACCAAAAAAAAAAAAACAAAAAATGGAAAAATGGCAAATGCAGCATTTAAAGTATTTAGAGTTTTATGGATGGTTAGTCAATGTTGAAAGTGCTCTCCGTCGTATAAAGTCCAGAAAAAAAGCTAAAAATATAAAAGAAAATAAATCACCAGTATTCAAAAAAAAAAAAAAACGCTCTGATGCAAAAAACAAAAAATTTTGCAATTTGTTAATTCTCTTTTTCGATATTAAAAATATTTGTTATAATTTTTTTTTGGTAATCGTTTTAAAAATGTGTTACTACTATCGCGATTGTTTACAAAATTTACACTATAAACAGCACTTTCTTAAGACTGACTTATTGAATTTCAGCATTGATTCTCGTTTTGATTCACTCCCAATATGATGGAATTAACAGAAAATAAAGAAAGAAGCAATTCTGTTGATATTTTTACCATTTAATTATAACAATTTGTAATTATGGCATGAACAACGTGAGGTATCGATGATATTTGGGTATATATTTATTATTCTCCAGTAGTTTGCGACTACCATTGTGATTTAATTCGTATATAGCGATGAATTTATTGTGTTATTTGTATATCAGCGTAACTTATTATGCAGCCTATATTTAATTATATAATTATACATTAAGTGTATTTTTTTTTACATTTGGTTCCCTTTTAAATTATATTTCCAACTATTTTATATTTTTCAAATTATTTGTTATTTTCAATTGAAACTTCGATTTGTATAGTCATTTTTTGATTCCTCAATAAAATTATTTCGAATTTGCTATCGGAATTTTACTTTTATTTCCTTTCTTTTGTCAGACAATGGACGATGGAAAATTATTAAAAATATATATATATATATATCTTATACCAGAGTGTTTCATTAATATAAAAGTACAGGAAAAGGTGTTTTTAGAAAATAACTTTTCTAAAACATAATCCTGATAGCCTTCGATAACTCAATGGTTGGATGGTTGTAAATTACGTTGATTTTGATTTTTTTAAATAATTTAAAATAATTGTAAGGTAAGTAAATGTAAATGACTTACTTCAAACCTTTAAGAAAAATATTTTAATTAAGGTTGAAAACAAATAACACCACTCACCACTTTACCCGGCAGATTGCAATAGAATCAACTACAGTTTAAAAAAAAAATGTGGAAAAACACATTTATCATCTGTTTCATTGTCAATAATTAAAAAAAAGAAAAAAAAATATACAAATCCATACATCTGAAAGCAGAAAAGACCTTGAATTAAAGTCTTATAAAAGTTGTGTTTCACTTCAGGTCATAGTCATTAGTGAACTCCTTTCGGTTGCTATTAAAATCAAAATGGCAAAATTAGTCGCTTTCTTGTTCCTTCTCGGAGGTATGGTACTCCTTTGTGATGCCGCTGAGTAACTGCAATATTTAAATTTATTATTTTCGATAAATTAACATAATTTTTTCTCCAGTGTTGCTACCTACAAGGTGTATTTCCAGGGTGGTGTTACAGCTGGCCGCGTCAAGGATGTCTTGAAGGCGTCTCATATTCCTTTTGAGGTCAAGGCAGTCACTGCCCCGAGCATGACTATTCAAATACCCCTGAAATTCAAGAAATCCTTCGAAGGAGTTGCCAAGAGTGAACTGTGGACTATTTCAACACTTTAAATACAGTCTAACAAAAAAAAATTATTATGATGAAAATGTAATTCAGAATTTATCGAATTAAAATTAATTAAAGTGGCATATACACTGTTTTTTTTGGTTGCTATATAACTACAATTATTATATTTTATATTTGCTTATTTATGTTTATAAACTAGCAACTTTAACCAAAATTCAAGCAATTATCGAAAAATATAGAAGAAGACATTTTTTAACCCTAGCTAAGTAAATTTAACTCAGTGTTACTCTGTAACCAATCATTCAACTCTTGTAGACTACAAATTGCGTATTTTTATACTTAGTTTCTTTAAGAACTCAGGTCATAACATTTTAATCAAAAAATAGAAAAGCGGTTTGCAATTTTGGCAAATGTTAAAAATATGAGGGAATATTTCGGTTTTGCAAAACTGGCAAGATCCGCTAGTCTATCATACGAATGTTTAGTTATCTAGGGTTAAATGTCCCACATACTATCGAAAAAGGGATATTTAGTTCGCCCTTCAAAAATTTTAAAAATAGCAAATTCTCCTGCAGTTATTGAATAAGAATTAAAAGAAGGAATAAAAAAAATGTATTTGAGTATCCCCTTTCATAGAATTCGTACAAATTAAAAAATTTATTAAATGAACACGACTGAGGACTCACTTTGTTTAGAAATTTTTAGATTGTAAAATGAGCTAGGCCTAATTCAGACAATTTAGGAAAGTAATACAACCTCATCTTAAACCTTTATACTTACACCCTCAAAATTTCTTACTAAAACCATAAATAACTTTTATTTTAATGTTTTATTTTCTATATGCAACAATGCAAGGTACAACAAAAATGTTTTGACTGCGTGCAAACAATTTGAATCATATAACGGAATCAATAAAATAAGAATCCTAATAAACAGTCGAAAAACCACTCAGAATTTCAAAGTAAGTAATTTTGATGACACGTGTAAAGGACTTAAACGTTTTTTCCGTCTAAAAGCCTTGAACAATAAAGAAAACTGTGGAAATTATTGGAAACTTCCCCCTGAATAATTCCATTCGATGGACCAATTTTAATGTCTTCTATTTTCCGAAGTTTTCTTTATTTTTTCCGAATCTCCAGATAGTCGGAAAGAGGGGCTCTTTGTAAACATCCGAGAACAAAAGGTGGCATTAAACCCAAACATTAAACGATACACACAACAGTCGACGGGGAGGATCCTTTTCGAGAATTACCAGAACGTAAAGACAGGATTTGCATGTAAAGGGAAATCTGCTTAAGATGATTTCGTATTTATCCTAGCCAAAGACAACATCACCATCCTTCCCGCAAGCAAGTCCTTTTTGTCATGAAGTGCAGTGTCCAGTTGATTCTCTGGGATCGGGTCTCCTCCACCCCCGGGTCTATGCATCAGGATGGCAGGGCTATAAAAAATTGATGATGGGAATTAGAACATCCGGGAGACTCTGGACCCCATTAGTTGTTTCATGGTTGTCCCATGGTGACGGAGACACCGCACTAAGCCCGCTCTGTAGAAAGTGGTCAGTGTAAAGTGCGCCAGAAGAAAACCGCATTTCTGCTCTCCCAGGGGAAGCCTCCTTTTCCACCTTATTTTCAGATTCTGGGAGTCTAGTCCTATAGTCCGAAAATAGATCCACACAATTTAAGAGGATATATACCCCAAAAAAATATTTTTGTTTTTACTAAAATTGCTAGCTTTTTACCATGGATCCCATATCAACATGACCTAAGCATAGTTAGCCCCTTGTCGCCGTAGCCGTTTCTGTCCACTGACCGGAGCCCGAGGTGTCAGCGTTGATCCTTTTCGCATGGCATCACTCGCAGAGGGTGGGAGTAAAAACAAAGCGTCGTTGCACAACAAACAACAACTAAAAACATGAAAACAAAAACAATAGGAAGCGACAAGGATAAACACG
This sequence comes from Philonicus albiceps, assembly GCA_963969385.1. NCBI lineage: Eukaryota > Metazoa > Arthropoda > Insecta > Diptera > Asilidae > Philonicus > Philonicus albiceps. Next base: position 10,462,981 of record OZ017775.1, read on the forward strand.
GCCTCACCGACATCAAAACATATCATCACACTATCGCCGGAGCTCCGGAGATGAAGTCGGAGCTGGTGGGGTTGGACCTCCTGGTTCCAGGATGGGAAGCTGGAGCGGTTCGACCGGGTGTGAGTCCTGGGATAGATGTGCATAGTGCGTGACTGGCGAGGCGGCGCACGTGGTCCAGCTCACATGGAGGCATTAGCGCGAGGGATGATTGCGTAGTAAACGAGAGCCGCCGCGGGGCTACCCCTTCCGGGGTACACCCGGACCAGGGAAAAGCAGCTACACATGCAAACTGGAGGATTTAGTGATACAATTTGCTCCTTTTTATGATTCTTCTGCCCTCATGAGGTTTACATCCCATTTATCCTGCTGCCTTCACTTTTATTGTGTGGCAATCAAATGGGTGCTCCAAGTCGACCGGGGTGCTCCGACTCAGGTTCCGGATTCGGCTGGATCATTTCTCTTCCCGTCCATAGTCCATGGTCCATTCCACCGTTTGATGCCCATTCTATTTCGGTAAACGAAAGACCTTTTCGAGCGTGTAAATTGTGGTCAATTGAGTCCTTATTGGGTTATATGGGCACGAGTAATTACATTTGCCCAGTCATCCCGAAAAGGTTCCACGGGGTAACTAAGGGCTACACTGACTTGCTATAAGTCCACACTTGAAAACCTTATTGAAATTAAATTGTTTTAAAAGACATTAGCTCACATGCCTAAGACTTTATAAAAGCTAAGTGTCTGTTGTTTAATAGATAAATTTAGATCGAACTTTCGGTTTTTCTATGTACAATGTGATATGGAATTTTCATAATATTTAAGCCTTTAGTCAGAATTAATAAAAATAAAATTGATATCAAATACTGATCTGATCTCCGATTTAATTTTTAATCAGCCTCAACATTGGAATCGATCCCATCCCGCTTAAGCTATTTTAATTTTGAAAATCAGTTTTAACAATTTTAGAGACTAATTTCAGTTAACTTAAATTAAATTTAGAATTATGGGTATTTATAACGTCGAGAACTTGAAATTAAAGTTAGAAGCAAAATCTCAAAAAATGAAACTAAACTCAAGAATTCGATGGATCTCATTTTAAGGTAGAAAGTACATAATTTAACAATTTCACTATGCCCATACAACGCTCTTTTGTATCATCCCATGCTCACCATCTTTTACTTGATGACATTGATAACCCTATGATACCTCTAAATTACGAAATATCATAGGAAAAACGTTTCTGTTGGTTATATTCTTAAGTCATTGGATAGTAAAATTGATAATATCAAAATAATTAAGATTAAACTAACTGAGATTGATTTTAAAAATTTTCACTATTGTTTTTTAATGACTCATAGATTTCGAATTATTATCATAATGAAGCACAAGCTTTTTTGGAATGTTCAATGGAAAAAAGAGTGGGCACCTTAAGCAATTGCGAAAAACTATAAATTTTTTTAACATGTTAATCCTGGAGCACATTTTGCTGTTCTTTCCTTTCAGTCGGCAATGAGCAGGCACTTTACCGGAATGTTACAATAGAAAGGAAAACCTATCCCAATACAAAACAGCCAGAAATCGTCATGTTTTACAAAACATGTAAATCTAAGCCATACCATATTTTTGCCTAAAATGTTCTAATAAATTTCATTAAAATTACTATATTTATTTTTTAACTTTGATACTGTCGATTCCAGAGACCGGCGCTGCCCAGACAAAAAGCCCACTATCGATCTCCAGGCCTGATGTCGGTCAAACAGAAAGTTTACTGTTCGTAGGGACCGACGCAGGGCTCAACGTGTTAAAGATTTGCATGTTTTATACGTAGTTCTTTTTTTATTGCTAATAGTTATTAATTGTGGTAACAGAAACAAACAAAACAAAGTAGCCTTAAAGTAGTGAGATCAATCTCAGCTTTGAGAGGGACTTTAAGATCGATTTTAAGACATTCAAAAATTTAACATGAGAGAACGGTTAAGACTGAGCTCAAAATTAAAAATCAAAACTTTATGGATACAAAAATTAGATCTATTTCCAAACTTGATCTTGATGAGATATTGATCGATCTAAAACTCAAAACTCGATTCCAATTTTATGAATACGATCTTATCTTTATTAACATTGTTGGATACTATGAAAAAACTTAAAATAGGCAAAACTTTATTTTTATATGTTGATATAATGCACTCAAGGCATTTTTATTTCTTTCAGAACTTTTAAAATAGGACTAAAAGACGGTATTTTCTACTTTATAACCCAAACGTTTTTGTTTAAAATACGCCTTAAAGAACAATGTTCGCTTAAAAACGCGTATATTTTTCACTACTTTTTGAATGTAGTACTGTAGTTATTGTACTATTTGGAAATATTGTGATTTTTTTAAAAGTATAATCAATAAAACTCATTTTTTATTTCTATGTGATTTATTTTTATTTCCACTTTATCGGTACTTAACAATAAATCCATTACTTGTAATTTTTAATCAAATATACAAAGTATTTTAATCACATTTAACTTTAACATTTTTTACTTCTTTAATTTACAATGTTATTGTTGAATTTTAATTATAAATTAGATGCTGTATGAATATACAAATTTCAACAGATTCCTAATTTAAGCTAGACTAGATTGAGAGAACAGCAAAACGTTTTCAGCTAGTACCTACTATTTTATTTTGTAATGTCTATCATTACTTGATTATTTTGGACCTGAAACAGTAACTTAGTTCTATAATACATTTAATTACTCCTAATTCTTTGGTTAGTTTGGGCATTTTTGTTTTTACAACAATTTCATTTAATTTACACTTCTGAAATACATGTGAATAAATACCTTAAGCGGTTAGTTGTTTTAGCTTTAGTTTTCATATCGTTTCGGCGGATTTTATGCATTCTTTTTATATAAAATAAGATTTTTAAATAATTTAGTACCCGAAGGTGTGAGCTTCTTCAGAATTAAGAAATTTGGTATTAGATGGGTCTAAAGTAGGCAGATCAAGCATTTTAAATTTTGTATGTTTGCACATTTTCACAAAACTTATTAGTCAATTTATTCACAAATTTTCAAATATTTAAATATTTTAACATTTGCATAGACCGATAAGCTTATAAAGTAATTTGAATTAAAAACTTTTAGAGTTTAAGAAAATATAGATAGCACAGTTTATCCAAAACGCTCTTAACTCTTAAAGTTGTTAAAGTCTTGAGACTTGAGAAAACTTAGAAGTTAAAACATTTTTGATTTTAGCTTGGTTCTATTTCAGATAGTAAAGGTACGTTTTAAATATTTTCCCTCTCAAACATGCAACCATTGAAAAATTTGTGTAAAGTGTTAATAAAATTCAACAGTTCTGTGATAAATAAAATATGTGGCAAATTCCATATTCATTTTATTTCGTTTTACTTAGTTTTGCTAATTTTCTAGAACTTTTTAATTTAATTCCCTGTTATTCAATTAATTTGAAAAATATTGTGGTTCGCGATGCAGTAGATAGATAAATTAAGATTGAGTTGGTCACATGTTTGAATCAAAAGAAAAACAACCCCTAGGTTCACAAAAGTGATCCCGGAAAATTTCAATTGGAAGAAACTATCCCATTCTGATAAAAGCACAAAAGCAAAATGGGAAATCGGCGAAAATCGTTTTCACTGACAAAACCTCGTCACCGTCGGTTTGGCCTATCAGAGCCATCCTAACATAAGAGGGGTCCAGGGGATGTTTTTGTATAATCACCTCCGACTTTTCAATCACCTCCCCAATCAGCAATGCGTCCCAATTTCCATTTCAGGGTAACCGCAAATCCCCACTGATCCTCCTGGCAAAGTTATTTTTTCATCTTATCCAGACTTTGAGTTTTGTGGTCGTCAACAAAACCGCACCCGGAGGAGTTGTCGAGCATCACACCAGGAAAACTGGAGGACTTTCCAGCGAGTGCCGAACTGATTTCCTCCCGGGTTCTAGTTCCGGAACACACAGGAGCATCAACCAGGCCAAGATGAGGGCCACAAAGAGGGTTCGGTTTCCCGCCGGGCGGTTATCATCATCGGTCGGCGGGAATAAAACGAAAATATTGCGGCACGAAAGGTAAATATACAGGAGGAAAAAAAAATTAGGAAGGAACTTAATTACTTATCGATTGAGTACTGTTCCATACAATACATATCCCTCAGGAGCCGGGCGATGGGAACGTTCCCGATGGTCTCCTTAAAGAACAAGGCCTCGATGGTCGACGCTCGGATCGTCCGAAGGGACGGTAGCAGGAGCAGCAATCGTCCGAATCGCGTGGGCTGCCTCGGGTACCGCAGCCTGACGTGATCCGACAGGATGCACTGGGCCTGATCCTGGAGCATTTCCACCGGTTGAACGTCACAGAGTCCCGCTGTTTCCGGAGAGAAGAGACTGATTGCCTTCATGCAGCCTACCTCGCTCCCATCCGGCGATATTTGCCTGAAGCGGCAGAGGATTTCTTGGATTGTTTTCATCTCGGTTATCGTGGCCTCATCCTGTAGGACTCGTTCCTTAATCATAGGACTCTCCAGGATCGGAGTGAGGTCCAGCGGGATGCTCCACTGGGCTAAATTGAGCAGGAACAGCTCCTTCCATGACTCCTGGAAAATACAAGAAAAATGCTTAATTTATAAAATGCACTCAATGGATGGGAAGAGGGAAGAAGTTCGTCCACTCCTCTTACCTGCAGGAGCAGCTGCTGGTCGTTCCGAGATAAAGTTTGAAAAGGCATTAGGCACCTGACCCACCTGACCGCCATGAACAGCAACCGGGCTGTGGTCTCCTGGAGCATCTCCCAGGACAGCACCCTCGAGTCCATCCCAATTAGCGTCTGCGGGAGCGGCGGAAACAGGATCGAGTTATGCACCTGATACTGGATAAACTCCTGGCACTTGTCGGGACTGAGGAGGATTTCTAAGAAACCGTTCTGCCTTCCATTCGGGGGCAGTGGGGGCGGTGGCGTCGTCGACGGTGTGGTCTCAACATTCAGCTTGGGGCTCCCAGTCCCCTCGGACGGAGGTCCGCCCACACTCGATATGCTCTGGATAGTCTGTGTAGGCGAGGGGGATAGGTGATGCAGGGGCTTGTAGAACTCGTTCGTGTTCGAAGTTGTAAGGTCAAAAGTGGGGACATGTTCGGGGATTTTTGTAGACTCCATTAGTCCATGATGGACCTGCGGAAGCAAGGGGGCGAACCCCATTGTGGGGGGTTGCCCGTGGGGATGAAGCTGGGACGGGTGGTGCGGATGGAAAGGCGGGTGTTGAGCCGTCGCCGATATGTGCGATGTGTAATTAAACGAGGCCGACACGTTCGTCACTAGCGAGACGGGAATATGGGGATTCGGGTGGGGCAGCTGAGACGAACCGTGATGCATTTGTGGGTGGATTTTCGGTTTCCGTGGACCACGCTCGTGTTGAACAGCTGAAAAACGACATGGCAAACGCATTTTTAGCATTCTCTGTGACGTAGAGGAATTAATTAAGGATTTAAAAACTCTTTATGGTATAAAAACAAGAGCTGCTTTTTGTCGTACTTAAGTTCGCAACAAAAGAACATTTTATAACTCTTGAATTGAAACTTGTTAACAGGTCATCAGAACAAAAATTTGAAATTTGCATCAACAATGTATCAAAATCGCGCGAATCCATTTACTTCTTAACTTAAAAGTTGATACTTGCGGGGGTGTGGGTTAATCATGTAAATTTAACTCTACGTAAAATTATTTTAAGTTAGTTCGATATTTCAAAGTAATAATCAAAAAATAATCCGACAAAACCAGTAAAGTCTAGTAAAATTGGTCCTCAAATGTGAATTCATTTTGATATCCTGATAAAATCCTTAAAACTATTGCCTTTCCTTAATATGACCCATGACGGTTTCTTTATTCATAATAATTTTATGAATTTTGTGAAAAACAATATCAAATTGTGAAGGAGAAACGACGATATTACACCTTAGACCTTTTAAAACACATTTAAGTTTTAAGGTGGCTCCGAATATTGTTTTTAACGTTGCATAGGTTGTTTAAGCTTTATTTATTTATAATTAGCATCAAATGATATTGGAGTAGTTCTATATTCATAAGACATGAAATCTGTAGTGTAAATCATCCCTAGAGTTTGTGTGGATAACGCGTTATATTCAAATTCAAGTAAATAAGTCAAAATGGATTTTATGTATTTGAAGAAAGTCCTATAATTAAAAATCTATTTATAAATAACTTAAAGTCGGTGATTTTTTAAAGCATCTATCCTAAGTTGTACAATTCTCTTTTCTGGATTAATAACAAAAATTTAAAATGTCCATTCAAATATATTCGAATTTAAAACTTTTACCAAAAACACTCCCCATTCCCTCCTTCTTTAATGTCGATTTTGAGTCGAACCAACACTTACACTTTCAATTTCCACTGCATCAATGCAATGGGCTTGTCGAAAATCCTAAAATTCTCGCACACCCCCGGGGGTGTCCGAGTTCGAGTTAAAAGCGCTAATGCACAAATAAATGTAAGCCGGAGCAAGTGGGTGCCAAATTGGTGGTATGTCCCGGGGGCGTAGTTGGTCCAGTTGACATACACGGGCTTAAAAGCGACCGGACATGGAGCATGACACTGCAGTTTTCCACCCGAGGATGCACAACGGAGCTCCCCTTGTGCATCGGAGCGAAGCTAGGGGATTACACGGTGCCCGTGTAAATTGGAAATGCATAGCGGGGACGTTTTAATTTGCGGTGTCAATGGAATTAAAAATTAACGGCCCGAGGGAGACATGACTTTTGGGAGTTTTTCAGAAGAGTGTATTAGTTCGATAGATGATACCCCTAGGAAATTTTTTGAAAATTGATTGTCTTTCGCGCTTAAACCCGAAAAAGTCATCAAAGGTGCACCTGGACGGATTCTCAGACACAGCACCCCGCCTACAACATTTCCTTCATGCTAACACCAGACCACATATGTCGTCAGGATGTGTCTGATATACGGCGAATGGGACTCACCTCTTCCCATAGGACATATGCACATTATCTCACGCCATTCGGCCTGATTATAGTCATCTGGGTGGTGTTCCTACTCTGCGTCCTCCATAGAGGCTTCAGTCATTTCTCCGCCCTCGTCTCCCGCATCCGCAGTCATTATATCATCGAATAATCCGCTTTTCGCAAGATTTTCCGTTTGAACTTGCAAACAGAGAAATCATTCGGTCCTGCATAATGGGACACCTCCTGGATCGAAATTTGCGGGGGGATGAATGTCAATGGATCCGTTCCTCTTGCCCCTCCTGGCTAGTAAACGTCTTGACATTAAGTCTCTATCGGGTTTAAGAGACAAACCCCCGAAAATGAAAAGACGCCCGCCCTCCCATGGAAGCAGAAAATGAGGCACAAACCCACACATCCTCTCGATAAGACGTTGCCACTTTCTAGCCTTTTCCTGGGCAAACACCAAATTTCTCTCTCAGGAAGAAAGTAAACTCCATTTAACCGCGTCCCAAGATTGATGTAGATGTTCCTGGTGGCGGCGTTAGGGAGCAAATTCTTAGAGATGCTATTCCCGGAGCTTTCTCCGAGACCGGCGAAAAGTCCTCGTTAAGCTCCCAAGGATTTTTCAGGATCATTTCACGCGGGACATTTTTATTTATTGCCGAAGCGAATAAGGATGATAATTTAAAAATGTGTTTCTTTTCTCGTCGATTCCCACCCCCTCGAACGTACTCGAGATTCTGCAGTACCTCTTTATCCTGAGGCTCTTTGATACGCAGGAGGGTGATAAAGTTTCAGGCCAAGGTGTTGTAGTCGTCGTCGTCGTCGTCGTCGAGGTCTCCCTATCTAATGGAAGGGATCACAGCCATTTGAGATTGGGAGCGATTTCACGGTTGCTATTTTTAAATTGATTTCAATGATGAACAAACAGCAGATACCTGGAAACCCAACCAGATGGTGCTTCTCGCCCTAATTAATGGGATTTTTGTTTTTTCCACTCCTACGATAATAGTCAACGGGGAGGATTATTGATGGACCGTTCATGGGGGTTGAAAGGGTGTGTGACTTAAAATTTTATACATACACTTGAAATTCAATAGTCTCTATTAATATCAGAAAAACAAAATTAATTCTTTTATGGTACGTTTCAATTTTTTATAATTTTAAATATTCAAATTATTTGTATAGGTACATGTTAGTTTTTGACCTATTTTGCAAAAGTATTCAGATTACTTTAATAAACATTCAATAAAAAAATATTGATACAAACAAATTTATTAGAAAACAATATCTGAAAATCCATTTGTTGTTTTAAAGTCTAATTCTCCGATATGACTTCTTCCTTTTTCAGGGAATGTCCTTTTAAGAATTTATTGCTAATAGAACCTCAAATAAATAGATAGATGGGACTAAAACGTTTTTAGAATACTTTCTTCTATTAGACCCTTAAAACGATTAAAAATAATCGCACATAACAGCGTCTTCCAACTCAAAAAAAAAAAAAGTAAATAAAACATAAACTTTTTAATCAGAAATATCCATGAACTTACTTCTTGCCATTGTCTTTAGCTCCCTCGCAAAATTCCGTAGACATTTTTGAATACAGTACGGCCCCCGTACGGAAAACAGCAGAAAACCATTTGAGCTGGAAATAATCCGCCGCCCACATGTAGAAGACGTTTAATTTTATTTGCATACATCAAAAATTCATCAGGCTCAATCTTCCCTCATCCCAGGGATTAGTGTTAGCGAAATCAGGGTATATTTCCGACATGATCTTCTTTTGAAGTTTACAAGGCAGCCTCTCACATGGGCGGGAGGCCCAAACTTCGAGGGTTGAAAATGGAATGAAGACGCTCAACGTTTCTTCGTAGAAGAACCTCTCCCTTCTCCTACCCTCCGGTACAATGCATGCCAACAGGAAAATTAGAAAAGTTTCCGTGGGATAGAGCAGGAAACTTGTTAACTACTTGCCTGGTAGGAGAAATAAGTTACCTATAGCAAATTGAAAAGGGTCGTAGGTATAGTCTGAAATTCCATCGATTGCATATATGAAGGTGAATAAAATAAGTCACTTTCTTATTACCTTTTACATCCAAAGACGGTATCCTAAAAACCTTCATAATCTCTTCTGTTATCTTGTAACCTATGCCTTTTAATTGAGATTGTTTGTATTTCTTACGTAGTACCTTCAAACTATGATTCCTATGAGGAGGGTATACCTATTCAGGGGTTAAAAACATTCTAAAGACCAAAAAAATATCTTGTTTAAGCGATTCAAAGGAAATTACGTTTTCTGTAACCTAGCCAAAATGTTCAATTTACCATGAAAAATGAGTTGGCGTTTCTTTTTTTTCCGCAAGACTACCCCAGTCCACAAGTCCTGAAGCGAAGAAAGAAAGGTTTTCTAAAAAGAGCTAATCCCCAATTGGGCAAAGCACCCAAATCGTTTACCTTAATAGAATTCGATAAATTTGAACGATTCGAGCAATGCGGCCAACAACGATGGGGGCTTAGCCCACCAAAATCCGCTAAAGTCTTGTTATGTGGAAAGATAAGCCCCATGGCAACTTGGGGGCCGACAGTATTCTTCCTTTAAGGATATTTGTTTGGCCTCCAGTTTCCGGCACCCCCAGAGAAATTCAATTTGTTTCCGGCTCCCAGGGATGTACTGGAGCAGCATTCCTTTCCACTTTACTTCATCTCCGGTTAGTTTCAGGAAGACTACTCCAGCCGCCCCCTCATCCCACATCTGCCTCCCGTATCCTTGAAATTGTCACCGCTCAAATGGCAGCCCCAAAAGCCCAAACAACAAACCGTGGGGGATTTGTGCGATGTCTTCAAAAGTGACAACCGTCGAGCGTGTGAATTTCAACAGGCAAACAGCGGCAATTTTTCGCCATCCCTGCACCCTATGATCCCGACATTCCCCACATCGGGTGTTATTCTTGTAGAGGTTACTACGTGCAATAAGGGAGGGGGGGCCAAAAAGCCCCAAAGTTCAAGGATGTTTCAGTTAGCACCCATCCCGCCCCGGTTGATTAGCAGTCACCAGGACCTCAGCGGAAGGGATCCCAGCTCTTTCTGAATTTCTTAAATACACGTTAGGGTGTTTATGCAAATTATATAATATTCTGGTTTTCTGGAGCGAAATCCTTTTAGCGTACTCCTGCCCGCCACTGCCACAGCGGCGGACCGAGGGGGGCTTTTCAATCGACACGAGTGGCTACCACTCCCACGAATTTCCTAACTGAGATAACAATTTAAATTTAGCGCCCTAATCGGGTATTACTTTGGCTTTTTGTCGGTTGAATTTCATTTAAATATTTTACCGACGGGACCTTTTCGTGTTTTCCGTCGTAATTAAGAGGTTTTTCCACAGTAACTGATTTGTTTTCCTTCCAAATCAGATTAATTTTAAAAATGAAGTGGCGTTTCATTTTAATTACCTGAAAATCCATTCATTTAAGAATAAGAATTTTGTTCTTCTTTGGAATAAATACCAAAAAATTAAAAAAAATGGTAAATACGAGTATACCATAAAATAACGATTTTATTTCAAAAATCTGTAGAAGACCTATAAGATTATCATTTATTTATTTTTTAAGCAAGCAATTTTGCTAAATAGCTAACGCTTCATATATTTTTATAATTTAAAATTTAAGATTGATTGTATTAATTTCAGCAGACGATCGGCATATAAAATTAATAATAGGCTTTAAATAACTGAATATGGTATTTTACTATGAATAACGTATTTAATTTTATAGCATACTTTAAAAAAAAACCAATTCCACACATTAATCAATTAATTCACCCAAATTGTTTTCGTAGACTGTTTAACAGCACTAACAACACTTTTTGTGTTTACAGAATAAAATTTGTAGTGGAAAACTATGAGAGCGCAGTTTGCTTCTTATACCGTGGACAGAAATAAAAATTGTTACATGATATGCTCATGAAATGTACCACCTCTAATACTTTTTAAGGGATATGAGCATATTATGTAACAATTTAGTTAGAGCTTTCAAACTCGTGTTTGTGATTTATTTTGAAAGAAACGAGCGTTTTAACACAAAAATGCTTATTTAATATCACAATAATTGTCCGTTTTCAAATTAGAAGAAATTTAAATGATTTTTAAAGATTTAACCTCTTCAGGGATACTGGCGCATATCTGTACGTTTAGTTTTTTAGAAATTAAAATTATTTACACTATTTATTTACACTAGATTATCTTTCATTAATAAAACCAAAAACTTTATAGTATAGCAGCAAGGACGATATTTTAATTTACTTGAAACTCACTGCTTTAAAAATAATTCGAAAGTGCCTCTGATTATTGCAAGATTTGTTTTTCGTTTATTAAAAAAATATCGTAAATGTTTGATAAATAAATTACCAACTAAGTATATAAAATTTAATTAGTTTTAATTATTACTTTATTTTAACAACATCATTTGTAAAATTAGATTTTTTATTTTTGTACTAATAGTGCTTTACTGGCAAATATTGTGAACTTAATTTATTTTTGTGTACTAGTTGTTTTTAAATTTTGTCTTACATTCTGAGTAGCTCTTAATGAAAAATAAGTGAACATGTAATCAAACAAAACTCTGAACCACTTTTCCACCTTTAAACAATTTTTTCCTGAAGAGGTTAAATATGCAGCGGTCATTCCTTGTTAAAATCGAGATTATGATAATAATTTTCACTACCTCTTGTATTATTACTATTTTTAAGTTTTTGTACCTTAATATGTATATACACATATATAGGGTATACTTGCCATTTACCTAGGATCTTGAAATTTGGCACAAAGGAAGGAAAAACATTTGTTTTTCAAATACAGTTGCTAACAATTTCAGGATAAAAAAAAAACGAAATTTCTAAATGGTACACTTATTTTTGAAAAATTTATGAATTGTATTACGGTAGAAAGTTTTGATGCATAAGTTTTGCCCGGAGTTTTTCATTGCTCTGGATTGAATAAGACAGAGCAAGACTTGAGAAAAAATGTTTTTATTTTAATTAAAGTAGATACGTGAATACGTTTAATTAGGACTGTAAAAAATATATACGAATAATATTGTTTTATATCAGTGTGGATCCATTTCCTTATGTACCCAAGAAATATATTATTAAAATTTATACAGGGTATTTTTCTAAGGTATGCCAATCGATTCAACATGGTCTCCTGATAAAGGTTTATTTGGAAACCCTATCCCCTTAAAATCTGTCTTTCACCCCTAAAATCGCAATTGAAAATTTGGAGGGGGTCAACCTAGAAAAGGCTTTATACTCGTGAGTTTTTTCAGAGTCATCGTAGGATACTGGTTTAGAAAGCGAGGCCTTCAAGCTTTCTAAGGATACCACTAAAGATTATTTTTTCCGAAGAAAACCACATGATAGGGAAGCTTTTTTTTTCAAAATGTTGATCTCCTTATACAAAATACCGGCAAAACGAAAGGTCAAAGTCAAATTTTGGGCTTTGAAATTGCCATTTTCGAAGTTTGACACGTTTGTTTGTTAGCGGATTGGGTTTTGTGTGGTAACGTTAGAATGTCTCTAACAGAACTTGTAAAACATTTTCTAGGTTGATCCCCTGCAAATTTTCAGTTACAATTTTAGGGGTGAATTAATTAGCATACCCCTGTTCAGACCTTAGGAAAACACCATGTACTATATACCAAATGTTGTCTGTCTGGGGCACTATCTTATTCCGAAGAATTAATTTTTTTTTGCGAAAACTAATAATATAAAAAATAAAATTACTATAATAAATTGCATAATGAATTTTTAACTTTTAAGTGTAAAGCAATGCACTCTCAAGGCCGGGGTTAGGATAAGACACAATGGAGCCTCCCGTCAGTTAATATAAGAACTTTTCTATTATTAAAATTAAACATAAAGCATAACTTTTCTTTTCTCTATTTAACTGGCATACTTTTAACATTTTAAACAAGTTCGAATACTTATCGTAATAATTGGGTTTTTCTTTATGTCAGTAAAGGAAGACCATGATTTTTTAAGTTAAATTTAAATGTATAAGAATATTTTATAATAGAGTTATATGTATGTAGCCAGATTTTTAAATGCAGTTGAATTGAAATATAATTTATTCTTTTATTCTATATCAATAATATTTTAGTTTATTTTTAAAAGTTCTTGATTACAACTGAAGTTCACTTTAAAGATACTAAAATAAAAATATGTTTTTTTTTCCCCTTTTTAACTCCCTCCTTATGAATATTAATTAAACAGGCCAATTTGTTTATTAAACAAACAAAATTAATATTATTTCATTTCTTTTCTTTATATCTGTTTTAACATTTGTGTGAATTGAGGAGAAGAGAGGGACCCCTTAAAAATCGCCGCTGGTTCTAAATGTAATCGTAAATACTCAAAGGCATTATTTCCTATTTTACTGCACAGACGTTAGCGAAATGGTTCTTCTTTACACTCTAAAAATGTTTGTTTGAATATTTCTTCAATAATTGGTGGCAACTGATTATCTTACAATTATTGTAGTAAATTTCAACAGACAACTAAATTTAAACTTTGTTATTTAAATTTAAACATGAATGTGGAAATTAAAAACAAATTTGACTAGGAAATAGGGCTCAAACCTGTGACTTTCGAATTGGCGTTTAGTTTTTGTAATCAACTGGGTTACCCATAGTCCTTGCCGCCTATACCTTCTCGAACAATATTTGTTCCAATAATTTTTGGTTAGTAGTAGTAGAATTGATTATCAACAAATTTGATGTAAAAATACAATAGACTTAATTTGATATGTCATCAGGAGTGTATGTTTAAACGTTTTGTTGTTAAATATTAAGAAAATTCTGAATTTTCAACAAAATGTTGTTTAAATTTTAACAATTTCGACCTGTATGGAGATTATATGTATATCTAAATTGCATTGCAGAAATTAGCACATTGCTAACCAGAAATTTTATTGTTAACCGTACCCAGTAACCGGATATTTCTTTCCGTTAAATATTTTTAAATTAGTTATGATTTGCTGGTAGTTAAAAATCATTATCACGTCCATATTTTCGTCATCACTTGATATCCGATGAACTGTTCACAAATATTTCTACAATATTGTTAATCGTTTTGTCGATATCCATATTTAAACGGTTTAAAAGAATTAATCCGTAATATCAATTACCAACTACCCTTGACTTTAACGTATCAACTGTGTATGAAAGACGAGATATATCGTCAATCATCCGCAATGTGTTAAGCAATGACGAGTTTAAGTCTCCATCACAGAGTAGGGGAAAGTATGGTAAGATGGGGTAGTGAGGAAAGATGGGCTGGTACCCAAAAAATTTGCTAAACCAAAAGAATTACGAGATCAATGATATATTTATCATAAGTGGCCAATCCGCCCTTATCAATGTTGTGAATTACATCGGAGTAGGAACTCTTATAGACCCATGGAGTTAGAAAAAACCTTTTTTGCTCTGATCCAATTTGATTTGATTTTAATTTGTTGCGTAAAATTGCTTTACAAAATTAGGAATTTTTGTGACAAGCTACATTAATTTCATAGGTAATAGAAATAGGATATTAAAATAAGAATTAATTTCTATAATACTTACAAACAGTTTTTTCGGTGTATGAGCTTTCGTGTAAAGTCATCGGGGGAAAGACGGGGTAGGTAAATAAAGACGAAATTCGACTTGCCCCTTCGAATTATTCTACACGAAAATTTAATTCTTATTATATTTTTTATTTGGTTCGGTTTTAGAATGATGAGAAATTGTGTTTACAAAATTTTAATACTAAACCGTATCTTGTACATAGGGGTAACCCATATTACCCCTTGAATGGCCAAAATGGGTTGATGTATCACATTCAATATTTTATATATTTGTTTTCAAACTACTTAAAATATGTTCCTATTATAGAAATTAATATGAAGATTGATAATCAAAGTTTGGATCAATGAAGTATTAGTTTCCTATCTACTAACAACGAATTTTTATTAACCATGAAACTTTAAGTACTCCATTTTGAAACTGCAAAGTCTCACTACCCATGTACGAGGTCTATTTAAAAAGTACGATCAAATCATTGGTAAGAATCGAATGGCATGAGCCAATCGATATGTTTAGGTCCTCAGCAACTTCTCTAATGGTGATTCAACGATTGGCCAATACTATTTCCTTCACTTCTTCGACGTTCTCCTCCGTTGTTGACGTGCTCGGGCGTCCGGCACGCTCTTCGTCGTTCAAATCTTCTCGGCCCTCTGAAAACATTTTGTACCACCGATAAA
Source organism: Philonicus albiceps (assembly GCA_963969385.1). Lineage (NCBI taxonomy): Eukaryota > Metazoa > Arthropoda > Insecta > Diptera > Asilidae > Philonicus > Philonicus albiceps. Next base: position 10,478,249 of record OZ017775.1, read on the forward strand.
CGTTGCTTTGGTCCTAGGTAGATTCACCATATGCCATAGTCAACATTCGAAATGCGTTCGCGTACTTAATTATGTTTTTCAGACAAAATTTGATACAGATTCTTTGATCCATTTTTTGGAATAGGTAAAAATTGAAGACGAGCCAAAACACATCCAAGCAAAATAGATGTAAAAAATTAACTGAACATTCAAAATAGCCGAGATTGTCAGCATAAGTGGGGGACATGAGTACCAACTTAACGTCACAAAAAAATCGAATATACGTAGCCCACAGAAATTTAAAATTCGCGATACTTTTTGAACTGGACTGGTATATTCGACATAATACAAAATTTTTCACCTTTTTCATGACGAGTATACCCGTCAAAAAAGCAGACTGATTAATAAAATGGTGATATTTAGTAGAGCCATCTAATACATTAATTTATTTTTAATTTACTTCATGGATTGTAGTTTTTATATAAAGTGGTCTCAAGAAACCTGGTTAAATCCTTATAAGTGCTAAATATCTGTTGCATGAAGTTTAATTGTGTAACTAAATCCAGATTTCGACAAACTGGAAGATTAGCACTAAGCAAAACCGAACCCCTTAATCTACCCTTATACCAATCCCAGAAACTCACCATCTTTATTCATTGCCGATTGGAAGCACTTGGCCAATCGGCAGGCACGACACTGATTTCTGTGCGTCTTGTCCACGGGGCACCTCCCCTTCATGTCACCTGTTGCCTTGCATGTGTAAATCCGGTTCCTGTGTATGCTCCTTTTGAAAAATCCCGAACATCCTGCGCGGACAGAAAGAAGCATAATTATGAAATATGTTGACCCAGAGTATTTATTTTATTTGAAAAAAAACAAACACCCACCGTCGCAACTGTAGATGCCGTAGTGCTTGCCGGAACTTCGATCTCCGCAAACTTTGCATGGGATGTCCAGAAGACGGTCTCCTGTGGGTTGCGGAAAGATACATAAAATTTTTTTTTTTTTTTGCTTTTTTCTCATAACTTTGTCTCAATCCAAATTTCAGATTTATGTGGAACAAAAGAAATTTCATCGAATTTAATCCCATCAAACGAGCTAAACGGAAGCGGATGGGGTTTCTAAGTATTAAAAAACCGAAAACTTTAGAGGATTGCTAAGCCTCAGGGACAGCGAGAAAAAGGCGCGAGATTGTAAACAGGAAAAACCTTTTTGCGATATTTCCTTAATTGTTGCCCACTGCTAATTTTCCCAAGGCTGAAGGAACCCTTTTTGTTTCAGAGCAAAAATTTTGTGCCACTCTACAAAAAGTTGCCAGTTCTCTGGACGAACGACTCCGGGTTTTTTTCTCTCTCCAAGTCCTGTGGGTTAGCTAGACACAACCGATGAACAAAAAAAAAATGAAGGGGTTTATCCTCCGGTCGGAAGCTTTCCCTGTTCAGGAGTCACAAAAAAATATACAAAAAAAAAAAAAAAAAAATACAAAGGACACATCTCCCCAACTAAGATGCTTCGAGTGAATGGGCAGAAAAGGATTTAAATGAAATTATCCGGGATTACGCAGAAATTAGTTCGAGTGGGCGGGGGGTGACCAGAGCCCTTGCCGAAGGGTCTTTTGCGACTTTCGGTAATCGAGGGAGCGCGTACGTAACTAATCCCAGGGCCAAGGCCATGATGCGTGTGCCGGGTTATGTCCGGGTTCTTTTACATAAAACGGACTAGGGTGACACTGACACAGACTGTGTCACACGCAACAGTTTTCACAATTCAAGTGTTTGCGGACCACTTTGAGGATAATCGAGTCACTTGTCAAAATAAAACTTGAGCCCTTGAGGGATGAAGCACGGATTAGTTACTTATAAAGGGTTTTATTTTCTAATAACAAAGTTCACGTATTTTGAAATAAATGAAAACTTCTCTTAAAAATTAGAACCATCTTCAATAAGTCACAAGTCCTAAAAAACTACAAAACCACTTCCCCGATTGCCATTTTTACAAAACTTTTAATTTTCCTACGAACTTCTATTTTATGCAACTTTTATGTAGAACTGGAAAAATATGGTATTTCTCAAAGAAGTGAGTTTCTTTTGTGACCCTCTTGAATAGGAACACCCCTCAAATCAGTCAAGTTTTTGGTTCGCATTTTTAAAATTTAGGTTTACAATTTGGCGCTGATTTTTACTACATATAAATCAGTAAATAAAAGCCCTTATATACCCACTAAGAAATTTTTTTAGTGAAATTTAACTAGATAGATTCTAGTAAATTATTTTACTTATTTCTTAGTAATTTTAACTAAAAGATATTCTGCTAAAACTGAATATCTAACACATTATCAAAAACCTTTGAATTTTAGGAGTTTCTAATTGCAATTCTTGATCATCTGGATAATCAAGTAATTGTTTTGTGGGTTGCAATATTTACTGAAATTTCCTGTAACTTAACTTAAATTCTAGTGTTATTCGTATACCCATTTCCTTATCTAGAATTCTAGGAAATAGTACAACATTTTCGGTGCATATTTAACTAGTTTCGTATTTTTAGTAAAGGCGAGGTTGTCTGTTAAAAAGGCAAATGTTATTTTTGTATTATCCATAATACTTTGGAAATTTAGTTTTCCGTTTTATTATTTTAAAAATTCAATCATATAGATGATGTATTAAAATTGACCATAACTTTAGTTGGATTTATCAAAATAAATAGATGATATTTTAAATACAGTGGCGTTTACATGGGCACATTAAACTGGACAATTAAATGTATATTCTCAGCATCTCCTTAAAAATTGATGTGATATTAGTTGCACGATCCTAATATATTTCGGGCGAAATTTACTAAATTTCTAACAAAACCAACCAAAATTTAACACTTCAGTATACATTTTGCTGTTTTTCAAGTTATATTCCCTAGAAAACCTCTGAACTAAACTAGAAATCCAGGAAATAATTGCAAAAATAATTCTAGCAATTTGATATTCACTACATTTTGGACTGCATATCTAGTAAACCAATTCTAATTGAGATTCACTATATTCTAGCGAGTGTAAACTTCGTATCTTGTATCGCGATTATTTCGAAACTATGTTTTTTCTGAACTCAAATTTAAACGTTTAGAAAATTTAAAATTTTAACAAAACCTTCTTTCATAAGGGTGACAAGACTAACATAGTCAACTTCTCTATTGATTTCATAAAAGGTTCTATACATCGTCAGAGATTGGCAGTATTTCGTCAAATTTTCAATATTTTTTAATACACAAATTTTTAGAAATACCTTAAGATATGTTCCGAATTTTATCAATTATTTCTTATACCCTCTAAAAAAATATAAATTATAAAAATCTCGACAATTTTACTATGTTGGGATGTACCACAATATGTGCCAGCCACAAAAGTGTGAATTTTGAAAAATGTACTTTACTTAAAATCATCTTAGAATTTTACCTATATCTTTCGAACGTTTCTTGATAAAAATTGTACTTATTTTATCTTAAATAGAAAAATTAAAATTATTATATATATATAATATATATTATATATACACAAAAATAAAAAAAATGTAAGTCTATTTAGTTTTCAAATGTAAATCAGTCAAAAATAGTTATTAATATTAATAATTAATAAACAAATATTACCATTAATTTATAAATGTAAAACGAAATGAAATTGAAATAAAAATTTAACTTTTGATATTCATTGAGTCAATTCAATATGTTGTCCGGGTAACAAAATATAGGCCGAAAAAATACTAAAAGATAGCCTAAACGTTTATTTGCAACCGAATAGATACCTCAAAATTGTTAAAGACCGGCTAGATGCCGAAAAAACATTGACACAATTTTTCAGTTTTAGGACTTGGACTTTATTTCAATAAACATTCGTAATTGGGATATATCAGCGTGAATTCGGTCTGCTTTCGGTCCGTATTTCGACCTGTTGTCGGCCTCGTTTCGGTTCGTTATTTTTTAAATATCGATGTGTATTCATTATGATTAAATATTTTATCGTTTTTGCGTTCATTGCGTACTTCAGATAGTTTTTGACGCATTCTCAGCCTTTCCTATCATTTACCATATAAGCCTAAAATTCAACGAAGTTCTTTTATTTTTCGGCTTTTTATTTTATTACGATTTTTAAGGCTGAATTATTTTATTATAATTATTATTTATTTTACAATTTAAAATTTAATTCTCAAATTTCTTTCATACTTTTCGTACGCTCATGAACTAAGCCCATATAGCAAATTTCTCTGTTATTTTTTCTTTTCTAACCAGAGTTTTTATATGGGAATTGAACCCACAATGGCATACACTCTACATCACAGTCAAACCATTCAGCTATGCCACCCAAGGCCCCTAACGCTGAATTGTACGATTTATTTAAAAGAATTTCAAGAGCTGAATCATATCAATTTTAACTCTTAACGAACGACCGCATTTTTCTAGAATAATAACCAGTAAATCGACGGAATTTTAACAAATTGATTGCTTTATTAGAGCGAGAAAAAATGCATAATTTATATCCCTTTAATTAGATTTTATGGAATAAATTTGATTTAAATTTTTTGAAATATTAACGTCATTCCGGCCGTATGGCAGCATTCGATTTCCTTTTTTAATATTTATAATGTCGCCAATAAGGCGGTATTTGTTTGCAAGGTTTAAGGATTAAATTTGAATTTTTGCATAGTTTCAAATTTAATTGCATTATTTTATACAAACAATCGAATCATTTTAAATTTCAAACTAAACAAAATTTACTAATTTAAAATATCAAATGTATTTTTGATAAGACGTTTTTTAGGTATTATTAAAAAATAATTCTCTGATCGAATATGTTAGATTAATTCAAAAATGATAACTGATTTTGTATTCATCAAATTTTGAACATCGAAAGACATTCCAAATATTTAGGATATATAGGAAGTCGTTGCATTAGACCAGAGATATTATTATTTTATTTCATTATTTCTTGTTTTAATTTAGCTATGTATACTATACATATAATATGTTTATATAAAAGCCAAATACCACTGATTGACTTATCATGATATCTCCAAAATTTTATATCATCATTTTGAAACTATGTAACCATAGATAGAAATACTGAAGCACTTTTAAATATCCCAAAATTCAATTCCTAAGGATTTCTAAGGGGGTATAGTAGGAGTTTGTATTAGGAAAACTATATTTCGAATGAAGTAGCGGGAAAAATTCAAGTATTGAATGTAAAAGAGGAGGTTTTGGCTCGATTTTTGTGATATGAGATGTGAGAATTTTGTTTATAAGAACGTAATTAAAAATTTACACATTTGTTATAAGATTTTGATATTTGTGGATAGTACACCAATAAATTGTAGTCTTACTATTGCTTCAATTTTCACTGCTAACTTCTGTTTTTAAAGAAACATTTCGAAAAAACTTTGTACTGTTTACCACGTGTTAGAGCTGAATTAGGTACTTCTAGCCGAAACATTATAAAATATACTAAAAATTCGACTCTATGTATAATCCGTTGAAATTTTTTCAAACATCAGTAGAATGTTTTTATTTAAAATCATTTACCAGTTCCCATTTTCCTGAAGCACTTAAATCCAAAGGTATCCAGGATGTACCACTATAAGTAGACTTTAGAGCACCATAAAATTTCACTAGAATTTCGATTACGTCAAAACACGGAGCCAATTTTATAAAACGGGGAACTACTCGAAAAACAAAACGACAACCTCCGGGACCACAGGGATCACATTCACTGACTTTGGGGGGAAGGCGACCAAAAGTACGGACCATTAATCAAGAGAACGCCACCTTGCACCCTTCAAGGGCTGCAATTTAGCACCAGTCACGTCCGTCACAATTCAGCGACTAATTGAACCCCGGGTTCACGGTTTCCGGAATTTAGTTCATGCGGTGGCTGCGATGGGGCCCCAAAACTCGAAAAGCCTTCGCCACCACCCCGTCATTGTCGTTGTCGGAGTCGTGTCGTCGTCAGGAGATTTTATAATCGGAAAGAAGAAGGACTCCTTGCAGCCGTCTCAGTCGTCGTAACTTTACACAGTCAGTGGCTCGCGGCGACTTTTGAGAGGAGCCGGATCCTCTACCCGCACTCTACCCTATGAACCGACCCCGCCCACCCCTTCCCCATACTCCGACAATGTATCTGTGGCTTTCCCATAGCTCACCACAAAGTGTCAAGATTTGATGTATACGAGGGGCCCTCCACACGTACGAGTCCCGCTCGCTCCCTCGGGAGTTCATAAACCCTGCGTGTGTTGCGGAACCCGGAAAATTCACCACCTCTCGTCATCGTCGGAGGTGACCTACCAGCTTCGTGCATTCCCGAAATAAGATGATGGTTGGGGCAGGGGTGGGGGAAAAGAATGATGGAAAATAGGGGGGAGTGGAGGGAGGTGGAGGTGAAACCAAGACTTCGCAACAGATAGACTTTCGATGAAATTTTAAAATGAGGGATGAACACCTCCCGTTCGCCCCCACTGAGCGTTCCAACGACCCTCACCCCTACCTCCCACCCCCGCACAGCCGCTAAGTAGGCGTGGTTGACTCTGTCGCAAATGTCAGAGGGTAATTTCGCAGCAGCAATATGAGAGGGTTGATTTGATGACTGCACAAATTGAGTGGCATGTCCGTGTAGTGGTGTGCCCATAGGTGGCGCTGGGGTGGAGCCTATACAGCACCCTGCCGCCGAATTCAGTTAGTCACCTCTGCAAGCTTCCATTCAGCAGGAGCGCGTCCGGGATTAATCCGGGAACAAAAGCCACGGCCAAGATGCTCCGAATCAATAGCCCGCACAGGGAATTATATTGCCCGTCAACACTATACACACACGCACACATACATGCGCACACTATTGCCTTATTGAATGCCACTGGCTATTCCCGGACCATACCCTGCCCACCCCTTCCAGAGCCCATATTGACTCCTGCCACGTCATCGGGAACAGACATTTTATTTTTATTCCTGCGGTTATATTAACCAGTCAGAGAAGCAGTAAGTCGCCCTAATACACGTACAAGTCCCAACAATTGTCGGGATGAGTCGTGGCTCCGCCCCCTGGACCCATACACCCGCACACAGGAGTACTATCCCGACCACTAAGCAGAGAGCAAGCCATGAAATCAGGACACATCCCTTGACGGTAGCAGCGCCTGATGATAGAGCTGGCGGGCGACGGCATGTGAATTGGGCTTGTGGAGTGCCTCGGCGCTCCAGACACATTCCTGATTCCCGGAGTCGCCGAGTCCCAGAGTCTCACGCGGTATTCCTTCTTCAATGAACAAGAAAAGGAAAAGTTACACCCTGCATCGCCGCACACCACAGACGCCGGGATCATTACTGGAAAAGCTCCTGTGTATAAAATCGTCCTCATTTTTCAAATACCCGAATTGGTGGAAGGAATTTCTCGACTTTGGCGCGAGAGCTTTTTGTTTTTCGGCGAACCCACCTTGTCCTGGACTGATGGGCTGTCCAACCGACCCCAAAAAGTTACAGAAAAACGTATAAAAAAAAAGAAACGTAATACATGTATATGGGAAAAGAAGGATTTAGTCCGGAATTTAAGGGACAGTTGTCGGCGAGTGTAGGGTGCAGGGTGCAGTGGTGCCTGTGAAGGTGGTGATGTCAGCGATTTTCAGGACCTGAATTACTTCCTCACCTCTGATTTGAGTTGTTCATTTTTTATGAAGTGTCGATTTAAATTTTCCACCCAGCGGCAGAGGTGTTGTTTCTTCCCTTTTTTTTCCTTTTTGCTGCTAGTGTGCTTGATACCTAATAAATAATTTATGAGGCTGGTAATAAAAAAAACGTTTTAAAATGGATTTGGTGTTTTGAATCCGTTTTTTTCATCTCTAAGCACACATTCGACTGAAAAAGGTCCTTTCTTCTATCTCAGCAATTTAAAAAATTTGGGAAAATTAGAAAAAGTCCTTTTTTTCAAGTCAAATGCTCAATTTAATAGAAAGCAACTTTCTTACCCTTTGGCCAATCTTCTTAATAAATTAATTAATAAAGCTTAATTAGCTTTCAAAGATTATCGAAATTATATTTTCCTGAAATTTTATATTAAATAACAAATTTAAACTGATTATTGTATACACCGAAAGAAGAATATAGTTAATTTTACTATAAACGAATCCAAATTTGACTATTTATAACAATGATATACAACCAATTAAGAAAATAACCATTTAGAGTAAAGTAGAGTACAATTTACTATTTCTGGCAGTTTGCCAACTTTACTGATACTTGAAAACAATTTATTTAAATATTTGAATTTATTTTTTTAATATGAAATCCTACTATACCCAAAATATGCAAGGAATATGTGCTTAATAAAATGCATTATATTAAAATATTAGCCAAATCATGTCTACATCCAAAATGCCCAAATCATCTGCAGCCGTGATGTTGAAATCGTTATAATGCTGTTCTCCACACAACCGCATTTCGCCAATTTTTTTACATTTTAAAATTTATTATTATTAAATAAGTTGACTTTATAATTGAATCGGTCATTTAAAAATTCACATAAATCAAGCTTTTTCCAAATATACTTTTTTATCGTGAACGTTTCCTAAAAAGTAGACCCATAATCTGGGTAAAATCCACGTAAGTCAGTAGATTTTTTCCCCTTCAAACAATACCGTGAAGAAATCGCTCATGAGTTTATTGATGCATTAGTTATAAATTCAATTTGCAGTTGGCCAGGCAAATGTTTAAAATAACCCAAATAAGAATGATGGAATGATTGATTTCTGTATATTTTTAAATTATGATTCATAAATTGTAAAAAATTATTCAATATTTACAAACTTTTAAGTAGAAGTGCTATATTCAGTCCAAAAAGGTCTTTGAAAATTCGTTTATTTGTAAATAACACAGTTTTTATTGATTTATATGATTTATGTGCTTTCTGAAATGACCAATTCAATTTCAGAAATTGTAAATAGTCGAGCTTATAAAAATAATAAATTTTAATAAAATATCCTCACATTCAACTGAAATGTACATTTTTTTTACTATTTATACACTTTTTCAGTAACTATGTAAAATGGTTAAAATTATTATAGTTTTTCTCTCAGTGAAATAATAAAAAACAATCTATTTTTAGTAGAAGAACATAAACTGAAGCACCTTGGAGAAATTTTGTTTTTACGTACAGTCAAGCCTTCTATAACGAAAGATTCTTATAACACAATTTCCATATAACGAGGTAGTGGTTTTCATATAACGCGGTAAAATTTTATCTGATTTGTCTTATTTCTATACCTGTGTTTCATAATGCGGTTTCCATAGAACGAATTTATTGATTTGAATTATGTTCTTTATAACACGGTTGGCATATACCGCAGTACGAATTAATCGCGTTTTAGGAGAATTTACTGTACCTACAAACATTACGTAGAAAGTTATACCAAATACAGTGACACAACTTATTGATCAAACGTAGTAAATTTTTGAAACCATCATGAGGCATTCGTAATTTGAATATTAAATTTCAAGTGTGTGAACATTTAAAATAAATTTAAATTTGCATTGTTACTGATCTTTTTTCCTGTATATTAAAAATTTTAATTAGATGAAGGTTATCGGTAGTAGTAAAGTTGCAGACATCAAAAGGCTGCTCGACGAGTGGAAAACTTACCGAGAAATAATCTATTAATTAAATGTTAGTGCCGGCAAAGTGGCCAAAGTCTGCAAAAATTGCAGTATTCACACATCTGGCAAGAAAGCCATCCTGAAGGAAGCTGTGCAATAGCAAATTATAATAGGGGAATATGCGGGAGAGGTGAGGAATAGTGGAATACCCATAAAAGATGAACTTAGTCGTATCCGATAATAAAAGCGTTTCGGCTGAAACCGAACAGAAAAGTCCTCCGAAAGCATGACTTAAACGATTGATCAAAGGTAGGAAAATTCCTTCTAAGAAAACGTCTTTGTCAAGCACTATTAAATTTCACCAAACTCTGTAAAAATAGCACCACTGAGGATTGGCAAAAAGTAATTCGGTGAGAAAATTAACCGAATTGGCTTTGATGACAGACAATGGACGTGGAAAATGACCAATGAACCTCTTTAAGATCGTCATATTAAGCAGGCGGTAAGATATGAAGGAGGCAACATCAGATTTAGGGATTTATGATAAGTGAAAGTGTTAGACGATGCTAACTAGTCATAGGCAGGATGACTGCTACTGACTGTGACAGCATCCCTAAAATTGGGTTACCTCGGCTTTTAACAACAGTAGGGTAAGGATGTTCTTCGATACATTTTCAACAAGATTACGATACGAAGCATGCAGCTCAATTCACCATAGAGTGGCTAGTAAATCAGGGGTTTCATCATTTAGACTAGTCGCATAATTTCTTAATCTCAGCTCCAATCGAATATTTTTAGGGGTCGAGAACAAGAGATCTATTGCTTTAATGCCAGAAAAAATTGGGCCATTAAACGAACTTTGAAGCCATGAACAGGACTAATGAAATAAATAATAATATTAAATTTAATAAATTCAATGCTGAACGTTTTTTTTTATTGTAGTAAAATAGAATTAACTAATTGATCAAATGCCTTTTCTGTGTTTTCAAAAAAATCAAAGTATTGAAATGTACTTTTCAAATAAACATTTTGTAGAAAAAAGATATTTTTATTTATAATTATTTATTTATGTCTCTTTTATTTTTTTATTTAGTAAGGATTCAAATAAAGCTAAATATTAATTTCGCATTATATGATCAATAAATTGAGTCACTGTAATGTCTGCAAAATTTTAAATTCGTGTGCAAATTCTAACTAGTTTGATTCATTTAATTTAAACATATAAATTCTCGCTCTATGAATCCGAATTAGATTAATTAAAAATTATCGCACTCTACATATATCTGAAAATTTTAAAAATGATAAACTTACCGATGTTTTATTTAATTACTTAACGTTTAGTAAAATATTTTTGGGTTATTTTAAAAGGACTTCTGATTTAGGTTTGATATTTTTGAAGAATGTGGAAATTTCTTAAATAAAATGAGAAAAGGTTTATAGAATTTCTTCATGATTCAGAAAACTGAAGATATGGATTAAAGGGCATTTCCATAAACAAAATAACTTTCTAGGTCTAGATAACCTAAATACGAAAAATATTTTTATTTTTTAAATACCTACAGAAATTCTTAGTATTATTTAAGGAAATTTATTTTGATAGTGTAATAGAGTTAAGTGTAATGAGTAATTAAAGTCTACAATTATTCTTCGCATGCGAAATCTGTTTTCAAAAAGAATTCTCAGCTAAAATTAACGAGCATCCCGGGGTAAAGACAAACAATTACGCAGCACAGCATCGCTGGGATAGGCCCAAAAGAGAATTCCCCCAGAATTAATGACTCAATTAATTTGATAAACTCGATTAGGGATCGAGAATGAGCCTCGCACGCAAGAAATCACCCCGGAAAGACACCTCCCGCAGGAAGTGGCGAGGCCGAGACGTGGAGCTAACAAACGATTAGCCTTTTTCAGGCTTTTGTGATGGCTCCGGCGGCCGCCATTTGGAGCAACCGGAATCCGCCCCCACGGATCGTTTCCCCCATAGTCAATTGTGCTTTTTTTTTCTAGCCCTACCTGCGTCTGCACCTGCTTTTGTGATTTCGCCACCCCCAGTCCCGAAAACTTATTCGCTTCCAACCGTGAGTCGGTTTTGGGTCGCCCTGACACTGGGGCTATCCCGGACTGGGATTCAATGACCTCTAATTATCATGTAGCACGAGAACAAAAAATTACCCGCCCGCTTCACCCGAAAATGGTGGAGGGTCCCTGGAGGTACGCTGGCTGCGCCTGCATGTTCCTTTGTCACCATACCGTTCCCCGGGGCAACGGAGGGGTTGGGGGTGGCGACCCGAGAAAAATGGCAAACGCCGTTTGTTTAGACATGAAACATAAACAGACATTTTTCCAGCTTCCCACTCCGAGAGAAGTGCCTTGTTCCTGGATCCCCGGGACTCGGGACATGCTGGAAAAATTTAAGTCGCTCTAAAAGAGTTTACACACCGGCGCTTAACCTGGGCAGCGGCAGAAGGAGCGTCGTACTGCACCGATTCCTGTAACTGGGCAGGTGCTCCGGTTCCCACCGGCCCCCTCTGTATAGAGAGATCAGGAGCCGGTGGAAGGATACATCCCCGCCTCTTCCCTGATAAATGGGAACATCTTCGTACCGCGACGAATTGTTTCCCGGGATTCATCCATCTGAGGTGACGGCAGAATTGCTCTTCTTGATCTCAGGAAATTCTTTTCGAGCGGTTCACCTAATTACCCTTAGCGCACTTTGAAGTGCCTCTGAGGGATCCTGCGGGATTTCTGGGCTATTTACACCCAACGAAATGCTCCCTTAACACCTTGGCCTCCTGTTCAGCTTCTGGGCGCGGAGAAAGCAATAAGTGGGATATCTCGTGAATTATGACCGGGTTTATCGCAATTTTCCTACGTTTTTGTGGCTTAACGTGGTGTTTGCGTTTTCATCAGGACAGAGCTCCCAAACACGCCCAACCCTTGACCCATGATTAATTACACTTCTGCTACAAGGAATATCTTCTATGGGAAAATTGGTCCTGGTTTCGCATCTTTGTACCTCTGTTTCCCGTGGTTTTATGTTCCTTATTTTCTGGGTGGGCTCTCGTTAAGAACACAACTTTTAATTTACTTTGTACTTTTTGATGATAACTATGAATATTTTGTAAGTGCTGAATTTTATAATTCTCTTTTTCGAATTCTAAGTTTGACAAAACAAAATTTTTTTTTGAATAAAAAAAACTCAAAATGCAAAGTATAATCAAATTATTTTTGAAAAGCAACTTTTTAAAGCGCTTAATAAAAATCTTAAGAAATCGTAAATTTTAAAGTTATAGACATACTTTTCAATTTTTTTATAGCTTATTTGATTTATCGAAATATTAATTTCGTTTTTCATTTAAATCCCAATAACTCCTATATTTAAGAATAGATTTTAACAAGTAATGCATCATCAAAGCTACTTTTATCCTCTTTCGAATGATCACTCAAAGTTCTTATAAGGATCTATAAAGACTTATGTAAGCGCACCTCTTAAAAAATTTTGATGTCGGTTTTAAGGGGTAAGACCCGATTTTAGAGAGGGGTCAAGAACAAAAGTTTACTCAGGACATCCCAAGGAAACATTTGTAATAGCGTTTCCTACGTAGAACTCAAATATCCTGCGTATAAAACGCTAACAATTTATTTTTCACTCCCCATTTAGGGGAATGTTAATAAAACTTCGTTATTTAGTATATAAGAAACTAATTCCTTATAACTTACTGATTTGATTATCAGTCTTCTTATTAATTGCTGTAATAGAAACATATTTTAAGTAGAACAATAATCAAGGGGTGGAGAAATAATATGGCTTACCCTTAGGGGAAAGGTGCGGTTTAGTATTACAATTTTATCAACACGTTTTTTCACTATTGTAAAATAAAAGAAGTATAAAATATAACAAAAATTATTTTGTCGTATAGAATTACTCAAAAGGGGAAGACGGGGTAAGATGAATCTCGTCTTTATTTACCTACCTCTTTTTTCCCCTTCGTGATTTTATACGAAAGTTCATATACCGAAAAAACTATTTGTAAATACAGTACCAGCTCGAAAATTTGAATTCGCACAAATTAGAATTTCTTGGAAATTAGAACACGAATTACTTTTATACGCACAGCTTGGAAATTAGAAAAATGAATTCTAATTTTCAAGCCGTGAATTTAAATCAAGTCGTAAAATTGGTTTTTTTTTTATTAAAAGTATTAAAGAAAGTAACAGTCCGGGAGGCTATCCTTTTTTTGAAAGGGGCTTGGAATAAACTTTCGGCAGAAGTTCTCCAGGAATATTGGAAAAAAATATTTGAGATTAACAAAAATCCTGACAATGTTGAGAGTGACTTCGATGAAGAAGACACATTACCACTAGCTCGACTAGCTGCCTTAATCCGAAGTAATCCAATGAATCAGGTAGTTCAGGAAACTATTGCAATGTTTCGACATTTTGGAGAGGTAAATTTTTTAATCTGTCATGGGTATCTGTATGTATAAGAAGTAGGAAATTTTACGGAATTATAGGATATGACGGCAGAAGATATTGAAATCTGGAATGCAGATGAAATTGTTTGCAATAGCCAAAATGATTCAAACTCTTGCACTGGATTTGAGTCGGAGGATGAAGGTCCGCAAAAAACCATTTCACATACAGATGCAATCACTTTCGCCAATGGCCTGTTGATTTGGGCGCAAGAAAATCGTTTGACATCTTCAGAAGTAATAACGATCCAAACTATTCGTGAAAAAGCAGTTGGACTGTTAGCACAGACAACTTGGCAGAAGAGGCAGACTACATTAGACGAGTTTTTTACATAGTTACATAGTTAGGTACATAAATTATGTTGAATATGTACTAATATGCTTAAAGTTTTCATTGCGTGGTATGTTATTTCTTGGATTTTCCGCATTGAAATAAAAAACTTGGAAATTGGAAAATCTCGAAAATTGTAATTTACCGAAACTTTTTTTTTCTAATTATCGAGCTGCACTTGTATTATAAAAATTAATTCTAATTTCAGTATCCTATTTTTATTACTTATAAAATTAATGTAGCTTGTCACAAAAACTCCTTATTTTACAAAGGAATCATGTTACGTTATCAAAACCAAATTTAGATCAAATCAAATTAGATCAGAACAAACAAGATTTTTTCTCATGGATCTACAAGACCTCCTAGTCATGAAGTCTGCTCCTAAGCTATTAGATGCTCTAGTAGTTTCTAAAACAGCTTCTATAGTAAAGAAAATTATTGTTAATAAACAGCATGGATTTATCGCTGGTAGGTCTACCGTTTCGAATCTAGCACTGCTCGCTAATACTTACAATACCACAGCTTTAAGATTTAACTTTAAACTCGCATTTGATCGGTTTTCTTAAAATATTTGTATATTAAAATATAAAGCTGTAATTTTCCTATAATATTTCATCGTTGAGATAAGTGCTGAAAATATGATGAAAATTGAAATCATCGATTAATTGCAGATACCCTGGGATGACCCTAGAAAGCCAAAACATGAGTACTGGGGAATTTCTGGTAAAATCTATGAGATCGGCCCTCATTGGCGAAATCAATTTGTTCGTGCCATTTTGACTAAACAAACAGTCCAGGAGCATCGGGAGCCAACAGGGTAGCTGCTGGTGGATGGCGGCTCGGATCAAAAGGGTGGCCATGGCAAATATTTGCAAATCAAAAATCACACAATCACCTCGACTGTCGTTTTTGGTCCAAGGCTGGTCTTCTACAGAGAGGCTTCCTTTATCCTGGCTCCATCTTATCCATAGTGCAATTTGAGTTTGTTTATGCGTGGAGTGGGGCCCGGAACGAACTGGGACCTTGTTGGTCCTGGCGAGATGCTGTGTCACCTTTGTCAAGAGTTGTTCATTTGTCATTCGACCCCCGCCTTCGTGCGGATTGAGTTATTACAATCGAACCAGTTCCAGAGCACCTTGACAATCCGCCAGGACCAGGACCAGAACCGGGACTGGGACCGGGCTATAGTCTTGTGCGTCTCCACCTTCGGGATAGCTTCCCCCAAAATCCAACACCCTTGCTCGAGCACTCGAAAAGGAAAAGTTTTTTCTGACGTCGCTTTGTGCGGCAGAGGGAAAACGATGACAAGGATGATTCCATTTTCTTTTTGTCTATTTACATACCCTGATACCCTGATCCCATCAATTTGCGAGGATTCAGCAAAATTGTGTCACTTAGTTGCATTAAGTGAGTTTTCCGCCCGGCCCTTAATCCGCCCTCTCGCCAGTCGGATGTTTTCGCTCCGAATCTCACCGGATTTGGGGCCCTGTCGGTGAACTGAAGAAAAATCACGAAAGGCTCACTTCCGCCGATTAAGAGGGCGGGAACGGGGATGGGGGTAGTATGCAAAGGGATGATTAAGTGGCATATGATCATCCTCGTGTCACTTAATCCTTTGCGAACGGGAATCGCCTTGTGCATTTCCCTTCCTTCGTTTCGGGATTGGTGTTGCTATTTTCAATGATCCAATATATTTTTTTAATGTTTTCATTCCGAATCCTGCCCGTGCCTGGACAGAGTTTGGAGGTGGTTAGATGGATGTCATCCTTTTAAGCTTCGCATATTGACAGAATGCCGGGAGTAGCCATTAAATATAGCCAAGCCATTAAAGTATATGAGAAAAAATTCAAATTTTCCAAATGGGCTCTCCCTGACCTGCTTCGTGATGGTGCAAGAATTAAGCGGCTTGGACGGATCCTGTTCTGGACTCGTATCAATTCTTTTCTGAGATTTTTTTCCCGCCCCCCCCCATTTTAGTAGGCTTTTCCTGGAGTAAAGGCTCTGCACTAATTGACGCTAATTAGTCCCAACTGGGATTTGAGAACGCCTGAGCACAAAAAAAGATGATTTTCATTTTCAGTTACAATCCAACTCTTTTTTAATGGTTTCATTTCTTTTCTGAGGGATGTAATAGGAGCTTGTGGAAATGTACGGAATTTATAAGGGTTTTTTTCTGTTTTATATATATAAAACCAATTAGGTATAGATCCTACAGACACGTTTAATTCAGATGAATTCCGATTCAACTGAAATAAAAGTTCAAATAAAAATATTTGGCTCTAGTGGGCGAGGTATTAAAATATGCACACCTAGAACAATAATTTCGTTAAATCGTTGTACTTCGATAGTTGTTTGATTAATGCAGACTTTCAACTATAATACAAAGTATGAAATAGTTACGCAATAGTTGTTCGCAAAAGATCACTATTTATTAGGAATTTAACCTGATAACTATAAAAGCAAAATAATTAAAAGTAATCATTCAAGTCCACTTTTATTTTACATTGAACAGCACTAATCGACATAATTTTGCGTACTTATTTTCTAAAAATACTTCTGAAACTGCAATAGAAAAGCTCGGGAGGTTTGATTATTTATAAAGACTTAATAATGTAATTTACTAAAAGAATTGCTAATTTGCATCACAAATTAATAAAGAAATATCAACAAATATCATTTTTAATATATTTTACACTATGAAATTAAATTAATTACTTTATTGTTATTTTTTTACAAAGAATTTGTTAAAACCAGTCATACTTTAGTTACAAGTAGTCATATTATGGATCGAATTTTCAACTATTAGATCCTTAAAAGTACCACCTTTTAATTATAACTGACTCATCGAAATATTTACCATTGACTAGTTTTTGTTAAAAATTAAAAAAATCAACTAATTTCATAGTGTTCCCAGTTTTAAACACGAAAATAGTTAAAAAGTAGTTTCACTATCAAATGAAGACTTTCTAAAGTTACTTGGTACATACTTTTTACATTTTTCCATACATTAAAAGAAAAATATATTTAATTTTACTATAAACGAATATAAAATTAACAACCACACCATATTTCGAAACGCTTAAAGTGTTTAATTTTGAAATCACCCATTTGATTAACATCGAGGCAATGTTATTCAAATAAAACATTTTAAACGTTCGGAAATAATACAGTGAGATTTACAGTGCATTTATAGGAATGATTTTCAAGCAATTTAATTCAAAAACTTTGTATACTATTTGAAGTAATCAAGTCCCCTATTACCATTAGTTAAATTTAAAATTCTTAAATATGAAAATAACAAATTTGAATGGTAAAATTTAAAATCAAATAAACATTTAAAATAGTAGAGTTGATTATCTCTGGCAGTATTGCAAAATTTTCTGATACGTTACAACAACTTATTAAGCTATTTGAATTTACTTATAATATGAAATCATACTATTCACAAAATATGCAGATGATGGCTACTTGGTATATTTAGCTAAAATTTTAATTTAATATACATTATATTAAAATGTTGACCAAACCATGGTGAGTCCTTTAATCAGTTAGCTATTTTTGACGAGAAAAAAGTGCAAAGCTTTGCATTATTATGAGTATATGATGGACGCGAACGATATGATTGTTTGATTCGCTACTTGTTTACGTTACCATATGTGAACTACCGGTGCTTCACGCCACCCGATGGAGAAAACTAGTTGTGTACCACCAGTAGTTCACGCCTCCAGATGACGGCAATGCCTGTGGACCACCGGTGGTACACGCCGGGTTGAACGACGTGTTAAACATACTTTTTGATTAAGGAGTATACTCGTCATCGCTTAATTTGTGCGCTGGAATTTAGAAATAAATAAATTTTCCAAAAAGGTTGAAGAGGAAAATATTTTGAAATGTATGTGTATTATTTATTCATATATAAATATACATATTTATATTATATACATGTGGGTTTGGATAATGTTTATGTAAACATGGATTAGATTTGGACAAAGAGAAGCTGAAGGAACTGCTTAGATTAGATTTCTAAATTTTGAGTGTACCATAGGCACATGTTATCTAGTTAATTTGTAATCTGCCTGTTTTCTTTTATCGTAAATTAAAGGGATTAAAAATAATACAGGCATTTTTATTGAGCCCCATTCTCATAGTATTAAAGGATTTTAAAAGAAATGTTATACGTTTTAACTCGTTTTAGATCTTCAAATTACTAAGATTCGGTGAATGTTTCAGGAAGTTCGTTAAATATAAGTTAAACTTATCAACTTAAACTTCCCTAAAAAAAAACACTTGTAGACGACATTTTTAAGTAAACCAATTCAATTTCGACCAATATTCATTTGGTGCACTTTATCAATATCATTTTTATTTTATACTCCACCTCCGACCCACTCATCTATTCATTCATTAAAGTTCGACATCAATAAACGCAATATTACCAGTGTCTTGAGAGCTATTTAAATCACCGCAAACTGTTCAATTAAGAAAAAATACCACCGAATCCGTTTGAACAATGATTGCGATTCATTTAATCGGCTATCTAGTTCCATGTTATCAGTCTTATATTAGAAATTTCATCTCAGCGAATCCCAGGTCTTGGAATGGTCCATGTTGCCGGTTGGAGCTCAACTCAGCATCTGAGTGTTGCGGCAAGCCAAGATGTCTTGACCATTTCTGATAGAAAATCTTAATTTAGAAATTTTTCTATTTGGAGCATCTGCAGAATAGAGTGAATCTTTATCAGGCCAGCTGGACAGGAGCGGGGTGAAGCTTTAATACCCATCTAAAACGCAACCATTTCAATATTCTCATCAAATCTGAAAAGTCAGTCCAAAGTCGTCAACTGTTAGAGTTAGTCGCGCGGGTATTTCTAATGAAATTGGCTACACTATAGACATAGAATAGAAAGGTTCATATTTTCCCTTTTTGAGGATTATGTTATTGTGTTTTCTGTGCAGTGAATAAGTGATTTACTCCTATTTAAAAAAAAAAAATATATATATATATAAAATACTTTTATTTATAAATAAAAGTAAAACTGTGCAATATATAGTGCGATTTTTGAATAATAGAAATTTTAAATTTTGAAACAGTCGAATTGGTTTGAAGCAAAATAAATATGAATTTCACTTCCGTTCTAAGGATGAGGAAAATATTGAAATAATTGAAAAATGTAGACCTTTAGAAGACATAATTACCCTTCTTAATTATTTGAAATTTCCCATTTATATGAGAAAGTGAATGATTTTGAAAGTTCAGCAGAGATAATTCCATGCAACTTCCTTTTGGGGGCCAACAAAGTTATCGGAAACTCATTGGCCCACGGAATCTGAAGAAACTAGTCGAGGCAGACGGAAGATCTTTTGCCTTTTCGGCAATTCTTCTATATTTTCGTGAGATATTCGGCACATGGACAAAAAACAAAAAAAAGATTGAATATAAAATCATATATAATATGCCCAGGCGAGTGACCGCGATAGATAATTTTTTTATTTTTCCTTTTGGAATTTGATTTTAATGAGATGTGATTTTGCAGCAAATTATATTTAAGGCAATTAAGTCTAAAGCTTTATGTTGCCATCTTAAATTTTTTGGTAAACGGTTATCGGCTTTTCAGCTTCTGTGCTGAGGACATTTAATGTGGGGTCAAGGAATTTTCGATTTTTTATTACTTCCGAAGTTGATTTAGAGAAGGATTACTCCTATAAAGTGATACTGAATCCAGTTCGTTAAACCAAGTTCATTTATTTTCATATAATACTTATAGATAAATTGAAAAGCTATACACATATTTAGCAAAACATACCAACTTGGAATGTTTTACTTTGATAATAACTACAATACTTAAATCTTATACCTCATATACCTCATGACTTTAAAGAAAATCTGAAACCGAAAGTGCACAGACTATTTTTTTTTTAATTATAGAATAAGACCTTTAGGTTAGGTTAGGTTGCTGTGACTGCCTAGAAAGGCACACTTAGGCCAATTTTGGCCCATTGTGTTACCACGTAGCGCAGGAGACCATGGTTATTCGTGGGATTCGAACCCACAGCCTCTGGGACGGTAGGACAGCGCGCTAACAACTGAACTATCAGAGGTCCCTCAAGAACTTAAAAACAAATATTAAATTGTATGAATGGGTTAAAATATATCCCACCATTCATAAAAGGCTAATCAAAAAGTTGGAATGTTTTTAACCCACTTAATCCCAAAGAGTTAAAACATTCAGAGCTTAAAAATAGTTTTTAATGATAAATGAAAAGAAATACTTATTTAATAAATAGTACCGTATTAGCCACATTCATGGAAAGCACTAAAACGCATAGAAAGAAGTTTTATATATCATCAAAATCTAATTTAATTAGTTCATTTTAAAATTAAATTAAAACATATTTAAAATGAGAATAACTATAACTTAAAATATCCCCCGATATTAGTTTTACACCAAGTCTTTATTTTGAAATCAAATTAATAAACTAAACATTTTTTTATAATTAGTTTTAATGTAATGTGCCTTTTTTATGAATCTAGAAACCTTTTTCGAAGAATGTAGAGGCGTTACTAAACTACGCTAATTTATGGATCACATTACCTTCAAAATATATTTTTAGAGCCTATTATAGGACGAAATTAATTCTAAAAGTGTTCTAAATCTAATTTCATGAGCATATGGAGGTTACTCATATTTTTGGATTTACCTGACTGACTTTCTTAATTTCTATTCGGTTTTATTAAACACTTTCATTTTTTTCGACTATTGTAAACAAAAGGATATTTTTGAATAAACTAAATTAATTAGAACCGCATTTAACATATGCACAATATTTCGTAAATTTTTCAATGAAAAATATTAAAAAATGACACGATGTTAGCTGATCTGCGGAAGCGTCTTCAAAAAAACTACCTTCGCAGTAGAGGGGATAGGTCGTGAAAGAGTTATTTAAAACAAAAATCCGAACGTGTTCTGTTAATAGAAAGTAAAAGCTTGTGATTGATGAATTTTGAAAAATAATAAAATTTGAATTTTTGGCAAAAATTATGTCACGTATTGGCTTGTAAAATGAGCTGTGATCATCAAATAAAGATCCTTTTTTCAGTCATGAGATAATACAAATTAAAAGTAGTGTAAAAATTTCGTTTTTGAAACTTTAACTATTAAAATGCCGTATTGAGAAAAACGCGTTTTACGACTGATTAGATCGAGCCGCATTGGAGAAGTTTCAATAGTTACCCATTTCTATACCTTTGCTCTGATTGATTTGAAACTTTCAAAAAATACTCTTCTCATGGTCTATTATTCCAACATATAATATATTTTCGCAAAAATGGATTTTTCGAAGTTTCAATACTCATGAAATACCTTAAAATTGAGTATGACTAACTACGTTTTCTAGATATGTTTTTATAGAGGAAAATTACCTATTAAATTTGAAAGTTAAACTTTAAAGCTCAAATTCCAACTTCTTCTGTATAGTGTAGAATATGATTCTATAAAATAAATGCAGAGAGCCTTTTTCAGCGAGTAAACAAAATTAATTTGATAACTATTTATAAAAGTAGCATCCGCCTTAAAATTTCTTAACGTAGGCGCCTCAGCCCAAGGCGACTGTTTTAATCATTTTCATTTGAACAGTGCGCAAATTGATAAGCCAGCAGACATGAGAGACATAAAAGTGCTCTAATTTGTGTGGAGTTGGAAGAAAATTGCGAAAAAGTACTTGTACGAGCACAAAAGAATTAGTGTCTGCGAAGTGAGAAGAAAACAAGGAAACGAGCCCGGCCTGGGAGCATCTTCAAAACCCATGTGATTCTAAAATGAACGAGAAGATGCCCGCAAAGCTCCTCTCCCCGAGGAGCATTACTTGCACCTCGAAGAAGCCCAGCGGACCCAGATGGATGTCATCTCAATGGAATGCCCTGCAATTAATTTCCCTATTCATCTCTGTCGTCGTACTCAATTGCGGATTGATGGGGGCCGATGCTGCTCCCAATGAACGTAAGTATCCTCGTGATTATCGCACTCACCCGAAACCCGTCCCGCACATAGTTCTATCATTTCGACACTATGTTACAAAAGATTCTACTGCAGTGAAACAGTTTCAAGGGGGAGGAATCTTTGAATCTTCGACTTTATCTAGCACTACCGAATGAATTGGGTAGGCTCGAATTGCTTTGGGGCTTTCTGATCAATTACTAGGGCGGTCTAACGGCCGAGAGTCCCATAAATCAGTTAATTTCAGAAATGCTCGCGCGTCGATCAATTAATTAAAAGTCGCCGGCGCAGTCTCTTTCAGCATTCCTGCCCCCCGGGCGCGCATATTTGCAACCGGCACGAATCGATTCGGCCGTCAAGGAATTGTCGCTACAATTGAAGAAGTTTTGCGTCTTCCCATCCTACCGAAGTGGGACAGTGGGTCAATGGTCTCTGCCACTTTTTTCTGTTTTGCGTGTGACCAATTAATTAACCCCTTTCGCGGGTTCGCTTGCCTTCCGACTACACAGTTCCAATTTTAAAAATTTATACTTAGCCTTTCTTAGCTAACCTCCATCAGAGTTCAATGCCTTTTTAGTAAACATTTTACTAGATCTTGAGTCTAGAGTATGACTATATCTATTTTGGATGAGCCTCGATCTTCATATTTTAAATGAAGGAACAAGAATTCAATTTTCTTCAGACACAATGAAATGCAATAGTTTTTTCTGATTGTAGTCCATTGAAGACATTCAAATTTACAATTCAATAATAGGGCATTAAATAGGAAAAAACTATAAAACTTAAATTTTTCTGCGATTCATTATAAGTTTCAAAAAGAAGAATTTATTTTTTAAGTTTTTAATATAGCACAATATAAAATGGGGATAAAAGTCTTAATCTATTTGTAGAACTTCAACGGTTTACACCAATCTTAAAAAAAAAACGATTTCTTTGATTATATTATATTCTATTAATAATTCAGTTTTACCTGGTTTTATTAGACTGGTTCCGCGAATAAATATATCTCTAAATCTTCTAATTCAATTGTTTCCTACATTATTATGAAAATTGGCATGTATATACCAGAGAAAATTTTTTGGATTCAAAATTAATATATATAACGAATTATGCTTTTTGAAATTCAAAACGCCTAACATCCCATCATCGTCAAGATCACGAAATTTAAATAAAAAAATAATTATGCATATTTTTTTGAGTATTTTCCTTTGAAACTATTAATTAAAGTTAATTCTTTTACTCGTACATATAAAAACGATATCTGGAGTTGATTTTAACTGAGTGCTTCTTAAAAATGTTACATAGAACCATAAATTTTTCAAATAATAAACAATTCTAGAAATATCTGCTTGCCTATTACTGCACTTATAATCAATAGTAGGTAGATTAGAACTGCTAAACTGGTTTAATTCTAAAAATCATTAAGAATCTTTTGTGGATTTTGATTTATAATGCAATAAAGGAAAGAATTTTTATTTTATCAAATATTTAATTTATTCCAGCTGGACTAGTCGATTTAATCAAAGAATTTGGATTTCCCAGCCTCCCATCAGGAGTGCTAAATGCTTCTACAGGAATGTGTGGAACTGAAAGGAACTCTTACCAAACCCATCCAGCCTTGGCCTATACTATCACAAAAAGTGCAATTCTGACCATTGGAACATCTCAGGCCTTTCCCAATGATTTCCCATCGGACTTTTCCATAATATTGGTTTTAAAACGAACATCCAGGAGCGCTGAAAAAGAGCCCGTCTTCACAATATACTCTTCTGAAAGCGAAGAGGTTTTATCAGTTTCAGTTGGCCATGAAATCTCAATGATCTATCAAGAAAAAGATGGTCCATTTGATCACAGGAATGATATAAATTTTGGGATGGGAATCACGGATGAGAAATGGCATAGGATAGGAATCAGCGTGAAAGGGAATTCGGTTACAATGAATTTAGACTGCACAAAGCAAGTTACTAAGCGTCTTCAAAGAGCTGCTAGTAGTACAATTGCTACTGATGGCCTAATTTTAACTGGAGTCCAGCTTTCTGAAGATGAAGGTTTCTTTACTGGTGATGTTCAAATGATGCATATCGCCGATAGTCCGGAAGCTGCACTTCGAATTTGTTCGAGGTATGCTCCAAACTGTTTAAATGTGGCCAATGTCGTCAACGGGCAGCCAGCGGATGGAGGGAGGTATTCGTCGAGGTATTACTCCAGAAGTGGTTCTACAGGGGATAGAGGAACTTCTGGGATTTATGAGTATACTAGCAATAGTCCTGGAAGAGGATTTAGTACAACTGTAGGACCTTTTGTGGATTGGAGCAGTTCTGGATCGAGCGGGATTAGTACACCTAGAACGTATACGAGCGAATCTACAAGAACTTATGGTTCAGGAGGTACTGGCGGAGGGGGTTCTAGGAGTTCAACTGTAACAAGTTACACCTATGGCAGTCAGGGAGGTCCTACAAGGTCTACGACAACTGTTATTTCCGGAGGTGAGGGAGCTGAGGGATCTACTGGACTGGGATTAGGAAGAGGATCAATTTCAAGTGGAGGTAGTCGGCTTGGAGCAGGAGGAGGATCAACTACATTTTCTCAAGGTGGCTTTTCCAGTTCTTCCTCAAGTTCGTCCTCCAATAGTGGACGTATAGGTACAGGCATTGGTCTTGATGGTCGTTTAGGAGGAGGAGGATCAACCAGTACGTTTTCTCAAGAAGGATCAAGATTTGGAGGAACAGGTTATGGTTTGAGTGGTAGTGGAGCTGCTGGAGAAGTATTTACAACATCGACTACCTATGGAGGAAGTAGTAGTTCAGGGAGTGGAGGATTAGGCTCAGTAGGAGGAGGAGGTATTCAAACCTCTAGAGGGAGTTCCACTGCATCAGGAACCTATGGAACTCGAAGAGGTGGTACCTTCGTATCTTCAACGCCTAGTGTAACAATTTTAAGGGGCCAAGAGTCCTCTTCAAGTTCTGGTAGTGCTCAAGGAGGAGGATCTTTAGCCTCCTCAATTTCAGGAGCGGGGAGCTTATATGGCTTCGGTAGAAAAAACCAAACAGAAGGTGACAACCTTGGGGGTTCCGCTGAAATTACCTTTGAAGGCAGCGGTGATGACTTCTTTGATTTCGATTTGGACGAATTCAATGCAGCCCTTAATCCAGAGGGAGGAAGCCGAAAAAATAAAACCAGAAATGGTAGACCTTCTGGAGGAGTGGGTACCACTGAAGTTACCGGAGAAGAATCTAGCAACAGGACAGACATAGAAATTCCTGGCTTATCGAACCAAACAACTGTGATCACCTACGGCACCAACGTAGTCTGCCATCCAGGACCTAGGGGTTACACAGGATTTCCTGGACCTCCAGGTGAACGAGGTCTAAAAGGTGAACCTGGGAGGGATGGACTTCCAGGACAAACAGGTTCTCCTGGACCCCCCGGGCATGTTTTTATGGTCCCTGTAAGGAATTTAAATGTTTTCTACTATACTCATTGAAGTAAACTTTAAATAAAACTTTTTTTCTAGATGAGTCAAACGGGAGGCAATGAAAAAGGTCCCGACGTCCAGGCTGAGGCTATGAGACAGATGCTCTCCCAGCACATGGTAATACTTGGTGGACTCTAGCTTTTGGTTCTGAAAGTTAAGATAAACGATTAGATTCCTTACAGACAGCAATGCGAGGTCCTGAGGGGCCAATGGGCTTAACTGGAATCCCTGGACCACCGGGATCAGTGGGTGTTCAAGGAATTAAAGGAGAACCTGGAGATAGTGGTGAACCGGTGAGGAAAATAATTGATTTTTTTCTTATTAGAACTATTAGACCCAATGAATTGAAAAACTTCGAACCCTAATATAACAAATTTTGCAAAAAACCAATTTAAGTTTTTTGTAATTAATAAACGCCATTCTAAAATAAAAACAAACCCTCTGAAATGTTTTCGGCTCATCAATACTGTTTTTGTTTAACGAATTATTAAAAAATTTAAATAGAGTCTTAGATTTTTAAAATACATACAAATATTACTTCTTTTATGTAATAATCATCATTTTCATTTTTTATTGATATCTGATTGAGCTGAACTTTTTTCAGAAAAAGTCTTTTTCAAAGTTTTTCTGTATAACTAAACCAATTTACGATTCTCTAGGGTCCAAGAGGATTAAGAGGCCCTATTGGTCCAGGAGGGCGTGAAGGAAGAAGAGGTCGATCAGGAAGGGACGGCGAACGGGGTTCAGCTGGTGCCATGGGTCCCAAAGGTGAACCAGGACCTCAAGGAAATACTGGAATGCCTGGCGACAAGGGATATCGTGGAATTACAGGGATGCAAGGGGAAAAGGGCCAACAAGGACTTGAAGGTCATCCCGGAGAAGAGGGCCCACCTGGATTACCCGGACTTCCAGGAGAACTGGTATGATTACAACAATTATATACAATATATATTTATATATTTTTTTTTTATTATTTATATTTAAAAATACCAAATAGGGCCCGAGAGGATTTCCAGGTTCTCGGGGATTTCCTGGTCCACCAGGAAATGCAGGGGTACCTGGCAATGAAGGACCTCCAGGTCAAAAAGGTAATTTGGGACCCCCAGGCCAACCTGGAGCTCCAGGTCAAACTGGACCAGTAGGAGCTATCGGTCCTCCAGGTCCTCAGGGAAATTTAGGACCACCCGGAATATCTGGTCCACCAGGAAAGCCTGGTTTACCAGGGTTACCAGGCGCAGATGGGCCTCCTGGACGTCCAGGAAATCCCGGCTCAATTGGAACTAAAGGCGATCAAGGTCAGCAAGGTGTACAAGGAGCTGTAGGTTTTCCAGGAGTTCGCGGAGTGAAAGGTGATGATGGCCCACGAGGTCCAGTAGGTGATAAGGGAGATAAGGGTGATCGAGGAGTTGATGGAGAGAAGGGCGAAACTGGTCTCGCTGGAGAAAGAGGACCAGCGGGGGCAGCAGGCAGTCCAGGTCCAGAAGGTCCTGAGGGTCCGAAGGGATTTGAAGGACCTCGTGGTGAAGCAGGCTCTATGGGGCCAACGGGGGAGAAAGGAAAGCAGGGACAACAGGGCTTTCAGGGATATCCTGGCTCTTCTGGTGAAAAAGGGGAGAAGGGAGCGACTGGATCAACAGGAGGACCCGGGCAAAAGGGTGATAGGGGAAACCCCGGAATGCAAGGAGAACGAGGAGAAGGTGGTCCAAGAGGTTTCCGGGGAGCCAGGGGCAGAAGGGGCAGTGAAGGAATCCCTGGTCCAAAGGGTGACACTGGACAACCAGGACCTCCTGGACCTTTAGGTGAAGTTGGCCCACAAGGCCCAGAAGGTCCCCGTGGTTTCATCGGAATGCCTGGACCTCCGGGGTCGAATGGCAAAGACGGGCCCCATGGTCCTCCAGGAGAAAGAGGAGC
The DNA here is from genome assembly GCA_963969385.1 of Philonicus albiceps. Lineage (NCBI taxonomy): Eukaryota > Metazoa > Arthropoda > Insecta > Diptera > Asilidae > Philonicus > Philonicus albiceps. The sequence continues at coordinate 10,506,022 of OZ017775.1, forward strand.
TCCGGTATTATTTTCTTTTTCTTTTTCTCCTACAGTTTTAAATTTATTTTTAATTTGTCTGCTCTAGGGCGAAACAGGAAAACCTGGAACACCGGGCGAGGCTGGAGTAATTGGTCCTCGTGGAGCAACAGGAGAGCCGGGACCACCGGGTGAGCCAGGGACACCAGGTCTTCCTGGAATACCCGGCGAATCTGGACCTCCAGGTGATGCTGGAAAAGAAGGACAAGCTGGACCTCCAGGACAAGTTGGAAAACCAGGTCCGCAGGGCCCAGTGGGTCTTCCTGGTTTTCCTGGAGAACGAGGCCATCCGGGACAACCTGGTCTACCTGGTCTTAAAGGCGAAATTGGACCTGCTGGCCCATCTGGACCGACTGGAGATAAAGGACAACAAGGTGAAGCAGGAAAAGATGGTGCCCCAGGACCTGAGGGTAGGCCAGGACCACCAGGTGGTCCAGGAGCTCCGGGATCTAAAGGAGAGCGTGGAGAACCTGGCCCTACTGGGCCTATAGGAAGAGATGGAATTCCAGGTTTGCGTGGTCTTCCTGGGCCAGCAGGACCAGTGGGATCTCCGGGAGAGGACGGTGATAAAGGGGATGCTGGTCCTCCAGGAGAAAAGGGATTGAAAGGAAACCAAGGAGACACAGTAATATTTTGTTTTTCTTTAAAAGACAAACAACTCTCAAAGACGTTTAAATTACTTTAGGGTCCTATAGGGTCAGCTGGAACACAGGGATTAAGGGGAGAACCGGGTCCTCCAGGACCACCTGGTGAAAAAGGTCCTCCAGGCGAAATCGGAAGACGTGGAATAAAAGGAGAGGACGGACGATTTGGCCTTCCAGGACCTCCTGGACCTCCAGGATTGCAAGGTCTTCCAGGAACATCAGGCATTAAAGGTGATAGAGGTGACGATGGCTTACCTGGTGTTGCTGGAGCAATTGGACCGCCAGGCGAACAGGGTAGACGGGGTCCAAAAGGATCAGAAGGAGGTCCAGGCCCAGTAGGTCCCCCAGGACCACAGGGAGCTGCAGGGGAAACAGGAGCCCCAGGTCCACCAGGTGTACAAGGGCCTCCTGGTAAGGACGGTGAACGAGGACCTTTTGGACCAAAAGGAGAAGAGGGGAAATCTGGACTACCTGGTCCACCTGGAAAGCCAGGACAGCCCGGCCCGGAGGGTCCAAAAGGAAGTGCTGGCGCACGAGGTTTTCCAGGAAATCGTGGAGAACCAGGCATACAAGGCCCTAAGGGAGAGCAAGGAAAGGAAGGTGAAGATGGAAAACCAGGCGAACAAGGCCCTCCTGGAGATTTTGGACCACCAGGAAAAACTGGGGAGCCTGGACCACCTGGAAAAACAGGACCTGAAGGTCCAGCGGGTATACAAGGAAATACAGGACTTCCTGGAGAAAAGGGAGATAGAGGAGGACCAGGTCCAATTGGTCCTGTGGGATTACCTGGCCCTCAAGGAATGCCTGGACCTCAGGGAGCTCAAGGATTAAGGGGATCACCTGGACCGGCTGTAAGTACACGCCTCATTTAGATTTCAAATTAAGCTTTTTGTTCGTTGAAAGTAACAAAAATGAAATTACTAAAAACTTACTTACGAAATTTAAAATTCCTTTAAAACTTCTTTCCAGGGAGATGCAGGTGCTCCAGGAAAGCAAGGATTAATTGGTCAAGCAGGAAAGGCAGGCGAAACTGGACCCCGGGGACCAAAAGGAGATAGGGGAAGAAGAGGCCCAAAGGGGCACAGAGGTGAATTAGGTTTAGTTGGGGCCAAAGGTGATCAGGGGGAGAAGGGAGACCGGGGAATTCGAGGTCCTCATGGTCCAGAAGGCGCAAAAGGTGAACCTGGTCCGATGGGGCAGCCTGGGCCAAAAGGAAATGATGGACCACAAGGAACACCTGGTGGAATAGGACCGTTTGGTCCAAAAGGTACTGAAGGAGCTACAGGGCCAAAGGGGGATCCTGGACCTCCAGGACCACCAGGACCACCTGGTCCTCCTGCAGAAGCACCTCTCCTGCCCCCAGAGCTTCTTTTTCAATTAAATGAATTCTCCCCTGACAAGGGGGAGACCAGGAGGAGGAGGGACGTTGAGAAGGAGGACGAGGATGACCTCATGGAAGATGAGGATTTCAACACTCTGATGGGTGTTAAAGGAGGTGATGATTCCCAAAGAAAGAAAAAAAAGAAAAAGACCAAGGACGACTTAGGTGCAAAGTTCTTAGACATGTACAGCTCGATCTATTCCATGCGTCAAGAGCTAGATAGGATGAAGAAGCCGGTGGGTTCCAGAGAGCATCCAGTTCGAACCTGCCGGGATCTCCACTTTGGGCATCCGCAGTTCAAAGACGGCTGGTACTGGATTGATCCGAACTTGGGGATGGGAGATGATGCTGTCTACGTTTACTGCAATATGACCTCAGGGGGTGAGACATGTGTTTTTCCAGATGTACACAGTGCCCAGATGCCCAACATACCCTGGAGAAAGGAAAACGGCAAGCTCGACTGGTACTCAAATTTGCGAGGAGGCTTCAAAATGAGTTACGAGGCGATTGGAGTCGTGCAGATGACCTTCCTCAGGCTTTTATCGCAGGAGGGTTATCAGAACTTCACCTACTCTTGCATCAACAGCGTGGCTTGGCTGAATACGAAAACAAATGGTTTTGAGCAAGCAATCAAATTCATGGGAGACAATGAAATGGAAATTCTTTTTGATGGGGCGGTGCTGAAACCAAGAATTCTCTCGGATAATTGCAAAGTAAGTTTTATAAAAATATTACACATATTCCGAATAAGAGTCCAGTCTTTAATTCAGCCTATAAAACCAATTGCTGAATTATGAATTCGGCTATAACTCAATTGTAGAAGCATAACATAATTGTTTAATTGATGACTATACTTGAGTATGCTGGATTTAGCAGTAATTCTTTTAATAATTCGGTTTCTTTAATCAATTCTGCAATTCAGCATTTATTTGCGTTAAGCTGAATTGAGCAGTAGAAACTTCACCATTAAATTAACTGAATTTACTAACCCTACTAACCATTTTCTCTCTACATTTCAGACTGGACAATCGAAAGGAGAAACGATTATTGAATTAAGAACAAAGCGATTGCACTTCCTACCGATTGTCGATTTCTTCCCTGTTGACTATGGGTTACCCAACCAGGCGTTTGGGTTCCAAGTGGGGCCTGTCTGCTTCAAATAGTCCTTGCTTCCGAATGCAGCTCGAATGTGTGTGAATGCGATTTAGCTCTTTACCCGAGAGCGGATCTCGTTTTGACCTGGTGCCTGTGCAACAATTGATTTGTGAATGCCACTGCCAAAGACATTTTTTTTTTCTAAAAGAATGCCGATGATAGGTTTATTTAAGCGTACTTAGTAAGTGTCAAGAGTCTTGTAAAATATAATTTGTTTTAAGGTATGCTTTAGTTTTAATCCGAATTAATCCATTTTTGCTTAAACATGATAAAATGTATATAACTCTTTATGATAGAAAACCGAAAGCTTTCTCCCCTATTCTGCTCCTCTGGAGGTCTGGTTTTATAAATCGATTTTTCCAGGACTTTTTACACAACTTGTAAGGGAAACTTACCTCGAATTCGAAAGCTTGAATGTGGTTCTGTTCCCGAATTTTTGAAAAATCGAAAACAGTCTACGTCGAAATGAAAAGGATGTGATTAAGATTTTTTCTCATATTTTTAAAACATATTACAGCTGTGCTAAATAAATAAAAATTTCCTAATTTAATATTATTGAAACATTTTGGGAATGGTCCTTAAATAAAAACAATTTTAGAAGAACATAAAAATACTTCAGTTAACATTTGTATTACTTTTTACTCTATAAAAATTGACCCTTCAAAATAAAGACGCTGTCATTTTACCAAATACAAGTGATATGCAATAGCTGAATACGTGGCTGAATAAGATCAAAACTCTAACGTTTCATCTCCGGTAAAAGAAAGCCGAATAATTTTGCAATAAAATTTTATTTTCAAAACATATTTACATTAAAAAAATGCTATGGAAGCTTTTATATATAATTCAACACATTTTATACATATTTCTTGCTTAGTTTACAAGTTGACAAAATACTCAATTGTACATTTTTTTCCTTAACAAATTTCACAAAAATTTCGCCGCGTCATCGGTCGCTACATTCATTTTTTTTATATTTCGAAATGTTATTCACGTTTTACAAATTCCATCTAAATATCATTTTCGCCTCCGACTATTTTACTCGCACATAAAACGCATCATTTGCCCCTAGATCCTACAAATTTCAAATTACTACGTTAATACTCCTCCCTCACCCTTCGAACAGTCGTATGTAAATATTTCTTTTTGTTTTTATATATTTTATTGGGTCGTTCGGTTCTTAGTTGTTCCGCTCTGTGTTCTTTTTTCTTTTGCTTTAATATAATTTTTTTTTTATTCATTCAAAAATGCTCCTAGTTCTGAGTTACCTTTTCGTTTTGCATTTCTCATAACTAATTATTTTTGTTTTTGATTTTCTACTCCTGGTTTCTACTTGGATTGTTCATTTACTTTAATTTTGATTGGACACTGGCATTTCGGATTAGGTAATTTTGTATACATTTATTGTTTTCGTTTTTTTTTTAATTATTTTTATTCAATTTAGCACACGACAGTTTGCCGTTTGTTGTTACACATTTTTTTTCTTTACAACGCTTTTAATTGAGTTAATCCTTCTATGTATAATTACGATTAGTGGAACTGTTTCTATATTTTATTTGTTTTTAATGTGACAACAGACAACGCAAAACTAGGCGATATCCAAAAAAAAAACATGATTTTTGGAAATCGACCAGAGGAAGAAGATACAACACACATATGAATGGATTAATATAATGCAGACGGATTTCGTTACATGTAGGAGATTTCTTTTCAATTTTCAAGGTGACTAACTACTGCAAAACATAACTCAAGCAGTAAATGTTTTTGTTTGCATTTTGAATTTGTTTTTAAAATTAAATTACATTAAATTAAGGTTAGAGTAAGTTTACAAAAATTAATTAAGAGTTTACTGTCGCATATGTTAAGAAACTAAGATTGTATTTAAGAGATCAGTTTATATCCGAAAATTCCGTTTCTGTAGTAGTTTGCTTAATTCAGCAGATGTTCTCTTCTAGCTGAATTGAGAACATACTGTGCAAAAACACAATTCTCGAGTACAGCCTCAGTTTTTGCAGTTGATTGCTCAATTCAGCTTACTTAAAGTTATTGCTGAATTGTCCAATTTGCTGCAGGAAGTAAATATTTTTTTTTTTTTATTAAATCCTTCATAAAACTGAATTATGAATAAACATTTTTATAGGTTTTACACGTTGAGTCCCATGACAGTATTTTCGTTCAGATCGCAGCGAGCGAGCACTTAATTTTGATACTGTGACCGAAGCTGTCCAAACGATAAGTCTACCGTAGGTCCCCAGGGGCTGAAACAGGCTAAACTGAGAGTTCAGTGTTAGTCCCTAGGGACCGACGCAGGACTCAAAGTGTTAAATTTATGTTTATGCTTAATTCGTGTATGTATAAGAAAGATTCTGAATATGAACCGTTAGAAGTATACTACCTTATTCAACTACATATGAAGTCGAATTAGTCTTCACTTGATTTCAGTAATTTTTCTGTAGTTTAGCTATTCATTTTCCGAAGGAAAAATTATGTAAACGGAAATAATTAATAAGATAAAACAATTCAATGTTTCAGATATTCCAAAACAGACAGGCCAAAAACCGAAACCCATCTTTGAAATTCCATTTGAAAAAAAAAATAATAAATAAAAAATTTAGAATACAATTTCGTTATGAGAGACGACGAAGGAAGGGATTTGGAACCTCTGAATTCTTAAATGAAGCCTAAACTCAATCTTTTAGTGTGCGCTTAGCAAGAGTAGCTTCATGCTAGACAATAGCGGCTTTTACACGGGCATTATCATTAAAAACTGTGCTGTTTAATTATAAAAAATTATTAATAAAATTTCAGCTGACGAAATATTTCACAAAAAGGGATTTTCATTTTTATAAGTGACAAAAAAACTTAGTTATTTTTTCTTTTGTTACAAATTCGCTGATTATAATCTCATAATTTTCTTGATTTATGCATAGGTGCGTATATTTTTAACCCTTTGCACTCAAAGACTATTTATAAGGAATAGCTGAATGATGTCTCAGGGGGGACATCCGAGTGAGAAGGGTTAAATAATTGAATACACCATTCATTCTTAAAAGTTGTTTTCTAACATTTTTTTAAGTTGGAACGCATTAAACCTTATAATCATTTTAAAACGCATACGACAGTAAAGCACTACTAAACTTAAACAGCTATGAGAACACATTTTGAGCGCTTTCTCCTCCGCTTTAATCGCCATTTCCCTCAATTAAAATCACATTCTCATAAATTTTTAACTCCAATTACCTTGAACCGCTCAAGAACAAGCTGGTGGTGGCATATGGAGGTAAACAAAAAGAAAATATACATTTAAAAAGCATTGCTTACGCAAATTTCTTTTAAAAAAGACTACATTCACCATTAGAGAGGAAGGAATGGAGTGTGGGGGGAGGATAAAATGGAAGAAACTGTTGATTGCCTCCAAGTCGGTGGGAATTTTTGCATCAACCCGATTTCTTTGTCCGCACCCCTCTCTCTTGGGGCATAATTATTGTTTTCATTTTGTGAAATGGTTGGGAATGAATAAATAATTAATCTTCAGGAAGGTAAGAAATATAAAACAAAAATAATGCACACTGACTTATACTTAAAGTATACTTTGCAGAAATTCATTTTTTTTTTAATAATTTTACGCAGTTTGCTCATAACATCAAATGAATACTTTCTGTATGTTCTTACTCTTATTACAAAACATTAAAACAAAAAATATTTAATTGAAAATAAAATACAATCAGTGGTGTAATCCTGGTTTTTACAGTCTGGCGAAGGATGTTTTGCGTTTCTATACCTAGCCAGCGGTGTTATTGGAGTGTCCTCATCTTTACGTCCCATGTATGCCTACTCCGAATAAATCTATATCTTGGTCTGCATTTGTATTATATACTTTTTTGTATTTTGTTTTTCATTGTTTTTTACATCAAATTGAAAAATTGAATTGGAGACAATGGCGACAACTGTGTTTAACGAAATCATAACGCGCAATTACATTGGATTTAAGGTAGAGATGTACAGACAATAACTGGAACTGGAGGTTAGGGAAAGTTGTTGTAGTTGTAGTAGTAGTAGCAAGAACAGCATTTAAATATTCCACGGTGGTTCTTATCCTGTAAGCGCTACTATCTGGGGGTTTCCATTACAACTTGTTTAAAAGCTCCGGCCGATACTCGGGATTTCACTTCGTGACTTCCTAAAGATGCAGTTCCATCACGCGCTATGTAAAGTTGAAGACCAGATGCTGGAAAAATAAATCCAAAACAATCAGTTATCTTTTTTTCAGTACACTTTCATAAAGTATTTAAAATAAATAATTCATTTCCTGCAGTTATTCAGCTATTGCTCTTATTCAGCTGAATTGTGTAGGCTAAATTCTTTTATTTTGCAAGTTTTCAAAGTAAAATATAAAATAAAAATTAAACTTACTCTCAGCTGATTCTTCTAATTGATCTAACTTAGTATCCTTGAGAATTTCATCAATTAATGAGTCTGGATTGACTCGAGTCTCTTCTACACGCCCAGAAACAGTTGGTGTAGTATCGTCTAGTGCACCTTTTTTACGTTTTTCAGCCGCCGTTTTCATGCGGTCTAGAGATCCAGTTTCGCTTACAGCTAATGATCCAGAGCTTGGATTTCTACAATTATTGGAAAAACACAAAAATTTAAAAACAAATTTCTCAAATTCTTAACAAGTAGGTTTTAACAACAATTTTTATCAGTTAGCATTCCTTAAAAAAAAAAAAAAAACAAGTTTACATGAAAAATCGTTTACCTAAATTTCACGGTTTCACTTGTGAATTTCAAGCGGAAAAATAGCAAGAAAGTGAAGATAGGAAGTTTAGTGAAAAAGAGAATAAAGTGACAAAACAAATGTGAACAAGAAGGTGCAAATGCGATGCAAAATGATGAATATTGCATGCAATATTTGTGAATAAAAATATAAAACTTCAAGAATATAAAACTAAAAAGTTTTATACATAGAGTGGTTGTTAAATTGAATAAACCCATATTTTATACATAATTACATACCAAATCTGAAAATACTATACAATTTGTACACACAACCAATAATAAATTTTATTTATTATTTTTATTATGGTACTTTCTTTGGACAGATCAAAACACGAATGTTACTGAAATCGAAAGACCAAAATAAATGTATTTCAGCTTTTTCCAAGCGCTAAAGGGAAGTTTAGAGTTATTTCTGTTCCTGGTCTATTAATAAATAAGTTTTTTTTCCAAACTCTGTTTAGAAAAAGCCAAACTTGCATATATGTTTAACATGCCGGAATAAACTTACTTTGTAATTAAATATTTACAATGGAAACTACACATTCTGTAAACCGATCCAAATTTTTCAAAATCATTTTCGAACGGTCTGTTTTTAGTTTTAACAATTAAGATAACGCCTATTTTAATTTTTATTATAATTTTGAATTCATTATTCACGTTATTCATCTGAATTTTGAAGCAAATGATGTTACATTCATTTTTCAAATTCACAATAAGTGAAATACAGATTGAAAATATTTTAACTATTCCGCGGAATTCTCTTAAAAGTAGAAATGTATCTTAATTTTGAATAACTTTTATAACGCATCTGTATATATTTTATTGTTTTAATTTTAGCCGGTTGAAAAGTTAAACCAAAATTTATTCAGAGTGCTGAAGTGCAAAATTAATTTAAAACAATAATTAAATTAATCCTAAAAGATTTTTAAAATGAACTCAGAACACCATGCGATATTCGACAAATATATCAATAAAGGAATTTAGAAAATTTTAAACAATAACTTTAATAAATAGGAAAAATTATTTCAAAATCTGTGCAAGCATTAACTTTTTTACTGTCAGTCACATCACCCATAATAGCTGAATGAATGGCTGAATAAAATTTGATAATCAAAGTATTAAACGTATTAAGCCAACAATAAGGGCAACATTGGTATCAACATAAACGAGAGACAAACTAAGGAATTAAAAAATTAGCAAGCATTTTTATAGAAAAAAAATTAACACCTACAAAATAGAATAAATTGAACGTAACTAAAACACGGCAAGACAGAAGGTTCACAAGACAAGACGATTTTTTTTTTTTTTAAGAAAAACAGGAAAAAACCAACATATTTATGCTAGGGCGCCGTATCGTTTGTGAAGAAGCAGTCATAGGTGAGAGCGATGCGCAAGAGTACTCTGTGGATGCGGCAGCAGCATTAGGACTAATTGAGCTGTTCCCGCTGGAGCTTCCGGCACTGCTGGCGCCGCCGCTTGGAGCAGCGCCCCCAGAGCCAGACCCACCACCCGTGGACCCGATGTTGACCATTAGCAAGGACGAGGCTGACGACGGATTCGATTTTATGCTGTCCGCATCTGTCGGACTCGACGAATTCACCCCAATCGCAGTCGCAGTCTCTGGCGAGGTGTCCGCCGAAAAGATGACCATCGTTCCACCAATTGTCGTTCCAGAGTTGGGCGATGTTGTCGCAATCGATGTGATCTGCCGATTACTGCCGTCGAGCAAACGACGCGGCACACCGGATATACTCCTACTACGTATGTCGGCATGAAGAGAAAGGGAAAAGGTTGGCACAGAACGGAAGTGTTTTATACAATCTTGATTTATTATAGAAGATGGCGATCTTGTGCTGCAATACTGGTTAGTAAAACTACGGCGCGATACGGGGAAAAAATTGCTACAAACACAAAATTAAGTGTTATCAAAGAAACGATAAAAGAGTGTATAGGGTATATGGAAGAGTGCTTCAGACTTTAGACAACTTGGTACATATATTTTTACATATTTACAAACATATTTGCTTTATTTTTAATATTTTCAATTTTTGTTAATACTCTAACATCACCCAAATATGGGTGTCGCGTACTGCTGAATGTAGGCTAAATACAATTAAGAAATCTTTATTAGCAATTTGTTTCTTATTGATTCATATAATTTGAGGTAACAACAAGTCCTCTTAGCAATTTTATTCAGCCCCATATTCAGCTAATGCGTCTTACTCAAATTTAGCATGTCAGTCGAAGCGCTGAAGCAAAGTTGATTCTAGAATTATTATATTGCAAAGCTGAATAACAAGTAAAATCGTCCCTTTGTATCAAGTTGTAGTTTTAAAAGGAAATTTTGAAATTAAAACTTTAGGAAAATACAATTTGCTAATAACCTGCAATATGTTTTCTTTAGAAGCATGCAAATACATACATATTTTTCCAGTTTCTTGTTGATTCATTGTAGCATAAAATTAGATTTTATAATACCTAACGTTCACAGTCGATAACTTCATAAACTGAACTATACACTTACATTATACCTATCTCTATACAAAATCGGTGTTGCGATTTAACTTAGCTAACATAATAAACCTTTTCAAAAATTCTACATTGCATTGTCTGTAATTATTAATCCAAGGTTGCTGAGATTGTGCATGGTTTTAATTATAAGTAGAACAAGTGCCGCATTTGAGTTCTAAATTATTGGGCATGACCAAATTGTGCTTAATATTACTCGAACAATTTCTCACAAATTATACCCTTATATATAACCCTAAATATTTTGTATTCTCCTCGAAACACGAGGAGTTTAATAAATGATCATGATCCCAAAATAATTTCAAATAAAGGGACATTAAAAACAAAGAACGAACCCAATTCCTATAAATAGCAAGTAACCTTTCTTCCACTCTTACGATTGTTAATCCATTGAAAAATTGCGAAAATAAAATATGTCAGATTAAACAAACTTGTTTCAGTCAATTCGCCCGCAATTCAAAAAAAACCCCCTTTATATCAACCTACTAACGAAATTGAAGTTGGACAAGGACTGATCCGAAAATTGTCTTTCCTTTTGTTCGAAACACATTTAAAATGCCTCCTTAAAACCATCGTTCAATTTCGGAGCGACGAAATAGAGGCTATTAATTTTTCTCGAAGAGGACGACACGGTGACAGAAAACCACATAATAAAATCCAAGAAAAACCCAAAAAAAAAATAAAAATATTGTACAATGGCTTGTGTGGAGTGGAGATGAGGTCGTGAGGGATGCAAATTAAATGAAAATATAAAGATAATGCAGAGAGGGGACAAGCGTGAAAATGTAAAAATGAATAAAAGATGGGGATGCTGCGCGCGGGATGGGGTCATCTTGAGGAAAAAGAAAGCATTCGATTTTATGCATGTAGGAGCCTGGGGACTTGTGTAAAGCTTGTTAATTTTTTTTTTTTTCATTTTAGAATTTTAAATTTTGATTAGTATGAACTAGTTTTAAGTGTTGGAACAAACTTCACAAGCAAAATTCATCTGAGAAAAACATGAGGAAAAATCTCACAAAATATCACACTTATAAACCTTTCGAACGTCTTAGCCGCTTTTACGCTCAACGGATTTCCTAGAAAATTCAGTAGAAGTCCGTACCTCAAAATCTCGTGCGTTGTCTGGGATCGCGGTCGTCCCTCGGCATAGTAAACGTATCCGTCGGATTGTCTTAAGGGAGTTGAGCTCGTTGGATTCGGCAGCACCTGTCCATTTCTAGTATAACTTCTACGGAAGCCTCGCTCGAATGGATTTTGTGACATCATACAAGACTCATGCGAATAGTTATTAAATCCAGGGATATTCCTGCAGTCAACATCCATCTTTGATCTTAAGTAAGGTTCCTTTTGAGATGTAATAAGTCGCCCATCGAGCACATCTTCGCCAAGGTTGTTTGTGCCGGGTAGATTCCTTCTAACCGTCAGAGGCGTTAAAAAGGGATCGTAAAGTACCCGTTCAGAAATCACATCAGGAATAGTCCCAAGCGACTTCATTTTAGCAATGGGATAGTGTGGTCGTAGTTCGACTTCCTCATTGCCCAGAAACTTGGCGTTACCAATTTTATTTTTCACAAATTTTCCATTCGCCTTGGGTACTATTGGAGGGTGTTTGAAGACCATCTCATCCTTAAGACGTTCGTATTCCTCCTTGAGAGCTGTTTCCTGGTCATCCTCAATGTACGACAGGTTGTTGAGCGACTTCATTTTTGGCACTCTCGACCGTATCTCCTTGAGTCTTCGTGGCGAGAATCGATCCAATTCCTCGGATGCCTTCTTGAATTCCATTTCAAGTGTAAAGTTTTCCAGGGATTTTATCTTGGACAGTCTTGGCGAATGGAAATTCTCATCCATTCCAGAATCGTCTGTTTCTGCCGTTGGTGGTGTCGGCAGTATTTTACTTGTTGGCATTTCGGTCATCGGAGTGCGAAATTCTTCGGTGCTTTGATCATTTGCAATTAGCGAAGAGTTCGGCGTTAAATAGACGTTCCCATCGACGTCGACAGTCGATGATGCTGGCGGCGATGATTTGCAGTGATTGCTCAACAGCGAGGGGATGTTCAATTTCATTGCATTTAGCGCCCTTTGATTCAATTTTGTAAGAATTGAAAGCGATTTGTGGAACCTTTTCGAAGTGGTGGAAATTTAAAAAAAAAAATTATAAAAATTAAATTAAAACGGAAAATTTATTCTCATCGCCTGCTGATTTAGAGGTGGAAATAAAAAATGTTTTTTTTTCTTTCTTAACTTAAATCAAATATTTAGGAGGCAGGACTTATACGGTTGAGAGCTAGACTGAAGTAAAGTCTACGGGAGAATTTAATTTTATAATGTGATTCAAGAGAGCTACTCGAAGAATTGTTAATTGTCATTATCTAGATGAGTTCTGTTTCGCTAAAAGAAATGTTTGTGGTGTTGAAATTCCTAATTTCACTTCTTTCTTATAAACTAAATTTAAAAAGTAGTCTGAAGGGTACTGGTCAGTCAAGTTATTGACTATACAAATAATATTTTGTTTTACCTTGTAAGTCTTCTAAAAAATGCATATTAAGTGTATACGAATTTAGTAAAGTACATTAAATTTAAATAATTAAAAAATTCCTTTTTATTGATATGACTAATTATGTTAAAAAATTATTTAGACCAACAACCGAACATTTTTAAAAAAAAAACATATGGATATAATTCAAATTGACTTCTAGCTAAACAATTTGTCATTTGCGTTTTATTCAATTAAAAATTCAGTGTACTGATAATACAATTTTAACGTAATCATGCTCGAGATTCTTTTTCGAGGTTTCTGAACATATAAAGTAGTCCTACATTCCCTACAAAATATTTCATAATGATATTTGTTTGATAAACACAAAAATAAACTTTATTGGCTAGCTAAACTGTGCTTCAAATACAGAAGAGATTTCAAATAAGTTTTTGTTTAATTAGCAATTCCGATAAATTAATTGAGTTTCCAGCAGTGCTATATTATTCAGTTGATTAATGAGCATTTCCACAAAGTTTTAATTATAATTTCGAATGAAAACAAGCATAAACCAATGACTTTTTAGGAATATCAACTTGCAGTCATATTTTCCATAAAATTAATTGTTTATTTGTACAGGACAGGTCAGTAATATCAAACGGAAGGTGTACACTCAAAAATTAATATTAATTGAAAATGACGCTTTTACCTGCTTGCGGGAATAGTCCGCAATTTTTTCTATATGCACGTTTCAGAGTTTATTGTTATTATTCATTTAATTGATTTTAATTTTTAGTTGATTACGTAAATAAAAAAATTTAACGACTCGTATAAATTTTTAGTTATTTAAATTTAAAACCTGTTTTAGCAACCAACTGCATTATTTAGCAATTGATATTGTTGAGCTGAATTGATATATATATACCTAAATTTTATATACATATTTATATAATTTTTAACTTATAAATATCAAGATGAGTTAAGAAAATTAATATCAGGAAGGCTTTTTAAAGTACTAGGAACGATTTCAACACCACAAAGATTCTAAATCCCTTGTTCAAATGTAACAGCGTTAATTCTACTCATACTGAAGAATAACTTGCTTAAAATTTCTAGCTAAAAGTAGACTTAACACCTAGAAAACCTCACTAGGCGAGGTCTATTAATTACAAGTAAATTGAATAGAGAGAATTTTATTTAGTTAGGTACAGGTGCACTAAGTAACCAACTCGCAAAAAAGGAGTAAGTTCCAAAGTAAGAAATATTGTCGAGGAGGAACAGCAAAACAATTTTATTACTTTTTTGGAAGAGCCATGTTTTCAAAAAAATTGGTAAAAGCAGAGGATCAATTTTCAACCAGAGTTAGTAAATAAATCCAAAGTGAAGCAGTCCCACATCCACAACCATATTTCGATGTTAATCAATTTGTCCAATTTCATTCTCATTATGAACAAAACGTCTAAAGTCTGATTCATGTTGAGGAAGAGTGTGTTAGTTTCTAATTAATTACCAAAATGCTTCTTTTTTGGTGGATTAATTCTACCGTGGAATATGTTTAACATGCAGAAAGATAGAAGTGAGATATGTGTCGAGCATGAGGTATAAGTCTAGAAATGTAGAAATGTGTGTCTAGTAAGGTGTGATAGTAAAGAAAGAAGTTGAGAAAAGGTATAAGTCTTAAAATTAATATTAAAAGCACTTTACAGGCTTTTCTAAATTTAATTAACATTTTGGTAGTTACATAAAGCTAGAAGAAAAGTTTTATTTTAAATTACTACGAATACCAATAAAGACAAATTAGCGAAAATATTTTGACGATTTTACTAACAAAATATTTCTAGTGATCAAATGATTTTTCTGGAAATCTGGTGATCGCTTTGAATTCAATCCGCTTTTCACTTGTCATATCAAAGAAATTTCAAGTACAATAAATGAACGCAAATACAAAAATTTCATGATCATTTCCTTGGATCAAGAATAATCTAAAATTAAAAATTAGTTCGTCCTCTCCCCAAAATCCACTTCAATTAGATGAAAGCCGAGCCCCGAAATATCTCTTGACTTTTTAAATTATTCCACGCAATCAGTCTAAATCATGTGAGTCGGTTGAAGTCGACTAAACCAAGCGCGTTGCACTCTTTCAAAAGAAGCTTCACAACTCACCTCGCATTGACCTTAATCTTGGATATCTTCTTCGGTGCCGGCAGAAACCGCTGTCGCCGGCGGTATATCTCGCCATCATCGAAATTTTACACCACCAAAAAGTCTCAACTGTATGTATTTTTTTTGTTGCTTGGGTATGCAAAAACCTCAACGTTGCTGAATAAATATTTCTCTTTCTGTAGAAGTTCTCTACAGAGGTCTATCTTAGTCGCAAGCTTCGAATATCAAAAGCGAGCTAGTATTTGGGGTGGAATGGCGAACGAAACAATTAAATATTTCTGCGAACTTTTATTTTTCGCGAGATGAGTGAACTGCTAAAGTTCGTTAAATTCAAGATGGCTAATTGCCAGAAATTTTGGCCTCATGTGTGCCACGGATGGCCTCTACTCTGAAAGTTGGGGACACCCCGCAGTCGTTGTCTGGGTTGATGAATAGTGCGTGGCTAATTATTGCCAAAACATTTGCAGCAACTTGACATTTCTAATAAAAGGTCAGACATAACTATCTTTGGTTACTTAGGCGCCTGAATTCGAAATCATGTGCGCATTCGCAGGCCGTCTAATTGCATGTGAGATCGTTGACTTGGTCATCGATTTCGCAGCACCCCGCTAATTAGGGATGCGGTCAATTTCGCTTGTTAAGACCAATTAAAATAGTCTACAGAAAAATCAAATAACTACAATTTCTCTTCGCTTCCAAGATTTATACCCAAAGGTGAAAATATTCGAAAGAGAATTTCTGTGGAAGTGATGCAAATGAGTGTGCACATAAAACAGACTCGTGCACCAATTGGAATTTAATCGTTCGTTTCAGCACCTCTGAAATATTTATTGTGGGCCACCTATTTCAAATGGAAATCAACATGCATCAGATTAATTTATTTTTGGAAATCGAATGTGTTTACAGAAATATGGAATACTTTACATTTCAAAAGCGATCCGCACAGGATAATGTCGTAAATAATAAGAACTATAAATCGGCGACCGCGTAATAAATTTTTCTATCTATTTAAACGACTTGTGCACGTGACTTTCAATCCATATTTCTACATTTATGTTTATTTTTAATGGAACATTTGATTTTTACGATTTCCTCAAAATAAATTATCCGCATATTTAAATTTAGTCTAACAAAATTTAATTTCTAAAATAATTCTTTATATTTTGTAGCAACACTAAAATTTTAATTTTAATTAAGATGTCAATAGGAAGAATAATAAAACTAAAAATGCCCTAAATTGGGTTCGTATGACTGTCGCATGCATATTCAGCTATTGATGTATACAGCTGAATAGCCGTAATTTTCACCAATGTCTTAATTATCCTTTTGATTCTCTTTCAATTTTTTCCTTTTTTTCGGATAATTCTTAGATAAAATCCCTATCTGCAAAAAGTTCAGCGATATAAGAAGCAATAGTGAATAGTTTATTCCATCTAATAAAAATAGTTCAATTACAACGTATTTGATGTTGTCAAAATCAATTAAAGTAACTTTATTTTGCACTTGCATTCTACTTTAGACCACTTTACAATTTAAACCTTAATACCAACAAAAAAAAAGCACAGAAACTTTTTCTGCCTGACTAGTTGCCTCTGCATAAAATCAAAAATCAATAAGATTAGCGTGCAGAATGCTTTTCGTGCCCATTCGAGTTACACATAACAATGATTTATGCTTTTAAACTTTGTCATCACACTAATCAAAGTTATTTTCCAAAAATGCTTTCCCCTTTCTAAAACCTCGTGCAAAAGGGTACTAATTGAAGAGAACAATCGTATAATGCCCATAAATTTTCAGTTGAAGCTTTTAATCTACTTTAAAGTACCCAATCCTTAAAGAAGTGCATTTAAAAACCTACGAGGAAGCTTAAACATTTGCCCCGAAGCGCTCATTCTTCTCACGGCCACAAAGTAATCATAAAGTTTTTCGTAGTTGTCTTATAAAGTCATTTATTTTCTTAGTTAGCGTAGAAAAAAGAATACAAAGACAATTGGGATTCTTGCCTTCATTTTTTCTCAATGTTTCGTTAACACGAGCGAAAGTAATATTTTAGCGGAAGCGCAATTGCTCGGACGGCAACAGGCACAAGTCTCATTGTCCGCAGAACAAGCAGCTTTAGATACTTAAAAAAAAAAATCCAAAAACACTGAGGCCAGCCAAAAACGTGTAAAGTACAAAGGTGAAAAGCGGTCTGAATTCAAAGACGCCAGCTGAAAAATGGTCTTAACCAAATAAAATTACGAGAACGAATAAAAGAAATTTCTCGGCGGAAAACAAAATAAAAAAAAAGCAAAAAAAACTTTTGAGGATGGGAGGAAAATAATTTTCTCAAGAACTTTGCCTTTTGGTTTACTTCAGTAAATTAATACAAAAAGGATTCCAATATTAAAAAACACAAAAAGAAAAATGAAAAATTCTGAAAGCCCAAAATTCATCTGTTCAAAGATGGAACCACTTACCTTGCATGACCAGAATCTCCCTCGGAACTTTGTCTTGAGTGCTGGCTGTGTGAGAAACTACTGTACCCGGAGCCCTTAGACATCTGAAGGAGGAAAAGAAGAAAGTTTATTAAATTAGAATTTTCTGTGGGTGCCTGGAAAAAGAGCTGAAATTAGCGAATTTATGGAATGTCTTAAGGAATATTTTAAAGTTTAAATAATTTGCTAGAAATTAATTTAATCCTTTAATTCAATTTTATAGAACATAATTCCCACTATTCTTTTTAACGTTTCTACTGCTACACTTGATTTATACGTATTCAGCTATTGCATGCCATCCATATGTCAGATTCTCTTACAATTTTAAGATATTATTATGATATTTATTATGTTACCTTAATTTAAATCAAACTTACTTGACTAGTATTGCTAGAATTCCTTGAGTGTCCCAATTCGATGACACCGACACCGCCAACATTGGTGCCTCCCCCGCCGCCACTGCCACCTGTGCCCCCAATTCCCCCTCCGGGAAGCACCTGTTGTGCGTTTGTTAGCGATGACAATGAGGGTGGTGGATATGACTGCAGGGAATCCGATGCTACCGTGATTGGCTCTGATGATTCCGACAAGCCGGAGTCTGTTACAATAGAAGCTATCAGGGCGTTCGTATCCAGCTCTGCTGAATAGTAGTCGGGCTTCTTCTTCGTCAATGAACCGAAGCCAGACGATGTCTGGGACTGGGTTATAGCATCATCTCGAGATGATGATATCGGTCTATTGCCGGAACCACCACCGCCGACTCCAGATCCGGGCCCGGGCGGCACTGTCGCCACTACACCCGTCGGGGTTTGGAGTGAACCTATCGCTGGTGTTGAGTCGACCACAGTCTCCAAGTCGTCTTGGGATGGAATTTGTTTGCCTTTTAAGCTGGGGGAAGGGCTGTGAAATGGACAAAAGTATTTAATGAATAAATCAATTCATCATGAGTACTGGGCACCCACACTTTATACTTACGCTTTAAATAAAATATCACCGCTAAGCATGTGCATCCGAATCGATACACGCAACATTGAGTTATCCAGTCGATGTCGCTGGTCGTAGCCGTCGAGCAGGCACCGGCGCGTTATTTGCCCGGAACCAGCGAACTCGGCAAGGTTTAAATCTATAAATCCTAATTTGTAATAGCTACGTCCACCCTTCATCTCTTTACGTATGGAGATGCGCAGGAAGCACGGATCTAGGACACCCGTTGATGCGTTCGCAGACATCTTGCAGAGAAATTCGAAATGTTGATTCCATTTCACAGTATGGTTTTTAACCTCTTCCCTGAAAATAGATTTTTTTAATAGAGAATCTTCCCAAAGTTTTATATGAAACCAAACAACAAAATATATCCATTATTTTGAAACATAAATGCGTGCTTTTCAACAAATTTATATACAAACAAGTACGCATTTGTATTTTAATTTAATGTTTCTAAATTATTAAAACTTTTCGTGATTTGCAAAATGAATTTAGTTACTCACGTTATTTGAATGCAATGTTTTGGATTCTTATAGGAATTTTGCAAACAATTCAGCTATTACGAGTGACATAATTTTATCATTGATTAACACGTTATCGGAAATGACGTGTATAGACGTCCATTCAGCTTATAGAGCTGAACCTTGTTTCTAAAATAACAACGACTTATTGCATTCCAAACGGTTCAACTACTTTCAAATTTTCTTAACACTTTCACGCCCTCGGTGGCACCACATTGGTGCCTTATGGGAATCGATACTTATTTATCGGTGGTACCACGTTGGTGTCATATGCAAGTCGATTTTCTAAAAGCTTTTCATAGTATCAAACGTGTGGCCGTGAAGGTGTTATGAATAAATTTACACTAAAATTTGGTCTTATTTTAAAGTGTAGTCCAACACAAGGTGCAGTTATTGAAAATGTCCTTACCTGCTGCTGTACTCCTGGAATGAACCTCCGTCTAATAAACGTATTTTAGCAAATAGCACCTCGTTGACTAAGGCAACCTCGACCAGTTCCTCTAGCTGCACCTCAACATTGAACTTGTACTTTTTCTTTTTCATCATAAAGGCCATTCCTGGGGCACCAGGCCCGAGCAATGTCATTCACCGTGCTTTGTTGTGCCTCCTCCGAACTACGACGGAATGTTGTCGTCCATTCAAATTCGTTGTGGGAAAACGTCTATGCGGTGCGGCGCCTCCACCATCGGTCAGATATTTTGTGGCCTGTAAAAGAGAGAACGTCATGAGGACCAAGTCGATTTATATTTCATTGTTATAGACAAGATAAAAAAAAAAAATAATAATAATAATTTAAATTGGACGCCCTAATTAACCTGCTTTCGTGGTAAATTTTAAATCGGATCAATTTCCCTCTGTACCATCCGTGGAGACAGATGCTCTTATTGGGTCGTCCCTAATTCTGTAAGTTGATCCAGGACCACAGCCTGGGAATAAATTGCATTAGGAGCTCATTACTAATTAACTCGAGCGATTCCTTGGGGGATTTTGCATCACTGAATCCTGCTGAAGGGTTCACCAATCAGCGGGTTTCAAGTATCTATCGACATATATAGCATTCTAGCATTCAGCTAAATAGAACTGAATTTGAACAAGGAAAATCCCAAAGTATCGATTTTATAATTACAATTGATGACCTAGGAGAATCGAGGAATCTCTGACTCCAGCAGGAAATTGAGAGAAATTATTGTAAACCTCGTTAGCGGAATTGGGGCACAAAATGTGTTGTTTCCAGGTAAACCACCGTCTTCGTTACCTTGAGACCAGCGGCAGATAAGACCAAATGCGAAATTGCGAAAAGTGCCTTATCTGCACCCGGCATATAGTGTGGCAATATTGCTTAAATGAAAAAGTTTTAAATGTACATGGGGATTTTTGATATTGCTGAATTTATTGCAAATGCAAAAGTGCAGATCAAAAATGTTTAACTATGCGTTACTTTCGAGATAGTGCGATTTCAAAGTTTTGAAGCATACGCGATTTAATCAACCTATAGCTTCAATTAGTAAGCACAAATCACGCTCGAGAATTCAAAAAATACGATTCGTTAGACACAAAAATTTAATATTTTTAAAATAAATAACATAATTACCAATTTTTTCGAAATTTGTGATTCAAATATGCAATTGTTGTCTAAAATAATTGACCTTGAACTAGTGACGCACGCGGTTGTGAAAATACGAATTTAGCTCTATTAAATAGAAACGTATCTTATTTTTAACATAAGCTAATTAACCCAATTTAGATAATTCTTATTTTCGAATTTGTTGATCAGATTATTTAGAAATGCAAATCACTATTGTAAGTAAACAGTCCAGCTAATAAAACTGATCCAATTTTCCAATAAATATAAAATTCATAAAAGCCACGACAGAAAATTATTCACTGATTTTATCAGCTCCCCTAAAATCGATTCATTATCAGCTCAAAAAAAAAAAACGCGAACAGAGTGCGAAGTCGTTGTCGATAATCTTGACCCTCACGAAGTTTTGCACTGTAAACATATCGATTTTATTGTTCTCCTATGATTTTATAATTTCCTATATTTGATTTGTGATACTACCAGAATTTTATCGGGACAATCACCGGTCGATAGTCAGGGATTTTTGATGGGGATGTTATCGCATCGAATGTTGAAATTTGCAAGAGGATCATTGACCAACTAAATAAATGCGTTCAAGTTTATGATAAGGCACAATTATTATTTTATAATATACTCAAGGTCCAAAGAGTTGCTAACGGTTACAATTTGATAAATTTTGATATAATTTAAACCTGTTTTCCGGAACTGATCTTTTCGAAGATCATTGACTTACGTTTCTTTTAACTTATTTCTTATGCTGGAGATATGTCACACGGTTAATTATGCTGAACGGATTCATAACACCGACCAAACTTGTTTTCAATGTTTAAAATTCGAATGTGTTACGAGTTACGAACAGTAATTCATTCATTATCAGACAGGTTTAAAACGTATGCCTTTAACCTTAATTTAACTACCAGGCATTTAGTTTCATAACAAAAAAAAAAATATATAAGAAACACACTTTTAAAGTGTAACATGTCCAAAAACTAAACAAATATTTCTTTTATTAATTTACAGATATTTACTTAGAGATTTTTGTAATATATTTATAAATTTAATATGCATACTAAGCGTTATACCAACAAAAATTTATACAGTGGCTACAACAAAAAATCGGATATATATAAAGAATTTTTTTTCCTTTTTAAATTTAAAAAATTTAAAACGTAATTTTTTTTATACTTATAGTAAAATATACAAAATTGTTAGCATTTAGCATTTTATGTTTATATTTTTTATACTTAAGTGGTGCCTTTCTCCTGTTTTTCGTTGTAGCCACTGTATATTCGTTACGTACTAACGTTATAAAAGAATAGTTAAAAGATAAAAATTATAACCAATTTACAGGTGTATATTGCAAAGTTTTAAACAGCTTGAGGCTGCAGTCTGTGAAATATTCGTAGTATGGCAACTTATTCTAAAAATCGTGCAAAGTTGGAACGAAAATCTCTTCGATGTTTAACTGAAATATAAATAAAAATATAAAATTCCAAATAAAATTCAATTCGAATTTTATTTTCATTCAAGTTTGCAAAATTGTAATATTCAAAAATAAAAAAATATTCCAATAAATAAAGTTTCCATAACTTTTATGAATTTATTCGTTAACAGAACCGAAGCTTCCATGGATAAAACTTTATTCCTCCAGGATAAATTCACAACAAAATTGAAAGTTTAAAATCCTTAAGGCGCACAAGAAGGTAGATTCAACCTTTCAACCTTTACTTGATTACCGCTAACCTTTCTACTTACCCCAAAACCCCTTCAAACGATTTTACATTTTTCAGCACACACCCAGTAGATTCCTTCCTCATCACATCGCGTTTGGGATCATTTTTCATACCTAAAACCCCTCGCGACTTATTCCTTAGCACATTTAAAATAGAACACAAAGCCGAAAATGATTTCATACCCACTTCTAGAGAACCCCAGCACTATAATAAGGGCCCGAACGTTCATCAATCATACCGATGATTTTAATAAATCAGTGGTGCGTAAATTCTGCATTTAGCAAATAAATCCGAGTCGCCGTCTTATCATAAAAGTAATCTAAATTCTGGACAATTATGCATTTCTTAACCATAAGAGCATACATCACACTCGTGCTAGAAATATGCTTAGTCACTTAACCGGCTGTAATTTGCAGAATAGGTAATTTTTTGCTGCATGTTAATATTCATTGGGTGGAAAAAACGTACTGTGGGTACGGGAACAGGTGACCTTTGAAGGTAATAGATACTAATTACTGGAATTCGGGATGAAAAGGTTGGGCAGCATTACATTAACTAAAATTACCAAAAAGATTTATTACCTAACAGACTAGGCCCAGCTACAACTTTTTCTAGGCTTTAGTCACTATCTTAGAAAATATGTTAGCTCAATTACGTAAATCGTAACTAATTTAGAAATAAGAATATACCAAAATTTTTATTGAACATTTCTTTTTTGTATAATAAATAGGTAGTTATCGAGTTACAAAGCAATATACAATAATTATATCGGAGATAAAAATGCATAACATTTATTTGAATTGTTGTAGACGGCGGTGCGATCGTCGGTTATTTTAAAAGGTTATTAATTTCAAGATATTTTTCATTTTGACTAAATTTTTTATTTCTATCTACTAAGAATATCTTTCTTGACTTTAAATAGCCTTAAATTATGGAATTTCAAAAATTTCAGATTTGATCATGCTGAGTCTGAAATGAAAATTTTGTTATTTCAAGATGGAGGATTCAAAATAGCTTCCAAAATTTTTAAACATACCATAAATGGATTAAATTGAATACAATATAACAACTATATAGAGATTCTAAAAGCTTGTTTAATTTTTCAAGTTTTATATACCTTTTGACTATAGATATCTATCACTTAGTGGATTTTTTTTTTTTGAAAATTCTTATAGAGGGTTTCTAAGAAAATATTTAACTAAAACCCTTTAAAAGTATATCAATTTTTATAAAAGAGCAAGGTTAGACGATTTTTTGTAGATCTAAACAATAAGTGTCTAACCAAGGGATATAAAAAGGTCGAGAACCATTAAGTAGAGTAAATTACCCGAACAAAAAGAAAATTTATCACCTTGTCCTTTTCCCTAGCAACCACGGAGGCAATGACCCGTGACCCCTTTGCATGCAGGTCTGAGTTATGCGTGTGTTATCACACCTGCAGTTTCACTACAATTTAAAATAAATTAAAACACCGTCTCCGTGCTTTAATCAAATAAAAACGCAATTCCAGCCCGTTGAGTAGCAAGGGGTCATGCAACTATCGATTTTCTAATTACCCACAGCGGGCTCCTTAGAGCTCCGGGGTCCCGTCAGTGTTTATCATGCCCAATAGGTGATAAACCTGAATCTATCACATTTTTTATGAGTTGAGGTCTATCAATGATCGGCCACTTCTCCAGATAGCTCGAGGGCTCAAAGTGGACCCATCGTCTTGATGATGTCGCCAAACTGAAATGTAATTTATATCTGGAAAAAGAAATTGCGGCTCATAAAATCTGAGTGGGTATGCCGAGGAAGTTTTTCATCGTTATGTCGCCCTCTCGATGTAATAATCTTCGGTGATTGACAACATTTTCACGTTTTGGAACCGCCTAACGACGGAGAGTTGTTTTGGTTAAAAGCAGTGGCATAATAAGTCGTTTTAAGACTTTGTCGGGGATTTTTTTTTTTCATTTTAATTTTCTTGTAAAAAATCACTGCCGCAAGTAAGACGACTTTAGTCCTTTGATCTTAAAAGGGATGACATCGTTATTCTTTATTAGCTGGCGAATAAGTAAGAATGGTATTCATAATTACTTTACCGAGAAATTGTGAACAAAAATTTTTGGTACTTTGTCGCCTACTATGGTCTATAAAAAGATTATATTGTAGGAATTATACAAATAACAGAGACAAAGTCTATAAACAACATTTATGCATCGAACTTATATCTTTTAGATAGTGAGAACAGGTCGATTTATAAACTATTAGCTGATCCTCGTCCAAGGACATTAAAATATAATTTATTATCTCGTTGTTCTCTATCTTCTCACTACTGACCACATTTTCTGGCTATTTATTACACAGATTTTCCATCAACCATCCGGTTTTATCAGATTTTTCTTTTCACTTGTACGATTTTTGCCATCTAGTTTTTCGGGACCATTATTTAATACCCTGATGAATCTATTTTTCCCTCTGGTTATTTCTGTACAAAGTTTTCCATCTGATTTTTAGTCGTCCGATTTTTCGTGTAAAATTTTTCTCATACCCTATTTTTCCATAATTATACCTATTCCAAATTCTGGGACCAAAACCTTCTTGATCAACGTTTATACGTTTTAATTCGATTTTACAGGTACGATGTTATAAAATGATAAAGCTTATAAAAGTTAGGAAACAACAGAAACCAAATTTTAGAATCTTTGAATAAATTTTAATACAGCAGTTTGTTGAAGCGTAGTTGGTATTTATTTGAAAGATATTCCCAAAAAAGGAAAACCTATAAATAAAATTACACAAAATTCCTTTGCAAAAGACAATTCTCGCTTCATTGAATTTAAGATAATTCGAAAAGTTTTAAGTTACAAAATTTTATTCTTAGAATGAAAAGGGCAAAACTCTGTGTAACTAATTATCAGCACCCAAAACTCATTTTAATAACCTATCAGTAACATTAAAAATATTCCTAAATGTCAAGATTCCTGCCCACAGATTCAGGTCATCTTCTTAGCATTTTATAACTTGAAAATGTTTTAAGAAATACGATCCTAAAGTTTTCTTGGGAGTCATTTCTCCCGGGTAGATGCCAAAAACGTCCTTCGCAAAGTTTTTCTTATTCTTAAAATGAATAAATTCTCAAAGGACGAGAATTTAATGTTACTGTTTCTCCTTAAAAGGATCTGAGTGCTCATTATGGAGGTAAACACATTTACAGGAGTTTTACCTGTTTTTTGATAAAGGATATCTAAGATACCTTAAAGGGTGTAGTGGTTTATGGTGGTCTGACCCTCTTTTACCTGCGATTTTAATGGTGGGGTTTTAGAGAGATGGACAGGATTGTGTTACATAAATACCTTGCAATTTTTAAGATATTAAATCAGTTTGACTTTGAAAGTGTAACAACGTTTTCCTGTTATAATTAAAAGAGTTTTAAATTTAAGACGTTTTCTTAAAATGGTGAAGTTTTGTAAGAATGGAATTAGGAATTGCTGCTGTATAGTGAGACCGCGTGATAGCAACAAATCAGACAGTCCGACCAGTGATGAACATCCGCAACTAATCTCCGCCCGATCTATGTCGATAGAATCTTTGGACGAAACTATTGAAATAGACAAGATTTTTAAGAGAAGCTCTATAAAAATCGACATTGGAAAGGACGAGAATTGTAATGGAGGAAGCGATGGTGCTGAGGATAGAAACCAACCTTCGAAGAGGAGCTGGGATCGATTTAAATCAGGATGTATGAGTTTTTTCAAGATTCTGTCGCTAGGAAGGAAGAAAGATGTACGACTAGTGTATGAACTGAGCAAAATTTCAGAAACTTTCGAAATATCTGAGAAACCAAATCTCAGTAAGCAAGCCTGAAAGGGTGAAAAATCTTAGCAGTTATTTAGTTAGTGAAATAAATCGTAAATTTATACAACCTCCATTTCTTTTAATCCGCCTCGAATTTATCCTGTCGTTGAATCTTAGCCCACTTTCAGCTCCTTGAATTTCACAGATTTGTCCGGCGGAAGGTCAATCGGACACGGGGGTTAGGTGGACAAGTTTATCTTAAATCCCTCAGAATTCTCAGCAGTGATCTCATAACAGTTCCATTAAGAACTTGGCTCATTTAATCCTCCTCCAAAGCATCTCATTTCGCAGCGGTAACACCTAGTGAGCCGGGCAACTTTTTCCATTTCTCGGCTTGGTGTCAGGAGCCCCACTGGAGCTACTCCATCCACTCAAGAGTGAGCCTATTCCGTAGTAGTTTAAGCCTTCCGGCCCAGCCGTTGGCTGATGTTGATGGAGCGTCAGGGGGCTCCTCCGTTCCAAAGCCGGAAACGGACGAATCCCCGACAACAAGTGCCTCGTTGTGAGATTTTGCCACGTCTGTCGTTCTTCCCCTCGGAGCCCCATTCTTGGACATGTGATGGCATATGCTGCTGGATGCCATTTTTGTTGCTTTTCTCAAGTGCTCGAATAGATTTAGATGGGCTGTCGGAGACTGCACACTATCCGCACATGTGAGCCTCCATGTTTATAAATTTTTGAATTGGCTGGGAAAAAGTAAATTGAGCATTACACTGCGCTCGGACGTTTCACATCGCATCGTCTTTCAATAGACCTTCCTTACAAGACGAACACCCCAGCCAACGTCTTTCTGGCTAAGAAAGCGAAATTCCCCTGACGGCAGGCTTGTTTTGTTTTCATCTTAAAAGTCGATGAAACATATTTTACAGCCGTGCTGCGCCTACTTCGATTTGCTTTTATCTCTCTTGAGAAATTGCGGACTTGTAAACATATGTTCGAAGGAACCCTACAGATTTCTTCGAAAAATATGTTTATGCACTCAGTGACCGATAATTGGGTTTTCTGGCATCACTTTGGTTCCTCCCTTTGATTCCTCCGAAATTCTTTATGGAGCATGGAGAACATTACGCAAATATTTCTTCCCCCATATGACTTCAACTTAATTCCTCATTTTATTAGGAGCCGGAAAAGTATTCGGAAAATATTTACTCGTTATGTTTACATTTCATGGAAATCAACCAGGAACAGAAAGAGATCTTCAGCAAAGTTGATAGGGTGTATGACCTTTAAAGTCACAATTTATAGGATAAAGTCCCGAATTAACCAGGTATCTTCCAAGTATTAAAGAAAATAAATATTCTTTATTTTTGCATTTTTCTCCTTTATTCGGAGAAACATCTGCAAATGATTTGATGTTCACGTTAACTGGAGTGCCACAAGGTAGTCGCTTAGGACCCCTTTTATTTTTAGAACTGTTCGAGATTTAGCATGATACTGGTAATTCAACATTACCTACAAATAATTGTAAATTTTATTTTTTTAACAGGCAAAACTTATACTGAATTTTCGTGATTTGGTTATATCTTTTATTTGTAAAATTTGACTGCCTTTATAACTTTAACATATTGTTTAGCTTAGAGAGCTAGAAATGAGTTCAGAAAACATTTTCTCTACTTATGAATGTTTACGTTTCTAGCAGTGGACGCCAACTCGAGGTTTATGGCCTTTAAAATCAAAATTTATAGGGACTTTGTCAATTGGTGCATGGGAGTAACGAGCGCGAAGTAATTATCCCAAGTCTTTGAAGCAAATTATCCACATGGCATAATGTCATCAAATCATCATCTAATTAAAACTAAGATAATTCACAGTCACTCCTTGGTCGTTGGGATGCTGTTATTCTGGTTTTGATCCAAAGCTGGGAAAGTACTCCTTGTACTCCTAATGATTTTATTGATTTTTTTTTCTTTCTTATTCATGTTCGGGCTACGTCAGTTCCTCTCAGTAAGAAGAGCCTTGGGCTTCGTGGGTGATTTGTTCAGAGCTCTGGGGCCACTCACTGAAGGAGTGCACTGCCTCCGCTGGCATAATGTGAAATTCATTTGCCAGAAGTAAAGGACCACCGAGGAGAGATTCATGCAGAAAATATGAAAATTTAAAATTTCATTTTATTTTATGGTTTTCAATTATTCATGGCTATAAAACTTGAAAAGATGTTGGGAGTAGGTGAAGTTGGGTGGATCAAAATGTTCTCTTTCTTTTTAGCTTTTTAGATTGAGATTCTCATTGAGGGAAATTTCATGCTCATATACTTTTACAGTTACAGTGTATAAAATAAAAAAAAAAAAGTTAAATGTACTAAGGCAAAAACGTATAAGATTGCTTTATAAGTTAACTAAAATAAGTTAATATTAGAAAATTAAAAGACTATTCTAATCCAATGTATTTGGACTTCCAAACACTGTACAATTTTAAGACAAAGGATCGATTATTTTTATTCATTATCACATATCATTTTTCATTAGTACTTATCTAATCTAAAACACCTAAAAAAAAAATCACTTTAGCAAAATTAAAAACCATAAACAGATAAGATAAGATTGACGAAAGATCAAGTTTGTAAATGTCTGATAAAAATTCAAAAACACAAATCAATTCAGGAAAGCTGATTGTCGATTTTATAACTAACTGATTGAATTTAAATAGCACAAGTCGATTATGTCATTAAAGACTAATGCCAACAGGAAATGTTTGATCTTGTACAGTATTAAAAAAAGAAAAGATTTTTTATGTGGACTCTGTCCGAATTTATTTATTTCATGATTCTGAGTATAGACAGCTTTAAGTTTACTGAGAATTTTATACAAAATACATCTACTGAGTTATTTAAAAGAAAAAATTAATTTTTCATAACAACTTAGTGAGGAGTCATGTGCAAATAAAATGCGTGCTTGTCAGCGCAATTATAGATAGACAAACATAAACATAGATAAATTTTGTAGTCTATTTTGAAGATTTTATAATTTACTATACTTAAACAATATAATAAAATAGCAATACCAAATTTATGAAGTTTACTGATATACATATATGTAGTTTTAGTCTTCAATTAAAGCATCGTATAAATAGTTTCTTGTCTACGATAAAAGAAATTTTAAAGTCCAGCTGAAAATACTTCTTCTCAAGAATTATCGTCACAACATATTACGCCCCTGTACATTTTTTGTCAAAAAAGTATCAAGATAAACATGAAACTTGGCCACAGTGATGACACCAAGTCCGAAAGCGTCCACTCTTCTTAAGAAAATGCCAATATTCCCCTTTGATACGGCAATTGACACATTTCGCTATAATTAATTCGATGACGGGGTTATAGTAACGCAATGCGGCAGAGGCATCATTTTCTATTAAATTCTTCGATTCTGGCGTCACATACAGATGATGCCCGCGTGACTCGTTTGTGGTTGCGTATCAAAACCAGAAGCGAATTCACACGAGCTGATGGCGATGTTGTTTATTAAAATACAAATTCAGGCAAATAAAGTCGTTTTTGGGGCATTGGCCAGGGCCATACGGGCGTAGGGGGTGGAAAAAATTTAGTCACTTCGAAAGAATGAGAATTCTCGTTTTAAGCGGTTGGATCGCAGCCAGGTGACGCTGTGACTGAACATTTTTCAGTTGTAGAGCAAGGGGATGGGGTCGGACAGCAGAAAAAATCGTAATAGATTTTAGAGATTTTCATGGTTTTATCGTTTTATCGATTATTTCCCAGAGCAGATGAAGGCGGATGGCACAATAAAGTCTCAGCCACCAACTGATGAGACTAATCAGCGGCTCCAGTCGAAAACCTCGAAATCATTTCTTGAGTTCGGCGACGACGGTTCGGTCCATTGTAGTCTGAAATTTGCAATTTGGTGAAACCTTTTCTGATAAAGGAGTTAATTAGTCCCATCCGGAAAGGTCAGAGAGTGACCCAGTTTCGGGCTCCTCTGTCTTATACCCTTGTAGCGCTTTTTCTTATTTTCATTTTATTTTATTTTTCTTTCAGACAGAATGCCCGGTGAGCAGTGACCACGGCAATATCTGGCGGTCTGGCATAAAATGCATATTTTTCATCCGAGCTCTGTACCATGAATCTGCGAACCGGTGGCGCGGTCGCGGGATGCCGGGATAAGTTTTAAATTTAAGCGAGGAATGTCACCAATTTCCTCGCGAGCTATTCGCTCTCATTACTTTGACTTTGGTGACGGTCTACCGCGCACTTAGAGCCCCTTTTTGTTCCAGCCTCGGTAGGGGAACAGCGGGGCCCCATATGCATTTTCATCATAGCGACCGGCAATTGCCAGTGACCAGCTGATTGCTGCAATTTAGCCGGTACGCATGCAAAACATAAAACCAGGACGACACCACGAAGATCTATTTCTTTATTATTATGTATTACATAGGTACATATATTTTGCCACTTGTGCTGAATAGAAGCATGCTGCATACCTCGACGAATTATTATTATTATTTCTTTTTTTTTTATTTTCATAATTATCGCTATGCTCAGCAACTGCAGTCGTCGCCGTGATTGCGGGATGGGAGTAATTTTTGTAATTTGATACGTGTAGGTGCGCTCCGTTTCAGTTGACTTCAATTGAAAAGGGCAAAGGTTCGCGGAGGTGTTGCACGACTTTCTGGCTTTTCAGGTCAGGTATCTACACGAATGTATTTTGATTTCATTCATCAGTTTGCTATTTTTTTTTATTTTTAACGACTTGAAGAAATTTGAGCTTAATTGCTTGATTATGTCGATTGAGGTGAAATGGATCGCAAAAGGCAACGAACATTTCTAGTCATTATGCTTGAAAAGATTAAAATTCCTTTAAATCCCATCGGCGGGTGTTACAGGTGAAAAATAGACATAAAATCATAACGTATACCTTCAGAATTCTTGTTACAACTCAAAAACAGGGGCTAGTTTAAATAAACCAATAGTTAGTATTTGTGAATCTAACGTCACACTATTAGTTTTTTCGATATATTTTTAACAAAATCGTTTTCTTATTGAGATTTTATTCATTAATAAACACTGAATATTGTAATTGCTTAAACAGTTCTCTTCAAAAAGTTATAAGATGTAAAATTTCGAAAAGTGTAGGTACTTATTTCAAAATTAAGACCAACTATTCTTTTCGTAAAATTGTTTTAGATATAACAGAATTATTTAAAGTTTGAGTTTAAATGAGTATAAATAAATTAATAAATAAATAAAACAACGAAAGCGCCTTGAAAGCAATTTATTTTATATTTTAGATAAAATCGAACAAAAACACTTCACCCGGGGCTTTCATTTAGATGGAACCAAGAAAAAGGTCAAAAGAGTTGAAAACTTGATTAATATATGAAAATGGCCTGTATACCACAGAAAAATAAACCTTTCCGTCATGTAACATGTTAAACAAGTTATCTTTTTACCTGATCAGAGCTCATTGTGCACTCCTAATTTACGTGAGATACCGCGAACGTCCCGTGTGATGGATTTCCTCATTTTATCGCCCAAACAATACCTCAGGGAGCTGTTCCAAAGGCAATTTTCCTCGCTTTTACAGAAAATAAAATATTTGCTCTGGGACACCAGACCGGGGAAAAAATATGTAAACGACAGCGGGGACGGGCAAATTCCCGTACCACATCCTGCGTCCTTTTTATCGTAACTTGTTATCGAAATGCGTGGTCCCACAGCCCCAAATATATCCGCATCCGTCGACTGGATGTCGCGCAATGTTCTTGGAAACGTACAGAATGCCAAGAGTCATGGACAAATTGTCTCCAAATCGACCGGACACTTTGTCGCGTATGTGTTTTACTTATTAGGAGCTCTTAATTGCAAATGATTTCCTTCTAGACTTAAAGGCTACTCGGTTTTATCGGTCATTTATTAAGGTTCTGTACAAAGAAAAAGGGAAAAGCCTTAAGAAATGAAACAATGATAAGAAAAAGTGTTTAGACAAGTATTTTTTAATATAATACGTGAAGCTAGGAAATTGTATTAAGTTGTGCGAAAAGTACATGCTAATTTTTGGTTGATGGTGTAATAACAGGTTTGTATATATTAGAAAGTTTGAACACATTCGTTATGCTTTTTAGAGAAATCTTCGAATTTACTATCAAAACTTAATTAAAAAATAATGGATCGTCAAATTCTAAGCTATATGCAATTTCCAGAAACAATCGTCATTTAGGGGATTTTGGGTTTAGGAGAAACATTATTATAGGAGGTATTAGGGTGTTTATAAGGCATGCTACCAAACGCATGCTTCCTTATGAGCAAGTAATGTCCAGAGTGTGATAACCTTCGCTTAGTCCCATGAGGTTTTTCTACATAGATCTTAATATGGATCCAAACCGCTAAATATATTAAATAGCATCAGGATTTCCTTAGATCAAGTAATCATCATCATTAGGTGTACCTTATTAGTTCCACATAAGGTTTTCTTAATTTGAAGAGCCCTATTAGTTTCATATAAAGTATACCTGATCAGATAAACCTGATTAGTTCCACGTCACGCAATCCTGGTTAGGACTTAAGTTTTACATTATTCTATCGGGCATTTCCGACCTGGTCCCCATTACATTCAGCAATTACATTCTCTTTGGATAAATTCAAATATCTGGTTAACTTAGCTGAACTCTAGGTGGAAAATTCTAAATTTAACATGTCATTCTAGTAAAACATTTTTGAATTTAAAAAATTACTTTAAAATATAAGTTTTTATAAAAAATGCTTCTATAACTACTTCCTGATTATACTTTGATATTATGAAAAATACGTTCAAGTGTTGATAGTGACCCTTTTACCGTCTAACAAAGCGCCTACCCTCCACGTCATCAGCTGTAATAATCAGCACTTTATCGCGATTAAGTCATATTTCCGCGACCCCTGCTGATAGGTGTAAGGTATACCATGCCCCTATTCTGCGATTCCCTTGGCCTGGTCGATAAAATTCTCCGGCTATTCGGCACTCGATTTGTCTCGTCCTTCGCTTACCCAGCGACTTTTCTCAACATTCCCTTCTTTTGGGGTTACAAGGAGCAAAATATAAAGGACTTAGGCCTAGAGAGTCTACAACCATTCGTCCTCACCACCCATGTTCCAAACTATCGAGGTGCGATGGCGGACGATAATTCTTTGATAAATAGAAAAAGAAAAAGCGTTAAATCTATTTCCGTGCCTTAGTTTCTCAGCGATTCCATCGGACGTGCTATGGAATTTAATGAGGTTCACGTTGTCGAGTCACTGAGAGCTCTACGATATGTCGTGGCCCTCTGAAATTCAGTTAACTGTCTTCTCCTCTATCATAAGTAATGAAGAGGGTGACAATGTCGCGCATAAAAAATTCACAGGAAACCATCTTTTAATGGGATTTCCATACACAAGGGGGATTCAGGGCTTTAAGGACGGCCAATAGTAATGACACTTTTTGTGTTTTAATTATAGACATGTCATACCAGCCAAAAAACCTTCATCCACGGTACCTTGTCGACAGTCAAAAAATTGATTGCTCTATACGTAGCTGCAGAGGTTCCATAGGCCATAATTCGCAATGTTAAGGATTTCTGGGGTTTGGATGGAAGCGTTGGGTGAAGGTGTCACACCCATCGTGGCATATATACGCGTTATCGCCGAAAAAATTCCACTTTCGACTTCAATTTGCTTCGTAATGAGATCGTGCGTGTGCTCGACGTGACGAGGATTCCTCGTATTCCAGGCACATTCTTATTTTACATAAGCAAATCACTTAGGCGCATGATTATATGCTGAATAATAAGAAAAAGTACATCAAAGGAAAAACTGTCAAATGCGAATTGTAACTTTAAAAATATGTGTAAATCAGAACCGAAATAATTCTTCATAAAACATGACTGTTTTCCAGATTTTACGGCTCAATGGTTGCGCAATTGAATAAAAAAAACATAAAATATTTGCGCAACCATATTATGTAAAAATAAAAATAAGAAGAGAAGCTTTAAAATTTGGTATAGTCCACCATCTATAATTCATTAATTTTAACAGTATTATTCTAAATCATGAAATTGAAATAGTCCTTCTATAAGTGAAATTTTATAAAAATAAAAATAATATAGTAATTGTTTATTAATTTACTTACTAATTTACTTATAAGATATACCTATTTAATAGTGCACTGCTTTTTTACACCTGGGCTTTAATGCTCTAACCAACTGAGCTATCGTAACTAATTGCCAATAATTTCAAGTAATTCTGAGCTTTGAAATTATTGCTAATAGCTTTATTATATATATATTATTATTATATATTATATATATATATATGCAATTATTATATTAATGAAAAGTATTTTCTTTAATTTTAGAACTACAACTATATTGCTTTTATAAATGCAACTCAAACTGTGTTCGTACTTTGTCCACCAATCTTTATCTCGTTTTAAGTGAACGACTGACCCCTGACCCCCACACCGCTTCTAATTGATCCGTGTGATTTGAAGTAAATTTGATTGCATTTGTGCGGTTTAAGGCGATCGGACATTAATTGGATTTGATAGTGAGTGACGAACTTAGATGAATATTCATTCATTCATTCTGGCGGCTGATCTGCTTTGATTGGGACTGTAGAAATTATTAAAATTGAGCCCGCGCGCATTCAGTGGAGCATACTTAGCAATGTGATGAATGTTTATTCTCAGGATTTTTACGAGCATAATGAAAGTTTGGGATACATTCACATCGTTAAGCATTTTAAGTGGCAGGCTTTTAATTTTGCTTTGAATTGAAAGTTGAAGGGTCGTATCCAGACTTGTATGAATTCCAGTTGCATAGATAGCTGGCGTACTAATTAAACTGAGCAGCAACCTAAAATTCCAGATTTGGGCATTTTTGAGAACTAGATGAAAACCACTTTGAATATTCTAAGAGGGAATAAATGTTTTATTTTTGTACACATTATTCATATCATAGTTTTATTATGATTCATTTTGTAATGCATTTCCATGACCTCTATTAGTATGAGTGATGAAAGCTACATTAATTACACTATACAAATGATACAAACAACTAGCACAACTACAAGTAATGATTATTCTACAATTAGTATTAGCTACCAATTACAGTACCCAATACACAATACTACAATATCACTAATGGTAGTTATTACCAATTAAATTTACTGACTTATTCAGAGTTGGCAACTTAAAATGTTATTAGTAGTAATCAAAACTCTAAAACTATCCTTCTCTTCAAGAATTTTATCTTACTTTACATTACATGAAACTATACGATTATTTTTTTAAGAGAATTTATATCTCGTACACTCTCGCTTAATAACTCATTAATTATATCAGTAAAGATTGATTTACGCAAAATTGTTTACTTCAATCATGGCACGAGTAACTAGTTCAAAATGAAAACAGGCTCTTGCTCTAGTTTGATTTACAATAAAAGCAAAGGTGCACAATTCTATTTTAGCAAAATCGCTTTGTAAACATTTTCATTTTGATAAAATGAAAACAGAATTCCGATTTAAATTGAAAATGTAATTAGTACATTTGGTGAAATATGTTTGAAGGCGAGCTAAATTAAGCCATTCCAAATGTTCCTAAAATTGAGACTTCATACAATTTGTGCACGTTAAATTCTTTTACACATATAAAATAAATTCTCTATAAATTAGTGTTGATTTATAAAATGTTTGTAATATTTGAATGCATATTTTAAGCTTAGCAGATTATGTGTTGTATGCGATTGAAATATTTCTATACATTTTTAATATTCTGTAGAGTTTATAAATGTTAAAAGTTAATAGATCCCATACTATTAAAAATGTATACCTACAATTTCAACTGAATTCACTAAATTATTGAAAATCATCACATTTACTCTTTTAATTTTTTCCCATATGAAAATAATTCTTCTTACAAAAGGTATTCTATTTTCAGAATTTTCAGGTGTGGTCGATTATATTTTACCATGTACATACTTTAGATACGACGACAAATAAATTCTATTCTTCAAGAAGTCTGCAGAATCTTTTGTTTCAACAAGACAATGCCATTTGTCACACAGTAATAAAAGCAAGCGCGTTTCTGTGCATAAATTTAACATTTTTTTATACAATAAAATAAATATTTTTGCCTTTTAAAAATTTAAAAAATAAATCAATAGTATCCGCTCTGTTTATCATCTAAGGAAACTAGTAAACCTCTTACCGTTTGTAGTAAGAAAAAAAAAAAAAGAAAATATTATCACGCAAAATTACGTAAGAAAAAATTCCTTTGAACGCACACGCGTACTTTCCTTTTAAGCCACATCAACAGCAACAGATCGGCAAATACTTGGCCATTTTAAGAAAAGCAACGAAGTCGTTGATAAGAAATTCCACTCGCCTTTTGGTATTATCATGTTTTGCACAAATCAGATTTGCCCATTTTGTCTATTTCTGTTTCGCAAAGAAATCTTATCAATTACCATTCCCGTGGGGAATGCACCGAAGAAAACTCCACTGAGTGTTATACCGTTTGGTGAAAAAATAAAAACAAAATATCTTATTTAACTTAATTCATTTGGTCAAGTTCTTTGTCGGTATATGTTAACATCGATTAAGTAAAAACTTTTTTTTAGTATGTTACTTGAAGAAAACTCATTACTTTCCGGTTGGTCAAGATAACGACTTTAAGGTAAAACAAAATGCATTCGCTGAAATGAAATGTTGTTCCTCATAAATTTTTATTATTCAAGTAAACAAATAATCGAAGTAGATAATTTCGTGTAAACACTCATGACCATAAAATGAGTAGATGATAAGGTCGAGGTGTAAATTAGCAACGTGAAAACTCAACAGGTGTATCTAATTGAGAAAAACTAGAAAATTCTAAAGGTGTCTGACGCGAAATGTAAATGCATTTGTTTATCGGTTCAAAGATTAGCAAGGTTAGACGCCTTAGCCTGTTTGTGAAGGCTAATAAAATAAAATTTTCTGAAAAAGGAAAATTACCGAATGTATTTGCTCGTTGTTTTTCAACAATTTCTCTAATTAGCTTTCTGAGAGGGGAAAAAAAAGTTGAGTTTAATATCTAATTGGGTTTTAATTTGCTTACTTATTGTAGTAATGGTAATTAACCTGTAGCGTCTTGGAAGTCTTGAACCCTTACCTAAAAAATAAGAAAAAAATAATGTAAGTAAGTAAATTATATTATTTGTTTAAAATTTAAATAAAAGGTCGGCTTAAAATAAAAGAATGGAAGAAGACAACATTCTCACAATCCTGTTCCTTAGTATTATCAATTCGTACAATCTAGGAAAAAAAGGGGTCCTAAACTTTAACCTTGAGGTAATCAACTTTCGAAATGATATCGATGATTTCTCGCCCTTGGCTATGGGGCATGCAAGGTTTGAAGTTAACTGGAAAAGTTTCGATCTAAATGACCCCATTGTAAGTCGTTGTAGGTAAAATTTAAACACCTTTTATTATGATTGATGAGTGTCGCATTAAGGAGAAAACTTTCTTTGATCGCTTTAACAAATTAAAAAACATGAGTTGCTGCAGTAGTACTCAGTAGCTTAAAAAACATGACCATGAAGTAAGGTTACCCCTAAAAAAGTAAGCATTCATAAGATTCGTTGCGTGACTTTTCTGGACTCTATCCCTTCTCCTTTAGCGGCAAATTATTCCCCGCGAATAAAGGAGCCCACCTCAGTTGAACAAAATAGACCTCCTCGCCATCTGATCTGGCGGGTGTGTGTTCATCACGCGAAGCAACATCTTGTTATTCATTTTATATAAACAATTCGTCTACTGCTTAGCATACCCTGCGCTTTGTAATTAAATTTCCATCAATAGAACCTCACGGTAAGAGGCGCTATCTGCCGAAGTGTGGAGCTCGCGTTTTATGGCGCTGGGCGCTTTCCGGTATTTATTTATGGGAACCACCAAGTCAACAGTGAATTTTGTTGGTTTCGGCACAGCCGTGACTTAGTTACGTAAGGATGGGCTCGGATCGGACAGGTGATAGCCGTTCGACAACAATCTCCGGGAAGATTCAAGATATAGATCTAAGATTATTAGAAAATCGTAGTAGCGCGTGGCACAATGCTGTGGACGTGGTTTCACGCTTACAGTCAACACACCGCCGCGATTTCAGCTCTCAAGGACGCAGACGTGGTGTGATTCATAGAAATTAATCGCATGCGGCTGGTATTGCTCTACGAAAGATATTTCAAAAGACTTAAATCCTACGACGTCTCTCTTGGCTGGCATTAATCGTGCGTGAAAATCGTGAAAATGCCTGGAAAGTGCGGCAAGCACCGTCTGGCGTGGATCGTTGACTGATAGTGATAGTATGAGAAATGTTTTCCACTCACACATGTGATCAGAGCTTTATTGCCACCACCCTGGAGAAGGAATTCGCATTGAATCGCACCACGCGCAATTTATGCTAATTTTTCGTTAGCAATTTTCAGTTGGCTGAATCGTGGCGAATTTTTTTCAGTTGCGCCATTGACATTGAAAAAAAATTCATCAACGGCCAGACACATGAGCCAGCCCCCTTCCCCCCGTCTCCACCTTTAGCTTTAGACTACTCTAGATCGTCTAACTTTGTGCGCCATCTCTCTTTCTCTAAATGACCTGTTCAAGTCACCAGTCGCGTCGTCGCGCTGCGATTCGACCTTGTACGCTGGCGCACTGTTATGTTGAATTGAAAATTGAACGATGATTGTTTCTGCTCCAGAAAGTTTTTATTTATTGTTGGATAAGTTCCACCGTCCGGACGGCCTTTGACTGGATCTGAGGTTGGGTAAGACGTGGAAATATCACTTAGAAAACCGGTTTCATCTTCGATGGACGGAAATATGTATCACTTTGGGGCCCCGACCGATCACCCGATCGTGATAATTTAAGTCTTCTCTAAGGCGGTCACATGTGGCGTAAATGTTACGTTGGCATTATCAATGATATCTAGAAAAAAAAAATGTGATACACTTTAGATTAAAGTTTTATGATCGAAGAAACATTTCTTGCGGATGCTGCGATCAAGATGACGAATATTGCACAAGGTTGGGATATGATCAACTCTTGTCTTGCAATCACGTCTGATACTTAATTAGGTACAATCAAAGTAGACATTCGCTGCTAAAAGACCAAAACAAGGCAGATATTTGCAATTTATTTTTTAAAAATGTACTTTCGATCCAGAAATAAAATAAAACTTGGCATTTCGAAAACCCCTGATTACCCATTATTATGGATGTTATTAAAAAAATGTAATTTACATAATATAATAAATATAAAATTGTCATCTTACTATGATTCTAATTTTATACTTTGTTCATTTAATCGTTTTTACTTCTTATATCTAAGGTTTTGAATTCTAAAATTGTCTTGTCGAATTGTAAAGGATAAACCCTTAACCCACATATTCTCCTTTCTCTCCAAGCAAGTACTTTTTCTAAAGAAAAGTCTTATGACCAACTTCCAAATACTTCATCACCTTGAATATGCAAGCCCACCTACACTTGCTCTGGGTGGTGCATCGATCTATTGTGAACATAGAAAATCTGCCCGCGAAAAATTCGCTTCCGCATTGTAAACCCTAGAGCCCTCCCCTATGAAATTCTAATTTTTTGACTCAATAATGCACCTGCCGCCTTTGAGCAATTTGTTCCAAAAAGCATAAAAATTGGGGGATAAAATAGGTGAACAGGAGTAGCTCGTTTATGTTAAAAAGCGCGAAATTCCATCGTTGGAAAGCATTCAGGCCGCGCTAATAGGTGACATCATGTCGATGTCGATGTCGATCGATTGCAGATTCACTGCAAAATTCCCGCATAAAATTGCACCTCTACGGGTATTATACATGCTAAAAAGGCGCGCGACATTTCAGTGTCATAGTCAGTTCGAATGGGGCACCGCGTGACAATTTCAGGGCTTGTCAGCGGAGCGCTAATGGCATGTTAACAACATCGACTCTTGGCTTCTCCGGTTGAAGCAATTCCAACTCGTTTGCGTCGATTATCTTATCGTTAGTGACGCACTTGAAGTGAGCTCGCCCACGCCATCGCATTGTATTTTGGCCACCATTCAAGTGAATCACTTGATTTTGATTCTGCGGAGAGTGTCACTTAATTTGCACCGCACGGGCGCTCGTATTGCGGTCATAAAATGATAAGAAAAGTTGTTTTCGCTGGTTGCAATATTTTCAAGATTATGCGAGAAATACTCGTAAACAGGTGCCACAGCGAAAAACACTTGCAATTTCGCATCATCATTGCTTAAAAGGTGTGCACTCCGAGAATCCAGTCGAGTCGGATTACATCTGAATGCCACCTGACTCTGAAGTCCGAGCCCCTGCCCGCCGGAGATCTCTGGCGTCCCATTTCCCAAGGAGCCGCAGACTGAGGCCTTGATTGGCCTTGGTCCGGAAAACCGCTCCGAAAACTGGGACATCCTGAATCGATAAGAAATTGAGGGCGATGCAATTGTGAAAGTCGACACCGCTCCATTCGATTATCCACCTTTCAACCGCTGCACCCGCTTCCCAATCGAAGAAGCGATTAGCAACTTTTAACCCAGGTAACTTACCCCCCACCCCCCCTTTGGGGGATAACCGGAAGGGTTGTTTGTTTCCATTTCCACTAAATAGCTGGGGGTAAACAAAAGCGATACCGCGGGCCTTAATCGATTAACTCACCTCCGAACAAGAGGAGCATATGTAAAGAAATCTTTTGTATTTAACTCCAAGATCTGTGAACAATCTTGAGAATCTTGTGCACGTGCTCAAGGTGGGGGCACTGGGGCGGAAAATTTCGTACAAAAGACAAGCGATTTGTATGCATTCTGAATCCGCCCTACGCTCGTTTTAAAGCTGCGACCTAGACAGCGACTGCAGTGCGCCCCAATTGACAGGGTGCCTAATAAATCGGAGCCTCCTATTGATTTTAATCATCAGGTGCGCGTGACTCTTTCACAGAGAGCTGTTTACTACTTTCGCTGCAACCAGCAGATAGAAGAAGCTTGTCTAATAAAATTCGCAGATTTATCGCTCTCTAGACGGGTTCTAGGAGTCGATAAATTTTCTTGTTTTGCTTTAATTTTGCGGAGGTTAATTCCATGTATAAGGCAAAATTATGTAATAACAGCGTGAAGGCCAAAAATATATAACTCGTTTCTCGTCTGACCGACCGCCTACTTTGTGTTCGGCTAAATTTATCCTCATGAGGCATGCACTTAAAATTTGAAGTCCTTTTTTTATAAAAATTTCACTAAAAACCTATTTTTGTGCTTGAAAATAGCAGCACATTTTTTTACAATTTAAAATTTACTTCTATAAATTATGTTTGCATTTTTGAAATCCCAAAATCGTAAGAATTAGTCACTGTGGTGACTTCTTCAGTAAAATTTGCATTAGGATTATCATGAGCCAAAAATGGATTTTCCCAAAAACCAGCAGCACCTTAAAGAAATATTATCCTTCTAATTCCTCATATTGTATTTTAATTACAATAATCATTACTTTACAGAATATTTAACTACATGCCCTATTTTATTATTTATTTCTATTATTATAGCGCGAAATTATATCTGTGTAAATATTTTCCAATGCGATAATAACAACCATTTTCGATTCGATCAACAAAAGGTCAAAAATCTCTTTCATGTAATAATTACAAATAAATTGTAAAACATAACAAAAAATCAAAACATCGATAAAGGAAAAAAAAATAATCGACATAAAAAAAAACGAAATCAAGACCTAATAGGAATTAATTTGCGAGACGTAAGTCCAACTTAAGCTCAAAAAAATAAAGATAATAGCTCCCTCTCGAAAATCTCCCGAATTATCTCCCAGGGAAATAATAGTCGATTTTAGTTTTGTGCAAAAAAGCGATTTCGTAACAATTCAACGGAGTGATATAACCGCGATTAATAACGATTGCGCCTGAGAAGAAAAATGTTCGATATTTGTACAAATGCCTCCTCATTTTCGGCGGATAGAGTCACATTTAGAAGAAATCTTTTCGATCCGCTAATCCGTTTGCATAAGTTCCGGGTTTTGGGGCATCGTCGATAACTACGACGAGGTCGCTGTCGATTTAATTTGGAGCGCTTCCAGGCCACAGAGCTTACTTGGAAAATCTGTCTAATAAAAATCGGAATGACGACAGTCTGTTTACTTTTGGATTTTCATGTTCGCAAAGGATTTTCCATCTAATCCGCCAACTGGCTGCCAGTATTTTCTGATAAATCGTAAAGAAACGACAGCCCAGTGATTGGAGGCTTCTGCCAAAGTCCAATGCAAACAATATGCCCCCGCGCCGGAAAAGGCGTTTGATTATCTCCCCAATCCGCGAACAGATAATTCCACGGAAAAACGTAAACAGTTCCCCCCCCTCACAAAAACATGTACCTACTGATTATAATTAAAAGTAGCGGCCCAGTCAACAATTACTGGAAATTTTGCGCTTTGGCAAAAATTATAAATCCGCAGGGAGGTGGGCCCCTACCTGGTGGGAATGCCATTCTGCGACCGGCAGGCATGAGCACTCGATGCGAAAATAGACATTAGCCACATTCTATGCGGGTTTCCCAGTTAGTGGGTCAATGGATAATGACTACTTTGAAAATTTCGCAAAATCCAGCACACGTCTTTCTAACAACTTGCTGTGATCACCTGGTGACCGTATAAATTTCCATTTCATCTCCAAAATCCAGAACAGCACAGCATGGAAAGTGGCTAAGTGGGTGAGACAATCTGGCTTCTATTTTTCTAGCTTCTACTAAGATAGCCACCTACCTGCTCGCACGCGACGTCGCTTACCTACCCGAAGGCGATATTATTT
The DNA here is from genome assembly GCA_963969385.1 of Philonicus albiceps. Classification (NCBI taxonomy): domain Eukaryota; kingdom Metazoa; phylum Arthropoda; class Insecta; order Diptera; family Asilidae; genus Philonicus; species Philonicus albiceps. Next base: position 10,549,098 of record OZ017775.1, read on the forward strand.
TGTGTTTTTTTTTATTGCTGTCGAAGTGACGTGAGAATAATTAAGGTCTTTTGCGTCGTTTCCTCCACGACGACTATTAGGTGGCATGCGGTCATCATCGCCGATAAATGATAGCCTCGAAGTTTCATTGTCAGGGGTCAAGTCGCGTTCAAATGAAGGTCAAGTGGGTGCCATCCTCCCGGTTCTTTGGTGTTCATTGAAAACAATTCTCCTGAATCGCCCGCGTTCATTTCGCGGGACACCTCCACAATGCTCTGGCTCCTCTGTGAACGAGCCCCACTCAGGCGAGAAGACTCTGATTAGTCTCGTGGAAAAAAAATGTTTGCATGACTTCACTGAGATATGAAATTTAAATTAAGTTGAAGCCGCCAAAAAGAATAAAAGGCGTTAATTGTGATTTCTCGGACTAAAGAGCCCGTACAATTCCTCTCACAAAATTGGTAAACGTGTGAAAATATTAAAATCATCTTATTAATCAGATAAAATTTATTTTATTAACGCTTCAGAGATATTTTTTATATACCATAAGTTTTTACATCAAATCTGGGGTCCTTTATTATTTATCCGATAGAAAAAATAGATTTTTTGATGTCAACTAAAAAATTATAATCAGTTTAGACATATTGTAGAAAAACTTTAAGTTGGTTATTGAATCGACATAGGTCGCTTACGAAATCGAAATAAATCAGAAAGTTGATAAACCGAAAATTGCAAACACTGCATAAATCAACTACAAAAATGACAAAAACGAGATACAGAGTCGGCATACAAAATGTAAATAATTAAAATCTACCAAAATAGACAAAAGTTGACTAAAGACTTTACTAAAAAAAATAGACAAAAGTCGACTAAAAAATAGACAAAGTTCGATATTTTACCTCTTCTGCACTGCAACAAGGGTCTAATTTTCAACAAGTTTAATATCTTATCCAATAAAAAGTAAGTAAAGAGCACCCACCCGTGTAAAAAGGGAATTAGTAAAAGTCCATTGCACCACCAATTAGTGCTCAACCGCCCCCGGAAGTACTCGTTATCGCAATAAGTTTCCCGCATTGTCTCGTGAGCCGACTTTCTAGCCGCACAAATTACGTAATAGAAAGAAAATTCAAGCGGCACTTTTGTGTAATTGCCATCGACCTTGTCATGCGGGAACCACCTCCTCCTCTTTTACAACCAACGGGCCGTCTAGAGATAAAAATGCTGTTCGGCTCTTTATCAAATTCAATGAGAAGGTGATAAATTGCGGCTGTCCTGAGTTCTCAGGCCGCTGCCACCCCGCACTAACCACCGTCGTGTCGAGTCGTCCGTGGGCTGTTGCTAATCAATTTTCGCCAGCTTCACCATCATCCCGGGATCCGGGACTGTTCCAGCCCGATTCCGAGAATGCCGACGTAATTGCAAGGAGCGGCCATAAAACATAAATGAAAACCCGCCACTTTATTCGTCGGCAAGCTCTTGTTTTTTATGATTGTTGGGGCTGGGGGCGCTTCATCATTTCGCAGTCGTCGGCCGCACTCCCATCAGGAGCCCTTGAGAACCGGACGGCCTTGAAAGTGGCGCGTCATATTTTTTTCCCCCGCAAGACACACAAAAACCTTTAGGGGAACTTAAGCTAAGGTAGCGAGAATTTGCTCCACATAGTCGGCTCCTACCGGTGAGAAAATTGCATTAAATCGCTTAAGGGATTTGTCCTCAAAATGCCAAGGAAGATATTAAGATTATATTTGAATATTTCTTCCGTTTGGACACCCTAACAGCACCCTCAGGAATTAGGGATGAGGGTCATGCCCAAGAGTCCCAAGGTTTAATTCTGCAAGGATCGCGAAAACCCTTGATTTCGTGTGCGCTCGGCACGCAACAAGCCAGAGTGACGTCAAAGCGCCGCAGAATTCCGATAAGGGTGCAATTATTTCGCCCACCTTAAAACCCTCGGCTGCAGCAAACCCTCGCAAAAATGTATGAATGATGTAGCAAATTTCCTTGACCTTTCCTTATTCGATTAAGTTCCAACCCTTTTTTCACGTTCTTCGCGCCATAGACGGAGAGAGGCTGATTTTGCTGATTTCATTTTTGGCGCCGAATTTAAAAAAAAACTCAATAGTAAATTATAAATACGTTATAAAAATATTTTTTAAAAGAATAGTTTGAAAACAGTAGTACTATAGTACCTAGATCATTTATAAAATGTTGGTAAAATAAGTTTATTGAGTATGCACAAAAATTAAAACAAAAACGAAAAGTAATTTAAACATATGTATAAAATAAAAAGCATATTTTTTGATTGGCTTAATATTTTTAAACCCTTTAGCATCATAGAAAATATTCTTACATCATTAAAATGAATTTTTATTTCATTTATACGTATAAAATTTCATTTAATAATCGTCCACAGCTAAAAAGTGATACTTTGGCGCGCCGTAGAATTCTATGTAAGTTGCTGTAGCGAACCCTCGCAGCAAGATGTAGCCAATTTCCTTGACCTTTCCTCATTCGATTAAGTTTCAACCCTTTTTTCGGAAGCGAATATCACTGTCAAGGCAATTCCACGGCGGTGATATTATCCTTTTTCTTTTTTTTTTTGGAGACCCATAAAGCCGGAATATCGCGCCCAGTCGAATGGGACTCCTAATCGATGGGTTTGTAACTCCCAATGCGGGGGAAATTGATTAGGTTCCCTGACGTCAGAAACTCTATGGAATTCACTGAAAAAAAAAACGAGTATCCACCATGTATGTGAAAAGTGGAGCAATTGGGTCTTAGGATCGTAGGCGGGACTGTTAAAGGAGTTGCGAGTTTTAGGCGTGGGTGCAAAGGAATTAGACCAACAATTTCTAAGGTAGAGAAGTAGAACTTTTTAAAACGATAATTGCCGCTATTACAGCGTGTGGGAGTCGATAAAACGATGTCACCATTTGGTAGGATATTAGGCATATAACTGTGTAAGCGGCTAAACTTTATCCTGTAATACCGTTGATATATGATGAATTTGTTTGTCACGAATAGTTTTATTTGATGATTAATAAAAAGGTTCGCGTGCACGTCTGCTGTAAAAGGTATCGATATTTTCGAGGGTGATTCCAGTATTCAACAAATGGTTAGTCAGAATCCATTACGATTGTCGTGCATATTGTCTTCGACCTTAAATTTCGCAAATGGATTTTAGTACTTAATTTTAAGGGACAGGGATGAGGTTTTGTTGATTTCGAAATCGTCAGTTCATGATGTTGCAAACAGACATAGTCTATAAACTCTGTAGGTTAGGTTAGGTTACTGTGGCTGCCTAGAAAGGCACACTTAGGCCAATTTTGGCCCATTGTGTTACCACGTAGCGCAGGAGACCATGGTTATTCGTGGGATTCGAACCCACAGCCTCTGGGACGGTAGGACAGTGCGCTAACAACTGAACTATCAGAGGCTCCATAAAGTCTGTAAATAGAATAAATTTTAGTTTAAGTGCAACCGTAAGAGCTGGCAAAATTCCTCAAAATGTACACTGAATTTGCCGACTTAAAAGTTTCAAGTCTCGACCGAGCTGGATAAATGTTCACATCTGTTGTACTTGTAGTAATTGTCAGTAAATTTTCAAATATCTCTACTGACAAGCACGCTAGTACTTATTATTTATAATTGAACTATTTTACCTGATCCTAGTTTAAATTATATAACTTCGTCATTTCTATGAATTTTATGATAATTTTTGAAAAACCAATTTTTAAAATCAGGTAATTTAAGTTAGACTTTAAAGCAAATATCCCAAATTCCTATTTCCGATGGTTTTCAACTTTATATTATTTGTAAGAAAATGTAGAAAATTAATTATCCGTTTGAATCGAATATATGACTTATAATTTTATCTTTGTTATCCAATAGTGCCGATCAAACGCAAAATTTTCGACAAATTTCGATATTAATAAAATTTTTATAAGAATTTAAATAAGGTTCAAATCTTAAATTCGTATCACATAGCCCTTTCGAATGTCGAAATTAAACCCTTATTTGGTGTCAACTTGAACCCAACTGAGCTAGCTCTACGCTCATCGTCGTCGAAAATCCTGAAATAAGGCTTAATCAGCTTTGTGTCCACTCCTATTTAGTTGGATTCTGGAATTGTGTAGGAGTGATCTCCGGTAAGAATGAAATTAATGTTGTCTCCAAAGCAGTTTCCGGAAGTTCCAGAGCAATCGCAAAATAGCTGAAAGAGCCCCATGTGTAAAACTGTAACAGTTCCACCATCCCATACACCCCCCTCTCCCCCCCCCCCCCCCCCTAACTTAAAATGCCCGACAACACTCCAAATTTTCGAGTTTCAGGGAATATTCGGGATAATTCATTCTGGCACCGCCTGAACACTGTGAAAATAGCAAGAACTTGAACAGTCTCTGGAACTGAACACATCCTGCACTGATTGCGCATTCTGGATGCACAAAGAGTGGGTGTTTCACCTCTACTCCCCCGCACTGCACAGGGAGGCATAACTAAAGACTCCCACACCCCGCTAAACTGCAACAGACCTACGAACAAGTTTCTGTTCATTTCGTCCGGAAAAAAAAATTGTAGACGAAAAATACGACGGTCGAGGGCGTTCCAATAAAAAATTTCACCCCGCTAAATCCTATTTAAATTGAATAATCCCTGACTGCTCCTTATACGTGTGGGGAATTCCCGAAGGCCGTGCAGAGGCCGGGAAATGAACGTGGCACAGGAAGACGAGCGAGGCGCAGGGAATTAACCACAGCCAGTTCCTTGCGAATTTACAGGAAGGCGTCATTGTGGGGAGAGGGAGACTCTGGCGTGGTGTTTGTTTGGTCGGGATGTCCCAGTTTTTGGTCCCTGCACTGTGTTCCCTTCGTCTACTCTTTTTCTTTATTTTCACCAGATCTTTTTCTTCAGAGGCTATGCTCTCAATTTTAGATTCTGGCGAAGTAACTGAAAAGTGTTCGCAAAATGGGGCCTTTTTTATGAAAATCCTTTCATCGCTAGGACTTGGGATGGCCAGGGAGGTTTTATGGGTGCCGCGATAAGGGAAACGGGCGGGCTACGCAGGGAAATGGACTTGTTTGGCTGGTTGACTCCCCGGACTCTCCTGTGACAGCCTATCTTCCTGCTATATCTTCCGGAACTATTTTTAACGGACTTCAAAGAGTTGGTTCTCAATTTGGATTGTAGTTTTTTTTATATTATTTTGCTCCTAGCTTATTCGGCTTTATCCAGTTACGTCAAGCCTTTTATGTTTCATTTAATATTTCCCGTAGATTAAATTTTTACTTTTATTGAATTCTCCAAGATCACTGCTTTCAAATCAAATATATATCAGTTTTTTTTTAAAATCAGTATTTCTGATTTAAAATGACAGATTGTCAAAATGTCAAGTACTTACGCTGACATCAAATCCGTTATCATTTTGCGCTTAAATTTAAGACGGCGAATTGTCAACGTCCATTTCCTATGGATTTTATGAAAATGCATCAATAGGGTAAAATGTTTGATAACGCTCCATTTCGAAAATGAAGAGGGCAAGTTAAAAATTACGTTTATGCAAATTTAAGTTTTTGAATAAAAATAGAGAAGGCGTTTATGTTTTTGAAAATAGTAACGCTAATCTTCTTAATTTTAGTTTGGTTTAATGTTTGGGAATAATTATAAAGGCATTGATATATTATAAAAATGGTATAAACAAAAAAAAATCCACTGTTATTTTAAAGGAAGAAAATTGTTGCTTTTTAAAAAACCAGTATATCTAGCCGCTATATCATCCAAAACTATTTTTAAAACCCGAAAAATTCATTCCAAAGCAACGATAAGGAGGACCTTGTTGTTTTTTTTGCAAAAGTACGCCCATCTGGGGCCAGTCAGCCACAGCACCAAAAAAGCAGCCTGCACCCACAAAGCGATAGCAGCCCCAGCCGCCGCCGGCTGGTTTAGGGAGGACAGAAGACCGACATCCACTACATCCGGACCCCGGCTCGGTTTATCACATTTTGCGATGGGGATTAATTGAAAATATCCTCATTGGGGCACTTCTGGAGTCTCGAAATTGTTCCCTCCGGTGGAACTAGTTAAGTGACCCCGACAGGGTGGCTGTGAAAAAAAAGGCGGAAAGAACGGGTAAATCACGGCAAATGGAACATTAGTTGCATGTTGCGCGACAGCCGAGATTGCACATGCCCAGGGCCCCCACGAGCGGAACATCGGACGGGGACAAGGAGGCAAAGACTCGCGTCTACAATCGCTGGGTGCTCTGTTCCGTCGTTCGGCTCGGGCTTCTGTGACACACAAAAGTTTCGACCTTAGAAGGGGAGGAAACGGGTTTGTCCAGATCTTGGATACTCCGGCTAGATTTTCCGGTTACATAAATCCGCTGACAGGCCTGAAACAGAGGTCCCCGAGGGGCCCCTGAATCTGGTGACTTCGGTGGCACACCGTCGCCGCGCCGGAGGAGCGGACATTGACAGCTGGTCTAAATAATTGTGGTAGTGGCGTTCTGGCTGCTGGCGGCCAAACGGGGGTCCCCTCGATGCAACAGCGCAAGGAAGCTCTCCTCCCGTGAATGACAGGAAAAAGTGGAATTTCACAATTTGCAAACAAGACGCACGCGATTTTCGCCATATTTCCAGTTTACCTGTCTTTTTTGATTTAAATGAGCCGCATCAACGGTGGTTCCTTCTGCTCCAGCTGTGGCTTCTTGGCGGCGAGAAGTCCCACAGAAAAACAGCCTGCTTTCCTCAGTAATGAAAAAAACACTCTCACCGTCCACAACTTCTTCCAAATACAAAAACAAAAAAATCAAAAATAAAAAGGAAAATTTCACTTGGCACTTCTTTTTTTTTTATCTTCACACCGGGCGGTTGCGAGGGTGAGATTTTTCAAACTTTTCCTCCGCTTTTTTGCCTCTATTTATTTATTTTCCACAAGTTTCACTCGAGTGATCGGCGATGGGGCCCCACGATCACGAACCGCAGGCAGGCCTCCTCTTAACCAGCTGAATATCGCGCACGCACACACACACACAAACGAACGCGAAAACGTCTTCTTTTGGGTTTTGGTAGAATTCACTTATTTTTTGAGGGGTAGATTTTGGGGCCAATTCCGGCCGAATAGGAGGCTCCCGACGGACTGGACGACTCGTTCGCGGGTGGCGATCGCCGCTTTGGAGCACTCCGGGTGGGTCTCCAGGCAGCTAAATTTGTTACGGGAGCAGCGTCGGAGCCTTCTTCCTGCCTCGACTAGTTCTCACCTTTTGACAAATCGATCCGCCATTGCCTTGAGTGGTGCTGCTGTTGCCGTCTTCAGTGCGTCCCGGCGCGTCGTTGTACTGCAATTTGACGTGCTTACGTCCGCCTCTGTGGCAAAAAGGTTTCGTTAAATCTGACATTTAGCGACGTGCATCGACGCTACCTTTCAAATTTCCGTTATTTTAAATTCCCGAAGGCAATCGCAATTTACCTGGGGGAAATTTTTACATCATTCCTCAAAAAAATCTAAAACAATTTATCTAATAAGAAATCTCAAAAAATTAAGAAAACTTTTTAACAATCAGCGCATTGGAAGAAAATTTATCTACGGTTTGCGTCATTGATAAAATAACGGGAGAAGATATCTAGTTCACGAACTCAAGCAACGTTTGTCAAAATTTTCGACAGTGTTTGCTTGAACTCTGAGCGGAATTTCAACAAAAACTTAAAGACCTTACTTAAGAATCGCAGTTTTTTACCCTCCAAGAGATAAGTTATCAATTAAAAGCAACCAAAACTGTAGCAAAAACAATTTCGCTGTGCTTAGAGGAAAAAAACGCCGCTTAAAGTTCAAAGAGAAAAGAAAGCTTTTTTAACCAAAGAAAGCTGCAGCCAAAGAAATCACTCAAAGTTTTACGATGACTTCATGAGTAGCAAGTTCAACAAAAATTGAAGAAATTGCTTTTTTATAAACTTTTAACAAGGTAAGGCTAAGGACTACTTGTCATCCTAATAACACTTTTGTGATAAAATAATTTTAAAAATGTTGTTGCACACTTTTAGTAATGAAGTTTTGAGTGTTTTATTAATTCTTAACTTTGAACATGTGCTATTTTCATCAAATTCAAAATTTTACAACCAAATTCTAATTTTATATTTTAACTTAAATAAATTTTCCTTTTTTCCGGAGATTCCAGAAATTTTCTAATATGTCTGTAAATTTTTTTATTTTTTCTAAGGTGTTTCGGAGGAGTGATATTTACAGTCAACGACAAAATAAAATTAAAATAAGATAGTGTTTTTTAAATGTTTACTTATTTCGGATTTTAAAATGCAGCACCCCTTAAATCCGCATTACATTACGATGTAAATGCCCCGTGTAATTTTAGCATAAGCCGGTATAAAAAACTTAAATTTTGCCGTACCTTCGTGGTTCTGATTTAGGGTTTTTAGGGTTTCTTTTCGAGCATAAATAAAACCCGAATAAAGAGAGCTAATTATATGCAAAAATAAAAGGAATTTAAATTATTCTAAAAACTCGTAAATATCTGCAATTTACCAGATAAAACCTGGCTTTTTGGATTCCTATGAGGCAGCTAGTAAAACTCTTGTATGAGTGAAATAAGAGTAGCCTTAAATAGCTGAATGTCCTGTGTTGGATTTCTATAGTAATTGTTTTTGCAATTCAGCTATTAAATCTCGCTTAAACTTAAGTCGTTAAATAACACAATCACTAGATTATCTCTGAAACTAGAGCGTCTTAAATTAAGAGTTAAGTAGCTGAGGTGTCCTTACTATACAAATATTCCTATAAGAATTTCTAATCCAAGTTAAATATTCAATTTTCATCGAGTATCGAAAGCTTCTCATTCCATCTCAACTCTCAGTTTAGAGATTTGCATTTCTGATGACTCAACTCAGTCTTTTACGCAGATTTTAAATGCAGTCGGCGGGAAGTCGTACGAGTTTATAATCGTTTTAAGGTTTTTTTGCACTGTGTAAAGATGCTACAGGAATTGATAAAAGACTTACCTAGCAGCAGTACTATTAAAGTTACGCAAAAATACCTTGAGCTGGAATACTTGCCGACCGAATGAAGGCATCCAAGTAAATGCAACATTAAATTGTTGCAACGATGGAATCAATGCAGTAATGCCCTGTGAGTAATTTAGACACATCTGTAAATGAGAAAACTACCCCTTTAGCTGCGATTCTTAGGCCAAATTTGGTTTTAATCAGTAGAAAGTAAAATTTGTGAATCACTCTGATTATGATAACATTTGGCGCGAGGAACGCGGCTCATATTTTAGGAATTTTGTCGATGAGGATTAGATTAAAAGGAAAAATATATGCTGAAGTCTGGATACGATACAAAAGAGTGATATTATCACAACTTGGACCAGTTTTATTTATTTCCGGAGAAGACGCTTCAGCATAACGAGGTTGAATGTAAAACAGGGTAAGTAAATTACAATTTTATTAGGTCTCTATGAAATGGGGAATATTTAGTCGAATATTAAAATACTTTGGAATCGCCAGTCTAACCTTATTATTAATTTTAAAATCAATGTTATTATTATAGAGCCTATGACTTGAGACCACAATAAATGTTTACGGTGGGGTCTTTTTGAACCTGTCGTAAGGTTGATGATTAAATTCGGGATGTATGCTTTTATTTAAACACTTGATGAATATTGTGGGTTTTTCCATTTTGTAATCACAATTTTAAATTTGCTATTTTGAGTTTGAATTATTTAACATTGGATTTTGAATCAACGACTCTTTTAAAAATTAGATAATTCTCAAAAAAGATTAATTTGATCTATAAATAAATTTTACCAAAAGCAAAGTAATGAGGCTTTATTTTGTTCTAAATTTTAAGTTGAAAATAGCTAGTTTCATCAAAATGTGTTCAGCTATTTAAAAGTTATGTTAAATATTACTCTGATGATGATTTCTCGAATTCAAATTAATTTTTACATACAGGGAATCTGGAGTACTCTGAATAAAATGCAAATAATTTTCGATTGATATTTAAAACTTAATTTCATTAACTTTACATTGATTTATAAAAAAAAAAGTAACCAAAATTATATAACAACTGATTTTCAAGTCCCTTACAATTTGTTAAATCCGTGTTTTTAAATAAAAAGTTAAAGGCTAATATTAATTTTATATTTTTCATTTAAAAAAGTGCACTTTGTCCGCAAAGAGAGGACTTTGCATTTAATAAAAGCTGAAATATTTGAAAAGAGTGACCCTTTCTGATGAAAAAGCGCTCCGGGAGCTTGTGTACCCGTAAAGAATTGATAGGAACACCTACGTCGCACCCCCAAACAGCCGAGGGATGCTCACAGTCATTTTGTAAAAATTCAAGTGAGCTCTGGCTTTTTTTTTTTTGCAGCGTTAAAAAAAAAATCAGCTAGGAGATAGCTACAGGAAATGGTACATTTTTCTCGACATTGCAATTTCAGGTCATGTCACTTGCATCCGAGAGCGGGTCACTTTTCACAGCGCTTTGTTTGCAGAAGATCACGACCAGAAAGGAAGGGTATAAAAAAAATAAAATAAAAGTGCCCCACTAGAGGTTGCACTAATTGCGAATGCTTGGGCTCTGCCTCCGTCACTGTGGCCAACTATTGCCCTTCAATCGCAGCCGGGGCTGCTGGATTTATTGGGGATTAAAAAGTTGGACATGAGCATTGAGCTTGAGGTCCAGGACCCGGGGTCTGGTCCCGGTCTCTCGGTGGCGGTTTAAAGTTCATCAGAGCTTTAGCCCGCCAAAAATGATAAATCGATAAATTAATGTGGGAATCTTAAGCTACCTGAAAATGAGCTTCTCTCCAGCGCGGGGTTGTTTTATTTTTTTGGTAGGTTTAGGGCGCCGGGGATCAACCCCCTTCGGCGGAATTCTCCATGCACATATTTTAGGTTCGGGGGCTGCTCATGTGCCATGTGCCCTGCGAAGATCCCCTACCCCCTCACAACCCTCAACACATTGTCGAGAGTGCTCCTCGAAAGCTCCCATTCAGCCTCATTGTGTCATCCGAAAAGGTTTGGGGCCAAACCACCCATACCACTTCCAAGCCCATCTATAGAAGGGTAGGCCCTTTTTCGGGCTTGGGACTTCGCCCTCTATGGTTACTGTGCCCACCCACACACGCGGAATTGTTCTGGGGCTCTTCGAGAAGAGTAAAGGAGCCCTCCCGGTGGTGCGTCCACAAAAAGAATTCGACGCCGACGTAGAAAAAGCTTCTATACGTCGGAATCAGGGGGAGCCTCGTTTATTAGGTTGGAAGTAAAAATTTTTGGAGCGCTACTCTCAGTCATGGAGTTCCAGTCGCACGGTCCTTTCGGGAGCTGGTTCGTTTCGCAATTCCTCACGTTCGGTACCTTTTTGTGGATGCACTAAAAATAAGTTTTCTTTTTTTTTAAATATATATAATATATGAAATATAGTTTGAATGATCCCCACACAGTCAGTGTAAAATAAGCCCCCAATTTTTTGGGTTTACAAAATTTTTACAGGCTAAGCTACGCTAGACACACAAAAACAGATAGTGCGCTCCATTCCGGGGAGGTTCTATTCTGATCGTCCGGTGCGGTTGTTTCTATAGAGTAAGTCGGGTCGTTTATTTGTCTATCGGTTAGTGGAAGACGGTTTTTTTGACTTTTATTAAGATTCGTATCTTTTTTATGTGGTGTCGTCTTAAACGTTTCGGAGGGGAAAAGGATGGAATTGTCTAAGAATTGAATCTTATAAAGTGGGTGTCGTGTTAAGTCCTTTACGTGGACTCGAGTGTAAGGTGAACCGGTTTCGACGCGTTTCGAAGTGTATCTTTGTATTTATATATCTATTTATGATAAGTAAAATAAATAGCTAAATCTTAGCGAGTGTGCTGAGCAGTGGTGGAAGTTTTGCCTAAAAGTACCCCCAAAAATATCAGTTCTAGGGCGTATTTATCCAGCCCTAGCCTCCCAGTTCGACGTCACGTGCATGTGAAATCACCTGGATGGTCTCGTTGTGCAAGTAACTGTGCCCAGGACCCATAACGAGCAGCATAAGGATCCCCGAAAATAGAAAAGTAATTGTTTAGACTTCTTACCTTATACAGTGCCCTACTCTCCAAAAAAATACCTTTCGTTGTCCTGGAGGATGAGCCTTAAATTCCATCCATGGTCCTTAAGTACGGATGCCCTAGACATCCGATGAAGATGCCACGACCTCCTGGTAAATCCCTACTACAACCATTGATTTCGGCAAGGAAACAAACCTCCTCTGTAAAGAAGGAGGCAAATTGTGTTTGATTCGCTCTTTAGTCGCTCGAAATTTAAGAACTCCCTTAAGGGCCTGACCTACCTACACTTCCCGTTTTCATTAAGTCTGATATAAAACCACAAGGAGTCAGGAAGAGCCTGTGAACAGGGACCTTATGATGGACCGAACCCTCAAAGAGTGTATGATTCCACAAATCAGCTGGAGCCTCGATGAGGGGAACTTGCCCATCAAGAGATCTTGATGTAAAAAAAATGCGCCCGACACCAAAATCAGGACTCTGAAGGTATCAAGGGAGTTTGACGAAATATGACAGGATTCTGTTGTATATTTCCTAAAGCCCAAAAACATGCTCCACACTATCTGAAAAAGAAGAGAGTGGAAACTTTTTGCTCTTTCTTGCAAAAGCCCTTAAGTCCCTGTTTTCTCTTAGAAGCCTCTTTTAAGAAATTCATGGTGGTGTAGGTTTCTTTCCTCGTGCCACCCTCTTTTTTTTATTGGTTTTGGTACCTTCCCTCCACCATTCATCCAAGACACCCTGCTTTTCTATGACACTCTAGCTTCTAGTCTGCTGCTTCCTGGTCTCCATGTGTTGGTTGTTTTTACCCTGTCGTGACACATTTTCCTGCCGGTCCAGTCTTAGGCTTTTCTTGGTTAATTCTTTCTTTGCATTTCTTTGCTTTGTCGACGTCTTGGTCTTATTAGGATTTTCTTTTTGGTTGTCTTCTATTTATTTATTTTATTTTGTATTTATTTATTTCTTTTTTCATCTCCTTCCTCTTCGTTAGGTCCTTTTAGCCGTTTCCTTTACCATTTTTACTATCCTGGGAAATTAGAGGGTGTGAGAAGGGCTCCCCGGTGATCCATTTTAGATATTACCTGGCTGTAAAATAACCTGCTAATTGAATGCATCTTATGAGAGGTGTAATCGTAGAATTTTTATTTCGAAATTAGCCCATCAGAGAGCAAACCTCCCCAAAAGAATATATTTTGACGATGTTAAGCGCCCCTGTAAATGGGGCATAAGCATCTTATACGAACGTTGATTATACCCGGAAAATTGAGACATCAATTTTTAGCTTTACTGCCTCTTAGCTGATGCTGTTCTGTTGGAAGCTACCTTAAGATAATGCGAAAAGATGGTGAGGTTATTGCTTGGTCATTTGAGGTGTTATGAATCTACTAGAACAAGATGTGAGATATATACATTTTTTAAGTTAGCTTTGATAGCCTCTATAAAATTGACCTTAAACTATCTTTGCCTAGTTTATTTCACCACAGTAGTTTATCACCAACAATTTTTATGATCATAAGGGACAGTAATTACGTTTCCATCGTAAATTTAGTACCCTAGATTTTAATCTTGTAGATATTTTTAAAGAAAAAATATCAAGCATTTATATTTAGAATTCGATTTATGACAATTGCAAGTATTGTGTCAAAATTGCAATAAATGGCTTTTGTGTCTTAAATTTGCTAAAATTGTTTTTGAGTAATTATGCTGAATCTAGAAATTAGTTTGAATTTATTTTTAATTTACTTAAAAAGAAAAAGATAACTCAAAAAAATATTAAAAGCATTTAAACTATTTTTGTATTTTAAAAAAATGTCAAAAGTCATAAAAGAAGATAGAAATCGAAAATAAGAAAATTAAATTGATAAACGTACGTCTTCAAAAATGTAGTTCAATACTTCTTGAAAAATTCTTCTTCTTCTATTTGAAATTCTTTTTCCCTAGAAGCATAACACAATTACTAATTTTTTTGCGATTTCAAGTTTTTTTACACTATCCTATGGTATGTGATCTCCTTTTAAAAAGTATAAAGCCGTAATGACAGAAATCGGCATAACGACGAAGTTTGGAAATTGTATAACTATCCTCTAAAATTCAGAATTGTCAGTTATTTTTAATAAAAGTCATCTCCTGTAATATGTGGATTTTGGTGCTATGTGTTATGTTTTTCAGATGCAGACATATAATATAATAATAATAAAATGTTGAATCTCGAAAAACAATATTGAATAATCGATGTATTATTGAAAAAGATAATTTAAATTAGTTGATACCAAGCAAATAAAAGACTTATGGTAGGGAAGTGAGATAAATAGCTATAAGTAGTTATGCATGGTAAAGTTTGCTGTTTATATATGTCTCAAAAGATTTTGACCTATTTCTTAAAGGCGGCAATCCGAAAACACAGCGCTCGGCTTCATCTCTGAGTCCTTCACAATTGCATGATTCGCCAGAAAAGCCGATAACTTTCATAATGCGATGTTTTGCTAGAGCCAACCGTGAGAAACCAGCCAGAAATCCGAAGCGGGATGAAACTCCCTTCCGTCTTAAGTTATAAACTTTCTCAGCAGAACTAAACGGCAGCTCTGTGGAGAAAGCAGCGGCTGAAAGAGAAGGAATAAATTCCGGCATCGTCACATCATTCTCGAGCGTTCGTTGCACCCCGGCGTGCCTCCTCACTTTGTTGTTTTGCCTGGAGTTGAGCTGAACGATTTTCCGGTTTTTACCACAATAACCGCCCCCACTCAGGGGGGTTGTGGGTGGCTGCGAGCATTGTCATCTCGAAAAGAGTCACAATCATCCCTTTTGAAGTTTTTGTGGCCGCTTCCAATTCTTTGGTTGCTGCCAGGGGGTGGAGATTCGACCCCCTGCTTACCGCGGTACACGAGTCGAATCGCGTGCTAATAATACTGGGCTCGTGCGACCTAGCCTTAATGGACGGATACAAATCTCAATTGGGGGGTTATTAGGTGCTCCAGCAGGGGCTGCCCGGAATAGCTAGCTACTAAATTAGACACTCAAAATGTCGTTCCTGGAGGACGATGTGAAGTGTAATCACAAACTGGGGGACTATCGGACAGAGTTAGGTCCACGAAAAGCCCATTAATAGGACCAGATCTAGTCGTCTTGTAAGCAATCAAAGTATTTACTTTTAGCGAAGACTGCTGGATTCAAACACGTTTTATTATAGCCTTTAAGCTCTTTGAGGAGGAATTTGTGGTCCATGGCCAAAGTTATATAATGTAACTACATTAATTTAAAACAAAACAGCTTAAATTATTCTTAGAAAGAAAATAATGAATGAATTTCTTTACCAAAAACTTTTTATGGGTCCTAACAATGAATAGACAATAATTTCGAAAATGAGGAATTTAAAAATCCTCGTTCTTCGGCCTTTTTTAAAATTCTATAAAAAAATTATAATTTTATCATGGAAATTGATTATTTGTATTCTTATATCTTTTCTATTACAAAATTCACTATTTAATTTAGAGAATTTCCAATCAAAAAAGTTTTTCTATTAAAATGATAGATTTTTTTAAAAAACCCTTTATTACAATAAATTCTAATAGTTTTTCACAAAGTCTTTCTTATGAATGTGTAGTAAGTTCTTACCTACGAAATATTTGACTAATGTTTCCTAACAGGTGGAAAATGTTAGATTTATAAAACGAAAACGTGATGTTTTTCAAAATAGATACATAAACAAAGTAGTTTAAATACGAACTAGCACTAAGTTTATAAAATAATAATATAAAAATTAGAAATTTTTATTAACGAACTTATTTAAATTGTGTTGTTGTAATGTGGGTTAAAGTTGATGAAAGGAATCGTATGAGGAATTTCTATTGAAAATGTCTTAAAAAAATAGCAGAAAGCTACAGGGATATGTTCTTGGGCCCTCAGTTTCTAAAATGACTAGATCTGGGATTAATCAAGGATGTCGTTTTTAATTCAATGAAGACTTTAATTTCTGAATGTAGTTCTATCTCTTATGGGTTAATTTAACCCTTTTCTCCATTTAAATGTTATACAAATGTGGTTATTTGAGTCTGTCGCTGTTGCTAATTCCTTCAATCAGCAATTGAAAAGAAATAAAGCGACTAAAATGTAGAAAGTTTCCGATTTTGTAGGATTGCGGTTGGTTGCTCCTTTTATTGCTTGCTAACTGGACAAGTTGATTGACCCATTTTGGGACTGGATAAGAACCGATTTGATCGCAACGAATCGATGTCTAATGGTCAGCGGTTTTCTTGTCGATTCCTCTGTTTTATTGAATTTGACGGCAGCCACGCTGTCGGCCAACAAGGCCCCCCTTAATCGGGACGATTTTATTGCTCTCATTTCATCCCCCAGAATTTTCTGATAAGGTCTCACAATAGTCCAGAGGCTTCGGCTCCAATCTTGTGCCTGGTACTTCACCGACAATGGGGTGATTTATCGGGTGCCTCGCTTAAGCAATTGTACTGCGCCATTTGTATAACTTTGTCACCACTTCCACCCCATTCCTGCCTTGTCTGGTAGACGTGTAATTTTGGGGACCAGTATTGATGGAACATTGTCAGGGAGGTGCTTCGAGGGTGATTGTAATTAATTTGAAATGCAATGAGGTCCCCACCCTCCTTTCGGAAAAAAATTGCTCTGGGATTTTTTTGATGATCACCCGTTTTTGGCTTATCAATCAAGGACACTGTCCTGCCACACCGCAGCGCCCTTTTTCTTGGGCTTAATCAGGGGTCTGTTGATGGTGTATCGCCTGGCCCCAGAGGAAATCAATAGGAATTAGTGTTTTACTTAAAGGGGACTTTTTGGATGAAAATCCCTTCCACGCCCTCGACCTGCTAATTTAATGTCTTGGCGGGAAATTGATGTGATCCGAATCGATTCGAGTTGGCCCCCCTTAGGTCTGATTTTCAATTTGCACAAAAATAATTGAATTTTCTTTTCTTTCTACGCCGCTTTCTGGATGTCCTTCACTCCCTCTTGGGAGCAGTCATAGTGGGACTCTAGGTTGACTTCTTTTTATGGGCACAAGATACGAAATATAAGATATCAATGATTACTAGAAGTTGCAGAATGACTCTGAGGAAGGCTTCTTTTGGGTATTCTGAGTAAAATCTCCCAAAATCATAGTTATTTTTAGGTCTCCGTGCCAATAATTTAGAATTTTCAGAAGAATTTGACTTCCAAAACATTTTTGGTATCTGCATAAATCCACAGTAGATTTATGGGTGGGACTGTGTCCTTCCTGAATATTTCCCAGTCTTTTCAAAAGTTCTAACTTTCTAATTAATGCTCGAAACTGTCCTGAGTTATTGCGAACTTGCTCGGAACATATTCGAGTTCATGTATTTCCACAATGGACAGTTAAAGGTCGTTCTGGTATTTCTGGACGATTGGATTGAGTGCCTAGAAAACGTCTGTTGTTTGCCCATTTCCAATTCTAAAATGCTGACAGCCGAAATTAATCTTCTACGTCCGGCAGTTTTAGTCTAATTTTCATTTAAAATTCATGGAGTCATATAGTTTGCCGTTTGTTTCTAAATTTTTTTACTCCTAATTTTGAGATTTATGTAAATATTTGCGATATTCTACTTATATTCTAGGAATTATTACTAGCTCTGTGTTATTTTGAAATTTGAATAAAAACAGCTCGAATTGTTGTTCCTTTCATCTAATGAATATACTTTTCAAAATACGGACATCTAAAAAGAAGAGTTCTATATGCATATTCATTATCCATTTTATATTTTCATCTCCTTATTTTTAGGGGGAAAAAAATAAAATGTTCTACGATTCATATACGGGGATGTTTGGGTCCAATAGAGATTTCATAAAATTAGGTACAGAAAATCATTTTGATTTTCGTGCCAACTTCAATCCTCTTTTATTTAAAATTTTAAAATGTGAGCTGTTATTAGCAGCCGATATTCTAAAAATAGGACTTTTAAGTTTTGTGTTCTTCTTATGATAACTCTAATGATACAGTGAAATAATAATAATAATAAAGAAAAATAATAGAGATAATTTTAAAAGTATGTATAGAAAGAAAAATGAACTAAAAATCAAAAATTGCTGTTTAAAAATCAGAAGTTATAAATATTTTCGTAGTAATTCTTGATTTTTTTTAAAAAACGACACTAGAATTGTTAGATTTTTTAATTTTACACAGATTGTTTTGCTTATTTATTAAAAAAAAGGAGGTAATGAAATTGAAACTCTTTAAATATTTATACAAAATTATTAAAAAGTATTTAGCTTAAAATCTCGGAATATTATTCAGAAAGTCTCATGCAGAGCGTAAATTTATAAAACAAATTTTTTTTATCCCATTGAAACAATTTTCCCATTCACTGCTAAAGTAGAAAATTGCAAAAGTACAAAGTGGATAAAAAAAATGGTGGTGCAAAACAGAATAAAGGCTGTGAATTGATTGACCACCGGAGCTCTTTATCAGGAATATTTTATTATTATTACAGGCACAACCGCACTCGAGTGGCAAATACTTGGCACAAGTGTGCACTGACCCTCGAGCGATTATCCACTGTCTATAAAACAATGCCCTTTCCCTTCTGCGGGGCTCTTTTATTTTATAAGCAGAATCGTACGCATCGTGCGGGGGTGAAAAAGTTCTTTAATGGGCATAAAATGCCTCTGAGAAATTAATTATGTGGGATTGGCACAATTACATCCAGAGTATAGAGCAGAGGAGAGAGGGGGTGGATAAATTGCGGCCGAGTAATGGAAATGTGATTTCTGTCCCGCAGCCCTTTGCCCCCTCTGGGAGAATGTGCGTGCGGATTAATTGCACGACGGTCTTCCCAGGGATGTTTCATGTCACTCAAGTTAATTTCTTGTGTACTGGACAGAGGGAAAATTTTAGACCTTTTTATTTTGCTGGTAGTTAGTTCTCGAAGCCGGAGAGGGTAAAAAATACCCCTAAAACAAAAAAACAAAAAAACTATATATAATCTAGGGAAAGGATAGAATTACCTGAAATTGGCAAAAAATGTCTATTACGCTTCATAAAACCCCGATATCTTTCAGGAAGTTCAAGGAATTTGGTAGATATGGTTAAAAAGTACCTAAAACGGGGCCATTATCGTAAACCAGGAGATGAGAAATGCGAAAGTGTATGTATGAATAAATTTGGGATACACCGTCTGTCGTTTGAAACAGGAGGGCCCTGGGACCGGCGAGAAATCCTCCCAAAAATGTTTAGGATCGATACTCCAGGCATACTATGGAAGCTCCTGGCGTTATTGATTTCCAGCCTAGAAAAAAAAATTAAGCAATTGATGCGAGTATTAGAAGTTGATATGGGAGGTAGTGTGCCCCCGAAAAGGGAATTCTTATAACATTCAGGATTATAGGATTATTTTTGCCTTCTACTGCTTCAAGCACCGGGAAAATGTTTATTTATGAGAAATGCCATCGTATGGCTGAGGCGGTTTAAATTGATCCTCTAAAATCGGAACAAGGGAGGGTTTAGAGTTTAAATCGCTAATCGAAACACGTACCTGCCCCTCATTGAGAGATCCTCAAATCCTTGAAGTAGGTAATGAAGAGGGATATTTGATTATGGGTCCCCGGTAGCTGCCTCCAGAACTGCTTAATTGGATTACTTGCCTCTAACATTTCAGAGAGGAGGTCTCAATTGAAAAAGGGGGATAGAGGCTCGCAAATCGTCAAATCGGATTAAAATATATTTTTGGAATATCTTGTGGGACCTTTGCTCTTTACAAATTAATTGAGGACTTGGGAAGGATCAATTTAATGGTAATTATGTCCTAAAAAAGGTTTATATGTAAAATTCTGGATTAATATTACACACTCTGTCGACTGTGCATTGAGAGGAAAGGTTATTTTGCGTATGAACCCTTTTGCGCGTTTCTCCATGACCATGTACCATCTCAGTTAAAGTCCAGACTATATTCGGGAAGAATTGCAATATATCTTTAATTTTGTTTTAGATTCGGTGCTCATTATTTTCATCCATATGAATAGGTTTCTGGAAGTAATACAAGAAGGCCTTCTTAATCTGGACAAATAAAAATCAGACTATGGCTTGCTAAGATGTCCGGATCAGGTCTGACGTCATAATTTAAAGTATTTATTTTTGTTAAATTCACATTTCATAAGTATCTAATAAAATAATCCAGAATAAATTTTCTCTTAGAACATAAATCTCCATTCGAAAGTAATAGAAGCAGAAAAAGCTTCCTTTAGCTGGAAAACTTTTAATTTAAATGACTCTTGGAGGGAATATTTCTCTAATTTGTGAAGACGGAACTCAGTGAATTTATAATTAATTTTAATATATAGACAAGGGTTGCATTTGGTTTGGTGATTGAAAAAAAATTTCTCATATAGGATCATTTCGTTGTCTGTCCATCCGTCTGTGTGTCTGTCTGTCTGTCTGTCTGTTTGTCTGTCTGTCTGTCTGTCTGTTTGTCAAGACTGTTTTTCTCAACAACGCGTGGAGGTATCAAGTTGAAATTAATATCAAATACTTAGATCTACGATCCCTTAGAGTCAAGCTTCTAAGCCAACATAATCATAAAATAAGATCATTTATTATGGGTACTTCCTGTTGACCTAGAATCATTAATTTTGGCAAGGAACAACTCAGTACAAGTAATTTGTAGTTATATCACATAAAAACATATATTTGTTTTGTAATCAAGAACTTATATTTCCAGTTGGAGAATTGACCCTGACATATATCAATGTATGGGAGAGCATTTTTTATATAAATAAGTCAATATTTTAGATTTATTACGTGATAAATGATTCAATTCAAATGGTAACTACTTATAAAGTAGGTAAGGTAAGATAATATAATGGTACGGAACCCTCAAGGTGCGAGCTCTACTCGGACTTGACTATATATGCTACAGGTGATATAGGATTAGATTTTCAATGATATGACATCAATATAAAAGTGTCTGTTTCTTGTGACAAGAAAAGTAATTTTTTTTTTAAGTTTGAGCCTATCACGGTCATGTTTTATAGTTCGATTATACAAAACCCTAGAGCGATCTAATCCAATTTTTCCCCAACATTAATTTTGAGTTCCTGGAAACCTTCCAGCGATTTATCAGGGACCGCTGTTAATCTCAGTCAAAGGTCCCCAAAGGTCATAAATTTAATTCGCACTAGAAAGATCATTCATATCCCGGATTAGAAGGTTCTGCAATTCGCCCAGAAGGTATCCTCTGATCTGCGTATAAAACCGAGCCCAAGTCGTTTATCTGCCCAGAAAAATCTCAGCTGGACAGATTCAAGGATATGTGACGTAATCAGAACAGGGTTCTGCCTTCGAAAAGGAGCGCCAAAAATTGAATGGATATTTTGTTGCTGTTTTAGAGCACCGCACCCAACCTTGTCCCTTGGTAGATACGTTTTATACATTTTATATCTGCATAAGGCTTTCTAGAATAAAGCTAAACTTCCTTGAGAAAGTCCGTAAAAATTTTTAAGGAAGACAAGAAATTGAAGGGATACTTCCATCCGAAAACAAGCAAAGTCCATACACCTGCGGCAGTTTGTCTTCTCTGCCTTCTGTTCAACTTTTATACCCCATGGTGTTGTACGTTTCGCGAAATTGGCGGAGAGGCAAAAAACCTGCAAAATTTCAGAGGAAACTTTTGTGTTTAATTATCGCAACACACGTACGACTTCCCAGTGATGTTTAAATGGGGCTCCGTTCTGGCACCCAAGTCTACTTTCGGGGAGGGTTCCCTGAAATTACTCAAGGCGAAGAAAACATCAGTTCAGGTGTATTCGGTCCTTATGTGGACCAAGTCTTGACATATTCCAAGATTCAATATGTGGAACCTGGCGTTGGTGTTGGAGTTGGAAAGTTGGAGTTGGAGTTTGAGCTGGAGCCTATTAAAGGAGACACCTTAGGAAAAACAGCGGTGGCGACAACAACAAATCACTTACTGCTGACTGAGTTGTTGTGCGCTGTGTTGCTTCGAGTTGATTTGGGTTGTTGTCACCCAGGTGAGAGGGGAAGGGCGGCCCCAGGGGAGTCGGATATAATAGAAACACGTTTCCGAAATAAAACGAAACGGTCCCGCTCCTCTGCTTTTTGCAGAATATTCAGAATTATTTCGCTTACGGATGTACCCTGCCTCGTTTCTCTTATTGAAAACAAATTGGAATTGGCACCTTGAGGCTTCGGTGACATGCATTTGCTTTTCAATACAATGGCCCTTCCCATCAGCAGTGTGGCGATGTTTTTATTTCTTTTTATTTCCTCTTTTAGAAGGTAAAAATCATTCGTGGTTTTTATTTTCGATAATGAAAATTTATGTCCCTTTCTGTTAATAGATTTTGTTGTTAAACTAAGTGAAATTCGTTGTAATGGTCGCCTTGAGTTTTTGACACGTCTGATTTTAGCAAATTTACTTAGGAATTATCTTGTAGCCAAAATTATTCTAAACGCGGATTCTCTGGGTAGGGGAAACCCAGCCTAAAAATTAATGGATTTGGTCTTTACAAATGACTAGCTTGCCCGCCCCCGGCGTTGCTCTGGATGCCAATTATTAAGAGTACGCAGCGAACGCGAAGATTACTTCTTTGAATATTGCTTTTTTGTTGATATTAATTTCTTCTAAGCATTCATCATAAATGAGTCTATTTAATCGTTAAAACAAGAACAAAATCTCACTAGGAGTCACGCAGAAAATCGTAAACAGATAGACATAGACGCAGCGGGGAACTTGGTTGTATGAACCGACTCCTTTTCAGGTTTTGCTTACACAAATATACGTAGGCTAAATTTGCATATATAAAGATTTAACAAAAAAAGAAAATGAATAATTTAGACAATTTTTTTTTATTAATAGGTAACTAATTTCCCAAATAAAGCATATATAATGTCACAGTAGGTATATAAAAACACTTGTGAAAATTTCAAGTCAATCAACCGACTACTTTTCGAGTTTTGCGAGCACAAACATACACAGTCTGAATTTTTATATATATAGATAGTAGAGTGAGAAATGCTGTAGTGTAGGGGGAGAATTTAGATTTAAGCTAAAAGTAAGCAATTATACTCGAAGAAGCCGTTAAGTGCGAGTCAGTCTCGCCTACCGATGTAAGTAAAGACCATTTTTAGGAGGTATTCGCTGATATTTAGAATCATATATAGCCTTCTATCAGGTCATCAAATATATATTTTAAAAAAAGGCAAAGTTGGCTGATAACTTATAAATACTCGTATAAGAAATTATTTTATTATTCAAAGTATTTGCCATTTAAGCGGCAGGCTGTTCAGGCCGGTGGTATAAAACCCTGGCGGACGAGAGACAATGAATTCCTTGAAGGCCAGTTTTATTGCATTATCGGAATTGAAATTTTTTTCTATCAAGAAATTGTCCAAATTGCGAAAGAAGTGGCAGGGAGTGGGAGTTAGATTTCGTGGAGTATGGAGAATGAAGAAGAAGTTTCAACTTCAATTCCTGTAGTTTTGCCACGGTCATTTGCGCAGTGTGCGGTCTGGCGTTATTTTGCAATAAGTTAGGAGTCGATCTTTTGACCAATTTGGGCCGTTTTTCTTTAAGTTTTTTCATCATTTTGTCCAGTTGGTTGCAGTATATTTCTGCTGTTATCGATGAGCCAGGTTTGATGAAATCGTAATGAACCACACCTGCGTTAGACCACCAAACATTCACCATCAGCTTCTTCTGATGAATACTACGCTTTGGATTATGTTTTGGTAATTCATCCTTGTCTAACCACTGCACTGAACGTTTGCGATTGTCATATGGAATCCATTTCTCATCACAAGCGATTATTCGATTCAAGAATTGATTGAGGAATTTGTGATGAGAAAGCATCATCAAACAAACTTCCAAACATTTTTGTTTCTATTTTTCGTTCAGAACATGGGAAACTCACTTATCTAATTTTTTCACTTTGCCGATTTAAATGAGTTAATATTGTTTGTTTACTAACACCAAACTTTCATTTAACTAATAATTCATAAGTACTTTGAGATGGGTCAGACTCAACGATGACCTTTAGTACGTCATTAATGACCTTTAATACTGGGCGACCGCGTGGGTCATTTGTGAGGTCGAAGTTACCAATGTGAAATTTGGCAAACCAATTTGATACTGTCTGCAGCGTAACCAAGTACACTATTAATGTTTCGCGCGTTCCACGTAAGAACTCGTACATCATGACAGTATGCATTTCCGACCGATCCACTATGAAAAAACAAAATAATTAATTTTTAAAAAAAGTTAATAATATTTTTCAGAGCTTGGAGTATTTTACTTTTACGGGCAACATCTGTAACTTCTTAACAAGAAAAACAGAACGATAAAATACTAAGTCCTTGCCAAATAAAAAACTGTCAAAGTTGACAAAATTGTAAACTACATCATCATCTTCATCCTTGACGAGCCAATTCATTTTTGATTCTTTTTCCACAATTCCTTACCGTATGCTTTCATTTCTTTTTGAGAAATCATTGTATACAATTTACTTTATGATATTAATCACCATCTAGCTTTCATAGAATTATCTATATACATAATGTGTTTAAATGTTTGGTAATTCACACAATTCGGAAATTAGACGTAGTACATAAAATAAAAATAAACAAATTTGTCTTTAAATTCATTCACATAGATTTTGGGATTTGTTTTTAACAAAAACCTATAAAAAAACAAATTGCTAATGTCTGTAAACTACTGAAATCGTAAAATCAAATACCTAAAGTAAAGAAAGGATTTTGCTCACTTTTCATTTTCTTTCTACAAAATGTAGAATCATCGCAAACTTCTCGCTCACCACCTGCAATGTAAAGATAAGAAATTTATAGTCCGATCGTGCGCAATAAGAGTTATTAAGTTATAAAATTTATTACGCGGGTCACTTCCAAAGTGAGATAAGAATGTCCTCGAGATTGAATTATCGAAAGTTTTCTAATAAATACAGCTTAGAATTTGAACGTTTATCTTCTAAGAAATAAAGATTCAGTTTCACTTTCAACGTGAAATCGAGTAAATGTTTTAATCCGGTAAAAATGAAATTCTAATTTATATTTTTCGAAAACCAAAATTATTTTGAAAAACCGTTTGTAACAAATCGATCTTCTTTAAATGTTTTGATAGCACTCTTTTATAAGGTGTACAAATTCGGTAAAAATTCAATGGTTAAGAATTTATGTTTTTCAAAAAATTCAATTGATATTTGTGTATTAAAAATGCATTATCATAAATTAAGTGCGTTTTGATTTGGAATTTCTAAAAACTTAAATTTTTGGTAATTTCAATTTTCTTGAAATTAGAGAAAATGTTTATGAGCGTAAAATCCTTCCTTCCTTCATTACATAAAATAGGTTTTTTGTTTGTATTATTAAATTTTATCCCAGAGTGTTAACTTTATCCTGACAGGAACCATACAGATGCCCTAATATTTCTCACGGGTACAAGAAAAATATTTTTAGAAAATAAAAAAGGTTCCCTGTTGAAATATTCCAACTCGGCAGGATCCACTTCCATTAATTGCTTTCCCCATTCAAATGTTCCCGGTCCCGGGTCGTATTATCCCCAGCGACCATAGGGATCTCCGCCCTCCCATACCCATGTCCGCACCTTCACAAATTTATGATGAAAACGCAGCGAGGTCGTATTTACATATTTCCTTTTGTTTACTTTCAGGATATGATATATGGTGGTGTTGTGACATTTTGGATATTATCATTTTTAGTTTTCACGCTGGAAACTGATTTAACAATTGGCCGGCCCGATGAATTGCACATTGGTGGAATATTTCCGATAGCGGGGAAGGGGGGATGGCAGGGCGGGCAGGCGTGTATGCCAGCCGCAAAATTGGCGTTGGATGATGTCAACAACGAAAGATATTTACTGCCAGGTTTCAAACTTATTTTACACAGCAATGACAGTGAGGTAAGTACCAATTATCATCCACCAATCTTTCTCTCTTTTTTAAATTTATTTTTATCGAAATTTTTGTCTTTTTTAATTCTCATACTGCGTTCACGTGCAGTAAAAATATTTTTGCAATTGTTTTTACATATGCATAAATTTCCGAACTTTAATCCAGTCGCGTATTAAAAATGTGATTAAACAATTTAAATTTGTAATAGGAATTATGCCCTTTGTGCAGTCACATGTTTAATTTCTATTCCAAAAATGAAGCGAACTCCTCGTCTTCGGCACTCCTGGGGATCGAATAACTGATTTAGGATTCAAATATTCCAAAGGAAAAGCAAATAATTTGATTTTCGGTAGCGCTACTAATGTTCAACTCATTTCCTTCGCTTAAATGGGCAAGCAAAGTCGACTACATAAAGGATAATTTCGAATTTTCAGATATATTTGCTTTCTACTTACGTCAACTGCATGTGGACTTTTGAGAGTTTGTAAGTAAGTGGAGCTCTTCATACGTTTTACTGTAAACATAACTCTTAGCTTTATAAATTATGCAATATATAAACAAGTTTTATGTAATTTACTATAGTAGGATTTTAAAGTTAGAATTTGCAGCCACTTATAAAATCGGAATCGTAAATGTTCACATTAAGAGCTTAATGTGTGCTTACCTCTGTAAATCACGAAGAGACAAGCACACATTTCAATAATTTGGGTTTCGAGCTTTTTTTCTCCTGGACTTTAATTTTACAATTTATGACAAAATTGGCTATAAATTGGTAAATTATGATAAATAAAAATTGTGAATGTACGGTGTAATAATTAAAGTTAACTGATATTATTCAATCTTTTCATATATTAATTCCTTTTCATTAAATTTCAATTTAATTTCATCACAAAGTTTCATGATTTTAATATACTTTTGAATAGTCCGCTTTACCAGTTAATTTTATGCTAGTCAATCAAATTATTTATGTTTTCGTGCGCGTTAATTTGTTTTTAAATCAAATCACAAATAAAAGCTCTCAAAATCAGTACGTAAATAAAACTAAAATTAAAAATTATGCTTTAAATATTCAATTCGGTAGGACTTCGAAGATGTTAATTTTGAAGCCAGTTTGACTAAGATTTACATTTAGATTACTTTTTTTTTAGCTCGGAGGGACATTTCTCAAATCGCTGATTTTACTTGTGATAACTCAGTCGTAATATTTATTACTTAAAGCTAGTTGAGAGGTTTTAAATTATCGTCAAATTATCTTTTTGGAGTTATTTCTAATTGCCTATTGAAACGTTTAAGAGAATCGTAATTTTCAGCTATACTTGAAAGGAAATCAAATCATAAAAAACGTGTGGTTATGTAGCGTTCCCTTAGATTTTTTAAATGAAAAAAAGTTAATGGACCTATCCATCTCATTGCGTAACACCTAATAACATGCCGCAATGCGTAACGTGTTCCTCCTTCGCTCCTGTCGAGGACTTATATATATGATATAATTCGTGTGTCCGCATCTCAAGGAAACAAACAAAACAAACTGCTCCAGTTTACGTGATAAATCTGCACCGCACAGAGGAGCATTATAAAATTTTTACAAGAATCTATCCCCAGCCCTGATGACAGGAGTGGTAGAGATTCTTTGGTTCCCGGGGAATCCCCTCGCATAAACCACACACGTATACACTGTCAGTGATTTCTTCTTCCCATTTCCTAAACTCTTTATTTTTCAGCGAGCTGGTTCCTTCCGCAGCGGCACTATATCATCCGGCTGATGCAAATGTGCCCATTTCCCTTTTTGTCAGATTGTTTTGGATTCGGTGAAAACCACTTTTGCCAGAGCAACCTCCGCGCGTTTACCCTTACGAATGAATGCCTGGGACGTGTGTACGCAATAATGTGCGTGTCAAATAACCTCAACCATCTCCCTGTCCCACCCTCACATCATAGGCCCGAATTTTAGTAGATCTCTTTGCTTCCATTGTTGTTGGGTGGTGGGTTACTTAACCATAGCACCTGCCCTACCCGTCTTTACTCTCGCCGAGGTGGAATAATAATGGGCCCCAAAAATAATAATGGTCCCACGGCACGCCCCCACATTCGCGGCATCTCTTACGAATTTCTGAATTTCTGGCAGTGCGATGTGTCGCACTATTAACCGACTAAGGGCACGTACTTTCCTGGCGAAATTACGAGTCCCTTTTTCCCTCTTTTGTTTGGTAGGGGGTATGCCGTAAATCAAATTGAATCAGGGGTGCAGAGAACATGGCCCAAAACGGGCCTCCGATTTGGGGAGCAGTGTAATTTACCGGCTGGTTGCCAGCCCCGGTCAAAGTGGTTAAGTTTTTGGGTAGAGGTATAACCAAGGCTGAGGTCGTCGTCGCGGCAATTCCATTTCAATTGGCAAACCTTTTGCCCTTCATTACTGCTTTTCCTTTTATTTTTATTGGTAAGGACTACTGACCCTAAACCATTCCCTTGCAAAAACCGTGTACGCGCATATTTCGCGATGCAGACTAATGCGTCTTTTACGGTAGTGGATAGCATTTTACCCCCTACAATTTCTCTATACTGGCCAAAAGACCCGCGAATCGTGTTGGGACTAGTTAATTTGTTGCTGCGGGTGGAAACTTTTTAGAAAATTTTTTCTCATTGCATGCAACTAGAATAGTGTGCTTCCTCCTGGGATTTGCTGGTAGAGATTTCACCCAGAAAGTCTTTCTGGCATTGCACAAATGCACCGGAAATAAGCAACACTTATCCACCCCTGACTTACAGGCGGTTAGTTGTTTTAATGGTAGACCGGAGATGGAGAGATAATGGCACTTTAACTGCTTTTGTAAAATGCAAATTTTTTAAAAAAAAAGAATGGAAATCAAAATAATAGAGAAAAATCAGGAATTTTATAGTCTCATAATTTCTTGGTAATTTGCAATTAATTTTTCACGAGGGGCTTTTTTCGTTACATAGTAAAGCATTTTTAAATTACATTTTTTAAAATTAGTCAGACAATATGAAATTACACTTGCGAGCAAACAAATGGATTCAGTTACATTATAATTAAATGCAAAGATCAAAACTTATGATCTTTAGAACTCGATCGAATCATATCGATTTTTTTTTGTATCGATTTAATCGTTGGTAGATTTACACGACATTTTTTATTATTTTCATACTCATACAAAACTATAATTTAAAATTGGTAAAAATAATAAATTTCGTATAAAATAGCTAAAAGTTTTTACTGCGTAGATGATTCCACACAAAATGCTCAAGAAGCCGAGAAAGTTGCGCACTAATTCCCCAAAGACCCCTAAAATAATGTCCTTGTGTCCTTTTCTTGATGTCGCATAATTACCCAAAAGCTCGTAACATTTTCTACCTCCTTGTGCCTCATCGATGGGTAACCGGAGCAGGTTTGGGTATTATTTGCTATTTAATTAAACGCTCCTTTGCGACGACCAGCACCGTTTCCCCGGAAAATTGTCTAGGGCTTATCAGAGGAAAAGGACCCAGCCAGGGTCATCATCAAACACTTTTTGTTTGATGTTTTGATTGAACCAAGTTTTTCCCACGCCAAATGTTAATAATCTCCAGCGATTTAATTAACTTTTCTAATAAGTGCTTAGCATTCATCTATGCCTGTACACATAGATTGAGTCAAATTATCTTATTTAAATTGCCTTAGCCCTAGAGGATGGATGGTTGGGGTAGGTAAAATTGGAATTGGGCTTGAATCGAATTTATTTAAGCGGTAACATCTAAAGCCTTAGAGAAGTAGACGAAAGCCAATTTGTTCCTTATCTGAGTCTCTCATCAGAGATGATGTCTCCTGATCGAGGCAAATTGATTGGAAAATTAAAGGTAAAATCTCAGGTCAGGATGCAGCTTAAATAAAGAGGCAAGGAGTATCGTCAACCGGGGAGATGTTGGGAAGTCACCTTTATTTAGAATTATTAGGCAATTTTAGGGAGTAGGAGAAAATTTTGGTTGTCATATCGTTTTGGATTATCAGAAAGCTTTAGAAGGATTTCAGCTAAATCTTAGGGGAAGGAAAAATGAATCGTAATCATCTGCATGTTTTTTTTTTATATAAATCGTATAATTGGATATACAAAAATTAAATTCTCATCTCATCTCTGCACGATAAAAGTTAGTTACGTTCCTTTAGCTATGTGTTACTTGTTGGATTTAGATGTTTCGATTCAATTTAATACTGCAATTTGTGTTGCTTAAAAATTCATAGTAAAAATGTGGAAAAGTGGGATAATAATAATTTGTAAATGAAAAAAAGTTAATTTGCTTTGCCAAAATATGATAAGTGTTACATTAAAATTCGGTATTTCAATGTTGCCAAATTTTCCCTTAAGTCCATTTCTGAGGGTAGAATAAATGAATATAATGTTTCCAATTAAATATCACAAAATAAAATCTAATAACATTGAAGATTGCACATTTAAAGTCATTATGTATCCTTTAAAATTCGCTTGAGTATGGCACATTAAAGGCCCCTTATTGGACGAAACTCGATATTTTTCTGGCAATTTAGCAAAAACATTTTCATTGCACAGAGCCGGGGCTTCAGACAGCGTGCCAAGAGAAAATGTTATTTTTCCTTTTGAGATTTCTTCACCCTCCTCCCGCCGAAGGAATTGCCAAAAGCTAAAAAGTTATCATATTTCGAGACTTAGAAACACATGAGACGTAAACGTTCGGCGAATTTTTCTTGCCCGAGGCGAAACGGAGGTATCAGGCCCAGGGCGTCAGGAAAACACTCCCATAAATCCGAATTCACGATTTAAGATATGTGTGTATCTTTGGTGCGACGAAGTAGCCACAGGGAAAGTTTTATCATCCGAAACCTCTTCATAACCACCCCGATGAGGATAAATCAAACGAAGGTGGCCCACCTTAAGGGAACCTACTGACCCTTAAAAATATTAGATAACGTCCAACAAGATCTTCTACATGAAAAGTTTTACACTTGAAGGGATCTGATTAAGTCGGCGGTGGTAATCTCTTTTCGTCCGATGGACGGTTTCACCCCGTTCCCTTTGAATCCAATCTCGTCCCGACGAATCTCCACCCAACTCTTTGGATTTCCAGATTGGATCCACCCGGAGTGCCGAGGCTTTTCTTTTTAATTAAAGGAGCTGAACTCCGTTAATAAAACTGAATTTTTATCCGATTAGGAGTTTCGCCGGTAATCCTTTCGGAATCTAGCCAGTGAATTCGGCGACGACGAATCGCTCTGGATTTTATTTTTCTTATATACTTATTCCCGGAGCGCGCTCCAGGAATAATGATTCCCCGTTGATATCTGCGCTATCACGTCCAATTCGAGCAATTTAATCCTGATTTTACGGTCTGAATTAAAAACGATGGAAGTCGAAGGGACTTCATTGCCTTTATTCTTTGAAGCGATTGAAGAGACGCGGATATCCCGCTGAGATTATCGAAGGCTTTTCTCGCTGTTTGGTGATTCAAAATTTATCGACGGATTAGGCTCTGGTTTTAATTATGCGCACCATAATAGAGCCTCCCCTGCTCCTTATACTCATCTTATGTGGGGCGGAGTTTTGGTGCGAAGGTGTGATTACGGAGGCGTTCAAGAAACGCCTGAATTCGATTAAACACCTGCCGCAGGCCCAATTACGATAACAAGCAATAAATTCGCTCGCTGCTCATTCTCGGGAACAGCAGGTTTCCGGCGCTAATTGAAGACGGAAAATTGCTTTTCACGCGGGCTCTGGCTGAAAAGATGTCACATCGTCGGGCTCTAATTAACGAAAATCTTGGAGCTCCTTAGGGATGATTGACGTCGTCAGCGTCAGCACCACAAGTCGCTGGATGTAGCACTTTTTTTTTTCAGATGTCCAAATCCCGAGATGGTTAAGCCTACTTCGCCCGAAAGGGGACTGAGGTGCGTCTTCTGGAACATGAAAATGAAGCACGTAAATGGGGCTCAGCAGGTGTACCAAACGCCTGTCTAATCCAGGCATAAAACTTAGTGCGACACGCCGTGATTGCGGCGGATGAGACATTACCCGGAAAATAATAAGATTTCCTCTCCGGAGGCGGAGGCGGCGGCGGCGGCGGCGATTTACTGGCGTCGACAACTCCCCAGCATCTTATCCGGTGCCCGTCGCGACGACGGTTAATCAAAGAGCAGATAATCTTGTTTCGTGCTACACTAAAATGAGTGTGCGAGGAGATGTTCTCGTACTCTTGATTTTATGGCAGAAACTTGCTACAATTAATTTTTGTACCGGATTTCGCATCGCTCCTGGGATGCAGGTCACGTAGCAACAGTAACATCATTAAGCCAAAAGCTAATCTCCGCTCCAACGGATTAGGTGTCGTCACTAAACCTTTTATCGTAAAATTGTTATGCAGCTGCTCCCTGTTTTGTTGCAGGAAGTGCAGGTTGCTTTTAAAGGATGGATTTTACTACGTGGTCCGTAAAACTCTTTAGTTTTCAAAAATGAAAAGATTTTATCGTTTAATCATCAAACTTTAATGCACTTTGATAACGTATTTGATCCAACATGAAATGCAGGTATCATGGATCAGGATACCTTATTAGATGTTATTATATTTTTTACAAGTATCGCAGCTATAAAACATGATGATAAGTTTATGTCTTTTTTTATCAGGCTTAAAGCTAAGCATTTAAAAAAATTGCAGAGTATACGATATAAGGAAAGACTTATTTCAGATGAAATATAGCCTAAATTGGAAGTTGAGCTTATATGTAAATACGAATTACCAAAAGTTAAACCGAAATCTGTTTAATAGTTTTCACGCGATGCGCAAACAAATAGACAAAAAGTATGTTGCTCTTTACCTACATATATAATACATACTAAAATGGTATGTATAATGCTGATTAAAGTCTTTTAAAATTTAGACATTTCTTTTTATGCAATTTGGTATAAATTTTAGAATTAATTTAATTTATGAGATTTCGAATCTTTTATTAACAAAATATCACCTTACAAATATAAAGCTTTATAACAATCCATTTTACAAGATATACGAGTACTACTCTATTGTAAAATAGTTTGCCCATTCCCTTTTTAACCTTTTCACTGCAGCGCGTCCTCGGAAGAATGCATCTATAGCGACGTCGCTCTGCGCACACCAGTGATTAGTGACTAAAACAGTACTTAGAGATTTGATACCATTCGTAGGATTTAACAATCCTTCGAAACATTTGCTGATATTTTAGTTCCTATGTTTCAAAGGATGATAAGTTTCATATTGAATCAAGGAAGGTATTATAGTATAAAAATACAGATGGCGTATATTTATGCCTTGAGTACATGTTGAAGGGCTTGTTAGGACGTACTTATACGCCTTTCGTAGTGAAAGGGTTAATGAGTACAAAGAAACAAACAAATGTTGTATTTTCTGGGATAATGAAGGAAAAAATATTATACCCAGTTTTGTACTTTTTTATGATTAATAATAAACAACAATAATTCATCATTTACAACAAAATTCGTTAAAAACAAAAAACACTAACGGAGCAGAATAGTTCGCCCACCTCAAAAACGAATGTTGTTTTTTTTCATTTTTCCCCATAAGGACTCAACAGTACTAGTAGATCTGGGCTAGTTGAAAGTCATTCCATGGTATGAATATTATTTGGAGTTAATACATACCTTTGTTGTTTTAGCAGTGTGATAGGATGTGTCGCTTTGCGGGAAAATATTGCTGAACTTCAGGGAATTCACACAAAAGAATTTTTCCTGCAAGATATTTTGATACTAGCGTTAATAGCTTCGTCAACAAAGTGAGGATATCCCATCTCCCCGCGATGACATATATCCCTAAACCATAAGTACAACTGAGAACTTGATAGTTTTTCTGAAATAACATGAGTGAACAGTTTGGTCCGGCTGTTGTATAACTTTTTTGCCTGTTTGACTAAAGTCCAACTCAAACCTGGACTCGTCACTCGGAATTATCGACTGCAATTGCCTTATTGTCCCATTTTTGTGGATGTCTTCTTTTAAATCCATCCTTCTCTTGCCTTATTGTTAAGAAGCTTTTCCTTCGCCTGATGAGGTTTATTTATAACATCATCTTTTACTTAGGATTGCGATATCATTTTTTATAAGTATTCTTAAAATTCTTAAACCTATCGATAAAATGTTTTTACCAATCAGTTGATTACCCGTTGCGGTAATTTCTTTTGTCGTCTGTCCTTTTATATCGCAACGAGTTCTAAATATTTTTATTATATCTCGAATCGTAATTCGCAATATGCTTAAACGTTTCGAATATATGAGAGGCAAATTTCCCTCTTTTATAATCATTAACAACAATTTTTCTAATGTCGTCATATAGAGTTTTGCCATAAGCGATTTTATTACTTACTTTCTTATTTTAGCGAAAACCATAATTTTTTGTAATATGACTCAAAATAAATTGTATTTGTAAGTGAAATAAATTTAGAGTTATGGAAGCAATTCTAATAATAAAATAATCATAGTAGGCGAACTATTTTGCTTTGTTTTTGAGGTTGATGAGTTATTTTGCTTCTTTTGTGTTTTTGGTTTTTACCGAATTTAATTGTAAATGATGAATTATTGTTGTTTTTTTTATTAATCATGAAAGAGAACATATAAGCTTAAAATTGAATACGACATTTTGTTCTTCATTATTTCAAAAAGACATTTTATTTATTTTATTTTTTTTTGCAATGATAACTTGCGATAAGGATGAACAGCTAAAGCAGCTGTCGGCTATGAAAGTTAAGAGCTGTTATTCATTATAATTTACCATTTCATAATGGAAATACTCAAGCCTCAGCAACGTTTTCAAATTATTGCAATTTACTTAAAAGTGTTGAATTCATGAAACGCGTAGAAAATTACGTGGATGTTCGTCCATCTGAGCCAGAATTCGTTGCACAGCTTATAAATTTCGTACCACATTTACGCCTTTCTTAATACTAACCTAGGCTTTGGAGTGCGTCTAACCAGAACAGGTATTGGATATACCATTCATCGGTCCTTACTTCTTCACATAGTCTATATCATCGAACCATGATCAACGAGTTTTTGTTTATTAACATGGAAAACATCGATTCACGCGAAATGTGGTTGCAACAGGATAGTGCTATTGCCCATACATTTCGTGTATCCTTCGATTTGTTGAAAATAAAATTTAATGAAAACATTATTTCACAATTTGGACCTGTTAATCCAATTTCCAAGATCGTGGGGGTATGTTATTTGTGTACACTAACCCAGCAATAATTGGCGATCTGGGAGACAACATTGAACAAGTTATTTGTAGCACACATAACACTGGATTTGCTCGAAAATTTGTGAACAATTGGATTAACAAATTGCAGCACGTCCTGGATACCCGAAGTGGTTATATGCCCGAAATAACATTTAAACTAATTTTTTTAATAAAATTAATCATTTTGTATTCCTTTTTTAATTTTAAATTTTTTACTCTCTTAAAAAAACATATTATATAATAATAATAATTGTGATCAGAATAACTATTGATATTTGCAAAAAACTATCCGTACAGAACTTTTCTGGATAGTTTTATACGAAATAACTGAAATATTTGGTTGGCAATGTAAATAGGAAAAATGGTATTCGTTAGATTTCTCGAAAGTACTGTGGGCTGCATTTTAGAGATCAACTTGTACTATCATCTAAGTTGAATTTCAATGGCACTTCTCACCCACGTAAGTGCTCTAGCTGAAATTACATTCTAAAAAATGCAAAACTTGCAGATGTTCACTTGTGCATACGTTCCTTTGTTAGACTTTTCCCACTTCATTCAATGGAAACATCCAAACCAATAAACAGGAGTTGGAAAAAATCCTCAAATCCCACCATTAAAATATTCAGCGAAATTTTGTTTTTTTCCTCCAGTTGCATCCAACCCTACCTCGTGCCTTACAATTATTTCCGAAATAGAGATTACCTCAGCAAATAGTAATTCATTCGAATTTCGCGAAATATCCGTTGCACATTTTTTTTATCCAGCTAAACCATCAATTTTTAAGCATTTGAGCTAACTTCATCAGGGGGAGAAAGATTTACGCCGCCCACTTGAATTATTTTTTTTTTGTGGCGTTGTTAGGCGTAAAATGCAAAACTTTTCCATCGTTCGAGAACAATATATATATATATATTTCTTTTTTGAGAGTTTTCAGGGTTTAGGGCGCGAATTGCTAGAAAAAAACGGCAAGACGTGCTGTGGTAAATAAAATTGGCTTGCTCGGCCCTAATTTGATCGAATGGGCCCAGGGAGGAGTCATTCGTTAAATTTTTAATACCCGTAAAAATTTAGCTCAGCGTGTTTTTTAGCATCGCTGGTCGTTGGTTGGTGGCTGCTGCAGCGAAGAGCTGCGCACCTACCGCAATTTTCTGTGAAAATTCACTTACGCCTTGAGTTTAAGTGGGGAGGGGGGATAATTTTCTTTAGGAAATTGTGCAGAGGCGCGGTCTTAATATTACCTGACTGTAAATTTCCATAAAATCTCATTACATGGGCGCCGTCATCCGAAAGCAATTCGGCCCTGAGGTGGCCACTAAGAAAAACAATGCCTGTCCGTCCGTCAGTGTTTCCCCGCTGGGAACTTCTTGGGGGCCCCCCATTGCGTTGGGCTCCTTTGCCCGGTTCTGGCCCCATCCCGGCGGGAACAGGACCACTGCGAGAACGACGGAGGGTTTTCTTTCCCTTAAATTGCCAGTTGCCATAAAACTTTCAGTTTGTAAGGAAAGAAATGGCTGGATAATGTGCAGAAGGGCGGTCTATTCGGGGGCGGGGAAAGAAGTTTTCAATTTGTTTTTCCAGTCGCACCGAAATAACTCTAGGTCCCTGTCTGAAGACGTAAATTGTAGTCGCCGAGACCCCCATCTTAATCCAATGGAATAAAAAGCAGTTTTCGTGCCCGAAAGCACAGATCAACTCAATATGGTGCTATTAAAACCTGGGAAATCGCTCTCCGATACGCCAAGAGGCACCATCGGAAATGACTGGGTTTAAGACAATTGCCGGGCCCCATATAGGACTAGTGCAGAATCCACACAGCTCATCCTCCTCCATAGGTTCTCTGGTCCTACAAAGACTGCCTCTAAAAGCCCTGCCACTGTTGTCCCCATCCAGGAGGTCTATCCGGGACTCCATCACTGCTCTAGAATTATCCCAAGATGAGCTGGAGGAGTGGCACGTAATTACTGTTCTTTATACAGAAAACTATTCCTGCTTCTGCCTCAGCCGGGAGTCAAAGGTGAGCCCCACAACCGTGCTCCCGGCTGCAGGATAAGAGTTCTTAAGATTCAAGAAAAAAAAAATAAATAAATTCCCACATTGTAGCTACCGTCGGCGACGTAGTCGTCGTCGAGACGTGTAGAATAGGACACCGTGCGATGGAATTGCATCCTCTGTTGAGGAAAGAGGACTTCTCCGGGAGAGGAAAAGATCGTTATCCCTGGGGAATTTAATTAAATGAATTTTCGCGTAAACTGATGCCTGGAGTGCTGCGAAAATTAACATCCCAATTCCGTTTGATTGCTCTGAATGCGTTTGTGTTTATCGCCTCCCATACCCTACACGGCGTTAACATCATTACCCACCGTCAAAATTAAAGTGAGTTGATGGGGCGGAACAAACATTTTGGTGCTCCTTCTTGTGCTCTCCACAGGGTAGCCCTACTCCCAAGAATTTGCGCGTCCCAACTGATGAGCGATTTAATTTGCTCGTTTAGCCCTTGTTCGAGCCGCCGTTTAGCACACTCGAGCCTTTTTACTTAACTCAATTAAAGTACGTTGACTTGGAGGTTTTTCCCATAATCCTCCATAAAACAGATTATCTAGGCATCTAGAACCTATGGCACGTACGAACATTTTTCGTGGTACGAGAACAATTTACAAACGATATTATTTTATTTGCTTACCTAATTTTTTCCCATTAGTTCAAATATTCTCAAATTATGGATAACATAAACGAGGTTCACCCGATCCTCATACAGTTCACCCGATTCTCACACAGTTCACAGTATACTACAGTAGAGTCAAGGTCATAATGAATATTTTTTATCAAAATCTTACTTGTCCTACCGTGCTTTGAAAAGAAGTTATTACGTTTTATATAAGCTTACCCTCCCTGTGCACGCGAAAATATTTTAATCGTTAAAAAAGTAGTGAAGGAGGGATTGTACGAAAAAATTGATCATCATAAATGCTGATCACAACATTGTAAGGGATTGATTGGTACATATTGGAACACTTCTTTACGAATCGCCTTGTATTTATATTATATTATAAATTGTCCAACTATAAACTGATGGCATAAACTCTTAGTCAGTCAATAAACGTACCATATTCATAGTATCATATTTAATATCCTGATAAAATCTGTCATGAAAACGTTTACACTTTCTTTACTCGATTTGGCCTGCTTGTTGGCCTAAATTTACTATGAGCATTTTATGATGAGTCTGCATACAAAGTATTAAAAATTTAATAGTGGAATGAATACGAATTTTTATATTTTGTGTGTGAATTACATACAATCTTTAGTAAATTCAAAACGACAAAGGTGAAAAATAAACATTTGCTTTTTCGCTGATAACAGAGTGAAATTTTAAGAAATCGAAATACTAATTTTAATTAAATGTTAAAAATTGTTACAAAGTAGGTTTAGGGTTGGTGATTTTAAGACAAAATTTCCTACAAAATCTACCAAAGATTATATAGCCCTTCGTCCACGAGGTATGTTTTGAAATGGGTACTAATAAAATTCAAAATCAGAAATAAGCATAACCTAGAAAGATTATATATACCTTTTTAGGGCCAAGGTCGTTACAAAAATCAGCATTACCTAGGAAGATTATATTTATCTTTTAGGGCCAAGGACGTTTCATTCCAAAATGAGCTCTGGAATACATAACAATGCAAATGAGAGCATTAAACGGGCGTGTCATCCATTAAAAGGTTTATTAGACAGCTAATATTGCTGTAAAAATGACAACCCCTTTATTTATTTTTTTTCCACCATCCTAGAATTAGGAATTAAAGGGGCCTCTGGTAGTTCAGTTGTTAGCGCGCTGTCCTACCGTCCCAGAGGCTGTGGGTTCGAATCCCACGAATAACCATGGTCTCCTGCGCTACGTGGTAACACAATGGGCCAAAATTGGCCTAAGTGTGCCTTTCTAGGCAGCCACAGCAACCAACCAACCAACCATCCTAGAATTAACTTTCGCTCTGTGGTTGGTCGAGGTTTTACTCTCCAAAAAGTGGCCCTCTCATAAACCCAGTTTTGATGATCTCGTAAAGAACTATGTTTCAACTTTTAAATAAATACATCAAGTCCGCCCAGTAAAAGTTAACAGCTCCTTTTTACGAGTGGACTCGTCCCTAGCATAAAGCGCATATCAATGAAATATGAAAGG
The DNA here is from genome assembly GCA_963969385.1 of Philonicus albiceps. NCBI lineage: Eukaryota > Metazoa > Arthropoda > Insecta > Diptera > Asilidae > Philonicus > Philonicus albiceps. The sequence continues at coordinate 10,588,466 of OZ017775.1, forward strand.
ATGAATGAGAGAAGGGCACGAAGGGGTTTATTCCGGCAATGTTTAGGGCTCATAAAGTTAACTTTTCTTCCTTTACCTCACTCCTCCCACAATATGTGCGGGCTCGTTTTCGAAAGATATGAAATCCTTGAGGATTTGAAAAGCAACAAATTAAGGTGAAAAATCAACAGGTGCGCTCTCTGAACCTGCCCTTTTTTAGGGAAATGGGCTGAGTACACAACCTTCCGTGCGGTATAAGACCCAAATTGTGGCATATGTGGGCGATGAGGTATGCCGGTAGAGTTTCCTCGACAGGGTGACCCAACTCTACGTCATCCCTTCAGAGCATCCGCTCTTAAAAGCAATTAAACACGACAAATACCGTGGCATCGGGCTGGCACCACATCATCTTTCAATTGAAATTACCACTGAAATTGCTTTCACTTTACCCCTAGGCATAGCCCTCTTGCCTGTCGGGAACCAGCCCTGTCGCTGGAACCCCTTTCCTTGTTGCTGTCCAGTCCGACGACGACGATGACGACGTTGCACTTTCAAGAGCCGGGTGCCTTCCGGGTGCATTTCTGGCAACAGAGCACCACCCAGAAAAGTGGGATTCCAGTTGCACATGCAACAAACATGCCAGCCGTTTCATGTCGTGCCTAAACGTAGTGTTTTAGCACTCTCCCACTGGAAATAATTCAATTAGTCGCAGGCATCAGACACGGTCCTGTCCAGAAAACGTTTCTACTTCTTTTCAGGGAAAATTTCCCCAGGAAATTTGAATTTTCGTATGATTCCTTGAATGCGGAGTGACTCTAGGGCCTCCCCTGAGGGAAGTACCTAAGCCCCGGGCTGTTGTCCTGACGCTCCTGAGAGAAAGACCTTGAGCATTTATGTACATTTACACATCACCCCCGGTTTCCTCTAGAGTTCTAATCCCCCTGAATAGAAAAGGGGCATCGCCTCGGGATTTTAGTTAAATTCCAGAAAAGTTTCGAGTTTTCCTAAGTTGAAGTTTTCTAAGTTTCGGTCGGAATTATGTTCTTATTGTTAAAAGCTCACTAATATAAGTGGATTATGCTGATAGTGAGGGTTCGGTATTCCTGATTTTTGAGGGATAACGGAGAAATATATATAATAATACATAGTACAAGTATATACATATATATAACCTGGAGAAAGTTCGAAATTTCAAAGTTCTCAAACTAAAATAAATTTTGAAATTATATATACCTATCCTATATCCGAATGATGGTAAAGCGGATCATAGTATAGTTGGAATTTCACTCTTCATGACGTATTTAGTTTGATCCGATAATATTTTCCCTTATATCCATATAAAAGGATTATGATTTTTTTTTTTCAGATAAATTTCAGATAAGTGAAATGGGTTTTCTGTGAGATGGAATTAATTCATAAAATTCCACATACAGTGTGCAGTTGTTATTTAGAGTTTTTCATTTGGAATTTTTAATTATGTTTTTCAGAAAAACGTTGAAAAACAAATTTAACTTTAGACGAAAAAGAAATAATGGACTTTTTGTATATTCATTTATGCATAAATTGAAGGGAATGGGCTAGTTATTCATGAGGATTTTATTTTGTTAATTAATTTCTTCCACATTTTTCTATTAAAATAAAACTTACATTTTGCAATTTTATGACGGACAGAAGGGTTAAGATCTTATTTTAATCTGAATAAATGGTCCAAATTATAAAAAGATGAACATAAATTCTTAAGTGCATCATGGACCCTGTATAGATTTGTAAAATACACTAATGGATGATAAAATTAAAGGAATTTGTTACGAACTTCTTACTTACAAAATTCCTGTACACTTAATATGTAAAGTTTGGATCAAATATTTTTAATTACCCAAAATATATCTTCCATTATCCAAATAATGGATAATTAATCGATCAAATATTTTTAAGTGTGATAATATTGTAGTTAATCTTTTCATAAAATTGTATACCAGATGTAAGATTTAGTCATTAGTTTAATGTAGATAGATTATTTAAGTATTGTTAATCAAAAATATTCGGGTAATAATTACATAAGAATTAATTAGATACAAATTTATCGTTTAAGATTGTTTCCAATTGGTTTTCGCTAACTGGGGCTATATATATATAAATATATTACATACAGTGTTGTGAATAATTATAGACTCAAGTATATTTTTGGGTCTCTCATAAAAACAGGTAATTATTTCAAATAACTGCTCTTTTTTGAATAATATGCCTTTAAGAAAATTTAGTAAGGAATGAAAGGTTGATCATTTTCTAAAATAAAATATAAAAAACGAAATCATAAAAACTCGCTTTTTAAATGTGTGAAAAATTATAAATTGTGTATAAAGTTTGATACTTCATTTTATTTAATATTTAGTCCAATTTCCTTTATTTTTTATTACATCTAATAATCGACTCGGAACGCTATTAACAAGACTAATACTTCATTTGATATCTCGTTCAACGTTACTATTATTTTTTCCTTCAGTTTTGCAACATTTTCAATAGATAGATAGATAGATAGGCTTCTCCTAGTCGTAGATGTTCCTCGCTAAGACTCCCCACAAATTTTCTATTGCGTTCAGGTCGGGACTTAACGTTGGCCATGGCAATGATTGGATTCCGTAATCCTGAAACCACTTTTTGGTTGGGGCAGCCGTCTTGATGGGTGCATTATCCTGATGGAAAATAATGATTTAATCTTCTACTAGCGCTACAAAAGGCAGTAAATGTCCTTTTAGTAACTTCTGATAACCGGCAGCATTAATTCTACCATTGACGAAGGCTATTTCACTTCTAACATTTATTTTGAAAGCTGCCCAAATCATCACAGACCCATCTTCCTGTTTTCTTCTTGACACGATTCTTTTTTCCTTTCGTAAATCGTGCCAGTAGTATTTAAATCCATCTGGTCCATCGAGATGAAATTAATTTTTGTCGCTGAAGATTACGTGATCCCAAATATTTTCTTTTTGTATGAAATTTTCGGTGAATTTAAGCCTAGCATTGATGTGATGTTTCGTTAATTTGGGTTTTTAAAAAAACATTTTTGATATTTAAAATTATTGGAGGATGCAGCCTATTTTCTAACTAAGCTAGGGCCACATTGCAATTTCAACCATAAAAATTCATATCCTAGAAATACTTTAGAAAAAATGTGAGAAATATGTTTGAGTCAATAATTATTCACAGAACTGTATATACACTGTGGACCACTTGAATAGGTATACGGTTATAAATCGCAAGAAGAATATTACGCGTGCATGAAAGTCAATTTTTTTGCATATTCTTCTAGGAATTATAAATAATTTCAGTTCTCGCCCTAGGAACTCTAAGAAAAGAACTACCTTCATTTAAGTAAAAATCCCCGTAAAAAGGTGGTGCATTTGAATAGGTACAATTATTTTTTTTTTTTTTTTGTATTCGAAGAGCCTGTTGAGAATTCTGTAGGAAAAGACTCCTGATGAAGGTTAGTGGTACTTCGTTTCAAGCTGTTAGGACACCTTCCTGTAGTGCTCCAACGCTTTCATACTGTTTTCCATTTCCATATATCATACTTTACGCGTGAACCATTCCCACACATTTTTAAATGTGGATAAGGAATGGTCAATCGAAGGCGGTAATGTCTTTGGCTCACTCTGTTAGTTGGCAAGTGGTACGGCTAGCTGCGTGGTCGTGTTAAAAATTCCTTGACTTCGACCCTAGAACTTAATCTATGTCAGCTATGGCTGCTCGTTGAAGAAGGCTGATGTACTATACAGCATTTTGTTTTCCAGTTAATATTATAAGCTCCAAAGGATCGCTATAAATGATCCTTTTCGGCTATGATGGAGGGTCAAAACTGATGTTCTCTCCGTAAGTCATGAAAATAGTACAATAGTCCATGAGCGTTTTTCGTCAGTAAAGACTACACTATTCCCACTTCTATTTCTACATCAGTTGGATTTTCATTTCTAGCATTTCTAGCAAATTGTAAGCGAGTACTTTGGTGGCGTTGTAGAAGAGATGGTTGTTTTTAGCCGAACACTTCTTAAGTTTAGGCTACCCTTAATAATCCCCCGAACAGTACATACGCTGGCTGAGGTTCCTGCCTCATGCAAAATTTGGCAGACAGATTGCGAAGAGTATGAACTAAATCACAAATTTTGCTTCCGTTCTCGTTCGGAAGTGGCTGCAATTACTCGTCCTTTGTAACGAGTTCCACATCCTTCAGGATCTCGAACTGCGTACGCGCTTCAATTAATGTTACGATTAATTTCTCTATTTCTTCTTTCAATAACCGTATTTTGCTGAACTCTTTTTTTTGTAAACTTGTGTTTGCGCCACATTTTATTCCTTCTATGTAGTAAAGTTTTAATATTTGCTAATTCAATATCTCTTATTAAGAAGTGTGCCCTGGGAAACAGCACCAAATAGATGAAATCTATTCAAATGCATCACCTTTCCATCCACAAGTTTAAAGAAAAAATGCAGCTAGTTTTTATCTTCGAGTTCTTCGTAAATGGGTACCTGAAATTAATTTCAATTCTCCGAAGAATAAACATATGAAAAAAAAAATTGACTTGCATGTGCGCATAATATCCTTATTTGCCATTTATAACCGTGTACCTATTCAAGTGCTCCGCAGTGTATATGACTTCAAATTGCTTCTCGCATTGTGTGCAAAGGAGACATTAAAAGCCAAACTTAAGCGAAAATGTTTGAACATAATCAGAAATTAATAGAAAAGTCGTCGTGGAAACAATCAATTCGAGCAGGGGAAAATAGGAAGGGGGGCAGGCAGCATGACAGCCTATGGCTTCTGTTCGCCTTGAAAATCAGGATATTTTCATGCAAAGGGCTTCCTGAAAGCGAACAAATTGCCTACACAATCTCAAGGTTGTGCCTTTGTCTCAGCCTTCATTAAATTGCAGAGCTCGAAAGGTAATTTGTCATCAATAACATAAAACTTCAATTACAGAGTTGAGCTCGCATGTCTATGGGTAATATCCGTCCCCACTTAGCATGTCCTTCGTGAGCCACTGGAAAGACACAAGGACCTTTCCCCACCTCCCCCTCCTGTACACCTTCCTCGCCTCTGAAAAGTGATATTATGTGCGAAAATAACAAAACGGAAGCAATACCTTGGTTTTAATGAAACTGGAAGATGGTACGAGAGCTCTGTCACCTCCCACCGATGGTGGTGCTAATCCTTTTGCAAAAAGGCTAAAAATGAAAAAAGGAAATGCGACGTTTAACAAAAGTACTCCCTCGCTGATTGTAAGACGAAACGGCGGCGGCTTCAAGTGACTAGCGGCTGTGTCGGTTGGCTGGGAAAAGTGAAATTTTTCTCTTTAAAAAAAAAAAAAAAAATTTAACATCCGCAGGCACGCGATGTTTTGTCCCGTGTGACAATCGAAAGGAACTGAAACAGAGCGTTAAACAAAACACCAAACTCTGGCACCTCCGAAAGTGCTTGGTATTCAGATCGTTTTTCAAAACGCTTCAGCTATTTCGCTATTTCAGTGCTCCCAGAGGGTGGTAGGGCTCTGCTGTGAAAGGTTTACGGCTCATAACACCAAGGATTGCTGCTCGTTTCGTAATACGTTTTTAACAGTTACATCTAGAAAATAAATTCGAAATGACTTTGAGCTGTTAAAACATTAGGGCTACGTGGTAAATTTCGGATCTAAGATTTCCCGAAGTAATGTAATTTATTTTTTGTAAAATTAAATAAAACCCAAACAGTTTTCTAAAAACAAAAAAATGTTTGAAATAAACTAAATGCTAAATGCAATTCGGGGTATTGAATCCGCGACTGTAAATTATAATACCATAATACAAATTTATCCGCGTACTTTTAAAAAACTCAGCTTACCACTTTAATGTAATTTCTATTGTTTTAAAAAACAATTGCTCAAAGAGATAAGACATAACTAAATTTACTTGGAGCAAGGAGCATGTAGGACTTAGGATCCAAAAGACCCAAGTTCGATTCTTTTAGTGATTTGTGTCTATTCACTGAAATTACGCTACCGTAAAGCAAAGAGATAAATTTAATAGAATTCCACTCATGTATAAACACGTTTTTAAAAAAAAAAATTCTATAAAATCTTAACCTCTTAATACAAGAGCAAATTGTATGCCGTTTGGTCTAACGCCTTAATGAAAAAAGAAGCGCACATTAAATTCTTTCGCATTAATTTCTTTAATTTCTATCTTATGGTCGACTTTACTTCCTTTTCAGGACTGGAAGAATTGATCCCCCCATCCCCTCACCGGGAACACTTTCCTCCACCACATAACTTTATTGTATCGCCCAAATGGCGCAGCTCTTTCCTAATTAATGTTTTCATCCGATTATAAAAGAATAAGCGTACAATGACCCTCTGTTTCTTAAGATCCAACTGGACGAAACTTTGTCTTCGTCTTCCGCTCTTGTGGTGCACTACCAACCCATCGTCGCAACCTTAGCTGAGTTTTGAAAACAGATAATAATCAGTGAATGGTGCCCCTAGACATTCTTCTTAGTGAGAGTGGGAAAGGGGTGGTTGCTTAATTTTATCTGCCCAAGCTGCTACTGTAATCCTTTGAAGAAGGCGGGAAAAGCGGAGCATAATTGTTTTGTAGCTTGTTGGAAAGTTGGAACACTTTGGTTGGGTTCCTTCTGGTCGTTGTTTGGACCAAAGCTTTAAGCAATTTTCATAGTAAGGCCGACCATACAATGTGTGGTGTGTTCTTCAAAACTCCCCTTGTTGGCTTCCTTTTCTTAAAATAGGTGGTAGGGAGTTTCCCGATAGAGATGTTGGGGTTATGTAACTCTGAAAAGCTTTATTTATAGTAGGATCATCTGAAACAGAATATCCTATTTATGTCGTTTGAGGACATGTGTGGTAAATGGCATCATCTCTAATCCTCCATGAAAGAGGATTATTTGAGTATTCAATAAGATTAAAAGATGCGGCAGAGGATAAAGTCATTTAGATATAACGCCTATAATTCGTATGAATGATCATTTCCTTTCAATAGCATTCTCAAGGAACTTAGCATATTGAAAGTGTTCAAAATGATAATTAAAATATTTTTACTTTTTGTGTTTTTTAGAGGCATGTTCCTAATTCGTTTAGTTTTTGCTTTATATGACCCATTCTTCTTGAGTATGGTTATAAATCGACAAGAGAAATGAGTGTTTGGATTTAAGCAGCAATATTTGCTAAGAAAACTCTTATGACAACAAGCCAAATGAATTCTCCAGACAGCCCGAAGGCAACTATCAATCGGTAAACGTTCTACCCCTTTCCCATTTTTCCTCCTAAGTAAAGTATGAACGAAAAAAATATGCCCTGGATATTATGGCAGTGATTTCTTATAATTTCAGCCCCAAAAACCCGGAGCCAATTTCTCTTGTAAATAGACCCGAAAAACCCTTTCCCATTTGCCAAACAATTTTTCATCTACTAAAATGGATGGTTGTAGTACTCGTACATAGGAAAGTGGTCTGGATCGAATGGAAATAAACTGGTAAAATCAATAAATCTCCTTCAATAAAATAACCACTCCATCAGAAAAATAAATCCATCGCAGAGTCTCGACCTGTATGGAGTTTAAGGCCCTAGAGGAGTGCCCTTCAAAACTTCGCCAAAGGTACAGAGAGTGATGTTATGGTGTTGCGAGCTGGCGGCTCAATTCTCTTTCCAACCCCATAATTAATAAATAATTTATGAAACTTTCTTGTTGGCAACGAGAGAACGGCAGCCAGGAGCGCACCATGTCCATGCAGCTCCAATGCCATGTCAAGAAAATAGAAGCTCTCCTTGGAGCCCTAATTTTGTTATTGAACAAGAAAGGAACACAACAACGCCCCCGAGAAAATTGCTGAAAGTACTTGGGCACCACTCCGCCGAGGCGTTCTTAAAGAAAATGGACAAGAAGTCCAGTGTTTTGCATTGCTCGCGTTGTTTTTACATTCTCCGATAGGCGGCGCTGTGGTAGAATCGGTGTCTGGAATAGGGGCGTATGAAATCGATACCCAGCCAAGCTCATCAAGCTCGTGATGAGATATAAATACCCTCACTTAATTACCCCGAAAAATCGGGGTAGAAAAAAATACCACCAGCCCGGGAAGATATTTTGGGGGAATAAAAACGCTGAGAACTCCTGGTCGTAATTGCCAGGAATAAGCCAAATGCTGCGATTCTGATTAGACACCATCAAGAGCCCTTCCAGGGAAACTTTGTAGGGTGTCATTGCTACTGAAGAAGGGTGTGGCGGGTGGTCTCTTGTGTCTTAAGTTTTTGTTTCCTTGCGCGATCCTGGCAGCCATAACGAGCCAATAATTGGGTACACATGAGCTATTAAAGCCCAATCTTAATGACTTTGTTCTGATTATGCTGCTTTATGTCGACCAGCTCCACCGATATGTAGGAGATAAGGGATTTCTTTCTTTATTTCCATGTCGTGACCTATCAGGCGAAGCGAATTAACGCCTTCACCGCCGGGATTCGATACGGGCGGAAATTCCGATAATCGGCACGAAACCCAAAACCGGAGGAAGCGCTCTAATTGCTACTCGATGGTATGGCTGAGAAAGTGTTTGCCAACAGCAACCTCGACTAACTGCCTTCTAGCTTCCGTCTAGACAAATTTACCTTCCACGAGAAGATTTTCATTCCTTCTCAAGGTGTTGAAGTGCTACGATTTGGCGATTTTTATTCATGAAATAAATTTTCTTATTCAGTTCTATAGGCGAATTTTTGATTCTTTATTTTAGTTATTTTGAACAGGTAACCGTAGTTTAATACGTTTCTGTTAACTTGTTTAAGGTTTAAAATTCACAATTTCTCCGAGGTCCGAAAGCCATTTAACCTATTTGAATATTTATTTATTATTTTGCTTAATACAAGCTACAAAATATTCAAGGTCAGGTAACTTATTAAATTTTAACGCATCGTTTTCCTATAAATTCGTAATAAAATTAATTCTTTCTTTAACTAATTTAGAAATATATAACATGGTGTTTTACAGTACGTATGATGTAATGCCGTCCTTTTTTTTTTAAACCATACTCGTTTAGATCCTTGATATGCCCAAAATAATGAATTGTCAATGAGCACGACGCATGTCCAATCGAGGTTCAAATTTTCATTAACCGATTTCAAACGGTTTTTGATGTGCTTTTCGGATTAAAGTGTTTTGTTTGTAGTACTGCGGTGTTTGATGGAATTTTCGCTGATTCTTTGGCGAATAGAGAGACACGATGATACTTTTTTCGTTAATTTGATTCTAGCTCCCCTCAGCGTCATATGTAGATTCTTTTGAAAATGCTCCAAAAGAGCGATGTTTTCTTTCTTTTGATGTTTTTTTCTTTTTTTACCCCTTTCTGGCAAGTCGACGACATTTTTTTCCTCAGAGAAGTCTTTACACCACTTCTTTATAATAGATACATCCTTTTTAATATATTTCGCTGCCTGCGCATAAGACAATTTAGATCCTTTCGGATGAAGGCAAAGAAACACAACTTCAAAACGTTTATAAAATAAGGCACTCATGTTGAAAATGAGACTTTAAGCATGAGGCGCATATATACAGCTAATACTAATCCCTTCCACTTCAAATATTTCTGTCTTTTTCTCTTCCTTCTGAGAAATCGTCGATACGCTCTTATCAAACAGATTGTAAATGATACTTATGAAACATTTTATATACTAAAAGAATTGCCCAACTTTAAACGTTACGTTTTTGAAGTCGCTTAAACAATAACTTCTTCAGGGTACTGGCATATCTGCGTACGTTTAGTTTTCTAGAAATTAAAATGACTCAAACTAAAACTAACAAAAATATTAAAACTGTTATGAAAATTTAACCTAGATTATCTTTCACCAATAAAGCTAAAAACTTTGTAAAATAGCAGCATGGATGATATTTTATTCTACTTGAAACTCGCCACTTTAAAAATATTTTAAAATTGTCTCTGATTATCGCTTTTGGTTTCTTTACTTTTGTGCTAATAGTGCTTTATTGCCAAATGTGTGATATTAATTTATTTTTATATATACGACTAAAAATATTTAAAATCCTTTTTCATGCCTATAACGCGTCCGAATTTCGCCTAGATATTGTTTAGATTTTAGGCCGCAACAGGCACGGTTGTCGAGCAATTGCGCATATAACACACCCGTATCATGCACGCAGCAGACCTGAATTTCCCTAGAATACGCCTGCAACAAGTCGAAATTTTTATAAAACGCGCCTGAAACAGGTCCAGAATTTTCATTCTATACGCATAGGTAGGCACTCGCACTCAAAACATCTATATAAATCTAAAATATGATTTGAATATTAAGTTATCATAATCTTTCCGTAGTTTGTATGTACTCATTATGTTATAATTTATAATAAATGTCTTAATTGATTGGTAAGCTATGAGAAATATTATAGACTAATGAATTAAATTTTCAAGTCTATATTAAGATCAAATTTTATCGAATGAAAATAAAGAAGACATCATGCATATAATATCTGACGTTAGAAAATAAATTAATTTTGACTGCGACCTATTGCCTTGATAACATTTTAATGTTGAACTTTTATTTTTATTTTAAACAGGAGTGTTTTGCAGGCGTCTTTATTATCCTATTTTTTTTTTTTTATTCTAAAATGTTACTGGCGCTTTTTGAATTCTGAGCGTGCTACGGGCCTGATTTGGGTGTACTATTGTGTTCAAAAAGTAAGGTGAATTTTTAATTTAAACTTTCCGCGTTAACCGAATCGGACAAATGAATTTTTTTTCAAGTTGGTAGGACTATTAGTAACATCTGTGACAAATTACATGTCAATATCATCATTAGTTTTTAGTTTACGCTTGGTTTTGTGAACAAAGAAAAGTGAATTTGACGATTTTTACGATGTCGAATTTTGTTGAGCAAAGAAGTGCCCCGTCGCACACAGCACTGGTTTTTCGTGAGTTTTTCGCCAATAACTCCACACATGTCGCTCCACAACCACCGTATTCACCTGATTTAGCACCGTGTGACTTCTGGGTGTTCCCAAAGATCAAGAGACCACTCCGGGGAAATCGTTTTGAGTAGATTGAAGAGATCAAACGTGAATCGCTACACGCATTATAAGCTATACCTGAGGACAACTTTTTAGCATACTTCAAAGATTGGAAAAAACGTTGGCATTAGTGTATTGTAGCTAGGGGGGATTATTATGAAGGGGACGAAATCGATTTGGAAGAATAAATAAAAAATTTTAATTTTAAAACAAAATTCACCTTACTTTTTGAACACAGTAGTATATCGGGCGCATCTTGAATTATGGGCATGCTATGAGCTCGTTGCAGGCCTATATATTTTTATTCGGATACTAATTGCTTTTAAATTTTGTCTTACATTTTGAATAGCTCTTGATAAAAAATAAGTGAACATATAATCAAATAAAATTTTGAATCACTTTAGCCACCTTTAAAAAATTCATTCATGCAGAGGTCAAAATAATTAAATAAGTCTCTAATATCCCATTCTGAATCAAAATTATACCTGGCATAGCAACTATGAATCTGAATATCTTTATAGGCTCAGTTTTGTACAATGTCATTTACCCAAAAATATTTTTAGAGGACTCTTATCCTAAACGAGCCGTAATAAGCTGAAATGTGATGTCGTTTTGCTTTAGTTCCTCATCCCCTGAACGCGCAAATAAGCCGGGTGGGTTTTCTGGTTCCTAGACGCGGCAACAGATGTACTTCGGGGACATATTATTATTATTTTTTTTTTTTTTTTGTATAAAAGAAAAGACGAAGAAAACAGCGGCAGCGCACCATAACAGCTTGGAGCAACCAGCAAAACTAGCTACACTGACCAAAATGAAAACAAAAACGATGTATTCTTGAAGAAAATATGAAAGTTCTTAACGTTTATATCGTTGGAAGAAAGTGAAAAAGAAAGTCTTCAGATAACAAAACTTTCTTTTCGTTGCACGAACTAGTCTCAAACAAGATAGACAGAAAAAACAGCAACGTTGACGACGGCGACGACAGCAGCACAACTTCAGAAATTTTAGTCTTGCATGAGTGGAAGGAAGCTCTGTCGAGGTGAAGAATATAATAAAAAAAAAAAAAAAGGATGAGGGAAAAATCTCAGCAGCTTTGTTTCTTAAGAACTTAATAATATCGTTTCCCAAGATTTCTCACCATCTCCGGCGGTGTACAGAAACGTAAATAATTTCTTAATGAGCTCTGACAGTGCGCTTAAAATCCTTTGGGAAGCCGAAACTTTTTCGAAGGAGATGAAGAGATTCAAGGGCTCGTAATGTTGCAAGAAATTGCAAGATTGACACGATCTTATGCTTTTCTGAGAAAATAATGCTAATTTTGGTAAATGACTAAACGAATTCAGTGCAATTTAAGCATTTAAGGAAATTGTTTGGGGGTAGTTGGGACATTCTTTTGACAGAAAGAGCCACAGCAACTGACATTCTATTTAAAGAGAAACTTAATTCTAAATTATGAGATAATAATAAACTTAAGAATGATATCCAAAATTTGTAGCATTATAGAAAACTGTGAGATAGTATAGCAAATTTATCTTAACACGTTCGCTGCCACGTCATCCACATATTGGTGACATGCAATAGCTGAATACGAAGCTGAATAAAATGTGACAGTCGAAGAGTTAAAACAACAGTTTGGTATGAGACTTAAAATGCGTAAATAAATAAAAATATGTTCTTTAGATTTTCAGCTTAAGAAAAGAAAGCGCTGAATTAAACAAGGAACAGTGACTAGTCAACTGGTCAATACAGTGATTACTTTTTTATAACTTGAATTGAACAGCCAACTACAAAATTAAGTCCCAGAATATACAGAGACTTTGCATTCAGCACTTTGTTTTATTGAGCTGAATTAAGGGTCTAACTGCAAACATTGTTTTTCGAAAACAGTAGTTTTAGCAGCCAACTTTCTAAAAGTGGTTACCATGTTTGCAGGTTTTTGCTACAAATTATGAAAGCTTTATTGAAGTCATTTACATGTACATATATACGCTTATGTAAATGTCTAACAGTTAGTGTATTAAATCCCTTATTAATAGTTCTCTTAAAATTTTTTATTCGCAAATATAAATAATTTTTTCATTTTCTTTTCAGGTGAGTAAATAAATCGTACCTTTATACTGCGGGTAAGTAATAGAAAAATTCACATTTATCCACTGGACAATTTGCCCCTGGGGTCTCTTACCCAGTGGAGATACATAAAAGGTCAGAACAACACCCTCACGTGGGGGTCAAAAGGGACTTTTCGGCTTCACATAAAGCCGGAATAGAATTGCCTACAAATAGCAGCAAAATAGACTTGTTGGGGGCAAAATTCTGCAAAATCTTCGTAGGCAAAAAGTTAACGAAATAAAATTTTGTCCATACTGTCTCCAAAAACAACATTAATCCCTTTCATGTGTTGCGGCATGGGTTTTGGACAAGGTTGAAAGGACTTTGGGAAAATGGAGTCAGTCGTCATCGCCGCTGGTGCCGCTTCTCTTCCCTTCCCCATATAAATTTCATAAGACGCAATTGAGATTGTGCGGAGCGGAAGTAGGTTTAGCTTGAGTTGTATCCTGTTTACAGGATTTTTGGCACAATCTCGGCTGGCACCATAAAGTTATCTTGCCAAGGAAGTGATTTATAAAAGCAAATTTGGGACATAGAACCCAAAAGTTGGTGGGGTGGGTGGAATTTTGGAAGTGAGCATCGTTTCCGGTTACAAACAATCGCACACCTTTCTTCCCAGTGCCATGTGATACGATTAATTTTGCCCCTTTTATATGTATTGTATTCAGCACTTGACTTTATTTCATTCCCATTTCCAAGCATTTTCCCATACTTTGGAAGTGTTAAAAAGATGTCAAAGAAAATTCTTAGCTCCCCTGTGCTTTAGCTTGGCACGAGCCCTCTTTGATTGAGAATCAGACGATCAGCAACTTATCACCTTTAAGATTTTTTCTTAAATCACCAGAACGAAGAATTATACCTATGTCTGTAAAATCAGGACTCGATAGATGGTTATTAGAATGACAGAACATGGAAGGGAATCGAATCCTTATTCCTTATTTCTTACACCTCTTTTCATTTTTCCGCACTTTTTCTATTTTCTGCTTGAAAAGCTGAAAACTGAGCCCAAACCCAGAAAAAGGGTATCCAAAACAAATGAACCTTTCAGCACCCTTTAAAAGCGTTTTTTTTTGCGTTCTCCTCAGCTATTTCGTCGTTCTATTTATTTATTTTATGTTTTTTTTTTCTTGACATCGGAGACCGTTTTTCTGAAGATAGAAACGCAAGAAGGACACCCCACCTTCTTGCACTATAAAAAGAAGGTGGTGAGGGAGCTCTAAGGACTTTATATCTTGCTTGTCCTGATTTTTTCACTTTTCGTCATGGTTGAGAATGGATGGTGGTCTATCCAAGGTATCGGTAACAGGTAAATAGGCAGACATAGGCAAATTTCGGACTCTCTTTCATTGGGAACGTATCGGATTGGAAAATAAATAGACCATTAAAATGGAATCTTTAGTTGAGTCCCAACTGGTTACTTTGTTTTTTAGCGCTTTTGCACCGATCGTAACCCTAAAAGAGAGTTGTGTTTTTGTCCTTTCATACCCCTCCCTCCTCCAAATCTTAATGACCAAGATTTTACAATCTTTTGGGTTTGCGAAAGCTCAGCTGAAAATCTTATAACCTTGCTAGGGATTAAGAAAATTTTCTTCGGGGGAATTTTGCTTTACGACAAATGAAACCTTCCCTTTTTTTTCCATTCATCCTGAGATTTTATTGCTTTGACCAAGAAATGTTTATAGAAGTTTTCGAAATAATTTCAGGTACGAGGGAGTTCTTTTTAATTTCGAAAATTTTGTTGGGTTCTTATTTGGGTAAATTTGTTGTAAAGGACTAATACGCAAATTTTGAAGATATTTCAAGATAAGCTGTTAACATTTAAGGAATGCTTTGGTAATAAATAATATTTTAGGACTTTGGTAATACAAGAAAGAAAAACAAAATCATTCGAACGCGGTATACTACAAAAAAAACATATATTTCTTTGTTAGTTGTACCGAAAATGACTCGTTATCATTTAAAGAAAATTATTTGATTTATTTCCTCCAAATATAGCCGCTGAATTTGGCTTAAGGCGCCCACTAAGCTTTGAAATTCTTTTTAAAGAAGCGAAAATTTCTTAAATATTATTTTTATTATTTCCCTCTTTGTGACATTTTGCCTGCTTAGAAATTAATACTATTTTTGTTTTCTCGCCCCAAGCATATCTCGAAATAGATTTTTGAGGTATTGTGAAAGTGTAAAAATTTCTTGTTTTTTTGTATTCAGCAATAGATATTTTTATCACCAAATAAACTAATTAAATCTGGCGAAATCTATGGATAAAAGCAAGTCATATTATCACAGAAAAAATGCATTAAATGTTAAATTATAAATTTTTTGGTATATTGACCTCGCAGCGAAATATTCAAAACTTCAATTCTATCTCGCCTCTATCTCCAGTTCAAAATTCAGCACCTGCATTCGATCGCTGTATTCAGCACTTGATTTTCTTAAGGTGAATTCAGCAGTCCAGGGCTTGGTATTTTTGTTTATTTGCTTGCGCTGAATTGCAAATTCAGAAATTGAATTCATGGACAAGAAAAGTTTTTGTAGCCGAGCGCTTACTTTGCTTTAGTTGAATTGACCAATATTCTGCAGAAATTGATTTCCTGAATTGGACGTTTTTTGTAGAAGATTGTGAAATTCAGCGCTTACTTTCCATAATCTGAAATAGACTATAAATTTATACCTTTAAAGGGAGAGAAATTGAATTCCTGAATAGGCTTTTTTTTTGTACTTGCTTGTGAAATTCAGCGCTTGGTTTACTTAAGCTGAATTAAGCAGATGGCTGCAGAAATTTAATTCATGTAAAGGGAGAGTTTTTGTAGTCGTAAGCGTATTTATTACTTCTACTTCTCAGTTAGGTTAAAAAATTGTCATTTAACACTACTAGGAGAAAAATTTGTGGCACAAAATCTAATTACGAAAATGTGCAATATTGCGGAATCTTTCAAAGTTTTGCTACGTTAATTCTTCTAGAAAACTGCTGAATGCATATTTTGCACTTACCTTAAATGCAAGTATGCCTCAAAGTTGCACACTCAGGTGGCATGAAAATTTCTCGCGATATTTTAATTAAAATAAAAAAAAAAAACTGGACAAATTTGGCATTCCCCTTGCTGTGGACGAGTCGCCCATTAGCACTGTGCGCCATTAGCAAAACGAATGAATTTTGTTTATAAAGCTGCGGTGGCACGGGCTCCCTGTTCGCCCTTTTGTGTGAGACTTCGCCATTTGCCCGCCACCGCATTATCCCTGGTAAAATATTTAAGCGACATTTTCCTTGCTAGTCCCCGCCCCGACCTATGTAAGTACAGATGGCGCTAGGGTGCCGTACTGAAAATGTGGGTCACGGGATCCCAGCCCCTGGGCAAACTGTTGACCTTCTCTAGCCCGGCGGATTATTTGATTGATACGAGCGTGGATTACTTTCGTCCGGCCACGAACAGTGGAGTTAGCTGGTCATAGTCCATGTCGTTTTTCATGTTTTTCGCATTCCATCAAAATCTGTCCCTGCGTGCCAGTTCCCAGGTTCCGACGAGGTGTGAGATATACATCCGGTATTTTGGGGCCTAGTCGCGGCCCACCTCCCTTAATTTAATTTAGGAAGGATACCCTCCGTTTTGCATAACAATGTCCGGGCGCACTCATGTGAAAGTTACTTTCATCCCGATAAGCTAAATAGGCCCAAAACATTTTCAATTTGGCGAAGACCACTTGAGTGCAGGAAGTATCATGGGCAAGGGCATCAGGAAAGGCTCTTTACCACTCGAAGGGAAGGTCTGTTGTTTTTCAGAAGGCTGGTCGGAAGTGGGTGGAACTCACGCAGGTTTGCGTAGATTTTAAACCATTTTGTGGCCGGAAGGCTTTTACTTTTATGTGCTGACTTGAAATTTATGTTCTACAATTGTAAGGGATGGAAAGGGTTATTCCATGGACAGACAAACTAAAGCTCTTAAGCGAGAACTCGAAAAATACAAAAAAATAATTTGAAAAGATTGTTTTTTGTCCTAATTTTTATTTCGAAATATCGAAAACTTTGATTCCTAGGTTTTTATGTTTATCGTAAATTCTCTATAAATATTTTTCGGAGTCACTTCAATACAATAAATGATAATGAATTCTTAATTATGCGAAAATGATCAAAATTGCTTTACTAGAACAGTGTAAGACGGGGCTAGTTGAACAATTTTTTACTTAGTCTGTCGTATCTCTTAAACATTGCATGCGATTAACTTGTTTCTTACGCCTATAGAATTGTCATTTATCATGCTGAAAACGTCTTCAAAACTATTTTAGATGTAATTTAGATGTTATTGTAAGAAACTCAAGATCATTTTGTATTGCTCAACTTACCTCATGGGTGGGATAAGTTGAGCAAAGGAAGGATTTAGTTCAATAGTTTTATGGGAATAATAGGAATCTGAAATAAAATTATAGTTCATGATTAAATATATAGTTAAAGGTTCACTACTAATTTAATAAACCAAAAAAAACGTTATTACATTTCCAATTAAATGAAATCAAAAACAAAAAATTTTCGGAATATTCCAGGCGAAAAGTTCTCCAGGCGACAACTATTGATCAGGCGTTGTGTTCTCCTCCGTCATACCCTTCTTTTCGGTATCTACAACTTCATGGTGCGTTGTTTAAATTTCAAGGCATTTCAATTGCCTAACTTGCCCCAGCTCTCTCCTGCTTAAATTAATACCTAGATTTAGTCCTAAAAAAATATTATAAATGTGCAGATATATTTTTGCAGAATTTTATACTACGCGTAAATAAAGCATATATCAAAAGATAGATTTAAAAAAATATATATATCAAATTCCACGACCGACTGAATAAAATGAACTAACATTTTCAGAAGCATATCAACTCGCATGTTGTTGTTCATAAATAGGCTTCGGTGGGTATAACTACGATGGAACAAGCATTTTCCGGGAGGAGGATTACATTAAAAAAATGTCCGAAGAGATCGATTTTAATAGCCTCGCAGAAACTTCCTGTAAACAAATATTAAAAACGAAACTATAACGTGATTCTCCTCGTTATAGACACAACGTATTCGGAATATTCATTTTATTTATTTATTCTTTTTAATAAATACATGCATGAGAATATTTGAATATTTGCATGCCTGCGGGAGCTCTATTCGCTAGATTTTGCCCGGCATGAGGCACTTGAGCGGGAATGGAAACCGACTGATGAGAAAGCTTCAACCTGTTTCATTTTTCAATATCCGTAACTGAATCTATCATAAACGGTCTCTATATAAATAAACATTGAAATTTCGAATCAATCAATCAAGTCACAAGTCGTTATTTATCGCACTCACCTCTTCAGTCGAGCATTAATGGGACGATCGCGGTTGTTATGGATTCTGGAAAAGATTCACTTATTCCTAAGAACAGACGACTTTTGCTTCCCAGTCACCAAATGCAATAAAAGAATTTTCCTAAGAAATATATAAATGAATATAAAATAAATAAACTTTTACTTCGTATTTTTCTTTTCAATTTGGGGTTCTCTAAAGAAATAACGTCACTTCCCCCCACTCCTCTAAAGGAAAAAAAAAACATTATTTTATTCAAATGTGTCCTCTGCTCTGTAGAAATTTCCGAATCGTCTTCATATCGTTTCATATTTCTTTCAAAAGAGGTTTATTCAACGTATGTGCTAATACTTTTGAAGTTTTACATACAAATCAGTGAAACCCTGTAGGAGGGTGCCTGTAGGAGTATCGAAGAAGAAAGGCACACCGTACCAAGTTTTTGGGGTTTCGCCAGATAAAAAAGAAAGAAAGGATTTACAAACTCTTTCTGTTGAAAGATGAGAACGTGAATTGTCGATTTTCATTTTTGGTTGAATATTCCCTGTATTATCTGAGGACTTTTTGGAGTTTTTGTGGCGGGTCTTGTCATTTCATTTCAGTAACAAGATTGTGGCTGCGTCAAATTCATTTAATATTCAAAAGGATCGAATGAATCGGAGCAGCCACAAAGTCAACACGGTTCCAACTTCAAAACTCCTTCAGTCGATCCGGATATAAGAAAATCAGCGCTGCAAGGACATAGTCTTCATTTTCGACTTCGTCTTAAATTCCCCCTTCAAATCCTCACCGTCTATTGTTCGGTGTACAGTGGCAGTGTCGCTCATCCATTTTTCCAATTTATATATGTATATTTTTTTTTGCGTTTTTTTTTTTGCCGTTCTACATCTCATCGTCCTCGGTAAAAAGAATTCCCTCAATCAGAACGGGTGGGCAATTCATTTGAGTACCTCGAAGGTCTTTTCTCGAAGGGCTGAGCACAATAACCGTCGAACTCTGTCGAAGTCTGTCGAACTGTGAGCTCCGATTGAACGCTTCAAGTGGAGAGCAGCCCTATTCAACTACTGAGAGCCCTGCGAACGATGATGATTTTATTTTCGGTACTAGGGTTCAGGATCGGGATCGGGATCGAAACTTCAATTATTCTGGGTGAGTGGTGATGAACTGGCGTTGATAGGTTCTCGTCAGGAGTCACTTGAAAGGGACGAATTGCTGACTAGCTGGCAATTGTTAAAAATTTGGGGCTGATTTTAAAGATTTCCCCTGTTGGGCTCTTTTTTTTTACAATATAAACTAATTCACTATCCTTTAAAAGGCTGTCGAAATCCTTCCATTCGTAATGTTTGCCTTTTACGGCTAATAAATTGATGAAATACATTTTACGGTTTTATTATTCCACCGTAAATACTGGAGGTATTTTGCCTAAAGAGACTACTTGAGATAAAATATTTTGAAATGGCCCGGAGCCTTGAATTAATACGTATAATATTAATTTACTACTTAAGTAAGTTAGGGCAAAAGTTCCATATTATAAGATTTTATTTTAATAATAATCTAGGCCAATATTTCAAATTTGTACACTAAAAAACTTACATTCATGCGTGCATAATGATTATTTAATATTAAATTTTATTTTTCTTGCATTGAGTCGTTTACTTTGAAAGTGGTGTCAAGCCAAAAATATACGGAACGTTTTACCTTAAAAGAATATTGAAAAAAAGATCTTGTGATATTTTGGACTTGCACCACTCTCAAAGTAAATGGTTCAATTATCATCATGATATTCATGTTGGAAGAAAAATTATACTAATTGCACTTTATATTAAAAACATTTTCGTTATTTAAATTTGAAAATCGAACAATTGTAGCTCGAGTTATACATACATAGGAAAATAAACTTACGATAATCATGGTCAAAATATGCTTATTGCAAAATTTGTATTTTCCTATATATATAGCTTTAGGAGATTTAAGGCATTACAATTTCAGTTATTAAATACTTTAATTTCCGTAAAAAGTGAAAATTGTGATCTCAATTTCAAATTGTGGTTAAATGATCAAATTTTGACGCAAATTCAGAATTAGCGATATTGGTGAAATTAAAAATTTGATTCATTCATAGTTCTATTATATTTTGAATTTTAAAATTTTCATTCATACTTATTTAGGTAGGTCAGATAATTTACAAAATTTTAGAGCTTAGAAAACCGTTTTAGTTTTGTTTTAAAGATGATTTTCTTGAA
The DNA here is from genome assembly GCA_963969385.1 of Philonicus albiceps. Lineage (NCBI taxonomy): Eukaryota > Metazoa > Arthropoda > Insecta > Diptera > Asilidae > Philonicus > Philonicus albiceps. Next base: position 10,609,160 of record OZ017775.1, read on the forward strand.
AGCATCTTTGAATTGTAAAAAAGAAGCCAAAAGGATGAGAAAATGCATTAGAGTGCACAAGCTTAACTGAAGTTGAATCTTTCCGGAATAATCTCGGAGATCGTAAAAGCTAAAAGGAAATAATTTATTCCGAGAAACAGCACTCCTTGAGAAATATCTCTTGAAGAAACACTTAAATCAAAAGTTGTACCTACAAAATGAATTTTTCAAATTCTGGTTGAGCTACGGCTATGTTATGAGAGGTACGTGAAAGGTTTTTGAAGGGATTGCATTTTTCTACCGTAGCCTTTTGCTAAGGTTAAATGTTAAGGGGGTTAGTCTTTAAGGTCTGTAAACAGAGGAACTAGAGAGGGATTTGTTCTCATCCCATCAATTGCTGATAAATTCCGAAAGATTTTCCAATTCACTTAAATCCATAACGATAAAAATCAACGATTAGCGTAGCAGTCTGAGGGAAAAGATAGCAATCGGGTAAGCTACGATTGACGGAATTGTCTTAGGGATCCAGTCGGGGGAATTCTCCTTTTCCCGGACAACCCTTTTTTCAACTTTCGCTCCAATGCTCCCTCGGTAAATCCCTGCCGCCTTCGCAGGACTTTAAAAGCAGCTTTTGCCAGCTCCAATTGGTTTTAATATTACTTCCCGGAGCAGATGGATTTCGTTTTAAATCTTTCCTATGTGCGCCGCATGTGTGAGCTCCTTTCGCTTTACTGGTCCGTCGGATGTTGTGCGTGCGGGGATCCAGTCCCGATTGTGATGTGGAAAAAAAAGACGTCTTCTTCCCTGGGATCGATCCATTAAATTTTCGCGAGGATTTAAGGAGAGCGTGCTGCAAAGTGTTCAATTATTTCCGCCTTTCGTGCTTCTTCAGGATATCCCGCTTAATCGTACCGGATTGGATCCCGAGGTGACACGGCAACCACATACACGTCCTGATTGTGATACACGTGAACTGCACATTGACCACGTGGAGGGTTCGATGGCTTTGATTGATGGCGTTTTACCCCCATGAATTCCAGCCCAAAGGGACTGAAGAGGTGGTGGCCCAATTTTTTTGCATTGATTTATTCTAGAGCGCAACTACTTTATATATACCCCGCTAGGAAGAGCTACTCGATATCCTGTCTTGGTACCATTTCAGTCGCCCAATTTATAGCCACACTTAGCGACTTCTACGCAATTTCATAAATTTTCATGTTTTTCCCGGTGACTTTTTGGGGGGTGTTATAACTCTATAACAAAAGGCAATTATAGTCCAAATTTATGGTACTATCGCTGCTGGTGCGGTCTCTGTTGGGGAATATAAGATGCCGCAAATCATGAGATTATGTACAATCAATTTAATTGAAGAATGCCCTTTAGGAACATGCTAAAGTACAGCAGCGCTCCTATTACTTTAATATGTATGTAGTTTTGTTGAAAAAGCATATTTATGTAGATATTTTGGATATTTTATTTGAATATTGTACTAAGTTTTTAAAATTCGAGAGGAAAAATTCTGGTTTAAGGGTGAATTCTACAAATATCACAAAACTAAAAAATTTACAATAGCTTCTTTAATTTTTTAGCTTACCATAAATAAACAATTACAACAATTGAAAACAAAAACGATTGGTATAGCTGTATTTTTTAAAGTAATAAGTTTTTAGTATAATACTCCTAAGTTTATTAAGATCTTAAAATCAAACTTGGCATCTAAGTTTGATATTTCAAAAGGGTTAGTTTTTAAACTCGCTAGAAGTTAGTTACATTACCTTATGCAAACGAACGTATGGACTAACTGTTTAACATTTTACTAGCCATACCTGTCTCTATTTTAACGAAATCTTAAAAATAACTAAAAATTTTCTTAAGAAGTTAACTCCGGTTGGAAAAATTTAAGATAACCTGTCCGCAGTCATGCAAAGTGTGATAGAAGTTATTCTTCTGGGGGAATATATCCAGATACAATATTTCTTATCGAATTTTTCATACCTCTCCAAATTTATAAAATTTCATATTCTCCCCCCGCTCTCCCATTTTATTTTTGTATGAACGCACATCTCCCGGAAGAAGGTATCCCGGTTGTGTAACGTTTGGCTCCTCACCTACTGAACAAAGTGTCAGAACAATCGTACAGATTTTTCTTAAAGAAAATGAAAAAGCAACGTGTCACACACCTCAGGAGGGATAAGATTTCAGAAAAGGGAGGGTAGAGTTTCAATTCCTTTCAGGAAATGATTTTTACGAAAAATTATTTGGCCAAGATAATTATGTTTCTTGTCAAAGCAGTTGTTTCGCAGCTCACTCAAACTCAGCCATCCTTAACGAGGGGAGTTGGAGCTTTTGTCTACTCGAACAGTTTAAGGAAATTACTCTGACTGTTTCTTTTTAAGTCTAAGCACCCGCTCAAGAAATTTTAAATAAAAAAATGAATATTTTCCAGGCAAGCTGGTAAATGTTTTTATTGAGGTTTTAGATTTTTGGAATGAGGCTTATTTCTTAGGGTAATAGGGGTAATCGCGTGGAAAATGAAAACTTACTAAAATCTATATATATATATATGTATGTATATGATATAAGAGTATATGTACATATATACTTTTGTGAGTATCGCCGATTCTTAAAAATAGTCGATTGAAGTACGAAATCGCATCACATCATGTTCGAAGTTTTCTAAAATATTTAGTGGAGCATGAAAGCACCCAATTCAAACTAAGTACTTGACATCATCCCTAAAGCTCTTGCCTTCCACAGTCAATTACTTCCACATCCGGGCATATCTAGGACTCTGGCTGGGAAAACTTAGACGTCGTCTGCGTCTAGTTGATTCCTTCTTTACGAGTTAAAGTTCCGTCCCTCCGTGCCTCTACTATGCGACGATAGACAGGTGGAGGATGTGTGACAGGTCCTGATGGAGCCCACGAACCCGCTCACCAGTTCTCGGATGGGGTACAATTCTTTTTGTTAGCAAAATAGCAAAAAAAAAAAAAATATAGTGGCGGGCGGTAACTATATCCACATGTCGTTTCACATATGTTAGTACAACGACTTCGTTCTGACCTGGCGGGAGGAATGACACAGGACAAAAATTCATGTAGAAAATGGTAAAACGTTTTTAAAAAGGCGCACAGGAAGAAGGCAGACAGATGAGTGAGCGGACGGGGAAGAAAAACAGGATGAACGTGAGGAAAATTTCGTGGGAACGAGCTCGTATAAATTTCAGAAGAAGGAACCAAAGTAGGCAGTGGAAGTACAAGTTGTTGGACGCATATGTGGGGTGGGGGGAGCTTCCCTGGCCACACGACCAGAGGAACAAAAGCGACTGGGAAATTGCACTCAAATTTTTGTTTAAAAACGAGAAGTCGTAATAAATCGCCAGAGTTCTCTCTGAATTTAAAGCGATATTAATTTCCAGGAAACTTTCGGAGTTAATTTCAGCACTGAGGAGCTTGGACGATTGTAAAGCCTTTTTGGGAAAGGCACATTATTAACCCATACTTTCCAGAATTCCGTTTCCTGTATTTACTCTCGAGGAGTATTGTTGGCAAATGTATGCAATTTTGTCGGCTTTCTCTAAACAATTTAGCTGTACTTAATTTCAGTTTTAAACATAGTACCGTGGCTGCCTAGAAAGGCCCACTTAGGCTAATCTTGTCCCATTGTGTTACCACGTAGCACAGGACACTATGGTTATTCGTGAGATTCAAATCCACAGCGTCTGGGAAGGTAGGACAGCGCGCTAACAGCTGAACTACCAGAGGCCCCAACGCGGTGTGTGTCTTACTCACAATTTTAATTTACATGATCAGTTTAAACTTTGGTTCTTACTTACTGTTCTATTTACATTAATGAAGTGATCTAATTGGAATCTGTACAAATGTGATAAAAGCAAATATCCAAAAAGCTGGTTCCTGCATGGAAAAAAAAGCTTGGAGTCCAAGGGGTTATTTCTTAAATTTTTCTGAAATAAGAAATTTTTTTTTATTTTTATTGATAAATTATGTTTAATTTATTCCGATTACGCCTTATTTTAATATTTGAGTTAGAAAGATATATAAAATGAAGCTAAAATGAGTAATGATAAAAATCACAAAATTCTTTAATGATTCGAATATGAAAAAATATTGCCATAATCCCAAAGAAGACAAACGCACGAAAAGTTAAAACGTTTTCATGTTACAAAAACCCCAAAACAATTATAAGAGAATTTATTGGGCCGTTGAAAAGTATTTCTCTTCAGAAAATTGAGTTATCTAGACTTTTGCGTAACGGAGAGGGATGCCCTACTAATTAGATTCAGTCAAAATTTATGATAGCAGTCTCGAAAGGGCACCATTTCTCTTTGAAAGTATTCTGCCTAAATTAGAACAAATTTGAAATACGAGTTTAATATTTCAGAAGAAGAGGGCCATGTCTGCCGCCACTCTATAGAATATCAACAGAAAATTTTCAAACTTCCTGGGGTCATAATCGAGCGTTCTTGCCAAAAATCTTCCTCATGGGGGCGGCTCCACCATCCCCCAGGAAGCCATTAATCACATTTATTTCGCCATTAATCACATTTTGCTAAGTCGAAAATACTCTCGAATCCTTCGACTATACATCATCCCGTGCGGGGCATTGTTCTGATGAATTGCATGCATCCAGTCACATTCCCGAAATCCCATTAACCTGCCGCAAGACGACTTCTCTGGGCGGCATGCAGCATTGCATCGTCTCCCCCCTATCACCCCCCCCCCCCCCTTTCGCTTCGCGACGACAACGAAGACTACGATTTTGTGACATTCCTTGGTGCATGCATATCCTGATCCCGGGGTAGGCCCCAACGCCCCCGGGTCCTAGTTAAAGAAAGTTGGTCTTAAATCGATCGGAAAATGCATGAATGCGGGGCCCTAGTTCCGTATTCATAAGATATAAAAAGAAGAAGATTGTTTGCTTTCTTAGAGCTTTTTGTAAAGACGCCCAAGTTTTGGTTGCATCCCGGAATAGGATTGCGAAAGTCTCGTCCAGATTTTCAGGACAGACTAGCGCCAGGCTGGGGACGGGAGCTGGGAGCCATGTGTGAACTTGTTCAGGTGCAGTCTGAGTCAATGACCCGAGTACTATTGATTTTCATTCGACGTTGAATTTTAAAAGAAAAACTGGAAATCTGTATAATGCACATTTTATAATTCGAATCAACAGTCATTGACCGCTACAAAGTCGAAGTCTGGCGACGTCTAGCAAGTTTAAATTTTAATGCTTTTGTATTCAAAGAACCTGAGACAAAATGTTAATTTAGGTATGCTTGATAAAGAACTTATTTTTTGTTTAATTTAAACTTAATTATTGCTTGTCTTTCGAATATCCTTAAATATTGGCAATTATTATGAAAATAAAAAACTTCGTTGAGTTATATAAATACATGGTAAATTTGTAAAATATTTCGTTGCCTCTTGTCCTACCTTTAGCAGAGCGACAGTATAGGGGAAGGAATCCTTAAAATGTCCTTTCCGCTCAAATGGTTTATCGACAAGCACCACTTTGTTAATTCAAAAATTGATGAACTTTTCATGAAGCAATAGGAGGATTTAAGCGAAGACCCAGTCGAACAGGAGTTCGTCCTGCATCCTGATGAGGCCGGGACGGGACTCTTTGGCTGTTCGACTGAGAATATTTGTGAAGCTCAAACATCACGTTTCCAGTCCTGGAGGAGCCCCCCATTGAAAATTCAACCTATTTCCGGGCACCTCAATGGCTCAGTTGAGCTCCAGCATGGATTCTAACCGAAAACCGGAAGGCGGAAGGAGAATCCCCACCCTCCTTCCCCCAAAAGAAACGATCAACTTTATTCTACCTCCTGATGGCACCTGCTCCTTTCCTATTTTCCTACTATTTGCGTAAATTACAGCCCCGATGACGGGGGGTGGAGGGCTCACGGGGTAGAGTCGAGACGGGTCGCGTTACTATTCGCAAAGTAATTTCCTCATAATGATGAGAGAATTCAGGTCTGCTCGCAATCGATATCATTTTAAAATTAAACATTAAAACCCTCTTTGGCCCGGTGTAATCGTAAGTTTCACCCTCACCTGGGCGATATGCTGGTTTCGGGTGCCACTGTCACTGGTGGTGATCACAGATATTTACCTGATGGCTTCCGGAAATGTTTGAAGGCGCAGGAAATATGGGTATAATATCGAATTTCGATGAAAACAGCTCGCGTATCCTATAAATAATGGAACGGCGCCAGATTGCGGTTAATGTACGGGTGGCCGCTAGTGTGGCTTCAACTTTTAAACAGACGGTTTCCCAATGAATTATCATCATTTTTCATTATATTTACTAGATTTTAATGTTTTCCTCGTTAGCAATATGTTGCCACAAAAAAAAAAAAACAAAATTATATTTCCGAAAGGGTAATTACGAGTTTCGGTCGGCGTGTAAGTTTTCGCGATTATTTGATACAATTTGGATGATATTTAAGGTTTAATTTAAGAGCTGTTCTTGAGAGAGTTATATTTACTTTGGCCTCATTTTTACGATTATATAATTATAAATAATAATAACAATTTATTTGAAAGTATAAAGATTAAAAACTACATGGGTTATATTAACATTGAGTAGAGCATTAAAGTAAAACGGAATAAAAACAGAGGAGAAAAGTAAGTCACTTCAGTAAAATCCATTAAAACAATAATAATAATTAGGCATAAGAAACATTGAACAAATAAGAGTAAATCAATATTAAAATCATATTACATAATTAGCACATTAGCATCAGTTGTTCATTTAGTAATACATATATCCCTACTCGTCCGATTAAACCTCTCGGTTTTTGAAGTTCTAACCTAATTGGAAGGGCTTTCCACAGTCTAGCTGAACAACAAAGATAGAATTTCTGGACTGCATATGCTTGAAACGTAAATTCTGTGTCCAGACTGATAGTAGGAATTTTATTTTGTTATATAGAAACGCTGGTGATCTCTGCTTAATAAGTCGGAATAAAAATAAACATTTGCGGAAATTCAAAAATGTGTTTCTAGGCTCATATCAAGCTTGCGTTTAGAGTATCACTATATGTTACTTACTCACTACACATAATCATGATCAAATAATCGAAACTTTGGTGAATTGGTTAAACAAATTTCTAGAAAATGTTTTCTTCGAAACTCCATCGTAATGGAAAATAATTCTGTGTCCACGGAAAGAAATATCAATTGAATTTGTTGTAAAATCAAGCAAATTTGCTATTAGTTTTTAATCAATTTAAAAATTTTATTAATTTAATACTTATTTTTTTAAATCGAGAAAATCTGAAAATAAAGACTAATAAAATTATGATTAAAGCTAATTAAATTATTTTACTGAATTATTCATAAATAAGTAAAATTATATTGAGTTGTTCGGAAAGACGATTTTCTTATAGTATATAAAAATTTTATGGATTTATATATTTTTCATTTTGATCTTATACCTTTTGCCATCTTTCTGGCAGTAGAATGATTATACGTTCATAAAACTTTTGATCTTTGCTGTCAAAAAACTGATCTAAGTAATTTTTGACGCCCTTATTTGATGTAAAGGTTTTGCCATCTAACAAATTTTGTAAAGCACAGAACAAGTATAAATCCGAAAGCGGCTGATCTGGATAATATTGGGGTGTAGCAGTAAGTTCCATTCAAGCTGTAAACGCGTTTGCGAGTTGCCACTCTTGTATGTGGTCTCGCATTATCTTGGTGTAACACTACCAATTGACCAATTCTGGCCTTTTCTGTTTGAGCGAATTATTCAATTTGTCCAGATGATCACAGTACACTTTAGAATTGATCGTGGTATTGTTCGGTAAAAGATAAAAAATAAAATAATTCGATTCTCTTGAAATCCCAAACAGACAGCATCAATTTTTTTTTAAGCCGGTGCTTTTGAAGTTCTTTGAGCCGGTACATATTTTTTACTCCATGATCTATTGCGATTAACGTTATTGTCTTTTTTTTTTATGGGAGTGGGGAAATGCGCTTACGCACGATGTGCCGGATTCCCCAGCAAAAGCTGGATCTACCGGCTAAAACCCCGCTCCCTTCCCCCAGGAACTCCACCCCGGAACCGTCTGTGAAACATTACTTCGGGGTGGAGTCCTATATACCCCTCCACAGCAGGGCCCCCCTACCCCAACAGGCTCTCCCTGCTCGTGTCCTGTTCTTTCTGGCGATGGATCCCCTTCACGAAAACGGCGATTCTTCGCTAGAAGTCCCTCCCCTGCAGCATCACCCCGACTACGTTTAACGTTATTGTAGACTGTTCAACTTTGGAATTAATTTGAAGAAAATTTAAGAAAAATATAATTAAATGAAGGGAGAGATTGAGTACCAGTCAAATTAACTGGTAGGTCTAGTGTTAATAACTTCTTTCAATTAATTTAAGATTGATGTTTTATCTTCTATTCTCATATACAACTTTTTCCATCTTTACTACCAGCAAACTTACATTCTTTTTTATTATTGTTTCACAAATAATTATCAATTTAAGTTTGATACTATAAAATCAATCTGGTTTTATTTGTTTCAATCACAATTTTATTTTAGAATTGATAGAATTTAGATTTAAATTTTATAAATATGTTTAACTAACTAACTAACTAATACTAACTTCCAGAAAATGTTACAGATGTGAAATTAGTAATTTGGGTCAACAGATTTTATCAAATCGTTTTTTCCATGTATATCAACGCCCAATTTATTTTCTTAAATTATATACTTAAATTATGTTCCTGTAAACCTGCTGGATTAAAATAGTAAAACACTCGATGGAAATAGTTTTCGTCATGTACTGTGAAATTTGTAGCGTACGAAAACTTTTTTGCCGTTTTAAAATTTGCATTAATTGCCATTTCTATTTCAATATTATCTGCAATCGAAGCTTAAATATCCATTTTTATACCTCATCTCCATAAGAAACGAAGTTTCATGTTTATAACACTGCCATTAAACAAACCCGTTGAGATGTGTAACTAGGATTTAAATGGTTTTACATTCAAATTGCAGCTCTTTTCTGATCTAACTAAATCCAAGCATTTTTGGAAAACCCTTCAAGCATGTTTTACCAAAAGAAAAATCGGTTCGTTCTCAGAAGATCCGACAAATAAAAGGTATTTCTTGAGAAAAGTGCTATAAAGCGATTCGGGATGGTCGTCTGCATCCACTGTGGTGTAAAAGTTATTAAACTTTTCAAATGTTTTCATTTCCATAATAGAACCCCTTAAGCAAATTGAATGGAACAGAAAGTGGAAGACGTGGTTCCTGCAGGTAAGGGAACTTTTGCATTCCAAACACGATGACGACAACGACAGACCAAACAGGGAGAAGGGAATCTAAAAGTATTTTTTTTTTTTGCTTATAGCAGAGAAAGAGATCCTGCCGTACTTGGCAGATTTTACGGTAGCAAATAAAATTCGTTCTGCGATTGCTTTTGGATGAACCGGTGGCGGCCCATCATGGCATATAGCCGCCAAGTTCCACTCCGTGTGGTGTGTCTCATAAATTTTCAACATTGAGAATTCCTGGAAAAAAAAACTTTTACGATAAAACTTTTGTGCCCTGGTTCCGTCAGCGCTCTGCGGCACTCTGTGTTTTCTTTTATTCAATTCATTTTTCGTAAAATTCTCTCCTGTCGAATTCATTACTGTAGAAGCATCGTCTTGGGAGTTGAAAAAAAACCCTATTCCAGAACTCCACTTTTTCTTTGTCTTTTAACCTTAAATTAGGTCGTTAGCGCCAGATTACATGACGTGCACTTGTTAACACAAAAATTATGCGACTCCAAAAAGTTCGACGGCTTCAGTTCACTGTCTGGGCTGCGGTAGATTAATTGCCAGAACGTTTTCCGTATTTTTTTTTTTCTTCTTTTCCAAAACTCCTCGACAACTGCTTCCGGTTTGTACGAGAACTGTCGAGGAGTTGAATTTTTGGAACAACAGTCTTATTTTATCAAAATTAATCTTTTTGTCATTCCAAAAGGGAACTTTTGTGAACTCGTATTTCTTAAAGTAAAGTGCCCAAAAAGTTCATTATCTTGTCTCTGCACGAAATTGAAAAGGAGGGATGAAAAAAGTGGAAATGTACTTCCGCAAACAATAAAAAGTTCGACAATAGATCTTTTTTTTTTATTTTTATTGCTTGTCATCTGGAGTTGATATTTGCGCAAACTTTTGTGAACTACTGAAGCTTAAAAACGAGTTTTATAAGAAGTTTCATAGGTTTTGAAGGTCAAAAAACATATTTTCCATATATTTTTCTCTATTTTTATCAAAATAAATTAATTATTTTATTATTGAAAGAGTAACGTTTGAACTTGAAGCACTTATATGATCGTGATTAAATTAAGAATTTTGTAAAATAATAAAATTTGAATTTTTGGCAGAGTTTCGGCAAAAATTTGGTCACGTGTTGACTTGTAAAATGAGTTGTGGTCAGCGAAAATTAAAAAAAAAATAATACAATGTAAAAGTAAAAAATGTGATCGTTTTTTAAATATCTTTCCCACCGACTATTCGACGATCTTGCCCATCGACTGTATTGAGAAAAACGCGTTTAGAATTTTACGATTTTACGCCGTCAAGCCGTAAGTTTATTTTATTTTATTTATTTAAGCTAAATACAAGCCGAAATAGTAACAATAATATATATAAATAACAACAGCATTAAAATTAAGTAAACAAAGCTAAATAATTAGATAAAAAATAACAATGAGGAGCATTAAAGAACTTAATTTTAAGAGGGGCAGTATATGTCGTTTCTGAGAGATGATTTGTTCAGGTGAATGTTAAAGGAGGGAAGGGAGTTAACATAGGAGCATAGGAGGAGTTTCAAAAGCTTCACCTACAGTTTTGCTATCTTTAAACTTACAGAAAATATTCCTCTCATAATGTGATATTATACAGGATGTTTTTTAGTGGTCATTCCAAAATAAGTGGAATGAAAAAGTTGTATGACAAAGAGAGGAGGGGAGGGCAATCTCAACCGTTTGGAAGTTACAGGATCATTCGTTAATTCCAATTGTCCATTGTTTTTATGTTTTGATCAATTCAACGCAGCAATATCCAACTAACGCCAAAAATCTGCTATACCAATGTCCTTTCAAAAGATGTCAACAATGTTGACCTACCACCTACTCCAGATCTTTCAACCCAGTCAATTTGGCATACCCACTAGAAAATACCGTGTGTATAAACACAAAAACCGATTTTTCGAAATTTCGAGACCCATATAATCCCTTAAATATATTTAGACCTATTTTGCTTACATAACCCAAATTCGGCAAGATTTTCGCACGTTGGGATTTCGAATATCAGACAATGATTTGAAGCTAGCATTTTATTCGTCCTGACCATGGCCAGTTCTTCAGCTAGTAGCAAAAGTAAGTTCTTACGAGATATATTTATTCCAGAGATCTCTTTGTATTTACACTATATGTATGGATTTATGGCTGCCAAATCTAAAAACCTTAACATCTTTCTTAGGTAACATCATCTATAGGATCCTATGTTCACGGTATATTCTCTTCCCATTTGGTCGAGAATATCAACCCCACTCTTGGTTTTGTTGTAAAATGCAACTGTTTTAGAGACGTGTTTGGCTTTTTTTCTATTTTCACATTTTTGTGTTTAGAGCTGAGCAATAGTACCTTTTTGTTTGGTATACTCGTAGTTTATTTTAATTGTTTAGCTAATTTTGTGGATTTCACTATATCAAATAATATATTTAAATTAGCTCCTTTTAAAAATCAACATGTAAAGAAGTAATACTGAGTATGAATACTTTTGCTTGGGAACAATTGTTCACCAATTTTAAAATTCGCGCCAGGCTTGGAACAAGCCTGACTATTTCGAATAAATTTGTCCCATATTGGAGAAATTACATTAAATTTGTCCGTTTGAAATTTTTGACTTTCATTCGTTCTTTTCGTCGATGCGTACATCCAAGAATTTCCATAAACTTGTCTCTGTACATTATTTGTGAAAAGAAATTGGGTTCAGATTTCTTAGACCATAAATATGGAGCTTTCAAGGCCTTTGCTTTATACGCTCCTCGAGCATAAAAATTTTTTACAAAAGCTCGTGCTTGTGACTATGAAAAACTATGAAAACTATGCGCTTCAGTACAGAATATACTTGTCTGGCCAAGCTGCTAATTTGGTCATCTTTGGACCTGAAGCGATCGTTAAGGCTAATTTCGTTCGCTCAGGCGCACATTCATCAGCAGTGTGGTAGGCGTTATTACTGTGCACTGCCTTATTGCTAGTCATGCCAGTAGATTAGACGTAACGCACAATAATTTTTGCAGTAGCTGCCTAGATGAGGAGGAGGAGGAGGAGGAGGAGGAGGAAGAGGTTACAGTCATCTACCTTCTTTGCTGCTGCCTGGCCCTCTCTGGACGCAGAAGATATCTTCGGGACTCTCCCTTCTTTGATGACTTCAGCGATTTAGGATATGCTGACATCACTTAGTCTATGTGTGCCTTTCGGGCACCTTAACCTTACCTAACCTGTTTTTGTACATATTTTTATATGCTCAAGCATACCCTTATGAATTATCATCTCCTTACTTTCCCAGGCATAATATTTCGCTTTGCGTTCGCAACTTTCAAATAGCACTTATTATTTATTTGTTTTTTTTTTTTACAATACACAGTGTTGAAATTACCTCTTAGTTACTCTTTTATTCTCTGCAAAGTTCACCGTTGTAAAATTTATAATTTGATAAGTACTTAACCGATTGAGTGCTCTATCAAAATATCTGGAGTTCTTATTGAGATAAATGTAATAAGCATATTAAAAATTGGTTCATTTATACAAAAATTTATCGTGGATGAAAGACAATTATAAAGGCAGACAGGCGTAATGTGGAAAATCGATTCTCTTTATATTTTAAATGTAATATCGCATAATCGGAATCTGCCATATATTTTGGTAAATGGAAGTAAACAATAAAATTTTATTTTGATTTAATTAACTCACTCTTTTTTGATCCTGATATAATTCTCTATCCTCACTGACACAGTTGTTGAAAATTCATAACAAAAAATTGGTTCTATATTTTAAAAGTTATAGATATAAAATTTAATTAGTCCAACAATAGACATAGAAATGTATGAAAAGGTAGAGTATTAAATAAAAGATGATGAAATATAAAATTCTACACAAATCCTTTTTGTAAGCAATTTCTATTATAATAACAAAGGTATATTGAATGGTTTGGAAGAAAGTCAGTTAAACTGCCCACACTGTCACCACGTAATGAGCAAGCGATATCTCCAAGTAGAAAAGTTGTTCAAAGATGGTAGTCTAGAAAGTCACCCATGACTATGTAGAAGAGGTTGTTTTTTTTTATTTGGGACAATGATTGTCACTTCTCTAATTACCACTCTCCTGTCGTCGACAGATTATATAATACGTTTGTAAAACAAAAATTTGAAACTTCTGCTAAGTCACTCTCACTCCTATTTCGTGCCCCATAAAGTACGAAATTAAGGAACCTTATTCAATTAGACGGACAGAAGTTGATAGTGGATAAGAACCCCTGGCAAAATGTTGATATTAAAACATATGCAAACCCCAAGCAGGGTACTGACTTGATTAATGAGCTTAATCACCTTCCGAACAATTTGCATAATTTTCGCTTAGCTCTGCCCAAAAGCGGCGGCTCCATCGTCATCTCTAGACTTACTTAAGGGTCTCCCTGTCGCCGGTATCTCGTTATCTTTCGCCGCAGTTGACACTTTTATTTTTTTCTGAGGCACGAATATTTTCCTAGGGAAAAGTCCTCGCACGGCGTAGGGGTCTCCGACTCTTTCTCTTATCGTGACACTGGGGTTTTTGTACCGTGTAACGTGCGGGTACTGCGGGATGAGTTCCAACTCCCCGGTGAGGGGGCCCTGTGAACATAACCCTCGAACCCCATTACCACCCACCCCCGCACAAGGGTTCGCTTGTTCTGCAGAGTCATGTTCCAACAATAAGGGAACAATGGCCTACGATTGCTCGGCTAGTACTACAACCAGGCGAATTAAGAAGGAAGTGAAATGTTACAACGATGTCAAAAAATTGTTCGCTCAAGGAGCAGACTGCAATCAATTAGAACGAGAATTGTTTTTGTGGCTGGCCGCGTTTGACTAACTCTTTACGAGCGGCCGATTTGTCCGGTTCCGGTTCATAAAATGAAATTAATAATGATCTATGAGGCCGGAAGGCCCTCGAACTAAATTTATCGTCGTGATATTGCAGAATTTCCTTGAAGAGCCTTCGGCGATTAGAAGAATGAACTGCCAAAAAGTGGCTATTTCTGGGTTGACTGATTGCCCCAACAGCAAAACATTAAGGAGTAATTCTAATAAAAATCTAACGAAGGGTTATAGTCCCAAGTCATGAATTTTCTCGAAAGAAAGCTAATTGATCGGACAGGTAAAACTAATGGGTTAATCCAGATGAGTAGAATGTGGAAGTATCTTACACCAGTTGCCTATATATTTTGTAAAAATATATCTATGCGGCCTGTTTTATTAGTCAGCGACTTTAAAATCACTCTTACTTTAGGAATTAATATTACCATAAAGTTTACCTTTAATATTGGAATTGTTCGTTATCCTGTGATGAAGTTGTGAAATTTAGCCAAATAATGAAATATAAATTTAAAGATCAATTTTTCAAAATAATTTTATTAATTTCATAAATTCATAATTTTAAATTCACTACCTTTAACATAGCAATTTTGAACAAAAAGTAATGCATACTTTATAAAGGGTATAACCTTTTTTGAAAACTACATTTAAAAAGCTTTCTTTAAATTAAGACACGAGTATTGACGAAATGCCCGGTGGCTCGCATTTGAATGTTCTACCACCAAAAAAATATAGAACGTTTAGTAATTAAAAATATTGCCATAGAGTTCGAAATTAAAATAATGGAAATTTTACATATACAAATTGAAAAAATGAAATTTCAATTAAATTTTAATATTATTTATTGCATTTATTGTAAGTTTAATTTATGGTATATATATAGAATACAATTTATTAAGTTAGTGCTAGAATTTATATTTCATTCCCAGACTAGTATTAGTTGTTGATATTTAACTTTGGGAGAAAGCGATTTGGAAGAAACCCAGTGAAAGTAAATTAAAAACTATTCTTACATACTAATTTAAAAACTCGTATTATCCTATCAACTACTTAATTTCTTTATTAAAGAATTTTCGGCCCATGAACATTTCTCATAGAAACGGTCTATAATATGTTTTATTTTATTTATTATTAATTCCAACGTTAGCTCTATCATATAGTTTGGTAGTAGAAAAGTGCCATGTTAGAGTTGATATAATTTTAAGTATCTTGTTTTGTAATACTTGTAATTTATTTAAAGGCGTCTTTATACATTGGGACCAAATGGGAGCAGTATAGAGCATAAGGGCTTGGAAGATTTCTTTATAAATTATCAACTTATTTTCCAGATTTAATGTAGATCTTCCCTTTATAAATGGGTATATGGCTTTTATTAACAGGCGTACTTTTTGTGCCACAGAAGATATATGCTTGCTAAATGTAAACGTTTTGTCTAAGGTTATACCAAGATATTTAACATTGTCGGACCATTAAATGTCTGACCCATTTAGGTAGAATTAGATTATTACTTGGGATGAATCGTTCGTTTCGTCTCCGTATTCAGAGAAATATTCATGTAAACAAAATATGGCAGTGTCAGGAAAAATTGAAGAGGAACAATTATAGAGTACTGGTCTGAGAACCGAACTTTGGGGAACTCCTGCTTGGATGGGTAGTTGATTGGAAAAAACTAGTTCCGAGTTGAACCCTAAAGGATCGTTAAAATAGGAAGTTTTTAATTATTTTTATTAATTTAAAAGAAAAACCATAGCGCTTCATTTTATGAATTAAGGCATCATGTCAATTTCAATTAAAAGAATAAACCGAAACAAGGGATATTCTTGAGGTGAACTTTCGTTTTACTATTAATTTCAGCCCGCCAGATTAGAGTACAGTGCTTTGAGAAGAGAGCTGTAAAAATAGTACCACCATTACCATTATAAGTCCATTACCAGCATTGGTAGTTTAATAAATTTATTTACTATTACCAAGTATTGATATTGGTACTTCACCATTACCGTAGTTAAGAAACATTACTTAGCATTACCTGGAATTACTTAGAAATACTCAGAATTACTTAGCATTACATACAACAGTACCGCATTATCGGGTGTAAAAGTATTCTGTCTTTAAAGCTGGAGTAAACCATTCCAACTCAAAAAATTTCAAAAACTTATAAAATCACTAATAGACATGAATTAAAAAATATGATGATGAAAGAATTTTATTTACTATTATATAGTATTATATTAGGTCATACTGTTAATCGATATTAACACGTTCCCGCCGGCAACCTTATTTGTAGTTTGCGGCATCTGACCGCTTTTTAATTTATATTCTTTTCCAGCTGCCGGCAGTTTTGTGAATATAATCGCATAATGTTCATTAACTTTAACCAGCGCTCTTTCCTTTTAATTGTCATTGATAAACCTGCTGCGATCAACTTGAGAATAAAGAGCGCAAATATTCGAAACTTCGATTTTTAAGAATCTTTGTTATCCTATTGTGTATGTCCGATGAGACAGTCCTTTATGTTCCACTAGTGCCACATGTCGGCGAGAACGTGCTAATGCTAGGTACTGCTAGGTACTAGGTAATTTGTCTTACTTGCATTACTTGTAGAATTACCGTTCTCAGTACTTCTACAAGTAATGCAAGTAAGACAAATTACCAATGCCATTACCAGTATTAGTACTTCAACTAATTAAATTTATTCCAGAATAATGCATTATTTCACAAATCTGTTTCAGATTAGGTAACCGCCGATGGGAGAAAAACATGATTTTTAATGATAGCGTGAATATTTAAAGATAATTTAAAAAATCAAGATGTTATGTTAAGATGGGGCCTCTGATAGTTCAGTTGTTAGCGCGCTGTCCTACCATCCCAGAGGCTGTGGGTTCGAATCCCACGAATAACCATGGTCCCCTGCGCTACGTGGTAACACAATGGGCCAAAATTGGCCTAAGTGTGCCTTTCTAGGCAGCCACAGCAACCTAACCTAACCTAACCTATGTTAAGATGCGCATTAAGTATTTTTTAATTAACAAATATTTTGTTGAATGCATCCAAATTAAGGTAGTTTCTCAAGTCATCGGTGTATAGACCAATTATGCTTGCCTTTGTTTATCTCTCTTCATAGTAATATACTACACTATTTCTAATATTTATTTTATAAGTAATATCATGACCAATTTAGTTGCTTCATAATATTGAGCTTAAGGTTATCCGTTCGTAATTCTTTGAACTCAAAAGACTACTCAACTATTTCTCTTAGATGTTTTCAGTTTACAGGACCTAGTGCTTGTATTAAATTATGAACATTTCTTTTCACAGTTATATCAAAGTTCGCTTCAGATTTACGAGTATAATACTAAGTAAGAATTTCAGAACTCTTCACTCTTCATTTCTACTTCGAATTCTATTGCCCTTTCATTGAAACGAACTTGTTTAGAGTATACACATATTTTTTTCTTAGAGAAGCTTTGAAATTAAATAGAAAATAATTCCAAGGAATTTTGTACAGGATTCGAACTCCATCCATTCGAATCTGACACCCGATGGCAAAAATGGAAAAGATCCCGAAAGGTTAAACTCCAGTGGCTAGAGAAGTAGCTACAGTAGTCCCCATACCGCTCGCGTAATTATTTGTTCGATTTACCCGAATTGAGCCCCTTGGCAACATTCTAGCCTAATTCGCACCAAGGAGTCCCGAACAGTACCCGCCGGGGATTGCCTTTTGCATAAGGCAGTGGATTCCTTTCACTCAGTTTCCAGCAGTCCCACTGGGAGGGGGGGGGGGGGGGGGTTACGGGGGCACCTTCGGGGGCCGCCAAGTGATTTTAATTCAGCCCTTCGAAACGAGATATCCTGCAAACATTTATTCATGGTGATTCGACGGGGCCATCTCCTTTCGTAGAGTGGCAATTGGATATTTTTTTTTTCCAAAGCATCCAATATTCAGATTTTTTTTCCCCGATTTTTTCGAATTTTTTCCCTCCGAAGGAATGCACAATAATTTTTTATTTTATATTAGTTTTTCTTTTTTTTTTTCCTTTGCTGGAGAATTTGTTGACCCTTGAGTTCGCTTTCTCGGAGGCATTGATAAAATTATTCAGGATAGAGCGCCCAAAGGATGATTTTAAGAGGAGTCTCAACTGGGGATTTATTCGTTGCTATCTATTTGAGCTGATTGGAAAAGAATGAATGAGAGGAGCTCCGCCCTGTGTACTCTGTCCTGCCCGTTCGCTTTAGGAGGTTCAAGATAAATGTTCCCTGGCCCCCTGACTTATCGGCGATGTCATCCAATCTTATGTCCATTATTTTTTCACCCTGAAGAGTTTTCATTTTCACATTGGAGAATCCTTTCGAAAATTACACCGGTAGATGAGCCTTTTCCCCCCGAAGCCACTTAAATGTTACTCGGAGCGGGCACTCATTAAAGATTGACTCCTTAATCTTGTGACTTCGGAAAACCCTTGAAATCTGAGCAAGTTCGCTGAGATGGAAGATTAGGGCCCGGTGGTTAATTATACATGACGATGAGCTTGCTGCGATTCATCTTCCTGCCTAGTTTTAGCTGAATTTTAGTAAAATTCTCAAAGTGACAGGGACTTGAACATGAGCATAATATCTTCTTCCCTGGCAAGTAATTGGCCTTCCTTTATCTTCGCTTTACAGTTTCCTCAATTAATTTTATTACTTTTTCATAATGGGAACCATCACCTTGGTGTAAAAGGCACCTTCCCATGGATGCTAATTAATTTCGATGGAAGGAAAATTGCTTAACTTGCCCGTTGATAGGAGTGAGTCCATTAGGACTAGAATTGGTAATTGATAGGATTTACAAGAAAATTCAAGGGGACGCTCTAAGTAGCTATCTCAAGTCGCAAAGTGAATTAAATTACTGAATTTTGGTTTGTTGGAAAATCCCCTGCAAAAGAGGGTCACTAGTCACCCGGAACATGCTTCAATATTTGATTGGTTTCGGGTATCCCAACGAAGATATTAATGAAGACAAAATAGGGAATATTTACTTTGATTTTGGCTACATTTTATGAGCACTAGAAGGATTCGTCCTTCCCAGTTATTTTAAATGTATTTTTATGTTTCTATAAATAATGATCTTAGAACAAGGTAAAGTAAAATCCTTAATTTTGAGTAAAATATATTTTAAAATCGACATTTAAAGTCGTTAAACAGCTATACTTATTATTATATATAATTTTAATAGTAAATACCAAGTCTGTGATCCGTAAATCCCCTAATTACTAATGATCAGAGAAATCTGTAAAAATATTAAAGTATAATGTTAAATTTCTAAACAACCACAAATTCGTATTCCACAATTCATACATACCTATAAATTTTAACCCTTTTGTTTCTTGGAGCATTAATTAAAGTTAAAAATGCAAAAACAATATATTAAAAACATCTACACTTTTGCTTCATTGAAAAATCGAGGATAAAGTAGTTATGTTTGGAGAAAATCGTGTTTAAAATTACATGTGCAAACTTCTATAACTTGGGTATTTTATTGAAGTATTTTTTAATAGTTGCCTATTTATCCATATGTCCCAGTAGTTTTTTTTACACGGTAAGTTATCTACCTGAAAGCTGGTCCAAGATAAAAATTCTCCCTTTTTTACTAACTCCCCCAATACGAAAGATAATCTTTTACACACTAAAAAACAATTTTAGTTTTCATTTTAAATTTTGTAGTTTTTGATATACACAGGCTGTTTCATAATGAGTGTGTTAAAATGAGTGGAATGAAAGATCTGCTCTAGGCAAACAAAAAATTGTATGACAGGGGGGCCATATCAACCGTTTGGGAGTTAAAGGGTAATTCATAAATTCCAATTTTCCATAGTATACACATCAGTATTTTATTTTTATCTTTTGATCTACTCAACGCAGCGACATCCATCCAACCCACGCCAAACATCTACTAGCCTATTTTCCTTTCCAAAAATGCTAGTAATATTGATCTACCACAACCAACTACAGGTTCATTCAGTTCTGGAAGTGTGTGTTTTTAATTTTCCTAAAAATTCAGCTTTTCCTCTCACATTTTCTCCGAAATTCATATAATTAATGCATTGATTTATTATCTTTATCGAATCTCCATTCTTATTACCTTTTCAACAATATATTGGCAAAATTGTGGTAATTTTGAGCGTGTGCATCACAAAGAATTTTTTAACTAAAAATGAAAATATTTGTTTTAATAACAAAACTAAATTTTCAAATATGTTTCTAAGAAATTTGATCAAAGGTTTTAATGGAATCTGTTACAAAGCAATACAATTAAATTCGATTGGCTGTTAACTGGCCTAACAAATCCCCCAAAAAATATATTTAACAAGCACCCATCAAACTTGAATTAAGTACATTTCGCTCTGTTGTAAGTATCTCATAAATATCCATTTAGAGGAATACTAAAGACAATTAGACGAATAATGCGGCCGTTTAGCCGTTTAGTCGAAGATATCGAAATGCTTTCGAAGCGATGCATCACCGCATTGAAGTGAGGTCCTTCCGCCTTGCCTGCCTTGCCACCTTCCTGAGGGATTTTCGGGCCGATCATTAAACATATCTACGGGCTTCCTTCCTGCACCACACCTCAAGCAATTGTTTCGCATCATCCCTGGGCGGAGTTTGCCTGTGTTTTATGTCAATTTGCACCTGGTTTCCTCCGAAAATCAATTTCTCATTGGTACCCTTTCTACACACTCCAACGTCACAGCATATCCATTTCTCTTGGATCATCGTGCAGTTTTCGAGAGAATCTGGACCGGGAACATGCCCGGGAGCCATTCTTCTAGCATAGCGGGCTAAATTTGGCCAGGGGATGGTGCCTTTTTTCTGTTCGCTTTTTCCTCCGCAGCATAAACACCACAATTCACTTTGAATATATTATCCAGGGTCCCCCGGGGGGGATTTGTTAATGGCTTGACGGAGTTCTGGAACAGCTGGAATGGCCAAAAGGGGGTGAGATCGCTCCTGGATGGGGGTATTTTCCTGCTAATGGCATAGTGGTGACAATCAAATTAGAGTTCTACCGAAAACCCGACTGGGGGAGGGGTATAAGTTCGTTTTCTTTGAGAAAATTCTCACTATAAATATATAGTTTGGTTCTGGAAATTTGATATACTCCTAAGTCCACAAAGATGAGGCATAGTGCGAAAATCCAGACTAGGATTTATATGGTCGGGATGGAAATTTGAAATGAAAATCAATAGCAGTTGCTGTTAATCAATGCATTTCACACTTAAGCGATTTCTTGCCACCTTTCCGTCCCCTGCTGCTCCATAAACTCCAAAGGTTAAATGTTGAACTATTCTCAGTTTCTATATAAAATGCATCAGCTTTCTTCGTCGTTCTCGGGATTTTTTGTGTTATTTCCTTTTGTTGGATTTCCATTAGAACCACAGCATCAGTTGGATAGAGCATAAATTATGGGGGGGGGGGACTTCTTCATTGAGTATTTTCCAAGAATTGATTTCGTCCTCTCAGATACTGAATTAATTATAGAATTGCATGGAATCGAACTCAATTGTGACCCAAAAAACGTTTTCAACAGCAGAAGATGTAGGAGCTCATTCATTTTAATCAGAAGTTTCAATGATTGCAGAAGCTCTAAATAATTCATGAATGGTGGAGGTGTCAATTATTAACAATTTAGAAATATTTTTATATCCTTGCCTGATATGTATTGCATTAATTTCTATATATTATAATAGTAAAAAATATTTGATTAATCGCACTATCAAAATAAACATGTCTTTTCAATTTCTGAATTAGGATATAGAAAAACTTAATGACAATGACAATTTCCGACAATAGTCTTTTGGACACAACTTCTATTTTATTAAAAATTCTATCATATATTAAAATTCAAACATTTTTAAATAATCTAAAATTGTCCTTTAAGTCTAGCGTCCATACTCATGAAAGTGTATGTAGACTTTCCGATATACAATTTAATGAAATTTTCAGAATAAATTCTTAAAAAATATCCAGGCTATGACGGCAATTACTAATTCATTTCACTAACTTTTGAAACGTCATAGAGCGCGTAACTTATTCAAAGTGAAGTGAAATACGCGAAACGTTATGAAGCAGTCTTTCTGTGCACTCATCGAAAAGGACCAAAGTTGTCGTATGCCGCTATTGTAAAGTCAATTAAAAAATTTAAGAAAGTTATTGTAAAGTGGCTAAACCGGTATTTGGAGTCGAAAACTGTCGACTACCTTCCTGGACAGGAAGTAAAGAGAGCAACTACGAAGAATAAAGATAGAGTGATACTGCAGTAGTTTTAACGCACCCCCGCTTTAAGACTGCACCAGGTGAAGGATCAACTGGCAAAAAAGGGAATTCACGACAGCATTGATACGATCGATACGAGGACTTGTTTCCGGAGCCCATATAGAAAATCGAAAGGCCTATGCTACCGAGAATTTCAATCGCAATTGGTCGAACATTGTGTTCAGTGCATTTGCATAAAGCGTGTTTGGTCCACTCGCGGGAACTATCCCATCCGGCGCACTGTCAAGCATTCAATCAATGCTTGGGAATGCTTTTTGTAACACGGTTCTGGTTACTTAGAGATCTTTACTGAGAATTTGGACGCTAAGAAGATGGTCAAAATTTGTTAGCGTGGTCTCCTAAAATTAGTCGAAAAGATGTTTGGACCCAACTATAATGATTGGATTTTATAAGAGGATAACGATCCCAAACATCGGAGTTAACTGTGCAGGATATGGAAAGTAACATAAAAACGTTGGAATGTGATCATCTGGGGATTGCCCCAGACGCCAATCCAATTGAAAATGTGGGGGGGGGCACAATGAAGAGCTAATTCGCTAGAAGGCCTGTGTACAATCTCAAGCAGCTAAACACGGTTGCGTTAAAAATAAATATTTCCTCTGTAAGTAAAAAGAAATGTGATTCCTTTCTTTTTGAGCAGACTGTACAATGTTAAAAGCATAAAATAAACCCTGAACACTGTGTGTAGCTGTGTGCATTTAATATTTATGTCTGGTTAAACGAAATTTTTCAGATAACATATTTTCCTCCAGATAGTTATGCTTGAACTACCAATAAACGAACGATCCGGTTCTTGCACATTTTGATTGTAATCTTATTAAAGATCTCAGATGTGTTTTTATCTAAAAAAGGGAATTCGTCTCTACAATTTAGAGGTACATGAGTACCCTGTGTAGTTACCTTGTAGCTAAAGTTACCTCTCTGGGGATGATAAGAGGAACGCTTATACCTCAGAATTGGATTATTCATGCAGAAAAGTGCCTGTGGAACAAGGGTGACATCAACTTTTCGACATGCATAATAATGAAAATGCCACCCCGGTGGCAAAAGCCACTCTTTGAAGGTGCTCCTGGCCTGCCCTTTTACACCTGACAAGGTGCATGCGGTATTGAATTAATAAAAGTAAAGTTAGGCGCCCTGTGTAATCCCATTCAATTGGTGGTAATCCCCCCGCTCGTATAACATGCACCCAATTATGATTATCTGTGGGAGAGGCTAATTGGATCGGGTTCGCCTTCCTGAAAGTGCATAAAGTTCGTACTCCGTGCCCTTTTGCATTCCGGGCTGTTGTCTTCGCCAACATTGCGGGTGGAGTCAACAAATTCCCTTGGGCGGAGGTAAATGCATGCTCTAATTAGAGCTGCCATAGATAATCTTTTCAGTAGTATTGTGCTCCAATTCTCAGTAGAATACTACTTAGAAATTAAACTTCTAGAAGTTTTCCAATACATCATCCAATTAATTTTGTAATTCAAGTAATGATTTCATCTAATCTTCTATGACTAATGGGACTTTAGTCTTTTGTTCAATATTTCAACTCCCATATACCAATTTTTATAGAAATCAAAAAATTTACGAATTTCATTCAAAAATTAATTTAAAATATGTCTAGGATATTGAAATACATGCAGCATAAAACTGCATAAAACACAAAGTCATTAAGATGTTAAAATATAAAAGGAATTATAAAGTAATCTTAAATTCAAGTTTGTGTTCTTTTAAGCCATCCTCTTGAATGATTATTTTTGTATTTAGATATTTTACTGTAAAGATGTGTTATTTTTATAATAATTAATAATATTTTGGGTTTTGGTAAAAATTTAAAATTATTCATTTTCTAATTAAGCTTCTGGCGATTCAAGGTTTGTGCACTAAAATATGAAATCACAGCAAAATTTATATCAAAGTGATTTCATTGTAGAATTTTATAACTAGTTTTCAGAGGTCTAAAGTGACACTTGTTGCACATCTCATCAGCATTTAAAATTACTTGAAGGCATCGGTAACTGGCTATGGTAACTCAGTGGTCAGAGCATTGAAGCTCAAATTTAAAGGTCTCAAGTTTGGTGCCTGCGTCTGGCATGGTATTTTTCTAGAATTTCTACATTTATGTCATTTCAAAATACCGCAAAAACCTTGGAACAATCGAACTTTCTTATTACTCCACAGTGTGACTTCTAATTTCCCCCATTTCAAAATAATGAAATACATTCTTCCTTGTTTATTACTAGAATTCCTTCGAACGTAAATAACAGAACGAGTCCTCGAGGAGCAATATAACATGCCTCATGCTCTAATTAAAGGACTCAAGTTCGCCCAAGCGGACTGAACTTTCAATAGTTGAAGGTTGGCAGGCGAGAGAGGCTCTATAAATTGGTCGAAAAGGACAAAAAGCAATTCGAAAAACCAAATACCCTCTCCCCGTAGACCAAGCTCAGGAAATTGTGGCTATTACACCTCAAATCACCTCCAATTTCGAACCGAAAGCCGCCACCACACAGCAAAAGTTTCTTGTTTTCCGCTCTATTAAAGTCGCCACAAAGCCGCAACCACATTGGCACATTGAAGGGATTCCTTGCAGAACCAAAAAACAAAAAACAAAAAAAAAAAATACACTGTGCGTGTTTCCTTAAGATTCGACCAAAGTCGTGGAAAAGAAGTGCAAAAAGAAAAACCCGATGCTTTTAAGAGGCACGAACTGCCACGTAGTAAAAATGAGCTATGAGGAGTCCATGGCCAAGGCGCTCAAGGAGCCCCAGAATAGCGTCCGCCATGTGCGTTATTCCTCATTTTCTGTTGATTTCTTTGGAGGTTTACGAGCCTCGCCAGAGACATGGTCTCTGCGAACAACAACCTGTCGTATTGATATTTTATATGTACGTACAGGTAGCCGACACGGCCTTGCCACCCCCGCCATATGGTCGGCTGTTACCTGTCGAGTCACCCCCGCCAACAAGACCTTTTCTATGCACTTGAGCGCCACATGATTTTTTGGTCCCACAATATTTCACCTTGACATGGATCGTGGCCTGACATGAAATATTCCATGTCTGGAAGAGTTTTATGGGGCGGCCTGGCGCAGGGACCATGGTCGAGTGTATAACCTCTATGCCTTTTGCGATGGTCTCTGCTGATTATTAGGGGGCGCATAGTTCTCCGGGGGCAGGGTGTAGGCCAGGCAAAAAACGCAACCATACACCTGCGAGCCCTAATTACTTATTCATGTCACACATTCGCGCCCTTTTGTAGTAAAAGCCTCCCCCTTTATTTGTCAGACTTACGTAGCACGACGACGCACGGTGAAAACTTTTTTGGGGGTCGACTTCTGTTTTATGCAACTACCTACATAATTCCATTTCTATGCGAACGACATGTGCATAAATGTCGGTAATTGTGGAACATTTGACGAAAGCATTTATGTTAGGCACGCAATCGACCGTTAAGACGAGTTGACTACATCGGCTTTAAGTCCTTTTATGTTCGTCCTGATTGGAGGCGAATTACATAGACAAAAGTTTACCATAAACTTTAACAAAGAGATCTTACAAATTTTCGAATATATTTTCACTTGTTAATTATTTTGGGGTAGGGGCGGAGCCGAATATGGCGTAGAATTATGTGGAAATTTGGTTCATTAGGATTTGGGTTGCTACCCTTTTAGAGAGCATCATTAGAACGCGTTAAGCATAATCATCTCATACATTATACAAAATCAAACCAAACCAAACCATCAAAGAAGTTTAATTTAGTTGTTTTCTTGTTTTGAAGTAAAACTTCTGTGAGAGTAGGTTTGGAAGTTTTAATTTTTAATATCTCGAAAATAGTAGGCGTTGCTTTTGAAATAAAATAAATGAAAACCCAAAACCCTTTTGTTAGTTAGTTCGGATTTATCGTTCAATGAAATAATTGTTAACCAGTGAACCATGGCATCCCTGTCCGATAGACGCATTGTATCCATAATTGTTTTTGGCTTTAAAGTTTTATCTGGTGAATACGACTGTCCACGACTGTTAAGCTTATTGAGCTTATTCGTCCCACGCCCTGACCTCAGATCTTGCAATCTCCTTCATGTACCTTTTCACCGAACCAACTATGGCTTGCATGAACCAACTACGCTCATTTCGAGACTGTTTAACTCGCATCCCGATATCATTGATTTTAATTTATCTACTTTTCAATTGAAGAATCGGCTTACGAATTTCTTTAGTAACTAATTTATAACTATTTTATTTATTCTTTTTTTATGTTATATCAGATATTTGTTTTATTATTTTTTGAATAGATATTTAATAGACATTGTATGTCTCATTGCGAAATAAACAAATTCAAACAAATACAAAATAAAACTTTCAAAGTAAAAGTGCCGTCTCCTCAATATGAATTCAGTCAAAATTTTACATCTGCAGTTTTACTCTCTTCAAAAAAGAATACCTTTGGTCCCATATTTATCTTTTATAATTTGTAACTGACCGGAGGAGTAATAAGTTTACCAGTTACAATCAATTGGCTTCTCAACTTAAAGAGATTTCTTTTATCGTTTCATCATATTTCAACATGAATTATTTCAAGAACCAACATAAACAGCAATAATTCAAGTTATCTTTAGGATGGACATTTTAATTTTTAATATAAAATTTTTAGGAAAATAATATGTACACGATTAACTTGAGTAGTAGGTAGGGGGGGAGTATTGTGGCAGTAAGCCTGGAAGTTTTAATTTTTAATTTCACGAAAATAGCAGGCGTTGCTTTCGAAATAAAATAAGTGAAAAACCCTTTATTAGTCAATACGAATTTATCGTTCAACGAAATTGTTAAGCAAAGAAAAAATAAATTTTATTAAAAAAAAAAAGTCATTTGCCGCTTTCAATCCTTTACATTTCTTAGGCGATAGTTATATGATTTCTGACGTGGAACATCTTGAATGAAAGGATATTTAAAAAAAAAAGAAATTAGCACTTAGGGTTTTTTGGGATCATGTTTTGGCATAATTTTTGAGGTAATTAACCAAAGCTTTATTAGTGGCACCATGTTGGTGTTACAGGAAGTAAAAGATGTCGTTGTTGAAAAATTAGTAATATTGAATTAGAAATGACTGCGATTCAACATTTTTAGTAGCTCTGTGCTCTAATAGTAAGTATTAAAAAGTTAAAACATTACGACATTATTTGGACTTCCAAATAAAAAGTAGCACACGTGCAATTTTTGGAAAATTTGAACATAAAATTTCAGTTATTTCTTACTTAAAAGAAAATATACCTTTCGCAATTCTCTTCATAAGTTTTATTTCCCAAGAACTCGAAGCCCTTGGGTTTTTCCTAGATATTTTAAAAATGAGCCCAAATAAAACAAGTGACATTCTATCATTCTGTAAACAATTTTTTACGATAAAACATCTTATTTGGGAATTTTGTGTGAAAATAAAGTGGGTGTAGGTGAGATAGAAAATAAAAACTTAATATTTTAAAATAACAAAAAAAAAGCCATGGGTCGCGGAAAGCGGCTAATTAAAGGTGAAATTATTCTGGTCATCTTGATGTTAAAGAAAAAGATTTGGTCGATTTCAAAAATTGCTTCGAAAAGAGAAGAAGCAGAAAGGCAGTATAAAGTCTCAAGTCTCAAGAATGCCGAAAATTACGGAAAAGAACGAGTTCAGAACGTCCTTCATCAGCATTAAATGCAAGGGAAAAACTGGCAATTCTTCTTGAAACTTAAAATTTACGGCTAGCTGCGAACTGAATTGTAGCAAAATCCAGTGTCAACCAAGGTTAATAACTTACGACGTGTTATTCGTGGACCCGAGATCAGTGTCGAGAAAAAATTCAATTTGAACGGTCTCGATTTATATTCCAGCAGGATAATGCAGCAATACACACGGCGAACGTAGTTAAACAGCCAAAAACATCAATATCTTGTAATGGTCAGACCGATCTTGTGATCTGAATATCATAGACAAAGCTTGATGCTATCTATCGTGATCGGTCTATGAAGGTGGAAAGCAATACGACAGTATAGACGAATTATTAAGGGCGATATTGGCGTCATGACAACAAATTTCCAGTTTACCAACACGAATGCTAGAAGTAATAAGGAATCGAGGGAGAACTAAACTAAATGCTAATTATCTGAACAATTTGTGCTTTTTTCTTTTATTCAACTTTTACCTTAGCCTGTGTTACCTTTTTGCTTGCGATTAGTTTAGGGAAATTTGGGAAAAAAACCCACAAAACTACCGGCTTTTGCCATAAATTTTATTACGGGTAGTCTACCCTTCAAGAAACCAGAAAAAACTACAAAAGGTGAACAGAAGTTTGCGAATCTCAAATACATGAAGGTATACTATTTTTTTGCAACTTATACAATATTTATATGCAATATTTTTGAAATTCATAGCTTAAGTTTTCATGTGGTACGCAAAAGGATGATCTTAAAAAAATAAAACCTTAAAAAATTGACTTCTCTTATTTAGTCACAAAAAAACAAAAAAAATACACTTAAAAAACGTATCTACGACGACGTGTAGAAGAGCACTATCCTGATAAAGTAATAGAGGTTGCAAATTCAGAAACAAATAAGGGTGTGGGTCCCCAATTTAAGAGGCAACTCAAAATGGCATAAATGTGTAAACGGATAGGGCCCATACCGAATTCCGTCCTCTCCAAAAACAACCCTCGAACTTATGTAAATTCTGGTTTTGCTCATCCGTGTCAAGCGGACAGAAAATATTTATGCCGGAAGGGTTCTCGCAAAATAGTCACATTATCCCCCGTAATAGCACTTTAAATTATTTAAATTTCGCATTAGATAGCTTGACGCGGGTTAAATAAATTATTGATAAAAAAAGAAGAAGAAGAAGAAAAATAAGGACGAAGAAAATCCCCTCCCATGCTGAGCCAGGGAATTATGTAACGCAGACGACACCCAGTGAAACCACATTTTTGGAGTCGGCCTCGGAGGAGTTTTGTGCCCTTCCAAAATAAGGGAGGAAAAATGCTCCTTCCGGCTTCAGGGGATTCCTCCCCACATCCAAAAGTAGCCAAGTGTTGTGCTGTAGCGTTTGGGGCTCCCTTACATCTTACACATTTGATCTCGGCTGGCGCTTGTTTGCGTTTATTCTTAAGAGCGCACTATTGTGCCAGATACGCTGTCTCTGTGTTTGGGGTATGGTGTATCTGAGGTAGGGTTGTGGAGGCGATGGAGTGCAAAACTTCCACAATCAGAAAGTATAGTATGAATGTCAGTGGGAGTCCTTCAGGAAAGATTTAACCGTAAAAGTGTCCCTGGCTTTTCTTGGGCATTAATCTTTCTCTCCCTATTGTTCCAGGCCGAAAAGAGCTTTATGAGGTTATATCTACGCCAGAAAGGTATCTCCTTATTCTTACCCAGCAAGGGTAAATTATTCGTACTACGTGTAAAACAGGCAAGTTTCAGACAACAATTTCTCTACCCGCTTATAACTCTCGAGCACCCGTGGAGAGTTACTTGTACCACACGAGAAAACAATTTCCGTGGAGGTTTTTCCACCCTCTCAGCTATTTGAGCGCAACCCCCCGGGAAAGATGTGCCCGACCTACTTACAACTCTGATTTACTTTCCAATGGGGCAGTTTTGCTGGCTTTGCGTTTTTCTAGGGTTATTTTGTTGAAAAGGTCCCCCCATTCAAATAAAAATATGTAAAGTTGGTATAAAGAATTATCAAATTTTGGACCCTTTACTTCATTCTTAGAACTTGGTTTTCTGCCTTTGTGCTTTTATAAGAAACAAAAACATGAAATATACAAGAGGAAACCTCATAAATTTAATCAAAACTTATTTAAATTATTTGAAAACTTGCTTAATACACCCCGCTTCGCTCGTGATTTAATTTAGACTTAATTAAAACATATTACTTTATTCATGGTTAAATTAGTTTGAATTTTAATAAATTGAAATGTAGGTAGGTAGTTTATTATTAATAATTCCCAATTAAGTTTTTTTTTTGTATTTTAGAAGTTATATTTGGTTTATAGTTTTGAGGTTCAATATGTGGACTTGATATTAGTGTTCCTAAATATTAATATTTACATACATATGTGTATTTTAGTAGTAATCGAGAATTTTTTACTATATTTTCGGTTTGTGACATTCTTTTTCAAATAAATGCTTTATCGTCGCATAACTTTGGTATAACTAACCCTATCAGGCCATACTATGGCGCAATTAAAAGGTTACAGCCCATAGATTATTAAAACAAAACGTTATATTTGTTACTTCGATTAAAACTAATTGATTTTGAAAATGAGCTTGTTATTTAGATATCATATAAATTTCCATCTGTGAATCGCTATTGAAACGAAGTGAAACGAAATCAAGCCATTTTTGAACAGATTGATAACAGGCGATGAAAAGTGGATCACATACGAAAATAATGTGAGCAAAAGATCGTGGTCTAAGATGGGTAAAGCTGTACAAGCGATTGCAAAGCCCGGATTGACGTCACGTAAGGTAATCCTATGTATTTGGTGAGATTGGAAGATAATCGTGCATTATGAGCTAATTCAACCTGGCCAATCGATTAATTCCACTCTATATCTCAACTAATGCGATTAAAGTAAAATTAAAGTGGCCAGCATTGGTCTATAGGAAAGGCGGTGGCTTCCATCACGACAATGCTAGACCATACACATCTTTAAGCTATTTACATCATTCGGAAAAGTGGAAAATTGTCCCATATCACCAACAATTTTGTAGGTTTAATTACTTCTTTACTACTACGAGTATTAGAATCACAACCCTTCATTTTTATCAAAATTATTTACCTTTACCCGGAGAAATCTTTACTTTAATCTCTTCAGTAACTGCATGCATGTGTGCTGTGACTATGATGCACAAAAAACTAGCTCGCATATCTCCGCTTCGGTGATAATCTCTAGGAAAATTTCGCGCATATATGAGTTTATTATGGTAAATGGGTTAATGACTCGGCTGGGAAGTTTTGATACATCCATCATATATCCCGGTTCTTGCCCCATCCGATTACCATTTGTTTCGCTCTTTGCAAAACTCTCTTAATGGTGTGAAGCTAATTTCAAAAGAAAATCACTTAGTTCAGTTTTACGCTCAGAAATCGCAGAAGTAGTGATGGCGTAATGGTTTTACCAGAAAAATGGTAAAATGTTATCGATCAAAACGGCACATATTTGGTTTAATAAAGTTCATTTAAAGTATAAGAAAATTGTGTTTGAATTTTAATGAAAAAACGTATTTGAATACATACCAAATATATAGAAATAGAAGATCTTAAGTGGATAACATCACAAGTCCTTAGTAAACACTAGTTAAATGCAACAGACAGATGGATTATCATATCAAAATAGCCACAGAATCTCGTTTCTGACAAAACACATGCATTAGGTACCCATGATGATGACACTTGACTAAGTCACGTAAATCTCTGCCTATAAAATTGATTGAATAATCAACTTAACCACATCAAACCCACTCTAAATTTCGATCATATTACTGACTGGCACCTAATCAGGAAAGCCGAAATCATGAAGTGAGCATGCAATCCTCTGTCCAATGATCCTCTTTATCCTGTTTTAATTTTTAATTGACTCCATAACGTTGCACGCCTCCACAATTAATTGTGTCACTAAGTGCATCAAAAAGTAACTCTTCGTTTACCAGCCGTATAGGGCATGGGCCCGCAAACGTGAGCCCTGCGGTACTCGTAAAATTGGGGCTTAAATGAATTAGGGCGTCGCCGTTCGAACCTCCGGTCATATACATTGAAAATTTAACAACATGTTTGCGTTGTACCAAAATTAAATTGAATTTTTAACGACTGCTCTTGTTTTACACTGATTGAAAACTATTCGGGTGTACAAAGGTCCTTTGAAATTTTCTCCTCACCCCCTTGCCGTTCTGGCCGTTGATGAGCCGCATAAAAGAGCAATCAAATGGCATCCATTCACCCCCATCATTACAGGGTGACAATAAAGCATCGAAGGCACTCAAAAGCCGTCATCGAACCGACGACCTCGGCTGAAATAAATCTGTCGCCTTGCACGAGATGTTACCAGGGACGTTACGATGAGTGACACCACCCGCAACTCTCGATAGGGTGACTAAATATATCCCATTCCTTCTGATACACCACACCCTGTGCTGTTTCGCGCAAAACAAAAGGGGCAAATCGAAGTTCCTAAAATTACCCATTTTAGTGAGCATCAAGGGCTTGGGTTGGAAGAGTATTAAAGGGCTCTCCGGTATCGGGATAAATCCGCAAATTGAACGAAAGCATGCGCTCGACATTTCCATGCCACCCACTTTGTATTCATATCCATTTTATTGCGGCACTAAAACCAACAAGACTCCCCCGACATGTAATTCAATAAGCTCCCCGTCACGATACCGTTCTTGTCAGGGATGCAAATTTTCGGCCGTAAGACGAGAGTAAAATGCCTTTTTTTTTGTTTTTGTTGAAAGAAAACAAGAACATCGATGTGCATTTTCGCGGTAGATATCCGTTGAGTACTACAAACATTCATAAAATGGGAAATTTGCGTAAATTTGAAAAAATTATTTCATGAAACTCTCGCCTTGCTTAGCATTGGAATGTCTCCAGAAATCTCAGTTTACTAACTTCCATGTGTCGCTCGATGAATCCTTGTCTAAAGCAAACACTTCTTATTAGAAATATCTCCAATTTCTGTTTTATTACCGAAATAAAAATTTATGGGATATTTTATGATTAAAAAATGGGACGTGTTTCAGAATTATTAGAATTTTTGGTACTTCTTGTAATAAATACGATTTTACGTTTCTTTTTTTTAAATGTCCTTGTAAGCTAGGAAGAATTATATTTAATTTTATTCATTCCTATTACTGGAATATTACACAATTTATTGCTGATATAAATATTGCATTTTTTTTGCTTCATTTTTATTACGATGCATTAAATTTCGGACTATAGAGTTTATCTAATCCAACTAGAATACATTAAACTTTAAAGATTTCAAATATGTTTATGGATATTCCTTTTCAGAATTTTATAAATTTTCAGGTAGTAATTAAAAAGTAATTTATTTATCGCATATGTGTTTTTTTGCCTTTAAAGGGTAGAATGAAAAGTATCGAAATTGCTCTAATAAGAGAGTTAATAATAATGAATTTTAAAAATGTATTTTAAATTAAACATTTAGTTTGCAATACAATGTACAAATTGTTTTTCAAATGAAATGTAACCTGTTGAATTTTGTGTTTAATATAAATCTGAACTGAAATCCACTTAATAATCGATTTAATTCCTGCAGGTAGACAGAAAATTTTAATTCTCACACCGCATTATAAATGAATTTTGTATGGAAAGGACAACCTATTCAAATAAATTACAATTTATGTCAACCAAATTAGAAATTCTAATTTACTGAAGTGCTGGTACAATAAAATTCATTGTACAAATCACATTATAGTCTAGGGTACATAGTGAAATGAAAAAATATCTAAAAAAAAAATACAATCTTTTGATTCATAGAATCCATGAGTCAACAAACAAACAAGATTTTAACATATTTGTAAAGTTTTCTGATAAAACAATTGCTGAGTTTGCATAGTGGAAGAAAATAACATTGCTCGAGAAAAACTTGAAAATACTCGCAGCACTTAACAAATCTTTTCTATAGTTGACTCTAGGAAAAACTGAAATTTCGTTACGGTATCAAATAGAAGATGAGGAAAAGTTGAACGAAAATTTTAGTCGGTGCCTGTATTTTTGGGGTTGGTTAGTTCGTAAACCGATGTATATAGTATAGTGTGTGTGGGAATAAGGAAAGATCGTACATTGTCACAGATCTCTGAAAATGTTGTCACCCCATTTAATTTAGTCTTGGAGCGACGACGACGTGATGATGCATAAAAATTGCATTCACAAAATAGTTCCCATCAATTCCCCCTTGCCAGAATACAGGGCCATCTGATAGCATTGGTTCTGTTCGAAAAGCGATTTTCCACACCTTCATTTCATATTCATGTAAGGTTTTAGTCTCTAACGTTTACCTTGTTTTTGTATCTTTTTAGTGTGAGCCCGGACTCGGAGCCAGCGTTATGTACAATCTTCTCTATAACAAGCCACAGAAGCTGATGCTTTTGGCTGGCTGCAGCACGGTCTGCACAACAGTCGCTGAGGCTGCAAAAATGTGGAATCTAATCGTGGTAAGTTGTATGCTATTTTCACTTAAATATACGCTTATTTCCCGGCCATCTAATAGAACAGGCCCTCCGAGACCAGACCCAATGAAAACCCATATGCAAATCGGTAAGGGGAGGGAGACTGAAATTGCATTGCATTCGAAAAGGCCAAAAGCTTGGACTCTCGATTAAATTTTTCTTTAAATTTGACGAGTATTGCGCCGGGACTAAACCACATTGGGGCGGGGGTGGGTTCGGTGAAATGTTTTATATCACATCTTTGTCGAGACGGGAAATGCTTGCAAAGGGGGTGGTTTAAGTGGTGTACCGCCCCCGGACATTCAGGGGGTTTTGATTGAAGAAAGGCACGAAAACTTATATAAACACCGGAGTGAGGAGTGTACGTGTGCAAATTTTAATTTTCCACACAATGCTTTTCTCCGCTGCAAGTGGCGGATGTAGAGTTTTATTATAGCAAAAATTGGTACTTTGGTGCTCTCGGGCAAGCTGAAGTTGACCTTATCTGAAAGACTTTGTTCCCGGGGCAAATTTATCTAATTGTAAGTGCACAGCAAGCTCTTTCGGATTTCCGTGACTTTTACAGATCTTTATGGCTTAATGGTTAAATTGGCATGTAGTGGAATAAGAGTCTTGCTAAGAAAACAGGATGATTTTTTCTTTGCAGAACATAATTGCTCCCATCGTGCTCCGGAAGTTAGAGCCAATCATACAAGTTTCAAGTGGAAACGACCACCAAAATTTATTTTTATACGTTGCTTCAGAGCAAGCTTTTGTCTATCTGTCCGTTTATTTGTTTCCTCATAACGATTGCATTTTTAACGAAGCTTTTAACCAAAGATTTCTATATGTTGAATAAATTTCAGACATTTCCATTTTATTATTGCAAATCATGAAAACTTTAATGGTTACCTAATAAAAATCGGTATTTTTGGAAATTGTTTTTTATTTAATAAATTAGAATTTCTAGAAGATATGGCAGTCTAGGTCTAGATTAAAAAAAACTTCATATATAGATTAGTTGGTAATCGCTGCGTTGCGTTGACCAAAAGATAAAAATTAAATAGTGATATGCATATCTAGGTCAGATCTTTCATCTCACTCATTTTCGCATACCCACTAAAAACATTCTGTATAATAAAATTTAATGGGTTCACCTGAACCCCTGGCGTTTTATGAGAACCGTCCGTTCATGGTTTGATTGAATATTTTTGCAATCAATTGCGAAAAATGATTGCCCAGGAAACGTTCATAGTTAATGGCTCTGATAATGGCTGTATGACGATAGCCCCATACAACGTCATTAAACGTGGAACTACAAAAGCTGTTTATAAATCATAAAATCGAATGAAAGGCTACTGCTGAGTGGTATGGACTCTTCAAAAAGTGTCAGAAATAACGACCACCAGTAATCAATATTTCCGGATGGGGGAGGAAAGGCGGCGGTGGGTCCACAGGACGGAAAAGTTTTACTCCAAAAATTATATAAATTACTTTCCCGCTTTTGAGCTGAGCAGACCGTTTCAAAGCAATTAGCACTTAAAAGCGAAAATTCCAAGGATAAAATCTTGAGCCCCGGGAATTTTTGCTAGAGAAAACAAACGCAAAAAGGCTTAGCTGGTTCCTTTTTGGCAATTATTTAAACTGTTGTGGGGGGGTGTAGATTATAGAATAGGGTGCCGCGGAGATGAAGGGTCATGTTTATGTCATCGGGTCAGTGGTGACCGTAATTAAAAATTCAAAAAACCCAGACGGTTCCTAGATCGCAGGCTTAGGCTTTTTCTATCCCGTGTAATCCCTACCCGATTTCTTCATCCTCCCCACCTAGAGGCATAATGACCGCGGTTTTATATCCTGTTTTGCCGCTCTAATTGCCCAGCAACCAATCATTTTGGAGGATTTCGCGTTTAGTTGGAACAAGTATATAAAGTATATATACCTACCCATTTACCTAATCTTTTTAATCAATATATTAAACTGTGATTATTTTTAAGTAATAATAATTACTTTTTTCGTCTGTCTGCCCGCTTTTTGATATTGATGGATCTAGCCCGATAAATGTTGCATCCTCGTTATTATTTTAATAATAAGGGTTCGATATTAATATTTTAAAATCTGGTTAAACATTAACAAAAAAAATAAATAAATAAACAACCATACGGAGTGTTTATAATCTTTCAGGTTAAATAGGTTTTTCCAATGTTTTACTACAAATTAATATCACGCTTAAGGGAAAACGTAGAAATAAATATACTGCAAAGCCTATTACGCAATAATAGGTCAATCCGGGAAACAACCATTAAGCCAGGGCATAATTTGGAAATCCCATCAGCACAAATTGAATTTATTCCCATTATTTTGTTTGTTTATTGGCATTTCGAATTTTTGTTTCCACCCATTTTAATCATTTTTTTTTATTTATATATATTTTTTTCATTGCAGCTCTGCTATGGTGCATCGAGTCCAGCGCTATCAGATCGCAGCCGTTTCCCGACGCTTTTTCGAACCCACCCTTCAGCCACCGTGCATAACCCAACTAGGATAAAACTTATGAAAAAATTCGGGTGGTCACGCGTGGCAATCCTCCAGCAAGCCGAGGAGGTCTTCATATCGGTGAGTATGGTTCTGCTTTATTTATATATTTATTTTTTTTTTTTTTTGGTGGGTACCCTTTTTAGGGCTAAGCTGGCCAAAGGAGAATGAATTATTTATCTGTGAACACTAACAACCCGGACCCACTCGTCGCAACCGTCGACTGCATCTGATTTAGTAGGTATTACACGGTTGGTGGGACGTGATGTGGGACTTCTCCCAAGCCGATTAACTAGGAGCAGAAGCTTAAGCAGTTGGTTAAAGGGGGGCTCTATCTCTATCTCTATCTCTATGTCCCCTGAAAATCCCATTGCCCCGACACAAATGGTGCCAGAAGTGAGTTTGAAGCTGAGTACATACGCTCCGGATGTGGGCCAATAGGGCTTCTGGGTAGGTCCTATGGGACTTAAATCTCAAGGTATGTTTTGTTCCTAGTCGTGTTTAACACCATCCCTGTGGAAAGGTCTCTCTGAATATTTTAAGCTCGCTTTAAGTGTGAAGGATTCGGGATTCAAGATGTTGCTTACGTCGCACTAAACCCAATCCTTCAGGGACTCATAACCGTTAAATCTTAGGACTTGACTTTTTGAACTTGCGACATTTAAAGGAAGCCAAGGTGTATCAGTTTTATTCTTAAGCTCACCTCCCTTCAATCTTACCCAGCCCGAAAGTTAAGTGCCTACTTTGGCGCGAGCACTTGTTGCCCCCAATTGGGTTCACATCCGAGTTTTCAATATGCTCTGGAAGGAACATCTTCACCGTACGGGCGGAGCATTCCCTTTTCTATGGTATTAACTTGAATATCGCGAGTATCGAAGCGTATTTGGCTCCAATAATGAGATTTTAGATTTTGAGACAAATAAGGGCTTATTAGAAAATCACGTTTGCTTTAAGGCAAGAAGTTGCTTTCACAGGTGCCCTTAAGGTTTCCTGTATATTCGATTAATAAAAAAAAAATATCTATCTTTCGTCCTTCGGTGACGAAATCAACCTCTTTATTCATTCTACCGGATGAAGGAGAGCATGTTCGATGATTGGGACTGACAGAAAAATATGCAGAATTGCGTAATATATCACTTTCCTGTTGAAATGAGTTCGCTGCGTGCGTATGTCGATGTGTCAAAACGAATAAATGATTCTTCGGTAGAAGCTCTCATGCTGCTCGAAATTCTCAATATTTCCCAAAAACCCCCTCCCGTATGCCCTCTACAACGCCCTTAAACTCCATAAGTGAATCTGATTTTCGGTTGTGATTGATTGATTAGCCCTAGTAGAACATCAATTCAGGAAATACGTCGAATATTTTGGGTGATGAGGCTGTGTCCCTTTATTTGGTATAAGTAGGGGGAAGAGAGGGCGGGAGAATGTCACAAATATTGAAATATATAAGATTTGATTTTATGCGAAAGTTTGTTTTTCTATTTCGTTTAGATTTCTCGAATTTTGTTTTCAAAATAATTATTATCAATTTCTAATACCTAATTTAACGAGTCAAAATCACTTGAAATTTAGATAAGCTGGCATGAGACGATTTTCTCGTTTCTTTAATGCTAATTTAAGGAGACGTAACATCATCAATAAAATTGTTAAAAATTACCAAATTGTTAAAATATATTAGATATTGTCCTCCCTTAGATACATATCTGTAATACATGAACATGCAAATACTACCTAGACCTTTCCCGCTTCGGTGCGCATGAACAAATAATATAACACAATTCGTTTTGAAATTCATATTCTCATTTATTTTAATGCTCTATGGAAAACAACCGATGTTTGTCTATACGCGAATAGGCAACACAAAGTTGTTGATGCGAAAAAACTGGATATTCCTAATTTAGGCGACAAACTATCAAAGACTGACCTTGCGCCTTATTTATAGTGATCGCAAATTCACCCTTAGCAGACGCCGCGTTGTTGCCAATATGTGGAAGAATAACAAACTAGTCACTGGTCTTATTGATTGTCCTCTCCTCCTTCGGAATATCTCGCTTTGCACCAACCCTCACTTTCTCCGTTCTTCGCTACTCTTCTACATTGTAAATCACCGAACGTCTTATGGCTATAATAATCCCATCATGCATGCAACGTCTAGCCAATACCTACCATTCTTTTGATTTCTACCTTTCTAAACAGGTCCTTAAAAGGTATCTACTCCGCTTCGTACTGACCTTCTATCTCTTCCCTTCTCTCCTATTATCATTCCCGTACTTTAATTATAATTCTTAATTTTAACTTTAATTTTAGTGTTTTGTCATAACTAGTTTTTAAATTTATTGTAGGTTGTAATAAGCGATAAATAAATAAATAAATAAATAAATGCAACATGAACTGGAAATTGAAGACGTTTGAAATCAAATGAAAGCATTGGAATTCGTAGAATAAAAACGCTTTTACCTTTGAATTTCCTAGTCAGAAGAGTTACTTCAATAACATTCCCCATTAACTTTTTCAGAGTAAGTTTCGTACCTCGAAGTTTATACGGTCGCAATCCACGTAAATCCAATGAATTCAAAAATTAACCACATAATATTCTTTGGTATTTACAGACTCATACGAAACAAAATCACCGAGTTTTTTGAACTGTAGTTATAGCCAAATTCAATTTATTAACATATTTGTTTTTCGCTATCAAAATCGCTCCTTGGCTCAGCCAAACATGATTTTTGTTTTTCTGTGCTATGTTTGGAAATACACTTTAGATCAATTTTTCTCTGGTTTCTATGAGATGACAAACATTTTCTGGCAATGGTACCAATTCAGTTTCGTTTACTGGCATTATACCATTTGTAATATTCAATAATTATTTGGAAAATTCACTTGCAGCAACATCATTTTGCAGTTGAGCACCAACATGTGTAGGAAGTTTCAATGTTTTAACTGACCTGCATAAAAATGACAATTTTAAATAGGCATTAATTTTATCAACAGGAGTAGACTGAGAAATAACCGGCAATGTTTGTCTGAAGTTACCTGGTGAAAAAAATTAAAGAACCATAAAATAGCTCAGAATCTTCTCTAAGACCTTTCATAGCTCTTTCCAAAGCTTCGACGGATTCGACACATCTAATCATGGAAACTATACATAAACCTTGGCGTTGAGGTCTTCTAACACAAACAACTCTTAGTCAGTCATTTCATACAGTAACATTTTCAAACATCGATACATAAAATAGTACAACTCTATATGAGGCCTCCTGATTGCGGAAACATTCCAAAAACACTGTTTGTTTAGAAAACACTAGTTGCAAATTTTTAATTATAGTTACTACATAAAAGGAGCCTCTGGTAGTTCAGTTGTTAGCGCTCTTATCTACCATCCTAGAGAATGTGAGTTTGAAACCTACAAATAACCCCGTGGTCTTCTCCTTCGTTACATGGTAAAAAGATTGGACCAAAAAATTAGCCTAAGTATGTCACACTTGAACTTGCACTTGCAGCAACCCTAACGTAACCTTCAATCCAGCCAGATCATTCATTGTAGCCCTAAATCAATCCCTAGAAAATGCTTAGGATGCTAAGAAAA
This sequence comes from Philonicus albiceps, assembly GCA_963969385.1. NCBI lineage: Eukaryota > Metazoa > Arthropoda > Insecta > Diptera > Asilidae > Philonicus > Philonicus albiceps. The sequence goes on from OZ017775.1 coordinate 10,649,908, forward strand.
AGGGCAAAGTTACAGCATATTTCTAAACGCTGTTTCTCAAAATATTTCCTTGTAACTTGTTTTTAATTTTTTTTGGAAAGTAAAACATGTTTTCTTAGCTTAAACAAAATTTTATAAATTACCAACAATTTTTAGGGTCGGGAGAGCATTTCCCGTAAAAATGTCTCCCCTCCATAATACAAAAAATTAAATTCTACACCATGTGGTTTAAAATATTGTCTTAAAGGTACCCTATTATTACCTTTTCTAGAAACCAGAACATGTTCTTGTTGTCTGGGCAAAATTTTAGAATTCTGTGATTTGTTTTACGACCAGCAGAGCATTTTTTGTAAATAAAGATTTTTTTTTTCACTTACTAAAATTCTAATTTCGCATCAAGACGGGTTAAAATCACCATGAAAAAACATTTTTTTTTTAAATTTCCAGGAGAACTTTAGATTCTTCTTCATAAATTTTTGTGTTTGATATACGGGACGAGATGGCGAAAGTTTTAGTCATAGCTTCATGAAAATTCATTTTCTATTGGGACACAGGAAAAAATTTCACAAAAATCAATTTTTACTCCCTGTGGCTTAACATTTTCCCTCGGGACCTATATTAATTAGATTTTTTTATGAAAGGGCAACATATCCCCTTAGTTTGAACAAAATTTCAGAAATTATAAATTTGTTTTAGGGACAGGGAAGAATTTGTCGCTCTTTTTTCTAGATAAAATTCGCCTCTAATAAGGTAAAAGTTGATAAATCACCAAATTAAATTCTAATTTTTTTTTTTTTTGGGGGGAGGTCATCTGGTTATAGCGCGCTATGGACAACCCACCCAGAAGCTGTGGGTTCGAATCCCACTCATAATCATGCTCTCCTGCATGAAAGTGGATTAAAACTTATTTTCAAAAAAGCTTCCGAAGTTTTTAAAACGAAACATATTATATAAGTTCTTTAAAAATAATTTATTTATATATATATTTAATTATATTTAATATTTAATTATAATTAATTTTTGGTAAACAAAAACAAACTCACTGGAGGGAGGGCCTTCTCATTTTACGACCTAATTGTAGTTTTTCTTGTTATTTAGAAAAAAAAGCAAGGTGTCGGGCAATTTGTCGGGTAATGAGTTTTACTAATTTACCGAGTAAGTCATCTTGCGGTTTATCGTAATTTAAGGTTTTCTATAGATTGAAAACAAAACCGGAGGGTTTTTATTACAAGAGGGGGATTTTGGTTTGATTTTAATTTACGAATTAATTTTAGCGTGACAACTTAAACAGAGAAGGTTCCAAAATTAGCAAACGAAGGCATCGTGTAATCTGAGAAAAAAAATTATATAATTACAATTAAAAATTTGTTTAATCCCGAGATAATATGTATTTTTTTTTTCAAATAAACAAAAAACAAAAAAAGAAACGAACTCTATAAAAAATGTTTCCCATTTTATACGTTTTTCTATTGAAGATGATAGACGGTGAGTTGCAAGAGTGTTTAGTTTCGGTACCCTACAGCAAGATCTCCACTAATTAAGCTGTAAGCTGATTTTCTTTCAAACAAAAAATCTTTCGTTTCTCTTTTGTTTATTGTTTTTAAGTCGTTTTAAAATTTACCTAACAAGTTTTCTTGTGTTAACAACTCAATTTCACTGTTTCTACTGTTTAAAACTACTCGATATAAAAATGTTCTGTTTCTTATACTGCTCTAATTCTTTGTTAAAACAGTTTATTATTTTAAATTTAATGCCAAAAAAGCAAAAACCTAAAAAGAAAAACATATGCTGCAATATAAATTATTAAATTTATGCTTTTTTTTACGTTGTTATGCTTACAGAATTTATTGAACCAAAAAACTTAATTCTGCTGGTGCTTTTTGTTGTTTCTCTCTATATAATGGTGCTCCCCTCAATTGCATCCTTGTGCTGAGGCCTGGTTGCTTAGTTCCCTTCAGAACTAGGATTTAATTCCGACCTCATAATTGAATCGAGCAAAGCCAATTCACTCAATACGCTGCCGGGACGCAGTCATTGATACCATTGATACCATTGAAGCTGAACTTCGCACAATTGCTGAATCGTCACTGGAATAAAATCACTTTTAGTAATTAGCCTGTAGAGCTGCCAGACACTATCAACGGATGTGGGTTTTTCTTTCCTGGTATCTAACTATCCTGTGCTTTTTTCCGGATTTTAATAAAAAATCAACACGCAGGGAGGGCGTTATTATTTCGTTCTAGTGGACCATCCGGTGGAAGTAGTAAAAATCTCACTTTCTGGGGGATGAACCCAAATATACGAATTTGTATATAGAGCGTCGAGAACGACAGGATATAGCGCGTCCTGGAAGAAAGTAGCCATTTCGCTATAAAGTAATCACTCTTCCCCTGCCTGTAGCACGTTCCTGTGATCGTTCCCTGGTCGTTGGAGGAGGCTCTAGACGCCTCCTCCGACCAGTGGATATCCTCCAGGATGGAGAGTCTCAAACAAACCTCAAGTAGGAACAATGTGGTTAAAGTGGAATCAGTTGGGGCCCCAGAGGGAGGGAACTAATGTTGGACGCTGGACGATGAAACGTGACTACTCGAGGAGCCCTATCCGGTGACTTCCTTCGCCCGGGATATTGTGTGTCTAGAAAGTATGGAAGCAGGATGGTGTTTCGCCTGGATGTCTCCCAGGACGCTTCCTTCTATACCATCGCCGTCTCTGCAGCCTGTCCAGAAAAGTAAGTAGCTCCTGAAGGACTTTCTGCCCGTTCACATGCGTTCAAGTTTCAAGGGATCTACTTGAGTCCCACACACTCCCGTCCGGGATAAATGCAGCTCTTGCGGTAATCCCTTCCATAAAGTCCTTCGGCCGGAGTTGTCTATATTTTGCGAGCTTGTTTTTTTTCCCCATAATTATCTAGATCTTCGGTATGCAGTGCCAAAGGATGTGCCTGGAACCCAGGTTAGGGCCCGGAGCCATCGTTCTTCCCTGATGAATGTTATGGTGATGAAGAAGGGACTCCGTCACCACTCTAATTATGGGGCCCCTGCGAAACTGACGATGACAGAAAAACCTGAGTGGTGATGATGATGATGATGATGACTTGGATCATGGCCCCGCTTACCGCGGAAATACCGCACCAAGGTTTTAATCGCACCGCTCAAAAATACCAAGTGCTTTGTATGTTTCACTTTCAGCCCTATTAACTCGCTCAACGGGACGAGCTCTATCACTTGAATACTCCCTTTCGGTGGGTTTTATGCCCCAGTCCGGGTAGCTCGACAGCGAAATTATTTTGTAAAATTAAAACGTGTGTAAATATCGTAAAATTGCCTGAAAAGAGTATAGCCTATGACCAAGGTGAGAGGATTTTATGTTGTTTTCGGGACTATTTAGCCAGCAGCATAACTAACTGAAAAATTGACGGTTTTACTGCTCTGAAGAATTTATAAAGTTTTTTACTAAAAAGAGGAAAATTTCAAAGATATCATTGTTTAATTTATCAAGCTCTAAAGAATAGCCGCGTCCACATTCCAACATTCCATAATATGTAAACTTTGCATTTTAGAACCTACTTAAAAATGCAACTATTTGAAATTTTTAAAGTTTTGCACCTCAAAAACAACAAAATAATCTTTACAAAATCCCTCGTTTTTCTAAGAGGCTATTTGATGTTGAAATTTAAAATTCTGCAAAGTAACAAAGTTTTTGATATTTTAAACATAACTGTCCGTTTTTAGCAATAGTTTTTAATTTAGTAAAATCTCGTTCTCTTTACACATTGCGGGCTAGGCATTTTGTTACTAATCGTACCCAGTGGGGATATACTCGCCCCATTGCTACAAATATTTTTAAATTAGTTATGATTTGTTAGTAGTTAAAAATCATTGCCACGTGATATATTTGTATCCAAAAACTGCTCTTGATTATCACGTAGCAACTATGTGATATCTCGTCCAGGGCTTTTAGCGACGCAATATGAAAGACAAAATATCTCGTCATCCGTCCACAATGTGTTAAGAGAGTTTGTTTAACGTAATTTCATTTTGGAGCCCTAATAACAAATCATTGGCAGAGAATTATTATTATTAAATTTTGACTCGTTCTTCCTCGATATATTCGTCCGAGTTTTCTCGACATGAACGCTTAAGGACTAAAAACGTTTTCTCTTCAGCAATACTTGTCTAATTAAAAAAAAGGTGGCAATAAATTTGTCTATTTATCTATTTTAAAAATCGAACAAAAGAGTTTCTGAGCTGATTCAGCAATCAGAAGTCGATTAATAACATTTTAAATTAATCGATTAGTTTATATCGATTTAATCGTAATATAATCGATTAATAAACTTTCATATTTTTTAATTTCTTAGTAATGTAAAATTTGCCTATGGTGTGTTCGGACATTCTTGCAACTTTATATCTAATTGTTGAAAATTCAGAATTTACAAAATACCAACGACTGAAAACTTTGCAGCCAAGTGGGATCTGGGTAGCATTTTTTTTTTACTTTCTGGGACGACTTGTGTTTTGTCGCGACAAGGACTCCTCATGTCGACAAATTAATTTTCGGAGCAGAAGACATCCCGGAGGGGAGATGAATTCAAAAGAAAATTTATTCAAGGTATTTTTCATTAGCATGAGTGAAAAATGATTACAAATTTTAGTGAATTTCTTCGTGAGGAAAAATCCATCTTGGGCTGGATTCTTCCAGATTCTTAACACCCTTAAAAAAAGCCCTGACCTGGCCTCCCTCTCACTTTTTTGAGTCGCGCGCAAACTGGCGATTGTTTTGCGTCTGTCGACGGTGAAATCCCGTCAGTTATTACATTTGACGGCAGAAAAATTACACTTGAAAAGGACAGAGCAGCGCCCTCTTAAAGAAGCCTGGAGGCTACTTTATCATTCCTGCTCCGTTAAATCGCATTATCCATCCATCGAAAAGTCTATCCCGGTGCCCGGGAATAGGATGATGCTGCGACAGCGTCAATAAGGACCCTTCAGCTCTTAATCAGATTCAATGGTCCAAAAAATTTCCAGACCATCTTTAAAGTGACACAGACCGAACTCTCCAGGCCCCATTGAAGGGAATCTCAACCCGGCTTGATTAATGTCACCCTGAGTGAATCCCGGGGCGCGGGTCATGTCCACACTTTCTAAATAATGCGTGACACACAATGCGTCTGATTGCGGCAGCTTAGGGCTAAATCGGTTATTTTCATGGCTCATTTGCCCAAGTCCTTCTACGTTTGAAGAAAGAAAGACGTCGCTGCGAGGGAACAATAAAAATTTTCTGGACGGTAGGAAAAGGGTTTTGTTAGATCGCTTTTGTGGTCGCCACTCTCGAGGACTCCAATTCATCCAATTACCTGTTCCGGCCATTGTTTTGTAGAGAGGGTAAATTTATTAATTTGCCCTTGATTACCTTTAATTTTCTCACCCATCTGGAAGACGGGCACGTTGAATTGGCTAACAACTGCCCCAATAAATCACCTAATGGCTTGCTACTAGACAACATTCTCTCTAACCGCAATAATTTCCGATTCCTATCTTAACGCGACCCTGATTGGTCCCATTCTAGTAATAAATTGACTCTCTCCTCATAAAAGATTAGCGGCAGATAATCGGGGCCATCTTTCGCCTAAGTGCGGATGGATATCCTATCGCCGGGATCGTGGCAGGTGAACAAATTCTCAAGGGATTTTATTGTTCCTTTTCGGTGGTAACAAAGGCGCCGGATGGCAAACAGCAATTATAGAAAAGGAAAGGGACAGACAAAATACCATAAAAAAAAGGAAATGAGAATGGTATTAAGAAAAGCTTCTTGGAGAATCCGAAAAGACAAGTTCCAACTCCTCGATTTTGGGAAATTCTTTAGAAAATTCATTTCGATTTTAGGGATCTTATTTGCAAAAGGTCAGTCGGATCAATTGGTTCTGATGGTTCCACATTTCGTATATATTTCATTTTTGGAATGTATAGTCCCTGAGGAGAGCTCCTACTAAAACTTCTCAACAATTCATGCAGATTTACGAAAATTTGCGAGAAGCACATTGCCATGTAGAAGTTAATTTCATTGCCTTTGAATGATCCGACTGCTTCTTCCCTTCTATGGGAGAATATTAAAATCCTGAAAGATACACGTAGCTTAAAAAGATTTAGGGGATTTAATGGTTCTAATATATTTTCACATTAAGGGGGATGAGCTTCACAATTTTATCGAGTTCAAGACAGTCGTATGTCGCATTTTGCTTCTATGAATCCTTCTATGCTTAGGTAGATGACGGTAAATTGTTCTGCTTATTGTCTTTAAAAGTAGTATTACTCTATAATGAAATTGCTTTTCTAACGTATTACAAATATTAGCGCTGTTACGAGCTATTAAATCCTCTCCAGATGAGATTAATAAAACCGGGAAAAGATTTAGAGTGTATTAGACTTGGTTATAAGATTTGTGCAGAAAACACAAAGGTAAGGAAAAGGCTTATTACAATTTAAAAATAAATATTCTACGCTCATAAAACAAAACGAAGAAATTTTGAATTTTAATTTTCAAAAAAATTTAACTTGTTGACACAATTTTTATCAAAAATTGTAAAGAATTCCAAAGTTTTTCTTAGCTGAAGAGAGGAGTACACATTTATAGCACTTTTTTTTCAATAATTTTGTTTTTATAGAGAAATTTATTTTAATATTACAATCTTCTTACATGCGAAAGTACACATCTTAAACAATATAAAAAAAAATTATTTTTAAAATTGGTTAAAAAGTAAAAAACAACACCGAAACTTGCCATATGGGCTTAGTTCCCTAGTGGACGATAAATAAGAAAGCAATTTGAGAATTAAAAAACTAAACAAATCTCAGCTCTGGAACGTCTGAAACAAAACCGCTATCATGCGATTATAAATCTATATTTATAAAAACCAATTGTTGTTTGTCTGAATTGTATAGAATCCGTAACTACTGGGCCGATTGAAGTTAAATTTTGCCAGTATATACGTTTCGAGTACGAGATGGTTCATGGTTAATAAGAGGTGTGAAAAATGTCCGATAGAGGGAGCATCAAACATAATCAATATTTTTGCTATTCACTCTAACTAAGTACACAAATAATGCGTGCATGACAATGACATTATACATGACATGAGAATTTTTAGCATAGTCCATTATCTGGGCCAAAAAATAAAACAATAAAATGGCTAGAGTTTTAAATTTGTTGATCATTTCTTTGTAGAAGTAAAATGTGTGTTAAAAAAGGGTTAAATATTAACCGATTTAATTTTCATAATTGTAGTTTACATCATAACTACACATACATAGAATAATCCCTACAAATTTCGTAGGTTTTTTTGAAAACAAATTACCAACCAGGTCAAAAAGCGTGGTTCTGAGAAAAACGCGTTTAAAGTCTAGCTGTGCCAGAAGCATGCCTCCACACATGCTGTCCTTTTTTTTAACAATACTCGTTTAGGTCCTTGATATGCCCAAAATGATGATTCGGCAGTGAACACAAACGACGTTTATCCAATCGCGGTTTAAATTTCCATTAGCCGATCTTCAAACGGTTTTCGACGTACTTTTCGGATAAAAGTGCTTTGATTGTAGTACTGCAGTGTTTGATGGAATTTTCCCTTATTCTTTGGCGTATAATATAGAGAGACACTTTGATACCTTTTTCCACTAATTTGCTTCTAGTTCGCCTCAGCGTGTGTGGATCCTTTTCAAAAAGCTTCAGAATAGCGATATCTCCTTTTTTATTTTGATATTTTTCTTATTTTACCCCTTCCTGACAAGTCAACATTTCTTTTCTCAGCAAATTTCTTTCACCAATTCTTTACAAAAAACGCATGCTTTATAATATACATATCTCTCTGCCTGAGCATAACTCCAATTAGGTCCTTTTGGATGAAGGCAGAGAAAGACAGCTTCAATACGTTTATAAAATAAGACACTCATGTTGCAAATCGATTTTAATAGTAGAAAGTTCCACGCAAAATGAGACTAAGCATGACGCGCATATATACAGGTAATACTCATACCCTTCACTTTAAATATTCCTGTCTCCTGTTCTTTATTTCTAAGAAATCGTCCATACGCTCTTACCGAATAAACTATATACTCCTCAATTACAAAGTATGTTTAATATGGAATATAAACTTTAAATTCTTACTTTTTACCCATGTTTTATATACTCGTCATAATTCAAAGTTTTGCACATTTTTAATGACGAATATACTCGTGAAAAACAGCTAAGTGGTTAATATGAGCAACTTTTTGAAAGTGGATATAAAATTTATATTATGATTATTGTTAGTGTTATATGGCACTACAAAATGAAGGTGAATTGTACTTAAAAACGTAATATTCGAACTCTTTCGTAGTTAACTACAAGCAGCACTCAATTTTATTTATAATTTAGTTCTTTAGTGCTTAAATCATAATTATTATAATAAAATAATTCAGAATCGAATAATTAAAGCAACATTTTGTAAATAAAATTCCGTTCAATTAAAAGATATCTTGATATAAATTTGTTAAAAGAAATTTATGTATCTCAACATTTCTTCATAATTTATAACAATCAAGGACAAAATGTATAAATTTCAATTGTTTCGTGTAAAGTTCTCATTTATAAATGTTAAAATATCCGTTTCCACTTAATTAAAACTATAATTTATGATCTCTGACACTGAATAATTTACTTCTCTTTGTAGCAATTAAATTCAGATTTCTTTAAAAAAAAATACGACTAGAATCTGAACTTTAATTATCGTACTTTTGCGTGTTATTTTCTAGATTTATTTTTAGAAAATCATTTAAATATTGCAAAGGTCAAACAAGCTAATGAGTGTGTTCTATTTGTAGTTCCTACTTCGATTTGATTAAAATATTTATACACTTTCAGTTAGTTAAAATTATGAATCGATTGAAATTGAACCAATCGAAATAGGGAATTTAAATTGATTCTACTGGTTGCTTCTATAAATTGATAATTTTAATCGGTAAAACTCTATGTCTATTTAATATGTAATAAATAAGTAAATGAAAGACGTATTACGAGGCTCATTCATTGGCAGTAGAAGAACATTTTGAAGCAATTTATTTTTATACTCAAAAAATATTTCTCTTATTTTATCATACATTTCGCGACGATGACCGATTAAACGCAAATATCAGTTTTAATGAAATTCTTAAACATTTACGACGAAAAGGGTTATTCGGACATCTTTTCTACTATGCCAAGATGAAAGGCATAACTTTGAAATAATAAAATTACTGCCTTCTTTCCTTGGGTCGCCAAAGACTGATATTGAAATATTTTCAGAGAAGGGGAAATTAATTTTTGTGACAACGAAAAAAAAAAAAAGAAAAGAAAATTCACTGTTTCCTTTTATTTTCCCTTGTCTTTGTCTCCTGAAGTAGCCGCCAAGAATGTCACAAAACATGATTTATGTTGTGAGCGTAAGTTTCTTTAAACAGCCTCCCACCAAAGGAGCGAACAGAATAAAAGGAAAACATTTAATTTTTCGTTTTTTCTTGTAAGCTAAATTAAAATGGATGATGTTATTACTGCTGACAAGGGAGCAGTGGTGAAATTTCACTTCGGCGGGAAAATATCTCGACCCTTGGCATCAAAAATCCTCGCGGTATTCGAGTTCGAGTTGTATGCGGTCTCGTGAGTTTTCTTCAAAAATCACCCGGTAGAAATAAATCTTAGTTAATGCGGTTAAAGATAAGGCAGAAATTATAATTTGGACAGATCCGTTGAGAAAAAAACGTAGAAATTGTACAAAACGAACAGGAATAAAAAAAAAAAAAATACATATTTAAATATCTCTCAGGACTTTCTATGGTGAAGGACACCGTTTTCGAGGGATGATTGCTTCTGGCAGTGAATAATAATTAAATTTTCTTGAGGTTTTCGTTTTTCATTTTTCTCACAGTTTATTCGCCTTTTGAATGATTCTGAAATACGCCACAGATGTTAAATGATCTGTTAAAGAAAATTTTTCGCAAATATTAATACCTTCTGGCTTCAGTTATTACTGATTTGAATTATCGATTCAAGGAATGGTTTTCGTTTTTCTTAGAACCTTACCGCTGTTAGGTTGAAAATCTGAATATTTAAAATATTGGAGATATTTGGGAAAATTATAATTTTATTGAAAACACATAATACAGAGAAGAAACTGATATCAAATTAAATTTAATATAAGACTTTGATCAAAAACTTCCCGGAGTTATCATGGTGTGGCACTCTCAATTACCCGATAAAAAGTCAAATGACTTTTTTTCGATAATGTTCCCTCTAAATTTCAGCATCCTAGCTTGACATTTGTGAAAGTTACGCAGTTTTGATTACATCTGGTTTTGTGCATGTTTCGATTTTTGCAATGGAGTGGATTTTGCACCATGACAACGCACCATCACAGAATGCTATCATTATCCGCAAGTTTTCTAACAAAAACGTAACGAATACCATTCCGCAGCCGCCGAAGTCACCTGATTTAGCTCCCTCCTGTTTGTTTAACTTAAAAAACCATTGCGGGGAATGTGTTTTTTAGCAGCCGCGAGGAAATAATACAAAAAATGAAACATGCACAAAAATAAATGTACTCAACATTTCGTTACTTTCACTACAATCAAGCTAGGGTACTGAAATTTGGAGGAATTATTGTGGATAGGTGTGGCAATCTATAATAAAACAAAAAATCAAATCGGATGACTTAAAGCGGTACACAGTAATAATTCCGGGAACTTTTTGATTAAGGACGTACGTATACAAATTTGATACCCTACTTAAATAGAATAACATTTTGATCAAAACAATTTCTACTTATTTTTAAATTTATATTATTTTAAATTTACCCATTCTGATTTAACATGAATAAATCTGAAAATTTCTTAAAAGCTTAATTTATTAATTAATTATTTAAAAGATATTTTGTTCAACTATGTCCAATGTTGGATTTCTAAAAATTAAAATCACGAATTTTTAAAATCGGAATACGAATCAATCAAGCGACCAAAACTAAACTCTGCGATTATCAATAGTTCTAAAAATACAAATTTCTTTTTATTATACGCCGTATTAGATATGCCATTTGAAATTTAAAAAATTTTTAGATTATATTCGGTGACCCAAAAAACCATGTATACCAAATTTTATAAAAAATAAAAAAGAATAAATATATATTTAGGTAAAGTGCATACATTTAAGGGTTAAATAAACAATGTGAGAATATGGGAAACCCTTTAAATAACTAAACATAGACTGGGAGGACATAATGTTCTGGATTAGATATACAGATGTATGTACGAGGGGAGTTGTAACATACCTTTTGCAATATAAATTATCGCAAAATGTACAGTCAGTGATATATCGGTTGGTCCAAAGTAATAATTGTAAGTAGTTTCTTGGAATCCGAAATGAAAGGAAGGAAGGGACACAATTAGGCATTATAGAGGGATGTTATCGAGTTTCTTTCCACATTCGATTGGATATGGAAGAACAATGAAATCCGGGAAGCTGCCATCCCTGACAGCACCTGTTGTACCATAATCCAGCCGAATAGACTTGTGTTTGAAGTGTATTATCCCTTCAGCGACATAATTACATTTCTGTTAGTCCTAATGTAATCCTATTATCCTTCCGGCAAATGTATGCAGGCAGAAGGGCCTCCATCGGAAGGGATAGTCGAATTCTGCGTCAGACTTGGCCTTGTTTACATACCCTAAGCACGAGAATGTCAACACGCCTGACAAAGCAATTTCAGCCTATAACTAATTAAAGAGTCATTAAGGTAGATGGGGAGGGGGGGCTTGTGGACTTCTACTTTACATTAACATTCAAAGTATCATTACTATAAATTGACCGTTTCGTTCATGTCGCCTCGATTTATTGTTTTGCAATATTTCATCAGGGGTAATTTGAATATCGCTCATGGGGGCGCGAAAGAACAAAATTAGTTAAGTAATGAAAAAGATAGGATTAATTTATCCTAAAAAATGATTTCTATATGCCCAGAGCAAAATCAGTGAAAAAGTGATTGATTCGTTGAATCATTGATTAGAAATTGGTGAAAGGGTAATGGATTTAATTGATGTCGTTTTGATGATTGCTTTTTTAAATGATAATTTCGACTTGATTTAAGTTTAACCGATGCACTATACAGTGACTCGAAAAACTGTTCACGTAATTACATTCTCAGATAAATTCCCCAAAAAAATGAAAATACTAAGCAAGCGGCAACACTGGTTTTCTTCAAATAACTGCAATTTAACTGTAATTTGTTATTATTTACATGAACGTTTGAATGGGTAAAGCAAAGCGTTAAAATCCTTGCTGAAGTAAAGATCGCAACGTGAACAGTTTTTCGAGCGTTTGGAGTTTCTCTAAAAAGAATTAAACTTGCGTTACTTTTTTTAAAAAAATAAGGCGTTTTGTATATTTATTATATCTATCGCGGTAAGAAAATACATATTTCATAGCTTTTCGGGTCAAAATGATTTTGGGTCAAAACTTATTTGTAGATAAAAATGACCAAAAAAATTTCCACTGCTAAGAGGGCAGCTGTTGCTGAGGATATAAAAAAAGGACTTTCTGTGAGAAACATCTCTAGAAAACACGGTATTTCGATCGGTGTAACCACAAAAATTAGAAAAGAAATGGAGGTTGAGGTAAATAAAAATAAAGGTGGGCGACCCAAAATACTAAGCGCTGAAACAGAAAGAATGGCACGGCGTCTTATCATGTCAGGAGCAGCAAGTAACGCTGTGGATGTCAATAAAGAACATTCTGCCACATTAAATATCAATGTGTGCAATGACACTATTCGAAATTGCTTGAAAAATGCAAATTTAAAGGCAAGAGCCAAGATAAAAAAGCCTCAAATATCGGAGAAAAATAGAAAAGCACGATTAGAGTTTGCAAAACTTCACAAAAATTGGACTGCGGAACAGTGGAAATTAGTTGTATGGTCTGATGAGACAAAAATTAACCGATTAGGATCTGACGGACGAATTTGGAGCTGGTACGACAAAAGAATTGGACCAACAGAAAAAAATATACTTAAGACCTTAAAGTTCGGAGGAGGTTCACTACTTGTTTGGGGCTGCTTCTGTGGCGATAAATTGGGAAAATTGCGTCGTATTCAAGGAATTATGTGCGCCAAAGATTATGTACGCATACTTGAAGACTCGTTGCTGCCGAGTTTTAAGAAATTTGGATGTGAGACAGGTGACTTGGAGTTTATGCAAGCATATGGCTCGTGCTACGAAAATCTGGCTAGAAAACAATGCGATAAAAACGATGAAATGGCCTGCTCAGTCACCTGATCTCAATCCAATAGAGAATCTTTGGGCTATAATTAAAAAAAGACTAATTACTCAAAAGGAACTTCCAAAAACCGTTGATTAGCTCTGGGTGAAAGTTCAAAAGACGTGGGAGGAAATTAGCTCCGAAACGTTGGCTAAATTAACGGCCAGTATGCCTAAACGAATTGAAGCAGTTATTAAAGCCAAAGGAGGAAACACCACATTTTAAAAAAATCTTTTATAATACTAAACATTAAAATGTATCTGCTAGTCGATAAACTGTTCATTTCTTGGATTTCAGTTTATGTTATTTTTTTCCTTTAAATATATAATTGTGTTTTTGTATATTCGAATTTATGAATTGTTGTTACTCCCCTAAAATATATTCAAAATCAAAAAGTGAATTCCCTTCTTTTTATTTAAAATAATACCTTGTATCCCTTTTTAGAGAAAATACGTGAACAGTTTTTCGAGTCACTGTATATTTATCAATTATTCGAAAATTCAAGGGGCGGGATTCGAACCTGCAAACCCTCTAATTGGCGCTTCGATGCTTTAATTAACTGAGCTACTCGTGACCACTTGGCCGCCGATTCTTTTCGAGTAATTTTTAATGATCAAATAAGTGGAATTAACCGATCCAACATGAACAATGCTCTTGTATACGAGCATAATATGCATATACTTGAGAAGTGTGATCATAGGTTAGGTTAGGTTGCTGTGGCTGCCTAGAAAGGCACACTTAGGCCAATTTTGGCCCATTGTGTTACCACGTAGCGCAGGAGACCATGGTTATTCGTGGGATTCGAACCCACAGCCTCCGGGACGGTAGGACAGCGCGCTAACAACTGAACTATCAGAGGCCCCAAGTGTGATCATAAATGACAATATTTTCATTTTATCATCTACGATTTAAAATATTGCAGTTAACCACTTTTGTTCCGGCACATTTCAATTATAAAGCTAGTTTCCGGGTGCCAGGTGAGAGGCTCTCTCCTTCCCCAGGTAATTTAAAATGTTTTTCTCTTTTGCAATCCGCTGCAGCTTGGCTCCACCTCTGCTTTTCGCCCACCTGCGACATCTCGAGGGGACGTTGGCTCCGGTGGAGCAAATTATTTCCTCCTCTGCTTTTCTAATTAAAAGTGAAAATGCTTTTTGTCGCTTAAAAACAGTTCATTACGGAACCAGCCGTGGGGAGCAAAATGTGTCCCCGATAGGCATGATAAGATGCTCTTCCCCGTTTAAAAAAACAAACAAAAATAAAAATAAGGAGCTGCAACCCTTTGCCGCCGTGCCCCTTTGTTACGCTTCACCTCATGGAAAAACCGGAAATTTGTAACCAACTCGTCACGTCGGGTTGTATTGTCAAAAATAAATCTGGTCCCTCATTAAAACAAAAACTCCCCCTCTAACCCTCGAATTTGGGGGAAAAACGTCTCCTCTTTTTTTTATGGGGAGTTGCCCGCCAAATGGCTTTGTGTCGTCATCGCTACCGGTGCCATCTGTGCGTCGTTATTTTCGCGAATTCATGATGTTGCCGTCGCCGCCGTTGCTCTTGCTGCTGCTGCTGCTGATGCTGCTGGCGCTGCTGCCGCCGCCGCGACGCAAAATAATAAAAGACACAAAACGAAGTTTTCCTCCTGACAGAATCTAAACTCTGGGTTTTTTTCTCGAGGAGGAAACTTCTGGGAAAATATCGTCGACAAGGGGCTCAAACTTATGGCACCTGCACCGAATTAGCTTTGATTCAAGGCTGCTCAGGGAGTGAGGGACGAAAAAGGTAGGCTGGGGAAAAAAAAAGGGATATTTTGTTCCGCTTTCGTGGGTTTCAGAGAAGTCCTCCCAGTGATTTACATAATTATTTCGTGTAATTAAATAGAAGTCAAGCAGAAAAGGACAACTCCGGAAATGACAGTAATTTTTTTCCTTTATCACATTTTTCTTACTTCCCTTTTTGTGCCCTTTTTTGATTTTGTGTTAATTAAATGTTGATCTTTGGGACCTTTGTGAAAATCACCAAGCCCACAGGCATACACTTTTAATTTCCCTCTGAATGTCTATCATGAATGCAAATTAGGATTTGGAATTCTATCGTTGTTATATATATATTTTTTGATTTGATTTGATTTTTAGAGGTAGATCATAAGTATTTATTTATTTATTTATTTATTTATTTACTAGCTTTGCACTGTGCACGTAGAGTGTAGTAATTGGGCCTAGCTAGTATTAAGTCATTTGTAAAAACAGACAAACAAAGAGACAAAATTTTTAAAAATGGTTTTCTTGTAATCTGTTAGCCTTTCTACATTACCCCGAATCAGTTTTTGGTAAATATTTTCTATATATGTACAGACAGAACATTTCTACAGTTCATTGATTTATAATACAATTTTATCAAACAAACTGATTACTTGAGTAAAAATATAGCAATAATTTTATGTACGTTAAGTTATCAGTCTATCTAGATAAATTAAAATCAAGACAAGTGCTGCGCTTCATTAAAGAAATTGGCTCATCCCTGCCAATAATTAGTACGGTGAAGTGATATCCGAAGAGAGTTATGCATTCTTAAATTGCAACCGGTAACAGAAATATTAACTTCCATTACAAACTTATGGCTGCTAGTTAACTCTGCCCATGTAACCATTCTAACAATGTTAGGTCATTTTTCCAAAGAGCCAAGCGAAATTAACATAAGTGGGTTAGAATACAGGGTAGGAGGCTGGCGGGATCGGATCATGGTAGTCCGTAAAGTGTAAGTCTAGCAAACCTCTGTTGAACTGATTCTGTACGATTAAGGCGCCCACACCGGGCTGATATATTCTAAAAACAGGTCTCACAAAAGTACAATAAAAAAAACCTGGTAATATGCGTATCGTTAAATTTTTTGGACCATCTCTCAATGAAGCCCATGTAATTTCTATCATTATTGTGACTATTTTCATTTTATTTTATTTTTTCTTTTGTGATCACCAAAGAAATTATTTATGTTAATTATGAGAAGAAAAATGTTAGACAAGTTTTTCTTAATCCTCAAGGGAAATACTTCAGAAAATCTTAGATCTGGAGATATCTGATAATTGAAACGTTATACAGTGTAGAAAATTAAAGAATTCACTTTTATTTCGTATAAGTCATAAGTGCCAAGCTTCACCGGTCACTCACGGGCAGCTGCAGAAATATCAGGGTAAGGACTATTTATCAAAATATCTTCAAGATTTGTTTTATAACAAAAATACTAAAATTATATGAATAAAAATAAATTTTTAATCTACTAGGTTTTTAAAATGAACTAAAAAGTATAAAATAATTTCTCCTTTTACCATACAGATACCACCGAAGTTTTTAATTTTAATTCTTAAAAGTATTTCCGTAGCTATTCAAAATTCACAATTCGATAATTCGACTATCTGCATGGAGCTAAGGAGAAATTATTTTATATTTCGTTTTAAAAACCTGGTACATTAATTTTCTACTTAAATATATAAATAATTTTTCAATAGATTTTAAACATTGCGATGTATCATAGACATGTGGTAAATTTCGATTTATTTCAATTTCTTCAATTTCATATGATCAAATTTGAGATAGTTAATGCTATACCTATTTACCAATAATATAGCCGTCTTAGTTAAACATTTTAAATATATGACTCATTTTAGATTTTACGAATTGATTTGGAAACTAGAAAACGGGTTTACGAATATTTTGTCGTAGTTATTGCCTTGTCATTCAGTTCGGAGCCATGGTTAAAATTTTAAATCTCTAATCGGAAAGTTAGTTTAAAATGGATTGCAAAATTTATACCGAACAGGCAAGAACGCGAATTATTAAAAACGTAGTAAAATAAAGTAAACTATTAAAAATAAAGTCACTATTAAAAATTGTAAAATTTATTAAAGTTAAAAGCTATGTAAACCTTAACACAATTTAAAGAAAGAGAAAAGTTTTTCTGATTTTATAGTAAAAGTTTCTTATTTTCATGTTTTTATTGTTTCTACTTTGTCGTATTTCGAGTAGATTACAACAATTTAAAGCATGATCCTTAACAAATTGAGAATTTGTTGCAACATTCAAGAATTTGAATAGTCAAACCATCCGGTGTGTCATAACGAAGATAATGAAGATACGTTACAGAAAATCGTAAAAACACCATTATGGTAAATTACTTTCAACATCAAATAATTTACTGCTTTAGATTTGAAAGTTATTGAATTAAGGGAAATTTATATTTGTAATAATCAAATAAATTTTAAGTATTACCTTTAATTGACTAGACTTTCTTAAACTCTAGAAATTTATGAGAATAAGATTTCTTCTCGTTTTGAAAACTGAAATTTAACAGAGCTTCTTACTCCGATAAATCTTCTAAAATTTTACGGAATCTGAATTTTTACGATCTCATTTCTGAGTTGAGGGGATAGGGGGAGAGGACCAATAAATATATCAAGTGTAACAGTAATTCGGCGGGAATAGCTATCTCGGGGGAGCATGCCAGAACGACAAACAGACGAACAAATTATGGAAGTTATCAAGCTCAACGTCAGTTAACCCCTATCGAAATTGGCCGGTTCTCGCTTCCAGCGGGGGTGGTACAGCGATGCCGTCTAACCCCAAGGTACAGAGATTGCCATCTGAAACTTCTTGAAATGTCCTCGAAATACTCCCGGCTCGGCATTGCGGAGATACCCCAAAAACGCTCTTATTCACTTCATCCTGATAAAATCTTTGCCGAGCGCACCGAAAGAGCTCAGGAATTGCCTTAATGAACGAAAAAATAACTCACTGAAAGAAACGATAAAATTTTATACACCTAGAGCTGCTCGCGATTTTATGGTAATTTTATGTTGGCAGGCAGTTCCGATGTGGTGGCACATTGTCCATAGGGTCGGATGGATACAACCGCTGAGACTTAGATTTTCTAGTACGGAAAGGAAAGAGTTCAATATCGTTGCTTACATGTACCACCTTGCGCCAATCCGGATTTATTTCGCCACTAATAGACGATTTTTTCGGATTGTTTCAACGAGGGGCTCCTTGAAAGCAAAAGCGCAAATCCACCCCTTTCTTTTTGCTGTTTTTTGTTTTTTTGTTTTGTTTTCGAGGTCGCTTTCAGAAAAATATGGAAATGAAATTTTCGGGTCGTATCTGAGAAACATTGAGATACAATATTTCGTGACATAAATGCGTGCGTTAATGCCACCAAATCCTCGCATCCGTGATTGGTGTGCGCGCGGATTGTTACAAGTTGCTCCGCGGGCCTGGGTGGATTTCTGCGAAGAGGAGGCCCCCTGTTTATTTACCCCAAACATATTCAGCCTCCGAAAACAATCGGCTTAGCAGACTATTTGGTAAATGAAAACACAACGCTTCGTATTCATGAGCCCCAAAGAGTACGGGGGTGGATCGAGGGCGGACCGCCGGGGGTTGGGTTATAGACCCTATAGGCCCTGGGGGCGGCCCGGTCGCGGAGCCGCGCAGCTCCTCCTGTAGGGACTTTGCACAAGTGAATTACTGTCGGAAGCGAATGGTATTAGGCTCGTAAAACACTTTGAGCGCTTAAGACTGCAGGTATAATGATGGCAGAGATCTCCCAGGCAAAGCCGATTTCACAGTAATTAGCGTCGGAAGAATTAGGTTTGCCTGTCGTATTTTAACACCTTTCTGGCAGGTTGTATTTTAAATGTGGCAAAGATACAGCGTATCCATAAACATGGAAAGGATAAACCTGCGCCTCGTAATCGCACGTACTTTCATATTAACATTTTTTTTTGTTTTTAAAGTTTTTTACGAAATGGTTCCACATTACAAAAAATGCTAAGCTCATTTTAATAGCTTTTGAAGATTTGTAAAAATTAATTAATATTGTAATTAATTCACAATGCCATATCCGAAATTAACGACTCAGGAACTCCTATAACATTTAATTTAGAGCTACTGAATTTAAGAAAATATAAAAATTTCGGATCGTAGAAGATTTTTGTTTTCATGTTTCGTTCGAGTTCGAATAATATCCTTTGAAAATCGTTTGTTATTTCATCAAAGCTGATAGGATAGTGCCGTGAGCGATAGTCCAGTTTGACCGGTCGTCTGTCTATCAATGTCCTTTGGGTTTTAGAACATGGTGACATTCAAGAGAATGAGAGGACGGGACCGACTGGTGAAATTGAGTACAACTCTCGATAAATTGAGCAGATATGTACCTCCTAAGATCTGTTAGAAGTGGAATATGCAGTGTTTCTGTAATGATCTGGGCAGAAGAAAAACACTACTGTCTGTTCCGAAGGCAGGAACTTTACTGCTTTTTAATTAGCTAAATAACGTACAGAGTAGGAGTAGGTACCATCTAAGTTCTAGTAGAAATTTTTGGCTGTTAATAAATTGGAATATTTGACCCTTAAACTTCTTATAAATGATCAATAACAAGTGGATCAATCTTGGAACACGTATAGCATCTAGATAGAGGTGGCCGTCTTACAACATGTGTAGAATGCAGGAGCTAATTAGATGTTCCCCTGTGGATATTGCCAGAATAGCGGTTTCACACAGACTACTGGCCAGTAGGAAACTAGCTGAAACTGCCATCTAACAAACACTGTCCCAACTGCAAGGATCCAGGTGAGAAGAATACCCTTTCTCATTTTCTATATAGTTGCCTGGCCTTAGCGGCTAGACATGTAGCACTGAGTAGTTATTTTATTAAAGATCTCAGTGAGGTTGCTAAGTTGAGAATAGGGGACACAGTTCACTTTCTGAACTCTCCAATGGGTTACTTTAATACCCTGGAACTACAAGTTAGAATCATATCAAAACAACGAGGGATTTTAAAAAGTTAATCTGAGGATCGGAAAGTCTGAAACAAAAAACTTAAATGAAATAATCAGGTTTCTTACGTGGTAATTTACTACCATTACTTAAAAACCATAAAAATAAATTACCACAGACGATACCTTAAAACAGAAAACAACTACGTATTTATTAAAATCAGCCGAGCGGATCCGAAGATTAAGGGTCATATGCTAAAAAAATCCAAACCTCAGTCTCAATTTTGACATGGATAAATCGAGTTGGATCTTAATTTATAACTCTATTTGCTGTACAAAAATTGAGTTTGAGCTCTTGCTAATTTTTTTAAAATATGAGCCGAACGGTCCGTCATGTGAAAAAAAAGTGATTTCGAAAAAAACGCGTTTAATGTTTTGTTGCGTTTGATTTTATAAATTTCTTGCGAAAAATCGAATTTTATTATAGTACGCCTCATGTGTATAGAAACCGGCGCTTTTGAGGGAGGAGATACTCAGTCATATATTCATACTGCTGAAAATCTTTTTTATTAGGAATTTCTTCGATTTTTCAAAAATTCTATATCCTGCTAGTACCTTAAATGTACTTTTCTTTTCCCATGTTTACAATCTTACCAATTTCCTTATAATCTCGAGATATTTGATACAATAAAATAGGTTCTCCCATAAGCTTAAAAGGATACAAAGGAGCCCATGTATATTAAAATTTTTAAACTTCGGCTTCAAACTTAAAAATACCAGCGCTGTATCAATTTTTGTGAAATTTTAAAGCCTCACAATCATTTTATTGGATATTGTATTGAAAATTCCCATATCTATTGTTATAGAAGTTAAGTTAATGGAAGAGCATACCTAAAACATTTCAATTTGAGAAAAGGCTCAAAGGAATTCTAAATTTGATGATAAATCAAATTAATTTGCCTAAGTGTTGTTTCAAAGACATGAAATTTTCTTAAGCATAGGGACATAGCCCCATATATTTTCTGGATGAATTGCGTACAATTTATCCAAGATATATCAGGACATTTTGGGAAGATTAGACGTCAACATCTCATCTATGACTCTTCCTGCAATTACAATTAGAGTGGATTTACACAGTCCCTGGGATGATCGCATTTCGGCTAGGCTCCATGAACCCCGAAAGCCCGGACAAGCTCCTAAGCAAACAAACCAAAGATTTGTTTAATTTCGTCCGGCCCTTAATCTCCCTACCCGCTGCCCTCCCCAGAACTGGGCTTAATTTTGTTAACAGATTGTGGTCATTTACCCAAAATCGACAACATTTCAATAGTTTCTAAGAGAAAGTTGCAGCTGTTAGGCAGGACTAATGCTTACCCTCTTCCCTGGTCCATGTTCGGAGAGCGGATGAAACTTTCTACATAAACTGACGAAGTATCGTCAAGACGATTCCTAAGTACGTAGTAGAAAAACGTTGGATCGCCGGCCTGTGCGAGGATAACGCCCAAATAAACAGTAGAGCCCCCATCATCCCCGTCCGAGCAAATAAACCACCCGGCAATCGTTGAGTTGCGAGGGCAGATGAACCATCTTGAGTCTTGTCCTGTGGACTCTTGGACTTGTTATTGCTCATATCGCAGGGAGGATTGATTGCCGCCAATTTTGGACGACCCCGACCCCCAGCACCCACTATAAATAATAACTGAGAGCTGTGTCGATTTGCTTGACAAATGCATAAAACAGCCCTCCCCACTTTTGGGACCTCCGGTTATGGGTACGAAACCCGTCGACAGAGATGAGTCCGGGGACACCATCCTGGATCCAGCTCGGCTATTTCTGGAACCGAACTCATTTATTAGATTTGTCACGGGCTGCTTTGATTGATATTCATTTTGTTAACATGTCAGCTCTGAAGTGATGCCAACTGTCGGAAGTTATAGAAATAAGGAAGATTGATGAGGTGATACGGGAAGGGTGGGCCCAAGAATTTTATTTTATTTTATTTTATATTTTTTTAAATCTCTCGAAGCATAGCAGGTACGAATTGATGGCTTTTTACTGACGGTAGAGGCTTCGTATTTTTCAGTGACGGGCTGTCTCAAAAGAGTTAAACCATATTTCACAGCGACGTTTCCATTATGCTCTGTAGTTGCAACTAGCCAATACATTGGTCGTTTTAATTTCATTTAGGGGCTCCAATCGGAAATACATGGTAATTTTTTTTAAATGGAATACTTTTCTTCAATTAAAAATTGCCACGATGAATTACTGCAGGTATACCTGAAGGTTCAATATTAGGAACAGTTTTATTATATTTATATTTTACATTTATTTATAAGTAAATTTCTCGCTAAGTATCTAAAATAAGCTATAAATTCATATTAAAAACTGATGTTTAGCCTTAGCAACCATCCACTTAGATTTTGAATTTATTTTTGGTACATTAGTACATTTTAAAACCTACTTGTATTTCTTCGCAGTATGCTTTTTAGATAGGGTAGTATTATATAAAATTTACCTTCCTTGTAATTCACACTTGCTCTTTAAATCAAGTGGATATAGAGACTGGTGTTCGATCTGAGAATATGTGGCGCCTGTGGGAGGGGCACCAGGCAGTAGTCACACTCTTGTCCTCTGGAACGAAACGCCTATCATTTCTTCACGGTTTTTGAGCTGGTTTGCTTCGGTATATTTTCAAAAACATTACTCTATGTCCCTAAAATTACAAACAAAGGAATCGTGCAGTTTTGCTAGCCAGTTGCTAGTCTGCCAAAACTGTAATATTACTAAACAAAATTTCACTCGATAGTGCCTTTAGTAGTGATTTTTACTGTCAGTATCAAAAAATATAATTTTGATAAAATTGAATAGTCTTAAAAGCAGGAAAAATAAAAACCAATAGGAAATGCATAGTTACTTTTAATTTGGAATTCAATGGAAAAAGAAAATCGAATAAGCCTTCCATGCATTTAGCTTACCTGCTTTCATTTCTCCAGTAGTAACCACAAATTGAAAACCACTTTCCACAGATTCTAAATTCAGCAAAACGCTAAAAGCATTATCCCCTTTAGCTGTGCTCTGTTGAGGAAGGTCAAGGCGTTGAAATTCGTTCAGCACAGCCTTTTATTCAATTTACCATAATTCAATGGAAACTCTGCGGACATTTCATACATTGGAGATGAGGGGGAACTTTTGAATTTACGACTTAGAGTGGTTGCACACGACCATAAAATACAGCCCGTATCTTCCCTGCCGACTTGTGAACGGGCTGCGCGGGGGCAATAATAAACAGTATGGAACTTGGAGCTAACTTGCATAAATGCAAAGTGTGCCACATTCTGGCGGTCAATATCCAGCCTTCCTGTCCTGGATGGAATGAGCACTTGATCCGACTTTATCTGAGGGGATATATTTGTTGGGAATCCTAAGAACGGTCCATTCGCCATCATCTTCATCGTATCCTGCCGGCGATTTGTGGGAAATATTCGGACTTGAGTAAACCTTGAGGAAGGCTCCATGGTCCGTCTATCAAGTGGCATTTTTCTTGTCATTTTCTTCTCCTCGGAGGCCTACTTTATTTCACTTCCTCTAGCGGAAGAGACGACTATGAATTCGCCTTGGCAGACGTCGAGGCCACGATATTTTGCGTCGTCATCTGACGGGGCTAAGTAGCCTCTTTTCGTGGGTAGGAGGAGAAGACAAGGGGTCTTCTGTATGTAACGAGCGTGGCTCGTGATATCACTGCTAACTGGCCTCCAGAGAGGTATCATTATGTAGATTCTGCATGGTGTCCTTTGTCCTTCTTCGACTGTACACGTCCGCGGGGGGTATCTTTTATCTGTAAAGTCTCCGGTCATGGGGCCCACATTCACGAGGTTAATTGCCTCTCCAGTGGGCAGTTTTTTATCTTTTAACTGGCAAATTAACAGCCAACCACGCTCCGCCTAATGCTTCAAACTTGTTCAATTATCCAAATTTAATCCAGACTCTAAGGTCGTAATAGGACCTGGGGGCCTGGTATACGCTCCGTGAATCTTAAGATGTTTGGACAAACCCTTAAACATGAAAATGATTACCCACGAGGCTCAAATTCTGAATAGTTCCGGAGATAAACTTTTAGCGCAAATTTGCCAGCTCGACACGAGCTCTGTGTGGGCCTGCTTGTTTTTTCAATTAAATTTTCCCTGTCGCGCTTTTATGTAATTAAGTCGTTAAGCCTTGATATTTTTCTAAACAAGTTTTTGATATACTCAGCTTAGCATGGTTTGATCGTATTTTGATAATTTAAGACTTTAAAGTAGAAGACTAAAAAGAATTAATTTTCTAAAAGTAAGAAAACTTATGACTTAATTATATGTGTAGAAGTTATATAAGTATCGTTTTAATGAAGTATTCCGATTTAAACACTTTTAAATATGTTTTTTTTTTACTGTAGATATTACAAAGGATTTAATTTCATTGTAGAAAAGTATAATTTTATAACTGAGGGCTCTATAATTGAAAATGATCCAATCGAATCGAAAGGAACTTAGCTTAGGGTCATTTTACATCCACTCCGCGACACATGATTGACCTCATCCTTATTTTCTCAAGTTTCCAGAGAAATAATTATTTCTAAGCAGTCTGACCATAATTACCTATTAATGTCGTAAATTCCTAATTACATTATGCAACAATTCTCCGTATTCGATGCATTTGAAAAGTGGCAACGTGCGACAAATGATTGACCTCACCAATTTTCAATTGTGTGTCGTGCAAGTTGAATTCTTGTTTGTTTTTAAAAATATTTGTTAAGAATTCATTGCTATTTGAAATAGAGTAAAGAAGTTTACAAAATGGGTAGTTTTAAAAGACTGACTAAAGAAGAAATCGGGAAAATTAAAGTGCTGAAATACGAAGGATATTCTAATAGAGAAAAATTAATAGAAGCGTTCAGGTAGTGAGCAACTTCTTAAAAGATCCCGAAAATAATCAGAGAGATGGAGAATCCTGAGAATAGTTTCAAGTTGTCCTTCAACTGCGAGGCAAATTAAGGAAGCTGCTGGAACAAGTGCAAGTATTCGAACAGTATAACGTTTATGAAAGATGCCATTACTACAACGTCGTTGTCTCATAAAGAATAACTGGGGGCGTGTTATTTCTACGGATGAAAGGTGCTTAACATTAGGCGGACCGGATGGATACGCATTTTATTTTCGTGACATAAGGAAGGATTAAGGATTTTTAGCACGTTGTCATTGGCGGGAAGGAGGTATTCTGATTTGGGGAGCCATTTCATACAAAAGATCCATTGATTTGGTTTTTATTATTGGACGACAAACTACTATTGACTAAAAATCTATTTTTAAAAACTTTAAACTTAAAATAATAGAAAAATGGAAGGCCAAAATTGGGTATTTTAGCACGATCAGCCTCCACTTCGCCAAAGCCATTTTTAGATAAAAGTCCTTAATTAAGCGTTCAGCGTTCAGTCCTAAAATAATTCGATTAAAAGAATCCCGTCGAATTATTTTGATGTGTGAAAAAATTAATTAAAGTCAAAGGTTACCTAAAATGAATTTGTGAAAAATTTAGGAACTTTATTACGGCATTTTTCTCTAAAAAGGCTTTTTTAAGTTCCATTCAATTCGATTAGAATGTTTTCAATGATAGGGCCCTGATACTTTTAATGCTTCAAAAACTACTAAACTGATTTAACTGTAATTGCGTGAATTACAATTAAAAAAACCAACACAAATTTGAATATTTTAGTGTAGCAAAAAGAAAGGGCATTTTGGATTTAGAAACTGCACCGCCCAAGTTCAATCCCCCTAAGCATAAGTGAATATTTTTATAAATTGAGTAAAATGTTTTGCCAACCGTAAACTTTCCGTACCTAAATCAATATTTCGACGTCTTACCACATGAGACAAGATGAACAAATGATTTCGGATAAAAGCAATTTAAGAGCATAAAAATAATTTGGGGTGTATATCATCCATTCTGAACAATCAATCACTTTCAGCGTATAAATAATCTCTGGTTCTTCCAGCACAATTCTGTTCAACTTTCTGAAATTTTAAAACAACAATACAAAAATTAAGTGCATTCAAGTATATCCGGCGAACAATAAAAATCTGTAAAATGCTATTCCATGGAAGGCGTATTTTTTAATTAAATGAATCACAAATGGAACGCTGTGGCATTATATGAATGAAAATATGTAATTAGGGCGCAGATAGCGACCGCAGGCAGCGCAAGGAGATAACGCTCCAGCCGCCGCCGTGTATACACAGCATCCCCCGACGGGCTACAATCCTGAATAATGCAGAATCCATTTACCCGAGAAATTTCGCAGAAGGGTGGATATTTTGCGCGGGAAAATTTTTCAACAAAAAAATATTCGAAAACTTTTACTAGTTAAATGGAAATATTTATAAATTTTATTAATTGGTTGGAAAAGTCACCGAGATATTGCAAAATGCCAACAAAATCCAACAAAAACTACGGAAATAGTCTAATCGAATTGGTAGGAAATTATGTCGATTCGTGTTATTTATGCGCCACCCTGTAATTAAGCCTAATATTTTCCACGCCAATTCGATTTTGTGGGTTTTTTGCTTTATACACGATTTTATGCATAAAATATGCTGACGGTAATTTTATGGAATTTTATAAATCGTTGTTCGCTGTCTGAATTCCCACAAGGCCTAAAATATATTGGAGTAATTAAAAACGCGCCCTCGGTACCTTAAAAAAAAACAAGGTAATTGCTTATATCATCCTTAGGGTACGATATAAATTTATCGATTTATTGCAGGTACATAATTTTTAGCGGGTAGTATTTTGAATAATTTAGAGGCTTTTTATCGCAATAAGTATACTTGTTGGAATTGTTATTTTTAAATATTCAATTTTCCGTTTATTACAAATGTTTTTGTTTAAAAATGAGACACGACATTTTCGACGTATATATTGATGATATTCTAAAATCCGATAAATTAATTTGAATACATACAGATGAGGTAAAAAAATTCCACCATATGAAAGCATTTCACATTTTTGTGGAATATTTCTGCAAATGACAACATTGAAATTATTTCGATTAAAATTTTTCTGTCCGATGTCGAGTCATTTTGCACAGTGTTAAAATAATAGCGTAATAAATTGAAATTCTGTTATAAACTATTGAGTGAACTGTTTCTGAAAGGTAACCATAGATTGTTTTTTTGTTAATTATTATCTCTATAATATATACAAATTTACAATTGTTTCCTAAATTTTATTCGAAATGGGGAGATGCAAGCATTGCACACTTGAAATAAGATTCGTTATAAAGAAAATAAAATAAGTTGTTCGAAGAAAATTTTCAAGAATACAAACACATTCTTTCCAAAAGTTGAAACACGTCGTAGGTAGACAAGCAATGTCACCCCGGCTTCTAAATCAACTTGTACGGCTGAGTAAAAAGGAACCATTTACACTAGCCAGACAGACAGAATTTAAAACAGGTGTTGAATGTTGTTGCCAGTGTGGAAACTGTCCGCAGGCAATTGGAGGAGAACGATTTAACCAGTTAAATGCATTCGACGTGTATACATGTCAATCTAATGCTCTATTGTGGTGCGGTTGACGTGTATACATGTCGTGGAAAAACAAATTACGATTCAATATAAAAAGTCGAAATATCAATGAGATATAATGCAGATATAATTTATATTAAGAGTAAAGCTGCTATAGATATGGGGGTTATTCACTAATAGTAATATTTTAATTTTTATTAAATTAGTTCAATATTTTCCCAGTGTACCTCGTAATGTTTTGCTTAGTTTGCTGTGCACCCAATAACAATTGAAATAATTTAAATAAATTACGCGAACTAGACTTTTAGTAATTTTTGGTTGGTTGCAACAACGTGATACTTATAACATTTAACAAACCTTTTACTAGATCTTATCTTTTTCAAATAGAATTATTAATTTTTATCTAATAAAAATGAAACCTTTATGTTTTTTCTTTGATTTTTTCGTAAAATGTATTGTAGGACCGTTTGTATTCCGGTCGACGTATATAATCGTCATTGCTTAATTTTAATTACATACCCAGTGAGGGAATTTTGAAAATAAATTCCACACTTAAGTGATTAAATTTACGCAGTCTAAGGAAAACGCCTTTGCTGACTGCTACGCATGTCAGGAAGCGTTTAAAGTTCGCTAAAAAATGATTAATATACGGTGCTTCGAGATCTCGATCATATGTTAAAAGACCAGAAAATTCAGCATTCAAACATTAAAGCTAGAGATAAAGGACGGTGAGTCATCGATTATGATATGGGCTTGTTTTACTTGCAGTAGCATTGGACCCATCCATTCGATTAAAACAATAATGGATCAACATGTTTATATCCAAAATATTCGAGAAAGTAATGCTTCCGTATGCGTCGAAGGATATGCCATCTATTTATTTATTTATTTCGCTTTGTACAAGTATATAAAAAATAGAATAAAAAAGCTTAAAAAAGTTAAACAAATACAACTAAAACAAGGAAGATTATTAAGATCAATTGCTTTGGGTCTTACAATAAGACAACAATCCGAAGTACACTAGCCGGAAGGAGTAAAAATAGTTATGAGACAACGTTATAAATATAATGGAATGGTCCCACAATACCCGGATTTATCCAATTGTATAATCTACAAAATAAAAACGAGCTGTGGGATGCAGTGGAGAGTTCCTCTATTCAAGTGCCAGAGTCTAGTTGATTACATGCCTGCACGCTATGTAGCTGCGCTATTCTATGTGTTAATAAGACTGAATAAAATAACTAAAAAGTATTGAGTACCATGTTGATTTGTTTTTTCGGTTGGCGCTAGTAGTGCTATAATGTTGCTATTTTATTTATTTTTTTATGTTGTTATTCAATTGCAATTTCTACGTAATATAAAGAACTGTTTTGTACCATTCATTTCTCATATCATGCGTTTCAATTCATTCTTTCGTTTCATTATTAAATTTTCTGTACTTTATTTTTTTATTTTTATTTATTTTCATTAATTCATTTCAGCGATAACAAAGCAGCACAATGGTAGGCTATTACATGGTACTGATATCCTACTTAATAACAATGAGAAATGTAATCAAATATATGAAACTTTTTATTATGATAAAATTTTATTTTTTTTTTTTTTAAACCCAAAAATCTAAAACTAAAGGGAAAAAAGGAAAAAGAGGAAAATAAAAACTATGAAAATGGTTTTGCAGATTGGCAACAACTACAAAATATAATTTTCAATTTGTTAAGATTTTCAATTGTTTAACATTTGTATAGATTTTTTAATTCACGTTTGTTTACTTATCTTATTAAATAATTATTGTTTATATGTAGAAATAGAACTAAACATTACACTATAGGTTAGGTGGTGTGACTGCCTAGAAAGGCACACTTAGGCCAATTTTGACCCATTGTGTTACCACGTAGCGCAGGAGACCATGGTTATTCGTGGGATTCGAACCCACAGCCTCTGGGACGGTAGGACAGCGCGCTAACAACTGAACTATTAGAGGCCCCAACATTACACTATGCACTAAACAAATTTATTTTTAATAATCAGATTTATAAAACAGAGCATACAACACGAAGAAAGAAATATTCGATAACGTCGGTCTGTAAGACTAACACGCGTACAGGAAGTTTAAGCTAATTTTATCTTTATTTAGTACTTATAGTAAAAATTAGTTACATTTGTAAATTACGTCAACCATGTACATTGCGATTTTTCATTCTAAAAATGTTGATACATTACAAATAGCTGGACTTCAAAATTTCTTAAAAACTTTAACACTATGCTAAAATATTACCGATTTTTAGTGTAGTAAGTGTTTTGTTCAACAGAAATTTTAAAGAGTCATAAAGACATCCCCTCATTGGATTTAAACTGAACATTCTGCTAATTCGATTCACCGAACTGAGATAGAAGTGGACTATAATTTTGATTCAATAATGTAAAAATGTTGACTTCATTAAATTTTAACGGCACAGATTAAATTATTTGTCGCCAGACGTTAGCACTATAAAAAGTATTTAGCAACTAACTATTGAATTGTATGTGGCACCAGCGTGGTGCTACTGGCAATTAAGTGTTAATTTGCATATGGCACCAATGTGGTGCCACTGGAAATTAGTGTTGATATAATTTTTTTTTTTTCAATTTAGTAATGGCTTATTTTTATTTTCTTTCAGACTGTTGAAGATCTCGAAAATCGATGCATGGAAGCTGGCATCGAAATAGTTACAAGACAATCATTTCTGTCCGATCCTGCAGATGCCGTACGAAATCTGAGACGACAGGATGCTAGAATAATAGTAGGCCTTTTCTATGTAGTTGCTGCACGTCGCGTCCTATGTGAAATGTACAAACAACAGCTGTATGGTCGATCTTATGTCTGGTTTTTTATAGGTAAGTGAAAAAGCTCTAAAAGAATATATTTTCCCTTCCACCCATTTGATTATATACCCCAATTTACCCTCTTTTTTTTGTAATAAAATACATATTTACCCCAATTCCGGATAAAAAGAGCTTTTTAACGGATGCAGAACAAATATAATCTGGAAGTGATGAATATGATAAATTTGTTTCGTTTACCACAAAACAGTCCCATGAGATGTTCTTTCAATCTGGGTACTTTCCATAGGGTTTTCGTACCAAAAATAAATCCGCCGAGATATAAGGTTTACCCTCCGTGAGAAACATCAAGAGACTTTGTGTTCAACAAGGACGTCCATGATAAAAACTCACCGGAGCAACAGTCGGCGCGTTAAGAATGCCAGTCAACAACACATCCAGGCATTTTCCTTAAGGTTTTCGAAACTGTCGCTTCGTTAGCCCAAATTGAGTTACATAAAGTAGTCAAAAGAAAGAAAGCACTTAGCGGCGTGTTCCCTACAACATTCCCAGGATGGAGTCAAAAAAGAAAATTCATTTTGATCCTCCACATACTCCAGGAGCTTCTCAAGTGGGGCGCGTGGGGTTCCAGGGGGCCACTGAGGCGCACTCGTTCTTCAAGTAAAAGGTTTACCACACCTTCTCGACAGCACCAGACAAATAAGACAAATTTGTGAAAATTACATTCAACTTTTCATTCGTTAGCTAGAGTTTCTGGCTCAACGAGAAGAATAGGAAAAATTAAGGAAACTTCCGAAGTAGACAGGATGAAATGTGCACGCAAGTAAAAATTGTGTCAGGCAAGCGGGGGCGGGATCGTGAGTAATTGGGGTGGATTTACGAAGAATTGCGCTGTTTGTAATGATTTTTATCAGACGACAGCGGCGGGAGGGAGTCATACCTGCTCGACTTTTAATTGTTTCTTTAGCGCAAATGAGGACGCCTATTTCCATCGTTTACTTGAAAAAGGTGTCGAGGCAGTGCATTTTATCCCATTATTTAAGACTTTTAAATGGGATTTTTTGTTTTGTAAGAGATTTACTATATATGCAATAATTTAAAAACCAGACTATTCAATTAACAAGAGAATGGGTCATTAGCTACATATTTCGATGGAGAAAATGGGAATATAGAGGAAAGTGGTTCAGCACCAAAAAGTAGAACGGAAGCAATATCGCAGCTGCTACAATTTCTTTTAATTAATCTGATTTTATATAAGAAAAAAGAAGTTATAGACTTTCTTTCCAGCATCTAATCATAGTGTTCTACTTATGTGTATTTTTCTTTGAAGGAATATTATTAACTATAGAGAATTTTCTGGCTATAACATTCATGAATAATATTTGAGGCAATATTTTATTTCTTTCCATTTACCTTAAAACCCATTAAATCAATTAAGCTTTATCATACAAGCTTGTAGTTTGGCTTAAGTTAAAGCACGTCCTTACAATGCTACCCTAAAATCGTAAGGAGCTCAACATTTTCTTATTCTTAACTCCAAAAGTTTCTGTACTAGTCTGTATAAACGGACTTACTAAGTTAAATTATGTGAATGTTAAAGTTTTTTAATCAATTTGTCTTTAATTGCTTTAGTTTTAACCAAAAACGTTCACAAAATTAAACAAACCTAATACAAAGTTGTAAAATCTTTAGAAATTTATATTCAATCAAATCGATAAAAGTCAACTTAGGGAAAAGTTAGTAGCCCACCCTTATCCCTTTCGAGATGGTGCGCATAAACCTCGGCAAGTAATCCAAAGGATGAATGTCTCTAGAGTTCGACGTGTGGCCACAAAATCTGATTAAATCTGGGAAAACAACTTACCAAGTTCTCTTGGATGAAGAGGACCTAAAAAAGGGTATTTTCAAGTTGAATGTCAGGCGAGGGGGTAATTAACCCCGGCACCGCACTAAAACTAATTGGTAGAACTTACATTGACCACACCGCTCTAATATAACACCCAACCTTAAAATTATAAAGTTTCTAGCAAAATTTTATGTGTGCTGCCATTAGTCCATAAGTGGGAATCAAGGGGGATTTATCGTGCCTTCGCTAATACCGGCTACATTCGTACAAACATAGTCGCTGGAGCCCTCCCTCTCAGTTCGTGGGGACATGTTTCTTTACAATAGTTTTGCTTTTGGCGAGAAACATAGTGCATTTACTGCCAGGAAGGTCTTCCAGAAAGGTTCCAATATAAACGGAGGTTGCGTCACACAGAGCAATGTCTGGCTGTGGTTACCCGCCCAGAGCAGTTTTCTCGCCAATAGTTACGTGACGTATACATCTAGAATCTAGATACATTATGGGGTTAGTCCCTTAAGCGGGACCTACACGTACGCCGAAATTTCTCTTTTGCCACGTTACAAAATATTGTGAGTGTGCATTTTCTGGTATGCATGAGCCCTTTCGGGTCCTGTCCAGGGCCCACCACAGTTCGTACGCCCTCAAAAGCTCTATGAGGGCAACCGGGCAGAACTTTACTACCAATTTTGTACGGTTTTAGTGAGAGAATTTCCACATGCAGACAAAGATCAATACATGTTCTGGGCAGCACTTCGTCCAGAAAATAAAGAAGAAAATAAATAAAAGGCGACCGGGAAAATGAAAAATTCTCCGAATTCTTTTAAGGATAATTTAGAGCGCCTAAAGCGTATTTTTTTTCGACTTTATGAACTCGTCCTGAGTGCTCACTTGCGAGCAATTAAAGATGTTTTCCTAGATAATCTTTAAAAACTTCCTCCCAGGAATCTTATGAAAAATATACACATAAAAAAAAAATGTGTAGGGCAAACCTGAACCATGGATGCAGGTTTACAGCTCTGGGGACCTTCCGACCCGAACACTGCGCACTTTTATCCTTTAAAAAACCTTTTCATAGGAAGGCAAATGCACTTGACGCTTTCTATGATTAATGCGGTGCAAAGGACGTTTTTCTGCCGTTTTCGTGTATACTTTTTTGCATTTTATTCCAGGCGAGTCCTTTTTTTTCCACCTTACCTTCCCCCCTGTATTTTTCAGCTTTGATTTTTAGCTAGCCCTCTCCTAGTATTTTTTTTCTTTTATTTCAACTCAGTCCTTTTCTGTTCTATCTTTTTACCGGGAAAAAAATTTTTGTCCTGAAACTTTAGTTTCAGGCAACAGGGAATTAACAGCGTAAAGACTGGAGCAAAATGCTAGAACGAGGGGAGAGGAGAGGATTAATTTATGAAAAGGACCAAAAGCAAAAAAAAAAGAAAAAAAATATACTGCTCTATGATAATTACCGACATTTCTCTGTCCGGTTTAATTAATGACCTCTGTATTCAACCTGCCAGTCCCATTGCTCATGCACTGAGCGAATTAAAGTTTTATCACGGATCGGCGAAGGGGTTTATATATAATTTCAGGTTTAATTCTTGATTGCGACGTAATTATCCCAGAGAAGGAAGGAGCTCTGCTCCTCATCCCCACCGCCCCACGGAACTCTCCCTGACCAGGGTCTAGTTATGGGGTGAAAGGGATTCCTTTACTGTGATTAATTGCCGCAAAATGTGGCTTAATACCTGCCTAATTATTCAGAGATACCTGTGCGATTTCGCTTATCCGATGGGCACGACTCCGTAAAATATCTATAAAGTGTTGTAAAATTGAAACTGCCTACATTTCTTGCGGAGTTTAATGAATAATGAGATCGTAGATGCTGGAAGTTCATGTTATTAATATCTGTTGCTAAGAGCAAGGGTTTTACAAATTACTTTTAAAACGTGTTTTCGTTTTGATAAATTATGGCTTTAGAAATATTGATAATGTTGTCTTTTGGAAGGATTATTAATTTACCCAGAAAATTAAAATATATTCTATTCTCCTATAAATTAATAGTAGACATAGTATACAGCCCATGAGATTAAGGTACGAGTACTTGGAATAATATTGGTAAACAGCAACTCTTTCTTCAATAAACTGGCAAATCAAAAAAATATACAAGGTAATATTTTAATAATTTTCTAAAAAACTTATAATATTGCTCAAATGATAGTTGAAATCTTGAGTTATTTATATTGGAAGTACAAATAAATCTTCGAAGCTTTTAATAAAATATTCCAATTTCCCTGTTTTTGAATCATTCGCAATGACTTTAAACGATATGATATTGCGGATGCTTTCCTAAAAGTCAAATTCGGCGTAGCGAAACCAGTATCACAACTGCCGTAAAACATTATTCTGTGACACTGCAAATGCATTGTGATAGTTAAGCAGCGATTTCTCAAAAATAAAGAGAAATAGACAGAAATATTTGAAGTGGGGGGCATGAGTATTACCTGTATATATGCGCTTCATGCTTTAAGGCTCAGTTTTTGTAAAGAAGTGGTGTAAGAAGTTTTCTGAGGGAAAAAAATTTCGACGAATTTCGAAAAAACATCAAAAAAAGAAGACGTCGCTATTTTTAAGCTTTTTGGAAAAGAGCCACAAATTACGCTGAGGCGAACTAAAAGTAAATTAGTGGAAAAAGGTATCAAAGTGTCTCTCTATACCATACTGCAAAGAATAAAGGAAAATTCCATCATACACCGCAGTACTACAATTAAACCACTTTTATCCGAAAAGCACATCGAAAACTATTTGAAATTGGCTAATGAAACTAAGGAATCATCATTTTGGGCATATCAAGGACCTAAACGAGTATTGTTAAAAACAGGACGGCATTATATCATACGTACTGTAAAATACGCAATAAAAGTTCATGTGTGGGAATGCTTCTGTTCGCAAGGATTTGTAAAATCGGTTGTTTTTACTGGAAATGTGAATGCAGAAAGGATGCTGCAAATTTACTAAAGTCTACAGATTCTTAGTTTGGAACAGGAAACCGATCGTGGTTCTTGTAAGAAGACAACAATCCTAAAACACAGAAGTCATCTTTGTGCCGAATGGAAAGATCAAGAGAATATCAATGTTATGGAGTGGCCCTCATAAAGTCTTGATACTAATCCCATTGAAAATGTGTGTGCCCATATGAAGGCAAACCTGCAATGCGCTCGTACCAAACACTCTCTATTTGCACCTATTTTAACCATTTCAAAGAGAGGAGTACTAAACCGCCATTTAAATCTTTAATTAGCACTGCACTATATGACAATGAGCATTAAAACCTGAGCAAATATGCTGTAATCAATTTGATAATGGTACAATTAAAATGAATACCAAGAAATTCGGACTTAAGTTATCTATTTGGGATTATTTTTTTGTTGTTAGCAGTTATATTTTTTGAAATTATGAAATTACATCTTTAATAAATAGATAATATTAAAAAATGACCAGTTAATTTTTGAAAATAAGCTCACTGTATGAAAAATTATTCTCTTATTTTAGTCCAATAAATTCGAAAATTTCTTTATTTCTTTTATAAGCCAATAATGTTTGTTTTTCTGTAAAACTAATGTGTTAGCAATGTGCTTTTCGTGAACGCTTTTCCCCAAAAAGTCGTTTACTTTTCAATAAATTGAAAATATTTCTCTCCCTTTTATGGAATGTGCTACACTTCCACATACTTTCAGTTCTGAATGACTTTCAAGTTTTGGCAAACATCCACTCATTTCAAATCTGGCAAAACTCCATAAGAAGGTGGACTATTCGAAACATTCTCAGATATTCTTCCATCAAAACGAAATGAAAATGTTTGCGAATAAATTGAATACGGGGAGAAAAAAAACTAAAATTTACAAGTTTTATGAAATATTGCAATTGAATCCACTGCAACATTCTAAAATCCTGGAAAAGCATAAAAGATCTTATCAGCTCCTTCACCTTTCCGCGAAATTATATCTAATCTTAGGGAGTGTTTGAAGGGCCAAAGAAACTCATGGGAGTCTCGTTCGTTTTTCTTTTATGTTAGAAAAATAGCGACTTCTTTTGCAGCTGTAACAAGCTCAAATTGCTTTCCTGATTCCCTGAACGTTCTCAAAGATTCTCGTGTGTCAGTCTCATTATTTTTCTTCTGGAAGACATTACCCCTTTGTGCCCTAAGAATGAACTCAGTCCTTATTTTTCATTTTTTTTTTTTATATAACTTACCGGGCTTTTCTGCTGGTTCTTGAACGACAATGAAACACTGAATGGAGTGTATTTTTCAGAGTCATAATACGCGAGCTCCTCGCCCATCCGACGAACCCGAGGGACTCCTCCTCTCCCGAGAAGGACAAATTGAAATGAATATAAGCCGGTGATAGAAAAATCCTGGCTATTCCTGGTGAAGGAGGGATGGTGTCCCGTCTCTATGTCTCCACGAACCGAGAGAAATCTCATCCCGGACTGTTTTGCCATAATTGTGAGCAGGCGTGGAGCATCGCTTCGGTGACTGCGTCTAAGCACCTTGACAACATCGACGACGGCAGATATCCTTTATTTTTATTTATTATTATTATTTTTTTTTTTTTGTCATAAATGTCGCATGAGCGACTTTGATCGCTGAGTTATTAAATTCTTTGCTCCTTTCACTGTCGAGAATGTCACTGCGAATAAATGAATTAAAATTATTACCACTTCTCCTTCTAGACCTTTTGTCTTTATTTCCCTCCGTTATTTTGTGCTTGTCTTTTACGGAAAAAAAAAAGTAATAAATACAGTCCCTTCCCGCCACCTAGCTTAGCTTTTAGAACGTGCTGAAGAATTTATTTTTCAACCAGAACGTGGGCAAAAATTCAATAAGCATCTGCCAATACGAAAGAAAAAAGGAAACAAAAAATTTATACATATAAACAATATTTTTCAGCCGGGGTGACCTACTCCCCAGTTTCTGGTCAGATTCCAATATTCTAAAAAACAAAAAATAAGGTGGCTTGCCTCTGGTTGCACAGAGAGCGCGCGACTTGGTTGCTAGCCAAATGGGCGGAGGAGGCTGCCATCCCCAGGACCAGATTCATTCAATTCTCTAGCAAACATTTTTCAAGGGTGTGGCACATGTGAAGTAGGTTGGAAGAGCCGTGCAACCCCAATCGATGCCCCACCAGCTGTTCTGCGGAGCCACCCATTCGACTAATTTAACACCGTGCGAATCGCTCGAAATTGAAAAAAAAATGATTAAACCATTCTTTTAAATCTACACAAAACATTTGAAATTAGTGAGCTGAGTTTTATATGTTCAGAATTAAAATAGATAGGAAATATTTAGAAATTAATGTATCGATAGGCCAACCAATCAAGCTTAATTTTGCAGATTTTGAAAGAGAAAATTAAAAAATAAGTTAATTTAAAAATTAAAAAACCCAATTGCTCGCTGGCTGCGCATGAGTCCATTTAGATCCTTTCGGATGAAGGAAGAGAAGCACAGCTTAAAAAAGTTTATAAAGTAAGGTAACTCATATTGAAAATCGATCTTAACAGTAGAAAGTTCAACGCAAAATGAGACTTTAAGTATGAAGTGCATACAGTTAATACTCATCCCCTCCACTTCAAATATTTCTGTCACTTTCCCTTTCTTTCTGAGAAAACGTCGATATGCTTTTACCAGACTGTATATCTATTAATTAAAATTTTATATTATACTAACTTAAAGGTGTGGGGCCTCTGGTAGTTCAGTTGTTAGCGCGTTGTCCTACCGTCTCAGAGGCTGTGGGTTCAAATCCCACGAATAACCATGGTCTCCTGCGCTACGTGGTAACACAATGGGCCAAAATTGGCCTAAATGTACCTTTCTAGGCAGCCACAGCAACCAACCAACCAACCAACTTAAAGGTGTAGAAAATTTTTAAAATTACAGATAATTCTAATGTTAAAAAATGCCGTTTAAAAAGAAAAAAGGCCCTAGTTTGAACCAAAGATCATGAATTACTAGATGGGACACTCTCTATACAAGCCCAAAGCCCTAACCCATATGCAACATCTAAAATTGCCTGGGGTAAATTTTTCCATTAGAGAAAGTAGCAAAGAACTACTGCATTCTATGCCTTATCTAAATTCCAATAAGAACGAAAGAGATAAGAATAAGCAGCCAAAAATTCTCATCTACAGCACTTACAGTGTAGGCAATAAAATGCAGCGTTTTTTTACCATACATTTTTGAAGGCGGGCCAATCTGTCGGGCTCGCTGTGTGCCTCTGCATGCATGGTGTTAGTGCCGTCCCCAGGCAATGTTCTAGCATAGGGAAATTCTGAATTGAGAATGAGGAACAGGCAGGTAGCACACTCAGAGCATGTATACGGATGCGGGCTGCTTACTTTTCACTGTGCATTTTTAAAGGCGACACAAACGTATTCGAACGTGTGCGCTGCTTTGGGTGGTGAAACGTGATTTTAATTTTCATTCCGCCTCCCCCTAAATTTTTGTCTTTCTCTCACGTGTGAGCCCTTTATTACTATCCACTTTTAGGAAAATCTGCAAGGTCGGTGGACTAAGGGGACCAAGGTCGAAAAAAGATAAAGAAATACGTCACGAGTGTCCCATCTAGTAATTCATGATCTTTGGTTTGAACTCCTTAAGCCGAAGTTGATTTTTCTACATAGTGCAGCAACAACTGATTTTCCCCATATAATTCTAGCCTATATTCCAAATCTAAATTCAAACATTTTTCATGTTCTATGAATTGCTTTCTTTGTTTCACAAAAATACTTCCTTTCATCCGTTTCAAATAATAATCGACTTCAAGAAGAGAATTTCTAGAAATTCAAGAAAATCACTATTATTATTTTTGATTTTAGTCAGTAGCTTAGTGTAGCGTTAATAAATAAGTCTTTTAGAATAAGATACACCAATAAGCTTTCTTCAAAGTTAATATTCTTTAAAATTCATAAATAATGAATTACTGATGAAGGACATCTTTATTTTATTTTGTTTTTTTTTACTTTGAACTGATTTATTCTTTTTCATAAATTTGTTTCTCAAATATGATTTACCAAACATCACTTCCTTTTAAATACAATCCTTTGTTTTTATATGTGTTACCATTAAAAATGTAAAAGCTGAACAATAAGCCAGAAAATGTACCTTTATATTATAAATGGGGAAAAAAATTACAAAAGTAAGGTGAAATACTCAACGAAATCCATCTATATAAAAACAAAAATATTTTTTTTCCATTCAATTCAATTGGGAAATGAAGACAAAAAATTCTTTTTCATGTTTCAATTTCACTTTATTGGACACAGCATTAAATATTTACATTTGTTTATTAAACATTTATGCTTCTCCTAAATTTATGTATGTAAAATCCAACATCAGAAGATCAATGAAATTGCGTATTTTTCATTTAATTCTATGTATATAATGAAGTTCTCTAGAGCGTCCTGGTGGTGTTATTAATGCCCACCCATCGACTCAATTTTTGGCTTTTTAGATGGAAGTTTTTTTTTTTTAGCTTTATTGTTGTCCTACTGAAATTGATTCTAGCGGCTATTTCATGTACCTACGTAAATTTATGGCATCATATTGACTGGGTCATAAAGGGAATTTATTTAGAAATGTGCTTGAAAATTACGAAAAAAATCTCTTCATACCACACAAAGGCAGTGATCCTAGTTGGCTTTTTGGATGTTGGTCACCAGGGACTTTATTTTTAGGATATTAAGTAAATCCAATGAGTGATTTTTGATGTTTTTATGGGAAACGTAATTGGTTTCTGCTGTACTGATCAGCTAAAGCTGTAAAATCTAAATAAAATATCCAAGGTGTTGCCATCTAAAGTAAGTTAATTAAAATTTCAGGATTAAAATAGAATGCAATCCAGTTTTTGTATCGATTTTGAATTTTTTTATAAAGGATAAAGGTGTGATATTAAAATCGTAATATGTTACGTTTCAAAAAAAAAAAAATTCAAATTCAACTCTTTCGCTTCATGAGAGATAGTTAAAAAATTGAATGTACCCTATACCTCGACATGATGAGGACTATCTTCACTTTTTAGAAGACGACAACTAAAGCTAAAGCACTCGTGAAGTCATTCAGCCTCAAAATTTATCTTTATTTGCATAAATTTTACCGGGCTGCAAGAGCTTTTTTCATCATCATAAACAATTCTGCAGAGGTGGATAAGAGTGGAACCGGAGAGGGGATTTTTTTTTTTTTTTTTTTTTTTTAAAGGGGAGAAGGGAAACGAGTTTGGGATGACTGTACCACAAGAAGATTCCCAAGGTAATCATCATCCAGTCCAACAGGACTGAAATATGCGATATACTTGTTCGGTGTGCGGTCTACGTCTGGAACATAAACCCTTAATGTCCTTGTGTAATACTGGAAGGGCGGGGTGGAATATGTGCTCCTGCATAAGATAACTGAGCTTCTGGTGATACTCTGCGCAGTGGTTTTGGCCCGACTATATCTACAAAATACTCAGAGAATAACTAAAAGCCCAGTGACGCCCAACAAAAGCCTGTTGTTCCAACGCCACATCCAAAGTGGTTTTCAAGAATGAAAGATACAAGACATGAAGAATGACAAAGTTTTTCCGTCATGGTCTTCGTCATTCTGTAATGTGCCTCAACGGAATGCGTGGTATATGCATTTTTTAGAATACCTTTAGTACAAATGGAAGCTCCAGAAAGTTGGACAAATACTTCAACATTTTTTTTTTATTTATTTATTTATTTATTTATATTTTTTTTTTTTGCTGTAGAAGACATAAGTGCTCCAACATATGGCAAGTCCATGCTATGTAAATTACAGGAATTTCAGAATTTTCTTTTTTCTTAGAATTCATAACTACCTACACAAATGAATGAGTATTAAGAAAAGCAAACTAAGGAAGAAAGAGTTTAAATAATTCAAAAGCTCCAAATGTTTAGCGACAGTAACATTTAGCTCGTGCTCTTAGCATGACTTTTGTTTGGTTTGTTAGGAAATTTATATTATTTATTTATTTTTTTTTTGAATATGTTAAAGTAAGAGGGAAAATACAAATAATGAAAATCTGTTATAATCAAATTGAAGGAAACTTTTGACTTAATCTCTTTTTAATTGAAAATGAAGAAATAAAATTTTGAATGCTTAGTCTTGCTGAGATTATTTTTGCCATTATTGTTTAGAAAGTAATATTTACTGGTAAAAATTGGTTTAAGACGTTACAGCACTATAACAGTTTAAAAAAAGGGGGCTTTCGAAAATTGGCTTTGGGTTGGAAGGAAAGGTCATAAAGAAGTGTTTAATGATTTTATAAGGCATGTATTGAAACATATATATATAAAATTATTGATAAGCATAGCATATTTTTTGTGGCTACCCGGCCTACTACTAGAAGAAAGACTTTCAGCACGGGGTTCCTAAGCCCGGCTCCTCTGTGAGGGATCTTCTTGTTTTCCTTTAAAAGCAAAAAACCAGTAGGAAAACTAAGTTTCGTTCTCAATATTCCTCAAATTTGCAACATACCTATAAAAGTCATTAAAATATGTAGTTAAAACATTTAATATACCCCAACAAAGGCTACATAATTCCAGAATCGATAATTTAAATATACACATGAAGTAACAAAATAAAAGCGGTTACTGAAAGAAAAACTTAAGTTACCATTTCTTCGTTCTTCCCTTCATGAAGCGACGTGAAGGTGTCATCAAAATCATATAGATGTGTACATTTATTTATTTATTTATTTATTTATGTTTTTTGAGTTCTGAACAAACTTTAATTTTCGAACCTGTCAGATGCCATTTCCATTTGTCCTCTTTAATGACAATGAAAGACAAAATAATACAATAGAATCAACAAAAAAAAACGAAATCCCTACCTAGACCTCGTCGCATACCAATCGCATTTATTTTATTCCTTCGACTCGGTGATGCTACTTTATTTATTTATTTATTTTTTTTTTGTAGTATTTCACGTTTGCTAGTCTCATCCTCATCTGTCGTTCGTTTATTATATAAATTTTTTTCCAGGATGGTACGAAGACAACTGGTACGAGGTGAATCTAGAAAATGAAAACATCTCGTGCACAAGAGATCAAATGAAAATTGCAGCCGAGGGACATCTGACAACGGAGGCACTCATGTGGAATCAAAACAATCAGAAAACGATATCCGGAATGTCATCCGAGGACTTCAGGTGAGCAAAGAAAAAAAAAACATCATCCCAGTTTCCCCAAACACACCCCGAATCCCATTGATTGCGCCCAGGATTATTTACAGCCACAAGTTGTACTTATCCTCGATGGTTTTTTTTTTTTTTTCGTTATTTTCCTCGATTTCTAGGCAGCGACTGAACGAGGCACTCACCAACGAGGGCTACGACATAAATCACAATCGATATCCTGAGGGGTACCAGGAAGCGCCACTAGCATACGATGCGGTCTGGAGTGTTGCCCTGGCTTTCAACAAGACAATGGAACGTCTCAAGGCACGGGGAAGGTCTCTCAAGGATTTCACCTATACCGATAAAGATATTGCGGATGAAATTTATGCTGCCATGAATTCGACGCAATTTCTAGGCGTCTCGGTGAGTTTAAATAGATATTTATTTTCAATAATCGAATTTAAAACATCGAATAATTCAACCGAATCCTTAGTATTCTTTTAAACATCATATCTTACCTGATATAAAGCTAAATCATAATCATTATTATTAGGTTTACTTCTCAAATTGTTTACTTGTAGCACTTGGAATTATTACTCACAAAAATATGACATGAAAGCACATTAATAAAATACTTTAGGGATATTTATAAGATAAAATTGCTCCTTGAGTAATAAACATTTTATCCTTTTAGCACAAGTGTGGAATCTACACAAAGGTCACCATCCCTTTTACAAAAATTTCAAAAGCGAAAACGAAAACATAGGTCCCAAAAACCTTCATATATTAATTTTCATTGAAAAATCCATGATAATTAATTTCGTTGCTTCAGGGACTCAGCTAAAAAATAATAAGTTTATTGCCTCTTAAAAAATATATTCAATAATTAATCATCCGTATCCGTAATATTTCATTTTAAAATAAGAAAATTTTTAAAATTTGTGTTTTAGTGTCGTTTTTACTCTAAATGTGAGTAAGGCACTTACGAAACCTATCTTATCAAATGATCATGGAATGAATGATGTATTTTGTGGCATAGGTAGAGCTTTTGGATGAACATCCCGATCAATATACCATGCAATTATTATTCATGAAACAAGTATCGCATTAAAGTGTCATCTAGAACGCGATTGAAAGCACTTTTTAGCGTCCATTTAAACAGTGGAGAAAAGACAAACTTCTTTTTCGTTCGAAGGATTATGAGCAATTTTCTTTCATGTTTCTTACCGTTTTCGGGTCATTAGATTGGATTTGCTCAGTAATTGCATGAAATTTATCTCCATTTGTTTTTCGTCCAATATCGAATACAGGATTAAGGTTTGAAATGAAAGAACCATGGTTTTGAGATGGATGGCTATCCGCGTGCCATTCGCAAAAGACTCAAACAAGATACTCAATCCTGATTAATTAAGTCACAAATTCAAGTTAATTTGTATCGATGTCGGTTTTTGTTTTAAGTCTCTGACATAAATCGACAGTTAAGCTTAATCGCTCGTTCTCAAAAATATTTTGAGGCGTTGTATTCTGAACATTTTGCTTTTCTCCAATGTTGCTAAAGGCATAGTTCTTGCGACGTTTTGGAAGATTAATAGGCCTTGGTAACGTTACAGTAGAGCGGAAGAATATGTTTGTTGGTAATTTTGTTCCGTCAAATATTAAATCCAAGCCTCAATTTTGTGAACGATAAAATATAGGAAATCGAGGAGCTCATCTCCCTGTTTGAACGTTCCAAAACAGCGATAGAAGCAGCTTGTGAATGGTGTGGGTGGAATATACCAGGCAATCCAGTTCAATCAATTATTTCCAGCTAGATAAAAAGCCCTTAAGGGCCCTTTCCTCCAACTGATGTTTCATCTATTAAACTGTTCAATGGAGCAAAATGCTCCTTTAATTATTTGAAAATGTTCAAAAGTTTTCCTGTTTGTTTATAGACGCAGTAACATCACGTCCTCGATGAGGACCCCCCTTAATTAGCTAATGTAGTTTACCGAACTGGGTCAATTTCGGAAATTGATTTCTAGCCTCTGATGCTAGCTAATTCGGTTCCGTACTTAGTAATTGGCTCGGCATAGTCTATTTGCAGACGAATTTGTAAGTTTCGGAACACTGCCTAATTAAATCATACACTCGCCCGTGTCCCAGTGGCCAATGAATTTTCCTGTCGAAACTGTAGACACCTCAGGCTCGGTTTACCCTTAAATCTGAGACGTAACCTGGGGGCAAAACAATATTCCAGAATCAGTCTTTTGCTACAATGCATCTAGGCAGGAAGTTCATCTTAAATCTTGCAACATTTAAACTACATCAAACATGCAAACAGAGTAGTGTGCTAGAGGCTCTTCTAGCCAATAAATGTGGAATAGTTTTCCACTCAGAAAGGACCAACTTTAAGGTAGTACTGCAATATTCTCAGTTTATAAAATGAACCCTCTCACACGAAATTCCA
Source organism: Philonicus albiceps (assembly GCA_963969385.1). Classification (NCBI taxonomy): domain Eukaryota; kingdom Metazoa; phylum Arthropoda; class Insecta; order Diptera; family Asilidae; genus Philonicus; species Philonicus albiceps. The sequence continues at coordinate 10,694,794 of OZ017775.1, forward strand.
GTTTTGGGGTTGGAAAATGTTAATTACTCCTCCGCCCAATAAGGTCTCGCTTCAATGAGGATAAACTTTTCGCCGAATTTATATCTACATATACAGCGAATGTACCTAAGAAAAGCGAAATTCCTCTGCAGTCCTTGAAGTTGATGACTTCTTCAGCCATTCTCCAAGTGGCAACGTCTTTCCATTGTACTCAGGGGAAATTGTTTTGCTTTAAAATTGTCTGGAAATTTTCACTATTGGAGATAATTAATTAATTAACATTTTAAAAATACATTTCACGTACGGGTGAAATTTCCAGTGAAACTTTGTTAAATGGAAGTTATACATTAAATTTAATATTTTGTACCAAACTAATTACCCTTGGAAGGCTAAATTTTAAAATGAAAATTTATAAATGAATCGGAACACGCTTTTGTAATAGTGGTTCAGGTTAATAGTAATACTAAAATTACGATAATTATTATTATTTTTAGTATTCTGTACTTTAGCGTATGAATTTTGTACTATAGATAGATCAAAAAAATAAAAAGATCAAAATATTTATTAGCAATACGTGGTAATACTTAATTTCAATTTCATTAAAGACTGCTGCTTTTGTTTATAATAAGTTAAATTAAGTTTTATTCAAATGTAGTGTAATACATGTTGGAGTTCTTTATAAGCCGGTCAGAGGTAGGAATGGAACCTGCGATCTTTAAATTTGTGCTCTGATGCACTAACCGTATACAAAATCGTGTTCGATAGAAAAACTCGCGTATACATTTTTATTTGGAGAAATAATGTTAATAAACATGTGAATAAGTAAATAATTATATTCGATAGAAATTTCACAGAAAATCTCATCGTCTTCTAACAGTTGAAAATTCGTTAATAAAAAAATGAAATACACTCCAAACGCGTTAGTTTGCTATTAAATTCAAACTAAAGTTATTATAAGTGCCCATGTAAAAAACCAATAAACTAAAAATCTCCGAAATGCATTTATTGGTCACTCAGTGCTTTTGGTAGAGTTTGGAACAAAATTTCGTTGAATTTTGGTACGAGAACAGCATGTTTTTGTGTAAAACTTTTCGTGCCAACTTTTCTGCACTGGTTGTGGAACTAAACAGAGGCAAATTGCATTCTCAACATTTTTTTATTTTTTTTTATTTTTTTATTTATTTTTTCTAGTTTTCCAATTGGAAAGAAACTTTATTCGCCAATCGACACATGAACCGCAAGACCTTCGAAGTAATTCCCTAGAGCGCTCTTTTCATTGCAACGAAAGCAAATCCGTCACAAAAGTTAGACCAGTTTGTTATTGAAGTTTAATAACTCTGCAAAACTATTCATCATTTTATAGTTTGTGCTTTTTATAACTTTACCAAAAAGTTGGCGGTAAAGTGTAGAAGACTACGTCTGCTAAAGTTACTTTGGAATTGAACGTCTTAAGATTTTTTGAAGTAAAAGTTATGTTGATTGGGTTGATTTAATAATAAAAAAAAAATAACGTTCCAAGAAATTTCAGTTTTGAAAAATTTATTTGCTGAACATTGATTTTGGACTCTCTTCAAATGTAATCAGTTGGATCGATTCACATGATAGAAGTTAATTAATTTTTAATTCAATTCAATTCAATTTTAAAATTGTTTTTCAGTCGTAATTGCGTCTTTTTCTGTATCGAGCGGATTCAAGTTCAAAACCGTCAGTTGAAGGAGCAACTTTGCCAGCTACTCTGTGGTATTAAAATCAGAAACAACTGAAGCAGTTTTGCGGTACACTTAGCTACGCTCCGGGCAGTACCAAGGAAAAACACATGAAGAAAGTTACCTTAGTAATTTAAAGTCCGTGAAGGTGTTCTAGGAATATCGTTTAAATAGGGAACTGTACAGTGGGCCAGTGCAATTCCAGATTTTGTATAACTTCCCAGCAGAAACTCGCTCCTTCGAAATCGCTGTCTATTTGCTCAAACTTTGATGAGTATAGTGGTCGAGTTTAAGCTTGACTGAATAATTCATCGTCCGGGAAAAGGGAGCGCACTTTAACTAGGAACTTCCATTGTTTATTGGATGAATTCTCTGTTTACTATTTTAACGGCTGGCCTAGCTCCTATTTACCGTGCACTCACAAAATTCAGATTTATTTCTTACCCTCGGAGCATCCTGTAAAGTTTACTCCAAAACAAGGACATGGGTGTAACCCCCAAGAAAAATAAAGTCGAATCTTTCCATGTCTGGCAGACAAAAAGCGAGGGTCAAAAGAAGATTTTAATGTTGACGATTCGATTATATTTTCCTTCGAAAATTTCTTAATTTCAAGCGCTCAAGAATAATTCACAATAGTCGAGATCCCCCTTCCCCCCTCCCTTCCTTGAGATGGGGGTACGACAAAGAGCCATTGTTGATCTCGTTAGAAACTTGAAAACTTCCTCCACTTTCGTACTTTTTATTCTCTTTCCTTTCCTCTGATGGAGAAGAAAAAATAAACTAATTTAAAGAAAAGTTCCTTTTTTTTAACAACTTCGCGAATTGGCCAAAAGAAGGAAGCTTAGCGAATTCGAGTGGTAACCGAGCTTAACTTTTTTTTACCCTCGTTATTTGCTAAGAGGTCAGCTTACCTTTTGTTACCTTTTGAGGCAGTTTTTAAAGTAAATTTGATTTTTGTACAATAAATGTCATCTTAAAGGGTTTGCAGAAATATGACCTGATTATGTTTTAAAAATTTTCGAGATGTTAATTTTGCATTATTTATAAATGCTTTCTGTTTCTAACTTTATTAAATTTTTTTAGACAATGCATGATGTATTATGACTACTTTCACTTAATGATATACTCATTATCGTATTTTAGTAATTGTTGCTTGTTTTGGTCTATTCAAAACAAAAGAAAGCGTTGAATAGAATTGAAATTAATCGGTTAGCAAAGATTTAAAATGTTCTAATTGTTATAGCTTATACCTTAGCCACTTTTAAATATAAACCTATATAATTTAAAAAATGTAATCCAGTAGAAATAAACAATATTGGCCTCAAAAATTATTTGTTAGAGAAAGATTTTAATCAAAAGTTCAGATTTAATTCTATTAAATAACAGGATGGGATTAATTTTTCTTGTTTGCATCAAATAATATCAATTTAAACCTTAGATAACTAAACTATAATCGATGTTACTCATTCAAGTTATAAACTACAAATTAATAACATGCATATTTTTATACCTCATTTATTTATTTAAAGTGTAATTTATTTTAGCCTAACTTAAGAACGTAAGTTTATAACATTTTAATCAAAAAATAGAAATGTGGTAAAGATTAGCGTTTGCAAGTGTACTGGAACATTTCGAATTTGGCAGGCTCCGGTAGTCTATCATACGAATGTTTAGTTATTCGGAGTTAAGACTCATTAAACATTTTTTTCTTATGCTTACTGAGTAAAAGTAATTTTTACATATTTAATTTTATTTATCAATAACACTTTTCCGTAATTAAACTAGTCTAGCTTTATGTTTTGCCTTAAAAGCATGGATTTATATCCTGTAGAGTATAGACGAGGAGAACAGATTACAGATAATTAGATAGGTAACCTTGAGCATACAATAGATAGGATAAATCGACAAAGGGCCTTCTCATAACGATTTATCACACTCTAAATTGTTCGAAAGTACCCGCAGTGAATGCTATTACCGTTCTAATCTATGAAATTTCCCAACGTCAATAATTTAGGTTAAGCCAAAGCCTCGACAGCGGCAGTAACTAATGTTTCCAAATTACATCTCTTCCAGGGAGTAGTCGCCTTCAGCTCGCAAGGTGACAGGATAGCCCTAACGCAAATTGAGCAGATGACAAACGGGCAGTACATCAAGCTTGGCTACTATGACACCCAGGCAGATAATCTCACGTGGTTGAATATGGAACAGTGGGCGGGGGGGAAGGTAAGTTCACGTGTGTATGCGCACCCAGGTGGGGTTGGGGGTTATTTGACTAAGGTCACAATTATTGGAAACTGCGGATCACACCTTCCAAAGGTATTTTCGAATAGAGGGTAACTTTTGACCTCGATATCTCTTGGGCACTGGAACATAGTGTTAGGGGTTGACGGAGGGGTAAGAGAAAAGGGATGGGTCTAACGGAGGGGTAGGGATAGAGCTGCTGTCCGGATACATCACAGCATCTATCGCAGCTTCTGCGATGTGCCTTCATCTCTATTGAATTAGACGGACAAAGAAAGTTTTTGAAGAGTGGTACGGTGGGAAAACACAAGGGAAAATCTTTTGTGTGATGTGACGTGAAAACATATTCCGCCCCTGTCACTGGGAAAAACCGGGGTAATGTCATCCCCTGGCGTGCGCGGTGATAAGATGGATATGTCATTTTGTGACTCCGGAGCTCTACGGCACCGCATGTCACTCGTGCGGGCGGCACAAAAGCAAGGCACATCCATCGCCTCTTGGCACAATTTTTTTTTATTTATTTATTTATTTATTTATTTACTTTTTTTTTTTTTTTGTAAAATTGATTTCTTGACATCCTTTGTGCCGCTGTGTATTATTGACACGTCCCCGCTCGTCGGGGGGAAATGGCTTTTTTGACACCCTATAAATAAAAGGCTCCAGTATGTACCGTAAGGTGAGCGAAAGGAAAACTGATTTACGGGCACTTCCATTGGCCATAATGGCCAAAAGATACACGGCGAACTTGAAATATTTTTGTCGATTTGTCTTGATTTTAGTCGACGAAATTACTACCAACTTTCTAGGGGATGCGATAAGGTTTTAGTCTTAACGGCTCCTTTATGTCGATCTTCCAATTTGTTTACAACCGAAGACAGCACCTATTTGTTGATGTATCCGAAGATTTATGTAGGACTCACTTAAGGGCTCAAAATTAGATACGGTTTGAAAGTACCTCATTTGTCCAAGAAAACTTTTTAAAAGCGTATAATACACGCTTATTTGATTATATATTATATTATATAATATTGTAATACTATATTTTTCATTATTATTTTTAATGAAACATTTTAGCAAGAAATTATTAATTTTTAAATACGCGATTCGTTAGAAACACTCGGGGACAAGTCATTACCGGCACTTGAAATATTTAGTTTTCTACTATATACAGTAAAATTATTACAAAAGGTTTAGTTAATCATATTACCACTTACCAAAAGTGATCAATAACAAAAAAGATATGCACTTATCAGGGACATTTGATTGCCGGCAGTAAAAGTAATTAAAGAACTTAAGAACTAAGTCTTATAATTTAATTAATCAATATGACCTTCATTATTCTTCACAACTTCAGTACAACGTTTTACCATGGAAGTATACATACCAGAGGCTTGCTTTAATGCTAAAATTAGCTCATTTTTGTTGTTGAATTGTCTTCCACCACTGTAAATTCGCTTCAATAGTCATTACCAAAGATTGTCGATGATGTTTAAGTCTGGAGATAATGCCGGTCAATCCAAGAATTGAATGTTGTCAGGGTCGGCGTGACCTTTTGCGGGGCAGGGTACAAACATGTTTCGTGGACAGAATACACATTCAAATCCAATACATAAATTTCACAATGAGGAATTATATAATAAGTATTTCAGTATAAGGGATACTTTCAACTGAACCAGTTACTGGCGTAATTAATATTGTTTTTAAAACAAATAATAGATTTTAATATGCTTCCGAAAGATTGTGTTTTAAAAAATAATTCATCGAAACTAGAGCTAAATAATTGGCTGTCGTTATCAACTGGAACATTTTAATTTCTTCAAATATTTCAGTTTCGTCAAACTCCTCCTCATTCCAAATATAAGTCAAGATCATGACAACATCTTTGTTTTTTTCATTTCGGTTCTCGATCCAGTTTAAGCAGGAAATTTAGCACTGAAGTGTATCTACCCATTTTAAATATCTTTTTATTTCGCAAAAATAAACATAAAATTAAAACTCCAAAAATTTATACGGTTCAAGATTTGGAGTTCGGATGGGAAAATATCATAGCAATTTCATGCACTTCTCCCAAATTTTAAAATCTTAATATACGTGATGTGTTATTAAATGCAGATATGAACCAAATAGAAAAATGAAAAAAATGCACGGCTAATATCAAATCAAAAAAACCCACACCATAATTTCAAGTGCCGGTAATGACTTTTCCCTGAGTGCATTTCCACAGCATTTGAACAGAAATTGTAAAAATTTTTGAAATCAAAAATGCTTTAAAAAATTTAACACGTTCCGTGTTGGACCGATTTTTGAAGATTTTCTGTTCAGACCGCTTGGGTCATATATGACGATTAATATGATAAAATAAACTTGTTTTTGATGTTAGTTCAAAACTATAATTAGCAAGAAAATGCACCAGGCTACTCGTATAATGAAGGCAGTATTACCTGAAGTTAAGATGCTCTACAATAAATGTTTAAAGAGTTCTTCGCTTTTCAATAAGAATTCCAAGCTGCTTGAATGAAAAGTTAAACGTGGGTCGTATACCATACGTCCCAAGCGGCATGGTACGTGTTACAATTTTGAATCCAAATAAGCATTTTTATACGTCTATTTTTTTCTTAACATCTATAGGCAACGATATTAAAAACACTTATTCTATAAACTTGAAAAGGTATGCTACACATTAGAAACGTATGCAAAATTTATATTAAATTTATGATATTACTATTCTTTGAATTTTATCATTTTAATTCTTTAGAAGTTAATTCCCGAAGTATTTTGTTCAAGGACTATAAATTTGCTCAGTGCAATTTCATGAAAAATTATCATTAGCTGTATTTTCTTTTTTTCACTTCAGTTCTCGATTAAGGTTAAGGTAGGAAGTTTTGCAGTAAATTAAAATTTATACATAGTTTTTTTATTTAATTAAAATTTAAATTAAATCAAATTTGTTTGGATTTATACACATTTTGCGTCAAAAACTATACGGTTTAAGGTTTGGAGTTCGGATGGGTAAATATCATGGCAATTTGATGCACTTCTCCCAATTTTTAAAATCTTGATATAGTTGATATTTTGTAAAATGTAATTCAATTAGAAATGTTCTATCTAAACTGAATCAGATAAGGAAAATTAGAAAAACACAGCTATTGTCAACATTAAGTAGTAGCTGCTTGGATATTTACATATGTCTCCTTCCATTTTCTTCTATATTTTCCAAATCTGTTAAAAAGTATAATAATAAAAAATAAAAAATTATTAAGTTGTTCTATTTGTAGAAAATGTTTACTAAACATAAAACATCTGAAAGGCTTCTATCAAAATGTGTTTTTCTATTGCCAATTTCAAAAGATTGCAAACAATTTTTGTGAAGGTCGAAATATTGCTTCGTTGTTGAAATTTAATTTTTATTTTTTTCTAAAGACGTAGTTCTATCAATAAATGCAAAGTACTGCTCCTTTCGCCTCCTCGATTCTCTCATTTAATTACTTCCCAATTCCAAGGACTGAAAGCACTTCCTACCCCAGGTGGCAGCGAAGTACTTCATTGAATTGATACTTTCTTATAAAAATCAACGCCCGCAAAACTCCACTTCGGAGGGACGTGACTTGAATCCCAATTAAGATGTGTGAAGTGGACGGATTTTTCTCCGCCTAAAGTGTTTCAGATGGGCGGAGTCTCAAGAACATGTGTCGGAAGAGTATCCCCAGTTCTTTTTGGAGTTTGGCGGCGTACAAACTCAAAAACTTATCTTCAGAACATGATTTTCTGTAATCGTTGCAATCACTAACGATTCCGTTGAATTTTGCTTAATTTGTCCCAATGTCCGGGGAGCGGTTCTATATCCTCTCCTTACTTGTTTTCTTATATTTTTTTTTAGGATTCCCAGTATTTTGTTATTTCTTATATTCAACGAACCTGCCTGGGAATTGAATGTTTTTTTTTCTTTTTTTTTTGTATTCTTCAGAAAGAAAATGTTCCAATTTGCAGTAAATTGCTAGGGTACAAATAGCCTTAAAAGTTTTTCCTTTTTTGTTAGAGGGGGTAAAAGGACAGGATCCGAGAATTAAATTTTGTGACTTGACGACGGAGCAAACCAATCACCGTATGAATTTGAGGTTTTCACATGGATAAAAGGAGACTTGAACCGCCTTTTTCCCCGAGATAAAACTGGAAAAGTGTAGTAAATGGATGGGGATAATTCGAAAGTAAAGGGGAGGAATATTTATTGAGGAAAATTAAAGGCTTTGTTACCTTTACTTTTACTTTTGTAGGACTAACGTATGGTAAAAAAAAAAGGCTTATATTACGTACCTTACTAGAATTTTTGTAGAACGTAACAGAATCAATTTCATATTTTGTAGAATCGCCTTTATAATAAAGTAATTTTTTTTATTAACCCTTTCGCGAATATTTAGTTTATATGACGGTTTTTGATAGAGCCACTTGCTCTAGGACGGTATATCACGTCACAACGATAGGGGAAGTATTTTGTTGAACATGGACATGTTCGTGCAAAAGAAAGTTTGACTTTAAATACTTTTGTAAGTGCGTCAATGTATTTTATAGGTTATTTATAAGCGGACAAACGATTTTCCGCATAAAATATTAAAGTTGTAACGTAAATGTCGCCTTAGCTCCTTAAATTTTGCAAAATTTGAATGTGAAGTACCGTCCTGTTCGACAGTACAACACTTATCCGATGTGATTTCACGTCGGTGTCCGGGAAAGAGTTAAACCTAAAATATGAACTTAACCCGTGCAATAAAATAAAAAAAATAACGCAGCGTATTAAAAATTCATGCAAAAACATAAATCTACGTGGCCTGTCCTAGGAAGTTAATTTTATTAAAAATATCTAAACTAAAAAAGGTATTCATTGATATCATTTCCGTATCTTTGTTTAATTTTGTTTACTAAAATTGTAATTTCAATTCAAAAGGAAAACATCTGAAGAATTTTATTATACTTAATGTCTAAAGTTGGTAAAGTATACTCGTACTACGACCGTTTTACTTTCAGTTTATTAATAAGATTCAGTAACGTACTAAGAAACTTAAGACATTTCGCTCACTTAAAAGCTTTTGGTATCCTTGGATAAGATCATTAAACGTTTGATTCCCTAAAATTATCCCGAGTTTAACTTTCGCGTGGCAACAATCAAAAACATGCCCTCTTGTATCTGGGATCAAATTACACACGTAATTACATCAAAACTCTGAAACTTCAAAGAATTGTCCAATAAATCCCATTTGAATCCCAAAGCCTAGAATAGGGACACCCTTAAGGGCTGGGTGGGGGGGTTTGGGAGATCGGATGGGGGTGGGTGTTTAGGAGCGAAGAATCTCAACATGTGGGGATTAAATTTTATTTGAAATCCATGGAAAAGTTACAGTTGTCGCAGTGTTCGTTTGGCGAAAAGTTTCCTACTTCGTTGACATCGTCACAACTTTCTCGTCCCGAGGGCAATTCAATTTGACTGTTCAACTAATCCTGCTTAGTAGCAATAATTTGAAATTCGGGCAAAGTCACATTGAGGCCGACGACGGAAATAAAAGGGAAAGGAATTTCCCGCAAAGTCCTGAAGGAGAGCGATAGCAAATAAATAATTCATAGCGATAAGGAAAAAATAAATTTGTTTTTTTTTTTTTTTACGATATCTCGAAAGCCAATCATGCTGTCGAAAGGTCGCTCGACAGAGGGTGACGGCGTTTTTTTTTTTCTTCGGGATGGGGGGATGATTGAAATCTCATAACAACACAGCCAGAGGTTATCAATTTTTTTTTAGCTTCTTCCTATCTCCTTGTGATTAGCTTATTGGGGAAAAAAAGGAGCATTTCCTCGAAGAGATATTACTTTGGAATTGTCCCGAGGTAAGCGAAACGCACCTTTCACCTGGGGATGAGCTCACGAAATTGCCACAACGAAGGTAATTACAGCGTTTTCTAAGAGGGTCCTTTCCTTCCGTTTCTGAAGGGCCTTGATAGCTTGTGAATATAAAAATAAAAAAAATCAGGAAATTGAGTTCGCTGCTCAATTATCGAAAAAATAAATAAATAAATAAATAAATAACTTTGCGACCAAAACATTCTCACAAGCAAATCTAGTAATTTCGTGATACGTTCGAGAATATCATAACTTTCCAATTCCCTCGAAGAAAGGAGTTATTTCGTTGAAAATATGTCGTTATTTTTCTCTGAATATATTGCAGTCACGAAAATTTGACACTGAATGGGAAAAAGGCCAAAAGAATAGAAAAATCCATTTTTTTTTATCTAGAAAAATGCAAATCCTGAGATGTTTGCTGATATAACTTCGGTTGGGAGCAATGCTCTTACCACCCGCGAATACGACAAATGTAAAATGCAACTCTGTCTGCTAAAAATCCAACTCCAATCGTACTGACTTTTTTTCGTAAAATAATATTGAGGATTTCATTTCCGTACAACTCTGCAAGAGAAAAATTGATACGAATTCTTGCTATTGTGGTACTTTGAAATGTTTACAAAAGAACCAGATTTTCATTGAACCACCAAAAGAAATATAAACAGCATTTTTAAAATGTTTTCCTGATAACCATAAATCAGCAGGCATTATTTTAAATCAATTCATCTTGTCACACCGTTTTTTAATGTGGTAGAACAAGAAATATATTTTGTTTGGGACAATAATAAAAACAGTTTGATACAATGATATTTCAGCTTTGTGGATTTCAAAATGAACCCTACAGTTTGGTTGTTGCACAACGAAAGTGAAACATAATCTTGTAGTATTATAAAGGGTGTTTGTTTTGTTTAGAAGTATACAAATTTAAAATGAAACAAAACACGTAAAAATAATGTTAATGGTCATGGTCTTGGCTTTATTAAAAAGATTTTTTAATGCCATGATTTCGGATATATGGGCGAATGAAGCGTAATTGGGAAGTCCACTTTTTGAACACTTTATCGAGAAACTGGAGTTGTATATTGCTAATAACTCGGCGAATGTTTCCCGCAATAAATTGATGGTATCGCGCGCTGTGTAGCATGAATTGTCTCATTCGGGTCCTCCTTATCAGGACGCTCCACAGTAGCAATAACTTCTTCTGTGTGCTCTGTATGGCTTCTTTGCGGATGCGTATTATCAACTAGAGTGTGCTTGGCGCGAGAACGATCCATGATTTTTCTACTTTAAGTATTTAACTTGCTCGGATGGACAAATTTGGTAAACTGAATCATGATTTTCAAAATAAATTTGCACAATTTGCAAGCGGTGTTCTGAATTAAATCTATTAATAATGTAAACTGTAAAATTGACTAGAAAAAGTGTTATCAATTTAAAAGCCAAAACTTTAAAAACAACACCCTTGATGAGCAATATTTGTACATTTTGTTTGTAATCGCGTTCTCGAAAACGGCTTTAACGATTTCAATGAAATTTACAATATAGAGGTTTACAGGTTCAAAAAATCTATCTAGTAGCTAGGTCTCATTTTTGGAAAAAATTCGTTTTCTCAGTGTTTTCACGTACAAAGTAATAAACTTGACTTGTCCGCGCAATATGGCTGGTAAAAATTAAAGCGAATCTATTTTAGTTACCTTTGACTTAAATTAATTTTAGTAGGTAAAAAAATTCGAAATATTTTCGAGAAATTGAAAACTGAAAAAATTAATTAAAATCAAAGGTAACTGAAATGAATTTGTTACATGTTTTGCAGTTTTATTAAGGAATTTCAATTCAAAAGGAGTTTTGTAAGCTCTTTTCGATTTTATTTCGCACAGAATTCAGTAATAAACTTTTACAGTATCGTCACACTCGAAATGTAGAAATGTGGAAAGAGGTTCTAACCAACACAATTACTGTAGATGTGGATCTCGTTGAAGACAATTTTCCCAGTATGAAGTTTTCAATTTGGACTTAAAATTAAATAACTTTGTAATAGATAAGCATTTTAATGTACCTCTAATACAAACAACGATTCTCATGATCATGCCCCAGGCAAAGTTTGATTTTATTATGTTCTCTTTGCGACGTATTTAAATAAACCAAACCTACCTACCTAGTTGAAAAGAGGTCTAATGATTTTGGGTACGTAGAAAAGACAATTTGGGTTGCAAATTAATAAATCAAATAACAACTTATACAAAATAAACGTAGCTAGAGGTTTTTCACCTGTCCTGTATGTCTCCAGGAACATTTTAGTATTGTAATTTATGATATTTATTTTAAAAATCTGTAATATTACAAACTGGACTGAAACTACACATAGAATTTGAGTTTGAAACGTTCTTCTGAGAGAAACGCGTTTAAATTTCGGAGCACGGTTTGACTCCCCCTGTTTTCATAATTCATAAAATTTTTTAAATTTGAAATTGTTGCGTTAAACTCAAATTTGTAGACCGTCATTAAATATGTATTTAGGTATTAGGTAGTTGGCAATAAACTCATTTTGAAAATTCCCTGAAAATGTATATTACGTGCATTAATTCTGAATCCCAAATGTGTGGATCTCTATAAAGCAATCGACAACAATAGAGCATAAATTTTCAACCTTTTTAAACCCAACGCTTGCTTCCTGAGCTCCCTTCGTACCAAAATTCGAACCCATTTCAGTAAAACCCACGAGAAAAAGTAGCCATTCATTTCATATAAATTTCGCGATAATGGCGCTTAAATGAAGTCACTTTTTTCGTAGCACGTGTGAATGCGTGCAGACGTGCTTTGAGCACCTCTACAGCTCCTGAATTTTGTGGAAAACTCAATAAAATAAATTGCCATGGGTGTGTATTAAGTTGTAGTTGTCGTGTATGCAATGTAATTCCCCTTAAAATTAATCCAATTTTCGATACGGGCGAACATCTAATCTGATTTTATCAATTAGTTGCGATAATTGGAAATCAATGATGACACCCAATAGATAGGAAAGGTCTGATTATTTGAAGATCTTCCCCCCCACGAGAGCCACATACCCTGACATATTCCATTATATTTGAGCGGGTGGATTTTATGAATTATTTACTCTTTTGGCTATCGTTTCAAAGGCGGGGCAATGGAATGCCATTGTCCAAAGCAATAATTTTGTCCAGAGCGTCACCATTACCGATTCAATGCAGCATGAAAATGTCGTTAATTTCAATTTATTCGCCTTGCGTGCTCATGAAAAATTTTTGAAGTTATGAGAAATTTTTGACTATTTTTTGTTCGGACAATTGCTTTCAGGTCGTTTTGGTATTATGGCCGTCATAAACACTATCAACGGGGGGAGGGTGTATGTTGACAAATCAAAAAAAGTTTGTCGAGACACAGAAACCAATTTTTTCTGTGTACCTAAAATGGGACATGAAATATTCAGCTGAATACAAAGTGCATAAGTCTCAGAACATTATCTCGTTGATTTGCACTTGAGAACATTTCAAGCGCAGAACTTTCGTCTCCAAAGAGCATCTGCAAATTGTGTGCACTTCACACTATATAAACATTTCGACGACAATCCTAATTTATGGTAGAACATAAAATTTCAAAAATCTGGCATTCAGCAAAGGTTTCGTCTAACGTCCAAAATGGGAAAGTGGTCGGTACTAAGACCTTCGTAGTCCTTCAATTCTCAATGAGCTTGACGCTACTTTTAAATTCAATTGGCAGGAAACTGCCATTCTCTGCAGCTGCCTAGAAATTGAAAAGGTCATCTCGTTGCAATAGCGAGATTCTCTGTGGAACGAAAATACCTTTCGAGGAAAGTTTCATATTTATTAAAGCAGGCTTGTTCTCAATCCTGCTAGCATAAGTTTTTCCCTCCTGGACGGAGCATGAATTTGCAAGAAACAAATTCGAAGAGAAGAGAGAATTCGAGTAACTTTGAATAAAATTGAATCCCATCACGCTGATGCATCCTGGGGTTCAGGAAAGGAAGCAGATGAAATTTGTAACACATTTGCATTACACAGGCAATTTCATGATCCGCAAGATGTGCAATTGCTCCGTAAGGGACTCACTTTAGAAATTTCAAGCTCACTTTAAGTTTAAGTGGGGCATTTATAATGTATTTTTCGGAGGTGAAAGAAAAAATAATGGCTTTTGTAGTTGAACAATGTAAACAAGAGAAAGTACCGTCGACGAGGGAAAGAATCAAAAGAGTTCTTTATTGATCTTTTATCAGCATATTTCTCGGAGTCACGCAGACCGATTTTAAACGCAGGCGACCTTAGAATTCATTTCCTTATATATGTATTTTTTTTTGCTGTTGCTGTATAAGACTTGCAAAGCCTCGTCATCTGGAACTGCTACTAAAAGAAATATCAAAACAATTTCTCCAAAAGCGAACTGTTTCAGCGGTTCCTTGATATCAAAAGGGGAATCCCAGAAAAAATACACTATAAAAAAAAGGAGCTGAATAGGTCCTCTTTTCCGGCAACAATAACCATCCTCGGGATGGGTGCTCTCTTCCAGGAGTATGAAGTGGAGCAAATGTTTATCATTGAATTGTTATCCTTTATGAGGAAAACACAAACAGTCCCCCGTAATGTGGATAAACAGACACACGAATAAAGATAAATGCCCGGCTAGATACATATCAGTCGTGGTCGCCACGCTCCTCCTTCAAGGATGGTAGAAGAGAGCTTCCTTCACAATTGGCTTAAGAAAAGATTTGTTCCAAATGAAAATTTTATCGTTGCTTCAGACTACAGAGTAATAAGTCTTTTGAGTTTAAGTTTAAAATAGACGGAAGTAATTCTGAACTTTACTCTTATTGACTTTATGTCGTAGAGGAAATGAAAATATTTAAAAATTTTATATTTAAATCTATTAAAATCTCACAGACGTAATAAAGAAAAACAGCTCACAGATATCATCCCTCAGTTTTATGGCCATAAAAACAGCTTAGATTGACGGAAATTTACGAGGCATGGAACTGGTTGCACTCCAGAATAAAACATTTATATCTATCTGAAGGATATTATAATTTATGTGTTTTAAGGAACTTACTTGAAAGAAAATAGACTGGTTGATACTAAAGCTTAAGAAGGGTTATGTACTTTATGGAATTGAAATCTGACTAGAATATTTCGTAATAGGTTTAAAAATTAAAAATAAACATTTTTTTATTGTATAAAAATCCTTTTTAGATTTGGTTTTAAGTTATATATCAACTTGTATTTTTTATAATACAGGTAGCCCGTTTACAACACGGTTTATTTCTTATACGATAAGAAAATAGAGGAAACTCTCGTATAAGACAGTAATATACAATGCAGCATGGTACTGAAATTACAGCAATCATCTTATAACTCTGTTATAAAATTAAATTACGCACTATCTACTCATCCACAATATAGAAAAGTATTTAGTCGGGTAATATCCGAATTACCTCAAATTGATATTCTTTTCTAATTAAGTCCTAAAACACAAGCTTTGATTAAATGAAAATGAGGAGATGTTAATTAAGTATTATATGCAGGATCAAAAATGCAATATTGCTCGATTTGAGCTATAATACATTTTAAATTGTTTGCGTGCTTTCTTCATTGCTAAGTTATGTTTTTATCTTAGTCTTTTAACCCTTTGCGGTCGTATGCCTATTCTCATCCACTAAAGCTTTCTTACCTTTCCAGTTGTATGTCTGCTGTCAGCGACCACAGCAAAGAACCATATTAATTTTATTTTTATTGTATTCATTCATGTATCAGTTTACACTTTCTCTGAACGAACTTGAATGTCTAAGGAACTTATACGGTGCTTCTATCACTTGGAGATAACTCAGTCTAAATTTAATACAACCGCAAAAGGTTCAGTGTTCTGTTGGTGGATTGCGTAACACTATGCATATATTTTTTTAATATTAGTATTGTCGATTTTTATTTGTATTTCTGAGGTATAAAATATTTTTCGAATGTATCTCCATAATTTGTACTGGCAGTCTCCTCTAATACGGTTTCCCATAATGCGATATATTTTAGGAACCTATCTACCGTGTTATAGGAGGGTTACCTGTAATATGTCCAAGAAAAATATTTACGTTTTTATGTTCCTTATTTATTGAGTTCAAAAATTTTCAAAATTTTGACCCATTTTAAAAATCCAATTTGTCCTTAAAGTATGTTTAAAATCTTTAAATATTTTTAGTAATACTTGGTAGCATTAAAAAAGTATATTTTTGGCATTTTGCAAAGGAACTTCAAACCCAATAAATAAATCGATAAATAATAAATGTCGTAAATTATGCATATTGATTACCTATGGTTTCAAAAAATATCGCAATATTAATTTATTTGATCCACAACATAATTACACGGCATTAATTCATTATTTATACATTTTTATGGTTGCTTTCATAAATAATTTATTAAAGCAATCTCCAATCTCCAATTATCCTGCTTATTTGGTAGACGTTTAAAGTAGAATAATTTTTCACTTCTATTGTAATTAATACGTTTTAATATTAAGATGTAAGACATCGTAAATTGGCGGACTTACACTATCCTCCCTTGCTATTTTCAAACTTTATGATGAACATATTTCTTGTAAAAGACGTCACAGGACAAAGTACAAGTAAAATACTTTGGAATTCAATTCAAGTCATTGTATCCTTGCAAATTGCCACGATAGGTCTTTGTGGAGTTTGAGAAATTGTATTTGCT
Organism: Philonicus albiceps; assembly: GCA_963969385.1. Taxonomy (NCBI): domain Eukaryota; kingdom Metazoa; phylum Arthropoda; class Insecta; order Diptera; family Asilidae; genus Philonicus; species Philonicus albiceps. The sequence continues at coordinate 10,711,334 of OZ017775.1, forward strand.
ATTGTGTTCTGAGCATAGAGGAGAAATACGTTGGTGGATGCCAACCTACACAAGTCGAATTGTACTTAAGTTACATCGAGGTCAAAGGGTTCTATTGAGGACGAAATTCTTTTTAAGTAATTGTCTAATTTATGTAACTTTATTTCTCTTATTATCGTTTCAGGTTCCACAGGATCGAACGATAGTTAGGAGGGTGTTGAGGACAGTGTCTTTACCACTGTTCGTATGCATGAGTACGATATCTAGTTGTGGAATTTTAGTAGCCATAGCCTTAATAGTGTTCAATATTTGGAATAATCATAGGAGGTATGTTAAATTTTTGTATATTGTTTAAAATAACCTTTAAATTATTTACTACATATAGCCTCTGCAGCAACAGTAAAGATTTCATCTTATAAAATTAATAAAAGTCACGGTTCGCCGGGTTTTTATTCAGAAAATCGATGAACAACTCTTCATAAGATACGAACAGGCCAACTATGAAATTTTAAGGCAACGACTCAAAGTCAATGTATTTTTCCTCTGCCCCTTTTTCCCGCATTCAGTCCTTGTCGTGTCGACTTAAAAGTGCTCAGCTGAAAGTTCACAGACAAAAGGAAATTTTATTTCGACAACTTTTCGCCATCATAACATAATAATAACGCAGAGCCCTCTGACGCCCTCGGCGTCTGGAAGGAAGGCTTATTTGGGACGCTCTGGGCTTTGTCATTCCATTGAATATTAAAGTGGCAAATGAACTCAGGGACTGAAAAGATCCTTTAGGAGGAGAGGCGAATGCGCTCTGTTTCTCAGTCTATAGCTAACTAAATAATAATAGAAGGTGTGAGATACCGACTGAATTAATTCCCTTCAAGACACAATTCGTCGAGCCAAAGATATCGGTGTGTGGGATGCTTCACGACAAAATTTTGTATAGGGATCAAAAAATATAGGCTCGTTTTAGTCCCGACCCGTTTTAATCAAACCATTGACGTCTTTAATTAAATTTCCAACGTTCTATAGAAAATTAAAAGTTGTGAAAATGCTAAAATTTAATCGTGAATTTTATCCCTCTCTCAACCTGCACCACCAATTGGGATCCTTCGGTTGAGAAAATGAGATGAAGGTACGCTTCGAAAAATTTTGAAATTTTCAAAGCCTAGAAGTTTTTTCGCATGGTGAAATTAACCCTTTTTTCGGGATATCTTCTATTTTTTTTTTATTCTAGGAGTAACAAGTTAGGGGGCCCTCAAGAGCAAATTAATCCGGTTTTTTCTTCAGGGACGACCTTGTTTGTTTGGCTTTAAAAATAACTTCTCCTTGGAAAATGGGAATGTTAGAAGAAATATTATTTTACTGGAGCAGGTAAATAGAGTTTTTCGTGAACAGATTTTCTTGGAATTACAAGGATATTTTGGTTGCGATTATTTCCTTTTTTTTCCTTTGAGAAACTTGAGAAAATTCGTTGATAAATTAAAAGGGGTTTTGAGCTGAGTTTTTATGTTTGCGGAAAATTCATGAATTTGATCCTCAGCTGCTTATCCTTTTGTTTATTTAGATACCTTTACCTTACTACTAAACACCCTTCATATTATAAATTGATAACAATAATTGATTGCATTCATTAAAATTGAATTTTGCTGCTAAGTAATTTCCCAAGATTTAATCAAAAGTATGAAAGCAATAGCTATTAACGTTTTACCCTTTTTTAAAAGTAATTTTTCTTTCTTATCTTATCTTAATGCTAACGAATTCTGTCGTTTTTCTTATGAGTTTTGCTTTTTAGGAATTATATTATTAGAGGTATATTGGAAGTATGTTGGAGTTACTAAGGATAATGTAAAGGATACATATTCCGATTTTTTGTTATTCTGTGCGAGATTAAGGCAACATAGATTTCTAAATTTTTTCAACTCCTATATTACTTTTCTTTTACTTCTATTAGAAAATTTAAAAAGAAAAAAAAATTATAGTGTTTCCACCACACATTATGAAATTTTTTAAATATGAAAAATTGTAGGTCTTTGCTGAGATTTTAAAAGATCTCCATCAAATTGCTTTTCTTTAATTTTTCAGACATACATAAGAATTTGAGTTTTCGAAAAATAAAATCAAAATATTTACATTTCTTGTGATAGAGACGCTTTACCTCAAAAGCCAGTTGACTGGATAAGACCTAAATTAATTTAAAATGCTTGAAGTTTTGCGCTATCTAGTTAATGCTCCATTTTTATTGGATCATATCAGATTTTGTTGTTGTTTTTGTTGTTGCCGAGTTTCATATTGTTAGACCTTCCATCCCTAGGCTCTCGTGGTTATTCGTCCAAAACGAGGACTAGTTTAAATATTAAAGCCAAATATTTGTAGATGTGATATGTCCATAATTTTATCCTCAGACAACTTTGGCTTGTGGCACATTCGGTCGGGAGAGAGAGAGATCATCCAGGATTCAGGAAGGCCAGAAAATGAAAATAATACTGAAAGGCTTTCAGTGATGGATGCTACGTGATTCATTTATTTAGCTACTTCTTTTGCGGAACGACCATTCCCAGGAACTCACTATGCCTTTTCAGGATGCGCTTTCAGGGCAAATTTCATTTATGGCAGTTTTCTTTTCAGCTCTGATTTTGGCAAATTCCTGAAAAGGATTAATGAACGTTCCGCTGGCGGCAGTGCAACGTCACTCGCTTCTACCTCTAAAGGAATTCCTAATGATGATGACATGCAGCAAAATCCTGCTCTGATAGATAGATAGATACTTTTTTTTTTATATATAGTACAACTGCACGTGACGTGTAAATTTTTGGGAAAATTATAGCGCCCTTTATGAATTTTATCGCAGTTACTCATTATGGGGTGAGGTGCATTTTGCACTGAAAAGGTATTCAGGGAATTTGCCTTAGTGAATAGCTCTAGAATGCTGCTTTTAGGGGTTTTTGTCCTTTAGCATGTATAGAGTAAAAGTAAAATCGATTTTTATTTCGGAACTAAAGTCCTGAAAAGGATGCTGAATTGGAGCATATACCTACATCTTTAGCCTTCACAGGGATTTTTGAATTTTATTTAAAATAATAGCGTCTTAAAAGTCATTTAATTCAGCAAATATTATTTCCTACACAAAGACTCAAGACTCATTAGGAGATTTTCTTTTTTTTTTTTTTACAAAAGTGGCGTGGTTTGTGGAACCTTATCTAAATTGCAAATGTTTCACCACTCCTTGCACCAGCCAACCAAAGAGTTTTCCCTACATAGGTCATACATAGCGATTATAGAAAGAAACAAGAAGAGGCTCATTCATATTTATTTGCGAGAAGCCTTGGCGAAAAAAAAGCACCCTTTGACTTCAGGCCTCATTATAATTCCCAGACCAGGTCACATAAAAAAAAGCTTTTCGTAATTTCCCAGGATTTTCCTTATCATAATGAGAAAAGATTTCTGTTGGAACGCCCCTACAATTTTTGTTAGTCGTTTCTACAAGAGACCCAAAATTAGCTAGTAGTAGATACCATTAAAAGGTTCCAGGGCATAAACACGTGACTCTATATACATTCGTGATTTCATCATAATCATGTGAGAGTGGCTCAACTCGGCCCTCTTTATGAACCCTCAGTAGAACTAAGAAAAACATATTTATGGGTCTCAGTTTCGGAAATTTTATCACTTATCAGTCTAGTCCTCGTGCGGGACGAGGGTTTTATATTATCGAAAGGACCTTGCTAGGGATGTATCTCAGTGTGTCGTATTAATTCTGTGTAAACAACAACATAAAAAATATTCCAGAAAATATATCTAAGCCCAGGGTAGAAGGTATATATCGTAGTATGGTATTTGCTGTAAAAGAAGTAGGTTGACCCAACTTTTACGGCTGGCATCATATTTCTCTGTTAATACCAGAAAATGAGCTCACGTGTCCCACTCGTGCTTCTGCCTGGATATGTAACTGGTTTGGATTTTTCTCTTTTTGATGACCCTTTCTGGATGAAATCGGTCCGAAATTCAACGTGTGTGCCAATGAATCCTTCACCCTAAGGAAAAACCACTAGACTCGAGTTGAAACCACTTTAATTTAGGGTATGCAATGTAATCTGGCCCGGGTACCGTGTGATTTCATTAGAAGTAATCTATGACCATTCAGACCATCCCTGCATTTTGTGATTGGGCACTTTTGGATAGGAAATACCAAGCTCAATGGCAGAAAGCTCAGTTTTACAGCATCGTCGACGAGTCTAATTTTATGCGAAACGAGTCTGGGGACAAATGAGCTCCGACTTAACCTTTGCTCTCCTTTTCGTTGATTTTGGAGAAGGTAAATTTTCCTACTCGGATACTCTCGGGGATTCTTGTAGAAATTCCTTCACCCTCCTCCCCCTTCTTCTCCTCTTTATCCTGTTGGAAGCCCGCATGTCGGAGAAAGACAGTTCATTGTGTGGCTATCAATTCTTAAATACGTGACCTGTCAGACATTGGGGTTTCGTTCGTTTTGGGCACCACTGTGGCCTGCCCTTTACTTTCTAAGTGCCGGTAGTTAATATTCATTGGAATGTTTAACTAATGAAATGGTGGTGCGTTTTCTGCTTTTTATTTATTTGTTTCTTAAAGAACTTCCGTTAGTATACATGTTTTGTGTATTTAGACTTTTTGGGCAAATTTATTTTCAAAAAAAAGAATAACTTGTGTCCTTCCGGACGAAATTTTCAAAAATATAAAATACATGCTAACGAAAGTTTTAGGACTAGTCAATATTTAAAGCACTTTCAATATTTAAAGCACTTTCAATATTTAAAATTAGCACATTCTCACAAACTTTACTCTTAGCAAATGAATTACTGAAAGAAAGTTATATTTAGTGATGAAAGCAAATTTAACCTTTTGCCTGTGTCTGATGATCGACAATTGGTTTGAAGAAAACCAAACACTGCATTAGATCCAAATACCTGCTCTCTACGGTTAAATTAGTGATGTTGTGGGGGTATGTGTATGGCATATTCTGAAACTATAAATTTACGCTTCATCGATGATAATATGTATCACCGTTATTATGTCGATATTATGAAAAATAACATAAAGGCTAGCGCGGAGAAAATTGGAATTAATAATTATTATTTGCAACAGGATAACACTCCAAAACATACGGGTGCGAATGCAAAATCCTCGTTGCTGTATATATTGGTTGTATTTATCACAATCACGTATTTATTTTTAATTTATTACAAAATTTATAAAAACCTCTTATCATTTAAAAAGAGCTAAAATTACGAAATGCGAATTAAATGTTAACACAGTTTAAGGGTGCTCTATATAAAAATAAAGAAATTTCGCTTAGGTGATTACGAATTTTTATATATTGCAATAGAATAGAATAGAGTGTCCTTTTTTGGAAGGATTTAAGGTGTTTTAAACATTTTATAAACGCAATTGAGAGTGTGCAGCTTGCTCTAAGCCTTTTGAAATGAACTGCATTTGCTGCTATGCCTTTTGTTCTATCGTTGTTGGTTTCTGCAGGAAATTGCTAACCGGAAATTGTGATGGCTATTTTCATTTCTTTAATTAAAATGATCAGCGAGCTGAATCAACTTGGATGCACCATGAAATTAATTCTAAACGTAATTATCCTTAATCATGTAACTTTGCGAAGTGTGTCTAAAGCATTAAATTGCTCAAAATAACTCTACTGCGACATAGCGTGCTTCTTTTCTATTTTCCCTCGTTTTATAGTACATGCTTCCGTAAAGTTAAAGGAATTAAATATTAACGATTTTTTTTTTTTTGTTTTTGTACATTCCCTCCTTTTTCTAATTATCCCACAACCTGTGCCATTCCGCCTGAACATTTCGGCAAATTTATTTATTGCACACACCCACGCATAGTTGCCTAGTGAGACTATAAAAATGGCATAAATTTAGTGGCAGTAAAGAAAATGACTATAAAAGCTCAGCTTTTTTTACGCTTGTTTAACTGCCTCGTTTGATTGGCTTAACAAGACGATTTCGTCTTGCTTCGAACAAGCCTCTTTAGATCCCCTCACGGCATCACAATTATTAATTTTTTTTTGTTTTGCCTTTTATTGAATGTGTTTTTATCAAATAAATTATCATTTGAAGTAATTTCGTACATTTTTCAGGATATTTTTTTGTTGCTGTTGTAGGCTAAAGTTTTAGAGGCGAAGGACGAAAAGGAAAACAGGCAAATTTGTAACACGAAAGTAAAAAAAAATGTATCTACATATAAAATAAGGAAACTTCCTGGACATTCTCGTTTGGGGAATGAAAGCCAAGTAAGAGGTTTTTCCCCTCGGGGCAGTAAAAGAAATTTCAGGGATTCCTAGATGAATGAATTACGGCCGAAAATCATTTCTACCGTGAAAAGCTTAGCGTATTCATGGCGCGTTCGTTCTTTTTATTTTATTATTATTTTTTTTTTTGGAAAATTTTTCTCGTTTATTTTCTTTACTGATTTCCACTTTATCGCATCTTCTGAGAGTGAAAAAGAATCTCGCCAGCTAGTCTTTCACGAAACGCTAACGTTAACCAGCCGGAGCGATGTGCTGAATAAAAGTTTCCTGCCTTTTTTTTTTTTTTGAAAAAACTTCAAAATTTAAAGTTTGTTTTACAACAAATTTCATTTCCCTACATAAATCCGGTAGCTTTCACATTCTATAATGATGATTTTCTCGTAGCTGCACCTGAAGAAAAGGTGCGCATACCTAACTCCTTTGTTCAAATTACACCTGTTAAACTTACATTTAGTTTAGCTTGCTTCAAGTATAATTTGTTTTTTCTTCTATTATATTCCTAAGTGACACGAAATCTGTTTAAAAACTGAAATTGAAATCCAATTTATAAGTAGTTTTTGAAGTAGATGTCCTTTAGATTGATACATAAAATTTTAAGTAAAAATGTCAACTAGAACATTTTTGAATGTTTACGAAAGCGGAGGGTGTAAAGGGATCTATCGTTGAAAACTTATCCATACCCCTTTTTCTTGTCAATCTAAATAACAAGAAAAATAAAAGACCATCTCTTCTTTTATGTATTATCGAACCGAGTATAATAACAAAAGTGTAGAAACACCGCGTCCGTACATAGAAAATATTTACCAAAATCTGATTGATATGTAGAATACCAAAAGACCATTTATAAAAATTTGTTTCTGTCTGTTTGTACATGCTAATGTCCGAAACTACAGTACGCATTTTAATGGAATTTTCACAGGTAACTTAAGCTCAGCTCAGAGCAATATATAGGCATTATTTCATCGAAATCTGAAAAAAGAATAATGTTTTTAAGTGGTCTTTTTTGCTATGGTGTAGTTCCCCGTAAAGGTAACAGATGGCGATGTTATTCATTTTTAAAACGTGCTAACGACATTTTCTATTGAGTTTACCTCTGTGAGCGCCGCAATCATATGATTAGGACAATAGGTATTTCCATTTCCATTAAAGTTGCGAAACATACTTTTAAAATAGGTGGTTTAATAAAACAAACGAAGCACCACCATGTTTGGCTTTTTACATGTCCTTTAGTCGCCGAACATTTCTCTTACTAATTGAACCAAATAGATTGACTTTGAATTCGTCATTCCACAATATGTTTCGAAACATTTCCTTCGTATAATCCTTAAATTGGAGTGCGAATTGTTTTTGAGCTGTTATGTGTTTGTTTTTTAGTTAGCAATGTCAATTTGGGAGCAATTCATCCTAGCAATTTATTTTGCTGCAGTCATCATCTAACGCGATCTAAAGCGATTACTTTAGATGATAAAAATGGCTCTTTTACTTTGCCAACAACACGATATGCGAATTGGTGTAGTTTCAATAGTTTCTATTTTGGTCTACCTCTCGTTTCTGAGTTTTTTTCTGCTTTATAATGAAATGCTGACAAAATTTACAGATCTCTCTAAATAGTTGGGAATAAATTTTAATGTTTTTCCCTCATTTCTTAAATCTTTTTTTACAATAAAATGCTCACCTGAACAATGACCCATCCCGCAAGATGTGATTTAAAATAAATTTGCATTCACAAATAATCAATGATGTCAATCTTTTTTTTTAATTAATGTAGAAAATTTCGCACCAATAAACCAAAATTATTATTTTAATAATTTTAAAATGTTATAGCTTTGTACTTTTGCAATATATCGAGAAACGCCGTGTCTGTATATAGGAAATATTCACCAAAAACAGATTAGGGATAATTTAGAAAGGCTAACAAAATACAAAAAGACAACTTTTTAAAAATCTTGTCTGTCTGTTTCGCTGTTTGTATAAATATGACTTAATACTAGGTAGACCCAATTACCGAACTTTACGTTCATCGTGCGAAGCCTTGTAAATCAACTAGTGGTTTAATAAAACAAACGAAGCAAATTAGGTAAAATTCGTATAACTAAAAAAAATTTGTTTAAATTGTTCGTATTTTATAAAAACATTTTTATTAAGTCAATTCAATATAAAATTGCCAATTATTGTGAATATATACGAACAAATATCGAATCTGTGATATTACAATTTTACATTTGCCTATCAGATGTCGTCCTTTCATTAATTTGAATTTCAATTTTGATGAACATACCTGACGGACGTGAATATAACGCAAAATTTTAATTCATGTTCCACACCGCTCCGTACACGTGTGGATCGCACCCTTGAAACTAATTACGAAAATGGACATACAGCCAAAAATATTTCTTTCAAATTTCAGAGTAATTCAATCATCCCATCCTGTATGTAACACAATTATGTTATTCGGTGTCATAACGTGCCTAGCATCGGTTATTCTGCTGGGAATTGACGGGAGGTTCGTTAGTCCCGGCACATACCCAAAGGTAAGCAAACCAAGGCAGCTTTTATACTTGCCGTGCGTGTATGTATGGGGTGTATGGGGGTATGCTTCCACCCCCAATGACATAATAATGTTGCCTAGAGTCGATGTGGAGTAGTCCTGAATAAATCAGGTACCCTTCACCTTGGGCGAAACATTGGGTGTCATCATTTTTTATTCAGTTAATTGTTTTACATTTTCAATTATATACATATATATATATTTTTTTTAAAGGTTACATCTTATTTTGCAATACATTTTCAGATATGTCAGGCGAGAGCGTGGCTTCTTTCCACTGGATTCACTCTGGCCTACGGAGCTATGTTTAGCAAAGTGTGGAGGGTACATCGGTTTACAACAAAAGCAAAGACAGATCCCAAGGTATGTCCAATTTGACTTTTAGTCGGTATTTATATTTTACAAAATAACAACAACAACAACAAAAAAAATAAATAAATATAAAAATCTAAATGGCAATTACCACGCCCAAAGCTATTTGATCTCAAACAACCTGACCCATGAAACATAATTTCCCTGTAATGAGGGCGTAAGTCCCGCCCATGCAAATGACAAATTTTACTGGAGGAATGATTTTTGTGCTTCGCTCTTTGATGTTCACAGTAATTCCCTTTTATACTTCATTTAATTTGGGAAAAAAAAATAAATAAATAAATTGTCGAAGGGATTAAAAGAGATTGTGAGAAATTGAGTTCAAAAACTGAAGAGCAAATTTTCATGAGTTTCCTTAGTACTTTTTAATCTCTAGAATTCGAATAGGGGTAGTACTTAATTTTATAAATTGCATCTGCCACTGCTTAGTAGAGGGAACAGAAATTCACACGCCATTCACTCGTTTTAATCTCATTTAATATTATTTTTAAGAATACGTTTAAATGTTTGAAACTTTTCTGCATATTTTATGGTTTACTTTTTCTCTCCTTTAAAGGATGATAAATGTTTTTAGTGAAACTTTTTTCGTAGATTGCAAATACAAAAATTAAAATACTCAGTTGGATTACGTTTTTGAGAAGCATTAGGCTAGAAAGTGAAAAAATCGCATAGTCTTCATCATTGTAAACGTTCCAATCGAATCGAAAGAAGCTTATGAAAGACGTTTTTGGATAAAATTTCGTTAATAAATTCATAAATTTATTTTAGTTACCTTTAACTTTAATTGTTCGCACATAGCATTAAAATAATTCGATTCGTTTTTTTCCTCTTCGAAGTATTTTAGAACTTTAAACGCAAGAATTAATTTAAGTCAAAATACTAAAATTACTTTATGAAAATGTAATTTGGAATTTTTATCAAAAAAAGGATGTTTTTAAGTTCCTTTCGATTCGATTGGAACGTTTTCAATGATAGGGTCTCGTATTTTGTAGATTTTTAAATATTTATTGAAAAATAAGAGAATGTAGAAGCTCGAAACATTCATCTAAATAAATCTAAAATATTTAGATAAAGTGATATATCAGTTTTTTGTAATGTATATAAAAATTTATATAGAAAACCAATTCTTCTATAGAAGTCCTCTTCCTATATAATCAGTTTATTTTTATCTTAGGCTTTAGATTCACGAAAAAATTTATTTCGTAAGCAGTACATTTCGAAAATGGCCTAAATATGAATTTTCAACGATTATCATTTTCGGATTCATAATCTACAGAGCAAATTCTATAAAATTAGCCTATCATATGTTCGGGGCAAAATTTTGCAGATAAGGCACGAAATAAGTAAAAAGGAAAAAAAACAATAAACAAAAATTTTACTTCGACAAAAAATTAAATATCACAATATTCAAATTTGTATTGTCGCAGCATCGTGCAATTAAATTGGTTTAAATAAAATTTCAAAATTGCATAAAACTCTCATTTAAGAAAATATTTTTAAATTAATAATACAAAATACAAAAAATGAAATTTTTCGGGAAAATAAGGCAAATATCGAAAATTCATGTTCAAGAGATAATATGTTTTGGCTTTTGTAAGCTCAATTACAATAGCAACTGAAAATGTTGAGACTTTCATACTTAAGTTCAATTTTTAGCTAAGTTTAAACCTAGTTTAATCTTAACCTGAATTTATAAAGCATTGTCATGTCAATTCAAATTATTACAACAATTACATTCAGCTTTTTAATACTTCCATGATTTCTTTAAACTTCATATTTTTTAAATTTGCATCCCAAGAAACAAGCAAATTTCATTTTACATCATAAATTTTTTAAATTTCCCACTGTTGGTTTGGTTGCTTTAAAATTCGTTGTCAATAAAATAAACATTAATTAAGGTTTACCTCTCTAGTTTAAATTATAAACTAAATTTAAAACTATGACTGGTTGTATCGAAAAAGTGAAACTGTAGTACAACCGCAGAATTGTCGTTGCGTTGTCTATTGTATCACCTTTGAGTATACTACGAGAAGCATTAAAGTAGCAATCTTAAAACAAATTCGGTTTGCACAATTACCAGGTTAATTGGTTGTTGGTTATTCCAGCCGCAAGGACTTAATTACTACTTGAAGTGCCCTTTACCTGCCAACAAGCCTGTCTATTAATTGGGAGTAGCAACGACAAATCAATGATCCACTATCTGCCGGTTTGGTTTAATTGAGGAGTGCTTAAGGGCGATTGTCCACCGTGACTGACAGACTTGACTAGAGCTCGAATGAAAATGAAAACAAAAATATCGCCTACAGTAAAATGGGGCTCATCGCGGTTTTTACAACTGGGTTTTTAAACAAAGGCGCGGATCTTTTTCGCGGTCGTGTTTACAATGGCGCTTCCAAAGAACGACGAAAGGTAAATGGCAGTTAATTTGCTTAATGGCAATTCTCCGTGACCACTCGTTGCTCGTTTCGCGAAATTCATCCAAAAGAAGTGCTTTCGGAAGTAATTGTTAAAACTAGCTGAGGCTTAGGTCACATTATGAGCCACACGGGAGGCTTAAAGAGGGCCCCCAGTTACATGAGTACATCCGCGTAATTGAAGGCTCCTCGAGTTTATTATAAAACATAATTGCGGAACATACTTCACGGATTATGGTTTAATTGATTCCATAAAGGTGCTTTGCTGTAGACATAGTCAAATTTTTGGGTATATTGACAAAAATGGGATTTTAGGGGGCTCTTTTGCGCATATTTTAAAATATTTACATTATAAGAATGTGCTAGTAAAATTGTATAGAAATATTCGAAGTATTTTAGATTATACAATTTTATTGTTCCTTTTTTTTACCATCAGCTTAGTCAAACTCTTTGAGATTACAAAGTAACTCTGAAGCGTATGATTGAGTTATTCATCATTTGGTTCTGTTAGTAAACATGCAACCACCACCTTTAATCAGACTTTTCTTCCGTACATGTTCACTAAAATTGATAATAGGCCAACTTAAGTTAACTTGCGTATTTAAGATTTAGTCTAACAAATGAAAAATAAACTTGTTTAAAGACAAATCGATTGAAAAATTCAAAATTCATGGGACTATATTTTGATGAATGGTAACATAGAGCTGGCCTTAGTTACCATACAGTTGATATGCTTAATTTAGTTTGCAATCTAAGATAACTCCCAGATTCCGAACAGAAATGACACGTTGTACAGCATAATTTGATAAGGTAAAATCGAAACTCAGGGGGTTGCGACATCGAATGAAATTAATGAATTCGCATTTATCAATAGATTCTATTCGTGAATCCGTTCGGGTCAATTCGAAAATAACTTGCAAAAGCTCCTTTTGATTTGGAATTTCATAATAAAATTTCTAAATTGTTAGCAAATTAATTTTAATAACTTTTGAATTCAACTTATTTTTTCGTTCAAAGCGATTAAAATAATTTGATTGAAAAATCCAACTGGATAATTTTGATGTTTTTGCGGACAAATTAATTGAAATCAAAGGTAACTGAATTGATTTTTTGAGAATTTAAGGAAATTTATCATGAATTTTCATCCAAAAAGAGTTTTTAAAAGCTCCTTTCTATTTGATCCAAACGGATTTAAGAATAGGGCCCAATATTCAGTTCTAAATTGTTGTGCGTAAACCACAAATGGAATATGGTGGTAGTCGTTAATTTTTTTTAGCACGAAACAATAATTTCATGTCATTAGCATAGATTAAGATATTGCATGTTTTAAGAAGGTGTGAGATGTCGTCAGTAGATTAAGTAAAAAGAAGCGGACAAAATTGACTATCCTGCGGGACTCCTGACGTAACAGACATGTCTTCTTCGAAGTCTGAAGACATTTTACGGAATATACCTTTGAAATTGTGTCAATGGGGTCTTTGAACTAATTTTTATTCATATTAAATCATCACAAAAGAAATTATTTTTATTAATGCATCATTATCAAATACCTTTTTTAATTATTATTTTTTCTTTATATATAATACATATATTAATTATTGCTTAAAACAATAAAGTCTGTCTAAAGTTTCATTGAAACTTGTATATTACGTAAATTTAGTCCAGAGTATGATTGAATGAATTTGTTCTTCGATGTTAGTTTGGAAGTTCTGTGAAAGCTGAATTTGTTTTGTTTTGTGAAATAAGTTGATCATTAAATTACAATGTTCAACAAATTTAATATTTTTCTGTATTGCCGAACAAATGGCGCAGTTTATTTCTATAAATTATGAATTCGTACATAAAAATGATAAGTCAAATTTCATTTTTGAGAAAAATGAAGTTGGAAAACGCACAAGATCGTGTTTTGGAAATTTTTGAAAAATAAGTAAAATATAAAGTTATAGTTTAGAAGGTTGTAGCGTGAATCACTTGAAAGCTTGAATCCTAAACAGGAAATATGAAATTCCATTAATCCCTCCAATCCTTTTTTAACATCCTGACGAACAAGTTTTACATGAGAGTCTGCTACTATGATCTTTATTCATCATCTATTGTATGAAATAATTCGTTTGTGCCAATTTCACGAAATATTTGGAATATTTTTAAAATGTTTTGTATTTTTATAAAATAGCTAAAGGTTCAAGCTTGCACTTAAACCAGGTTTGTAATTCCTTGGACAATACGTGATTTTGTTCGGCAACAAATTAGCTGTAAAGCTGTGTTATTTGTATAACTCGATTCGATGAAAAATTAAATGATGTTCGCTATTTCATATAAATGTTTCTTGAAACATACAATCAAAATGAATAATTACCAATTGTGTCTTATCTGCCAAAACGTAACCAATTCAGTATATCTTTTCAGATAAAATTTCTGATATTTACGAGTATTTCTCCTCTGGTTGAAGTGTAGTCTGATAGTAGTCGAATTTCACAGACATTTCTTAAAGAGAAATTTGTAACGCAATATTTCATTAACAGAAAAAGGTGGAGCCATGGAAACTATACACGATGGTGTCTGGCCTGCTATCCGTCGACCTCGTGATATTAATCGCGTGGCAAGTTTATGACCCTCTCCAGCGCAGTCTTGAGACGTTCCCCCTCGAAGATCCCGTTCGTACGACGGACGATATCAAGATACGTCCAGAACTCGAGCACTGTGAAAGCGAGCGAAATTCGATGTGGCTAGGTAAGAAGATGAGACCGGCTTGATTAAGTCGATCTTCGTTGACATAGCACCATACCACCACCAAGATTCGTGCGAACATAAATGACACTCATATGTTTTGATGGCAGGTCTGATATACGGCTTCAAGGGACTAATCCTAGTCTTTGGATTATTTCTGGCGTACGAGACCCGCTCCATCAAAGTGAAGCAAATCAACGATTCCCGGTACGTCGGGATGAGCATTTATAATGTTGTCGTGCTCTGTCTAATCACAGCGCCCGTCGGGATGGTCATAGCATCGCAGCAGGATGCATCCTTTGCGTTCATCTCGTTAGCTGTGATATTTTGCTGTTTTCTCAGCATGTTGCTAATATTTGTGCCAAAGGTAAGTAGCTCGGGGGGGGGGGGGGGGGGGGGATAGAGATGCTAGCTGCACCACTTAACTTTTGCTTTTGGTCTAACTAAAAATATTTCGCAGGTAATTGAAGTTATACGACATCCGAAGGATAAAGCGGAGTCTAAGTACAATCCAGATTCAGGGATATCAAAGGAGGACGAGGAGAGATACCAAAAGCTGGTCAGCGAAAATGAGGAGCTACAGCGGCTGATAGCGCAGGTGAGTTTATAGATCACGTATTTGTTCTTTTGGTCTCTTAATCTCTATTTGCCTTTACGATTTTATGGATTTAATTTTGTTACACTTTACTTCGACATTGAAGCCTTTGTTTAAATGTTTGAAATGTTACATCAAATTATATGCTTTAATTTTATTGTGTTAAGTCGTATATATTTAAAATATTGGCTAAACAACACCTTGTGAAAAATTTTAAACCATGTAACTAAAATCTATAAATTCTTTTAGGTAGGCGGAAATATTTTTTGATTTTCTCGTTTCGTTTTTTAAATTTTGAATAGTCGTTACGTTTTTTGATTTTTTCATTAGTACATTCCTTTTGAATACTATACAAATTTTGTTATTATTATACCATCTCTTTGTCACAAAGAATTTCTGAGGGATAAAATCAGTGCCCCTCCAGCCGTCGCTACGATTTTGAATTTTTAAAACTGAAATTTCCATACCGAGTTTTAAAAATTAAAACTAATCGATTAAAAATTAAAAACGAAATGTAAAAAGGGTTGTTAATTTCATTAATAATGAATTCTTAAAACATTCAGTATTTTTATCAATCGATTTAAATTTATAATAAAAGAAAAACCGACTTCTCTCTCTTCAATTTTAAAGACGATAAATCTAAAAGGAGTCGAAATTTTAATTTATAATTTAATAAAAGAAGAAAAATTACAAAAGAAAACAGTTTAAAGATTTGAATAAGCCCAAAATTATAATAAAAACAAAACGAAAAAAAAAATTTTTAAGATAAGCCGTAATACTCCTCCGTATACATGAGAATAAGTTTCATCCGAATCAAAATCAGTGCGGATGCCAAAAGCAGAAGGTTTTCTGTACTTCCAATTTCTTTCAAAAATTACTGAACCACAAGTAATCCCATCTGATACAAAAAGCCACCACATCCTGCTCACATCTTAGCTCTGTAAAGAATCACATCTATCACCGAAGATATTGTTTCTGCACCCTTTCGACAATTGCTTAAAATCCCTCTTGTGTCCTCTGTCGAGCAGAAGAGGTACATTTCGATGCACTCGAGCACGTGATTCCCATTCACACATTATCCCAGCTCCTTGCAGTTCTCCTTTGAGACTTTGTGCTACAATTTCAGAAACTGGGATAGCCGGGAATTGCAAGGATTGCATGGATTGCAGAAGTTTTTAAAAGGTTACTCGGATTGCAGGAATGCCAGAATCCCCTTCCTGAACCGGGTGGGTCTGTGTCAGAGCATAATAACTAATAAATGCACTTGTTTTACTGCAATTTACTATGGCATAAGGTTTTGAAACGGTCGTATGAAACAAAGAAATCTCCTCATAACGAATTTATGCCTTCCGTTTGGATGAACAGTTGACCCTGCAGATGTACAAGGGTGAAGCAGCAGAGCTCAAGGATTCAATCAAACATAATCTGTCTTGCGGGGCATGTTTACAATATGAATTATGGAGGACGACATACGTTCCGTTGCAGTTAGCTATAACTCCGGTAGGTAGAAGGAAGATTCCATAAAAGATGCAATCTGAACATTTTCAAGGATTGAGTCAATATGTCAAATGTACAAACATGTCCCTTCCTACTCTGCACGTCCACGTCGGGCTATGTAATCAATCATCGGCATGTCGAAATGCTTGAATGCATCAGACATTTCCATTTAACATGATGATTGGCGAGAAATTGCATTTCTCTTTTATATTTTATATATATTTTATTGAATTGTCAAATTTTTAAAAGCATTTCAACTAAACTTTCATTTAAGTAAGATAAATTACTTTGTTATGACTTTATTGATGGATTTTATTAAATCTTACACTAGAGAGAATTATTATTTTAAGGTATAAAGACAATTCGATGTGTTACCGACTATTCCAAGTAATCGACATTATTTGTCGACATAGAAATTAAAATCAGAGAAATAGAAAAAGAAATCAATTACCTGCTATTTCAATATAAATAAATAATTTTAAAATTACATATACTAATGTAAATTTTCTTATATATTATAGAAAGAGGAAAAAATACGTCTACTTCGACAGCGATTAGTCGAACGTGAATCGAGCAAAGGTCAGCCACCGGGTCAAATACAAAGCGATGGCGGTGGAGTTGGGGTCACGATAACGACACCAACATCATTAGCAATAACTCAAGGTAAAGATTCGTTAGTAGTGATACAGCCAGAGCATACGACAACATCGGATTTTGATAGCGCCATCGGCGGCGGCATATCGAACTATACACGTTCGTCCCGAGCAAGTCAATCAGACATTGAATTTTCTGAAAGTTACTTGTAGTAGTAGATGTTTACCCCCCATAAGCGTAACCATCAAGTAGATGTCAACCAAAATGTCTATAAGTACAAGTTAGTATTATGTCCTGTCCATTGTTTTCCGAAATAGGCTATAAACATTCTATCGACGTTTTTGTCATATCGCACAATGTCACACTAAAACGCACATTGCCCACAATTAACTTTCTCAATTAAGTACACGAATTATACACTCAATTTCAGAGTATAACTGAATATACCCTGCCAAAATATTCGACATGGTCTGTAACATACCTCGATGACAAACTTAACTGCCAATAAGTCAAAATAGCATGAATTACATAACATTTTTATATCCTGAACATCCTCTGGATCACATATGCACGGTACAAAACATGTTACAGTTTTGCCAAAGTAAATTTTTGCCCAGCGGGGACGTCACGGACTCGTCTGGAAATTTAGCACGTTCCTTACTATACCCTCAAAATTCTGTGATTACTTCTTACACACATCCCTCGGGGGAACTCACAATTCATCCATTCGGCATCAACACCCATTCATAACCTCGACCTCGATAGTGGCCAGAAACCTTTCTCAATTTTAGTCCAAAAACAATGTTTCAGCTCTCAGGAAATTAAGGGACAATCACACTTCCTTCCCACGGCTATCTATCTAGTTATGCAGCAACTGCATGTACATACATAAATCAATAGATCTTACTCTGAAACGACCTAGCAACAGACTAGGACATGTTAATATCTATGTTTAGCACTGTTAATCTACTATAAGAAAAATAGTTAGGCCTATAGAAAAAAAAATTCTAGGCGCTAAGGTTTGTGTTTAGTGTCTTAAGCAGCCTAAGAGAAAAGAAGTAGTAAGAAACTATGAAATTTATTCATTGTAGTGAGATAGAATAAAATTTTTTGTTAAAAAAAATGAATCCGAGTTTGTTTTCTTTACAAAATTTCAAAAAAATAAAAATCCCAACACACATGACACAAATTTTCATCTTCTATTCCTCAAGTCCAAAAAGTTGGACACTAAATATTGGCGCTTTTATTTTGTTTAACATTCTAATTTTAATTTCTATTAATTTTATTATAATGTGCCACTTGTTTCTTAATTTAAAAGATACCTTTAATCCAACCGTAAGTATTTTAGTGTTGTCTCTATGTGTGTCTGTACAATGGAACGATTATATTTTTTTCGTGCTGTCCTTGCGAGAACTTAGCTCTCTAAAAGAGGTCTATTGCACAAGAAATTGTAATGAACACCCACTACGAGTGAATAAATTTCATACTTTCTTTTCGCTTTGCATGATTTAATTGATGTTGAATGAATTAACTAGGAGCATTTCTTTTAGATAGGTAGAAAATATTTGAATATATTTTACATTTGAAATTTTATATAATAAGCGTAATATTAGCAACCATTGTCTTTACTTCGTCAATTATAAAAATAATTAAAATACTCTGGAAAATTTGGATGGTGAAATAAATAACTTCTAGATCGAAATCATGGGCATGATTATAATTTTTTTCTTTAAATAAGTAGATTACTTTGCTTTTAGGTATCACAACAAAACTTAGGTCTGCATATTACATCCGTCGTTTTTAATTAAAATGTTCCATTCATAAAAGCAGAATATAATCCTAGCAAGAAATATTTTATTTTTCTAAGAAACACTAATTAAAAAAGAAATAATTAAATTTTCTAAAGACAAAAGTTTTTGTATTATATATTTTCAAATTTGTCTAATTTTTTTTTTAATAAAAATTTTAAAATAATTTAAAAATATATACGTGTATATATGCATGTATTTTTGTTTTTTATATAAAAATTTTCTTAATTAGTTGTGTGGGGTATCGTTTTGAATTTAATTTCATTTCAAAATGCTATCGCTATATATTTGTCGTATCGTTCGACGTTTATACACGTCAATCCAAATTTATATTGCGGTACGGTTGACGAGTATACACATCGTGGAAAAAAATTTACCATTCAAGATAACTCAAAATTTCAGTAAGATCTAATAGAGATGTCACTTAGTATTATGTTTCCTTTATATTAGCAGCCATTTAGTATTATGTTTCCTTATATTTAAACCTGCTTTAAATTAAATATAAATAGGTTAAATTCTTTGGTAAAGATGTTATTTGCCATACAATACACTAGTGGATTTAAATTTGGACACATTTCATACAAATTTGCTTTACTTGATACAAAAAATTCATATTTTATTGCACTTAATTGCTACCATGGTGCTTTTATTTTAATTTGTACTGAGAGAAGATTTTCATATGTCTTGTTGTTCAAATATTTTGAATCTTTTAATAAAACGAATTACAAATTACAAACACCAACCAATTTTCGGGTTGATATTTCTGTTACTATCAACAACAAAATGCGTCATGTCAATCAACCAGTTACAGGGTTACAGGTTACAGGGTTTCTTGTATTAACTTATCAAGCAGGATTGACGGTATATTTACAACTAATTTCATTATCTTAGTTAAGTATTGGGTTTTTAAAAGTGATGACCGTAGTATTGCGAATTACGATTAAAATGGCCTCTAATATTTCGCAATGTCCCTGAGTAAAAGTGATCAGCGGGCATGTAGCGATCGAACATAACCCGCTTGGCTTTTCTAAGGGTGTACAAGGGCTGTAAACTATTCATAAAATCCCACAGATTATACGCTCGAGCTTATAAGAGGCACATTCTAGGGAACAGTCGAAATAGCTATACGATACCTAAATCAAAGTCGAAATGAAACCCTCCTAAATTAAAATGCTAATAAATAAAAAGTTTATTTTTAAAAATATTGTTTAATTTTATTTTATTTAATGGCTTCTGTTCATCTGCGCCTGCAATGAAAGGACCTATGTATATATGACTCCTGCTTACCCAGGACCAGACCCAGATGTCCTCCAAGACGACAATGTACAGTCCTTTACGTCCCTCCAAAACGATTATAGTGTGGTCCTTGTACGCTCTTTGTACACCCTTACTCTAAAACTTAAATATTTTTATTCGGGTCTTTGATTGCCTGCCTGGGAAGAAAAGGAAACCCATTACCCTTCGTGAAGAAGGTATTGTATAAAGAAATTGCAGAAAGATTTGGCGATGTATCGGCAAAGACATTATTTAAGCCAAAAACCTAAAATTTTTATTAATATAAGTGAAATAATTCCATTCGAAGTATCAATAAATAATTCCACTAGGGTATATTCCTTTTCACAAAATTAGTTGATTGTTTTCCCCAGTGCATCGGTTATACCTCTTTATATAATAAAAATTAAATCCATATAGTTTGATTTTAATTTAATACCAGACCATGGTGCATTCGACGTGTATACTCGTCATAGTTTCATTTTAATTAGGGAACTTGTAAAATTCCCCAGTTAACTGATTAAAAAGAGCTGTTATGAACTACCACTTGACCAACTTTTAGATGCTTGTTTATTATTTTTATCAAACATTTAATTAAACCTCCATTTTCTTTAACTAGAGCCGTAAATTAACAAAAAAAAAAAATTTATAATTTAGCTATATAGGAAAAAGTATAAACGAAAATAGGGCGAATTGTGCGTCGTCGGAAACTCCGAAAATATCACATGACAAGTCAATCGAGATGGGTATTTCTGATTGGAACCAGCATCTAATTTTTGCCAGTTAGTATCATCAAGAAACACAAAAATTCTGTAAACGTTTGCGCACATATCGAAAAAGGGCTCAAAATCGACTTGAGAAAATCCCGAACGAAACGAATTTCCTGTAAAAGGAAATAAAAATCGCTCAATTGATCCGTTGATAAAAATCTATGAAACCCTTTTCATTTTCACTTATTACACTTGACAGTTTAGAGATTTATATATGAGGTGATAAGGGTTAAGGGGGAACGAAACCCTTCATGCATTTGTTATTGATATTATATCAGTCCCCAATAGTCCCCAAAAAATTATTCTGAGATGGCATGCAAATATTACACACATATGATGGAGTCTTTACTTTGCGTTACAAGACAGTGGACCAATTCGAACCGATGTCTATTCTATCCCAAATATTTTGTTTTTCATTTCACGTCTGGCTCCAGTAAAGGATCATTGATCTTAGGGCTGCCGGAGATAATTCATTTTTATATAGATGCTTTAAAAGGAGTCCTGAGACGGTCTTATCTGATTTATTGGACTCACTCTTTCTTAGCTTCTTCCGACTTTCAGGGTAGATGTCCTTCGCTGATAAAAGTTGTTTACAACTAAATACTCCGCAAGCGGCATTATGAATAAAGGGGGGGAAAGGTTTTAGGGCTAAAAGATAGGTCAAAGCAAGAATTATTAAGGGGAGGATTATTGAATATCCTTAAAATCGGCAATTTCGTATTCTTGTGGAGTGCTAAAGTGAGTTATTAGAGGTTCGATAAGCAGAAGATAAGAGTTGGGCTTATTGTCTAATTAATTCCGAAAGAGCGCCTAAATTAGCTTAGAAGCCTGAAACAAAAAATTACCTTGTCGAAATGAGTGGAATGGGAGCTAGCAAACAGCATTAACTTTTATCCAGGACTTTTTAGAGAAATTTCTCTAAAGGGCAGAAGATACTACTACTACTACTACTACTACTAGATACTGCTACTTTTAGCAAGATTTTAACCCCCATCCTTGTCCATCGAACAAAAGCAAAGTATTTTTCGAAGTTCAATTAGCTTTAAAATCGTGCACCACTAAAGAAGGGGTATTTCCTTAAAGCATACCCTTTGAAAAGGTTATCTGAGACAGACAACTTTGGCGAAAATGTAAAAGTAAAAAAAATAAATAAAAAAAAATAGTGGAAGAAGAAGTAAAGTTTCTATCTTCAAAGATATCTTACTGTCGCTTTTTAACCCTTTGACTTGGTTCCCTCCACTGCGAAAACACGGAACGCCCTGAGGCCATCTGCTGTAACTTGAACTCTAAAGCAACCCGGGATGCATGAGGCTCTTTCCTGCTGGGATCTGGGAGCTGGGGCCCCCATCAGGAACTTTGTGTGTTATCCTTGCAGCTGGTAAGGACACCAAACGTGCGGTGAAGGGCTTAACCTGCTGCATCCAGAAAAAGGGGGAATTTGGAATCAGCAGCCAGAGAATAAATAGCCTAACACAAAGTTGCTTTTATAAAGGATAACAGAACAATTAAATTTTTGTTTATCTTTATCCTAACTTGGATACTGGTGGCATCCACTCCCGCCTTACAT
Source organism: Philonicus albiceps (assembly GCA_963969385.1). Taxonomy (NCBI): domain Eukaryota; kingdom Metazoa; phylum Arthropoda; class Insecta; order Diptera; family Asilidae; genus Philonicus; species Philonicus albiceps. The sequence continues at coordinate 10,733,766 of OZ017775.1, forward strand.
AGTCCATACTTTCGGCACTACCAACAACGTCTTCTTTGGAATTTGTCGACATTTCCAGGTCTTTGAAGAGATTTCTTTTCGTCTTGTCGAGAAATTGGACGAAAGGGGATATATTTTTACTTTTTACTAGGATAAATCCAAGGGGACGCCACAGCTTTCAATTCAATGCGTTCCATAGAGTTTTAACTTAAGAAACAATATACTTAACTGTGTTAAAATAGAAGAAATGGTTTTGAAGGAAGTCTCTTCCTAGCGTTGTTTTTAATAGAAAATGAATTAAAGGCCATGAAGCTGTCTCAAAAAATAAAAATCTGTTTATATTGAAGTCTTAAAAACTAATTGAACTAGTTTAGAATTAAAAGAAAGAAAAAAAAGCTTACTTTTAATTATAATAAGTACACTTAAGGACAACGAGAGATTAGATTAAATCAAAGTAAATAACTTACTCTCTTTATAAATAATACTTTTTTATAGTGTTTCGGACGCTATTACCAAATTTAAAAATTACTGGAAACATCGGCAACTTATCACGATAGCTCAGCGGTCAGAGCATCGGAGTGCTAAGTTAAATACCGCAGGTTCGATTTCTGTCCGTACTAGTTTACTTTTCGAAAATTTAAAACCGCAATAGTCTGAACAATGTTGAGTACTGGAAAATGAGACTTCGTAATTTATGTTTACTACAATTCATTATATATGTATTCATATGACTATATATAATTTGGAAGCTTTATGATTTTTCTTCTGTTGAATTTGTTTAAACCATTTTTTTTTAAATCAGATTTATCTATGTACACTACTACTCCTAATAATTAAGTAGAATGATACAATTTATTTTAAGTTTTAATGATTTTATTTGTATAGGAAATACTTTATATGATGGGCAAGGGTGCATATTGTCGTAATAGGACCTTTATAAAAAATTTCGTCAATAATATGTTTATGACTCGTTAGTGGCGAGATACAGGTGGTGTTTATAGTCTTGTTTTTTACCTGCTAAAAATACCGATGATAATTGGACAACCAGTTGCCTCCGTAACCAATTCGTCAAAAAGTTGTACCTATGGAAATGCGTTTTGCGGTTTGCACTCTTCGTAAAAGAGGACATTCTTATGGGCAGATTATGGCCCGTTTTAAAATATTAAAGAGAATTGTTTGGGAAGACGAAAGAATAAATGGACAGTATTGTTAACAAAAATCGTTCCAGAAGGAACAGAAAGGAGTCTGTAAGAGGCGACAACTTGATAATTGTTGAAAGCAAAATTACAAATGAAATTAACAGGAAACGCCTAAATCCCATATCTGTTTCAACAGTAAAAAGACATCTGCCAGGAAGAGTAGTAGCAAGGAAGTCTTTCCTTAAGCATGCAAATAAGAAAAAAAAACGTTTGAAATGGGCGAAGGCGCACATAAACTGGACCCTGGGAAAACGTCATTTGGATTAATTAATCCAAATTTAAAATCATCGGATCCAGTAGGTGTTTGTTTAATCGTCGACATACCGGAAAGCGACTGTTGGATAACTGTGTCCTGCCTACTGTTAAACATGGAGGAGGAAACATGATGATTTGGAGATGCTTCGTTGGAAAATCCACTGGTGACCTTTTGAGAATTATCGAAAGGTTAACAAAATAAGAATACAAGAAAATACTGGTGGAGCATGCAATGCCATTAGGAATACGACTTTTAGGTAAAGGATTCATTTTTCAAAAACAAAAACAATGATCCGAAGCATTCATCGTATTTGTGCAGATCATTGTTGAACGAACTGGAAAGCAACAATGTAATAAAACGTTTGTGAAACGAGCTTGATAGAAAGGTTAAGGCTCTAAGTCTTATAAATAAAGAAGACTTCTGGACAAAAATTTTTCAAAGTTGGAACGAGAAGGTTAGGTTAGGTTTATGTGGCTGCCTAGAAAGTCACACATACATCATTTTTGGCCCATGTAACGCAGGTTATAGTTATGGTTATGATTATGATTATGCCTGAGATTTGAACTCATAGCCTCCTGGACGGTAGTATAGTGCGCTAACAACTAAAGTACCAGAGGCTCCTAATTTCACTAAAAACTGTGGAGAAATTGTAAAAGAGAATGCCAAGAGTTCGTAAGGCAATCATTAAAGCAAGTGGTGGATATATAGAAGAAAATGTGTAATAACCTTAATTTATGTTTTATTTACCTTTATTATTCTTTTTTCAATTAAATATATCTTAAGAAATAAAAACGTATGCCACAACTCGAATACACTGTTTAATTAAACAAATTATCAATCGATAATTCAAAATTATATGAATTGGTAGTGTATTTTTCGACCAAAGTTACTGTTCTAACTTTCATACGCTTTGCAGCTCTCATATTGAGTAGACAATTTTCAAAATTAGTGAAACTGTAGTCTTCATTATTCTTAATTAATTTTCATTGTAATTAAGGTAATAACCCAGAATTAAATGCGTCCCAGTTAGCAGACATTTATTTTTTTCTTAAATCGAGAAACCAATTGAAAATCTTAATTTTTAAATTAATGGAAAAGCTACAAAAGAGTCAAAACTTTCTCCCACTCGAAATAAATAAAGGAGTGCATAAACATTGTTTATATCGTCTGCACAACAAACAAAACTCCTCATCTCAAGGAAGCACCGAAGGAGTCACATAAAAATCATTGCGCTCCTTCGAATTTACATCATGTCCCGTCTGTTTAGCAAGATAATTTTGGGGAATGAACTTATTATTCTGAGCAATCTAACAGAGCGTCTTGGGCTTTTATCTTCTGCGAAAGTTCGGCACATCGACATTAAGCGAATATCCACCCTATGCCCTTAGACCTACCCCCGTAGCGTTCCTGGGAAATTCCCACCGGAGCCGAGGAGGACTCTCGCACTTTCATAATCAAGGCCCACGTGGGATGTAACATCATAAAAAGTCACCAGGACCGAAGAATGTTTGGCATATGAAATGGAATCCAGAAAAAAAACAATCTTTCTGGCTTGTTTTGCTGTCGTGTAGTCTTAAAAAACTTCTTTTTTTTTCTCATGTTGGAAAGAAATTTTCATTTTTATAGCCGGTACAGGTCCTTCTATAGGTCTTTTAGTATTCCTCCCACAGCCGCAGAAAAGGCAACCGATACCTATTCAGGATTCAGCCACCCCTGACTACAGCTCGTTTGGGGCTTGCTCTAAATATCAGTGAGCTTTTCAGGGAACTGGAAAGACGCTCGGAACCCACTCATTTTCTTCCTGGATAGGAAAGGCGAAGAACGTTTTCTTATATACCCCCGGTGTGTGCTCCACTTCGAGCACAAACTGTACCGAGAAATACGCCTCGTTTTCGGTACAGGACCTTTTCAAATATTTATAGCGCATTTAGGGCAACAATTATTTGAACGGCGTAAATAAATGAGAAAAAATTTACTAAAATTGTTTTCGAAGTAAAGAAACATTGTTGGATATTTCAAAAGTTTTCTCTCCCCCTTGCCCGGTTAGGTGATAAATATCCGCCTGCATTCAAAAAGAAGTTCCTCGTGCGGAGAGTTTTAAACTTCTGTAAATTTATAGCATACTGCTTAAGGAATTTATAAGCGGACAGGGGAATTCCTTGCTCTCGGCATGGTTTAACAACTTGTTTGCAAGTTGTAAATTCCCACGTAAATAAGGCACTCTCCCGCCAAGTAGCCAGGATAACTTATAGCTCTATTACTCCCACACACTTCGCGGGTGGTAGCACTTCCCGGAAATTACCCATGCAAATCCCTAAAATGCATGCATTTCTAACTACAAACAACATCCCAAAAAAAATGCTTAAATTTTATAATTTACAGCGCTTTGTCCCTGCTTCTTTACATCAGGAAATTGGATTAATTTTCAAATTAAAAAATGTCCGTTCCCCTCCCGCTGCTTTTTAAATTTAGAGTAAAAAATCGTTTTATCTCTTCTTAATCACTAACGTCTTTTCCCATCTTGCTACCATAAAATGAAAAGACCTCAATTTTTCTTACGTACACAGAAGATTAACGCTGGATTGTTGGAGAATTTAAACAGGATGCCCGCAGGCAACGTCTTTGCATAACTTTTAATTTTGCACCTTGTAATTTTTTTTACGATCTGGCGCCAAGTTCGGTCCAGTCTTGCCTTTATTAAAATTTATACTTGTGCGATGTAAAAATTATTGAAAGTAGCAAGTTTATGGAGCACTTTAGGTAAAATTTCTTTCAGTATAGTTCACCAAAATGATTTATTATGTTCCTTTGATTTATTTTTAAAATTTAGTTAAGTGTAACATTGTTCGAAATAATAAAAGTAAATTTGTTTAATGGTTTACTTCATTAGAGTTCGCACATTGTCCAGTCAATGAATGGATGTTTAGATTAGTTTATTGAATTTTTTAAAGAAAGGAACACTGTATGTATTTATTTAAAAATAAGACAACAATTTACACTTTTATACAGTTCTAAATTAGCTAGAAAAGTTTATGGAGAGTTTATAAGAACATAAAAAATTTGTAATGTAGTGTAATGTTTTTTATTAACATTTTACGAATCGTAAAATTTATATCACAATTGTTGTTGAAGACGTTATTAAACAAAAATTTAATAATTTAATATAATACAAACCCTTTACTACTATTTTAACCCTTTTCGGAGAAATGCTGCCGCACAAGGGACATCACATTTTTATCCACTAGGTCGAATGTCCAATGTCGAATAATTTCGTTAACTTCATGTACATATATTCCAGAGAAATTAGACATCAACATGGAAAAAATTAGATATGATGCTAAAAAAACCTCACTCGTGAACATTCTGAACGTTTTATCTTATAAATGGTCATTCTTACAAAAAAATACCTGAGAACCTTTTTTGTAGAGAATTAATTTAGCTCAAATTTGTTATTGAACCTTAACCCTTTCCGGACAAGACATTGACGCGCGAATGTCCGCCTGGATGGGGAGTCTTAAGAGCATTTCTCTAGTGGACTAAAGCTAGATGTCCGCACCCTAAATGTAAGAAAGATCCTATTTCTGAATGTTTAAAATGCTTGAGCTGCTGTTCGCAGACACGAGTCTAGAACTATAAAAGTGCTTTGGTTGCTGTCCGCAAAGGGTTAATTGTTGAAAAGTCCATCGATATTTTCGAAAATCCGTACTACGCGACCTTTCATCTGCCCTAATTAATTGCGGGGCACTCGAATCGATAGAGGATTTTCAAACAACATTTATAAAACTAATACCAAGCTGTATATAAATTTTCAGCACTATATCTAATTTTTTCTAACTTAAGAACAATTTATATCTTATTTTTCTGGACTATGTAATCTATGATATCGCTTTCTTCAACACAATTTGCTCGACTCAGAAACAAACGCACTAGAAAAAGCTCTCATCCACAAAGGGTTAATATTGTACGAAATTTGGTTTAGAAAACGTGGAATAAGTCTCCTTTATTTTTTATTTTAAAATTCTCTTCCAAATAAGTTATATAAACTTGTTTGTTGGTTTCTTATATAATTTCTCAACGTACGACTAATTCCATGACTTTAAAGTGCAGTATAAATATCACCAACAAATTAAATATTATAAAATTTTATTTCATGACTTTATACATACGAAAACATTTCCATTTTTTTAAGGTAAAAAGAAGACCGTTTTCTTATTTAATTTCAAATTGTAATAACAACGTATTTGGGTTATATTGACAAAATGGTAGTGCATGAATTCCACTTTCCAAAGTTATATTTTAATGCATTTTATGAAGCTGGCTTTTCTTGCGAAATTCAAAATACGTTTCGTAAACCTAGTATTAAAGTGACCCTTCACTTAGTCACTTGAAGTAATCTAATTTGTATAGTCTACAAATTTATTATATGTACATATCATAGCAGTTCCAAAAGTCTCGTAAACATATGTCCATTACTCAAAATGAACATACAACAGAGGTGTCATGCTCAAACGAGTCGAAACATCAAAAATTCAATTAAGTTAGTAAATTAAAGGAAATGGGAACAATCAAATAAACAACGGAACCGGTGAGGAGCCCACGCCTCTCAAGTGGTATTATTTCTCGAAACTGAGGTCCATACTGAACGATGTCCAAGGGAATAAATTTGCTACATCAATTGGCAATCCCAAACCCACCCGAGCGATGTTCTCAATTTTCTGCATTGTTCCCTTTGGCTACAGTTGTCGTTGGACTCGAACGGCTTTTCAGGGGCTCGAATTCGCCAAGATTAAGCTCGGGACATTTTCTATTGTTACCATTCAGAGCAATATTTCCGCACACCCCCTCAGACTATGGTGACCCACCCAAAATACATTTAATTAACATGTCGGCATGGTTATCATCACATTACAACTGATACATATATCCTTGCTTTCGTATAATTTTCCAGTCGAATCGACCCAACTTTCCGGAATTGGTCAAGTGATGATATTTTGCTGGTTATCCTGGAGGATTTCCTCTTTTGTTCGACCCTAACTTAATTTCCCTATTAACATCATTATCAGCACTGACCTCAGTAAAGTCGGTACCTGTTTAAACAAAATGTTTGCAACAATACGAGTATATAATACAAATATAAAGCAATAATGTAAGTTTTAATCAAATAGATTTGTTTAATGGAGGCTCTTTCCTTTTTCTTTTACTGCAATTGTAAGTGAACTGAAAAATGAAAGTTATATAAATAGAGCCCTAAGTAGGTAAACAATTACATAATTTTCATTTTCCGTACCTTGATTTTAACAAAAGTGAAAATCATTTCTTTTAAATCAATTGTTTCATCTACTTGTTATTCAATTGATGTATTTATGACAACCCCAAAAGTTTAATAGGCTCACTGAATTTGAATGGTATCTGTACCTAAATTTCTAAACCATGAGTAAATAAAAAAAGATCTGTCCGTGGAAACCAGAAAGTGAGTCCTCTAAAGGAAAAGAGGGGAATTTGATCAAACTTTGTTTATACTTTAATGAAATCAATAACACAGTCGACTTTGGAAAAGTAAACAATTGAGAACATTTATCCAAAAACCGTACTTGTCAGTTTTTTACGAAAATGAAATTTTGATTCCAACTAATAAATGGCGATGCGATCCATCTTCTCTTTTATTTAAATTATACAAAACAAATTCTAAATATTTACAATATGGAGAAAAACTTTGTTTGATGATTACAAATCTACATAAATATATATAAAGCAATTTTTGTTTGTCTGAATTGTGTAGACTCTCAGAATACTGGGCCGATTGAGCTAAAATTTTGCCAATATACATGTTTCGAGTCCGAGATGATTTAGAGTTAATAGAAAATTTGAAAAACGTCTGATAGAGGGCGTATTAAACACAATCAATATATTTCACTGTAACTAAGTCCGCAATTAATGCATTTTGTAAAGGAATATTGACTACTGACATAACACATACCATGACATGACCATTTTTAGCATACTTAAATCCTTGAAGTTAAAAAATTCGGCGATATATTTAATCTGGCATATTAGATTTAAAATAATCAAACGGAAATTTAAAATCAACGAATCCAACAACCCCCAGTGTCCACTTTTGTAAAGATTTATTCAACTTTAAAAATTTTCAGCATTGTCATGATATATTGAACGAGAATTTATTAAGGTTCCTACTAACCAGTACTCTGTTGTCACAGATCGTACAAGCGTAGAAGAAAACAATGATGGACTTAAAAATCATCATTATTAAAATATATCGCATAAAATTTAAATTTGAAAAAAACACATTGGCACACGGTGCAGCAGAGCACACTGTGCACGATTAAATAAAGTTGTTAAGGTTCAGTGTTTGAGTGACAAATGTTGGTTTTATACATAAAATCATCTTCAATTGGTTAAAGCGAAGGGATGAGGGATTAGAACTATGGAATAAATCACTAGTAGAACTATAGTCGAAGTGACTGGTCAGAACTATTGTATAAAGTCACTGATTTCAATTACATTAAAAACTACCGCATATGGAAATTTTCATCAAAATCTATTGAGAAAGGTAGCTAGTTACCAAGTAAATAAAATTTAAAAATATAGGCATAAAAAATGACAGTTTAAAGATTCATGTTTCAGTTGCAACCTTCTCTTTATTGTTTGAATATTGATTATAATTATGAGAGATTTCGTCAGGGCTAATGCAAAGCTTTTGGTATGCATAACTTAAAATTAGTTTATCCACTTAATTTTATTTAATGATTTAATAATTTAAAAATTTATTTTCATTTATTGATGACTGTTTGCAAAATTTTTTAATTATTCAAAAACAACACGTGCATTTAGCAATTCTATTTTAAACTTTATTTAATTAATAATTAAGTATTGCTAAGAGATTAGTATTGGAATATGATTGTAATGCTTTAAAAAAAAATTAACCAAATAATTTCTATACACTTCAAAATTCTACGAAATACTTTGGATAAAAATTAGCACTAAATTCAAACATAACATAGTTTTCGGATTTTGAGCAGCATATTTTAAACGAGGCTTAAATTAATATTAGATTATATTAGAAGACATATGAGTATAATTGCTTTCTAATTTACAAGCAAATTTTATGTTACAACAAAAGGTTTTTTTAACCTATTATATCGCAAGTTTTGTAGTAAGGTTAATCCTTGAGGATTTCCCTCTCAGTAATATTAGATAAGATTTCGGTGTATACATACTTTACGTCATAGAGTACATTATTGTTAGCATCTTGTAATTTAAATTACAGAATATAATCTATCCAGGGATTTCCCCACTACAGGTAGTAGTAGACCACCCGGCGTGGTCGTGTACCCTCGCCATGTCGACCCTCCGCCAAATTCGAATTCCCTAGACTGTCTGCCTTGTTTGCATAAATAGGACAGAGGAGCTCTGATCATTATGTTGCGAAATATGTTTATATTGGTCAAATAAATAGCGATTAAGGTTGGAAAATTACTGGGTCAGTTAAGCGGACTATATCCAATTCGAATTGACCACTTCCTTGTAGAATTACTTACCGCAGTAATTTGCGTAATGCAAATTGTAACTTTGATTTTATAATAAAATTTGCATGATAAAAAGGCTTGCGAAGGTTGCGCTAATTCAATCATTTCGTGCTCATTAAAACTTTCCTCAATCAAAGACACATTCCGCTAATGAGTCCTGGGTTAGACCTGAAGTAATAAATCTTTCAACTGCCAGCATCTTTCAATTAATACATTCACAAAAATTAACACGAAATGAGAAGTCACTTGAGTGGAGAGAGGCATCAATCGGAGGTAGTAATGCGCGCTCGTGACTAGAACATAAATTTTCCACCTGTTCGAGATGAAAACCATCAGGTAACTTTTGTGCTCGGTGTGACGACGACTATCGTTGCGGGGGTCCATGAGGGTTAATGCAAATAAAATGGCGTCACGGTTTGCTTTCAATTAAAATAATTAAATAAATTATTCACGTTCGCTATGTTCGAAATTAGAGCGACCCATGTGGGACGGCACGGAGGGCAGGCTCCATCGAGCTAAGCGCGGCACAACGCAAAATTGGAGAAGCAAATTGACCGCCGACCGCTAGGGCCTTTGATCACTGAGTAATGATTTTGGGGCCTAAGCAAATGCCACCGGAGTCCCACAATTTGTAATTGTTTATGGCGTTGTCCTCGGGTTTTTCGGATAATTACAGATATTTTTGTATATTGCGGATGGGTGTCAGCGGTGATTTCGTGATTTTCATACAAATATGAGATGAAGGTTGCATAATTAGCGATGTTTGAAAAATATTTGGGTGACGAAGCAAACCAACATATTTTATAAATAAAGTTAATTATCTCCCAAATAGCACACCAGTGAAAATTTGTATTGGTAAAAATTTTAAAACATTGAAATTTATCCCACACTAAATTTCAAGGCCTGTCCGTCCTCTGTAAAAAAAGTTATTTATCCGAATTGTTAATATTACCTTAATTTGCCTTCAAGTAGCTGAGTTAACAACTTTAGAAATCTTTATTGGTGCGAATTTTCGTGCCTGAAGAAAGATCATTTACGGCATGCATCGGTTTTCTTATTTCATCAAAAGAAAAAGGCCGTTGAAAGTTATCGTTTAAATGTTTAGAGGACGTGAAAAATATGCGGTCTTTCACTTATATCCCAACAAATTTATTACCGATCCTTAAGGTATTAATAACAATTTAGCTTAATTTTGCTTACATCATTAACTTAGTCGGTGAATTTGACCCAGAAAGATGTATCTTTGGATATTTTCTGAATCATATTAATATAAGAACTGCTTCAGTGTAATAAAAATTCCACGATTATAACTTAAATAGATTCATTTCATAGTTAACTCCATTTTACAAATAAAAATACATGAGTAGAAGCAAAATTAATTTCCCCCCCAAAATATTTCGAATTGATTAAGACTTCCCATTGATATTTGGACATCTCTTTCAGTGGTGGATTCAGTCTTTTTTCGCCATTTATTTCGAATCTGAGAAAACATTGTTGGTTTGAAATTTTGTTTTCTTGAGTTTAGACTTCATATGTGCCCAATATCACTCAATTGACCGAAGCTCCGGTCAATTCGGTAGATTGGCTGCCTTCGGTATCACATTAATGGAATTAGCTTTATAAAATTCTAGTGTATTTTTTGAATAATAACACGTTGCCAAATCAAGCCAAAATGCTACAGGAATATTATGCGATTATATAAAAGACAGAAGCCGTTTCTCCAGACAATCCTTTGTATAAATTTCAGTGCTTATTGTCCCTTTAGTTATAAATTCTTCAGTCTTTTTACCATATGACCATATTGCCTGCTATTTCAAGTACTTCTTTGGGTATTTCGATGGTTTTATATTTTTAAACTCTGGTGTAACTTTGCCTTTCTATTCCGCAATATAGAATTCTTGTCCGGGAATTTGATTAAAGTCGGCAACACAATAGGTCTCGTCATACGTATCGCAGCATTCAAATTTTGTTAAAATAAATCTGTATACAGTTTTCGAACTGGAATTTTATACAACAAATCTTTAGTAGTATTCCCATCCCATCCTGTACTTTAAGAGTTTTCAAGTTTGCCCTCTCCTTAATACGATGCATAGTTGAAGATGTTCCAACTTTAGGGGCAGCAGCTCGCTCAAAAAGGTTTGGATTTCTTTTGAATGCTCTTATTGTCTTTTCCTCTAGTTTATTTATCAACTATTCCTGATTTTCTACACGAACCAGCCTTCCTCTCAATCATACCACTTTTCCAATAATTTTCCAAAACACACAGTGGATTTTGAGATTTTTAATTTTTTCGCCAACTGGCACTGAGAAATGTTCGGATTTTCTATGTAAATGTCCACAATTAATTTTCGTATTGAAAGTTCTTTAGTCTCCATAGTTCGTAATTTTCAGTCGCCAAAACTGAACTTTTAATAAATTCAAAGAAATAAACCGTAAAATCAATGCACAAAAATGCAGTCCAATCGTGCAGGCATAAAAAAAGTTATAGTAGGGGAAGTTTTACCAGATTTGTTATTTGAAGCAGTTCTTACTAAATTATGAAATGGAATTCACAAAATCCAGACTAGGAATTTATTAAAAATTACGTACATATATTTTTACGTTTTGTTTTAACTAATTTATAAATTATATGCCTTATTTGAAAAGAAATTGCGTAAACTAATTTTAAATAAAATAATTTTTTTAATGCATTAAAATGCATGCTTAAAATCTTTTAGCTAAATTCAAATGTTGATCATAAGTTGATTTTATACCTTAATAAAGATTTTAATAAAAACTTCCGAATACCTAGAAGGTATTCGACAACAATTTATAAAAAAAATATCAATTGCACCTTAGGTATTCGTGGATGTTAAGATTCGTATTAATAGTCTTTAGGTCTTTAGCTTTATTATTACTTTATTACTGAGAAAAATGGTCATTTATTATATTTGAAACTTACTTAAAGTAATCGGGGATTTTTATGCATATAAGACAATAAAAATCACGACGTTGGTTTTTCAAGTTATTTAAATTTTATTAAGAAATTTTAAAATAAACATTTCTAAAGTGTTTTTATTTACAATTTCAGTGGAAACTATAAATTTAATATAAAGGAACTTTTCGCATTATTTGAGGGTTTTTGTAAACTCTGACTTGATAAGAATTTCTGTAAAGTTGAAAACCTTCTAAATGTATAATCAAGGTAATAACAAAGTCATAAAGAGTTTATAATAAAGAGAAATTTAATGTGATTATTGGAACAAAGCTTCTGGTAAAACTCCTACGTGTGTGCAAAAACCAAATTTTCGACCGTAAAATAGAAAATCTACAAATGAAATTTTAATGAAATTTCTCTCAGTCTCTGAGGAGTCTTTCTGTCTCGACGTTACCTTTAATTACCTTACCGTCTCGTTAAATAAAATTTTCCTAATTACCTCTACCATAGAAAGGGCTGAGTAAGCAAACAAAAGGCATCTGAGGTTTGTTAACAACATAAATTCTCGGATTACACAAGTCCAACGAAAATTCATACTTTCACCAGGGACCGCAACCAACTTGGGACTTGTCCAGCCAAAATATGAAATAACAAAGTGCGGTGCTTCGTACAAAGCAAATTTGAGGCCCCCTTGTCCTGGGATTGTGCCATAAACGTGAGCTGGTCCGGTGTGTGCATAAAATGGGGGCTCCGTCCTCCGGGGTCCTCCGGTACTATTAGCATAAATATGTGGGAGCATTTGCAAATACATGCGTTATTCACATGTCCTCCACAAAGCACAAATGGAAGACTCAAAAACTTCCCGGATATCGATGTTTTCGATGCTCTTGCAGCCACCTTCCACCCCCCGTCCCCTCCCTCCCTTCGCCCGCCGGGTGCAGATGTACAAACAGTGATAAAAGTTGATCGATCGATTATATTATTGGCTCGATTTTCATTCATTGCTCGTCAATACGGCCCCGATACGACTGCATTTCGGCACGCAAAGCCTCCGGAGCCCCCGGGCTCCAGTGGTCGGAATTTGCCAAATATGCTTGGTGTATGTACGCGAGAAAACTGGAGCCCCATCGACAGACGATGACGACGGGAGGATTGTCAGTAAATGATGTTATATTTGAGGAGTTCAATTTAAACGCTCCCGGGAGAATTGCAATTGAGGTGTGAAATTTTTATGAAACTGATAGAGTGCTCTGGCGGCACAGCTTCCTCCCCCCCTTATGCACAAGGAAGCACGTAAAGATTCACGTTTATTTCTATATTGCCACCCATAAAGTGGAACCTATAAAATATTTAAGGGTTTAAAGCACAATAGCTCTTTTAACCATAAAATGGAATTGCGCAAATGGGAAACACATTTACCTCTTTTTGGTACATAATATTTTGAATGGGAAATTCTCTGCAAATTTCGAACGTATCGGGATTACCAATCGGGGTAAAAGGATAAAAACAATAACGATAACGAAAATCATATTTTGCTAAAATACATTCAATAAGATATCTTGAATAAAAAGAGGTCAAAAATATCAAATTTCCCTTCAAATTATAATAAATAACATGCTTTAGATAAGTCCAAACAAATTCTATCTGTTGTGATTTGTATGGGTCTTTTTTTATCTCTTAAAAATGAAGACGAGGCTCGGAACCTTCTTGGCAACAATATATCAAAACTAAAATATCACGGACTAAGGAAAACAATGAAAAGGATGTAGTTTATGACAGGGACGAGAAAAAATGGTATACAGTTACTCAGTTAGAAATCATTAACATAATCTTCCCCTTTATAAAAACCGCTTAAAAGTAATCAACCTCCAGTCCCTCGCCGTATGTCAAAATGTCACCGATATTGTTTTTGTTCACCAAGTTCTAGCCGGTTTCATTGACTGCAGTAACCTCGTACCCAGCATATCCCTTAACACTAACCCTCGTAACATTAGGTCTTTCCCTACTTTTGCCTTGATATACTAACTATGGTCATTTCGAACCCTTTACCTGGATGGTTAACAACTCTGCCGCCTTCGATTTTTATCTTACCAAAACCTCCCTTAAGCTTGTCCTATACTTGCCCAACCCAACCCTCCAATTATTAATTACGTCTCCACGCCCCCTCATCTAGTCATAAGTAAATAATTTAATTTAGTTAATTTAGTTTTTTTTTATTGTTATTGTTTGTTGTTATTTATCGATGTAACTTGTATTAAGCGATGATGTAGTTTATCATCATACTATCTGATAGTAGGAGTAATTAAATCCGAATCAATGGCCAGAAACCCAGACAAATAATTAAAATAAATTTAATTTAATAAAGATGGTAAATCTGGAAAATTAAAGGATTTCAGTTAAAAACAGATAGACAGGGAGTTCAATTTTAAACACGAAACTTAATCAGTTGCTTTTAATTTGAGAAATCTTTAGGATTTTTGAAAAATTCGTAAATTCAAGTAAGAAGAAAGTACTAGAAATTTTAATCACATTTTTCTAGGGGTCTCTGGTGGGATAACTACTGGTTTGGCTGGGATGTACTAAGTGTGTCATTCCGAGGTTGTAGGTTCGATTCCCATATGAAATACTCTGGTTAATTCTCGAAAAAGTACTTTGAGAAATTGGTATCGAAGTAATACAAAAATTAAAAGTTCAAATTTTTAAAATGAACCCATATTTTTTAAGTGAGTTTTTAATTTTATGAATGAAAGGAACGTCGAATTTCATATAAAATTATGCTATTATGCTTTTATTTTATATATGTACAAATATTTTAACATATCTTAAATAAATCAAGTTCAACTTTATCCAACTATCGTACAGATAAAGAGAGGTAGCATTTTGGACTACCAGGGTCCACTCGAGAGGGCCAAGTTCGATTACCCCTTAAAGACAAATAAATTGTTTTACCAACAGAAAAAAATTAATTGATGATCCGTTGCTCTTAAAAGTGTTATAATAACTAAAGCAAAATTAAGCTTTAACAAAAGTTAAAAACAGTTAAAACTTAAAATTTGCTTTTACTTATGCCCTTCTGTTGATCCAATAAACACTTTCAAAATTTGGAAATGTTCCCAATTTTTACATTTCAAAATGACCACAGCCAATCTGTGCGGATTTCATCAAATTTGTCACCAGAAATTTGCACCCCCTTTGAAAATACCATATGCATTAAGGGTTGGGGTACACAACCGTCCGATGAGATAGCTGATGCAGATGGACGAGTGTGCAAACGTTTTGCGCAAAATTTTACTCGTCGGAATGCAATTTATTAAGGAAATTTACGTACTGCACTAGAAGCAGAAAGGCAAGTTACATTTCCAGAATAATGCAACTATGCTAGTAGCATTCTGACTGAAGTCGTGCTGTGGTTTTGTAAAATACTTTGAATTTTTTTCTGATTTCAGCTATGTAAAGTGAACTAAGCTGTGATATAAAGATATGTTTATTAAATTTATAAAGTTTTATTGGCTAAGATTATTGTATTTTCTAATCTCAACTAATAGACCAGAATAATTCCTAATTGTAATTATGTCTGGTATTCTAAAACATATCCCAATTAAAATGTCTATTCCGTATAAATTCTCCAAATAATAAAAGAATATCTATGTAAAACTGCAGTGATATTTTAATATAACCGCAAAGTAATAAATAGGTCATGAAAATGCGGAAAATGTGCAAATACTTTTAATGAAAATATGCCGAAATTTGGTGCAAAGTGCAGGTAACCAGGACCCGTAACATAAGCATTAAGTTTACAGTGTAGGTCTGTGGGCTCTTAAATATAACAACATCCCACAGGGTGTACCTGGTGCAAAATTTAAGCTGAACTTCAATGTGGGTAGCAAGTACCTATCTAAACATAAAAGGAGCGCATTCCCAGTGATAAATCCAGGAACAGGAACAGCCACGGGAACAGGAAGGTCGTGATTAAAAGGCAACAAGCTTTATACTCTTGGCATGTTGCAGGTTTGTTTTCGAAAGTCCCATCAGGGATTTAAGACGTCTATCAATCTAGTGATACCTGCTCTTCGTCCATCTAGCACAAGGATAGGTAGTAATAGAACATCTAACGTATGTTGAAATGATTTATATTATGATTTACGAGTATATCCCCTCAATAAACTTGGACGTTACCGAGAAATCATAAATATATCATATTTGTTGAATAGGATTCTTAATAAAATTACCCAAAAAATGAAGTTTAAAAACTTGGTAGATTCGTTCAGGTTCACTTAAATCTAACGTAAAATCCACTGGGCACGTGGACGATCTATTCACATCGGCGGATGCAAGATTGAAGGATAAGAAACACTCCTAATAATATGAGGCGTGTGTGCTCGGTGAATTTGACGAGGGTTCCACATATCTCTGGAAAGAATCAACATGGGATTCATTTTTTTTTGTTCCCTTTTTTTTCATATTACGACTCTCTTCTAAGAATCCTATAAACCATAAGAAGTTTACGCCGCGAGGACATTTTTACCACGGCACAATGCTCAGCAATACGTGCTGAGGTGAAACGTGCCGATGTGGTTGAAATGTTGCTCCTTTATTTTTCTTTTTTCCTTCTTTTATTATAAGATTGATTTGAAGGAATTCCCGAAGATTTTCATCACCTTTCAGTTCAATATGTAGGTTACGTGACAACACAGGTTTTGTGTGTTTTTTTTTTTTTTTTAAAACAAAAAAGTTACTTTTTGATGGTTCTGCTATCTGTTCAAAGTCAAATTGCAATTTACCTACATTGAATTTTTATTGCGTATTGTTTTTCAATTTATAGAAAATGCCTATAGGCTATTTTTTCAGAGATTCTGTTTCCGCCAACAAAAAAAATCCAAATTGTGGTTATTTTAGAAATCAATTGCATTATAAGACTTTATTTTACAAATTTAATATTATAGGGTATAATTTCGTATATTCATCAAATTTGAATTAATAAAAAACGTTCCTTCCATTTTTTCAATTAATGAAATAGATAGAGAGATTTAAAAATAAATGTTTACTCATTTTCCATTAATTATGATTAAGAACTATAATTTTTATATTTACCTGGATAATTTGGTACCATATTTTATTTTAAATTTTAACCATCGTTCTGTTTTCTTTAAGTTGCAATCATAAAAATTTATGTATTTTTAGGTTTCCGTATGTCCGAATGAAAAAAAACGGAACCCTTATAGAATCACTTGTGTCTGTCTGTCCGTCAATTGGCTCCGAATCGACTGGAATTCAAATTTGGTGCATATATGAATTTCTGTAACCCAAACACGGACGTATAACGTAAATTAATGAATTTTGAATATGGGACTCACTTTTGGGGGACAAATTAGAAAATTAAAGAAAGAACTTTTGCAAACTGTACGGTGTGATATATCAAATGAAAGCGCTTGTTGTGAGGGTCTCAAATATATTCTTAAAATTTTAAAATAAATATGTTTAAGGTTATTTAAGAAAATAGATGAAAATTGACCATACCCCCCTCCCTTATCATTTGTTCAGATACGTTTTTCCGGTATTTGTTTTCGGTAGAAGTCGAGCAGCAAAGCGAATCATACCCAAAAACATCGTGTAAAATGTGGTTTTGGGATCCGTTTGAGTTAGCTAAGATACCACTAATCTCTCTTTCAGTTCAGATTGTGTTCAAGAACCATTTCTTCGATTTTAATTCAGTATTTTTTTTTTTCGATGGACGTCCAGAACGAGGCAAGTCTTCGATCACTTTACGAACCTTTTTGAATGTTTTGTACCACTCGTATGCCTATGTTCTGTGTCCATAAGTTTTCAGCATCACTTTCAACGCCTCAACATATGAAATCTTGATCAAAATACAAAATTTCAAATAAACTTGCTATTCAAACATTTTATTCCTATTAAAAATCACCAAAAGGACTTGTGGTGATCTCACATAAACAGCTGCCGTAAACAAACTAATTTAACTATTTTATTTTCGTCGAGTGTATATGATAAAAATTCTTAATGTTCATTTTTTTTTTGTGAAGAAATTATCACTGCAACGTTATTACATATTTTACTGAAGTAATTTGGCACATAATTACGTCTCACATCACCACAATTTTTTTTAAATAGCTTTTAGAAAAATCCACAAATATTTTCTCCAAATAATTAAAACTAAAACACTTTTTTACACTATTTAAAAATAAAATTAAAATCTCTATATAAAATATTAAATAATAAAAATATATTTATTATTATTATTATTTTTTTTTTATATTTCTTTACAGATACACTCGATCAGCATACATGAAAATTAAGTCAATTTCCATCAAGTGATAGTTAAAGTAAATAAATTAACAAATTCAGAGAGGTGTAATTAATGAAATTAAACTAATTGAATCCTAGCGTAAGTTATACATAAAGCAGGTAGGTAGTAGAATCATTGAATAACTGAACACTGTTTATATATTTAAAAAAATAAAAAAATAAAAAAATAAATAAAATATAAAGGATAGGAGAATTTCTAGTTTTGTATACCTATTATTAAGTGAGTAAATAGTTTTATTGAAAAGAAAAACGAAGTAATATTTTATTTTTTCTGTTGAAAAAAATATTGGAAAATGTATGTAAATTTAAACTGACTGTTCTGTCACACTGTGTAACACACCGAGAGGATTTATATGTATAGTAACATTTTACATTCATCCGAACTATATTTCGTTCGCTGTAGAGCACAAAAAAAAAACATATTTGTTGATGAAAAGATGATTTTTTAGAGATGCATAATCATCATCATCATCATCATCATCATCAGTGGGTCGCTGAGTAGCATCTTTAAAAATTTTTTTCAATGTAAGATGCAGCGATTTATAAAGCAGTAACATGTAAAATAAAACAAAAATACACATACAAAAACAAATGGAATTTTAGAAGTTTTTAACTAAACGTAAACGTAAAACAAGAACGTGTAGTAAAAAGGTGTTATTTACTTAATAATTTTAACGTAAGGTTGAAAGGTAAGACAGAAAAAAAAAAAAAAAAACAATGTGTATTTATAATAAAAATGAAAGAAAAACAATGTTAGATATCTCGTGTATAAGAAAAATCCTAAGCAGAAAAAGACTTCAAACTGAACTCTAGCTGTTAAGTTGTAACGAAAGGAATTAAGCATTTGTTAATAGGTGAAATTTTTTCCGTTGACATTAGATGAAATAGTTATGTAATTAATAAATGACATTTGAAACAAATATTCTCGTTTTTGTTTTAGTTCTACGTAAACCCTAACTGATGCTGTGTGTCGTCTTAGAATCACTACTCCGAGAGTGTTAATGAATTGGAAGACCTCTTTGTTATAGATTGGGTTTGAAAAATTTATTATTATTATTTTTTTTATTTATTATATTTTATAATTTTTCTTTCTAGCTATTTTTCTTTTTAATGATAAATGATATTATTATTAAGGCCGATCATGTAAGAAAAGACTTAATTCTGCTGCCAAGCACAACCAGGTCCATCGTATATGGGTCCCTGGACACCGGGGAATCGACGGCAATGTGGCCTCTGACGGTTTAGCGAAAGAGGGCTTAAGCTCTCCTCCCCTGGGACCGGAGCCCATTGTTGGGGTCAGCTTTACAAGGTTGAAAAACTGGATAACTAGATCCATGGACTCAATACATGGTCAGAGATGGTTCAGTATATCAACCTGTAAATTCACCAAATGGTTCATTGGTCGTCCAGACAGGAACAATGCAAAACTTCTCTACTTGGCTTAGGCAGGAAAGATTGGAGAAGGCTTATAGAGACGGTCACAGGACATAACACATGCGGCAAGCATCTGAACACCCTAGGGATCATCAGCGACTCAGCGTGTCCTTCGTGCGGGGAGGACGAGGATAGTACGTAGCACTTCCTCTATAGCTGCCCGGCCTTCTCCCGCGCGCGCATGACGACGTTTGGCGCTGATGTAATGAGAATGGAAGAATTCAATTCTCAATCTCTATCTGATATTCTTAGGTTCGTCAAGATGACTAAAAAGTTCTGATAGGGTAGGGGATGAGTGCAATGGATCGTGGTCTCAGCGCTCGAGGCTGACGCCTCCCCGAAATCACTGAGCAAAACAAAAGTGTTGAAATCGACTGCTGGAGATGATCTTTATGTGAACCCAACAATTAGGTAAATTTATTAATTTTTTTGATTTTATACAGTTTTGCTTTCGTTTTCGATATCTTTTTGTTATAATTACTGCTAGCAAAGCTTCGAAATTTTCCAGTATACTTAATTCATTTTTTACACGATAGATACGTTCCCAAAATACATTACGTTTTTGCTCTATGAGTAAAGGAGGGAGAGGAGTCCCATTTATATAGTACGCATAAAATCAGCATAATCTAACTGAATTGTGAAAAATATAACACGAAATTACAATGAATATTTATGAGGAGTGAGAATGAAAAAATTCATAGAAACATCAAAAAACAATTCATCAGAAAAATTCCTTAAAACAATTCCTAGAATATCAAAAATCAAAAACAATTCATATAAAAGGAGATTTAATGCTCTCTCTGCTCGTTTTAAAATAAAAATTCAAATAAACCATGTTAAAGGGTTATTACTTTTACGTAAAATTATTAAAATAATTCATTTCCAAAATAAAACGTTAAGCTTGTTTTTGAAGTTTTAATATTAAAGTTCAGAAATTTTGAGAAGTGGAATTAATCAATCGTTTTGTGTACTACCACACTTTCTGAAATAAATAAATATATTTTTTTTAATTCTTTGAATTTCTACGAATTGCGCTAAAATAGGTTAATTACCAAATTTGTTTGAAAGAGATAAAAAATAAATGTCTGAAAACAAAATATATTCTAGTTATTAAAATATAAATCTAAAGCTCTACCTAATTTAGTAGAAATTAAATCTTTAAAAAAAATCATAATATTGTTCCCGAGAGTATCGTATGCATTAGATAAGCACAATAACTTTGTTACTAGTCACCAATAAAATACAAATTTTAAAATTCATTCAAACAGCCCCAAGAGAACTAGCAATGAATAATTAAATGAATTGACCTATTATAAAATTGAACCAGTAAATCAAGTTGAATTTCTTAGAGTTTAAACAAAAAAGTTTCTCTTAAAAGTTAAGAGGTTTTTACCTTCTGGGGATTTAACTTTAATTTTATTTGAATTGGATAAGGTCATTAAGCTTAGGTTTAAGGAAAACCAATCAAATTTTATTGTTTTCATCCCATGGGTACAATCTCAGAGGTGATTTTAATGCCCATTAAAATAAACAGTGATCGCTTTAGCCATTCGATGTATGTTCGATGAACCCGAATCAAGTCGATTCCAAACAAATTATCTAAGTCACAAATGTTTTTCTTTTTTTTTTTTTAAACCCAAATACTTTTAGAATGCATGAATAATATTTAAATTGGAAAATTTAATCGATTGCATAACAAGGAAATGTGCCTGTGCACCTTCGGTAATTAATGACTCTTGCCGGATTTGTAATCAAATCATCTGGGGGGGGGGGCTGTGCAGTAAAATCGATACATTAAACCATTCGATCTAAACAGGCATCAAATCGGTTTTTGTAAACATATTAAAGCACTTAAAGTGATTGCGACGGCGATCGATAAGTTTAAAATCGTTATCGAAGGTACTGGTCGTTGGCTGATTTTCAATTAAGAAAATATCCCGGTGGATAATTGCATAAAAATAGGTGGAGGAAGTGCAATGTTGTTAAGTGTGCTATTAAGGAAAAATAATTTACTACAAGTTGTTGCGTTACTAGCAAAATAAATTGCCAACACCGCTGAAAGACCCCATAATAAAAGTGTCATCGGCAGCCTCGACTGAGATGAATCGATAGTCAGCTATCAATCAAAAAGGCGACAAAAATTGAAGAGATATTCGGTGAGCAGTCAACAACACTTTTCGATACACTCTGACACTTCGACTAATTAACGAAATTCCGCAAAATGTGCGATTTTCTGTAAGAAGAAAAAAAAAAAAAATTCAGCCATACATATGAAGAGTTGTGTCGTCAAGGATCAATTGATTCTTGTTCTAATCAACACTTTCTTTTTATTTTCTGGATAAGAGAAATGGTAAGTCTAGGAAACGAAAAAGTTCTAGAAGTCATTTTAAGTGTACTTCGTTAGAAGTTGACAAGCTAAGGGGAAAAACAAAACCGAATTGATTTATCGTTGTGCCGGACTTACACCACCCGAAGATGGGATGTGGGGGAGGTAGCTTTCGGACAAATTAAGAAATGAAATGTTTTAAATTTTAAATGAAGGATACGAAAAGTTTCCGGATCCTTTTAATTATTTCTGTCTTAACTCTGAGGGAGAAAAAAAAATATATATATGTTTTTTTTTCTTTTTGCCAAAGTTCTAAGCAATGTTTTAAGGGTTCTTATGCTGATGTTTCTGACAGCGTTGTTTGTTTTTGATGTTTTTGAAATTATTTCAAATTTTGTAAGTACAAAATATTGAAAGAGACTTTTACGTGCTATTTAACTAAAGGGGGTTGTGCTTAGGGCTGTAAAATGTATTGAGAAATTGTAAAATCGAATCAAATTTCGATTATTTCATTAAATTGCATGCACTTCTTAAACAAATTGTGTCCACAAACTAAGACAAAAAAGGAGGGTTTAGGTGAAAAGGATTTTTAAATGTTTGTTAAACGTTAATCCGAGTAAAACTCACTATTATTCCAAAATTCATCGTATTTTTGGATTTGCTTCAAATCCTAGATCTTTTACAGAAATATTTCAAGTGTTTAAAAATATTTTTATAAAATTGTTTTTTATAAAAACGGCGGCGATTTACGCATTTCTTTGGTATATGCTGAAGCGCTGAAGCAAAATCAGCATATAGCCTAGCTTCCTTAAAATTCATTCTGGAACATTTAGAAAAATGTGCAGTATTGTTTCTATGTAAACCTATAAAAGATTAATAAAAATTGAAATTATTTAACATTTTAGTTATAAAAAATTATGCTATTCTTTGGAAAAATATTTGGAGCTTAATACATTTTTTTCCAATGTTTTTAGGGGGTTTGTTGGAAGAAACGCACACAGATTTTTCTATTTTAATTTTTTTACAAACCTAAAGTGGGAAATAAGGTTAGACACACTTATTGCTTTTAAGTTAAAAATCACATTTTTCTAAAAAAAAAACTTAACTTAACTTTTGTCCATTTCCCCAGGACATCATGTAATGCGATGATTCAAGACAAGGGAGACTGTCATACAGAGACCGGACTTTTCTTGGTGGGATGCTACGTCGATGGCTTTCGATTCGACTTTATTGTTGTATTATTGGGCTACCCTGGACACATATCTAGAAAAAATCGACCGGACGTTTTCAATAATGTCCATATCTGGTGATTCGGGTATCAAAAAGATTGATTCCGCGTTGCTTGAAATCAGTCAAAGTTAACCTAGCTACATGAACTGAAGCATTATCTTGTTGAAATTACTAGCCTAGACCAGCCGGAAGGCTAAACACCACCTGATATTGAATTCATTCTGATTGAGATGACTGTCAATGGCAAATTTATCACATATACAATGGCTCTTCAAATTATAACAGAACCACCGCCAGATTGATGTTTACTGAAAATCTTTTCTTTAGTGCGCAAATCATGTTAATAATAGGCAAAAATATGAACCAAACAAACTGAATTTCTTTTCATTGGAAAAAAATTATTTTTCGCTATTTATTTGTCCAATGGATGTGGTCTAGCACGAATTGTTTTACTTCGGTTTATTTTCCCGCTATAATTTATTTTTCTCAACCATATGATGCTTGTGAGCTTCTCGAACCTATTTTGATGTCTCAAGGCAGCGCCGGTTTTATATTCAAGCAAAGCGCTTAGGTGTATGCCGTGAATGTTACATAACTCTCAATACAAGCTCTATATAGACAAATCTTAACTTATTCTTGGGAACATTATTAATATTTTCAAAGAAAGATCAAAACATCGCCATGTAAAAGAAATTTATTAATTTTTTAAACTTCTATAAAATACACAAAACTTAGGGTACATTCAAAAACGTGAACTTGTTCTGCATCATAAGGCATCACTGCATTGCTGCATTAGAAATGGAGCAAATGGTTTTTAATATTTGATTCGATTCTCTAAAATGAAAATGTTGTCCTTTCTGCCGGTAGTTCTCTGAGGAAAGAGGAAAAAAATAAAAAATTTCACAAACGATTATTCACTGGACGTTGGTTTCTCCTTAAAATTGGTTACTATGATTCGGTTTGAACCTCATGAGTTGATTCATCACTTATTACAAAGTTGTTGAGTATGTAACGAGGTAGAAGATTCTTTTGTACAAAATTTATTATTATTATTATTTATTTCACAATAAGATATAAAAGTATGTTAAATATTTAATTCTTAAAAATTGGCACACGGGTATTATACCCATATGGAATTTCTTAACCCTATTCTACTGAAATTCACTATTAAATTTTGTACAAAATGAGTGTATTAAGTTCTGTTAAGGGGGATCTATTACATGTTTTGTCCCATATGCTTTGTCTATGAGATTAAAATATTCCCAGAGGGTTGGATCTTTCCCTGTCGCAGAGTTCTTCTTTTGTATTTATAAGTAATTATCAAAATTTAAAAACTTTCTAGTAATGTCCTCTTTAGAAAATAGAAATTCATTTTCTACTATTTTAATATCCTGAAAAACGTTTCGCCATAGCACAGATTTCTTTTTTCTTCGAAAGTTAAATAATAATTTTTTTTGGTTTTCCCCCCTATAACTTTTGTTTTCGCTATAATTAATATAACAAGTAATTCTTATGTTTGTCTAATAATAGAACGGCGGAGAGGTGGTCATTCTATTTTTTCCAGCTCAACTACTTTTCCTTTCAAATATCCCACACGAGAGAAAATTGCTTTATTGATTGTCGTGATGGATTTGTTACGCTATTTTGATGCATCAGATGCATTTACGCTGCAAACATGAATTTTTTATTTAACATACATATGTATGGTATAATGGAATTTTAATGCATTTTTAAATTTTTGACTTTCCTGATGGCGGCATCATCGATGCGTTTTTGAATTTACCCATATTCTTTTTAGAATAAAAAAGTGTGCGGTAGTATGCATATATTAAATTACTAAATTCAGAAATATTTCAATTCTCTGTCTCATTTGTTTTTATGGCTTAGTCATTACATTCCTGCAAACAAACATATAATCCCTCTTTATTCGATATAATTTATTTTTATTATTACATGTTTTTCCTGTGCAATAATTGCGCATGAACAGGTCATAACGCGCATATCTAAAGAAATTGGCTAAATTCAGAATTTTATTTAATCCGCTAAAGGCCCTTGGTTATTTCTTTATTTGTTGTACGTATGATATGCAAATCAGGCGACTATTCTTAGCTTCATCGAAGCAACGACATAGTCTAGCTTATTTTTTTTTTATTTATTTATTTACTTATTTTTATTTTTTTTCAAGATTGCGATCGAAAAAGGGCAGTAAAAAATAACGAACTACCTTCCTCAACTACTTGCATGTTTCGCGAGTATTTCAAGTTGAAAATGAACCGCATATAATCATTGAATTTTGCTGTTTCTTTGGGAATATTTGTTTTCTGTGTTGGTGTCTTCAACAGAAGAAAATTAAATACCTATCTGATTTGGGAATCGGCTGGTCGGGGATCATATTCCCCAGCCGCAAGATGCGATGGCGCGTTTCTTCCCAAACCAGTTTATTCGTGATTAATTATTCGCATAAGATGACGAAGTTTTAACGCCACCATCCCGCCCCCTTCCCCTAACTCGTCTTATTAATTCCACCGATAAATTTTACACAAGTAATTACTTAAACTAAAGACGTTTAGAAGATTGAACTGCCTCCTCAAAGAGGAATCCTTAAGGCTTCATATTTCCATTTGACGTCAATTTTGCATAATTCGTTTTGCAAATTCTCACGATACCGGCAAACTCTTGGGCGTGTGTATCGGTTTATAATTTCAGGTAGAAAATGCTATTACCACGAAAACGACGATAAGGGTATAAGAAAATTTACAAAAGAGGGGAAATTGGGAAATAATAAAATTCTCCCACCCAAAATCATAATAGCCGATTTCAATTCTACAAAAAAAAAAATTTTCTTTGAAAGGCATAATTTTGTATATATGAGAATTTTGTGCCTTACACCTCGATGCATTAGTTTAAGGGTATCATTTATAAACCTATTCAAAATATAATTTAATACCGCAAGTGATAATAAATGCAACAGACTCAATTGGCAGTTGCATCAATCCAAATATTTGATCAGTGCAGGACATAAAATCTGCGACTGATAGCATTTAATTAGCAATTTAATCAAGTTGAACTCCTCATGCGTAATAAAACTGATAATTTGTTTGCTTTTCGCTTGCCGGACATTTTACAATTAATAATTAGTGCCTGATGCCCAATTACCTGTTGTGATTTTAAGTGGCAAAATCCATGCCATGTTATTGTTTCTGTTTTTAGACCGAACCTAAAGCCTTTATGAATTTGAGCGATATATTCACAAATTGTGTTCTACTGAAGGTAATAATTGAGATAATATTCGAATTAAACGACCGGTTACATTTTAGTTATAGCGTAATAATTTAATTTGCAGGTAACGACACAGAAAAATTGAGTAATCATACTAGAAATGTAAAATTTTGTAATTTGAAAAGGTGGATATATGCTAAAATTTAATTAATTAGTAATTAACTTTTTGGAGTTAGATGAGTTAAAAACAGTCCCACCTTTTGCTCCTTTTATACATGATGGGATATATTTTAAATCACCTCGAAATTGCTCATTCTCATTCAGTTTAATATGTGCATGTTGGGTTTCACATTTTTCAATTTTTTCGGATATTTTGGGCACGAGACGTGTGTCAGCGAAGTTTGTTCCGAAATTGATAAATTTTGACCAAAACTACCGTCGCATGAGCATAGTTCAGGAGCCTGTTGAATGACGGCAACGACGGTCCAGATTTGCTCAAAAGGGTCATAACTGGGGACGAAATGCGCATATACAGGGTGGGGCCAATTAACACTAACTAGGATTTTTGCTTATAAGAATTTTATAAACAACTAAAATAAAACACATTTATAAATATATTTAATTAATTTCAAAATTGTCTCCTTTGTCCTCGATTGCTTAATTGTGGATAGCTTCTCATCGGTGAACAGGATTTTTTCCCAACCAGAACGTTCAGCGCGATTGCAGGAGCGTAAGGGATCTTTCCAGCCGTACACGTTTGTTTGCTTCTGTGAGGAGCTTCGTTTTATTCATTTTGTAAGGCTTTATACCGAGCTCTTCTTTAGCTATTCTCCGCACTGATCTATCGCTGATTCCAATTTTTCTGGTTATTTTCGCATGGGGACCTTTGGATTTCATCTTATACGCTTTGGATGATCTACCGATTCTTGGACATATTGACCATTCATTTTCTTCGCCTTTCCTAGACGATCACCTTCATGACCTAGCTCCTCTTATAGCTTGATCGTCTCAGATACCAGTTAATTTAAAACACCGAGAATTCGAACAATTTCAATTTCGCATTTTCCACTTTTTAATAACGCAATAATTACAGACCATTTACATGACCAGGCGCAACTAGGAAAAAAGAAGATGAAGCAACCAATAGAAAAGTAGTCATTAAACCTTGGGGATTGAATGTTAAATTTACACGAATGTGAACGGTGCAATACAACACTACCAAATAAAGCAAAAATTTGTCAACGTTAATTTGTCGCACCCTGTACATTTGATTATGACGTCGAAACCAAAGTTCAATCATCCCAATTGAAGCGGCCAGAAGAGCCAAATCAAAATAAGACCGAAGAGATCAAGGTCATTCGAAAAATCGCATATCAGAAGTACTTCGAGGTTTAGAAAATATCTGAGGGGAATTACTTTAAAGAGTACAAAATAGATATAGATGAATAAATAAACATTTTTTGAGAGAAATAAGAAATTATTTATTGAACAAACCTCACATTTCAGAGCTATCAGAAAAAAAAATTCTTTAATTCTCTACTTATCGAATCCTTTTCTTGCAAACATTTCTAATTTAGCTAAACTATGATGATTGGTCCACAATGTAGCATATTTCGAAGAGTACTCATAACACCCGCCACAGAGCTTAAATCTAAACCCTTGAATCCTAATATTTTTGGTATAAAAAAAAACATCATTGAAATGAATTGAATTTAATCTAACACTCACCACCATAACTAGATCAAAACTAAACTTAATTCCCATAAATTCCACTTAGTATTTCTACTTTGATTTGATACCAAGAGCTATGATAATATTTCTGGTATTTCTGCCATCACTCACGAAAAAGACCCTTCCTACGTAAATAGTACTGAATCTCTTGATGAAATTTATCACCGTGACAACATACATGGCAACTTTCCAATATGTTGCCAACAGAACTGATTAACTCCCTCACGAACAATGCGAACTTAAAGTGAACCCAATTTAAATAATTGCGCAATGTATTCCATTCTGATAATTTATTGCGCTGCAAATAGCTCCAGAAAGACTACATATGAGGATATTAAAAACAAAAAAACAAAAAAAAATTAACACCCGCGCACAGTAATTACCATCCTGCTTCTCTGCTAATTATCTAATTAAATTATCACATCAGATCCGTCCTTGGTATGCCCCAACGGGTATTTTCAGGGTAACGTAATAATTTCGGATGTAACCCACCTAAATCCTGACATGAAATAAATATTTTCCGCAAGTAACGTAATATTTTCTGTAGAATTTCCTTCCCTAAGTTTCTTCCTGTATCCAAGGGGAGGTAGAGGTACGTTCTAAATGTACGTCAATTTAGTAAAAAGATTTAAATCTCTGTCTACTAAGCAAAAAGGGGATATCAAATTACTACAAACTCACCTTATGGAGCTAATTAATACAAATACCTGTTTTTAACCCTTTGCAGTTTATTGAAGTGACCTTGTGACTGACTTTGCCCAGAAAAGGGCACAAATTAAGCGCCATACACTGCTAAAGTTACAACGAACAATTAAGAAATGTAAGTGAGCACCACTTAATTCAGGTCCATTTGGTTCTTCTGCGATGCTGAAATGATTACTGTCTTTTTCAAATGAGACTGATTTTTCTGCCCGAAGACAAAGTACTATCCGACAACTCTGCTTTATAGCTTCTTGCCCTTAATTTAAAACGACAAAGGTACCCTTGGGGGCCAGTGAACCACCTTAATAAAAAAAACAAAAAGATCACTTTTGATGCTTTTCCATTTCAAGATAAAGATTGTTCTTATCGTCTTAAATTCATTAAAAAAATATATATAAGTAAACAAAACAAAAATAGGGGAATCAGCAAAATTTAATTACTCCATTCTGTTTGCATTTCCCAATTTCATACGAATTTTGTAGGTAATGTGTGTTTGAACTTACACGAAACAGTCGGTTCCTACAATTGTATGTACTTATAAATTTAAATTGATTCCATTGATTAATTACCCAATTATCTTGGCCTCATTTAAATGGCAAACACCCGAAACTGCCACGTCTTCACGTCAGAACCAAGAATACTCTTCTAGAATCCTAAAAAGGAGTAGGTGTCACTCGTCTAGGTAAACATGTTCATTAACACAAATAGAGCATCTTTGATGCCAATTCAGCTTAACAATTAGCCAAGAAATTAATCCTACATTTCTAAGTCATCCCTTCAACTTTGGCCATTAATAAATTCCAAGTATTAGACCCCGGCCAAGGCGTGCCAGAAGATGAATTTCACTAACATGGATGGAAAGATATATATTCTATGAATAAGTGCCTCTGATGATAACGTAACTAAATTTTCGGTTAGGCAAATCGATATCTTTAGAGAGTTTTTGATTAAAGACATTACGCCCTGCTCTAGTTTTATGTAGTCTGAATTTGTTCTGTATCTGAGCCATCGAGGCACCAAGCAACTGATTTAAAATATGCTTGCTTTGATTTTGTTTTAAAATTATAACTTTAACAAGTAAAAAGATTCCAATCGATTGTGGAAAAATAAAAACTGGGAAAAGTTTACAATTTCATAAAGATAAAATGTTATTACAATAATTTCGTTTTTCTTTTGAGTCATATAAGGCTGTAGCTCTTTATAATTTCATTTATATACTTACGAGTATGCCCTTCGAAATTAACTACAATGAAGATATCTTATGTCATTATTAAGTTAGACCCCATCGTGAAAACATGGGTACTGACAATGTCCATTTACGGCACTGTATGCTATATGAGTTCCAACAGGATAGAAATGCGACAGAAGCGTGTCGACATTTGTTAAAGGTTTTTGGTGAAGATGTTTCTGTTTCGGACAGAACGTGTAGGAGATGGTTTGAAAAATTTTAAGCAAGCGATTTCGACCTTAGTGATAAGCCACGGTATGAGCGGCTATTTCTGGTTGATGATGATATTATAAAGACCATGATATATCAAGATCCTTTTTTAACAACATCGGAAACCGCGGAGAATCTTAACAATCCATTTTGAACTACATTCTTTGATCTATAAATATTCCAGATGGGTGCCTCATCAATTAAGTGAAAACTCATCATCATCGTCATATGAGCATCTCTGCTTGCTCGGAACAAAAACGAATCCTACTTGAACCGAATAATAATTGGTGATGAAAAGTTGATTACGTATGAAAACATCATAAGCAAAAGAGGAAAACCTGCCATCTCTACCTCTAAACTGACCTTGAGCCTTAAAAAGAGAATGCTGGGAGGGAATAGTGGAACATCCAAGGGCCAATCCATTATGAGCTTTTGAAACCTAAGGAAAAGCTAAATTCGCAGAAATACTGTCAACAAATAGACTTGGTAAACAAAGTACTCTAAGAAAAAAGGCCGACAGTGTTCAATAGAAAGAAAATCATACTGCATTACGATAATGACATACCCCACACATGTTGCTTGGGGACTCGCGAAAAAATCGTAGAGCTAGGCTTGGAAATTCTTGCGCATCCACCACATTCTCTAGACCTTGCATCCTCAGATTTTCATCTATTTCTGTCTTTACAAAATTATTTGGTGGGAAAAAAAATCAAAAATGAAGAAGATGTTAAAACAGCATTACTGCTGTTTTTCGCATCCAAAGACAGGACGTTCTTTAAAAATAGGATTTGTAAATTGCCATCACGCTGGGAAGAAGTCATAAAGAACGATGGAAGTTATATCCTCTTTATAAACGGACAGAACTTTCCGATAGACCTAATATGATACTATTAGATTTCATCACTATTCGATTTCTTTGTAATTTTGTACCCAAATGATAGTCACTGATGATTCTCAATTTACCATCGAAATAATAATAAATAATGCAATGTATTTTTAATTACCAAAAGGCATTCATTTATTTCAAATGCCTGATACGAAAATATTAAATTTAAATAGCTTGATTAATAAGAGAGGGAATTTAAAATTGTTTCTTATTTAATTTACCCATTGTCAAAAACCCACGAACACAACTTGAGAGTACCTTTGAACATTTGTTTTCATTAAAATTGATTCTGTATCTTGTGAGTAGGAATTGATTTCGCAAACAAATATCTAACCACAAAATAAACTTTGCTAACCGCAGAAGTTTTGTCTTTTTTTGCTTTGTACATTCTACAAAAGGTGAGCATAAAGTTATTTGAGAAATGTTTTTATCAATAGCTTAATTTTTGTAAGTAAATCAATTTGTTTAAAAAATATTTGTGTGGATAAGTTTCACATTTTGAATTTTAAGCTATAATACATATAACTTAAGTTGGGCTTAAATATTTAACCTTAATCATATCACGTATTTTTATAATGAATCCATTCCATGATGTGACTCCCCAGTTTCTTATGAGAATCATGGGAATAATTAAAATCTTATTGGTTTTGTTTATCGTTTAAATTCATTTATATTTTAGTATTAAGTTTAAATTTAAAGTAAAGGCACAAATAATGTTCGAAAATGCAATATGAAATAAACAAAAAAATTTAAATTCAAAGTCTAAATGTAACTCAGAGTCACATCGTGGTACGATTAGGGTTAAAACAGTTTTCACGTGATTAGTTCGAGTTTTATATAACCGCCCAATATCAGTGACTTAAATTAAGCTTATATATGAGTTTTTCGATCTCTTAAGCTTGTTAATTTTGTTTCCACGAAACAAGGCGTTACGCTCTTTCTTTTGAAAATTTCGTAATTAAATGTTTTCAATGTATTTTTGAAAGTGAATACTTTAGTTGTTTTTAAAGATCATACAAAGTTATCAATAACTAGATATAATCTCAAAAATTATGATGATACTAAGAAAAAATATATTTTAATAAATTTACTGCCCTATAATAGAACTAGGATATTGTAGCTCTGTATTACAAATAGTCATTGCTTACGATTATCCGCCGACTTTGGTTTCACTTTGATATCTTGTGTTATACCGTTCCATAGCACCATTTATCCTAGTCGATTTGGAATTTCAATGAACAATAAAATAAAAGTTCTTTGCTAATTTAGTTTATTTTAATGTTCAGTAATCAATTATTGCTTAGTCATTCAATAGAAACTGGATATTAAATAATTTTAACTATATTGTGTTTTACCATGGCATGCGCGAAGCTTAGAAGTCAAAATAAAACTTATAAATTTATTTCTGAAGCTCTAAATCAGTCTCCATTTGTAATACCGAAAGAGTTATTAAAGATCAAAATACGCAAAAACAACAAGAGAATAGAGGACGTCCTAGGCGAGCAACTCTATCACATGATATAAGAATCGTTGCTCGCAAGAATCCATTTGTCACTTCATCTTCCATAAAACGAGACTTATACTTTGAAATTAGTCCTAGAAGAAGTTTAGTAGAGCATAATCTTCTTTGGTCCGGTTGCCAGAAATGTGCCGCGTCTCAGTTCGACAAATAAAAAGAGACGATTAGATTTTGCAAAATCTAATCATAATGATAGATATCAACGGAACAGAAACATTATATTTAGTGAGGAAACCAAAGTTAATTTTTTTTATAGCAACGGACAAGTATATGCCAGGAGACGAATAAAATGCAGCATTCGATCATAGGAAACACTATAGGGGCCGTCAAACATGGGGGTGAAAACATTAAAATTGTGGGCTGCTTTTGATGTAGGTCTATTATTTTGGGTCAAGCAAAATATAACCAAAGAAATCTGCATTGATATAATGGAAAACGCAATGCTTCCTTATGCAGAAGAGGATATGCCTACTAAATGGATCTTCTAGCAGGACAACGACCCGAAACATATGGCTCAGATAGTACAAATATGGTTTGAAGCAAAACATGTTTTGGTATTATCATGGCCTGCATAGTTACCAGACTTAAAACCCATAGTTACTTTGAAAAGTGCTAGTAATAAAAATAATTTATGGGAAAAAATTAAGAAAATGTGGTCTTCTATTCCTGTGTTAATGCGCCGGAATCTTATCGGCTCATTGCCTAGAAGATGCGAAGCTGTTTTGAAAAATAAAAGCCATGAGGCAATTTGAGAAATTTCAAATATATTTGGAGTTACTCTTATTTTTTTGACCAGCTAAAAATTACTGACGAAAGCAATATTCGATTAGGGTTTTATGGGATGTGTTTCTTTATGGTTTTTTCGAAAAACATGCTACTTATTAAGAAAAGGTTTCTGATTGATTCTAGGAAATAAAAAAAAACAATTTTATAAAGGAATAAGGAAAACTTATCCTTGCGCTCTTATTATTTTGACCACAACTGTAGGTCAAAAAAGCATTACTATTCAATTCAGTATATCGGTTAGGTACCAAAGATTTCTGGCGTGAGCTCCGGCTTACAATAATTTTTTTTTTCCAGGAAGATAATTTTTAATAAGAATAAATGTTATGGTATAGGTAACGATCATTAAGATCCAGTAAAAGTCTAATTAAGCCATCATCTGTTGCATCTATTAAATTTAATTGCATATAGAAAATCAATTCTACATTCAAATTAACACCTTTAATAACAATTGATTTCAATATCACGGCTTTTTCATGATACCCAGAGGCATGTTATATGTTATATGTATATATTTATTTATATATATATATAAGTATATATGTATATATGTGTATATGGTATATAAAACAAAACCCCAACTGGGTTCAGTTGAGTCACGGCCGTGACAAGAAATCTTGATGAACAGTAACCCAAATGGCACACGACATCAAGTAGCTTAATCCGTTCTAAAAATTCATAATAATAAAAAAATTCACCTCAAAACACCTTGAGCAGCATACTGAAGATAAACTCAAGCTTCAGTCAACACTTAAGACGCTCTCAACAATTCTTATAAGCAACCAAACGATAAAAAGAGTGAGGCAAAACCCAGAAACCGGCTGGTTCGAAACATAGCACAATAACAATCGTCGGCTATCTTAAGAAATTTTTAAGAAGGTATCGTCGCTATTGAACAATTCCCGTACATGTACGAATGCATATGAGTTGGGCTTTGGTCTTTGGTGGGACAAATCCGAGTTTAACTAAATCAATTTAATCCGTGCCGAGATCAGTTTCTGGTCAGTTGTCATAGGTGGTGGATCGCAATCTTTAGGAAACATTAAATATCGTGTGGGATAATTCTAAGCTGTGTAATTTTTGTGGAATCGACTTTATTATAATTATTTTCCGGAATGAAAATTACACTATTAGTGATAACAGGCCTGGTCGCAGCAGCCAGTGCCGCAAAGCTTGAAGAAAAATTCGCCTGGAATCAGATGACCTTTGCATGGCCATCGCCACAAACGGAGCAAGACGCGATTAACTCGGGCCGCTACATTCCCGGTAACAACCTCATACTAGGCCTTGAGGTCTGGAGAGATAAACTTTTTGTAACCGTGCCCAGGTACGATGTTCTAACCGTATTTAATTATTTTATGAAACATAACCACCTAACCTAATTAAAAACTCTCAATAACTGATGGAGTTTCGATCCAATTATCTTTTTATTCAAATTCAAAACACCACCGTAAGATATTAAAATAATCGCAGGGGGGTCATTTGCCCACATAGTGTGTCCCTCAGCTGATCATTATAAGTTCTTAAAATGTGTCACCTGCAGATTATCCAATTTTTCATTATAAACAACAAATTTCCATTCGAATTTTATGTTGAATCTTTAATCTCAAATAACAACTTTCTGTTGCTTGCTTGATATTCATCGCGACTCTTTAAGTTTTCCGTAAACATTTCCAGTTTTTAACTCGTTAGTCGATGTTATATTGTGCCAAAAAAAGCAGGTTAACTAATTAACACGTTTCGCGTGATCAAAAAATTGTGAAATATGTTTTCTTTTTCGAATTTTTGAAAGTTCAACTAATGACCAATGATATTACATTAAGTCTTATGCACTGTTTGGAAAGTATGAGGGCTTTGTATTTCTCATACTTTTTGAGATAATGCTCCAAATTCGAATTGATTGATGCTATTTTTACGTATCTCTGGTGAACCGGAAAGTCCAAGAGCCAAGCGTTTTGGATGATTGAATGAGCTTTAGTGCATTCATAATTAAGTGGACTCTCTCTGTTGAGTTGTAAGAACTTGTTTTACGAATGGACCATATTTTACCTTTGGTATCACATGTCCAAATGGTATTTTTAATATTAAGGGCTTACATACGATGTAATGGTTATAAATTTTTGAAGAGGATGAACGAGGTAAAGATTTTCGAACTTCAGTATCTTTAGTTTGAATTTATCAGTTATTATTTGTGTCGATTAGGTCGATATAATTCATATATGATATTCTATTTTAGTCAAAACTATAAGCAGATATAAGGAAAAACTACTAATAAATCCTTGAATATTAAAATTGTTTAACCCAGTTATTAGTTCTACAAAGCGTGTCTTAGACTTTTTGCTTATGTTCATGATTTTCTTAATTTTACAGTAATATTCCTTTTTTTCGTATTTTTTTATGTTGTAATGCTTTTGACATAATTTTGTACAATCAAAAAATTAAAAAGAAAAATCTACGAAAAATTTTAACTTCCGGATATTTATTTTTAATTACTTTAATAACTGAGTGTACACCTGCGACCAATTTTTTTATGAGACAGATAATATTTTTAATAATTACATATTTATTTAATTGCCAAAAAAAACCACAATAACGATTTATTTTCCACTATCTTTGGTTTTCTGTTTTTGTTTATGTTTATTTTTTAAGCTTACGATAGTAAAAATGACTTCCTAAATTTTTTTACCATTTGGTAATATGAAAATTGTTTTTTTTTAAATTGAAACTATGACTTTAAAAAGTTTTGGTGAACATTATAATTCCTTTTAATTGTAATTTATAATTCTTATTAATTTCAATGCATGGATTTGTAAATCGGATCGTTTATTCGAAGGAGAGAAACCGAGCTTAAGTTGGTAAAATTGTAGACGTTTATCTTACAATAAAGCTTAAGTCAATATCAAATCTATTTAGGTCAATATTAAACCTGGTTCAAGACTGACTCAAGTCTATCTCAATACTGATTTTAGGCTGATCCAAAGTCATTATAACTTTAAGACAATTTGCTCATGTAAAGCAACTAAGTAGCTCAGCTGAAACTCGGCTAAACAAATTTTCCCATAAGCATAGGCTTATTATTTATCCTCCAATTAAAAAGTATCGGAAATGTACTTGTAAATCTCACGCGTGAAATTAATTGGTTTTTGTAAAGTGATCAAATTATATCTAATTTAAGCTCATCAGTGTCGTTTAATTTATTTACAGCAGTTGTTTAAGTTAGACGAGTTGCATCACTATCGACTTTTATGTTGAAAAAAATTATTCAGCAAAGAGTGTAATTCAAATTTTGTGTTTCCAATGAAATTTTTTATAAAGCGATATTGAAAATGTTACAAAAAGCCTACGAAGACTCTGATCTAACGAAAATCAGGATATATGAGCGGTATTAAAGTATTTAACACTTAAATATAAAATATTGTTTCGAAAAAACCTTAATTAAAACTAATTCTCGGCAATGACTACGAAAACATTAAATTCATAACAAACTAAAAACACTTGTGTCTTCCTCAAATAAACAGAAATAATTTTTAAAGATGTAGATCGCTTAAAATAAGATCTACATCTTCAAAAAGAGAGAAAAGAAACAACGAGCTGATCTCATCAATGCAGCAATAGTTAGTTGTCGCTGCCACAGAAACCCAAAAGGACAGAAACAAGTAATTCTACCTACGACTTACTTTACAATTATAAGTAAAAATTATATGGAAGAAAAGACTCAATCGAAACACACTCATCCATTTTGTGAAACTTGCATATTTTAAGTGAGTTCCATACTCAAAAATTATATCCCCTTATTTGAGGAAGATATGAGTTTTTAGTTGAGGAAGATATGAGTTTTTAGTGATGTAAAATGAACCTTATAAAAATCATTCATTTTAGTTACCATATATAGAAAAGGTATAAAATATGTGAACAATTGCGGTTTTTTCATGACGAGTATACTCGTCATAAATCGTTAAAGGTCAAAGATTGTTAAAGATTAATTAATCGAGCATTCTAAAGTGGTTGCGCAACAGTATTTGCTTGCAGAGACCAGATTTATAGAAAGAAAACTAATGGATTTTTTACCAAGATAATGCTATGCCACCATACATCCCTTCTTCGTGACTTTATTCTCCAAACACTCTACCACAAGAACGTTATTCTCCAGATATGTTCCTGTACGACTTTTGTATTTCAGCTTCAATGGATATTATTTTGAAGGAGATAAAATGGATTTCCTATAGAATTTGAGAATATGTGTTCTCTTTGTCAATTCCCGGTATTTATTGGTTAAAGGATAAATCGATTTTCGCTTCCGAAAATCTCTATTCAGTATATTTC
The DNA here is from genome assembly GCA_963969385.1 of Philonicus albiceps. NCBI lineage: Eukaryota > Metazoa > Arthropoda > Insecta > Diptera > Asilidae > Philonicus > Philonicus albiceps. The sequence goes on from OZ017775.1 coordinate 10,771,576, forward strand.
AATAAAATCGTTACAGTCATTTTCGATTAGCATACTTATTTCCTTTTTGCAAAGAAAGGAATTATAAAAACGAGATGCAATCATGAATTTCACACTTAAAACGTTTATTGGAATATTGCTGCAACATGAAGAAAGCTGAAATTTTTAATCACAATTTTATTCCATCACAATTTCCTACAAAATATCCACTGACGCAAAAGTAGCAATATATATTAATTATGAAATCTATAAAAATAGGATGAGATAAAATTACTCAAGGATAACCGTCGGACTTTAAAACAAATTGATAACAGTCATATGAACGAACCACTTTTTAATAAAACCCAGACCCGTTTATAATCGAAATAAATAAATTATAGGTGATGCTTAAGAACTTGATTTAATCTAAATAAAACTTAAAATGAGAGGGAAAAAAGTTAATTTATATGCCATTCAAATTAAGATTAATATTCTGTAAATAACCCACATTATCACGTGAATTCCAATAAACTTTAATCGGTTATCAAAATATCAACATTAAATCTTTTGCTGCATCGCCGACTGCCAGTCATCTCGGCGATCATATCTTAAAAAAAATTAAAAATGTTGGCGTTCTGTTTACGTTGCCAATGACTCTTATATATGCATATTTAATAGTTTTTTTTTTATTATCTTTAATTTTAAATTATTATTAGATAATCGGTTACCGGTTTTCGCGTTAAGTTACAAATTGATTTTTGGAAGCAATAACTTTAGTTGATATATCGGTGATATCATTTTGAATGCTTTTATAAAGTTGGGAAAGACAATTTTGTATTTCCCCTATGTTTATAGTTTTTTAATAGTTTTAAATTGGAGGTATTTATTTTTTTTATATGCTTAAATTTCCGGTTTCGGGAATTTCCGATTTTATTAATAATCTAATTTTTATTTTGTTTTTATTTCATATTTTAATGCTTTTGCTCTTGAATTGTTATTAGAAATTTAAAAATGGAATAGACATAGAAACAACTTTGAAAATAAGTTTAATATTTAAATTTTGGACTACCGAATAAAATAGAAAAATTTCATAATAACGCATCGAAATTCCTTAAATACAATTTAAAATCAATATTAATTTACCTTTTTTAAATATTTTAATAGATGGAAGGCAGGAGTCGCCTCTTCCCTGAATTACATTCAGTTGCCAACAGATGAAAAGTCCCCGATACTCCGCCCATATCCAAACTGGGAGGCCAATATTCTTCCGATTGAGATAGATAATTCAACACCTTCGATAACAACAGGTGAGAACTGCTGTTCGGGGTTGTAAAACTATTTTCAAATAGAAGCAAAACTTTTGGAGTGCCTTGCTCATAGCACCCCAGCCTAAAGGGTGAACAATGCTACCCTTTGCCGTCTGAACTCGAGGAGGTCTGATAGGTACACCCAGCCACCGATCGTTCGGTGTAATTTTTGCGGCTATACGCGAAATATTGCCCTCACTAAAAAGTTATTGATTCTCGATTTTCGGGATTAAATTGAAAAGTCGCTGCACGTGCTCGCGGGGTTGATGAAGTGCATTTTCTTATCGTTTTCATGTAACTCCATAGCTCTGTGGAATTAAGTTCGGTTAAGGGGGATTTTACTTGATTTTTATCATAAAAATTTGAGGTTCATTTTAAGATGTTTTTAAACGGAAACTATAAAAGGAATAAATTTGAAATTTTAACTTATTATTTATGGTAGTTTCAGCTTTTTTACAACACATTTTCCAATTCCATTTTAATGTTAGTTTAGGAATAGCTTTTAATGGACGATACCGCCACTCAAAGAACTGCAGCAATTAATTTTAAATAAAAAACAAATGTAATACCGAAATTTGAATTGAAATTTTTAAGGTACAATCTATCGGATTAAAACGATAACGCCAAGCGTTTCAAGATATATTAATTATTTATGAAATTTGTAGGAGGACGAACAGATGCAGCACGTCCTGTAAAATCTGGAGAAGGTATCAAGGATAATTCTACAATAATTTCAACTTTCCGCGTCCAAGCCGATGTCTGTGATCGTCTCTGGGTTATGGACACTGGACTTAATGATATCCTTGGACAACCAAATCAAATTGCACCTCCTGCTATTATAATTTTCGATCTCAAAACCGATGAACTCATTCGTCGATTTACACTTCCAGAATCCGATGTTAAGGATGAAACTTTCTTCGCTAACATTGTAAATTTATTTGTAAAATTTTTAAAATCAGTATATTTTAAAATAACATTTTCTTTTTTTTTTTTTTTAAATTCAGGTCGTTGATGTTTCACGAGATAATTGCGATAACGCTTATGCCTACATCCCAGATTTAGGTGCCTACGGAATTGTGGTGTATTCCTTTAGAGACAACAAATCTTGGCGCATTAAACATAATTTCTTCCATTTTGATCCACTAAACGGTGACTATAATGTCGGTGGAGTTAATTTCCAATGGACTGATGGAGTTTTTGCTCTTGCAATTGGTTTCCAACAGCCCGATGGAAGTAAACCAGTTTACTTTCATGCTTTATCAAGTACCAAAGAATTCGTTGTTCCAAATACAATTCTCCAAAATGAAACATTCGTAACTGGCCAAGATAACTACTATGCATTCCAATTGCTCGGCGAACGTGGTCGAAATGGACAAGCTTCAGCTGAAGTATTTGATCCCCTAACAGGTACCCTTTTCTACACTCAGGTTAATAAGGACGCAATTGGTTGCTGGAACACCCAAAAGCAGTATATTCCTGATAATCTAGGTCTAGTTGACTCAGATAGTACTGCCCTTGAATTTCCCAATGACCTTAAATTGGATGATAGAGGAAATCTTTGGGTTCTCTCAGATCGATTACCAGCTTTTATTTATAAAAGTTTAGATCCAAGAGAAATTAACTACAGAATTTTGGTTGGAAGAACTGAAGATCTCATTCGTGGTACTCCATGTCAACTTCAACAACCTTTTTAATATGTGTATCGTCTTAAAGACGACTTTTATTTTATTTTAAGTTACACTTTTGTTTCAACACTGTCAAATAAAGAATTTTAATATTCAGTAAATGTTTGGTTTAGATTTTAAAGATTTTTATTTGTGATGTTTAAGTATCCGTCGTTTAGTTTAAGCAAATCTTTTTAAGAGTACAATTTTTGATAGAACGAAAAAGAACAGTATAATTTTATATTTAAATAAACTCAACAGCAAATTTTATTGTAAGACAATTTTACTTTATTAAACAGTGCAAGAATTAGAATATCTTAAAGATTAAGCTCCTAAATTATTTTATTATGTTGAGATATTGGTAAAATGTAAATTTTCTTTCTCTTCCCAATATAAAATTCTTTAAATAACCCTTTCTTATGTTATAAATTTGAATATTACGTTAAAGTTTCATTGCAACGACGTATTTATTTTTTGGTATTTGGGATAGAAATTTAAATCATTTTCCATGTTTTAGACCTAACTCATCTAAAAAAACAAAAAAACAGTTTTTACCTTAGATAATATTTTTAATGTAATCCTAATTGTAGTTTTTTAAAACAAATACTTAATTTCGCAGTTTGAGAAGAGATCGTAATTAAGTTCGAATATCCTAAAGTTTGTATAACATTTAAAGTAACTGTTATACCTAGCACAGATTTGATCCCCGAAAGCTCATTCTTACATAAAACTTGAAATAAGCTAATTTTTCCCGATTAAAGCTGGGCTTATGCGGATAAAGTAAAACGTGTGGAAATTTAAAAAAAGTTTATCATTTTGCATTAAACTGCGAGTATTTAATTTTTTTTTTTAAATTTAACAAAAAGTAGCGAAGTTTGCGTATGAATAGTGCACATGCAATTCAGCAATTCAGCTACTTAGAAATTATCCGAATAAAACAGAAGAGTTCAAATTTGTAAATTTTCATTTTGAATATTACGAAATAAAATTAAAAATTATTTTTTTACATTTTCTATCAACAAAACAACAAATTGCATTTTAAAATCTTGTGATACTAAAAACATTTTAATGCGAAGTTTAAAAGTATGTTACTTTCAAAATAACCAGAAACACTTTTACCTGAAACATTTTGTCACGCTTAAATTCGCAGTAATTTTTGGAAAAGACCTTGGGAGCGATAATTTCGCTGCAATTTGGCAATTGCTGGTAACAAAAATTTTGTGGTAAAAAGCGAACATTACCATCCATCCCCTTGAAAGGTACTGGAGATAACGACATCGTCACACTTTTCTGTTTTTTTTTCTCACGACTTAGACAGCAATTACTTACCTTTCTAATTTGGCAAAACAAAAAATATAGTTCGTGTGACACCGGAAGTCGCGATATAGTTTCATAAATGGCATTTTTTTTTTTTTGTATTTCTTCGACACTGCAACTACCTGCCGGATGGATTAATAGCGAAAACATCTTAAGATCTTGAGATTAGAGCCAAAGATCGTAGTCGTTTGGTTCGTCAAAGTTAGAGGCCTTTTTACAGACTTAGGCATGACTGAGCAATTCTCATAGTAGCGACTGCTGAGGAAGGCCGCTCCGGTTTTTTTTTTTTGCAAAAAAAAGGCTTAATTAGTTTAATAATAACCCTCTGATCGATTATTGTTCATAAATCGATACCACTCAGTTCGATAAATTGTGCAGACCCGAGTAATTTGATTTTTATTATCTCCAAACGCGGAACTGGTCTGCTGTAGGAGGGGCATAAAACTAGTAAAAGTGCGATAATGACTAAACCCTTTTAAGTGGTCATTTCACCGCTAAAGTTACCATTAAATTATCCACTGTCGTAAATTACTGATCCGGGTGCCCATCACTTAGCGAAATTGGAAAGTGGCCAAGACAATCCATAGTTCAACTAGAGTTAATCACGGCTGAAGATCATAGTCTGCGATTTGTGGCGGCAGACCGATTTTCTTATGCTCTGTCTAGCGCATATTTTGCGGAATTGAATACCTCAGAAATTGTTAAATTATCACCCGCACGAGTGGAACTCGAAACCAGTTCTCGGATATTAAGTTTTCTACTTTACTATGTAAATTATTAATTGTATTTTTATTAGAATCGTTTATTTATGGACGACTATTTATTTCTACGTGTTCTTAAATGCAAAACTATAAAACACTTGAAGGTTAATATTTTTCAAAACGGAAGTGATTTGTGTAAGAAAGAATATAATTTTTAAAAATCAAATTAGCCTAATGCTTTTAGAATTCAAACTTGTCTATATTTGCAAAAAGTAGGACAAAATTTACTATCTCATAAATAATAGCAAATTCTTATGTATGCCAAACCGTAAAAGTCTTAAGCATTTATGAGCTGATCTTTCATTTTCTCATTTGTTTTTCAGTGTAATTAATTAAATTAGCGAAAATGATTTGTTTGAGAGAACCAGCCGCACCATTGCAACCCGAAACCAGTTCTCTGCCGGCAAATCACTTCAATTATCCAATGCGAGTAAATTTGAATTAAGTGTTTCAAGATTCTGGAATTTGATACCACACTCTCAGGTAGTCGAGAAGTACCGTTTTCATGGTGCGCCGACCACCAATCTCACCTGGTTGCACTCCTCCCGCTGTACAGATCGAAGAAGGCAACGTTAAGTTTGTACAAATATCGATGCAGATTAGATCGGTCTCTAGCCTATGCAGCGTCAATGAAAGAAACTGCATCTAGAAGATAGTTGGCTAGATCCCGTATCTCTCGCATTTTGCTAGCTGGTAGAAATAATCAGTGAGCTCCAATTGAACCAATTCCGAGAGTTTGGCACAGAAGCGACGGTGGACAACATGCGAGTAGAGCATTAAAAAACCGCAAGATCGTGTCGTAAGGAGCATGCAATGGTCCAGAAGATCAGAAGATGTTGTCGTCAACGTCTGAGCCGTCGTCATGGGGAATCTGGCGTTAATGGCAATCGGCGTTCTTCTAATGCCATGGCAATCGATCGACACGTTTCGCGAACACGCTGACTGTCTATCAGATGCTGCTGGTCCAGGTAACTTCTATAATTGCTTAACCGCGACCTTTCCAATTCTGCACTCTATGTCAGTGGCTAGTCTTTCATGAGCTGATCTTCAGGTATCCGAAGATGGAATTGCTGATTTATCTATTTTTTTGTTTCTTTCTTGTTTTAGTGTTTTTTTGAACTTTGATGCTATGTCCAACGAACGATGTACTCCCGTGCTCATGTGCCGCAATCACTTCAAAGTCCGGTGGGCACACAGAAGACAGAAAGATGCAAGAAAGAATTGCTGCAGGGGCAGTTATATGAGCCTATCTATCAGCGGTAAAAATGTTTTTCGTGGAATAAAGTTGTCTTACAGTTTAGCAGCATTACTGGCTTATGTTTTATGACGTTGAAGAATTTCCATGATTATATACAAGGCAATTCCTAAGTAAGTAAATATCCTGGTTTTTTTTTTTGTAATTAGACTTATTTACAATTATTACATTTTAACAATTTAAATTGCTATTGTTTCCAGTAACAAACTTTATATATAATGACTTTTATTAATTTTCAAAATACTCAGTATGAGTGCAACCGTTGTTTAATATAAAAACAATTTAACTAACTTTAGGGTTCCGTACCAGAGCCAACGGAACTCTTAAAGGATCGAAAATTATGATATATTTCATTTTTACTTTTAATAGGGGTTTAAAGTTCTTAACCCATTGCACGCCTAAGGCCATCTGTACTGTCCAGGCACTTAAAGGAATTCTACTCCTACGGCCACCGTGATGAGTTTTTTGACCTCTTATCCCAATTGTGGCCATTCCAAAACAATTGTTTAGTAAATTGTTTATAAAAATACATCCCAAAGTGAGCAAAATCACCTTTACCATTCTTCTGCTTCTGTCTGTTTGAATATTGTTAAATTTTATTTTAATTCGATTTGTATTCCTCCAGAAGAATTATATTAATTTAATTTATTCTTTTAACCCTTATCACTCCCAAAATGTTCTGGAATAATTTCGAGAGTGCTAAGAAAATATTCTGCTTAATTTTAATAAGACAGTTTTTAAAAAGGAAAAGCATGGTGTATAATGTACTTTGGTTTCTAGTAAACTTATTGTCCTATCATTGAAAACGATTCAATGCTTATAAAAGCACTTTTTGATAAAACTTTCTTAATATAGTTCCTATAAATATGAAATAAATTCATGTTAGTAACTTTTGACCTAAATTATTTCTTGCTTTCAATGGCTTATATTCTAAAAAAATAAACATCAGCTCAAATTCGATTTTTGTATAGACAACATAGTTTCAAATTAAAATCGAACTGGGTTTTCTATGTAAAAATTAAGGCTGACTTTTCGCTCAATTTTTTAGGATACGAGACAAAGTCCTAAAATAATTCGATAAGATAAATCCAATCGAATTATTTTGAAGTTATGTACAAAAAAAATAACTAAAGTCTTATGAAAACCTTAGGAACTTTATTAAGGAATTTTTATCCAAAAAGGTCTGTCGTAACCTCCTTTCGATTCGATTGGACCGTTTTCAATGATAGGTCCCTTAATGCAATAATGATAAATGTTGGTAATGAGTGAGTTGGAGTGATAGGAGTTAATATAAGAAATAAATAAAATAATTTGACGTATTTATTAATATTCCAGCACAGTTTATTAATTTTTCACTTAACACGTTCGCTACCGAAGCTTAAGAAAAAAATCTTGTACCATAGCCTAGGGAAATTTCTCTTATAATAAATAGTTTACCAATAACAACGATAGGTTTTGAAATATAAATAAAAGACAGTAATTTTGAGCAAACATGGTGTGTATTATTTTTATTAAGTGGTATATTCTATGCAATAATTTATCGGTCAAATAGCCACCTCGGCTCTACACTGGCTGATCCGGACACACAAATTTTCGATTCAGGTGGTATGACACCAATGGTGGCTCGAATGTTGGCTTCAAGTTCATCAAGAGTTTTGGGCTTGTTGGCATAAACTTTAGATTTAACATGGTCTCATAGAAAATAGTCTAATGGTGTTAAATTATTCGATCTTGGCGGTCAGCTGTAAGGGCCATTTTTCGAAAATAACGACTTGCCGAACTTTCGCGCAATAAATCCATTGTAACGATCGTTGTGTGGGTCATCAAATTTCGGGAAGAAAAATGGTTCAGCATCGAACAATAGCGCTCTCCATTCACACTTATAGCTCGTTCTTCTTCCTTTTTCGAAGAAGTATGATCTGATGATGCCACCATACCGTAAACCACACCATACAATGAGTTTCTCCGGACGTAATGGAGATTCATGAACCACTTGAGGGTTTGACTCACATAAATAATGACAATTTTGCTTATTAACAAAGCCGTTCAGCAAAAGATGTGCCTCATCGTATTTTACACGAAATGCTCTTGGTGTAGCAACAAAACTTCTCGAATTTTGATAGAATGTTTGAACGATTTCCAAACATTGCGGCAACGTGAATTTGTTCATGGTGAAATATCAAACCTTCTGATATAAAACGAAGAACATATCGTTTCAAATTAGAGCAATTCAAAACAAATTATGTAAATCGTTACAAATTGAAAATAAAGTCAAAGTGCGTCTGTGTCCGACTTTCCTTCATACAATGTTTCGTCTTTGTTTTTAATTTATTTTTAATATTAATTCATACAATTGCACTACATATAGTACCAGAACAGAGGTGTGCGCAAATCTCATCTGCAACTAATAATTTCAGTGTTGCTGGGAGCGAGACTAATAACAAATTTCCTGCAGAAATTGGAGCGCATGCACGCACGTATTTTGCATATGCGATGGATATGGGTGCAAGAAATTGCAAAAAAAAACAAAAACAAGTGCCCGGTAGCAAGTTCATCTATTCATCTATTTAAAATGCAAAATCTGTCTGTCTGCCCTGCAGGTACCTCTGAAAAGATCTATTCATTTGCAGTGTTGCAGGCCAGCTGAAAATTCAACAGCCTCGAATTATTAGCGCCAGTCGCGGTATAGTGGCGCTTTGTTTTGCGATAGAACAAAACTCTGTCGGTTAGCCTTGTACAGTTGAAATGAAATTGCCCAACAAAAGTGAATTTCTTTGCAACAAACCACCAAAGGCGGTCGCTCGTATTTCAGAGATGCCTTTCACCGAGGCTGTGCATTTAATCAGCAAAATTATTCACTACTTGAGCACGGTATAAAAATATTTTTCGTGAATCAAATTCATAAGATCTTACGAAGGAGGAAGGAAGGTGGGAAGCAGTGACGATGTCGTCGCGAAGACATTCCTCCACAAATCACGACGCGGGTCCCCACATTTAGATTCAGAGTCGCTCGGTCCGGGGAGTCAAAGATCATTCTGGTCCCATGCAATTGGATAGGGAACTGGTTCAGATGTCACACGAAGTTACATCAAAGAGACCTCAGATTGTGGAAGATGTAGGGAAAAGTAGGTCTTTAGTCGCATCTGGGAGATTTCTTTAAGGTGAAAATTTTACGCTCCAGCGGTGGATGGGGTGGGGACTGTTTTTTTTTTTATAGTTATTCTTTTTTTTCTACCAAATTATAGATATGCTTAAATATTATACGATCGTGATTTCCATAATGACGGTTTCATTTTGCATGAAAGGTAGATTTCGGAATTTTGCGCAAGAACATGAATGGCTCAGCCATGTCGCTTTGCAGATGTTTTTGATTACTTTTATATTTGAATACGATCAGAAATTGGAAATAAAATGGGTCTTCGTGATCAGTAGTTTTAAGAGAAAGGTAAAATTTCAGCAAATTCAAACGCAGCTTGTATTGTATATTTTCGAGCATAATATGAAAAAGACTATATTTAGGACTTTGCAATAGTTAATTCGGGCAATTTATAATTTTTCTACCGGAAGGGATTGTCCATAAAATAGCCTTTTGCTAAATGGACTATTAAACTCAAACATAAAATTTCTGAAAAATTTATTTTAGTTTTATTGAGACAAACGCTTCATTTTATAATACTGGATTTGAATTACTGAGGTACTATTTCCGATATTTATTATTTTTTGATAAATTTATATTACAAAGATAATTTCCACTGAACGGCGTATGAATTTGGAAGCGACGACACTCATAAACTAGACTCTCATAAACTCAAATAACTCCTTAACTTATGGTGTTGATGGATAAAGAGGGAGGGAACAAATTTTGAATTTAGAATTGAATTATGTTTGTTTGAGACATGTTGCTAGAGACCCTATTGGAAAAATGATTCGGGCATTCGTGGGATTTTTCAATAGAATGCCCTAAGAATCTACAGGTCCTGTCGAGACATACCTGAAAAGCATTCTCTGGGAATGTAATGCTGAATTTATTTGAGGCCACCTAAATCCATATCTTCGGGCAAAGCTGTAAAGGTCCCAGTAGGTCTTTTTCAACCGCAGTACTAATTCATTGGATATTTAAATAAAAGACATGATTTCGCAGGATTTTTTTCTTTTAAATTTAATAATGATAACCACAAACTGTACATGAGGCATTGACAAAGAGCCTTTCTTGATTAAAACATGTATTTTGGAGGTACTAAAGTATTTTTCAAGGTACCTCTTAACGATGCATCGGGGCGTTCCAAAAAAAATCCAGAATAATGCTCGACTTAACGTATCGGAGCATCCCAAGGCATTCACATAATTACTAAACCGATAAATGCCGGTGAAAATTTCTAAATTTCTAGAAGAAAATTTTAATTTACAAAAGTAAAATTTTATGATTGAATTGGTTATTAAAAATTCCATAAAAATCTCTTTAGGCATTACAAGAAAGGATCTTTACGGGTTTCGTACGAGCAAGCTGCAATAGAGGTATGCCCGTATGGGGCCCAGAGATACATAAGGCATGCTCGGAAAATTTTCCAATATGGGATAATTTACATTGATGTATATGTAAAAATTAATAATATTTGTGTAAGAAAAAAAAAAGAACATTCGAATTTTTATAAACGGAAACTGAGTGGTAAGAGCATCGGAGCGCTAATTTGAATGGCACAGGTCCGATTCCTGTATATTTCCATATACATACATAAAAAATCAGAATTGTATGTATATATCGAAATACCGATCTTTTTATTTTTATTAAGCTACACATGTATCCAAAAAGAACTCTATCCCTATTCGTGTCCCCCATTTCGAAAAATGTGAGTGTGTAACTCAAGGTTTCACATCGCCAAGCCGCAAAGTTCGAGTTTATGCTTGGATATATTTCCAGGAACCCTCGAATCGTCTCGCCAGAATGAATTATGGCACCCTATTGTTGTCTAATTTTGCTATATGACTTATGCTTGATTTAAGTAGACCTTATGCTATCAAACGTTTACATATTCCTAATTTCCTATAAAATACAAGTCATTTCCTAAACAGAACGTTGACCTATCTCAAAAATTTCCGTAGACTGATAATGTCGATCACCTTAACTGCTTACATAAACTTTTTATGATATTGTTTTTGATCGCTGAAGCTGTTCATGTATCACCCCGATGTATGTACATCATCCATAGTGTTTAAAAAAACTGGTGGAAAATGAAAGTTTCAATCGGCTGACTTTGTTATGCAAATAATGAATTTTTCCGTGAAATTATTTTTCGGTAAAACAAAGCCAACACACAGTGGGCTTTCTTCCATCAAACAGATAAGAAATATGAAGTCTGGTATTAAATTGCAGCACCGTAACCCTTTTTCCTCCTTCATCTTATGTGCTATTTTTAATTTTTTTTTTTTTTTTTTTGTTTTTTGTTTTTTGTTTCTTCGTCTTTCCAACTCCAGACATGGACTGTTGCTTGATACAAGAAAAGTAGTTAAACAAGTCCAACGATGAGTTCCCAATAGAACTTGGTGCCTCTACCACACCTTCCCGAGCGGAGCGAGCCCAACGAAGCATGCCAGCGACCAAACTTCTTCACGTCAATTAGTCACGATGTACAGTGCCCAGGTTTCAAGAATTGTTGCTTCAGGTATAGGAGGTAAGAAATAGAAGAAGAAGAAGAAAAAAAAATTAATAAACAGGTAAGAGCCGCCGTTACACAGCTCTCCGCAGGAGACATGTGTGAATGAGTAAAATTGATCAATTGTCCGTGTGTTGTTCTTTTGTGACCGGTCTCGCCAGCTCCAGACGGTTGTGGGAGTGAATAAAAATTTTCTAACCGAAACCCGAACCCATCCCTCTCTTTTTATGTTTGGGCAGAGCATAGCGGCGAAAAGTGCGACTTTTGATATCTACCTCTGTCTATACACTTGCAAAATTTATGCTGAATCATAAAAAGCAATGTTTTCGCAAAATCCAGTGGAGGCGACTAATGCTTTAAAGTTTTTTGTTAACGTTTTCGTGTAATTTACTTTTACCGCGTATTTAGCTCTTTTGATTTTGACTAGCGCAACTCGGTGATTTATTACTCATTTTTTAGGATTTCTTCCAAAAGATAATGCAAATAAAACCATAACGATGATCTGAAATTAAGAAGGGAAACCAAATCTCCACGAAATTTTGATAAAACACAAAAATATTTGAAGCCCTTTTCCAAATCATTTCTGGAGTCATTTGCTCATTTCTGGAGGTATGTTGCATTTCGAAAGTTTAATCACAACAATTTCTAACAAATCTTATACCCTAAAGAAAAGATTTAATAAAATAAGATGAGTTTTTAAAGTTGCTGATTACGAAATTAAAGTTAGCTTTTTAACCCTTGACGGGTATCGATATTTTAAAGCACATTGTTAGGGTCCAAAAGGCCCCCCATTAGAATTCCATTTTTCTATTCTATAAATCGTGAAGGGAAAAGTTTTTTTTATATTCTAAAATAATACACCTTTTCGAATATAAAACTCAACTTTAATTAACTTTATAATATCACTTATTCTTATACAGGGTGATTCGTAAAGCTGAAATATTTTCGTTTGTGCAGGGAGGTGAACTCGTATAAAACGCAATAACTTCTGTTCGAAACACAGTAGGACGACAAGTAAGGTTTTGATGAAAAGTATGCATTATGAGCTTTTAGCAGTACCTCACATGTTTCAATCCGTTAGCAAATATGAACGAAATGAACGTTAAAACTTAAAATATTTAAAATTTCTTTACCTTTTTTTTCCTCCGTACTTAAAAATTTCCTTAAAACCATACTTATCGTCTTACTGTGTTTCGAACAGAAGTTACTACGTTTTATATCAACTATTCTCCCTGCACATGTGAAAATATTTCATCCGCTAAAAGGAAGGGAAGGAAGGATTTTACGAAGAAAATTGCTCATCGTGAAGGCTGATCACAATAACTGTAAGGAATCGATTGGTACATGATGGAACACTTCTTTACGAATCACTCTGTATAGCTTTTTTGACTTGAGACAACAATAAATGTTTGCGGTGGGGTCGATTTGGACTCCACGATACCATTTAAGGGTTAAAATTCCAAATAATGCTTGGTTTAAATAAATTTGAATTTTGAATATTTAACTTCGAATCTCTAATCTTTGAGTTATTACGAAAAAACGTAAAAACTGTGAACTGAATGTTATGAAATGTTCAAAAATCTTAAGAAATTTCTTCTTAAAAAGCATGAAAAAGGCATTTCTCCACAGGCAGTGGAAAACACGAAAGCTGCTTAATGCGGGCAAAACCCACCTCATTAAGTTTGAATTTGTGTGTAATTGCCACAGGTGTTTTGCGCTATTTTAAATTTAATTAAATAAAAAAAAATCTCTAGCCAACCCCCAACCACTACCTAAGCATAGAGTCATTACCCAGCACGAATCTACGCCAATGCAATTTTTTGTTCCATTCTAATCTGAAATTTATTTTGTAGTCACATAAAAATTGAACAGCAACAGTAGCAACAATACAAAGCCCCCTCGACTCACGCATACGTTCCCATTGAGCATACCTGGGCAGGTGAGTAGCACGACCACAACAATCGCCAAAAGAAATCCATTCTTCAAGACTTTGACGACGGGTTGCACACCTTCCAGAGCCCCGCTCAGTACAGCGTTCGAAGTCTCGAAGTTTTTCCCCTGGAATTTTTCATGCACCATCGAGCTCCAGTCCCACGAGACCAACACTATAGTTGGCCGCGAGTATCTCGTAGATACAACTGAAAAGTCAGTAAGATAGGCACGCAAAGACGTTAAAACCGCGCTCACGAAACGAAACGTTCGTCTGGAAGCAGGCGACAATATTCTTTGCATATATAAAGAAAAAAATATACGTAAGAAAACCTCTTTTGTGCGGTTGTCGAAGAATATTGAAAAATTGAACGCTACTGTCTTTTATTTAAAAAAAAAACAAAACGAAATTAAGTTAAAGAGTTAAAGTAAAACGTAAGAAAGTCCAACCAGTTCACGGTAAGTTACCTCGGCACAACGTGCTCAGTTTCGGCCGGATTCGAACCGCTTCTTAACGTTCGTGCGTTAACCCAGATTTACCTGAGTGCCTAATTTGTCAACTATGTGAGGTGCCTTCGTGCGAGTGGTTTTTATTATTTTCCGACACAAGATCAAGTTCAAGAGTGTCAGCGCTGTGTCGAAAAGAAATATAAGATTTAAGGCACACTAGTGGTGCTCTCAGTGCCGTTTTTATTTTCATAATATTTTCTATAAGCGGAAGTTGCAAAATTTAATTGCTTACGCTAAGTGAAGAAGTGTGAGAATGTAACCATTTTGGGTGCTTATTCGTTAAACGGAAGCGTTGTCTGTTCGAGCTGTGGATTATATTTCTGGAATACCTCAGCAGAATATGAAAAGTTGACGTCCTTCGTCAATCGAGATTGCTTTTCTAGCCGCACTTAGTGGGAGAAGTAAGTTATTTCAGGCAATCATCTTAAAACAATGGAACACTGCCTGTAAAAGTACTTTTAATTTTAAAAAGCAGACAGTCTGCACAAACATTTTATAGACTGGCGCAAATGTTCAGTCAATGGGATTGCGTCATTGTAATGAAAAAATATAAACACTGATAAGTCTGCGATTATTTTGATAGTAAACATAGTGCAGTGTGCTTAGTTTTAACAATTCAGTATTACCAAACTATTGCCACATATTCATTAAAATTTAAATTTATAAAATTGAAATTACAAAGGTTTTTTCTCAAACGCCATTATTTAAAATCCGGTTGTTTTTAATTTTCACATATAGTAAACTTTATAATTAATATACAAAATTCGTTTGCGGGTTATATTGATAATTATTTAATTAACCTTAGTGGAAAACTGCTTTTTATGTTGGCCTTTTAAGTCAATCTAACATTCAGTCCACTTTCGACCTCTAAAGGCCGATTTCACATTTCAAGCTTAAAAACTAATGTATATACTTAAGCATGGCTTAAAATTACAAAGTATACTGCAGTTATCAGTTCCGATTTATTAATATTCTAGAATTTCCTAAAAAACAACAATGCGTGCTTGTCAGTAAATTTCAATGATTTTTAATAATTCTTATCTTAATTGCGAACAAATCCTATGACTACGATACTTAGAGTTAAACAGCAAAAAAATAAATACTATAACAGGAAATATAAAACCTTCTAGGTATTTAAAATTCAAAGTATAATAAATCCCATTAAATGCTAGATGTAAAAGCAGGATGTGCTCGATACAATTAATATTTTTAGTAAGAAGACTAGACATCATGCTGTGACTTTAAATCCCATATAAAATTATTTTTATGTGTCTTCTCTTATGGGAAATCATGCAGCTGAATATCCAAAAGCAGCTACACGGTCTTCACTAAAATGAAATAAAGCATTTATGTTAATTTTAATAAAAAGCCTTTATGAGTTTTGATGGCATGTTATTAATTTGGAATGCTTATAATCACTGCCACGCAATTTATCTGGATGGAATTTCTTCCTCCTACGTTTTGAAATATGCTTTTTATTTATGGCACAGGTGTAGTAGGTTTATTTATTATTAATACGGTACGGAAATTTGTAGTTATTTCTTACTTTTATATAATATTAAAATTTCGTTATATCATTTAAAGAAAAGGAATAATAATACAAAATTTAGCTATGAACTTTAGTTAATAAATTCAGTAATTATTTCTGTTCGTAAGCGCTTCTGTAGAAATTTTTAAAAGTACTTATAGAATTATGAAAATATGGAAATGGGCTCTAGAGATATATTTTGATATTTACACAGTTTCATTAGATCGAGATCAATTTTTAATGCTTTTTTGGTATTTTTATTCAAGAAAGTTTTAAAAATATAAACAATAGTTATATTTTTTTAAATAAACATTTAATTAAAGGTTGAGAACATACAAAAATTGTGTGACCCTCTTAAATTTTAAAATTTGTAAGGAGTAATTAGAAATTAGATTTTTGTTTGGGTATGACATTAAATGCAGTAGTAACATCTACAAAATCTCCTCATTAGTTGTAAGAAATACTAAAATTACCAAAATACATAAGTTTTATTTTTTTGTCAAGGATGATGACCTTTTCTTTTACCAGCAAATTTCAAAGTCATTTATCTCGAAACTCAACTAATTGTCTTGTAACCAAAAACAGAAGAAATCTACTCTTCTGAAGTCATTCCTCCGAAGATCAAAGAGATTTCATCTAGTTAAGAAGAGACTTTCATCAGAACAATGACCCAATGCGACACCTACGCATTTCTTTTTTCGTCTTAAAACCGTTTAATGATTTTTTAATTGCAGCAAAAATTTACCAAAGTTTGAGCATGTAAAATTAATCGATTAATTCGAGTATGCCTCCGATGGGCGTTCTTTAATTGGAAGAGGTCCCACTTACCTTCTTCGAGTACTGAAGGTCTCGTGGGAGGGTTTTCTTGAGGGACAAAAGGAGGCGAAATTATGTGGGTACTTGCCTTTTTTATTTTTTTTTTCTCGAGCTGCGCAATTGAAATGTTTGAAAAAAAGAGAGTAGGTTCACTTCGCGGGGTCTTGACTTAAGTTGTCAACCGTTTGTACAGCTGGCGTGGGTCACTTTGGAGCCACTTTCAACGAATTAACCGTGGGAATCTATTAAGAGTGCACTTTCTCCTCATCAGATAGAGGCACAATGCGATATTCGAAGATTTATTTCCAGCAACTAGAAGTGAGCGGGCAATTACTGCAAAATTTTCCGATATTTACACGTTACAATGAGATGGTGATTTCAATCTTTAGCAGATTTTACAGTCTTTTTGCCCATCTTTTGCTCCATTTTCCGATAGGGTCTTTCACCGGCTCGTTGTGAAAGGACAAGTGATCGTAGTGGGTAAGTGCAATTTTTATTACTTAGGTAAATTGCTGCACTCGGAAGTACCAGACAAAGACTTCGCTTGTATGGGCATTTTTTTCACTTCGGGAACGAGGTGAAAGTAAAGCTCGTTAGGCCCCGTGGCAGAGCTAATTCTTACGCAATAAATTGGTTCGATAATGAGTTGACCAAACACAAAACAATTCCAAAGAAAATTCATTTTTTTTTCTATCACTGTTCTGCGCTTTTCTGAACTTGCAATATCTTCACCTGGCAAATTGTTAATTCAGAAAAAGCGTAATCGATGCGATGCAACGTTTTGTGATACAAAAATAAAATTAAAAATAATATAAATGTAAAATTCAACAATTATGGTTATATTTTTATAGACTATACATGGAGAATTGAATTTTTTTATAGCCAATCTTGTAAGACTGATACAATTAACATTCCAAAAATAGAACATTTATTGGTACATCTTTTGAACAAAATCTAAAGCTCGCACTTGATAGGTTCTTCGCCTATAATTTTTAAATTCTAATAAAATAAATTCCTGATTTCTGAATTTTAAAAATTATGTGTTTATGGTATGGAAAACAATGAACTACATACATACGTGCCAAACTTTGGGTTTCTGGGTCAAACGGTTTATAATTTCTGAAATTCTGAGGCAGATGTGTGGCATACCATAAAAGTAAAGAAACCCTCATAAAAATAATTTTTAAATTTTTACATGTATATGCGTGGAATTTACATGAAAACCAATGTATTCCCTAAGTTCAATACACCCAGCACAACATCATAATTCGATATGATACTTCTAAATCACGCACACTAGCCATAGTCAGCAGACCAGTAGTCCTCAACCCGGGGCCAGTTGGTCTAAAAACCTCTTTCAAGACCGGAACAGAGCAGTAAGCTTCTCTTTAATCCAATTCCGTAATCACGACTCGGCTGCGCATTTGCATGCCTGCCTTCCCCTGAAGACGAAGATGAAAACGGCAGTAGAGAGGACCACCATCGGTCTTCGTGCGACTTTGTGCGTTAATGTTTCGACAAACGGAGTAGACCTACCAGACTTAATGGAAATCCAGTCTACAGTCCGTCAATCCGGTTATCCGCCTTCTTAGTCACTTTTTGCGAACCTCTTTCGGTTGTAATTTGTTGTTTTATTTTTATTAGCTAAGTTCGGGACCAACGGCTGGCTGGATATAATAAATTCAGTGCCCTCAGGCTCCGGTACCGCTGCAATCTTATGCTCAAGAAAATGCTATTTCGGCTAGCAGGCAAACTTGTTTTCTTGGGGTCGTATGTTGTAAACTCACACGAAAGATACTTGAGCGATATTTGCAAGAATTGCGTGTCTTTAGCTTCAATTAAATTAAACCGGGAAACGGGGTACCACTGAAGAACCCAAACAGACTGAAAAATTACGAAAATTTCTAAATTCTGATTTGGACGGGTGAGAAACGGTAAACATCATAATTTTATGGATTTATGTGAGTTAAAGGGATTTATCGCGATCCCAACTGACACGTCTTACTTTTCTAGATGAATTATTAAGGAAAGAGCCGACGAAAGATTATGGGCCAATGATTCTTGTCGCATGCTATTTTTAGCGGTGATGTCGGATTAGCTAGTTTCCCCATTCTTGGATTATATACGCATAATATTTGAGTTGTTTTTATTGAAGACTGTGGAAATGGGGACATTATTATGCTGTGTTTGAGAAAACATCGGATTTTAATAAATAATAATTTAGCTGAGAAAGGAAAAAGGCAATCAGCATGTTTTCTTTGCTTTGTTATGCTGATTACCCACAAATTGATATACAGATGAGGTTTTGGTTTAAGTCACCATATATTAAAAAAAATATATATCCAAAACATCCGCTTAAAAAACATTTTTTAAACATATTTTTTGAATATACCCATGCATGGTAATTTAAGGGGTCATACTTAGTTGAAATGAAACAAAGGGTTTTTTTCGGGATTATTTTTCTCAGTCATTAGAAGAGATTTTTAGGCGAATGTTTTTCGTTTGTTTTTGTTTAAAAGTATCTTTGCCTGTATAAAAATATACCTTTTTGGAAGGCTATTTACAACGAAGATATTGACAAGAAGATTCGATAAGTCCTAAGAATGGTGGAGTCCTTCCCTGGGTGTATCTGAAATCGCTCAAAATTTATATAAAAGAAATAGTTATGAAGATGTAAAACTAAATTTACGAAAAGTAATATTTTTTTAATTTTATTATTGTTTCATTAGACATGCTCATTATGCGCTAAAAAGCACTTGAATTAATGCCTTCTCCATTCCTCTACACGACATCCTGGGATCCTATTTTCTATTGCAATATATTTAGGTCGGGTGATATGGCTGAATAAATGTTTAAATAATTTTTAGCACCATATGACCAATTCTTTTACAATACTTTTAATTGAGTTTATAATATTTGAACTTCTGATCAATAATCAGAACCAAATTAAGCTTACAGAAGTGTAAAATTTACTTGTTAATATTAAACATTTTCCACAAATTAATTGAAAGTCGCGCAAAAAATGTTAGTAGACTTGATAAGTCTACGAAATAGAAAAATGTTGGTGGAAATCGACTCAACAACTTATAAATTTAAGACGATTTGACCCAAAGTCGATTCATAGCAGACTCTCGCGATCTAAGAGGGATATCGCAAAATTGTGATCAACTTATGTTCAACTCGGGTTCAGTCGAATTTTGAACGTAAACTCCAATCAACAAAAAGTAAAACAATCGAACTTTATTATTAGAATTACTTACAATTCGTTTTCATTTCAAGACTTAAGTCTGCCCAATTTACTAGTCAATTCAAATTTGATATTACTAAAATAAAAGCGTTTTAATTCCTTAATTTAAAATTTGAGTCCGTTGAAGATTTGAATTTAGTCCATGCGATTTATTTTAAGTTGAGCTAGATTTTTGATTTTACGTCCTTGGACCTTAAATAACTTTTGCATTGTTTTAACGACAAAAACTTGGATCATCAGCTAAGAACATCTTGTAGGTTTTGTTTTTAAATGAAAATGGTATGATGTCATAAAAGAATTCGGAAAACAAAAATGAATAAAAACTCGACAAAGCAAATTGCGCTAGTACGCCGATTCTGAATAGAAAGAAAAAACAGTCTGAAGAGCACAAACTCCACAGATACCTCGAAAAAATCGCTTAATGGCCGTAAAAGAAGATAATAAGCTCAGGTGAGAATAGTGAAAATTACCGCTTGCAATTCTGAGTATTCGTCTCATTCGCCTCATTCTTCAATAGTTGGCTAACATAAATTATTGTTTTTTTTATTTATACCTTTTGAATATTTAGCCGCACACCGCAATCCGTGGCTAGTCAGTCAATCCGCCTGATCCGTTTCAAACCCAAACATACCTTTCACATATGATGCGATTAGTAACGGTATCCAAACATCTTTATGCCGGTTTCCCCAGGTGATAGATAAATTTCTTGGATATCTCACAACCGCAAGGAATGCGCCTTCGCTGTAACTAGGTCACTTCTTGTAGGTGTCGTATTGTTTCGCGACTCCATCGATTGTTTTCGCCGCGATACCATCCAGCAGCGAATTTGACCTCTTGTTTTTAAAGTGCTGAATGTGTCGTTAGTTATGCACTAATTTTCTTATGGGCCACTAAATAGGCCCATTGTTCGGAAGGGTTAATGAGGAACGACAGTGGCACCCTCAGGTGATAAATTAAAGATGGACCTTTCTCGTTGTTACGGCGAATTTTGCCCGCTTTCTTTCATTTAGAGGGCCAAACATTTGCAGAAATTCGCGACTTCAAATGCTCTAATTAGCGATATCATTTCACGCTTCATTAGACCGGCTAACAATGGGACGATACCGATCGCCGGAGGCTGCACTATATCAATTCGCCTCACCTGTTTTCTGCAAACCTGCAAGATCTTTTCCAATTTTAATTAAACGTGTGGGAACGCCAACTGTATCGGGTTTTTGTATTTTATTTCACCGATCGGCCCATTGTTGCCATTACAAATTAATCAGAACAAAAACACAAACAGAAATTTTCGATTTAAAGTTGGAAAGTGGTGAAAGCCCCAAGTCGGTCCAGCTCCAGTTGCACATAAATTGAGAAGCGATTAAGCGACGATGGGTAGAATTTTTAATGCACGTTTAGTGGGCAAGTACGATAAAAAGTGCATTTCTTTACTGAAGACTTTGTTATGGCTTATTAGGAGGCGATTAAAAGTGATTTATGGTAGCTATTTTTTTGTAAATACACCTTTCATTGCTCTGTTCCGTGCTCCCTTTTTTATTCTTAGGCCTCTGAAGGAAAGTAGTTAGTTAATTGGTTTTCTTAGAGATAAGTGTCATGTTTTTATGAACGTTTCTATATTTTTTTTATAAGATTTAATATGACCGACTTATCATTTCATTAAATTACTTTTATTCTAAAAAAAACAGCAGTTATGGTCAGTTAAAATTTAATTTCTCATTTTAAGCGGTTTATCTTGAAAACGATTGACACGAATGTCTGTACGCTTTCTTATATTTTAATTTATCTTTAAATTTACGAGAAACTTACTCTCAACCCAAAAGAATCGCAATAATTGGCAGGCATATTATTTAAAGAGAAATTACCCAACTCAACTTTTATCTTTACTTAAAACTTTCTTTGAAGTTTTTATGAAAGTGTAGACATAATGAACATCTACGTCTAAAAAGTTAGATTTACAGGCGGCACGCCGAAAAATAGTCAACAGCTCGAAATGAATCTAAACCAGTCCCACAGCGTGCCGACGTAGTAAATTTTTGGAACCCTTGGCGGACCGAAATAGTGAATTTTATATATATGAGTATGTTCGCCCGCCGAAACAAGTAAATCGTTGATTTAAATATCAAGTGTGAATTATAAGCGAGGTAAATTCTAAAACAAGTCTCAACAATCTTAGGCCTTTTATAGGCACTGTGGTTCAGATATGTTTTTAACAATTTTGGGCTCGATATAGACTTTTCAAAAATGTTGGGCTTAATATAGGCGTAGTGTTAGCATACAGTTTATTCTATACAATTTTGAAGTCTCATATAGGCGTAGTGTTAAGTTCAAATAGGAGGACCTGATATGGGCCTCCTCCTATGACTCTCTAAAGCAAGTTTTTCCTTTCTCTCGGTTTTTAAAATACAGTTTAATTTTAATTATTTACATTTTCTGCATTTCATAGTTCATAGCTTTTAAATAAAGCTGTTTAAAATTAAAATAAACATATAAGAAATTAAGGCCACAAAAGTTTGACCTTTTTTAAAAATACGGCATTGAAGAAAAAAGATATATCAAATTAAAACTGATTTTAAAATTGTTCTTGTATTTAGTAATAAGTCATAATTCAAAATTCTTACGCCACCACACCAAACAATGATATCCCTTAAAATTCGGAAAAGTTAGCTTCAACTTAGAAAAACTGAAATTATTTCTAAAACAATCCAAAGCCCACAAATCTTCCGAAGATTCACAGGGTTCTGTAACTCTGAGACGCATTGCATAATGACAATGTATTTATTTTTTTTGTTCATGTTTTGTTTGCGAAAAGACCTGGATTACCTCGACAAAGTTACAAAATCTTACCCTAGCATGAGTTCAGAATTACCACAAAATGCGAAGAAGGCGCAAAACGAACCCATCGACCGGATGGAAGCAAGAGCTCTTTTCTTAGCAACCAAACGATACCCATGGGGGCATGTAGCCGGTTTACCGGTAGAGGTGAATGAAGCCCCGGCCTTAATCAGAAAGTGATTTCCCTGATAAAAATCTTCAAACGGCCGACCAAGAAAAGGTGCTGAGAGATACGTCTTCATGGCGCGCAAGAAACAGTTTCTTCTCTGCATCGTGGACTTTGCACAAGTCTAGAAGATTTTTATTAATTATTTTTTTTTTTTTTTTAAAAGATCGTAACATCATAAGACCAAGACTGGTTAGTCTGAGGTCTGAGATGACGGTGGGTATAAGTTAGATATAGTCACCCTGTCTTTTCTGTTATCTAGCTAGCTGGGTTCACGTACTTGAAAGTAATTTATAGATGGAAGTGGACAAGGTACCGTCACGATAGCCCCAAGCATGACCATACGGTTGCCGGACTTGTTCGCAGACTGAGGACGTAATGAACTTAGCTTGCATGCAACGAACTTTCGGTATGACTGAGGTGTTGAATAAGTTTCCCTCAAAAAAACAACGTTAAACAAAACACATAAATTTTTGAAAAATTTACATCTTCTTCCTTGTTCAAAACATGTACCTTTTTTTGGCCGGAAACAATAAATTTGCTTATAAAATTTCCCAATTCCTTCCCCTACCACTGCTACTACTATGCAGTTTTGGTTTTTGTCAAGTCGGCTTGCACAAAAAACGTGTCCAACTCTCATATTTGTCCCAAGAAGTACACCACTTGAAAACTAATTGTTTTCTTGAGGTGTGAAAGTGCATTAATTTTTTTTTTTTTGGTTTCGTGATTTATTGCTAAATTGTCCAACTATGCTGGTTTCTGGGTTTTCGTTTAGTTGCCTACCGAAGTTGCATATCCGTGCCTGATCGTGCCGAAGCAAGTGATATACGCTGTCTGTCTGTGGTTTCGAAATCGTCGTCTACGTCTCTTAACCACAAGATTGGGTAATTTTGGTTTTTTTTCTAAAAATTATTCATTCATTGGAAAATTAAGGTCACAACAGCAATTTGTGAAAATGTTGTCTGACGGTCATGTTTTATACTTAATATGAGACCCCACAGAAAAAAATGTGCTAATTGAAAGTCAAAGTAGGTTTCACACAGTAGGCAAAATTAAACACTTTACCTATATTTTACTATTTTGTAAGTATGAAAGCTGTTAGGAAAATTTTAAATTTAATTAGAATGAGCAAAAACATACCCACGATCATTGCCTCAAAAAAAAAAAATACTTTTTAATATGCCTGAGGGGCGTTCACAAACTCGATCGGGCGTAATAAATTCCAACCATCTTAATTAATTAAGAACACTTTTAATGGCATTCTCATCCTTGAAAAAATTTACGGATTCAGATCATTGCGCTGTCACGATCAAATCAACCGTGATATGAAAGACAGAGACCTTTCTGCTGATCACTGATCATGCGAGGATTGTCACCAGAAAGAAATATACGAGTACTTTTTAATTGACGATTAAACGTTTTTCTTCTCGTTCCAATTAATGATCATTGGTATTTTATGCCTTCAATCACTTCTTATCTTCTATCCATCAATCCAGAAAATACTACTGAAAATTTCATATTTTGTATAGAGTAAAAGTTCAATCATCTTTAAAAATCAATCAAAAGAACAAGCTCTGACTGCGAGATATTTTTAGAGGTCAAACACTTTCAAATCTCCGATTGAATGGTTTCATTAAAGCTTAAAATTGTGCGCCATGAATTTATAATAGAAGCTGTGTTACTTTTTGACTGGAATTTTTATTTTATTTTTTTTTGGAAATCAAGACATGCATAAATGATATAAACGAAGATAAATAATATTAATATAATTCTCGTCACGTGCTTCGGAAAATACTTCAAAAGCACGTACATTTGTGCAAAAAACAAAAGGAAAAAACATAAGATTTATTTTCTTTTCCTTAAGAATGTGTGGTAGGTCATGAGAAATGAAAGGCGAGAAACCAGAAACCGTTTAAAATCTAAAAAATGTTAATAAATCAAACTGGCTTAATTCCATAAATTATTCATAAAATTTAAGATCTAAGCGTGGCAGCGTAAAATTAATATTTTTTCCAGATATCTTTCAAAGGCAATAAATTTTTCTTAGAAATTCAAAACTTGTTAACGTTTTTCTAGAAGAAAACATTTCGATATCAAATAAGATTTAAAGTGAAAGGTATTTGTCGAAAATTATCTTATCAGCTTGCATTTTTTTATCTTCATTGCTTAAAAATGCAATTCGATTTTTGCACCAAATCCACTTAATGTGCCTGACAATAAGCCGGATCGGAAATTCCTTTGATGTTATTTTCTTATAAATCTTCTGATGGTGCCGCTGTAAAATATTTATCAATAACTATGAATAATATACAGGGTGCCTTAGGCAAAAGGATTTTGATTCATATCACAAGATTTTTCATTTTTTCACTTTTACATCGAACGTAGAATTTTCGAAATAATTAAGCTACCCTGTGTAATGTGCCAAAATAAAGTGGCTCAACTTATTTATCAAATAAAGAGAATTTTTGAACAAATCATCCGACATTCTTACTTTCAATATCAAATTTCAAATATAAATCCGTGGAGGAAATATCTCGTCTTCTGATAGTACTGGAAAATTCTTAGTAGAAAATACGAAGAGAATTCTTAATCACTAAAACTCAACTCTATCAGTTGAATGTTTTCTTTTTAGTAAAAAGCGAAATTGTTTTTGAATTATTTAACTGAACTTAACCAGTTTACTATTTTTGACGAGTATATTCGTCATGTATAACTGGGAATATTTTATGTTATGACGATTATACTCGTCGTAGGTAAAAAGTATTTATCATGGCTATTTTAGTTGTAATTTTCGTGAAAACTAAAATATATTCGTAAATCTTAAGATGTTTTGAAATATATTGGAAACCAAGATGAAATAAAAAGAACAAATAAAAAATATTGTGCGAGCAAAGTGATAATCGCTCTATTTTTGCGACACTTTTGAAAAGAGGCCCATACAGCTTAGCCCAGTGAGCTGTGTAGGTCCCTTTTCAAAGTTAGTTTGTGAAAACTTAAAATTAATTAAAATTATTGCGCATTGTTCCTATCGTAGAAGTAAAATTGCAGACATCAAACAGCTGCTCGAGGAGTGAAAAACTCACCGGAAAATAACCTGCCAATTAAATGTTAGTGTCGGCAAAATGGCTAAAGTCTGCAAAAATCGCACTATAAAAGCATTGATGGTAAGATAGCCATTCTAGCGGAAGCGATATGATAAATCACAATAGGGAGAAGTGTGAGAGGTATGAGGAGTGAGGATAATTCCATACCAGTTAACATACTGCTGACTACAATAGCATCCTCAAAATTGGTTTTCTCGGCAGATAACAACAGTAGGGAGAGAATGTGATTGATGTAACTTTTCAACAAAATTACGATCCGAAACACACAGCTCGATTGACCATAGAGTGGTTAGTAAATCAGGGATTTCATCTTTTAGATTGGCCGCGCAGTTTATTATCTTAACTCTAATCAAATATTTAGGGCATGAGGTCAAAAGATCTATTTCTTTATCGCCAAAAGAAATTGGGTCCTTAAACGAAATTTAGAGCGGTGCATAGGACTCCTGAAATAAATAATAATATTAAATTTAATAAATTC
This sequence comes from Philonicus albiceps, assembly GCA_963969385.1. Taxonomy (NCBI): domain Eukaryota; kingdom Metazoa; phylum Arthropoda; class Insecta; order Diptera; family Asilidae; genus Philonicus; species Philonicus albiceps. The sequence continues at coordinate 10,798,099 of OZ017775.1, forward strand.
AATGTCTTGCTAAGGGGGCCATAAAAACCAAAAGAGGTCACACAAAACATTAAATGATAATGAAAGTTTGTTTTAGTAAAATACAATCAACTAATTGATGAATGCCTTTTTGTGTTTTTTCAAAAAAATCAAGGTTTCAAAATGAACTTTAAGTTGGGTCACTGTATATATGAATAACAATGTAGAATATGCAAAAAAGTCCAACAATAAAAGTCGGGATCGGATAAAATATGTTTAAGTAAATCACAAACACTTTTGGGATTGGGCGCGAAGGTACATTGAATTTCAAAAATATAGAAATAGAATATAGCGTAAAATTTGATTTAAAAATAATAATTAGAAAAAAATATGTTAATATAAATTTTGCAAATTAGAATCAAATTAAAATACACAAATGAAAACGGCTTTAAAAATTGGAGGTACAATATAAATAATAAAAACAATAAATTAATTTTGCTGCTATTATAATTTTCAATTCGTCATCATTGTATCGTTCCAAAATAGCTGTCGATCTTTTATAGAACATAAATTCTGTTTGCATTCTCACTTTCATACGATGTCGATGCGACATAGAGCTAAAAATAGCAACAAAAGTCTCCTAAGCAGAATTCTAACAAGCAATAGCCTGGAGCCCGGAATAATGTTTCACAAGCGTCAGCCTTCCTTAAAGAGGCAGCTGGCCATTTGCATACCTCTGAATCGGCCAAATTGGGATAAGCCAACAACCGGTGACTGGAAGTATAACAAAACAAAGTTAGCAACTCGACAAAATCGCGGCCTTACTTAAACCCCGCCTTCATCACTGCCGGAACGATAGCATCGATTTTATTCGAATTAACGAGCCCACAGGTTCGATTGCATAAACAGCTGAACCAGCGCGATGCTATAAAATATATGAGGAATATTTACTTTTTAGCAATTTTAAAAAATTCCATTTATCATCAGGCGTAATTTGACCGTGGTAGTGATATTACGCAACGATCGAGGTCGTCTCTCAATCAGATCGAGCTGATTAATGACCGATCTCTTTGCATTTTCGATGAGTTTTCGATCTGCCGGAAATCACCACAATCCCTAGGGACTCATTTTAGATGAGAGACGAGAACTAAATCCGATTTGTTATGCTTACTGTGCTATTCCGTGCAATGGTATCAGATCGTGGCTCTGTAAAATGAGATCATCCACCTCCTGAACAGAATTAATTACGGAAGGTGTGCATGAATTGCGCATTTCATTCTCGATACACCCGCAATTCGAGTCTCAGCTATTTTCCTATGGTAAAACGAGTAAATCTTTCTTAATCTTGGATGTTACTAATCCCAAAAATAAGTGAAAGTCCCGATCACGTTTAATCCTAAGTGAATGATCACCGTGATCCGACAAAGTACTTTCCAATTGATGCGATCAACAACAATTGCCGCAAGTACGCCCAGGTACAACATTTTGATTTGCAAAAGGTTTTTATCGTTCGATAGATCGAAAAGTGAATTTTGTTCATTCGGCGAAAAATAAATCAAATCATCTAATTTTTTTTTTTGCTACTGCTATCAGTGTAATAACGCAAGAAGGTTTATTAGAGCGGAACAACTTCGGCTCATAAGAGCTAAATTGTAAGTTTGCTTGTTTTTGTCTTGCGTCTTTTCTTAGAGGCGTGTAAATATTTGCAACGTTTCGGCAGATGAAAAGGAACGATTTGAGATTCTTTCTGGGAAAAAATCAAGTAATTCACGGAAAATATGCAAACTATTTGCGGTGTTTTGTTATTTGATATCGAATTTGCTCATGAGTTGGCATTCAGGCAAATATAAGTAGCCAATGCAAGAGGAAACCATTCACTTGCCGCGTCCGGATAATTGAATGGGTTGGGTATTTTGCAAAAATATTCATCTATTCGGATTTAGAATGGATCAAGTTGACCCTGATCCCATGAAGTTGGGTCACTGGGAAAATGTTACAATACGAGAGCGAGTCGAACATTAACATGAACATTTATAACAATTATTTTATGCATTTTTTCTCTTTTAACGTACATTTTCTTTTTTGTAACATTAAAATGAAATCTTAATTCTTAAAAAAATCTGGATAAGATCTCATGTGAACTAAATTGTTCGCCTTAATCTCATACTATTGCATGAGCAATATTTGTATATTTGTTTTTAATCGCGTTCTCGAAAACGACTCTAACGATTCAGGGGTTTATATGGCGAAAAATCGATTCAGATAGGTCTCATTTTTGAGAAAATTCGTTTTCTCCGTGTTTTCGCGCACAAAGCAAGCAACAAACTTGACTTGCCCACCCAATATGAATTCATTTCAGTTACCTTTAACTTAAATTAATTTTTTCATTCATAGTTAAAATTTGATAGTAAAGTCCAAAGATAACTGAAATGATTTTATTACAGTTTTTGCAGCTTTAGTACCTGGCGATCGAGCTCTACTCCAGACAAATATAAAGCGTCTAGCTTATTTTGTATAAGTTTTTATTTGTCTATTAATTTGCAACTCAAAATTCCTTTTCTACGTACCTAGAATACTAGTCCTGCTCAGCCAGGCCATGAGCCATCGCCCGGAACAAGTGATAGTCGAAAGGAGCAATATCTGATGAATACTACGGCGGGTGAGGTTGGATATCCCATTTAAGCGCCTCCAAAGTTTCTTTGATGACTGTGGCCGAGTGTCTCTTGGCCTGAGTTCATACGTAATCCAATTTTCTTGTTTTTGCACCATACACATGGATTTAGGACGGTTTGAAATCGCTTGTTGAATCACTCCCAAGGTTTTAGCGAGCTCCTCATGAGTTTGGCATGAATCTTAGTCCAATAACGCCTCCAACTCAGCGTTTTTAAATAAAAATAAAATCACACTTTGGTCGGGGAATGCTCAAAAGAATAAAATTATTTTGAGAATCATTGTTTGTATTAGAGGTACATTAAATTGCTTATCTATTACACAATTATTACAATTTTAAGTAATAGGTACTAATCCAAATTGAAATAGAAAGATAGGCGCAGCTAGACGTTTTGCATCTTACGTCTTAAACAGAGCTTGGACACCCAGGTATCCAGGCATTAAATATTGAACTGTACTTTTTACGATTTGTCCAATTATACCACAAAATTAGAATTACTTTTAACGGAAGGCATTAAATTTAAGAATTCAATTATCTTAGAAATAAAATTGTTAACGTTATTTTCAGTGTTGGACTGACCTTAGATATGGATGATTAATTACATTGACAATTAGAAAAGGCATGATAAAGCAAAATAGCGCACGTAATGAGTCAGTGGCAACTCATTGGAATCGTAATTACAACCTGAGAGTCCAGGTATGCAGTCACCTAAAAAAAGACGATGATTTATAAAATTGGGTTCCATACGATATATAATCGCTTTTGTATAATTGCATCAAGTTGCATCAGTAGAAAAAATGCAATGGAAAATCTGTCTCATGCTGTTGTAACCGGACTAGCCTACATACCTGGTGTCCTAGTTCATTTATCCAGTAACAATTAGATAAACGATTTCGCGCTTTTCCTTGACCAGGGAACTCTATTAATTTCCATCTTAATTAGAAATACCACCGCGGAATCTCCTTCATCTTACGCATCCGGCAAAAAGAAATCACTGAACTCTCATATTACAGCGTAATTGCAACCAGCGGTGCGTAAAACCCTACAAGTTACACTTTGTCGTTTCTATTTTTTTATTTTATTTGTTCCCATCTTTATATCTTGAAGAGGGGGGATTGACTGAAAAGTGGCGCTCATTAGTGTCAGGTAATATTTCGTGACCAACTACCATAACAACACTTCAAAGCGCCTCGTTTGAATGATGGAGGGGTAAACAAAAGGTTTCAGTATCCCACTCCTGACACCAAAACAGAAAGAATCTAATTTTGATTCTAATAACGTGCAAATTGCCCCAGGTAACATGGAAGCGTATTTGTTCACCCACCAAGTCGAAACCAGCGGTTCTTTTTAAAGATCAATTAGATTCGCCCAACACCTGGGCACTTCACCGTTTGTGGCTCAACAATGGGCCCACTGACTGGGTCCGAACCCTCCCCAGAGAGGTGCTATTTTTTATTTAAAAAAACAAATTTAAGATTTCGTAGAGTTCGCAAAATTTATGGTAATACGAACCGCGAAGGGTCCCAGTTTCAGCTGCATTTCGATTAGTCATTCAGCATGAGTCGGCTCGAGACAATGGTGATCGCCAGCGCAATCCCGCTGGCCCCCTATTTTCCGCTTCAGCTGCATCCCGAACCACCCACCCACCGCCTTACAACGGGTCTTTTTTTTATATATATTTTACACCTTTTTATTATTAATAATAGTCGCACGAATCGCCGGTGCTTACTCAACTGCGAAGAATTTTCCACAGCCGTAAGACTTTTTTGTTCGCAGTACAACCGCCCGTTTGGCGTTGTGTTCAAGTATAAAAAGGCGAGGTGAAAAGTGTTTGTCGTAAGACTTTTTTTCTAAACGCCCAGAACGTTGAACTTAAGGTGAAGAAGGTTCATCCCATTTTTAAAGTCTACTATTTTAGTAAACTTATTACCGAACTTAATGTGAATTAACACTAGATTTATGGGCATTTCTCGTATTGATTGATAGGGATTTTGAAAAGTATGTTTATAAAATATTCGATATTCGAAATGGAAAATTCAAAACGTTAAAAATACACAAAAGACATATTCTTGTATTATTGCATCAATTAAAAATAACATTCTTTACTAAAAATTAATACATATGACTGCTTTAAATTTTAGCACCCGTCAATTTATCGGGTTCCGTAAATCTAGTGTAAAAACGCGTGCTTGTCTGTACAATTTCTACGCAGATAAGCACTTATTTACATTTTATATTATGGTATTTATTCATTCTCAAAGTACAATAGAAAAATTAGATTTAAAATTTAGTCAAATACCTTTTGAAGTTCTTATGGGGCTTGAAAAGAAAACAAATTTATGTTTGGGATAACTGCGTTTAGAAGAGAATTTCACATTACTTTTAAACATTTATTTAATTTTTAAAGGGTATAGTTGTATTCACGAGTTATAAGTAATAGAGAAGAATAAAAGAGTGATTGCCAGCATTTTTGTTATTTAATCTTTTAAGATAATTTGTAAGGGCTTTATGTTTTAAAAAAGCGCTACTAAAAATCATATTTTAGATATTATTTTAAATCTGAAAGTCCTAATCACGGCATCACTTTTTACCTTTAAAGTGTTTTCTTCGCAATCCAACCACGAGTAGATCCTGAGGACCAAAGTAAAAGAGAAGCTGTTTTTCGCGATTTTTAACAAGCACTCCGTGAACCACTTGTTGCGCGGTCGATTATCTTCAGGTGTTGGCGGCATCTTGAACGTTTTTTGTTTTTTTTTTGTAAAGGCGTCAATTGTTTATACCTTCTCAGGCTGGTGCATTCTAATTAATCCCAGCACGACATTGGCACTTTTTTTTTCACACCTCACAATCCGTTGAATTGCTACAGTCACACTTGTTACTTCGGGGGAGTGTACAACAGCTATAAATTCTGGGGAATTGTCTCCACCTCGGTTTCTCTTATTGTTTGGGTGACGCTCGTACGGAATAATAAGACGGTGAAAAGTTCAAAGAAAATGTGCCAAGATAGCATCACAGTTAGCGACTTTAAAACTGTCTTAAACAGCGCATCTGTTTAACTTCTTCTGAGGAGTTATTGCAATGGAAGTCAAAGAGGCTAAGACGCTAACGGAAACCCAAATTGAAGACGTGATGGAATCCGTAAGGTTTTATCGGGTGTGTGATGCCACCTTTAAAAATTTATTGGGGGTTATTTGCATGTTTAGTGGGTCACGCTTTAATACAACTAAGTAATACAGTACCAGTTTGATTACATCATAAATTTAGTTTCTCGACTTTTAAATTATGCAACTTTCAAATGGATTTGATAAAATACAAATATAAATGATATTCTGTTTATTTAAACAGAATTGCATATTCAAATTTTCTACCTTTCTATCAAGTTGACTTCCTACTTACTATTTACTTATCATTTTATTAATAAGGTATAGCAAAAAAAAAAAATTAAATCCACTTATTTTCACAACATCCAACTTATTTTAAGGTTTCAGCTAAAATCTAGAAATTGTTAGCGCGCCAATGGATTCATTTTGGCTTTTATCCCATGCAAACGATTTTCTCGTTGTGCTTTCATCGAATGCTCAATTCAGAAATATTTAAATAAAGCTTTTAAGCTATTCAATGAAAACTGTTAGAAAAAATCAATTTGTTTTTAAACAAACCTTAATCAAATTATGCAAATCTGTGCGAAATCAACTGGTTTTACGTATCCTTTAAAATGAAAAAAATAAAATCAGTCTTTTTTTTTAGTATTTACCTGAGAGATTTATTTTTCTTAAATTAATCTTTATAAATCGTTGTAATATTTAAAAACGCTATTCGTAGATTTTTTGTTAATGATATCAACCATAGTGGAACATTTTCAAGCATAAAATTTTTACTTATGTAGTTTAATAGATTAGATCTTAATCGCTAATGAGACATTCTGAAATGAAAGACATAGTCAAAGATACTTCTAAATTATATTTGTGAGAAGAGAAGATAAATGACTTTTTTTTCCAGAATATTTCTTTTCTAGCATATTTTGTTTGTAGGCAGCTGACAGATTTCGAAAGAAAACGTGCCGCCAAAGAAAATAGTAATAATACGATAAAACATTAAGAAGATCTTTTAAAAGAGTTTTTAGAGATGATATTTTAATGATTCCGAAACAAATAAACATATATATGTATATTTTTTATAGAAATGCAGATAATCCAAGCTCGATATTTTTAAAATTCTTTTAGTAAACATTTTAATTTTGAATGTAAGTTGATAAGTTCCAGCCTAAACATCGTAAGTTGGGAGAAAAAACGTTTTTTTTTAATTGAATCGATCATTTCAAGAATCACATACTGTTCCGTTCGAAAAAATATCTGTGCTCACTGAAATTGTATTTTCTACATTCCTGTGTTCTTATAAGCAAAATGGTTAATTGGAAACCATTATAAAGTGCAGTCGCAATTAAGATGTTTAGCTAATTTCATAGTCTTAAAAAACAAAATTATTAATTGATTCATTCAAAATAATAGAAATGCTAACATTTTTGGTAAGAATTCAATTTTTCTATTAAAGAGAAATAAGGTTGTGAATAGCTGTTCTGGAAATAAATAAAGCTTACATATCACACTTGTGTTTTAGCGTGAATATATTTTAAAATATGGGCAAAGGAATTCATTGTTCAGAAAAGGAAAGTGTAATCATAAAAAAAATTAAGTAAAAAAGTGAAAGCATACCAACAAATTCAGGATGTATTGCATTGCTCAGCGAAAATGATTTGTAAAGCTTTAAAGTAGAAAAAAGCAATAGAAACAAGGGGAAGAAAGAAGAAAACTTTTGATATAGACGACCGCAGAATCAAGATCTTAATTATAAGAAAAATCCTTTTATTACGTCTATGGAAATAATCAGCACATTCGATTTTAATATTAGCCCATCCAAATGTTAGGAAAAGACCTCTAAAGGCAAACTTGTTCTCCAGAAACACAGTAAAAAGACCAAAAGACAAAACATTTGATCCAAAATATATGGAAGCATTATAGTATGGGGTTGTTTTTCTTATCAAGGTATTGTTTCTATTTTTAAATTAAAAAATAGGATAACAGCAGATGATTACGTTAACATTTTGCAAGACGTAATGCTTCCATATGTTAAAAAGGAGTTGCCGTTAAGATGGGTGTATTACCAGGACAATGAGCCAAAGCATATTGCGAAAAAAAACGAGAAATTGGTATGTTTTACTATGACCGGCACAATCATTCGATCTTAATCCGATCGAACATTTATGGACTGATCTGAAGAAAAGTATGGCTAGAGCAAAACCAACTAATCTCAGTATGTTTTGGAACATTATCTATTCTTCCTAGAATGCAAACCCCCCCCCCCCCCCCCTTCAAAGATGCCATTCGCTTGTGAAATCAATGCCTAACAAATGCTCAGCAGTTATTAGAAGTAAAGGATTCATTACAAAGTATTAAATTAAACATTGGAACATTATTTTTTAAATGAAATGTATATAATTTCGATTCGAAATCTTTGTAATTTATTCAGTTATATACAATACTCCTATTATTTCGAACGTCTTAGTTCATTACTTTCGGCAAATAATATGTAAGGAAATACATAAGTCATCTATGATTGATCTGCTTAACAAGGTTTTAGTTTGTTTGTTAATGCAGACACATAATAAGCAATGCTTTATAGAGCACTGCTGTTTTTTCGAACGGAACTGTAAGTCAAGTTTTTTTCAAACACAGTTTTTTATAACGTACGTTTTGTAAAAAGTAGACCCATAATCTGAGTAAAACCCACGAAAGTCAGTACATCCCTTCCTTCTCAAACAATACCGCGTAGTTCTTCGTTAATTTATTGATGGATTCGTTAAAAATGCAATTTCCAGTTGGCCAGGGAAATGAAATATAATTAACATTACTGTTTTGTTCAAAATAAGTCAATATCACCTAAACCTTGCTACTTGCTAAAACAACAGAAGTCAACAGTTCTCTTGTGTTTTTTTTCAAATTTATTACTCATAAGTTATAAAAATTATTCGATATTTAAAAACTTTGAAGTCAAAACGCTATATTCAGTCCAAAAAGGTCCTTGAAAATTCGGTTACTTCGAAATAGCATAGTTTTCATTGATTTCTATGACTTATGTAGTTTTTGAAATGATCGATTCAATTTAATTTAAAGTTGAAAATTTATTTATATATCGGTTGGTTTAGTTTTTATAACAATTTTCTTGATAAAAAAGAATTTTATTTGAAATAAACTTTATTATTAATAATCGGTTTAAAAAAAATTGGATATAAATACACTAAAATTTCCCCTGCAAACTTTTGATTGCCGTTTTATAAAAACGAAGATAAAATAAAAGCAAAATTGGTTTTTACAAAGCATCGTTTCTTTATTACTAATAGAACCCGCCTACGGATCTCGTAGAATTGAATGCGCTTTAAGAAAAATCTCTTAAATCGAATACTTCTGGCTCAAAGTAGTATCTTCCGGATATTTTCATTGTGTATGATAATCAAGCTTTGGATTAAATAAGTGCAATAAATCATGATCGTCTTGTACATCTGGATCTTACAAACTGCACAATTTCTCTGAATTTAGCCATTAACCCAAAAGCATTTTCTATTTGGGGAAATTCACGTTCTTAAAATGCATTCAAAGAGGTCAAACATCGGATAGCCAAAAATAAAATTCGTTCGCGAAAATGAAAAGACAAGCTTTCGTTGACCCGTTTTTTGTCGCGACAAAATGCAAAAATCGTTGCAAAAGCCTTCGTTATCTTCTAGAATCGTATCTATGGCCACGTCAAAGTTGTCTGCTATCTTATCAGAGCCTCCTCCTCTAAGGTAATCAAAAGCAAGGGGAAAACAAAATGATAGAGCACCGCTGAGAGAAAATTCAATTTTCCGGCACATCGCAGTCGCCTGACCTCCCTTGCATCACCCGAACGTGGCTAATTTAAATTCGCCGATCTTGAATCAAGATTAAGACGATCGTGCCGCTTCTTACATCAAATCCAGAACGGCTGGTGATCTTCATGTGGGGTACGCCAGAAGATGATTGTTGATCGCGCTTAATGAATTTTCGCTGTGCGATGTGTTGTCGGTCGGTGTGACTAATGCTCGTCAAAAGCGTCTTTTAATTTGAGAAAATCATCGAAGAAAGGCGCACGAACATACGCAATCAGCTGTCGTTGATAACGAACATTTTTCGCTTTTGAGCTGCGCGCGCATCTATGTTTTGTTTTCTTCCCGAATTAGTCGTTTGGTCATCGAAGCTCTAATTCGATTTCATTTTGGGGGGGCTTTCTCCAAACGGAGTGAGTAGGCAAAAATAAAAAAAAAATACAATTTCTTTAAGGAATAATAAAGAAGAGGTAGGCCCGGACCGTTGAAGAGTGCTCTTTAGGTGTCAGTCATTCTTCAAAATTACAACTCACACAAAGTTATATAGTCCGGCGGAAGACTCTCTTCTCTCCTCCGCTTGGCGATCGGTCACACGACAGGCGTTGTTTTAATATCGCCTGCTATAATTAACGCGACCGTTGAGACGTTTTATTTTTTCTTAAGAAACTGCTCCGCACATGGGATCGTCTTCGAAGAAAATAAACAATCCGTCGATAACAAGGTGACGATGTTTGCTCTATGCAAAGCTAAGTGATCCGTCGCTGATTGAACTGTGGAAGGAAATTGATTTTTCATATTCGTTTTTTGTTTCTTTCCAGCTAAGACGGTGCGAGAAAATCGCTGGTACAATAGACAACAGTGCGGGTGCGTCGGAGAAAAAGGAAAAAAAAAAAACAAATACGTTAATAATAGTGTGCTTTGGAGGTGCTACTAAATTGCTCTGTAAATGTTCCGAATCCAAGATTAGATGCTAACACATTCCAAGAAGCTTCACGACCATGGATCACCTGGATCTCGATGGAATCTTCTCTTCTGCGGCAGCAAACTGGATGCTGCCAGCTTTCGATCAGCAAGGTATGTTAATAAGTTTTTACCTAACTTTCAGTTTTTTTTTTTAAATAAATTTTAGTCAAAAAGATAACATTCAATTATTAAGTGCAAGAGCTTAAAGCACTTGTTATAAAATCCAGTGTCGTTTTAGATAGCAACTTACTATCTACGAATTTCTAAGTACTGCGATCACCTTTCGTCAAACAATTTAAGTTCGATGCCAATCTACTTCCTACCGTTTCTTTTTATCGCACAAATTTATTCTCCCTTTTTATAAAATCTCTTTTTGCGCAACAAAATATCCATTTTTGATATATTTAAAAATAGTTTTGCCGCTAAAAACAGAAGTCCAGGCGAGTCGTTTAAAAAAAGCTTAAGATCGTCACATTTTAATGTAATTTAAAATATGTGTTTTTTCTTTAAAACAAAGATGATCATGCTGAAATTTCTACTACAATAAACAATCGATTAAAAATTTATTTTTTTAAGTTACATATTGTTTTAAAATAAAATTAGTGATTGTAATAATACTGCATAAAGCCGTAAAAATATTTTTCAATTTTCATTTCTGAAAGTTCAAAGAAAACTTAATTAGTGTAATTTATTTGTAATATTTGTTCACTTGGTAATAAAAAAAGGAAACCCAGTTATTTATATATATATTTTTTTTTTGTTTTTAATATTTCGTCCAATCTCCTTTATTTTTCAAAACCACTTCTATTCTCCTGAACATACTTTCAATACACAAATTGATGGAGCCCTTTATTAGGAGTGAGTTATGCCATACATCTCGGGTGTTCTGGATGAGAATTTGTTTCTAGTGGGGTTAAGGTCTGGGGAATTGAATGGCCAAGGAACGATCTGGATTTCCAAAGATTCAAGAATAGTTTTTAACGCACTGTGCAATATGGCAAGGTGTATTGTCCTGCATGAATGTCGTACCAAAGTTATTATCCATCAGTGAGCGTTGATACGGGGCGAAAATGTCCTGAAGCACTTTGCGGTAATGAGATTAGTTCATTATTCCTTCTACAAAGCAGAGGAACTGTGACCTTCATCCAAACTGCCTGAGGTAGGTGTTTTATTGATTGCACCACACAGGACGGACGAAATATTTCAATTATGGTAGATACCTTCTGACGAACCTCGACACTTAAGTCAAGGTTTGGATTGTCGATTCGTCGCTGAACAGTATCTGAACAAAAAACGTTACATTGAAGAAGTCTATTAATTTTATGGAGAGAATGTTGTCCACCTTTTAGCAGTGCTATAATTGCACTCTTTTTCTCTACAGAAATATTCTTTTTCTTTCTCATCTGAAAAAAATAAACTTAATTACATAAAGACCCTATAAAGAAAGCGTAGATATCGAAACAACAATAAAAAAGTATTACTCACCCTCTTTTATTTCGAATCATTAGCAAATTAGCCAAAAATTTATATAATTCCTAATTTATTTACCAATTCACAAAATTAATACCATTCACCATACTTAAACGTTCTAAAAAGCCGTTCACATTTCAAACTGCAAAATTGAATTATATTTTTCATTTCTTAATCAACTTTAATTTTTTTAAATTAAATCTTAAATTTTTTGTATATGATTTAAAATCAGAACTTTATCTAAGGCATTTTTCATTTTTATTTTCATTATACCAATTAAGGGTTATAACAATTTTAATTAACCCTTAAAACGTTCACGCCGGCGCATACCACCGGTGGCTCACGCAAGAGTGCCTCATCGGGTAGCGCGTACTACCGTTGGGTCACATTTGAATCTTTTGAATTAGGCGGTACGTACCACCCAAAATATAAATCGTTCAGTAACTAGAAATATTGTCATATAGTAGAAAACTAAATTGGGAATTTTATTTATAATATATAAATAGAAAAAAGAAAATTTTATTTCAAATAAAAGAATAAATCGCAGAAATGGATATTCTTAAAGTAAATTTTCGTTTTGCGCTTTATTTCGGTCCTCAGATAGAGAAAAGCAGTTTGAGAAAAACCGCCCTTGGCAGGGAAACATGAATAGGAGCGCCGGCGTGAACGTGTTAAAGGTATCATCAAAATAAATTACGTTAATTGTATCATGGATGAAATTTCAACCCAATATTACAAACACCATTAAATACAATTGATTGTATGGTATTATTAGAATTATTAAATGTTATTTTTCATTATAAGGTTATTTATGTATATACCGACCTTGTAAATGTACGTCGACAAAATCACTGTTAAAAACCTTCTTAAAGTTTGCGAGGAGAGAATTTTTATAGGGAGATATTTCACCCATGATACCCTTTAAGGGTTAAGATAGTAATTAAAATAACAGTAGCAGTAAAATCATAGAATTTATGCTTTAATTTGTGAACATGTTAGATTATCGCAAAATCTTAACTATCATAAGAATATGCAAATGTAAATTGTTAGATTTTTAAGATTGACAGACATTGAAAAGGCAAATCAAAATAATGATCGATTCGTTATATTTCAGATGGCAATTTCCTGTCAGCGTCACGTCAAATGCTCGAACCAATTATGGAAGAGACGTCCGAAGATGAGGATAACCAAAACTGGTCCCAGTACGAGAACGTCTGGAGCTCTGAATCGGATACGGGGTCCGTAATCAGAATTGAATTACACAACGGTAAGACTAAGCCCATTTAAATAAAATAGAACAGAGAAAGAATTTAATTGTTATATTTTTTATTTATTGGTTTTTTTTCTTTATTCTATAAATTCTTAAAAAAAAAAAAAAAAACAGATCAAGATTCAATTTCTGAACGTGACTTCGCCTGTCCAGCAAAGCGTCCAAGACGTGACGACCTGATGGCCCTTGAGGATGGGGTACAGCTAAGGAAGTATCAACGAAACGATTATTTAACTGCCGACAATCAAGAAAATTTTCGAAAACGATTTGATGAATTTTACTCGGACTCAGATAGTTTGTCTTACAATTCGTTGAGTAGATCATCTTCTTTAATTCAATTCGAATCGCTTGAAAGACAGCTGCAGAGCGATCACGGATCCCTCGGGAATTCGTCACCTTCGCTCCTCAATTTTGATGCTAATAACGATGCCAAAGGATCGAATGGGTGCTTGAGAAGGTTTGAAAGCTCTGAAAGTAGACTGCATCAGACCTACTTCGATTTGGACAAAATCGATTTTGAGAATACGCTAATTTTTACTGAAGACAGGTGCAATCAGCATAGTAAGAGTGATTCTGAATCTAGCGACAATAGCATCTTATCTCATGAGGAGAGGATATTAAAACCGAGAAACGCTGCTAATAGTAGCGATCATAGAAGCTGCTATAAAGGGAAAAGTTCAGCGGAAAATCTAAGTGAGGATAGTGGTTATTGCGAACATGTCTCAGTGCTAAGAATTAAGTCGAAAAGTATTCCGAATTTTATAAAGAAAACAGAGAAATTTTGCGAGGAGGATGAGTTTGAAATTCACAAAAGTCTTGAGATGATCTATAGTGTTGGTGGCGGCGGCGGAGGGGGGCCCATTGGCTCCAGCGGTCACGAGATCCCGATGCATTCCAGGAGCGAGCCACAGGCGTTTCTTAATGAAAATAAACGCATTTCAAAGACGAAAATAGCCGCCGCCGCGACGCGAAACTGTATGGAGCAAAACGATGAGAAACAGCGCCGAGTCTGCTGGTATAATGGGCATCAAGACGACGATGTTAAAAATAAAATTGCTTCAAACACAAATCCAAATCCGTCCTCGACGTCGCGCTCGCCGTTGAGATCATCATCGTCGTCGTCGTCGTCTTCGGCGAGTTCGACATCATCAACATCTTCGCCGCGTTCGTCGCCGTTCGCTTCTTCATCTTTAAGACGATCATCGAATAGAAGAGCAGCGCCGATCGAGACAAAGTCGACGACGACGCCGCCGTTCGTGTCCTCTAGTTTACCAGATGTCCGCGTCGAGGCTGATCACGTCGCGAATTCCTCTTTAAGATATCTTAAGTCATATGATAGCGGTGACCGTTTCGAAAACTACGACAGTGGACAGTTCACGACCGTTTCGAGTGTACCCAAAGATTTAAATTTGGCGGGATACACCCGGCCCAGTAGTACAGCGGCGGAGAATTGTGAGGACGAGGACGAAGACGATTGCGATAATTTTAGCTGGAGTCTTAGGCACGCGAATTTTAAGAATAAAACGTTGTCGTACGACTCTGAAAATAGATCGAATGGTGGAAGTTTTTCCTTAGGGGGATTTTTCGGTAGTCAAAGTGCTAAATCGTTGGCTAAGCCAGCCGTAGTGCAAAATTATATGAACGCTAGCTACAACAATCTGACCCTTCTCGACTATTCGGGAAGATCGCGATCGAACAGAAACAGCTTAAATATGTCCGAGTGTGGCGGGAATTCGAAAAGAAGCTCCCGCGAATTTGAGTTAGGTAAGGGGAATTTTTTGCTCGATGAAATTTCGATGCATTTTGATAAAAATGTATCGATCTTGAGTGATCGTGAGCCAAACAGTGACCTGGTCACCAAGTTCCTTGAGGAGGAGAGGCTAAAGGAGGATGTATCACCGCCGAAACCGGTGGCTAGACGGTGCCATTCTCACAAGGAGCCGAGAGTGACTTCAGCGATTATTAAGCCCCCTAGGAAAATGATTGATAAATCTTTTGATCAAGATCCCACCGTACTTAGGACTAGCTACGCCGAAAGTCTCGAGAAATGCAATTTTGACCCAAAGGAGCTCTCAAATACCGATCTCCGTGACATCACATCCCACCCAACTTCGGTCAAGCGTCTTTTTGTTGCCAGCACCCCTAATTTAAATACTTTCCGGGATCGCAACGACGAAATCGACGACGATCTCCACGTATCGAGCGCGCACACCTCAATGAATCCGCTGCCTGGAGAGAAAAAACTGGGCATTCTCCTCCCCGGCGGGTCTCGGAATTCCCTCGGGAAAGGCGTGAGCTTCTGCCCGGTCGTCTCCGAAATCAGCTGGCAGGAGCAATCGTCAGAGGAATGTGTGGAACCTGACTCACTCGACAGCATCCGCAGCCGCACGATCCCAGCAGCCGTTGCACGCACCACTGTGGAACCTGTTGCTGGAATCGCAACTGACGCAGAAGCAGCTGAGTCGGCAACATGTGGCCAACGCGATCTCGATCCAAACAAACAGCCGAAGCAGTCCGACACAATCAGTTATGCGACGACTGTCGAGCGTGAAGGTGCTGTTTCTGTTGAAGGTGCGATCACGCCGCGGATAAGTTCTCTGGCCCGAAAAATTGGTGATGATCAAAAGTCAAAGGTCGTGATGGATCAGTCCCCGGTGATCAGTGACAGTGTCAATAATAACAAAAAAATGTCAAGCGTCGTGGGTGTGAAAAGTGCGACAATGCCGGTGACTGGAACCGGGGGCTCCGCCACCGGTGTTGAGGTGCTAAATTCAAAGTTTAAACCAAAACCGGACGAGAAGCACCACAAGCATTCGTTTTTATCCCGGTTCGCGGGAGGATTTCGGTTCTCCTTGCGGAGAAAGAAGAAGCAGCAGCAGCCAAACGGGGAATTAGTCCCCACTGGTGGAGGAGGCGCTCCAAAGGGCAAGGGTAAGAAAAGTGTAGCTGACGGTGCTGTGAAGACGTTTCAGCCAACGTCGTCATCTCAAAAGTCGCCTGATTTTATTTACATCCCTCTGAAGGGGCCCTTAGTGCGGCAGCAGCTCGACGCCGCAGGGTTACCCTGTTCAGAGGAGGACTACAAGAACGATGACAGCGGCGTCGACAGGGGCTCCAGTGAACGACATCTGTCCGCACCTGGCCCCATCCCGAGCGAAAACAACCACGTGTTGCTCGGGAAGCCGCCGCTGCCGAAGCAGCCGCCACGTGTGGTCGGGGTGTGCGAGAAGGTGCGCAGCGCAGGCACTCAGCAGCACCCAGGTGCCCTCCATGGGGGTGGTGGCGCTAATTCAAGGCATGCGCCAGGATTTCGCTCCTCATCCCAGCCCAGGGAAATCGATGAGAGTTTCCTGGATAGCGAGCGACAATTTTACGGCAATCAGTTGCACGGGACTATGAACGGGAACGGGTGTAGCAGTTCAGCGCCTCCGCTGACGACCTCCACGTCCAAGAGCACAACAAAGCCGGTCGGTAGTGGTGCTCTGCTGCCCAGGTATCCCCAAAATGGGGGACCGCCTACAGCAGCAGCCGGACCAAATGACCACTGCAAAATTGGATTAATCGAAACGAATCTGGATACGCATGAGACGGTCATCTCGGGAAAGACCAGGAGCCTCATGGAGCTGGGTCCACAGGTACGGCACACTTTGTCCAAGCAAAGTGCTTGCAATGATGCAGGTGATACAGCGATGGACGGCACCTCTAGGCGACCCCACAAGAGCATGGAGTTCCTGCTGGATAAAGAAAATCAGAAAAATGTTTTGGTAAGTACCGCAGTAAATCTTCCCTTACACTCCCCATACATCCAGGAAATCTTCCAGTCGGGGCTTCTCTAGTTCCAGGAGCGGGCAATAGTTTATTTTTGCATGATTGGGGCGCTTCACTGTAGTGAGCGAAGTACCCACGGGAGCAGTCATTGCACTCTGGGAATGTGGGCCCCATAGTGGTGTGATAGAGTGAGAACCTAATCCAGTGTATTTAAACCGAAAAAGAGGGAAACGTACGGAACTTAATATATCCGTTTTTGTTTTATAATAGTTTTATTAAGTCAAGAAAACTAGTTACCAAAAGTCCTCAACCGTAGCTTGTTTACTTCAGCAGTTACTCGTCATCAAAAATTATACAAATCGTCCTCTATCATGTTGAGCAAAACAAACTCTTTGCAAGGCTAGAAATTTCTCTAAAGAACTACTACAAAAACATAAAATCAGGGAACATTTCTCTAATATTCGATTTTATTAATTTTAAGGTATCACGAAAAATTCGAACTGACTTTGAATTGAATCTTCTACCAAAATATTGAAATTTGTGATAGTGGATGAAAAACGGCAATTAAAATTTATAATTAAAGTGGTTTTGATGAAAAATTACTTTGCAGTTTCGTAAATTTTGACTTCAAAAATGCCTTAAACTATAAAAGCCTCTGATTTGAAAATTTATAATTTGTCTACTATAGCTGTAAGTTTTTAATTATCTGATCTGGATGTGTTACTGTTACCTATAGGAAGATTTTTAAAATCTCTATCAAAATCCAATGTCCATCAAATTGCAATAATTCTTGCCCATCCAAACTTCAAGTCGTATAGTGAAAAAATTGTTGAATTTAGATTTTTATGCAAAGTAAGAATAAAACAATACACTTTGATGGACTACCTATTCGTAAATTTCTATTGAATATAAAATTTGTCGCTATATTCTGACCAAGATTAGATCACCGAAAAATTCAGCTTATGATAAAAAAATTTTCAGGGAAGCGTATTAAAAGAAAAATTTATTTACAGAGTTTGAAAGTGGACAAGTTTGTATTTCTTTGCTAGAGTAAAAAAAAATTGAAGGTTTTATAGTGTGACAATGGTCAAGCGTTCGTCTTCCTTCCACCTATCCGTTGCCTGAAATAGCGGAAGTAAATCAACACCGATTTGGATGATGGGACAGAGTACCCACCTATTTAGGGCCGGTGTTGGTTTTGTTCGTGCCCGCGTCCACATACGGTCTCTGTTTCGACTGATGGCATCCTGTCCGAGCACATGTCGATTTAAATTTATTCAAAGCAACCACCTTTCCTAGCAGCGCCAGCCGACCTTAAAAGGGGCGATACCTCGACGACGACGACGACGGCGAGTCAGCCAATTTCTTAGCGAAGTCGCCTTGAGTGCTGAATTAAGGGCAGAGCGCAGCAATTACACAACCCAGAGGTAAACTATTGTCTCTTGCCCGAATTCCAGACCTCCGACACCCTCGGGAGCCCCTGCTCAGAAAGCTGCACCTCGACAGGTGAACTAATGTTTCAGTCATTGTCAATGCAACCCAGAGCCACATTCGCTCGCTCAAGTGATTATTAGCATTTTTCCCAGCTGACTTCATGCGAGAGGTGTGCGTTGTTTGCGTCGCGAAAAAAAAAAAACATTCAAATTACGAAACTGCCATGCAGTTAGCCTCGACGATATTGAGACGGAGATGGTGCCTATCAGGTTTGGGCGCTTTTTGCCAACTCCTAAGTCAGCCGGCTGAAAGTCACCTGTCCTAGAGAACAAATTCACTCAGATACAGGTGCAAATACTATCACCAAACTGCAGACGTTTGCATCTACAATGCAATTCCTTTAGGAATTGAGGTATCTAGAGATAATCCAGGCTTATTAAGGATCATAGTCTATTAATTGATCACAACCGGTCAAATCGCACACTATGATTAAAATGCCTTTTTGTCTTTTTTCTCCAGATTTTAATTTGGCTAGTTCAACAAGTTTTTGGGCAGTCGCCGGTGACCTTTGGCTGCGAACGATTTATGAAAGCTGCTGTTCAGCGCTGTTGCAAAGTTTATTAAGGTAATTGGATTGCCTTTTGTAACATGCTGAAAGGTTTTAGAACCTTGCTGAATACTTGGAAAATTATAAATGTTTAACCTAAATGGAAAAGAAAATCAAGGTGCGACTATTTTATTTCTTAATTCGTATATAATGCAAAAATGATAGTTATTGATAATTTAGACTACAGAAACAATAAATTTATGATTAATTCTAGATACTGAAGAGTGAACAAAGTTTATGACTCAGCTTTAAATTTAATCAAAGAATGTGGAATTACAAAAACATCTGTCTTACATCGAAATTGGATTTTATTGCTGAATTGAAGAATTCTCATAAGAATTGATATACGTTATTTATTAAAGCTTTAGTTTTTGGTATCGTATATTTTTATTATAATATACTTTGGCTCTTAGTATTATTGCTAGAAGCACCGTCTTCCTAATTTAGTACGTTAAAATATTACTTGCTATCATAATTCAGCTTAACAAGATCATTTGCTGAATTTTGCATTCGACTACAAACAGCGATGATTTTGATACTTAACATGTTGACCTAAATGACCGTTATAGATGTCCATTCAGCTTATACAGTTAATAGCTGAATTAAAATCATGTGTCAACGTGTTAATGAAGAACGAAACATTTCTAAAAATTTTATATATATGGTAGATAACATAAAACCTATGAATGTTCAAAGGGAATAAAACTGAAAAAAATTTGAAAGAATGAACAGGTCAGCGTACTAGACTCTAGTACTGAATTGTGTATACAGACAATTTTTAGACATGATACAATTAAATTTGAACCTTTTAAACAATATTTAAAAACTATTTGTCTAGTTACCGTGGGGAGACACTTTTATTCAAAATGTGCATATATTTATCAATATTATTTCTAAAATTGAGACAAATTATCCAATACCTCATTTACAATTTTTAGTTTTGGAAATTTGGACTACAGATAACAAAAATTAAATGAACGAATTAATAATTTTTGTAAAATTCATTTCATCATTCGACTGTTCATTACTAGGTATAGTTGTAATATTCGCAAGGTTTTTATGTTTATGTTGTGTTCGTATGTTTGTTTGTGAATGTTTTGTATGTATGTGTCTTTTTTTGCAGGAAGCAAGAACAGAACTAACTGACGTTTTTTTCATATAGTCAATCAAATCACATTAATTGCAATCCCTCAAGGTAGATGCAGTAACTAACTACGCTTTAAAGTGGATTAAGCACAATTTTTTGAGGTAAGATAAGTTTTACAAAATTATCGTATGAAAAATTGTTAAGTATCTTATGCAAAAGTATATTGAAAGGAACACTCTGTGGGCAGTTATTGAAATAAAAATTGTTTTGTTTATCCAAAAGTTAGTTAAAAATATGGAGAATTATTGAGCGTTAAATTTTATTCAGCCATATATAGTTATAATAGGATCACATTTGAGGTACGAACACGTAAAAATTTTATGCATTATGATTAATAAATACAGTTGATTATTTTAGCCCATACTTTGTAGTTTTATCTCACACTATTGTAGATAAATGAATAATTTTCTGTGACTTACCGACACCTGCGTTGAAAGATGATCACCCAAGCTCCCCTAAAAGAAACTAATGGATTTTTTCGAGGCAATTAATGTCTTGCTCTTAAAAAGAAAAAAAAATCTTTTAATTAGAAATTCAATTTTATGCGCGATTTTTAAAAAACTTTTTCAATTTCACCCCTCCACCCGTAACGCGTCCTAATTACATCGTACTTCCTGGGATGGGTCCAAATTTTTAATAAAGTTATAAATTACTTTCAGGCACAAACACTTTCATTAAAAATATCCCTTTCGAAAGTTTCTCTGACGCCACGACAGGAATTTTGAGATGCCTGTGATAATTGCAAGCCGCCTCCCTTTCCCAGTAACCAGAATTCCACTGTGGGACCCTGCTGTCTCATTTTACATTATTCAGTTGCTGCCGGAAGAAAGTTCGCCACCTTCACACTTTAGCAGCCACGCCGAGGGTGTTCCCGCTGACTTGAAGGTGGGACCCAAGAAGTTTTGCTTAATTGGAACCTAGACAAATTTATGAGATAGTTGTAAATCAGACGCAATTTAAAGGCTACTTAGGTAGAGTGCAATTTCTTAAATGCAGTGCAACAGGGAGAGAGAAATTTTCTCGGAAAAATTTGGTCTAGAATTGTACCTTAGAAAAATTTTACCGAAAGGAATCTTGAACGATTTTTTTCCAGATGAGGAATTGAATTGCATTAATTCACTTTGGCGGTCCTTAAAAGGTTTTCTGCCCCATGAAACGACAAAGTAGCAACAACTGATTATATCACCGGAGTGGACAACATTTGCTCAGATTATGTCACACACCGTCCTAAAGGTCAGCGCTAATTCAGGTGAGCACTTAACCATAACGTGACTCGAAAAAATGCTCATCTGACCGACTTGTGGCTCTATATGCGGATACCCGGGGATTCGCGATTCCTTTGAATCGGCTATTCGGAGACCTCGCCATTGGAAATTTCGCACGGTATAATTAAACTAAATAAAAACTGGCGACACGTCGTATTACCTGAGGGACCGTGCAGCCACCGCAGAAAAGACCTATTGAATTTACCTGAGAAGGCCAATTATTTGGAGCCAGGCGAATGTAATTATGGCTCAATTTAGTTAACCGGCGGCGGAAGTACGTCATGTCAAAGTGTTTTTTCCATATGACTGCAGGTGGAAATTTAGACATTTGTTTTTTTTTTTTTTTTACTCGTCTAGACCCTTGAGAAAGAGAATAATTTTTTTAAATAAGGTATTTAAAGTTTCGTCTAAAAACGCACAAATTATATCGCGTAAAAAAAATAGCCTTTAGAATACGATTACCAAAAATACTGAATTACCATTTCCATTAATACTGGCAATTCATCATTACCTAAAATCCGAGTAATGCCCGCTTTTAGGTAATTATCCATCATAGGTAATGTCCATTTAATTTTTTTTTAAATTACCATTACATTTTTCTCAAAAATATTGCGTATAAATTTGCTGACAAGCACGCAGATATTACTTAAAATCAGGGTTTTGTATATGCAAATTTATGATTTTTGGTCTCTTGCACTATGTTTCGTTAAGATTTTGCCTTGTTATGAATGATTTTTGTGAGTGGATATATTTCGAATTTTTGGCATACCCTACATATTTGTGTTTTTGTATGTAACTATATTTTTAAGTATATCTTATTCAAAAATGCTAAACAGCAAGCTTATTATTCATATTGGCTCTACACTGGTGGGTCATTTTTATTTAATTTTATAATTTTACTACTGTGACCCGGACCGTGAATAAAAGCAACAAGGTACCTCAAGGGATGCTTATATTAAGACAAATGCCTTCACCTCGACACAGAGGGTATGCGTAGGTGTGGAAATCTGAGCTCATATACCCAGCCCGGCCCGGAGGACTAGGTCGAGGGCCTCTGAGTGTTGTATGAAAAAAGCCTTCTGCAGGAAATGGCAAGGGTTGGACGTCTCGTGCCAACAATATGCACTTCCGTCCTCCTCCCAGGGGGAGGGTCTCGACGCAAAAATCCATAAAAGATTCGCGCTATTAGAAAGCTTTCAAGTTCGCCATGTGTATGCTTAAGGTAATTTTGTGTCGTTCGTTTTCCGTGAAATGCCTGCACCTTTGCCAAGGTGTGCCCCTACCCATTCCCAAAACCTCGGATGGGAGTAATATGCATAAAACCACGGCTGGCACAAAAGGAGGATGTTAGTCTTCCGGTTGTCGGGAGTTAAAAGCTTTCCAAGTTTACTTGTGCTCACTTCTGTTTTTATTCGCGATTTTATTGCATTTTACTACCACTGGGACTGGGAGTAAATTGCTTGTACTGCTTCTGATGGGGACTCATATACGCGGGGGCGCGGCTTGTCGGGGAATATGTAGCACGGTTGTATGGCTACAGGCGTTTCAACTCTGTTTGCCAGCTTGAGTAGAACCAATTCCATAAACACACTTCTGGAGGATATCTACTTGAAGAAATCTAAACAGACAGACGAGACGGATTTTTGCTCGAGTTTAAAGAACTCTGTAGTGCTGCCAGACACGGTGTGTGGAGGTGACAGACAGACCTTTTCAAAGCGGCCCCTTTTGATTTGAAAATAAACTGCAATATGCCTCTTAAATGCAATTGTGCGAATAAAAAACATTTTATATTCCTATTAAATTGGTACCAGACTTTTTAAAGATGTTATTAGATCGAATTGCTTGGCATAGACTACAGAGAAATAAATTTATATCAAAACAATGCTCAATGCCACACAGTAGAATCGATCAAAGAATTTTCCCTTTTACATTTCCGATTATGCAAACTTGATGAATTCAACAATTACTTTTTTTAAACTGAATAGAATTGATTGCAGAACACATAATTTGTGCTCATCTGGTTTATAACGATGATTCAGCATAGAGACATTATGAGGTGAATACCGCAAACAAAGGCTTTTATATTCATGCTTATTTAGCACCATTTTTAATTAAAAATTTTCATGTTCACGAAAATTGGATAATGCCAAACACATACTAAACCACGATTATAGCACGTTCTACAACTTTCCGAAAATCCCAAATTCTTCGAGCTTACCTTTAAATCCCTACATGTGAAAATTATTCACAAAAGAACATTCTGATCATGAATTCTTCGCATATTCGTTAAACTAGCCCAAAAAAGCCCAGGAAATCTCGGGGATTATGAAACAAAAGAAAATTTAATTATGCGTTCAATCGAAATTAATTGGCAATTCTAGGTCGGGGCTACCCTTGAGCGGCAGATTCCACCGGGATGGAACATAGCTTCCCGGGTCAAATTAACACAGCAAACATTTGTACGATAGAGTACCTCGGGCGAATGTAATGAATCCCTCAAAAATTTGCCGGTACGCTCGTTTTCGGTTATCGCAACGTCCTTGGAGAAGTGATAGGAATTTCTGATGAAGCGCTCAAAAGCTACGAGGAGACCCATAGATGGGGTCCCTGCGTGGATATACTAGGAGGAAGTTTCGCACAGAAGTCAAGAGTATCCCTAAGGGGATTATAAGCAACTTTTGTAGGTAGCTTGAAACAGCGGGTTCACGTAGCGCACAAAATATGCAAAAGTGCTACTCGCAGAGATCTCTGCATTTTAGCCTGAAACCCTGGAAAAGGGGGAATCGTTAAAAGGGCGTTGTTCCCCCGGATTGTCTCACAACTTGCTCCACTAGACCTAATTTTTCATATTTTTCATTCTCGCGGTAATCCCCCTCAATGGGCTTCGGTATGGTCCTTAACCAACCAAGTGAGAAAAAAAAACGTTTTAGCGCCTTTCTAAAAAATTACATAATCAAACTGGGCTCGATGTTACTTTGGCGCTGTCCTCCAGGGGGATCACGAAGAGAAATTGGGTTGGTCTGATAATGCCACCTAGTCTCTAAAGGAGCCCTTCGGGCACACACTTAATGCTCCATCATCGCCTGGGAGACCTGCCGCTTTGTGGGGAGTTCTCACACGTGAAAATCGATCGAAAAAGTGTCGCATTCAATTGGGCCCCCCCGACTACGATTGGGGGAGAGCCCCACTGGGACGGTCATTGACTGAAGGCATTTTTTCGTCGCCGGATGGCCAGAGGAGTTCTACCGCGCTTGGATTAGCTTAACATCAAGTTCACATTGTCATGATAAGGGCAAGACCCCACATGGACTGATTATGACGACGGCGCTCTTATGTCATTCTCATTTCCATCCATTACGCATGATAAAATATTCAAGCAGGATATGCGTTCGCCGCCGCGTTCATTGGGATTAATGGGCACTTGCGGCCGCCCTGATAGAACTAGAACCCTGTATTCTATGGTCGTCTCGTGCGGCACCAGGGCGAAGGCAATCAGCCTTAATCAGAAGTGCGGGCGATCCGCTGGCGGCCAGCAGTACGATATGGACCAGATCCCACATTGCCTCACTGATCCCAGGGATTTTCGATGTAAAAGCCATCAGCACACATAACTTAATATCGACTTGGCAAAAATCACGTTTCCCCCTCTCACGTTGATGCCAGGTAAATGCTGCATTCGGCGTTATATCTTTCAGGCTGAATGTAGTCATGGAAATTTTAATCTCCGGTGAAGAGAACGAACAATGCTGGGAGGTGGAAGAGACCTGATTAAATTTCACCATGGATCCTAATTTCCACAGAACGTACTTCTGTCCAAATCGACAGTGGTCTTAAGTTCAAAGTCGAGTATCAACCACTTCGTTAGTATTCTAAGAATGACTATTATTGTATTACATTTTTAGCAGTATACATCATAACGTTGCGTTCAATAAGTTTGACTTTGGTTCACAAAATTGCATCTTCAAATAATTGAATCAAAAAGGGTCACTTAAGAAATTAATATCTATCCAAACATGAAAAATAATCCAATATTTGGAATAATATGACTTTCTTAATTTAATAAGTTTATTAGTCTGATTTATTTATATTCAATTTTTTCTCAAAACAACTTTTTTTAAATTCGAAGACTACACAGTGCCAAATTTATTCAGCCACGTATTCAGCTATTACATATTACCCATAAGAAGGTTAAGCTGTACCCAATTAAAATTAGCATTATGAACGATCTTTCGCTAATAGAGAAATATTACCTTAATGTATTTTATTACAAGTTTTATATATCTTTGAAGTGTTTCCCATTTCGTAATCGAGCCTCTCTAAACTAGTGAAATTAACCTGTCTGCCTGCAATGACATTACACTTGATCTCGATATTGCTGCTACGTGCTAGAACTGAATGCCAGCAATTTTATTAAAGAAAATTCCTCGAACCCATCACCCGCTGCCAAGAAATGGTGAAATGTTATTAAGTTGGACCCCCGCCGATAACAGCAAAACTCGACACATCCGAAGACAACATTCTGCGCTAGCCCCAGAGGTATGTGCAAACAAACATTTCCCTGGAATCGTCATGATAACGATTTTATCGGATCCGGGGTCGGCACTCTGTTTTACCCGAGAATTTTTTTTTCTCTTTGGATGTTTGAACTTGATTGACACGAATCCAACAGACGATGCGATGACTTTCCACTTTCGTGAACGACCGATTGACTCCCTTTGGACGGGGTCGTCCACTCCAGAGTCCAGGCATCCAGACGGAGGAATGTCCGAATTCGATCGATGTGGATTCCGTCACGGGTCGGGACACTTTTGATGGTATCCAAAAATGACCAGACCATCACCATCACCCGTCCTCCGGATACGTGCGCATTTTCTTTGATAGCTTTTATCGAAGACACGATGAAAGTATTTGGGCTCACCCATGCAACCTGTCCAGGTGGAATTCGATGCCCCCAGAATTGATTGAAATTCCAGCGCTGTTTGCATTCGGTGTCTTATTGTTTAAACAGTTACCTGAAGTGGATTCAGGTGAGAGACGGATAAGTTTTCAGTACAAATTTAGGTTTTGGGGCTCCTTTCTCAGAGCTCTACTGATAGAAATTTTTATAAATTGCATTAGAATCATATTACCATATTTATCCAGAACAAAGTTGGCACTGAGCATAAGTAATAATATTTATTTATTTTATACATATATTGTTTATATTAATATCTTAAGAATATTTTTATTATACTATACATATAATCATCATCAACTAATTTAATAGAGTTAGCCTAGTGCGAAACATTTTTTCAAAAAATATATTCTGTATATGACTTCATGTTTACCTAGTGCTACACAGAAACATTTTAAAAAGGATTAAATTAGCACGTTGACTGCCGTATTTTTTCAGCAACGTATTCATCTATTTGCTATTATCAAAATATGGGTAACGCGTAACGACGTTGAATTATTTTAAAAAAGCAAACATTTTTAATAGAATTGTATTTGAGAGATACATTTTTAATATGTTAAACATCGAGGAAGCAAATTAAGTCTAATTTAAAAATTCTTAACAAATGATCTTCTAGAAAAGGCATATCAAATTTTAAAATTTCGCTCCAAAATATAATTTTTTCAAATTTACATATATATAAAATAAATACGAACTTTTACTGATATTCCTAAAGTATATTTAAGAAGTAAAACGAGATAGCAAAAATAAGTTTTCTCTTTTCTCTAAGTCTTTCTTTTATTCTAGAAAAAATGTGCATTATTAAATTTATTAATGTTCTGTGTCAACTTTATTCCGTTTTATATCTTGCAGCTGCAGTCATGAAGTATTTCAGCTCCAGAATCCCCGGGAATGCACTCAAGATATAAACGACTTTTTTATGCATCACTGTTGGGTCCAGCGCCGCATGCCACCCAGTACGCTTTGTTAAAATAATTTAATTAGACGAAATGAAAGGGGTCAAGACTGAGCGCGAGTTAATGCTCCATTTTAGTTTCAAAATTTAATTAGCAGCCGAGTGCAGTCGTGCAGCTCGAGTCGGTGCAGGAAATTGGATAAAGTGCGCCGCGGCTTCTTCGACTTAGAAGAGAAGTGATCTCCTTCTCAATCTTTGCGGGGATACTGCGACTCGCAAAATGAGGATTAAGATGAGGATGAGTAATGGCGAAGGCGGTAATTGGGGTAATGCATCTCGGGTTTATTGCTTCTTTACTTTCCCGATGGTGATGCATCGCGGAACGTGTACTCGGGTTTTGTTTGCCTTTAACTTTTTTTTCAGATTTTCTTTTATTTTTAGAACTTTTACGACTTCCTCGTTCTCCAATATTTTTCTGGAGCTCTCGAAGCATTGGAATTTTTTTTTTTTTTTATGTGTTTTGCCCACTCCGACCTACAGGGGGAAATTTTCCACCAATGCACTTTTTTATTTAATACGTTTAATTTTGTTTGAAAGAAATTGGAGCATGTGCAGCCAACTGGTGGACTTACCAAATTCAAAAGGTTTTGGGAAGGAAAATTTCCGGAAGCAAGCAAATTAGTACTTCCAAATTTGGAGTAAAGCCAACTTTATTATTTTTATTGGTAATTTTGTCCGCATTACGTAACGTTTCTTCTTTAAATGCAATTTTTACTATCTTTGGCGGGACTTTAGATAATAATCCTTTTTATCGCAACTAGAAAACAAACAAGCGTAGATCTACTTGTCTATGCTGATTTATTTTATATTGCACTATTATTCCTTTCCTTCGAAATGAGTATTAATACGATGAAGTTTTTAAAAATACAACTGTGTGGTACATACATAGTATTTTTAACCCATTCGAGACCGACTGCACACCGCAATTATATTGAATAGCACACTCATTATAGAAAAATCAGCCAAAGGTAAAATGAGACTGGTTTAAAATAAAAAATATCTTAGAAGTGTCTAAGCATTGGTATTGGTTTGAATTTATTCCCTAAAATGAGTGACCCAAAGCCAAAATGCCAAAGGACAAAAATGATTTCTATATAGCAAGAAAATATTTCATCTACTGGGGATGGTATCCAAAAATATGTGCTGTCTCGAATGGGTTAAGCGACTATACACATCTAAAGAAAAAAGAGACAATATGACCTTTAGAATTTCTTTTTATTAGACTTCGATTTAAAAACTCTCCTTGACATTTCACCAAATTAAATTCGTTCTTTTCGAATGTTTCTCGAAAACGTGATGTGATAGAACATTTTTATTTACAAATTCATAATTTACGGAACAATTCTATAGACACTATTTGCCAATTCTTTTGGGACAAAGTTGCTGTTGACCGTAATCACAGTCCATTGTGATTTATGAGTCAAAAATTTTAATCTTAGAAAATAGTAAAAATATGATTCATGAAATATAAAATGAAATATTCTATAAATACGCTTGTTTTACAAATATCGATAGAAGATTAAAAACTTATAATTGTACAAGATGATGATTGACTTGGTGCGTTGTCTATTTAATACTTTTTCGCAATTTAAAAGACTTTAGGACAGAGAGAAGGATATAAAGTAAAATTGAAGTATTATTTCAATATTAAGTGTAAAAGCAGAAATATTGTTATCCTAGAAGTTTGTCATTAAATGATGTGATAATCAGAATAAGTCCATAGTTTTACACTGTAGACTATGAATTCTAGAAAGCGTGTGATCGTAGAAATGCATACAACCTTTGCATAGACCCATGAATTTTTTTTTTGTTTACTTTATACATTTAGAGTGCGCCTACAAATCTAACAATTAGAAGAATCTCTTAAATATCAAAACTTCTTAAGTTGATAAAGTTTATTGATTTAGCCGATTTCCTTTTTATTCTTTCATCAAATCAAATACCAAAGAAAGTCTTGAATGATTAATTTATCTTATTTGAGGAGTCTCATTTAATTTTGGATTTATTGTCGACCTTATTAGGAAGTGTGCACTAAATCAAATTCCCACGAATTATGATTGTGATAAATTCAGCGCGACCCAAATAAGTGTTCGTCACCAAATAAAGGTAAATAAATTGAGAAAAATCAACGAAATCGTCTCTGTAGCAACATTTTCACATAAAACAAGCAAAAAATATCATCGTTTGCGATATTCCCGGAGGCAAAAGAGGTTACATAACACCCTCACCGTCTGTTGAGCAACCTGTGGAACGCCTCTTGCTAAAACAAAAAATTAGCGTACCCAAAAAATCATTCAATAGACGCCGATGAGTTTGCGAATTATCACTTTTTTGTTCGAGGAAAATTTTAAGCCCTCGCCGTCGCGCTAAAAACCAATGTCCTCGGCGCATTGTTTATTCGAATTCGCACAATTTCCGCCCCGCGAAATGTAAGCAGAGATAGCGCGGAGGAAGCTCTGACCCGGCCCCGCGAGCATTTGTATTTTGCGCTAATTAAACTTCCCATCGGTGGGGACCTCCCCTCCTGGAGCACCCTTCTGGCCATCAGGTCATACTATCGGGTGGGCATGCAAATTCGTTCTGTCGCTGTCGCCTTTCACATTTCGCGATTTATTTTTTCATTTTGCCTCCCAAGCACTTCAAAGTCCAATTCTGTCGCCTCCATAAATATTTACGAGTTCGCGGCAATTCCTCACGCCGAGGCCTATGAATCACTCCACGCGACCAACACGGCCGCTGGATGTTTGTCTTGCGTCTTTTCGTATCTTTTTGTTTTCTCGAGTGTTTATAGCGCTCTCGAAGAAATTAATCGGATAAGAATCGCCTCCCGCACCAGGAGGGTGGCTCCGATTCCGTGCCCGGAACAATGCAGCTCCGGGAATCTGTCTAGAGTGCATGTTCACTAACGAGCGCGTGCAGCAGCGATCTAAGTATCAAGATGCGCGTTTGACGACAGGAAGCATCGGGGGCAATTAGACTTTAATTAAACGATTACGAACAGGAATAAACACACTGTCGGCGCAGAGTCCGCGATTATACCGTACGGGTTACAGCTGGCCATTCAGCATCCAGAGCCTTGATGGCTTGGAAAATAGCGATAAACGGGACCGAAGCATCTTCAGAAAAATCATAAATTCTCCAAAAGAGCGAGCGCAAAATCTCTAGACTGTAGAAGAGTATCTAAATAATAAAAAAACTGGTCGCGAATGAAGTCATCATCGCAAGATTGCTGCAATCACTTATTATTCTCCCCGTGGGCCCCATCGTGCCTGTTAAGCTAGGTCGGATCTATTTTAGTGCTGTTTGCAGCATTGTATAGTTATTAAAATGATTTGCTGGAGATCTTCCACTAAGCCAGATTTATTGACGGATGAGAACACGAGATATACCGCTCGGATCGCAGCTGGATTTCGCACAATTCGCGATTATTAGACAGAATTGGTTAAAATTAGCCCCATTATCTGTAGACCGTCCCAGATCGAAATTTTAATATCGACTCACGCAAGCGGAACTTTACTGTAAAGAAATGCGTGAATTTTTCCGGTAAATATTTGATATAATCTCTGTACGGGGTTTTTATTTCAAAATTTTCCATTTCATTGATTTTATGATTCCCCAACGGAGTTTTTGGCCACATAATGTTTTAATAAAAACTAAAATCGCATATTTACTTCTAATTTGTATTAAAAAGTAGACGTTTTCGTGCTGAAAATGGGCGTACTACAAGGTTCTATCTTTTGGCCTCTATTTTTTAAATTTGTATATTAGCAATTTAGTTAGCTTAGTGATTGCTTACTTAAATTTATTTTCATTGCAAAATTTTCTTGTTTTAAGCAAGATTTTTTACTCCTTATTTTTTTTAAAATAAGCCAAATTTCAAACATACAGGGGAAGGTAGGACAAGACAAGGTACTTAAGGTTTCATGATTAATAGAACTTCATTGTCTAGTATATAGGAAACCAATACTTTATTGATTAAAACTTCAACTACCAATATTCTTATTAATTGCTAAAGAATAAGAACATATTTTAAGTAGTTTGAGAACAAATACCTTAAATATTGAGCTTGACATATCAACCCATCTTGCTGCATCCAAATAAAACTCATTATTTAATAAAGGAATCACGCTACGAATTTAAATCTAAATTTAGATCAAATCAAATTAAATCGAAGCATAAAAGGTTTTTTCTAATTCATGTATCTCCGATCTCACAATACTGGTAGGGGCGGATTGACCACTTGATAAATATATTATCGATCTCGTAATTCTTTTGGTTTAGGAAATTTTAGGGGTACTCCATTTTATCTACATATTTCATATTATCCCACTTTACCCTATGTATATAAAAATAAGATCCCTTCGGTAGCCTCGTAGAATTATCGAATTTTATTTTTGAAGTTTTTGTAAATAGTGAGTCCAAAAGTGACGAAACCCAAAACACATGCTGCAATATCACACCTTTTGCAAATTTTTCCAACGCCCTCTGAAAGTAAATTTTCACCTTGAATAACAATCAACGCCAATTATTTTCCTTAAAACGTAAGACACTTGTACATCTAAGAGAAAACTAACAATTGCTACCCCAAAGTAATCTCAAAGGCGTTCGGAGATCCCATTTTACATAACAAAGTTGTGCAAAACAAAGGAACATTCCGCAATGCTACAAACCACAAAAGAAAGACAAGAAATTGTAACAAAGAAAGAAGACTTGGATAATTCTCTGTATCTAAATTCCCTAGATTCCACAATCCCTAGACACTATAAGAGAAAAAAATTCTTCATGATGGACCCATAAACCCTAAATTTGGCTCGACTTTCAGGAATTTTAATAGGTGTAATGCAAAATCAGTTTCCAGACTGTGCACTTTTGTGGGGGCACTATCCGTTTTTAAGTACGCCTTGGAGTTGATTTAATTTTTATCGACGACCCATTTCCTTGCGAGATTTTCTTTTTCCATTAAGCCGGAAAAGAACAAGAGAAGACGCATAGAAAAATAAACAGAAAACGTAGTCCTAGCCAAATGTTGTCTGACTCGCAGATGTTAACAGTTGCTGAGGTTACTCACCCCGGAGCACCCCGAAGAGACCTTAGAACGTTTCTTATTCGAAGTTTGTTCAATTTTTCGATTTCCTTGATTTATAGAGTTGCGACGGAAGTCAGCTTGGAAATGGCTGCCGGCAGGTGGGTTCAGAATTTGCGTTGAGGGTATTGAGAAGATGACTACACCTGCTGAAGGTGTAACCTCCACCTCTGAAAGCATAAAGTTTTCTAGCGTAAAGCAATCTTATTCAGATTTCCCAAAAAGACCGCCATCGTCGTTGGAGTAAAAATTTCAATTTGAACCGCTCAGTTTTTGCCAGGAATAAACTAGACTCAGCCAGTTGGCGCGCCAACGTCTGGAAGATTGAACGCGGAAATCGTCGCCACATGCTGCAGGAATCTCAAAATTATCAAAGGGAAAATTGTTGGCAGCAGCATGTGGTCATTATCTGCCACAGGAGACGCATTCGCTTCTATGAGACGAGGCTAACGTTCGGATGCTGCCGAGCTCTGGACCAGAAGAAACCCACTGACTCGAACAGATCTCAAAAATTCCAGCCCCCTGCCCATTTGTCACAATTTTACAGAAATTCCATCCGCAACGAAAATTCCGGGCATGGCTAGCTTGATTTATTGTGCTAATTTTGCCACTTAAGACTTACTGTGGGCGGCGCTTAGCTCGCTCTGGGTGGCTGATGAGAGGGACCCCATTTAGTAGAAATTTTCTCGGTCTGAGAAATTTTTCTAATAAAGATACTTTCACCGGATTTTTTTAAGCTGGGTAAACTGGGGATTAATATCTGCCTTGGGTTTCCTAGCCAGCCCCAAATCTCCCCTATTGCCGAGATATGCTTCAGAGGCTTTTATTTTCGGAGACCTTGATCTGCTCTTTGTACTGGAGTCACCTTGGTTCACTCTGGTTTACACCGACTTTTTTTTTTGCAGAAAGAAGGTTTTTAGCTCTTAACAAAATTGGAACCTGAAATTTCATAAAGTAAACATGAGACATTGTAACTGAATTTGAAGACTTTGTTATATGGAGCTCGTACCCACAATATGTTGGAATTTGATTAAACTTATGAAAGATGTGTTTGAGTTGCGAAGGACAAATGTTCTATAGTCTGGATCAGTATAAGAAAACCTTTTTTTATTGTACACTTTTCTATTATCAGGACACAAGAAGCGCCAGCAATACAATTTTATACAAAAGGTAAAACATTTTAAGGGAATAATGTCTTGATGATTGAAGTTACAGGCAAAGGAAATATCCGGGGGTAGTAATCAATCAATGCCATACCTAAATCCTTTACCCTTAACATAGATGAGGAAAAGGAAGAGGTACGTGTGCTTCGGACGTTTGAATCCTTTCAGAACAAAGTGAGGATCCAAAATACACACATAGTCGATATATTCTTGCTATTGTCCTCTATTATAAAATTTAAAAAATAGCTACCACTACCACACACGCTCGTCTAAAAACAGGAATGAGTATAAAAATTAATCAATTTTTATCCGATGACCGACAGATTCCATGTCAATTCTACAAGTAGTCGATCATTTCTTTAATCATGAAACTCTGCTACGTAGGGAATAGACAATAAAATCATCGATTCACATGAAACTTAATTTTGTATATTTACAGACATATTTTGGTATTTTGGTTTAGATTAGTGTAAAGAATACTTTAAATTTTGCTCATTTACCTTTATGGAATTCATTAACTTAAAATTAAAGCGTCTTCAAAGAAATTATTTTTAAGAATCTGTTTCTCGGAAAGAAAAATTCAATTTGTTCAAACTGGCTAAAAACGAAGGATTTATTTTTCAAAAGAATAAAGGACTGCATTCGACAAACTTTATAGGTTTCTTTAATTTTTTTCTAATATAAATTTTCTATAAAAAAAACATCAAGTGAGTAGATTTTATTACTACACCGCTTAAATAACTATAGTTTTAAACTAAGCTTTAGTTTAAGCTATTTTCCAATACTAAATATAATTCTAACCCCAATTGTTAACAGCCTCCTTTTAGAAAATATAATCTAAATTGTGAGAATTGTGTGCAAGGCTTTTACTAAATCTACATTTCTATATTTCTTTTTATATAATTCTTCCGTTTGTCCATCATAATTAAAATATTTCAAAAATGCGTATTGAATCAAAATCGAATATCTAAATCTATTTTGTCATGTTATTAGAAATAAAAGCTGTAACCATAAACGTAAATTCTTTTTTAAGACATACTCACATTCAAGTTTATGTATCAATTTATTTAAGACTTTAAATAGGCTCCTAAAATTAAAATAATCACATGACATAAAATTGAATGGTCTGTTAATTTTGGTAATTTCGCTAACAACGCTTTGTCGCATCAAATGTGAGAATTTCAAATATCTGAGAAACAAAGAGATGTCTCCTTTCATTTAAGGACATTTAAAATTGAATCAGCAGCAGAAAGTGATTTTCTTTTTATATCTCCTCCTTTAAATCTGAGATAACTGCAAACGTATGTGAGAAGATTCGAGAAAATGGGGGAGAATGAATAGAATTTGGAATTACTTAAATAAATTTAATTTTCTTATAGTTTAAGCTAGCTTTATTGATATTTTCGTCTTTTGCCAATGCAATGCTAAAATTAGGGCAAATTCTATATAAAATATTTTGATACTGTTAAATTGAGTATCTATCGTTTTCGTCCGAACTTCTGGTGAATTCTAAAATACATTTTGAGATTACATCAAATACAGATTAGACAGCTTCTGGCTATATCGAAACAAGGTAACATTAAATCCCAGGGACGAATAAAAGTTGTTCTAAAAATTAATTCGAAACAAGGACCTATTCCGCTTGAGGGTAATTAATAGTTGTAAAGTCGTGCAAAACTTTTATTTCACTTTATCTGTTCGCGAAGAAAAATTCTCGGTAAATTATCGTCCTTCGATTGTTCCAATTTATAGCCTCATTTTATGAGAAAAACCAACTTTTAGTTCAAGAACATTCAACCAATTTTCAGTTCATTTTATCGATTTCAACTTCCCTCCCAGAGTTGCGATTACATTTCTAAGACAAGGGAAGATTGCAAGAGAAATAAAAAAGAAGAAAAATGTATTTTTCCAGGAGCTTGTAGAAATTGTAATTTATTCGTAGAAAATTTATCAGATAATCCTCTATTGTTTTCGCTCTTGGCGATAGATTGTTTTTCCACGCCAACAAACAATTCGAGGAGGAAGGAGCTAAGTTTGGACGTAATTTTCGTAACATTGTCTTGGATTATCTCAAACGTCTATTTGTCTATTTCGCTAAGATATACCTGATTTTAAGATTCGCGATCGTTTTTCATCAGAGGAAAAACAAATTAAGCTATTTTCGTACAAGAGCAATTTCAATGTTTAGCAAATCCCCAGAAAGAGCAACTTCGCACGGGGCGCTCACATCCGGGCACAAATCAAACGGGCGTAGGCTCTATAGTTCAGTTATTTACTTTACCAGCTCGCTTAAAAGTGTAAATAAAGCGTCCGATAATTGAGCAGAAGATTTTAAATTGAAAATTTTGAAAATAGATAACCTGCCCGACCGCTAAGTTTGCAGGTGGTGCACGAAGCTTCTCTGGGGTCTTCAAAAATCCATTTGGAGCACCTCAACTTTGTTTATTTATAGCTTTAGAAATATCCGGAAATTTTCTCCAGACAATGCCGCTTTTCATACAGCCTATTTCTCTGTGGTGGAAAATCATTTCTCTAATTATTTCGGCTCTGAAAGAGACGAGTTTGGCCTTATGCAAAACTTTTTCTCATGGAAAATTTTATGTGGTGGGTGGTTGAATGACTGCGGCACCTAGAAAATCCTTTGTTCTTTAGAGCCCCTCCGCAGAACCCTCCACGTGATAGAAATAACTCATTTCCCAGGTGTTTCGGCCTTGACTAATGATACATGTGTCCTGCTCCGATCGCAACCATCCACAAGCCGATAGCACTGCAGTAAATTTTCCAAAGAACTTTGAAGCTCCTTCACTCCCTCCCGAAGACAGCAATTAATAAGAACGGCTGTATCCTGCCGTAGAAGAAATGAAAACTAATTATGCGACTGAGTTCTAGAGGGAAGGAGACCCCGAAACGTGACAGATTTCTTAAGGCTTTTACTTGTGGCACTTCACAGATTCACTTCGTCGTCGCGTGATAAAGTTCTGTCTTTGCATTGAAACTTTTTTCCTGGATTTCTTGAAATTGAATTCTAAAGTTTGTTTCTTATTGTCTCCTCCGCAAGGAGTAGAACTCGTAAGTCCAAGTCCGGTTCGATAGTTTGTCGAAGTCGTGCCACAAGACGTTATATTTTTCTGGTATTCTGGTATATATCTCTATTTTTACCCTTATCTCTTAAAGACTTCCGCATTAATTCCAAACCATTAAGAGATTTGCTCAGTTCATTCACGATGTCCTTGAGGATTACGCAACTGGGACCCTAAACGTTGTGGGACAAAAAGTACCAATTTCGGATAATAAATTATGATACTTTCAGTAGAAAAATTGCCAAATGAGATAAAAAATAATAATAAGAAAAGAAATAAAAGGGCTCTGTTTCCACGAAAAGGATATTGCGGCAGAAGGGGATATTAACCTAGAAATAATGGAAAACACTTGATTTAATTGGTCGTCAAGAAATTTTCTTTAAAGCGTTGTTCGCAAATCTCCTTGCTACTAATTAAGGATAAGTTGAGCGGGCAAGATTTATAAGGTAAAATATTTAAAAATGCATCTTACACAATTAAAATTCATCCGTCTTTGGCAACGACATCGTGTAATTAATACTCAATGAACTCATTTTAAATTTTTATCAAAGAAAGTTTTATTCATTTCTTTACACCATTCGAATTAATTAATTAAGCTAACCTTTGACCTTTTCAACTTGGCAAATTTTGTGCTTTTAATGGTTCATCGGTTAAAAGACAGCTCATTGACATTAAATATGGTAATTAAGAGCGTTAATTAAAATTTACTAATTAAATGGTTGCAAAAAACATTTTGATGAATATTGCTTAAGTTAATAAAGCTGAGTGAATAATCCCTTGTTTATCCCTTTTGTTTATAATTATACAGTGTTAAATAAATTATTCTAATAATTATGTTTTCCTATTGTTTCAGGTATGTACTTAATTTCTCATCTTATATAGAAAATACGAAAATTTTAGACTGAGTAAGTAAAAATGAAACATCTTATAAATTTTAGAGAATAAACAAAAATTGAATAAACAAACTCAAAATAATTATGTACTTAATTCATTACGATAAAAAACGTTTTTTGTTTAAACGTTCAACTTCCAAAGTATTGTGTAAGTACAGCTCTTTTAGTTCGATTTAAATTAAAAGGCTAAGCTGCGTGACTTGAAAGTGAAATTTTGTTTACAAAGTTATTTTTGGACGGCTTCAAACGCAGAAGGTTATCAAATTGACTTATGTTTGTGCGCGAATTTCTAATTTGTTTACTTTTATATTTATTTTAAACTGATAAACGATCTTACTGAACTTTAATGTATTTTATCCAACATATTTAAATTAATCTAAGTCAATTATTGTAATTTTTTAAGTACTGAAAATTGAGAATTTAACGTATTACACGGAGATAAAATGCACATTAAGTGGCAAATTAAAATTTCATATTAAGAGCTCTGGGAAGAACATGTAGTGATCATAAAAAATTATGGCCTTTTATACTTGCATAGTGTATAGGATTTATTTATTAAAGTACTTGAAGAGTCAAATATTTTTTACGTGGATGGTTTATCCTATTCATTTATCAAAATAAATCGAAAATTGTTTAAAAGAATATCAAATATAAAAATATTATTTTTAGGGTTCCGTAAACCTGAATGAAAAAGCGGGACCCTTATAAAGCCACTTGTGTGTCTGTCTGTCCGTCTGTCACAACCAATTTGCTCCGAATCTACTGGACCAAGTAAGTGGAAATTTGGTATACGTATGGATTTCTCTGATTCAAATACGGACGTGTAACGTAAATTTTATTTTTAAATATGGGGATCACTTTTCAAACTGTAGGGTGCGACATAACAAATGAAAGGACCCTCACAACAAGCACAACAACACCCCAAAATCTATTTTTACTATTTTGCGTGGCTATTCAAAAATGCAAAATAAAATTATTACTAAATTTGTGATTGTGATTTTCTATGTTTTGAAATAATTTAAAAGGAGAACTTCCAGAGTTCAAGAAATCAAGAATAAATTTTATTTAATAAATAGATATATAAAAAATATATGCTTAATTATAAAACAGACTGTTAAAGTTTCTCACTAAAACAACTATTTTGCATTTGGGTAGTGTGACCTTAAAAAAATCCGAAAATCGTTAATTTGTAGTTATACCACATAAAATTTATATTTTCTTTTTTGCAATTACAAACTTATATTTGATGTTGGCAAATTGATCGTGACGTATATCGATATATGGGAGAACATTTGTTATTTTACTTAAATGATAAAATGATAGACTTATTACGTGATAAATGATTCAATTTAAGTAATTAAATTAAGTAATTAAGTTAACTACTTATTAACTAGGTAGGGTAAGGTAATGGCACGGAACTCTCAAGGCGTGAGTGCTACTCGCACTTGTCCATCTTCTTTTTAAACTTAGATGCCTTTTTTAAAAAAAAATAAAGATTCGCTTTAAATTGTTATCTTAAATTCTGTTTCTTATTCTAGTAAATCTAATTTGGAATTTCCCAAATATTAAAGAGTTATTTAAAGATTTTGATATTAATTGGCCTTAATTTAATAGATCCGGTTCCATTTCAGAGTCATTTAGCAAAAACGAAAATTTCATCAATCTGATTGCAAGATGAACATCCGAAGACGCGATATTCGTGCCTATAAAATTTATGTTTCCGACTATAAAGACACGCCACAAAACAATGTAATGCGATTTTAAGCTCCAAAAGTATTTGGAGTAAGGTCAGAACAATTAAATAAAATGAAAAATCACCTTCTGCTGACCTTTGTGGATTATATCACAAAAGTACTAACATTTTCGATTAACCTTTTTGGCGTAGCAATTTCAAGCTCTGCTGAAGCAACAGCCTTTTTCGATCGTTGGTTGGTTTATTATTTATCGTGATGACTGACGTTGTGAAACTTTGGCGGGTGGGTGAATATTAAACAGATATCCGCTGTAAATCCGATGATCATAAAAAAACACGAAGCAATTTCCTTCAACGCCAGCAATTTAATTTAGCAATTTCCTGTTAAAATATTTTCTGGAAAACCAGCACTCTAGAACTGCTGCCACACTGTCCAAAATGAAATTTATTTTCATTCAACTCTTCGGAAGCCAGACCAGGGCTCCAATTCCAGGGAAAGTAATGAGTTTCGCTAAAGGATTCTAATTTAATCACGCGCATATTTATCTTCAACAAATAATTAGCGGTTAAGTGTGGTATGAGGGGGCGGGTTCTGTATTACATCCTAACAAGAAGTATCGAAAAGTGCCACTCCCACCTTCAGAAAATCGAGCGTACTTCCATAATAAACCCTCCTGCCACTCCCTAGCCCTTGCAATACCATCAAAACTGAATTAATTGGTTAATCGGCTTAATTGAAGGAATTTTAGCAAATTTGTCTGACGTCAGAAAACAAGAAGAAGTGGCCTGTCGAGAGCTTCTTAAATTTTTAAAAAGAAAACAATTTGCCGCTTCTTCGGCAAACAACATCCCGTTCCCAGCCCTTCTCGAGAGGGCAGTGAAGATGCCGATTGCCGTTCTCGCTAGCTAGTAACAATGCGGGGGTGGTGGAAATCAACCGAGAACGGGACTTCTGCGAAATAACGATCTAGAGGACAGCAGTTACTGGTGGTATTGTTGTTCACTTAAAACCACTTACACGCAACAAGTGCTCTCGACAATGGCTTGAAACCGTTCAGGAAGACGAGTGCCAAAGATGGCCACCGGTCTTTTAAGAAAGCGGTCCAATTACGCAAATTTCGCTGTCCGCCCCCAGCACAAAAGAGAGATTAGAACGGTCCTGGACCAGCAGCGGCTGCTGCAGATGAGATAAGTGCAACCGAAAGTGGGTCCACGTCAATTCGCTGTCCATCAGATTGATTCTGGGACCGCGCGCTTTGTTGGATGAGAACTGGTCATCATCTCATCGGACCGGATCCGCGCTAATGACCCCGTCACACAGTGATCGGTTACATAAAACCGGGACGCGCGGTAATGACCCATGTCCACTTCGAGCTGCGATAACAAACCACCGCAACGCGATATTGTGCGTATGGCTCTGAGACGATTTTTTTGTCCCCCTTCTCTTATCAATCCCACTTCTGACACGAATTTTGATTCCGAGTCCACTCAATTTGGGGCTATTGGATTAATATGAGGGATGGGGGCCGCAATTTAAGAAGTTTCCGCACCTCTGCATGTCACTGGCAGCACAATTTTCGCCAATCTCGATTGAGTGCTTCGTGTCCACTTAGTTGAATAGAAAGTTTCCATGGTGACAAAAACTCCAATTTTCCCCGAGAGAATAGGCATTTTTTTTATTTTATTTGAAAAATAGAAATAAAATTTGGTATATATACATTCAAAGTACTCTCGTCGAGTTCCGTTCAACAAAGAGAAAAATTGATTGTGCTCGTAGTAAAGGAGCCTCCTCGCAAAAGCACCGTACAAGAAAACTTCCTTCTCCGCAGGGAAGATGGGGTAAAAAATAAAAAGTAAAACTGAATAGCGACAGAACCTGACTGCGTTACGGAATTGCGGGAAAAAAGATATAATAATAAAAAAGCACCGCTTAAACCGCGTCTTTAAATTTTCATAGAAAACTTTTACCCGTAAAGTTTTATAGAACAAACTTTGAAAAGTTTCTTAGTAGCTTTTCTACGGTGTCTGGGAAAAGCGCAGCTAATCTAAAGTAAAATGCTTTCGATGAACTTTTGTTCACAGACTGTGGAAAAATCAGGGAGAAAATTTTCTATACAGAGTCAGTAACAAAAAGTGGACACCACTTTATTCTAAAAATCTTTCTAATTACTTAATACATGTTCTGTAGTTAGATAGAATTTTAGAATAATGTAGAATATGATGTAGTTTTCAAATTTTAAGTTATGGAAATGAAACCAATTTTTCAATAGAAAATTTACGCATTTATCTTCAACATTAAACTTTAGCTAACAAGAAATAAATAATGAAAATTTAACACTAGATTTATAAAGGATCATTTTGATCCCTGCCAGTTTATTTTAAATTTATTCTCTCCAGCAAAATTCATACCATGTCTTCTTAAAATTTCTTTATAGACATTTAAAAAACATATTTATAAATAAAAATTTATTAGGGTAGTTTCGTAAAATGAATATTCTTGGAACGAACAAATTTGTATTAAAAAGAAAATGTTCAAAATAACTTCTTGGATAAAACTTAATGCATTCAAATTTTTTTAATTTTCAAGTCCTAATAGAGCCAAAATACCCAAACTATGATTCCTATTCTATAAAATATTTGCCAAGCGTGGCGGTTTTTTGATTATAGACTAAAATAAAAGTATAGGTTAAGGTTAAACATGATGTAAAAAATATTTGCTTGTTCTGCTCTATACCCCTGAAAAGACATGTACTATATACGAGTATATATTTTTCAAAAGACTTCCGTTGACTCATTTTACTCCCATATTATTCACTTACACTCCAATCTGAATAGTCAAAGTGTCGAAGCATGACATATGCTGGCGACTACATAAATATCAATTTTAAATGCGACCTTTGCTTCATGCTGGTTAGAAAAAAATGAAGAATGGTTAATCAGCTTTGTAATGTTCAATTGTCTTTTCTTTTTATACTTTGATATGGACTCCTAGTCTTTCTAATTGGGATAATGCTTATATTAAGGCAATTTATGGATATTGGAAAATTATTCAAACGGAAAATGACTGCCACTATAGAGGCATTTACATGGTAGTTATATGAAATTAAATTTCTTTGATTTCTAGAATTCCTGATATGCACGTATAAACAACACCTTGTTTCTAAGATCGCTATACTTTAGTTATATATCTCTTCATTTCGATATTTACCTTGTGGCTGATATTCACCGCAAACATGTACTTTCAGCAGAAATGTACGAGTACAATCTGCCAGTCCCAATGATTAAGTAAAATGTCAGAGCAGTTGTGACACTTTTGTCAAGCTATACAATGACCTCTGCGGTCTGAAGGTTTTCGATGTAAGAAATTGAAAGAAACCCTCCAGCCCTAAACCCGTTCATCATTCTGCCAGCGAATATCGTCAATTTCCGGTGAAAGTTTACCATACAATTGGAATAGATTTTCGTGGAGCAGCGTTCACTTCTTAAACGCTTCGGGAAAAGCTCCAGCCAATGAGCCCCAAGGTGCTGTTGCGATAGCGTAGACAGCGTGGGGCGCGCACAATCCTGGCCCCAGAGTGGAGCACTTATGGTCTGCTACCTCAGACTGTGCTCCACTTCGTAGTTTTCCCCATTTCTGTGTCATGTCTTACCTTTTCGACTCCTCATCCTTCGCGGATCGCTACTTCTTTCCGTCTCCCGACTCTGGCGTGGTATAGTTGGAATAAAGCTTCAGGGAGATTATGTAGACGGTGCTTAATTAAGGGGAAGTCCCCACAACAGCAGTGCATTTTAGATTTGTGCTTCATAAAGCTTCTACATGACACGAATATAAGGAACATTTTTGGGTTACCAGTTAATTTTTTATTAAATAGAAAAAATTTAAAACAATTTTAAGTAACTAACAGATGAATATCGTCTAATTTTAACCATTTTACTTAATTCCATATTATCTTTTCAAAATTAGTGCATATTAATACAGTAGGAAACCACCCAAAAGACGGTATGGTTAATTTTGAATCAAATCCATCGAGAGGGATAGTTCGTTCCTTACCACTTATGAATTCTTAGAAATTTTTAACTTTTCCTACCCCTAGATTTTATTAATTAGCAAAACTTTGAAACGTTTACGACTCACTACATGATTCTATTCGTCAAATAAAGAATCTAAATAATAAAAATTTATCTGTCTTTTAAATAATGTAAAACAGAGA
Source organism: Philonicus albiceps (assembly GCA_963969385.1). Taxonomy (NCBI): domain Eukaryota; kingdom Metazoa; phylum Arthropoda; class Insecta; order Diptera; family Asilidae; genus Philonicus; species Philonicus albiceps. The sequence continues at coordinate 10,841,582 of OZ017775.1, forward strand.
AGATACTGAAAATTCACCTTCATTTTGGTATATAGCCGTATATTTCAGGCTAAAATAAAATTGGAAATAAATTAAATATTCGTTTCACATCCCATTCTACTCTGTTATAGTAGAACAATTTAGTTCCGAATCGTTCTATGATTTTGCATGCCATTATTCAGGCTTTTGTGTTTATTGTAGCACATTTTAGATAAAATAGAGGAAAGCTTTAAAGTGATGTATATCCAAGCATAAATAAAAATAAGCTTCAATAACTTCTTTCTTCGTCTATGCAATGGATTTTCTGGTGGTCGATAGAGGAAGGATGACAATGTACAGGATATACCTATCTTGTGTTTTTTTTTAAAACAAGAGTTTTAATGCTTTAATGGTTCTTTCCTGTTAAAGGCCATAATTTATTTAATCGTTCTCAAATAATGTGTCAAATAACCATAAAAATATTTTGCCACTAAAGTAATCTATCGATTTTGATTAAATAAACGCGTATAATGTAATCGCTTTATTCTGTAGTATTTAAAAGGATATTAAACGAAGTTTTTTCGATTATTAAATCTTAAGCTAGTTATACGTTTTCATCCAGTATAAATTACCAAAATGTTTGATTTGTTCGATTAAGAAAAGCACATTAGATGCATCCTCCAGGCTATTTTTTGATTATTTTTGTTTAATGGAATTCAGTGAGATTTTTTACAGTAAATAAAAATTGATTGCTTCACTTGGAAAATTTATTATTCCTCATTATTGGAAAAACCATATATGTAAAAAACAAAATTCGTTAATTTAATTGAAACCTTTCAGATAAGCCAAAAAACATTTTTTTTAGCATATTGTTTCAAAAACTGATATATTCAATTTTCTTAAAAATAACTTAAACATTTTAAAAAGTTGTATTAATAGTACGGGATTTAATACTTTTACTTATTATTTTACTTATAGTTAATGTTTACAGATTTCTATTATACAGGGTGATTCGTATAAAAGTGTTCGAACAATCGATTCGTCACAGTGAAATATTTTCGTGTGTTTACGGAGGTGAGCTCATATAAAACGTAATAATTTCTGTTCGAAATACGATAGGATAAGTAAGGTTTTGGTAAAAAATATGCAATATGAGGTTTTTAGCACCACCTCATGTATTGATCCGTTGGCAAATGTGGCCGGTATGAACTTTAAATTTTTAAAAATTTTGGTTAAAAATGTACTTTTTATACTCCGTCCTTAAAAATTTCCTTAATAAGGATATGGTTTAAAAAATAAAAAAACTGTACCCTTAAGATATCTTTCAAATAAAAAAATAACCATGTCATTATCTATAGTCCGTCAAAAATTATTAAAATATTTGTGGAGTCACTAGAATACCCAATTGGGAAAAAATGTGTCCCATTAAACTTAAGCGAGCAACCTCTTACGAAATTTCTTATTTTTCAAAGCTGAGAGGGTTACTTAAGTTTAATGTATAAGGTGTTCAAAGTGACCCCTATTTTGACGAACTCACAACCTTGCTCTTCGTCTTAAGGACCTTATTAGGGAAATTTTTAAGAACGGAGGATAAAAAGGTAGATTTTTAACACAAAATTTTAAGTTTTAACGTTCATATCGGCCACATTTGAAAACAAATAGAGACATGTAAGGTACTGCTAAAAGTTCATAGTGCTTACTTTTTATCAAAACCTTACTTCTCGTTCTACTTTGTTTCGAACAGAAGTTATTACGTTTTATATGAGCTCACATCTCTGCAAACTCGAAAACATTTCAGCCGTTAAAAAAGGGGTGAAGGAATGATTTTACGAAAAAATTGGTTATCGTGAACGCTGATCACAGCACTGTAAAGAATCAATTGGTACATGTTGTAACATTTCTTTACGAATCACCCTATGGTTTAAACTAAGCTTAAGTTTTAAAAATCATAGTTTTCTTGGGAATTGATTTTATATCACTAGAGTTCTAAATATAAAATTTTATTATAGTTTTTTTATTTACGTTAATTAAAAGCAATCTTGCAACCCGTTTGGAGCAATTGTTGCACATTTTTTGAATAGAAAGAAAGCCAAGTGCATGCGCCCTTTTGACCTCTAAAAGCTCCTTGAACTCGGGGAAGGTTTTTCCCCGTTATCTCTCGTATATTTTGCGACGTGTTCACTTTCTCCACACCTCGAGGAAAAAGCTTAGGGTTTTTGGGGTGGCTTAAAAATTTTCACTTTGAGGTCATTTCGTACATACATGGGCACGGGAAAATTCCTAGGGAAGCTTCCCTTCTCTTCTTAGTTTTCGTTCTTAGTTCTTCTCATATAAATATGTATCAAAAAAGAATCTTTCTTCTTGATCTGGATAAATAAATGTTTTAATCGGGGAAGAAGAAGAACAAAAAAAAAATAATAGTAATGCGATTTTTTTTTCGATTTTGAGGTGTGTTTATCGGTCAATCTGGTGGTAATCGAAGAAAACGGGTTGTATTTTGGGGTGGTTAATTAAAATGAGGTTTATGTTTTGTCAAATCGTCGCATTTCTCTAAATCGTAGTCCGCGGGGCAGTAGGGGTCGGGCAGGCTTTTGTGTAGAAATTCGAAACACCGATTCATCGCGCCGCATCGATGTGTGCTCATAAAATCCGTGAAAATTCCGCATCGAATTTCGTACAGAAGTCTCTGCGTTATGTGTTACGTGGTAGCTTTCGGGATTCGGGTGCAAAAATTCTGTATGAAGTGCTACAAAACAGAAATCAAGAGCTCCTCGGGCAATATGTGGCTTTTGTGATATAAAAAAATATAGTGCTAAAAAGAGTTCTATACTCGATAAGATATATAAAAATTATTTAAAGTAAAAAGAGAAACAATCGAGACATATGCAGGCCTTCTAAAGCCCTGTGTTTGAATTTTAAGTGATTTGACCTTCCTCCGGGAAGGGTAACAGTGTGGTTAGTGCTCAAGTCATGTTTCCGACTCAAGTCCTGACCCGCAGGCTCCAACGAAATATACTCTCAAATTAGCCTTTATCTAAATTTTATTCTGCAGTCTTCGGAGGAATCTAAAAATTTGGCAGTTTACCGTGGAGGGCGAAAGGGGTGCAACGTGTGTTGGAAAAAAATATTTAAGGACTCCTCCGACTGCTTTTAATCCGGGAACGACTCGACTTTGCACGCTATGTTCCAGACTAATCAGGTGAACTCTAGCTCCCTTCAAGTTCTATTTCTAGGCATTTTATGGGCGCTCTTGGGCGCACTGTCGTGGATTATTTATGCTCATCATGCGACAAAGCATGCACACCGGGGTCACCCCAACTCGCGGGTAGTCACGGTCAGGGTGATCCTGCTAATGATGATTGAATCGGGGCTTTAGGGAGATAGTCCCACCCGCCACAAAACTTCCCTTAATCCATTCTATTAAAAGGGAAGGTGTGCTCGATTTATGGGCGATTGAATCATTACGTCGCGACTCACGCACGCAAAGCTCCCATTTTCGTCTCCAGAGTGTCTAATGGTCCTCAAGGATAGTTGTCGGGAGCAATCTCAATTCCCTTCAACGATTTTGTCCTCCTCGACCAAAGACTCATCAACTAAAAGTTTGCTCCCATAGTTGGTCGATGCCAATTTCTTAGGTCTCTGGGGGTTAATGGGGTTAAAACCCTCTTCGTAATTTTTTTCTCCGTACAAAAAAAAAAAACAAAATTTGGGGCTGGGCAATACGGGATTTCGTACGCAGTCTGAACAAACTACCCTTGGATGGCAAACCCCTTAATTCATATTTAGGGCTATAAAAGAGGTCGTTGGGGTGACAAAGCCCTTTCTTGTCGACTTATATAAATTTTTTTGTTATCTCGAAAACTATCCAGAGAATCTGAATCCCCAGTTTGTACATTGTTTCGTGACAGAGACGATTAGAATCTTTCGTTGCATGTGGGGGGACTATATGTTAGGTATGGGGTTTTACTTTGTGCATGAATTAAATAAACACAAATCGATTACGAAAACGTGCTACTTGCATTACTCTGCGGTCGTGGATGGAGAGAGGGGGGTGAAGGAAAGAACCTCATTTTACAGGTTGTCGCTAACAAGGATAATTTTAGTGGCTGGCCATGAATGGAATGATATTTGAGAATCGTGTAGGTGTCCCCAAAAAACTTTGAACGTTTCAAGGTTTCTAAATAAGGACAATTTTAACGTCCAAAATGTTTGCTTTAAGTGGTTCACCTCATTAGTGGAGTTTTTAACCTCCTCCTCACCTTTGAAGTATTTATGGAAGTAGTAACGCAAAACGAACAGATTTAAACGTTCATAATTGCTCGAATTCAAAATTTTTAATAATCCGTACTAAGTCGTAGTAAAGGCTGATGGATGAAATTTTATTAAATGAAGAGGGCTATCAAATCGATACAATTTATATTGATTTCTCTAAAGCATTTAACAAGATTAATACATTTCAACTTGCATTTTATTCGACCTTTTTAGAGTGGATCTCGTCTTACCTGTCTGATAGAAAGCAGAGTGTCATTATTCCACAAGGTAGCCACTGTGGTCCCATTTTATTTATGTTATTTATAAATGACGTTGTTAACTGTTTGATGTTTAATACGAGTATATGCCGATGATTTGAAAATTTATATTAGAATTACAGATTCTCATAGTTGTTTTAAATTACAGCAAGATTTGAATAGACTTACTAGTTGGTGGTCTACTAATTAACTTTTTTTTAATATTTCTAAATGTCGAGTTATATCTTTTTGTATTTTGTAATAATTGTAATAAATATTTTTCAATTATGAAGGCTTAGACCGTACTGAAAATATCATGGATTTGGGTGTTATTTTATATCTAAAACTTTATTTCTCGTTTCAAGTTGATCAGGTTATTGCTGAAGCTTACAGAATAGTGGGCTTTATTAAAAGGAACACTAAAGAGTTCCCTGATCATTTTGCCATAAAAAACTTATATGTGTCTCTAATAAGATCCTTGTGGGAATATGCAGGAATATGCAGCTGTTGTTGTGGTTCCCTGCCACAAGTATTAATAGAATTAAAGCAATACAGAAGAATTTCACTAGATTCTTGAGTTTTAAATCTAACCTTTTTAAAAACGTTTCACTTTCATCTGTTATTTGTAGTTGTGCTATTTTTATCAAGGATTTATTGTGTGCAATTATATTAAATGCAAATTTGGCTCGTCGCGGACAGAGCGATTAAATTAAATGAGCATTCAAAATATCCGAGCTTATCAGCATAAGTGAGGAACATGAGTACCAACATAACGCTATACGCTATCGAATATACGTAGCCCACGGAAATTCAAAATTCGCGATACTTTTTGAACAGACCTCGTATGCTGAGACTTACACCAAATCCTTTTTTAAACAAATTAAGTAAAGGAGGTATGACTCGTCATAAATACGCCACCATTAAAATATGTTCTAGACATTACCGATAGAATTTGTGAATTACAGGAAACTGAGGTACAAAATCCAGTTTCATATTTTCTACCAACAGGAGTCCTTTACTACTCCCAGAAATTAAATGTAAAAATCTTGGCATTTAATAATAAGTGTCTTGAAACTAAAAACATTACATGGATTTTCCCAGAAAAAGGATTTTCCGAACGTTAACATATGCATGAGTTTATGGGCAATAAAAATATTAATTTTAATAACTCAGTACCTCTTGTGACAGGTATTAGTCGACACCGATCCCCTTACCTGTCGCCAGGCGAAATGTCGAGACGGAACTTATCCTAATAAAACAGTCCGATTACTTATCCCAAAACTTTTATTGTTTTAATTACGATTACATTTTGGAGAAAATTACATCTTTCCATGAAAAAGGATGTTGGAAATTTAAATTAGGGTTCATACCTGCAGCTGAAATTCTCAATCAAGCCCAGGTAGAGGGCTTATATAGTACCTATGCAAAAATTCAAACCGATCATTAACTTCGCTTATTTCGTCCTAAGCAGATCTTCAGAAGTTTCACAGAGTATAAGGAAAATTAGAAATTTGAAATTCATTCAAATGTTATCACCACCTCTGCCATCATCTTGCAGTTGCAATAATAAAATGATGAAAATGTCGAAAGTGAAAACGAGTGATTTTAGTGAGCCGGATTTTAGTCAATTTTTGGATTCAATTGAGATTGCGCCACGTCGCAGGAAGAATCGCAGAAATTCAAATACGCCGCTATGTAAAAAAGTTTTCCATTTTGACGAAGAATCGAGCATTCCAAATTCAGAAATAAGTTCCATCAACAACAGCATCTTTAATGTCAACAATGACACCAATTTGACCGGAAATTTTGGAAACTTATTCAACTACTTCAACGAAGATATTGAAGTTTTATCCAGCGATAAGGAAATCTACTCAAATGTCCGAGGAAGTAAAAAGCAAGCTGAGGAGCTGAAAAATCGACAAGAGATACTATCAAAATTTTCTGGACGTTCGGAAAAGAAATTTATCCCTGAAGTCCTTGAGAAGCCGGAAAAGCCGAAAAGGATTTTCAATTCGACAATGAACAGCAGTTTTGCACAACTTCCTGAAACTGATCAATCTTTTGCTTCAGTTAAAGATAAAATTTCGTTTTTCAACAGTATGCAGCGACTAAACAGATCGACAAAGTGCCAATGCAGTTGTAGGAACAGAAATGAGTGCAAGAGCCAAAAGGAAAATTCAAATACATCTGTAAGAGAAAAAATTCAGTTCTTCAACAGAATCAACCATACTTACAAAAATGTTAGTGGAAAAATAGGATATAAAAAAAATCGTTCCCGTCCTCGCAGCAAAAATCTTGAAGGAATTGTTGGAGAAAATTTGAACAATGCAAAAGAACAGAAGATTCAAGCTGTCGAAGTTTCTTTGAATTTACTTGAATTCTGCATCAATCAATGGAAATCAGAATTAGAGCAGGAGGAGCATGAAAAAAATTCTGAAGGAGTTTTAGAAGAAACAACATTTTCTCATGATGTTCCTGAAACTAAAAATAATGTTGAACCCCAACAGAACGATAATTCTATAGAAGAGTACACCAGTCAACAAATTTTGGTAGAGTGCCAAATAAATTCACCACCGAACAATGTGATGATTACCGATCTTGATGAAATCGAAAGTGAGAAATGTTCTCAAGTTAATATCTACGAACGTGTCCATTCCACCGAAGGAAACAGTGACAGTGGTAATTACAGCTCCTGCAGGAATATATCGCGGAGATTGAATTTTGACCGGTCTTCAAAACGGATCAGCGTTGCAAGCTGTTCATCTTCAGGATCAAGCAACAAGCCACCTTTAAGAGGAAATAACAGCAGAAGATTCTTTCCCACTCCTTCCAAGTACAGAGTCAGTCACATCAGCACTCAAACCGATGCTAGTGGTTACTTGGCCCCAAGTCCTATCATGAGTACTCCAGATAAAGCCCCTAAAAACATATCAGAAAATTCACCGATGGAATTTGAGACAACATCTGGAAATTGCATGGAGCAATACATGCCCAGGATTTGCCCTAAAACCAAGAAATCAGCGAAAAAATCACTTCAAAATAAATCTTCTTTCAAAGCAAGCATCAGAAGTTTGGATGAAGTGAAGCACTTACTCGAAAATTTCAAGGTACGTCCCGATCAGGAAGCATCAAAATCAAGCGAATTCGAAGGAAAGAAGAAAAGTAAGAAGAAGAGTAAGATTGTTTCTTCCTTAATGAGGCTAGTGAGATACGTTTTTGGGAAAACAAAGAAAAATACGAGCGAAGTAGCTTAATTATCCTTATAACACACATTTACCTATATTTTCGGCATCAACAATCGATCGTCGTTTAGTGCAATAGGGCAATCACAGTTATCAATCACCAGGTGATCATAAGATCAAAAAACTCAAGGAGAAATATACAACAAAACCTGAAATACATTCAACTGAAGATTTTCTATAAATACCTATGAATGTAGAATAATTTACTATAGAATTTATAAGAACATCTACTTATTACAATTTAAATAAAAAAGTTATCAAATGTAATCTACTCTCGTTTTCAATTTTGCGCAATTATTTTCCAAGAAAAATTCTTCCTGTTCGCATTACTTTTTCTTTACAAGATAATTTTTTCTATTTTATAAGTTTCTTAGAAAAAAAAACCTAAATAAAGAAATAAGCAAGTACGACAATTCAAAATATTGGGAAGAGTATTTCTAAAATCTAAAAATAGCTTGGAGAGAATAAATCACTTTGAGATTTTATACGAACCAAAATACTAGGAAAACATTGGGCCCTATTATTGAAAACGTTTCAATCGAATCGAAAGGAAAGCTTTTTTGGATTAAAATTCCTTAATAAAGTTCCCAAAATTGTCATAAACTCATTTTAGTATTTTTTTTGTGTTCAAAGTGCTAAATTAATTCGATTAGAAATTTCCAATCAAATTATTTAGCAGCGCTGCGGCGGTTCCTTTCCCATCCTTATCCAATATCCTAAATCCCTTCAACCCCACAGAACTCCTATCCCTTTTACATGCCCCTAAAAACATCCCTCAGATTTGAACCTTTCCCCTCCCCTCATGATTTAGCTAGGCTAACCCCCTTGCCTTAAAAATATAGAAGAAAATATATATTAAATAAAAAATAATATAAAATATAAAAATAAAAGAAAACAAATAAAATAAATTAACATAAAATAAAAAATATATAATTTTTATTACAACATTGGTAGGTTTCTCCCTGAAATTTTTTTTATTGTATAATTTTAGAGTAGCTATTCTCACAAATTTAAAAATTAATTGCAATGTCTCTTCTTATTTTTGTAGTCCTGATAGTTCCTGTAAATTGTAGATTCTGTTTACTTTTTTCTCTTTGTTTAAAATTCTTTTTAATGTCCTTTTTAATATTGTTTGCTTTCTATTTTGTTTGGTAGGATGCACCATATGGGCTTTGTTCCCGAGATCGCTAGGTTGTTTAAAGTAGGAGTTTCAGTTGTACTTCTATTTCTGTTAAATAAATAAATAAATAAATATTTTGACGTTATGTGTGAAAAAATTAGAAAATAGTCAAAGGTAACTAAAATGCATTTATGAAAATTTTAGGAACTTTCTTAGAGAATTTTTACAATTTTGCAAGCTCCTTTCGATTCGATTAGAACATTTTAAATAATAAGTCTCATTTATTTATTTGCGATTATTTTAAGGTTAAAATAGGTAAAACGTAAGATTGCCTGTCTTTCTCTATTTCATCGGGTCTCCATTTACACCAATCCTCGTAGCCTTCGTTTGGCCCCTGTCTTTCGCCCTGCTTATCACCGTACCAATTAAGGACTTTCTGAGCCTCTCACCCGAATGATTCGGAAAGCCAACTCCCATCCTTCTTTTGACTTTCACCTGAGTAAATCATCTCTCAGGAATGACCTTAACAGTCCCTCCTAAATTTGCACGTGCCATTCTCATTTTTAATTTATTCTTATATTTAAGTAAATTTATTATCAGTAGCTTGTATTAAGTGATTAATAAATAAATAAATAAATAAACTTCACCCCATGAAGGGCTCTCTTTTCAAATTTTAGAAAAACCTAAAGGGTTCTAATAGTAATTTTTTTTTACATACACTTATGGCTGTTATAACATTATCATGAAATATGCATTTAATAATGCTAATTGCATTTAACACATTACCTCCATTACAAATTTGTGCATTTCGGTGAACTTTACACAAATCCTGTGTGTACAAATTTGTGTATTCCTTAAATTTCTAATTTAACCCTTTGTGATCGGGGTGAATTGTACATCTGAAGCTTAGTGAAACATCTGAAGCTTAGTGGAATATCTGAAGCTTAGTGAAATAATATCAAGATGGTTTCTATATGAAATATAATCTCAGCAAAGGGTTAAAGTACCAAATTTCCTTTCTAACATAAAGATGGCAAAATAGCAGTTAATTTTCATTTCATGTAATTTTTAATTTATTATTTTTAAGTAACATTGCCGGTACGCAATGTCTCATTATTATAGATAAAAAATTTATAAGATTAGATTGAAATTTCACTCATGATACCCTTAACGTAATTTATTTGGATGATACCTTTTAAGGGTTAAGTCGACTATCGATTTATTGTCGATATGTTTTCATAGTCTCAAATAGTCCAATAGTCAAAATATTATCAGTGAAACCATAATAAATTTAAATTAATTGAGGATATTTTTATAATAAACTAAAAATAAATAGGGTTTTAATAGCTTTTTTTTCAAAAAATCAAAAAATCTAAATACATTTCAATTCCTGTAAGTTAAAAATACATTGTAAGGACTTTGGAAATTATAGATAAGCAAATTTGTATCTATTTAAAAATAATGAACATCTTAAAATTAATCGATATTGAATTCCACGGATAAGTTAATTTGAAAACAAAAGGAATTTAAACAGAGAACAGTGGAAAAAAATGAATACATTTGACGAAATCAGTTGATAATCTTTTATTTTTTTCACATTATAACTAATAAATGGTATATCACAAATCCTTATTTGAACTTCAGATGTTAAAAAACATTTTATATTTAAAATTAATAGAATAATTCGATAACTATGAACATAGGGAGAATTATTCAGAATTCATATTAAATTATCTACACAGTTTATTGGTTGATATTTCCCTATTTTTTAGTTTAAACAAAATATTCGCAATATCATTTTGAATATTTTCATGAATTTCTTCTAATTTTGGTGATAATTTGTAAAAATTATCTCTAAATTTAGTTTCTGACTTAATTTGTGTTGATTGTTCTACCATCCCAGGAGACTTTAGTTCAATATTAGCGTTCAGTTTTTTCACATTCAATTTTCGTTTAATTTCCCTGTTGCTTTCAAGTCGCTGCAAAATATTTTGAAAAGTTTTTGAAGACTTCCCCTCCTTTGTGGTGTATTTGTATTCCGTCGGACTGAAAACGATTGGCTGTAAAGACTTCTTAGTAGCATCTTTTAATGCGATTGGTAACGAAATTGGTGTCCAATTAGTGCTGTTTTTAATGCTGGTGTTTAAAGATGTTTTATTTATCTTTTCTAAACTGCATTCGTCAAAATTGAGTTTCCTAGAACAGCTTCGAGGTGATTCAGAAGTATATTGCAATGAATTCGCTTTCTTCTTAGATTTTGATAGCACTTTTATGGAACTTAAACTTTGATTAATTACTTTAACTTTTAACGGTGTACAATTAGTTAAACTTTTTATGTTATTCGAGCTTTTATTGCAATACTTATCTTGTTCATTATTTTGAAAATATGGAGATAACTTATTACTGTCCAAATTTCTATTTAAAATAATTTTATACTTTATCCCAGTTCTTTGTAATTTGTTGTTAAAAAATTCAACTTTTTCTCTTACTGAATTCCCACAACTTTTTAGTAATGCTTCATCTTTTTGTAGACATTTTTCGAAATCACATACTCCTGCTTGTTCACTGTTCGATACTTTCACTAAAGTGTAGTAATCATTTATTTTTTCTTTTACTGAAGAAAATCGGCTAATATTTATCATCTTATAAAATTGTTTGTTTAAAATTTTATCGTTGAAATTACAACCTCGATTTTCAGCCATCATATTTAATACATTTTTTCCTTTTTCAACTTTTCTCCTAGAAAGATGACCAAAGAACTAGAGTTATTTACTAGGATCACTCACTTTTAAAGATTCATTAATTTTACCTGCACAATAAGGCGGCGACAGAAACTAATTACCAATTAAAGGTTCCCAAAAGTTAATGTGGCAGCAATTAGAACTGTTTTTGGAATTACAACAATAATTTTTATTATTTAAAAGTCAACCCAAAGGCTTCAAGGGTTTAATTGCTTTAATGATGTCAACATTAATTTTTAATTTTCATCATTGTCCCTGAAGGGTTCGTTGTCTATCTCATTTTAAGCATCTGCTGGAATTTTTTATTTTTCCATGATGTTTACTAAAATAATCATGCCAGAGAAATTTTATTAATAGGTTAAATGTCTTTTATTTGAATTATTAATTTTATGGCATAGTGTGCCAGTAAGGAATGAGGATTTTGGCTTTATTATGTTAAATCCCCTTTTAGAAATAACCAACTCCACTTGCCTTAATTTAAAATAGCTTGTGGTGCGTTATATATTTAATTTGTAAATAAAAGGGTTTTTGTTTTAAAAATATTCAATTTATACCCACACGCAACGAATGGAAACTTTTTCTGTTCTCAAGTAGATCGGTCGATGTTAATATTTAATATGAAAACGCGCTAACAAAAAGTGAAAAAACACCCTAAGCATGAAATATTACAAAAAGTGGCATATATAAGTGATTATTCGCAGTAAATACACGTTTTACTCGAATAAAAGCGCTCTGAATTTAATCCCCAGATGTCCTGAAAGTTCCCTTCCGGGACCAGGCAGCATAATCCTCCTCATCATCCCTTTTCTGGTTGGCCTCATTTCTCAGATTTATTTGCAACCCCAAGAGATTTTCTGGCCTGGCCACCACAACGTGCCACCACCAAGACCACCATCAAGCACATCTTTATTTCTTTATTAAAAGGCAAAGGATTTGCAAGGAACAATAAAACTTTTCCTTGGAAAATTAAATCGTTGACTGGGAAAATTTTACAATGGGCCTAATAACGATGGAAACTGGCTTTCCCAAAAACTCGGCGTATTTCCGTAATTATTCCTACCTAAAGTGTCCCACTGAGATCATTAAGCTATCCAGCTGCAAATACTGGGAATCAAAATGCTTACCTGGCTGCGGGGGAAAATTGTTTTATGACATCACCTTTTACTGCCGAAAATATTTTTTAATTATCCCATCCCCGAGGGATTTAAGAATGTCGCAAAAGCGGTTGACGGTGCCCGCCGGCAGGTACTTGGTATAAAAGTAGCCGGTTCCCTGCTGATGAAGTCAGTCATTACCATCGTAAGATACCGATAACACCTTTAAAATTTTAGTAAAATGGATTGCAATTCACATTTCGTAAAGAATCGGCTTCCACGCTCTATTGATACTTCGAAATTCGATAAAGAAAATTTTAAGCTTTACATTGAAAGCATTGAGACATTGAGAAAAAATCGAATGAAGCGAATCGAACGACGAATCGCTGATAAATTTTTTAAAGAAGCTAAAGAACGGGAAAGGCGTAGAAAAGATTTCGAAAAAATTAAGCAGGGCAGTCTCGAGTGCAGTTCGAATTCAGAAAGTGATGCTACTTCAGATATCGAAGAGTGCGCTACTTCATACGAATGCGAGTGTTCGAATTACGTTCAAAATCCTTCATCCGTTCGTCCACGATCGAAATCGTTTTATCAAACACTCACCAAAGAATTTCGACCAAAAGTAGTTGAAGTAATATCAAAAAATCACTTCTCAAAAGAAGACAAAGAGAACGAAAGACGACACTCCAGCCCTTTTGCCTATGCAACATTAAAAAGAATTAGCGCATACACTTTGTATAATCAGAGCGACCCGTGGTCATCCAAACGGCATGGAAGTGATCACCAAAATCACACCATCACCAGCAGAACATCACGTAAAGTTATGCCATCTCCAATACCTCCTACTCGACGAAGCCGAAGGAAATCCATAACTAAACCATTCAAACCTCGAGTTGTTGAAGCAATCTTAAAAACTGGAGATCAACCGAAATACGAAGATCCAAATTTGAAGCATCTCTCCTCAAAAATGGACCAAATTGTAAACTCTTTGGCGCAAAAATTGAAAATCGAATCTTCAACGGAAACCTACAGTTTTAGACGAAGGCAAATTGTTCCGTTTTGTTCGAATGAAAAACTTTTAGCGTGCGCACTGAAGAATATTGAAATTGATGTGAAAATGTCGATTTAATGAATGGCAATGATTTTATAAACGTTATTCTTTCATACATTTTGTTCTATAAATATGTAAATATATGATTGCAATTGTAATAATTCGACAAATTGACAATATTATTCTGTGAATGATATAAAAATAAATATAAAATGATTTGTTAAACTCAACTGTTTTACTCTATCTACAATTCTTCAAAAATAAGATTATTCCAAATCCAATCAATAACCCTGAGTCAAATATCATAATAAAATTTAAATAAAAGCCTGCTCTGTCCTCCTTTTATCTCGATTTTCTCAGAATACGGTGCCGTAATTGTTTGTTATTAAAAACAAGGAATGTATGCCTTTTAAATCTCTGATAAAAGATTTAAATGCTTTTTTCTTTGAACATAGTTTTCAGGTGATATTTATTTTTGTTCTTTATTCTTCTAAAATAGTAATTTTTTAATCTTCAGAAAAATACGTTAGACTTATACAAATAGTTTCATTTTATTTAATTCCAACTAAGCAAAAACAATAACTTAGTTTCTAAATTTAAATTCAAATTAAATTAGTCCCAGCTGCAAGTTATTAACATTAAGAGTACGTCGATCGATCTTCTTAGACTTTGATCAAATTGATCACTAACTGCTAATTCGCTAGATTCCATGACGTCGAAAAAGAGAGAAGATGAATTTCAACGGTATTCAGTGGCTACTTAATGTCACTCAATGCCATTCAATTATTATAAATTATCTGTATATTTACATAGAACAATTAGACTGTGTTTTCTATTCTGTTTCATGATCATTTCTATTGATCGATTGTCGATCATTTGATATCACCCCTTCTCTATCTTTAACCTGAACGGTGTAATCAGTACGGTTTCACAGGTCAAATCTGAAGTAAGATAGAAGCCTGGAAGAGGTCAGGTGTGATAAGATCAAGATCTATGTTTTAGTATAAGTTTAAAACATCTGAATCAGTTGATCGTGTAGTGCTGTTTGTTTCATAAATCAATTAAAAATTTGTTTCATTGCGAATTAGATGTTTAGATGCTCAGTTTATAACGATGAGCATCGCAATTTGTATCGAAGTGTGTAATTTTTAAAATTAGTATATTTTGGTGTGGTATTTATTAATATGTTTTTCTTATGTTATATTTAATTTTAGCCTCCTGAGAACGAGCTCCAAAAATCACACGACAGCACAGCAGCACTAAGCGAGCATCAATTACGTGTTCAGGCGTCGTTGCAGCGCCTTAATATTCCAGATTGGTTCCGCCAATATAGTTCGACACCGAAATCCACAGAATCTGGATATAAGCCAGGAAGTTTCACAAGGAAGCGTGCTTCAGATTCGGGCCGATGGACTGGCCTAAATTCTAAGACCACATCGCTCAGTTCGCTTGGTTCACAGCGATCAGACCGTAGCCCACTTTTGCTAAGTCCATCTGCGCACAGCCATCACGGAGGTCAATTGGGATTCTCTCGGTGGTCAACGTCATATTTGAATTCAACACAAACATCGCCCAGTGTCTCGACACGTGGATCATTTTCACGTGGCGGACCAGCTAATTCTAGTTTTATTTCGGTTGGAGGGACCTCAGTAAGGAACTCATTCAGGCAGCCATATCTTGGATGGAGAAGTCAGGAGAAATTGGCACAGCCTCGAACACCTCATGAAAGGTAATTGCATTTAAAATTATAAAGTGAATGTATCATCATTACAAATAATTACAAGTAAAAGGAGTGCCTACGTAGTAATATTAGGGGTTTTAATTGAAGAATTAACGTAATCATAAACCAATAGTCGGTATTACTTAGCTAGTAATAGTAAAGATTACATTGAGTTATCAGTTGTAGTCACGTTTGAAGAAATAATGAAAAAGTGATCTCATCCGTTTTAAATTGCATAACGATCTACTTCCGACTCGTCAATAATTTTTATTTATTATTTGATATTGCTGTGGGATATATTTGAACCCACCTCAAATTACTCATTCTCATACAGTTTAAAAAAAAGAATCTGTTCAACTTAGGTATCATATTTTCTTTAAAATCCTGTTCCTCAAAGAGATCAATGATAAATTAATAGTAAAAATTATTGAAGTTTTTAAGCTATGTTTAAGTGTTTGTAATTTAATGGCTATAGTAATAGAATTGTTTTACAATTTTAATCGCATTTAATCCTGAAAAAGTAACCCTAATTATAACTTTCTACCTCTAGACTAGCGTCTTCACTACTATCTCAGAAACCACCGAAACCAGAGCCCGCTGTGACACCGGAAATTCAATCTTCGATTAAGGAAGTCACCTCGGCCATAGTGCACTATGTCAACGATCAGACGAACCGAGCGCCTCGAAGCAGATCAACAAGTCCTAGTTCCAGGTAAGTGCGCATTGCCATAAATTAGCGTTCCGCAAAAGCAACGACCTCTGCAGTGGTCGAAAGTAATCGTTTTTCGTATTCCGAAAGACAAAACCCTCGCCTGCAGAGAGCAATTGTCATTATTTTTTGCAGTCCACTACCGTCTTGTTAGGGCTTTCTTTCCCACAATTACCCACGTCGGGCTGTCGTAGGGGATTGGAAAATTGGACAAGTGCCAGCAAAGTCCCATGCCGGGAAAACCAGCTCTGTGTGTTTTTTTTAGACAACAGTCTTCATCCTTTTTTATTTCTACTGCACTTTCGTTTGAGTCGAACGCCGTGCTGGGATTTATTTATTCTATGCCTCTTTGCCTAGTCAAAATGCATCCGAAATGAGGCCCCAACGAGCGAGTAGAACTGGAAGTGCAACGAAATACTGTCGAATGTGAGGCTCCGATGTCATATTTTATAGCTTGCATTGCACAAGGCCACGAAGACACAAAACTCCTGCTATTGGAAACCCGTACCGAGGTGGCGTCTCCTTAGGAAGGTTCAGTGGGTAATTTATGCCTCAGAGCTAAGATGCGGTTTCGAAAGCGCTCTACTCAGATTCAGAGGGCCCCGTACACCTCGTGCCGAGCGCCCGCCTTAAATGTTTTTCGCCTAAAAATACCAGGTGAAAGGTACCTGACAGGTTATTACAGCCACTTTGGGCCGAAGGCTCTGTCGTGGTGTAGTCCTGGGTTTTTGTGAAGTGGGATGGGAAAATCAATAAATGAGGAGCAGCGGATCCCACCTTTTTCGCCTCATCTCTCAGGAACCGGAAAATCCGGCATATTCACCCTGTCACTGACAGGCTTCCGCTTTTATTTAATTTTTATAATTTTTTGTCATTCGGTCCTACATTCCGGGATGTTCGCGATGGGCAATTTGAGGTATTTGAGCCTCTATGAGGTGCCTAGGATGATTTAGGACTTTCTTTTTTTTTTTTTTGTGACCTGGAAAAAAGGCTTTAAACGTGTCGCAGGGTGACTTACCCGGTTAATCGGTATTTTGCTATTTTTTCATGAGAGTAGGACAAGGAAAGGACACTTTAATGTGCTCTTACTACATACATACAATTTTTTAATTACACTTCATTTTCCTCATTTTTCTCACGAATTTTGATAATAATTAAAAACTCACATAAAATGTTTTTAAAGGTGCCATATACTTTTAGGAAACTGATTTCCAAAAACACCAATTAAAAACTAATTATCGTTACAGACGGGCGAAAGAAGGACTCATGAGGAGGATTTCAAACATTTTTAGATTTATCTTCAAACGTAACAAAAAAGGGGATGACAAAAACTAATTAATTATAAATTTTATAAATTAAACAAAACATGATTGGCTGAGTTTTGTAATGTAATTTTTCCAATTATTATTTTTTATTTAATTTTTTTATTTTCTAATAATAAAAGAAAAAACTACGGGATATTTATTTAAAATGGTAAAATAAAGATCATATGAAAAACTTTCTCTACGAAGTTTTAATAAAAATATAATTCATGGGTAGCTGAATTAATTTTTAAATATATCGCTGTACCTGTTTAAGTAATTTCAATGAGCTTTTTAAATGTTTCCAAAGTTGGACATCTTTAGAATATCCTCTATAAATTTTTTTTTTTGGTTCTACTATTCTAAAAAGTAAATACTGAGCCGAATTATTTCAAATTGTCTCAAAATAGTCGACAGTTAGCAAGAGGCAGAATTTTAAAAAATAAATCATAGCGATAAAAATTATTTCTATTGTACATACTTTCGAGCTTTCAATTCTCTCCAATTTTGTTTTCTGTCAAAAACGGCAGAGTAGAGTTAAACCAACCTACATATTTCCAAAATACTTAGTTAATTACATCATAAGAATTACACAAGCCTACAAACTAAAAACTCTTTTCCTGTCTCGATTTTTATATTCGATTATGGGGGTTTGCGACTTCCTATTTATTGAAATCTGAACAGGAATATCGAATACAACTTATATTTACAGGCCTTTTTACACCTCTTTTACATCGAAAATGAGTATGCGCTTTCCATTTGTTTTATTTACCATCTATTGTATGAAATAATAAATATATGGAAAAAAGTTAAACTGAGGAATGATAGTTAACCCAGCATGCGGTTCATCGTAAAAACCAGGCAGCCCTACGTGTGATTCGTCGTAAAACGTAGTCTAGTCAGTACAGAGGTCACGTTTAGCTTCGCATAACTCAGCGCTCAAAGGGTTAAGATTTCAAATATCATTTGAGCAACACTATAAATTTCTGGATTAATTCGCTATTTTTTAATTATTTTTCAAAAATGGTCAAAATACGGCTTTCTATATTTTTTAACTCTATTTATTTTCGAAAACGTGATGTGATGGAGCATTTTCTTTTAAGAATTCGCAATCTCCAAACAAAATCCTATAGAAATGATTTAGAGGAATAGTTTCTGTTAGCCAGTGTTATTTTTAATAAACAAATAAATTGCAAATGGAATGTTTGCCGATTAATTCTTGAAAACATTTTGTTATCAAGACTTAAATTTCATTTTAATCAAGACAAATAGAAAAAGAAACATCGATGATAACATCATCATTTCTTAAAAACAATCTTTTTAAATTAAAAATATTTATTTGATAATAAAATCATAACAATTTCAGGAAATGTTGGCTTGAAAGTTCATTTGTGGGTATTCGTCCAGTAGAATCGCCGCAAACTCCGATTATTGAGAATTCATTTAACACGAACACAAATACGACCACAAATACGGCAACATCGTCGATTCATTCGGGGATTACATCAACATCAGAAGCGTTACGAATGAATGGAGTTGGTGAGTCAACGATAATTTAAATTTAGAGCTGAAAATAAAGCAAAAACATAAATTATATACCTATTCGATAAGTGAGAGAGGACAAGCAACTATTGACTACTTTTAATGTATTTTGTATAGTTTACAAAAAAAAAAACAAAAAAGAAAAAAGAAAATAAATCCAACCATTTATTGATTTACTGCATAACCTTACTCCTTAGTTAGACGAGAGGAATGATAATTCGGAATATTTAAAACCTTACGAGAGTAATTAGCGTACAATTTAAACATACACCAATTACACGGACCCATTGTGGATTTTTGCTACATTTAAATTTTCATTTTTTATTATTATTATTTTTAGTTTTTGATTAGATTTTTGTGTAGAGTTAAATAACGCATCTCGCCGTTTGGTTGAAACTCTTTTCATTTCTCATTTCTTTTTGATCAGCTTTGATTTTTGTCAGCGCTTTTAATGCTTACGTACAATTTGCATACGTACCAAGCACATGAAATGTAATTTCTTATTTTATTATTGTTATTTCTGTACTGTTATTACACCAGACAATAGATCACCATTGTGTACTATTTCATTTTGTCCCATTCATAATTTTAAGTTTTATTTGTAATTTTTATGTAGTTAAACAGACAAAATAGATATTTTTGACATTTTTTGAAAAAGCTATTTTATTTATTTATATTTCTTTTCTATTTTGGGTGGTTTCTCTTATTTTAAATGAATTTGTAAATAAATAATAAAATTTATAGTATATCTGTAACAACGAGTGCCTTAAGTATAGTCCTTTTTATATCTCCTTATTCCCCCTCATTTTCCAGAAGATCTTTTAAAACACTCTAAAAATTTATAAGTTAAGATTCATTAAAATTTTTTATAAATTTATTAAAATACTACAAAGCAAGGTAACGAACGATTGTATTAATTTTTTTTTTGAACTGAAACTGAAAAGTTTGTGCTTTTAGCTGATAGTGAAAAATGGAAGAGGGTTATTTTTGTGGTAATCAATCAGAAAAAGTTCTATTCTTACTTTCTTCTAATAGCAACTTTGGGCCCTGCTCGAAAGAGAATTATCTTATTAATTTTAATTGTTTAATGTTTAATTTATTGTTATATATTAAAAAAAAAAATTATATATGTTTGCTTTATTTAAAAAAAATATATATATATAAAATCAGTATTCGATTTCTACTCTCATTTTAACTTTTCACAGAGATTTAAATTAGGACGTAAACAATTTCATAATTTCAATTTCTACAGTGTCCTGTTGAAGCAAGTGGCCTTACAATTATTTAAATAATTGTTCTTTTTTTTTAAAACAACAATTCCCTAAAATGCATTTTAACTGATAGTCTTTGTACTCTAATTTTATTTAGATTGTGTCTCAATATTATGTAAATGTCGTTTTTTTTCTCTATTTTATTCAGTGTAAAGTTATATTATTTTCCGAAAGGTGAATAAATGTTTTTTTTTCTTAAAATCTTTGTTTTTCTGTTTAAATTCTACTTTTATTTTTAACCTTATTACGTTTTCGTTTAAAAAATTTTATTTTCTCCAAAGATTTTACTTAATAAGTTATTAATTGGGAATATTTGGTTTGAATTATCTTTGATATTGTTAAATTTCGAAATTTCGAAATATTTTGCGGAAGAAAATTATAGAAATATTCGAATATAAATTATTTTATTTATTTAAGTATTATGCGGCAATTTGGGAGAGTTTTTAGATTATTTTTGGGGTCAAGATAAACTTGCAATCAAAGGATAATTTACAAGGTATAAGAAATTAAATAAATCATATAAACATCAGTGAACTGCATAAGGAATCGACTTACTTAATAACTATTTTGATCTAAACAATTTTTATAATTTACCTTTAGTTTTATATTAACACATGTCGCTCAATAGCTGCAATAACATCAAAATTAAAAATTAAAATTTGTTGTAGTTGTTTAGTGATATATAAAACCTATACCACTAAGTCACAGTACATAACACACAAACGTTAAATACACGTTTAATAAATTTTTAATAATTTTACTGCACGAATTGGCATGCTTAATTACTTACTTAATGCATTTACCATTTGTACTAGAAATTTTAAAGCATTTTTATTATAATTAGTAATCATAGCAGCTTCTAGATTTTTATCCACACTTTTAGATTACTTAGAAAACACACACTAGCAAATAAGACGGCTTACAAAAACAATAGATTTATACAAAACTTTATATTGTAATTGCGTCTTCAAGTTACTTTCCGTTACTCCAAGCTATATACTAACTTTACTATTTCGTGAATTATTTTCACGTTATATTTTGTTTAGCAAGCGTTACTAAAATTAAATTTAAGTATTGAGAAAATATGTTTTTATTGTTATTAAAAATTAAAACACCCTTATACACCTGAATTTTATAAACAAGAATTAAACATTTTTGCGTACCAAGCTTTTTTTTTTTGCTGGGGTAGTAAATTACTATGGTATTTAAATTAGATTCATCGTTTTTGGGATAGAAAGTGATTTTTGTATAGCTAACTCCCATTTTGTAGTGGCTCTTTAAATTAAATACAAAAAAATATTTTAGGTATCATTAACTCTCTTTAAATTTCAGTATTTGAAATGTTTAGAGAATTTAAGTATCCCATCTATCCACCTAATTTCTTTCTTATTTGATCCATCAATATTCGCAAAATTAAGATTTTGTTTCGATATTACAAGGTGGTGGGCAAAAGTTGTCGCACTATGTTCTTTGACTGTAATTTTTTTTTATGAATGACAAATTTTTGGATTGTGTTTATTTAATGTCTTTATTCTTTTTTTTTTTCTATTAAGTCCAGAAAATGATATCCGCCAAGTGCCCCCCACCAGAATTAATGACCAGACGGGCCCAATTTATGGTATTTTCCATTACTCTTGCCAGAACTTCCAGCGATAGGTCGTTTAAGCATCTAAGGCTTGACTTTAAGAAACCCCACAAAAAGAAATCTGAATCTTGCCGGTCAGTGCAAATCATAAAAATGAGAAATGAGATGACCCGGAAATTCAGCCCTTAAAATTTCGGTTGTGGCTCGTGCAGTATACGCTGTTCCTCCATCCTGTTGGAACCACTTGTTCATACAATTGAGGAAGGAGAAACTCGTTGAGCATGACTCTGCAGAGTGTAGCGCTCGTCGTCCACAGCAGTCGTTTGACCCGCGATGTAACTTTAAGCGGGTGTAATGGCTCTTTTTGGGTTATACGCGAATTTTCGGTGCTTCAGAAGTGTTAATTCTACTTCTTCACATATCCACAGAAATGGAAATGTGCTTCGTCGCTCATGATGACTTTCGATTCAGGATGACTTGAGCGTAGATTACACGCGCTTAACAGTCAACGGCTAACAGTTGATGCACTGCAATGCAGACATTTTGTACGGGAACACCTTCAAGTCTTTCACCAAAAATCTCTATAAAGACCGCCGATTGATGCCAAAGTGCGTGGCACGTCGCCTAATCGATACTCCGAGGTTATATGCGACATATTCAGCTACAGCTGCGATAATCTCAGCAGAACAACTTCTCCGGGGCCGGCCAAACCTGACAGTATTTCGTGTTATTCCATACCCTTCTAGGCGAGTGGCTAGTACGCTAGTAAGCTAAAACGCCGTAGTGTTTGTCCTGTTGGTGTCGGCCGGCCGAAAAAACTGCGCCAACACCACCGACGAATTATTCTGTAAAAAAATCGAAAAAATTATTCCGCGATATTGAAGAGTATACCGCGATTCATGTCTTGTTTACGTATATTTTGTATCTGTTTTCTTCACAAATATCAAAACAGAACTCACATTTACCGCCATTTACAAAAATTATAGTATCTTTCGATAGAAAGATTGCGCCACCTTGCTTAACGTATTTTTAAGAAATTTTAAATATGATAATACAATTAAGATATAAAATTGTGCCATAAAATTTTTGAATTATTTTTCTGACTATTTATACGACTTACAAAAATAATACATCAACGAAAGAAACATTTATCAATATCTATTTGGATTTCAGTTTGAATTCCGTTTTCAAATTTAAATTTATAGAATTTCGACTACGAGTCTATTAAAAAACTAAGTAGGCAAATCACCAAAATTCGAGCATAGAATTCTAAATTTGTTTTCTAATTCTAAGAAACAGAAACAAAAACGGTCTGAAATCAATTTAAAGTACTCTTTAAATTTCAAAATAGATCTTTTGTGATTCGTCATCAAAGTAGAACTACAACCTTTTTTTTTTTAAATAATTAATTAAAAAGAATATCGAAAAAGAAGAATAGAAGTTAAATACCCAGTAATATTCCTCCTATTCTTATCATTATATAAATTTAAAAATTGGATGATATACAAAAATGTTACAGAGTTCATAAATTTCTAATAGAAAGAAAATTTCTGTGTCTGATAAGTGTTCGTTTTTTTTCAAAGCATGGAGTTCTTAGAACCCTGTTGATTGTAAAAACTAAAAGAATTTTAAAAAACAAAATATATATATATATATACCTCAATTCCACGTCTTCATTATACATCAAGCCTCCTAGTTTTTTGTGTGTGCGTATTTAATCAACATTTTCAGCAAATTTTGTTTAGTCAAAATAAAAAAGTGAGTTCAATCAATCAATTTTAGTTTTGGATTACTAACTTAAAATTGGCAAATTAAAAAAAAATTACACATTTGCTTCAAAGTTCACCTAATAAATGAAAAATTAGAAAAAGAAAATTTTAAAGAAAAAATTTTTTTGAACTTTTGTTGCTTTGCTTTTGTGTAACTACCCCTCACAAATACCTCACTGTGTAATTTTGGTTAATTTTATATATTCGCTCACCGCTTTTGATATGTTTTCATTCATTCACCCTTCATCACAGACCAGAATTTTAATAGACCGTTAAAAATAAAAACAAAAAACAATCTTTTGAAAAAAAACAAAAAAAAAAAACAAAATGCTAAGCCACTAAATTACGACCCCCACTAATTTAGCAACACCTTTGCCATCATTGTCCATCGCACCCGATCGTTCATCGCCGAGCTCAGCATCGCTAGAAGACGTACTTGCGTCACTCTTGGGATTACCAACCGATACCTACAGGTCCACAGGTATGAACCTGTAAGTTATGTTCCATAAAAAGACAAATTTCATTATGTTCGCATATAATTTTTTTTTTTTTCATTTATATCAAGGCAGCCGAGAAAGTGCTAAAAGTGGCTGATTTGTCCCTTCCGCAAATATTTTTTGGTATTTTTGTTGGTATCCTTCTGCTGTGGCTCGTGAGATAGAAGGCAGGGTCCATCGGAAGGGTCAAATCAGTTTGCCCCAGAACAAACAAACAGAAGACGCAATTACATTTTTTTGTCTTGCATAAAAGAAAACAAATTTCTCTAAGAGCCCATCATCGACAGGTACTAATTAAATTTTGTTTAATTTCAAGGCGATACAGCTAATGAGATAATGTACCGCATGACGTCATCGACGACCAGTAGCCTTCAAGTGGAGCAAAACAGATTTCGGCGGCGTAGTGAGGGCGATGCCCAGAAACAGCAGCAGCAGCAGCAGCAGCAACAGCAACAGCAACAGATCCAGCAGCAGCAACACATTCACCAGCCGAATGCAAATCCACAAATTCAGTCAGGTGGTAACAACATTAGCGAAACTTCGCTGCCTAGCCAGGCGTCCAGACGTGTCAGTCTAGACTCTAGCGAGTCGAAGACTACGTCGGAGCTTCTTGTTAAATGTCGCAACACAAAATGTGACCAGTCCGCGAATCCTGTCGATGCCAAAAAATTTTACAAAAGCTGCCACAATTGCACCCATCTCTATTGTTCCCGGGAGTGTCGCAGAACCCATTGGGAGAAGCACAGGAAGGCGTGTCTTCATTCCCGGGTCTCGAACCTCTGCCGGCAGGTTTTGGCCGCCTGCAAGGACGACACAGACACCCTGCGCCACCTGAGTTTACTCGCCAGAAAGGGGTATATGTCTCAAGGTCGCGGCGTTGTAAGGGTCCTATTCCGGAGCCCTGAGAACGCCGAGGCATTCATAAAAAACGGATTCCAATGTCTGGGCGAGGCTTCTTACGTCCGGTGGCCGGATCTAATGCCCGCTGAAATGGGCCTGGAGCTGTACTCAGAACTGCTCAAGCTTAGCACAGAATATAAACCAGAATCAAAAATGCTTATTTACGTTGCAATTTGTGTTGTATCCGAAGCCCCCGGGACCGCAACGGCCCCTGTAAAATGGGAGCGCCAACTTGTCTCGCGGTGTGCCAAGCTGAAAATCTGTAAGTCAATCCTCTCCGAGTTGGACCAAATTCAACAGGCGGTCATAGTACCAGAAGCATCTACCGAAATTCTCATCTTAACTTTTAATTCACAAAAAAAGAACTCACCCTCGCACCGTGAACTGATCTCAACCAATATTCAAACGATTCTCGGAAGGCGAGGAGTTGTCCTACGGAAGCACTACCCGGAAATCTACCAACGGCTACAGACCTTCACCGATGGTCAAACAGACCGATTTATGCCGGTCACCATCCATCCGAGGGACAATCAAACTGGCCAGGGGTTTGTCTGCATTATGATGCCAACCCAAGGAGACAATGAGCCAATCCGGTTGCCAATAAACGACTGTGGGAACAAGGTTATCACAATCGATGTTGGCGAAGAGCTCCTGGAAAGTTGACTCTACAATGGTCGAACCACTTTCTAAGGATCTTTGCAATTTAGGGCAGACCACTATTAAATTGTTGAGAAAATTTTCAAAAATTTTTAAAAAATTGTGAACTGCAGTACGTTATAAAAATTTTGGTTACAATACAGCCTACTCTTCAATTCAGTCGAAGAAAATTGAGCGCTGAATTGAGGAAAATTAAAAATTGCTTTTATTTGATGCGAAAAAAGGTAAAGCTTTATAAAAAGAAAAACTACGTTTTATATGCTATCATTATTTTATTATGTAAATTTAAAAAATGACGATATAGAGGACTATCGCAGTTCTGACCTCTTGAAAAAATAGATGTAGTCTCGATAGGGCTAACAACAAAAATAATTAAATATTTAAACCAAATTGGAACGCCGGGTTTAAAAAACAAAACTATCAAAAATAAACTAATATTTTATTTAAAATTATAAAATGCAAAATATTTACACAAAATTATAAAGAATTGCAACCTTCGTCCGATTTTTTTATTATTTATTTATTTAACAAAAATAGGACGAACAATTCACTTAAGCCCCTACTGAAAGAAACTTAACGCTCTCTGGAAAACAGCCCATATGGCGTTTCTTTAGAAAGCGCGCTATTTAGTAACAAAAACTATTAATTTATAATTCTATAGATATCACATAAACTTTAGTTAAAGTATTTAAAATTATTTAACACGTTGACATATAGCTGAATTAAAATATTAAGCGTCAACGTGTTAAAGAGCCTATCAAAAACAGGCAAATTTTAGATATTTAATTTATTTTTGAAAAATCAAACTCTTGAAAATCTTCATATTTAAATTGTATGAAGAAAATACATGAAAATATGTTGAAATTTGTTTTTCCGCAGAGTATTAAATTTTCTATTAAAACGCCTTTGTCACTCAAGTGTTGATGTTGAACTAATTAGACCTAATTAATTGATTGATTCAGAACAAAAAGATTAAGAGGAGGTTCTCATCTAGAATCTTGAAATTTTAGATTTTTTTTTATTTCATATTATTAAAGATTAATATGTCTAGAATGTTCCTTTAAAATATTTTGTTGATCCGAGCACTAGAACGGATTCTACAGCCCATTGATTGTCACGGTGTCATGATCGGGGCGCTCTTAGCCTGCGCCGCGCGGAGTCGGGTCTCGGGCGCGGCGCTCGGCATAGGTAAAAAACTTATTGTCCGAAGGAAGCAAAATTGAATAGATGATTTTAGATACAAGATAACTCAAAAACGGTTCAACCAATCAACTTCTAGTTTCGTGCATATTAAAGTAAACAATTTTCTTCATAGAAAAAGTGGAGCACATTTTGAAAATTTTAACATTAACTCCTTTTTGTTAGTCATAAACTATGAAAAAAAAACAGCCAAAAACGGCACAAAAATTTCAAAATCGCGCCATTCCGTCAATTTTAAATTTTTTTTGAAAGTCGTTCACTCTTTCTGAGACAATTTTATTCTAGTTTACAATAATGTCATCATTATTTGATTTCAGGCTAATTTGCAACCCCTAGATTGTACACAGCTGGGCAATTTTCGAAAAACATACCTTCGGAGAAGCTGAATAACGGGCGCCATTTTGTTTTTTTTTTTGCATAAAAAATTTTTTTTATACAGATAAATGTACAATAAAAGATACTGCCAAATATCATTTCCCTATGTCTTGTCATTTTTCTTCAAATAAATCACGAACTTTACCTACTTTTTAGCGCGCTAGATGAGAACCTCCCCTTAAATTCCAATAAATTAAAAAAAAAACTCGTAATTCATTGTTGCATTTCGTACTTTGAATATTTACTCACTAGTTGGAAACGTAAAATTATATTGATTTGTATTGTTTCTTTTTTGGAAAATATATTTAAATATTTTCAGGGGAGTTAAATTAAAAAATTTCTATTGAGTTTTAAGCAATCTATAAAGTAGAAAAACTTTCCTAAGGCATTAAATATATTAGAAAAAAGCTTTAACATACAAATCATATTCATCAAACATCCTGCGAGGATAGAAGAAAAACTCTTAGATGAAATTTTTACTCTAATTTTATAAAAAATTATAAACAACTTCTTAAGTACACTTTTAATGTTAAATCGAAATTTAACCACACTTGCGCTATTATTGAATGAATTTGTTAAAACGTTAAAGACGTCTATTCAGCTTATGTAGCTTATAGCTGAATTAAAATCATGTGCGTTAAAATTTTTAAAAATTAAATTATCGTCACACTCTTCATCTAAATCTACTGCAGTTCTCAAAATAAAAATAAGTTATATATCTTAAATTATATATATATTATATTTAAATAAAAAAAAAACAATATTAAAATATTTAAAACTAAAATGTTTGCCTTACAAAAGCAAAATTAAAGAAAAATTGCTACGATCCTTAGAAAGATGAGGAAACAAAAATTTCAAAATTTAAAGCAAAAAACACAAATTATAAACCGTGCGGCCAAAAACTGAGTGGACTGGTACGATTAAAATAAATTTAAATATAAATTAAATGAGAAAAACAAAATAATGTTTGTGACTTTTTAATAAGGAAAAAGAAAAAAAAAAATAAATAAATTTTTGCAAAAATTACATTCCACAAAACACCAAGAAAAAGAAAAAATTTGATTATGAATTAATGCGAGAAACCCTTAGGGAGAACGTGAAAAGAAAAGAGAGATTTATAGAGCGTGCTAAATCAATACGACAAATACTGCAACATTTTTACATAGAGGCAAAGTAAATATATTTTAGTAAATTTACGTTGTTTGATAGACCCATTATTACTATTAGGTAAAATGAAAAATAAAGTAAAAAAAAAAGGAAAAGAGATTAAAATTGTTTTTATAAACGTTATACGATGATGAGCAGGAGGCATTCTTTAGTTTATCGCAAATTTTTTTAGATCAATAAAACTAAGAAATTTAGACGAGGATGGCGAGTTCAGTTGAATTTTCAACTGTAATGTTACGTAGATAAAAAATTTGTTAGTTGATTTTTTTATTTTAATAAATTTCTATCTGCATAATGATTATAACATATTTATTTTCGAATTATGCGATTATTACTACGCGAAAATAGCAATTTTAAATTGAATTCTAATGGGGGCACGAGAGAAGCATCTAGTAAACGATAAATACTAATTGCTGACTATAACATTCAAAAAAAAAGAAATTGGATTTAACTTGAGAATATAAATGAATGAATATAAAATGCTTAATGAAAAATAAGTGAATGTAACTTTATTATGGAATCCATTAAACATAGACTGCATTAGTAAACAGAGAAAATTAAAAACCAAAAAAATAAAGACAAGGAAATACATGTAAACAAATTGAATCATATATTGTTGTTGGGTCATTTTTGCATACAATTAAAGAAGGAAAAACAAAAAAACAAACAAACATATGTACTACAACTACATTAAGTCATTTGTTGCGTTCTTTTGATATTAACATACAATTTAACGTTAATAAATTTATTACAAATTGTAACTAACATTTAACATTGTAACTATTCAAGCAAGGGAGTCGTGACGGCTATAAAGGTTATACAAAAGATGCGTATTTATGTCCAAACGAATATATCTTTTTTTTTTTTTTTTATTTTTTTTTCGATTTGAATTAAGCAAAAATAAAAAGAAAACAATAAATTTATTCGAAATGAGACTTTCCATTATTCCATTCCATTTTTTTTTTATCCATCCTAAAATCGTTTTTTATTTTTAAATATCACTAAATGCCCGAGTAAAAATCGTCAGCACAAAAAGAGCATCGAAAGACCACCAAATGTTTAATTACCACCAATATACAAACCAAATAGACTCGATTTTCTTTTGGAAAATTAAGAGCACTGATATATCACCAAATAAGGGACAGATATCAATTGAAAACTCTAATAGTCGATGGAAGCCCCAAAACACCACCAGCCTTACTTATAAATTTATATCTGCACGAATTAACATACGTCTAGTTATCAAATGGTGGTATTTTAGTATGGTAAACGGTGCTATGTTGGTGCTCATTTGGTATGGAATTTTTTGACGATAGTAGTCATTTGGTGGTGATTCGGTGTTGAAGCTGGCGCTCTATTAGTTGTTGTAAAGAAGTGGATTAACTATTTTGTTCGCCAAAAAGGGCTTACTTTGGTGTTATTTTAGTTTAATTTGAACTTGTCGATTTAGTTGTTATTCAGTGTATAGGAAATTCAATGCACAATTTTTACTCGGGATGTCTTTATTTTTATATAAAACATAAAATTTAGATAGATACACAGGTGAACACAAAACTCCTAAATTTTTTTTTGGAAAACAGTTGTTTTAAGGGCTTTCAATGCGCTACATCTATAGCTATGATAATTTTAGAGTGTGTTTAACGTATTCATGTTGAAAGAAACGTTCTACGTGAAAAGGATACGGAATTCAATCTAAATTTATTTATTTATTTATGCAGAAAATGAAAGTATTAGATCTACCGGAAAGTTTTGTCCGTTTTTGAATTAAAATTTCCGAATATGGTCCGAAATGATTTGTTGTGCTGAATTGAGCTTTTCCGCAATCTGCGATGTTGTCAAAAAGGAATCTTCATGTATATTGGTCCTATCAATACAGTCCTCGATCAAGATCGGTCTCCCAGAAGGTGGCTTTTCATTAAGATCTCTTGCACGTCCTTTTGGAAACTGTATCTTCACCAGAAACCTGCACCAAATTCCTACACGTTTCTGTAACATTTCATCCTAGTTGTAATTCATACAAAATGCAATACCGTAAATAAACTTTATCAACAGACATCTTTCCTCGATTAAATTTCATTTAATATTGAGATGATGAAACTTTAAAAGTGCCCATATAAAATATAATGGTAAAAAAATGGTAGCCACATGTTTGAAACGAATAAGTTCATATGTATTGAAATTATCGGACAAAACTTTCCAGTAGACCTAATATTAAAAAATTCTACGCCTTACAAAAAAAAAAAAAGAAATATCTTCCTTTTAATTTTTGTTATATGCTATACATTAATAATTTATTGTATGCTCATTGTTTTTATAACTAGATGACCAGAACGAGTCAATTTGACTCATTTACGATTTTATTGGTATACTCGTATACTCTGGTGGCCAGAGAAATAGAACAGAACAAATTTTTATTTGTAAATCGTTATGCACTTGTGGCCAATTCTCGGAAATGAATGATAACCAGCTCGTATTGTTTGAAATATATCTCCAGTAATTACGAGTATGATTTTAGGCACGTGCAACCCAACATTTTGTTTTTTAATGTACAAATTTATTATTATTAAATAAAAACTATAGCTAGAGAAATAAAGCAATATTAACACGTTAACACGTTCAACCCGGCGCACTTTTTCGAAGTCTCTATGATCGGCGTACTATCTAGATGATACGTTGTTTAGTCTTCGGCGGTGCTTGTTTACATTATCATATATGTATATGTGAACTACCGGTGGTCCACGCCGCTAAACGGAGAAAACTAGGTTGTGGACCACCGGTGGTTCACGCCCCCAGATAAAATCAATACCTGTGAACCACTGGTGGTCCATGCCGGGTTGAACGTGTTAAATATTGTTGCATTTAAATTTTATTTCTATTATTTTTTTAATTATTCCATTGGATTTCGGTGGTGCTTTACATATTTTTCATTATTATTGAAAATTTAATTTGATTTGTTCATAGTGTTTTATTTTAAAATGGGTCGTGGACATCATTGTACCGCAATTCTTAAGGTCGGAAATAATAAGGATGATAAATGACGAATATTCCCCTCCACTGTTATATCACGCCAACTTTAATGATCGCGGGGTATAGTGTACGATGAATTTTGAGGTTTTGAAGAAACTAAAAGCATATTTAATAATATAAAAAGCAAAATCCTCCGAAAAAAAACTACTTCTAAACTGTCTTGTTTAATTATTCGCTTGGCCAAAAAGGATTCTGTTTTTACGACAAACGAAATAAAAATACAACTGGAAGAATCGTATAATAAAAAGATATCATTTAGAACCATTCGGCGTCGTTTAGCTGATAGTGATAGATTGGGGCGACGCGTTTCTTGGAAGAAGTCACAAATTTCAGCTATGAATCTAAATTCAATAGAGTGAAATCTGATGGTAAACGTTATGTTCGGCAGCCAAAAAATCAAGAAATTAACCCACTCTATACAATAAAAACTCTCAAGGACGTTGGTTGTACCGTCATGGTTTGGGGAGCAATGTCTTGGCGTAGAGTTGAATAGCATAGAATAACTACTACTACGGATCAGTATATTTACAAGAACATACTGGAAAATGTCCTCAACTACTAATTAGAACATAAACAAAATCAAGCATCTTGTACTTTTCAATCGCCGATTGACTCAAAGTGACCTTGTAGATATCGTTGGTCTGGAACATCCATTAAGTAAAATAAAATAAAAAATTTATTTAAAAAGTATTTATTACCTTTAATATTCAGAATTGTTATAAAATAAATTTAGGATCTTATAGATACTTTCCTCTTTAAAAAGAAAATAAAACTTTTGTTAGAAAATTTTTTTAAAAGAATATTTAACTTTTCCCAGCCTACTACCCCCATATTGGTATATGAAAAGGATCAATACAAACAATTTTGACTTGTCTCGTGTATCGTCTCGACATGTTCCAAAATTATTGAATTTCTTTGGAAAATCCGTCGTATTAAAGTGTTATTATTCGTCAGTTTTTCATGAAAGCACCGTATTCACCAGTTATAGCTCCTTGTAATTTTTTCCTCTTTTCTCGTTTGAAATTATCACTTCGTGGACATCGTTTTGAGTCAATACCATAAAAGCCATCCAAGAGATATCTTTAACCGCTTTAAAGGTTATACCGGAAGTTGAATTTAATAAATGTTTCAAAAACTAGTAGAAAAGTTGGAATAAATGTATGTATTCAAGTGGAAAGGGAAATTGAAGGAAACATTATAAATTTGGATGAATAAAATATTTGTTATATGTTTTATGCAATCAGTCCCATTAGTTTTTGTTGTAGTACTACGTTGGGTTTAATTCTGTAGTTAGGTGCGGTTAAAAATAATCCTACCTTTTGCTTAGCCTTTCATGCATGGTGGGATATATTTTAACCCACCTCAAAATTACTCATGCTCATGGTCTGTAAAGTATGCTAACCGGTAGTCAGCTTCCGTGCTCTGAAAGTATAAAGATCTGGTGATACGCCTCAATCTAAAAATGATATCTGGCTAAAGAGCCTCAATATCAGGTTTTTCGATACTTGGCCTAAACGCCTCGGTATCTAAGGAAAAAGTGTACTTAGCTCGGCAAGCTTTTATTCTCAAAATTACCCCCAGGTATTCTAAAACTCTAACTATTTATTCAAATTTGACTTACACATATACTTAGATTTTCTTATTGGGGTATCAATATCAATTTTCGAATGAAATATGACCCACAAAGTGCCGTAATACTTTTGAAATTGCTGTGTAATGCACACCCGCACTGACCTCATATGTAGTTAATATTTGGGTGTTCAGCATAAAATCACTTAAATACATTGCATATGCCGAATGCACCAGTGCATCGCACTGTAATGTGATCGACACATTCTGTATGCATTGTGACTCATTTAATTGTGAGAGTTATTCGCTTGGTTATTTTGAACTTTTGCTTGGTATATTACAGCTCATACTCATGCTCATGAGCATATGCTCGTACAGTTTACTATTTGTTTTAAAGTTATTATTTCTATAATTAAAAAAAAAAAGAGTTTATACAATTGGCGTTTCAGATTTTCTTTAAAATCATATGCCTTAAAGAGTTAACATGCTTGGTAAGATCCCGAAGCAATGTCCCAGCATACGGTTTACTGTCTTTACACCATAGCTTTGATCGAGGACCAGCAAATACTGCAGTAGGGTTCAGGGCCTTTATACCTAGATGAATATCCTTCTCTAACCAATTCATCGACGATCTTATTACCTTTAACGCCAGTGTGCCCCGGTACTCAAACGAATGTGACACCGTTTGAAGCAACCAAACGCTGAAGAGAGTCGAAACATTAAAAACAGGCTATAGGTAAGTATAAAAATAAATTAATTAAAACGGCTGAACTCACATTAAACACCTTTATTTTGTTTCGCTCAGTAAAAGTTTACTGGAATATTGCAGAATGCGAAGTTACAGTGCATTTGAAAAGCTTACCTTATCTGAGTATATTTGTTTTTTTTTTTTTTTGTATTTTATTTTTATTTTTTTTTATACAATTACATTGTCTCTTTACATAATCTTGATTTTTTTTTTCTTGTTTTGCTTAAATTTTATTTCAGAATTTACCGCTTTACATTTGCCATGAATTTTTACAAAGAAAATATTCATCAGAATTTTCATTGTACGCAAGTAACTATTTATTTTATTTTATTATTATATTTTTCTTACAATGATTGTTTTTCATATGTTGTTTTTTTTTTGTTTTTGTTTGTTTTAAATTTTTGGTTAATTAATGTAATAAATTATCCACTGCTACGAATTTACAATTATAATTTACTTTTTTCTTTATAACTTAACCTCTTACTCTTTTTTACTTTCTATAATTTCGGCATCCAGAATTTTTATTAATTTTCTTACTAGGACTATTTACAATTGACATTACAAAAACTACACCTAAATCTCTAGCTATTTATTTTGCAGTTTATTATTATTATTATTATTATTATTTTTGTTATTACGCTTCC
This sequence comes from Philonicus albiceps, assembly GCA_963969385.1. Lineage (NCBI taxonomy): Eukaryota > Metazoa > Arthropoda > Insecta > Diptera > Asilidae > Philonicus > Philonicus albiceps. Next base: position 10,875,977 of record OZ017775.1, read on the forward strand.
GTGGGCGGGGGGGCTCTGTTAAAAATATATCGTTCCTTTCAAAATTCACTTAATTTTTAAATATCTGTCGCATTACTGCTGAAAAGCACTATTAATTAATATGTTTTGCAATTGTTTGCTCTTATTTACCTTCTTTTTTTTTTGTTTTGTCGAAAAGAGATATGTACTTATTTACGGAATTTATATTTCCTTTTCCTTTTTTTATATACTCGTTTACATATATTTTAAAATTGATTTAATTTTTCCCTCTTGTCCCAAAATTAATATTTATTTATATATTTTCTTTTCAAGCGGAATTATATCAATAATTATAAAATATCACAAATGTTTTTTTTTTTTCTTCTTTTTCCTTTTTTATTTTATTATGTACAATTTGCAAGCGATTCTCTGTGCTTTTAGGTGAATTGAGAGTAAAGCTTATAAAAATTTTTAAAAAGGATATTGTACAAATAATTTTCCATTATACTTTTCAAATTTTGAATGTAGTTTAACTAGTTAAGGGGAGTAGTAAGGAAAAAAAACAAATATTTCAATACTGCAATTTTTAGTTTCTAGACTGTAGAGGTCGTAAAATGTTTTTCGATATTTTAATTTTTGAGTATTGACCGCACTTGACCGTTTCTTTTTTTTTATTTAGAATGTTGATCTGCAACAATTTTACCTAGAACATGGGAATTTTATAAAGTATTTATTTAGTTTTTTTTTACAATTAAAAATTTAATTATCTCTTATTTTTCGTACACTCAGAAACTAAGCCCATATGGCATATTTCTGTGTTTTTAACCAGAGTTTTCATACGGAAATTAAACATACAACCAAAGATCATCTAAATAACAAGATCGACACTCGTGATGTATTTCTTTATCTTATTATCTTATTATCGAAAGATTTTGCTAAAAGTAGATAATAATAAAGGGCTCACATACAGACAAAAATTTAGGGGAGGTGGAACAAACATTAAAACCACGTTTCACCACCCACAGAGCATACGGGTTACATTAAAATCCATCCCTATAAATATAAAAATTAATGACATAGACGAAATTATAGGAAAATATTCCAGAAATAATTAAATAAATATTAAATATGCTGCTTTATTAAAACTTGTAAGCCAGCAGTAAAATAAATACGAGAAAAACAAAAGATTCACTTTTTATATTAAGTACGAAAACGCATTTCTTAACGATTGTAAAATTGTAATAGTCAGTCTAAGGGGAAGTTTTGGCGAATAAATACCTAAATTTAAATTTGGAGTTTTTTTATTGTCCGAAGATAATAGAGCTGTATATCATGTTCGAACACTTTTTCTACCCTTTAGAAATGCACAGTGAAAAAATGTAAATAGCCGGCATCCGTATGCTTTGGGTGTGCTACCTACTTCTTCCCCATTTTCGATTCAGGATTTTTCTATGCCTGAATATTGCACGGATACGGCACTAACACCATGCATACAGCGCAACAGAGACTTTATCCCGCCTTTAAAAATGCGTGTTAATAAAACGCTACACCTTATTCTCTACACTGTAAGTGTTGTAGATGAGAATATTTGGTTGCCTATTCTTATCTCATTCGTTTTTATTTGAATTTAGATAAAGCATGGGAAGCAGTAGTTTTTTGCTGCTTTATCTAATAGGAAAATTTTCCCCAGGCTGTTTTAGAAATTGTTTATGGATTAGAGCTTTGGGTTTGTATAGAAAGTGTTTCACATCTTGTTATTTAGATAATCTTTGCCTACAGCCTCAGAATGGCACACTTAGTGCATCACAGCCAAACCCCTCAACCAACTATTTCACCCAAGGCCCCTATAAAATATGTTCTGTAGGTTATGAATCCGAAAATGAAAATGTTCCATCACATCACGTTTTCGAGAAGCATAATATTGAAAACTAAAACTGGTCACATTTTGACCATTTTTGAAAATTTATTAAAAAATAGTAGATCATTGAATTAACTAAAAACATAGCTCTAAAAAAATATTAGATCCTTACCTGTATTTATAAAAACAATTATTTATAAAAAAAATTTTTAAATTTTTATACAGAATAAGATTTTTAGGAATCTTTTTGAAATCGTTGGGCCCTATCATTGAAAACGATCCAATCGAATCGAAAGGAGCTTACAAAAGCCTTCTTTGAATAAAATTCGTTAATAAAGTCCTTAAAATTTTTATAAATTCATTTAAGTAACCTTTGAGTTCAATTAATTCTTGCGTTCAAAGCCCTAAAATAAATTCTATGAAAAAAGCCTAATCGTATTATTTTGATGTTATGTATGAAAACTTTAATTAAAGTCAAAGGTTACTAAAATGAATTTTTGAAAATTTTATGAACTTTATTAACAAATTTTTATCCAAAAAGGGCTTTTGTAAACTTCTCTCGATTCGATTGAAACGTTTTCTATTATAGTGCCCTTTGTGAATGAAATAAATTATCTAAGTACTTAGAAAGAGGCAGGGTCACTGTAACTTTTTCTGGGGTTCAACAGTTTTACAGGGTCAGAATGCACATTCACATCGAATACTTAAAATCCTTTCGATTAGGTAGAAATGGCCGCGATTATACATTCGCTGTACGACGGCAGTGTAAGCCACGAAATATATTTTGCTGCAAACAAAATGTGTAAAGTTTTCATTCCAAGCAGCGCCGCTTACAGTGGGCATTGATAGATATCTCGAGATCCTGATCAACATCCATGGTAATAAAATAATTACTTTGTAGATGATAACAAGACTAAAGCCAAATAATTAGAGCAGCTTACGATTTGAAGCATAGAATGCATACTATAGGAAATGATCATACCCACAAAACTTTCCCTAAATGCCGATCATACCCAGAGAACATTTCCTGGGTATCGGAAGGAATTATTTATTATACTTATTTTTTTAAAGATGGAATTTTTTTGTGGAGCAAGAAAAGAAATTGTGCACTTGCATTCCCAGACGCGGCAGGATTATATGTCAAATTCATAAACTGCACGAGCTTACCCAGACGGCAATCTCATGAGCTAATTTAATAATTCATTCCAACGAAGTCATACTTTCCGAATTGCAGTTGAATTGAACGACACCTGCCCGACACTGGGAATGCGAGTTTTTCAACAGACTTCTCCGGTCCAAACTTAAATTGTGTAATCTTTGTATCTTTGTACTACGTAAAAAGTCTGTAATTTGCCTTTGTAATAAATAGAAAAGGAAGACAAACAAGGTACCTTTGTACTCTCGGTATTGCAATGGTAAGAGGGCAACACAAAAAATACACTTCAATATTAATTTATTTTTCTCAGTTTCTTTGATTAAGCAATCAATAAATTTATTAAATTTGTTATTTCGCTTTCTATTGTAAAAATAACTAAGGATGTAAATCGTTCTTAGTTTATTGAGGATCGTAGATAATTTTGTTTATTAATTTCAACAGCGAGCAACTACATTCAGCTGAAGCCACGGTTACTGGAATAGTTGACATTATTTGTAACACAATTAATAGATGTGGATATGCTTCCGAAAGATTGCTTTTTTACAATGTATGGAATACGCTGCAACGAAATAGTTCAATGCAAAGATGGGATAATCGATTAATGGATTATGCGATTGCATTTACTACATACACCAGAATATTCAATATTTTTACTATACAAGAGCTACTGTAAAATGCCTGATGAGTTTTCTTAGATCGCAAAACCGTATATCCGGCAAACGCGCTAAATCTGCTTCGCGTCGGCCCTGGGAAGAGGACTTCAACAGAAAAACTTTACTTTTAAACAAATCTTGTTAGATCTAACAAATAATTAATATCATATAAGTTAGTTATAAAGCACGGCAACTATCGGATATCGATGATACTAGTCACAATAAGCATTAATCGAGCAGCAACAACAAGCATCCATCAAACACCAGTAGTAATGAGAAGTACTCAAAGAAAAGAAGTTAAAAACACCGGGGAAGTGATCAATTTGATCATTATCAGCCCAGTTGACATCGTCTCATCTCTCTAGCGGTGCTCACCATCTTGGTTGGAGTGTCCCTGATATGACCAGTTTTACAAGGACTACAGGCGCAACTTTAAGAAAAAAATACTCTGTCTCAAAGCTAAACCCCAGAAAAAAGAGAAAACTCGCCCGCAAGGACAAACAGGACCTGGGAAATCCAATGGTATAGGCTCGAAGACCTTAAAAGTTCCAATAAAAACATATAAATCAGTTAAATACTTAAACTTTTAACATATGTTTCAAGTTGCAATAAACACTCTCGTAATTTTGAATAAATTCTTAAAAATTCCCAAAATAGGGGTTTTTCACTTTTCAGCCTCATGTTCTTTAAAAACCTGATGTGGTAGGATTAGATAGATATTTTCTGATTCGTTATCTGCTGAAAATGGTTCTATGAAAACCAACTATCATCCTTTCAAGAAGAAAATAAAAATCATTAAATATGCAGAAGAGTGTAAATCTATTTAATAAAAGAATTAAGTAAATATTACAGGAAATTAAAAATATCGGTCAAGTGGAACCGGTTTGATATAAATTATGAAACTATTTATTTATGATATTTGTTTTGGAAACTTTGTAAATATATAACAAATTAGTAAGTAAGACCCCTGGATATATTTTTTGTTTCCACTTACAGTGAAATGTTAATGTAAAATTTGTAAGAACTGTTGAACTACTAAGCAAGACGATTCAGTTAATTGGATTTTTTTTTTAATTAATATTCCACACGAAAAAAACAATTCAAAGCCTTAAAAAAAAGGAACTTAAGCCTACCTACGTATGTAAGAACTATACAAAAATACAAAGGTAACAAAATATGACTTAACCTTAGAAGCCATTAGGGAACTTAGAAATGATCACAAGAATTGGAGATAAAAAAAAAATCATCAGTTAAAAGCTGCACCGCCCCGACGTTGTACCGCTCGGGGGGCACTGGAAGTTGACTGCCTTCTCCAAATGTCACGCGTAACTCTGTGCAGTCTGCGGTAGTTGTTCGCTAATCCCACCGATTCCGCTGATCCCACCTATCCCGTTGGGAGCGTCCACCGTGCCCTTTTCCACCCAATGCCTTAGACGGCCTCGCAGCTCCTCAAGACTTTTCGATTTCGCCTTGTTTATCCTTTTGTACTTAACGTCTTTGGGCTTCGTCACTGATCTGTGATTTGACATGACTCGATTGAAATTCGTCACCTGAGACTGTTTCAATGAGCTGTCCGAGTCCTTTGCCGTTTTACTGACCTCATTCTCCTGCAGGACTTCCATGGAATGGTCCATAACTGCTTTTTCTGACCTATTTCTGAACTTATCCCGCTTCTCAGCCACATCTGTAGATGACTGTTGCGATTGTGGCTCGGGATCTTCTTCAACACTGTAAACTGTTTCTAAAATGTCTGGACGTCGCAGGAAACAGTTCGATCGTCTCGATCCACTGTACTTATTTAAGTTAGTTTCTATTGCATCAGAAATCGATCGCACTATGGTCACATCGCCGCAACCGCTTTTTCGTCTCATCGAAAACGAGGAGTTGCAGTCAGAATCAATGTCCTCCAGAACTACAGCAGAGTCCGAATCGTTTAGAGAATCAAAGTCTGTATAGCTTGGGTCCAAAGTGTCCAGGCCATGGTCTACCAATCTGCTCGAGAGAGCATCTATTAATTTTTGTTGACGAAGTATGGTCAATTCCCGCTGGCAAATTATCCCTGCGATTTGTTTCTGTTTCCGCTTCAGCCGGGACTCAAGCAAGAGTAATTGACTCGTCAGGGCATTCATTTGATCCGTCTTTTCTTTTTGATATCGATAGTGCTGTTGTATCTAAAAAATGAATAAGTTGAGATTTAAAATAATGATTTTATATGAAGACATTAAAATACCAACTAAATTTAAAATAAACAACTGAGGCAAATTTACGCAAGTCGATATCGAAAGTAAAATCGATAAGTTCGACAATTATTTCGAGTATTCATTTTCAATCAGTTCGATCAAGTCAATGTCGAAACAAAATAACGTACCGATAGTCGTTTTAATTAACTTTTATAAATTAAAGGGCTCTCTATTCAGCTATATAAGCATCATGTTTAATATTTTGTTTACCAAAAAATTAATATTCTACCGAAAACTATGAGCCCTAAGAAATATTGATAAAAAATCGATTTCAATTTACAATCGACAAATCGTTTATTCTCTACGGTTTAGTATAAATCTTTTGTTACATGTACTACTTAAAATTTGACTAATTTTAATAATTACCTGCATTGAATAGGCTTTTTTCCATTTCATAATGTGCTCAGCCTGGTACCGGCACTTCGCCCTTAATTCTTCGATAATTGTTTGGGCAGTTTCAAGGTCCTTAGGCTCCTGGCTCATTATGGCAACGGGGATTGAATTATTGTTAATATTGCACACCTCTTGAACATTGCAAGACATTGTAAAAGGGATCCTATCTAAGTGTTAAGAGTAGGCCGTGATTATCCAGATTATTATTTTTTCCCTATTTATTTATTTATTTTTTTTTACTATTTTTCTCAAAAATTCAGTCTTTTTGGTTTAAATCGTCCAGCACCCGATGATCTCCTCCCACTCGTCGTCAATTTTATCTTTTCGTACTTGTTGCTGTGAAAAGTTGAGAAACCATCGTTTTTTTCGTCCATGCAACTTTCTTTTAATATGAAAAGGTTCGTGTTTTTTTCTGTAAAGAATAGAAATAAAAATATATTTTTAAAATTGCGAATCTTTTTTAATAAAAGTGTATAAATTTAAGTATTTGACAGTAAAAACAATACTTGTTATTGTCGTGTAGCATACTAAGGTTAACGATTAAACAAAAAATTATGCCTTGTTCATTTCATATTTCATCAGTTGTTCTAATTTTCAAGTTTTAACAAGCTGTTTGTTTTTTCTAATTATCTCGAAGGCAAAGATCTTAAACCGAAATAGTATTTAATACTTATTAAAATTAATTTGTTTTTTAATTTGAAAACAATTTTAGGAGAAAAGTTTAGAAGCCTCGTTCATTCTAGCAAACTTTACGAAATGGGTTGTGTCTTAGCAACCCTGACTTTTTCGATAAAACTAAACTTTATTGAAGCTTTTACGATATAAATTTTCAAGGTAGCTGAACACAAAATATCGTAATTCTTAAACAATCAATTTTCAGGTTTCTTAATCTAAATTATATCATTTTTTTTATATATATTTAATTTTGAGGACTTAAGAGATTTGGAATGGAAAGATTTTAAAATTCTTATTAGCAATTTATTTATTATATTTTGTAATTTTACGTTAAGTAAAACTGTTTGATATTTAACCTACCTAAAAATATTGGTGTAAAATTCAGTAGTACGTTAATTTTATAATATTTAATTGGACATTTCTATCTAACAACCTGTTAATTGATAAAATACCTAATTTAATTATTTTTATGCACACGCCTTCTTCGCCCTTTCATTTAAAGATTTCTTTAGTATGAAGGGAAAATATTTCAAAAACGTTTCTCAGAAGATTATTACTTGTTTTCTTATAATGTTCTAATTACAACTGAACTACCAAAATATTGAAGCCTAAAAAATGTACAAAACACTCAGCAATACTTTGAAAATTACAAAAATTAAGTTTAGTTATATTTTCAACTTTTCAAGAAATCGTACCATAGAAAATCAAAAAGCAACTCTGTCGATTTCTGGAGTAATTGGGACGCATCACCGGAAATAATCTGGACCAAATAAGCCTATTAGCTTAGCAATTCAGTGAAAATTAGACTAGCTAGAGAATTTTCCGGGAGCACGAAGGAGATGGTTTTATGGAATAAGCAGGGATTTCCCAAAATCCGCTTACCCTGGCACGTGGTGCCGTTAAACATTACAAAAGGGATGCGGGTTTGGAATGAGAATACGACGTTCAGGTACCCACCACCAGGAACTGGGCTTAATATTCTCAAGATAATGGCGAGTAAATTACCTTACTTCCTTCCTGGGGCGTGGACGGAACGGTGCTCGTTTCTGTAAACGAGCGCTGGGCTTGCCTTTTTTTACTTCGACAGGGATTTTGGTAATCCTAACAAGAAGGCACTATCTGATGACAGGCCGCTCTCGGGATTAAACAGCATCCGACTGGACTATTCAGCAGTTTATTTTTTTTCCCCCCGCGATAAAACAACGAACAGAGGATGCTTAACATTTCGATAATCGCTCGGTTTTTGGTCTAGCATCCATCCAAAATATGATTTAAGTGTTTATAATCTAAAAGTTTGAAAACTCGTATAAATCTTAAACTTTAACCTAACAGACATTCGAAACGATAAGCATTTTGGGATCAATAATTCGTATAATAAAATTTGTATCCAGATTTTTTTTATGTATAGGAACGCATATGTAGTACAAATTCAGATTGATAGACGATTTTTTCCACTTGTAGTCTAATTTAAGTTAAAATCCATACCTAAGTATTTTCGGAGATATATCTGTGGATTGGAAAAATTCAAGGTATTTTGTGTAATACTCAAAACAAAATGTAGGTATAATTTAGTGATTGATAGATAATTCTCTAATAATTTTGTTTAATTATCCAATACCAGTTATTTTAGTCGGTTTTATTTATAGTGTTTATATAAGAACAGGATCAGGTTTGAAATTATTTTGTAAGGTGCGATTATGTATAAAAAAAGTCAATGTATTTTAGTGCTAACTTTATTGATTACTAAAAGCTCTAAAATCGGACCCTGGGATAGATCAATGTAACGATGGGTTAGGCAAATAAAATTTATTTGAAAAAAGTGCTTGCTACGGAGTAGGTACTAGGGCGGTTTGGCCTGGGAAAATTTTGGGTACCGTGGGAAATAAGTTTGACCTTGAGATGCCCTTGTGGTTTTGTTATCGGTGGTTTGTGGTTTTGTTATCGGTGGTTTGTGGTTTTGTGTGTGTGTCAGGTGTTATCTTTATTGTTTATTATAACCCTTTATCGCTACTTCCGGGATGGTTAGGTGAGTGTAGGAAATAGTGACGTCATAGGGGATTCCAATTCTGGTTTGGTTCAATTAAGCTATGCGTCATCTTTATTATCATCTTTATTATTATTATTATAACCCTTTATTTTTATCTCTGTCTGTCTCATGTTAGATAGATAGATAGATAGCAGCCGATACCCGAACCAGATATCAATACCCGAACCGGATATCAATACCCGAACCAGATATCAATACCCGAACCAGATATCAATACCCGAAGTCGATATCAATACCCGAAGTCGATCTCAATACCCGAGGTTGATTTGGCCGGCTGGTCAGACATCTCTGTCTCTCTCTCTCTGTCTCTCTCTCTGTCTCATGTTAACAGCGCCATCTGTCGCGAGAATTAGATAACGCTGGAAATTTAATGAATTAAAAAGCAGGTTGGGTAGCTTTGGGGATTTGAACCGGGGATTTGTAGCTTCAGAGGCCGGTATGTTACCCGCTGGGCTATTAGGGTTTCTTGTCGTTGTGGTTTAATTTGTGTATATAAGGTGTTTTAGACGATCTAGCGAAAATTAGTCATGCATCTCTCTCTATCTGTTATGAGAATTTGGTAACGATGGAAATTTAAAAATGAATTAAAAAGCAGGTTGTGAGGGTCTTGGATTTGAACCGAGGGGAAATTTAAAAAAATGAATTAAAAGCAGGTTGTATGGGTTCGGGATTTTGAACCGACGGAGAAATTTAAAAAAATGAATTAAAAAGTAGGTTGTATGGGTCTGGGATTTGAACCGAGGGAGAAATTAAAAAAATGAATTAAAAAGCAGGTTGTGTGGGTCCGGGATTTGAACCGGGGGATTTGTAGATTCTTGTCGTTGTTATTTAATTTAAGTTTTCTTTCGACCATGCCGATAAATATTTGCTTCGGGACCTGGTCGGGATCTGGTCACATAACATGTATGAAATCCGCGGTTCTATTTTCTAAAAACTCTGCGGGGATATTATTACGAGAACAGAGGAATTTCAAAGAAAAAAGATAACGGTTGGGGGCTCTATTAAAAAATTGATCGTATCGACATCCGGGCCATGGGTATCAAGTTTTATAACATATTTAGATAGAATTTTTTCGATATCGATGTTGAAAAAACCAGAAACGGAGCACTGAAAATACTGTATCCACTTTTACAATAGACAACAACAACAACGCAGAAGAACAACCAAACAATCACCCCAAGAAAAAAACAACGCAGATGAATAAAAAAAAATAAAAAACGATCGGAGCACTGAAAAATACCGTACCCACTTTTTACAATAGACAACAACAACAACAACGCAGAAGAATAACTAAATAATCACCTTAAGAAAAAAAATAAAACGATAACACCACTGAAGAAAAAACACAACACAGAAAAAAACGAGCTTGTAGGGTAAAAAAACTTTTATTTTTCACCTTTTTAAAAAAAACCCTAATCTCAGCTCTCTTCTGGGGCGCCCATCACCTCCAAACGGGATCGCAGCCGCCGGATATAATCCACGGCGCTGTACCCGCGGATGAAGACCTCATCCCCATGGACCGATATATATCTCTGTAAAACAATACAATGGATGAAATATATATATTTTTAAAATAATTAATCAACTTACAAAAACGCTGGGTTCTAAACCCTCAGTGTATGGAGTATATACCTCCCGCCACTCATCTTCGCCCCTTAATTTATAGACAACATTAAAGGGGGTTGATAAGCACGACCGGCAGAAGTTCTCCAACTCCTCGTGGGGGCCCTCCCGTTGGTCGTATAGCTCAAAAATTCGAGTAATGTCTGCTATGCTCCACATTTTTACGTTTAATGAAAGTCAGTTTTTCAATTTTTCAATTTTTGGTGGGCATAGCGGTTTAAAAAAACATCGGATAGTTTATCGTGAGGGTTGAAAGATAAGTCTCAAATATTTTTGACCATGGCTAAAATATCTACTCATTTGTGAAAACATTCAAAACCGCATCCTCTTGCCCATTCTAATTTGCTTCAGAGTATTTATACGATATTGATATCTACATGGTTTTTTTTCGGCTATTTTGAATGATAAATTTTTAATCGAAATACTCACCGCAGCATAGAGATATACCTCCCTTACTTGAAAAATATTTCTCAAGCATAATTTTCTCACAATTAAAACACCCTTTTAAAAAAGTCTTACTAAAAACCTACGTCAATATAACTCACCTTCCGTACTCAAAACAACAACAACTATATTATCTTCACTCGCGCAACCTTGACTTTGATATCCAATTGTTTATCTCATGAACAAGCGCCGGGCTTTAAAAAATTATCAACCCCAGTCAATAACCTCGCTCGTAAAAAAAAGAACAGACCCGCCAAAATAGTCAAAGCATTCACTTTAGTTGAAGAGGGCCAGGCACATTTTTTTTAAATAACAATGTAATTTAGAATAAGTTAAGGAAATCATCTGAGAGGTTTTTTTTAATACAAATAAATACTCTGGAATTTCCAAGAAAAGCTAAAGGTTTCTTTCTTTTACACTTCTCTGAAAGATCTACAAAAAAGATTAATATATTAAACTACCTTGAAACACAACCAGCAATAAATATTAATTAAATATCGGGAATCTATAATGAGTATGATTATTAAATCAATATCGATAGTCTATAATAAGCATTTTCACCAGCCCGCTTACACATATTGAGTATACAATGCATGAATAAAAATGATTAGAGAATATTTTTTTAATCGTAGAGTAGACAAAATTTCAATGTTGATTTATAATCGCTACATCTTCGTATATCTTCGTGAACAAATCGTTTCTATCCACGATCGCGAATAAATTTTCGTGAGGAGGGTTAATACAAAAATACACGGTGGCGCCCAACCATTCTTAATTGAATATTTCAAGTGTTCGGTCGTAAAACAAAATTATTGAAGATGGAAAAATTCATTATTGCAAAAGACAACATAACCTATATCAAAAGGTTCAATATAAAAGGCCGAAAAGTAGAGTTTAAAATTGCCCCGGTGCCCCAAAATGCGGAGCCCATCTCGTGGATTAAGTCTTCGGTAGAAGACATTATTCAACATGCTGTAAAGGGGCTTCAGCCAACCGATCAGGTTGGAATTACTTTTTGTGGAAGCAGTTTTAAAGATAGGGGTCCGGGCTGGATGAATTTTAGACCCGCTTCAGAAATTACAGTAGAAGATATCTGGGAAATGATTTCGAAAATATTTCAAAGTAACTCTGAAGGTATGTTTTTATATATATATATTTGTGGGTGATTTGACAGAGATTTTCTATCATATTTTTTTTATTTTAGGATTAAGTACAGATACGTTTTGTTTGGGTGTGACATCGGTGCGCTTACCACAAGGGCGGGGAAATAACCGTGCTAATAAATATAATACATTCAACGAAGAGTGCGCCGTGAGGAAGGGCATTGTAACGATAGAGAATAAGGACAACATGTGTTTACCTCGAGCTTTAGTGGTTGCAATTGCCAATGCAAAGAAAGATATCGACTATAAGAAAATTAGGAGAAATATTGGAAAACAACAAAATCAGCTAGTTTTAAAACTGCTGACAGAATCAAAAATCCATATTCCGATTGAAGGTGGGGGAATTTCTGAACTTCATCAATTTCAAAATCATCTGAAAGAATATAAAATTGTCGTTTATCAATATGGAACTAAAGGGCGAGATGTAATATTTGAAGGACAGGGTGATGGTCCCAGGCTGAATCTGTTATATCACAATAATCATTATAATGTTATAACATCGCTCACGGCTGCTTTTTGTTGCAGTTATTACTGTGAACAATGTCATGTACCTTATAATACTAAAAACGATCACAGATGTGGTGGAACATGTCCCAGTTGTCAGCAATCACCAGCCTGTGCTAATAAAAATATAATCGAAATCGGGTGTGCAAAATGTAACCGTCGTTTTAGAGGTCAGCAATGCTTTGATAACCACAAAGCGTCTGGCTCGTTAAATAGAAAGACTGTGTGTGAACAAATTAAAAGATGTATGGATTGTTTGAAAACATACAAGGCAGATAAAATTCACGTATGCGGAGAATACTTTTGTAAAATATGCAACAAGCATGTGCCGCAAGACCACCTATGTTTTATTCAGGCTGATAAAAGGGAGCCAAAAGTTGATGATGTTTTATATATATTCTACGATCTGGAAACTCGTCAGGAAAAAATTGTTGGAGAAAAAGTTGTCCAAGAACGATCAATAGGAGAAATCAAGCAACACGAGCCAAATTTATGTGTTTTCCAACAAAGATGTCACCAGTGTATAAACGATAATACTCTTTACTTCTGTCAAAAATGTAAATTTAGGATTACAATAAAGAAAGAGGATGTTATAAATCAGTTAATGCAGCATATTTTAAAAGTAAGAAAAGACTTTAAAAATGTTATCGTAATTGCTCATAATGGCCAGGCGTTCGATCATCAATTTATATTAAGCTATATTTTACAAAATACAGATTTAAAACCCGAATTAATTATGCGGGGAACGAAAATTCTTTTGATGCAGTTGGATAACGTCAAATTTTTAGATTCATTAAATTATTTTCCTATGGCTCTAGCGAAACTACCAAAAGCATTTGAGTTGTCATCAATATTAAAGAAGGGTTATTTTCCTCATTTGTTCAACACGACGCAAAATGAAAATTATATCGGCACCTTACCTCCAATAGAATATTATAGCCCTGATACAATGAAGCCAGATGAACGAGATGTATTTCTCAAATGGTATGAAGAACATAAAAATGATGAATTTAATATGCAGCGTGATATTGTTGAATATTGTGTTAGTGATGTGCAAATTTTGACGGAGGCCTGTTTAAAATTTAGAAAATTGTTTCTCGAGGAATGTAACATTGAGCCATTTTTGGAGGCAACAACCATAGCTTCTGCATGCAACCTTGTATACAGACGTAATTTTCTTCAACCTAACACGATTGGTATTATTCCGAAAAATGGATATCGAAAAGCCGATAATCAATCAGAAGTAGCAATACAGTGGTTAATATGGGTAGAAAACCAGCGCAAAATTAACATTTTACATGCAGCTAAACAAAGAGAGGCTGTGCTAAATGGTGTTAAAGTGGATGGATATTGCAACGAGACAAATCAAATTTTCGAATTTCACGGTTGCTATTATCACGGACATCCTACATGCTTAACATATAATCGTGATGCCCCGTTACATGATGACCCCAACGACACTTTAAACAGGAGATATGAAGCTACTGTAGCTAAAAACGAGCGGTTGCGTTCTTATGGATACGAAGTAATAGAAATGTGGGAGTGTGATTTTCGCAGACTATTAGAGAATAATAAAGACATGCGATATTTGAAAGATCATCCTTTAATGGTAAACATACCACTAAATCCACGCGATGCTTTTTATGGTGGACGAACAGGGAATACTTACAAGTATTACAACTGTCAGCGGGGTGAGAAAATTAAATATATCGATGTGTGTTCGTTGTATCCATGGGTTTGCAAAAATGGCAAATTCCCCATTGGTCACCCTAAACTACATATTGGAAATAATGACTGCTCAAAACTGGATTTGGAAAAAACAGAAGGGTTAATCAAATGTAAAATTTTACCACCAAAAGACCTTTACCACCCGATTCTTCCTATCAAACAAAACAATAAGCTTATGTTTTCATTATGCCGATTGTGTAGTGCAGAGAAGAACCTAGATAAAGAATGCCCTCATACAGATGAAGAAAGAGCATTAATAGCCACATGGGTAGTTGATGAAGTTAAGGCCGCTTTAAGTAGGGGGTATAAAATATTGGAAGTGTACGAGATCTGGAGCTATGAAATCGAACAATATGATAAACTAACTCGTTCAGGAGGCCTGTTTACAACAATGATGAATAAATTCATCAGAATGAAGCAGCAGGCGTCTGGGTGGCCGAGTAAATGTCAATTCGAAGAACAGAAACATAAATACATTGAAGACTTTCTGGAAACTGAAGGAATAAAACTCGAATTCTCTGAAATTATAAATAATCCTGGTTTAAGATCTCTAGCAAAGCTAATATTGAATTCCTTCTGGGGAAAATTCGGACAGCGTGAAAATCAACCGAAAACAAGTATAATAAATAACCCAGCAGAATTTTATGCGTTGTTTACTAATCCGGCTATTGAAGTCAACCATATCCTTCCGGTCAATGAGGAAACAATAATCGTAAATTGGTGTTACAAAGAAGAAGCCGCTGATTCTTTATCTACCGTCAACGTTTGTATTGCTTCCTATACTACTACTCAGGCACGGCTCAAGTTATACAGCTACTTAGAGCTACTTGGTGATCGAGTTCTATATTATGACACCGATTCTGTTATTTATGTCAGCAGAGAAGGAGAATATGACCCACCAATAGGAGAATTCGTTGGTGATATGACCGATGAACTTGAATGCCATGGATATGGAAGTTATATAACACAATTTGCGTGTGGAGGGCCAAAAAATTACGCGTATGAATATTTTCATGCAAAAGAAAATCGCCTTAAAAACGAGTGTAAAGTCAAGGGTATTCGTTTAGATTATGAAACATCGAAACTTGTGAATTTTGGTGTAATAGTTGACATGATTTTAAAACCCAATGAAAACGATCACATCTCCATCATTTCTCAAAATATACGTCGCACGGAAAATCACGAGGTTGTGACTGTTCCTGAGATAAAGAAATATAGAATTACGGCTGAAAAAAGAAGATTTTTGGAAGATAATGGTTCAGTACCCTATGGATTTAAAAGACCATGTATATAAGAATAGTCTGTAGTAGTAGTAGTAGATATACAAAAAAAAAGAATAAAAAAATAAGGAAGAATTATGTGTATGTGAATTTATTTATTTATTTTGTACATTTTAGGTGGCCTCTTTAAGGGCCCTCTTTTGAATTTACTTTTTTACTTTTTCACCTAAAGAAGGAAAATAAGGAAGCAAGCAGGTTTTCTTCGAATAATCAAAAAAATAAAACTATCTATGTACACGAGCCCTCTGATTACAGAGGTATGAACTACTTTAACAGGTCCTTGAACTGCTTTTAACAGGTCAGTGAACTACTTTAACAGGACCTTGAACCGATTTAACAGGTCCTTGAACTACTTTAACAGGTCCTTGAACTACTTTAACAGGTCCTTGAACCGATTTAACAGGTCCTTGAACTGATTTAACAGGTCCTTGAACCGATTTAACAGGTCCTTGAACTGATTTAACAGGTCAATGAGCTGAATTCTGTTAATTTTTCTGTTGGTTCGCTGCTGATTCGCTAATAGAAAAAGGATTTTGAACAATTTTTCGGGGGTGGATCGTAGATGGGGAATTTAAGGATGATGAGCAGTGAATATTTGGTATGAATTAGAAGAAAGACTTCGAAATAAAAAAAGAATATTGTCAAATAATAACAGAGTTTTATTGGGGGTTCTTTAATGATAATTAGAGATACCCACTGATGGTGTTGGAGGTGCTTGCAACCAAAAGCGGACATTATCAACATTATGAACATCATTATGATCATAATTATTCTGACACCCCATTTTATTTCAGTGACAACATATTTTTCACCTAAAACAATTTCACCTTTTCTTAAAATCCCTGGTTATATTTAGTTTTTAATAAACTCAATAAACTTTCCGTTCGACAGGGTAAACCACATTTCCACACATGAAATTGTAAGAATTTTTTTCCATTCGGTAATCAGTATTAAATCTTAAAAAGTTGGTAGGATATGGTTTTGTTAAAATTGGATGGCCCCTAAAACGAACCTCGAAAATAGGAAGCGGGTGCGATAAGACAAACTATTAATATCGTTTGTTAGGATTTTCGAAATGTTTTACAGCGTATCATTGGGAAGTTGAGTCAGCTTTTAAAGATTAATTGAAGAGGTATCAAATTTCATAAATTAGATATGATGCTAATGATGACAATCACCTGTGGACCAAGTAGAGCCGATTATCTTTGTTTTCCTATGTTGGTGTTAATTGGTGTTAATTGGCGTTATGTTGGTGTTGTATTGGTGTTAATTGGTGTTATGTTGGTGTTGTATTGGTGTTAATTGGTGTTAATTGGCGTTATGTTGGTGTTGGTGTTGTATTGGTGTTAATTGGTGTTGTGTTGGTGTTAATTGGTGTTATGTTGGTGTTGTATTGGTGTTAATTGGTGTTAATTGGTGTTATGCCCGTGTTGTACTGGTGTTAATTGGTGTAGTTTCGGTGCCGTTTTTGGTCAGTCTATCTATATATATATATATATATATATAAATACCCCCGCAGCCATTGTTCTTTTAGAGTTATTATTATGTTTACATGTGAGGAATGCAACAAAACATTTAGCCGTCGAGATAGTCTCTCGCGGCATAAAAAACGTAAAATACATAAAAATAATGCCCGTGAAGATGAAGAAGAAGAAGAAAAACTTACACCAGCAGTAGGAGCAGTAGATATTAGGAATAAAATGTTGTCACCGAGAGAAAATCAAACACCCAAAATAATATCTCTCCTCGCAAACAATCAGGAGAATTTGGACAGCGCCTTATTCGAGCACATAAAAGAAAAAGAGAGGAAAATTGATAATATTAGTTACGATGATGATGATGAAAATCTAAATCACATAGCCCCAAATATACTCACGAAAAGGCATCGATTTGAACAAATTAAAGAAAAAGAGGATGAGAGTGAAGGTGCTAGCGATGATGATGATGATAATGAAAATGGAGGCCTAAAATATATATAGACCCAAATATACTCATAGAAAGGCTTCAACTTCTATATGCTAGAAAAACAGGCAGACAAATTCTTGAAATCGTAAAACAATTAAAGATACAAAATATTATTGAATAAAATTTTATTCCGAAATATCACACAGTTTAATTTAAACCCTCCGGGAGGAGGAGAATACAACTTCCTACTAACGGTTATTGATACATTCTCTAAACATGTTCGGACTTGTTATTGTTGTTGATCTGAATTTGGGGTATAAAAAGGGTAGTCCTAGCATAAATATCTCATTTTAAACGGAGGTGTCAAACGATTAACAGCAGCAGCAGCACCGGCAGCAGCATGAAGGGTTTCATTTGTGTAAATTGTGAGAAATCTTTTACAAGGGCTGATGGCTTAAAAAGACATCAAAAATATAACTGTAAGAAGATGACAGAGCCCTCTTCAGCAACAACCCCAGAGGAACAGCAACAACAACAACAACAACCTCCGGTATCAACCCCGAAGAAAACAGCCGAAGAACAAAGCCTGACACTAAACCCCGAGAATACAACAACGCAACAACAACAACAATCCTTGGCATCAGACCAACTTACTTTGAAGACACCAAATCCTAAGAAAATGACGGAGCAGTTTACCTTTAAGATACAATTCAATCCTACATGGGACGCAATGCTATTGGGGATACATAATAATAAAATTCCCTTCGGACTAAAATCACAAAAGTACTTATTAGAAGAGCTTTACTTTGGTAAGTTTGAAGAGGCCTGCAAAAAATTACTGAAAGAAAAAAGGAAAAATGAAAGTGTTAAAATTATTGCGCGGTTCAGATACATCAATTCATTAAATGAACGGTTGTTTAAAACGATAGAGTTTAATACGATTTTGAATGGAGAAAACCCTAGACAGGAATATCTTAACAAAGTTACGAGCCCTATAGTGCGGAAAATAACCGAAATGGAGGCGGAAAAAACAGCTATAATAATGCATATGTGCTTTATTAAATTCTTTTTCGAAAATCTACAACCTTTGGAATCACAGCAATATATTGAATATGTACGAATAAATAACAGGGAGTACAAGATGGATGAAGACTGTAACCTAACATTTATTGATGAGAAAGAAGAAGAAATACCTGGTTATAGACATATGTAGGTGTGCTATAATGTATAATGATGATAATAAAATAAAAATTGTGTTAAAACTACCGGTTTATTTATTTCACCCTTCTAAGGTACAGGGGATTGACGCTCTTATTTAAGATATATATTCATATGAAATGCCTGCTTCGTTTCTTTTATTGATCCATCGTAATACAAAAGCTATTTTCAGACTGCCTCCCCACAATTCCTTTTATTTCTACATGTGATTTTTAAATTATCGAGTACGGTAGCTCAGTTTCCCGATTTTCCCTAATTCTTAACACTCTTAACCCTTCTTTGCATGATTTTTGCTATTTTTTTAAAATAAATCAGGGTGATGTAATTAATGCTCTAGATTAAAGGAAAAATATTAAAAAAAATCCTAATGTAAATAAAAATATGTATTATGTAAAAAACAATATGATGGAAATTTACATCATCATGCATTGTCACATATTTGGCTCAGTACTAAATAAATAAAAAAATATTGTTTACTCAATCTTCTTTATTCTTTATGATAATTTAAAAAACAATTATTATTTTTATTTAAGCACAAATTGACGCCACATTTACTACACGAAATTGTGGAATAGCCTTTACATTTGGGAAATTTGCACCGGAGTGACCCACCTACTGTTGGCCAATGTTCAGCACCATCTTTTCTTATGTCTTTTGGAGGTGGTGGTGCTGGAGAACCTTTTCTTTTTTTTGATAGTAATTCCTCTTCTAGTGAACTGGTACTAGGACGACCTCTTTTAGCGTCTTTGGTGGGTCCTCTGTTGCATAGCACAAAGGCCAATTCATTTCTGAATTGGCCCATTGTAAGTAGACTCTTTTTGGGTTCACCTCTTTCTTGAGCATTTTTTTTATATATAATCCAAGAGTTTATAATAGCTAGATCTAATAAATGATAAAATATACGCAAGTACCACTTTTTAGACCTTATTGTTATATGGTTTCTGCCCAAAAAGCTATCCATGAGATCTACTCCTCCCATATGTTTATTGTACTCTTGGACAATAAACGGGCAAGTAATATCAATTTTTCCTTTTATTGTCCTGTCATATCTATTAACTTTAGTTACAGGCAATGCTCCAGCATAAGAAGATAGCAGGGTTACTATTTTGTTATCTTTCCAAGCCACACAACTCAAATCTATACCATCATGCACAGACACTCTTTCCTCAAAACTACCTCTGGGCACAGATTTTTTCATGAAGTTTTTCTTCTCTGGAAGTTTATTATTTGGAATCCTGTTTTGTTGCACAGTTCCCACTGTGTGAATGCCTGATTTAGCTAAAAAAACTACCAATGGCAAAGATGTATAAAAATTATCAAAGTATATGATATGGTTTTGCTTTCTTGGCACTCCTCGAAGTAAACGAACTACAACATTTCCTGTTGAACCAAGATCTGGTTCATCTGTGAGCTTTTCTGTATTCTCTTGTCCAGAATATACCTCAAACTTGTGGGCATATCCCATCAAATCACAGAGAACATATAATTTGAAGCCCCATTTATGGGGCTTCTTAGGCAGATATTGTTTTAAAAAATGCCCTATTTTGGTAGAACACATCTGTTCATCCACAGAATGTCTTTGATCCATTGGCACTGTGGCAAACCTCTCATTGAGATGCTTGATAACAGGGCGGATTTTATAAAGCCTGTCATGTTCTGGATGACCTATAGGTTTGTGAAGATCATTGTTATTAAAATGTAATGATAACTTTATTTTCTCAAACTTGTTCAGTGGCATTGTTGAAGAAATGGGCTCATATCCAAACTTTGGCGACCAGTATGATCTTGTGCTAGGAAATTTGATTACTGACATGTACAATAATATACCAAAGAACTTATACAAATCATATTCTGTAACTGTTATAGATGAACTGGGATTACTCTGTATTATGTATAAATTTGTCTCCGCTACTAATGTTTTGATAAAATCTTCAGTGATAAAATAGTTAAAACATTGATATGGAGTTTCTAGGTGTGATAGACTACCTGAAGCAGTAGAACTCCCCAAGAAAGTAATTTTATCTGTGTCATACACCAGATTCCTTTTTTTCCAAATCAAGCTTCTTTTGACAAATGGAAAACTGGATGAAGACTGCAAATTGGATGAAGTTGATGGGTGAGAGAATTCTTGATCTTCTGTTTCTACAAGAGGAGGATCAATGTCAGCAGTTTCATCCACATCATCCCCATCATCATCATCATCGTCGTTCTCCTCCTGCAACACTCTTATAACTTCAACAGAATCGCGGTTTTCATCATCGGAATCTTGGTCATCGAGGTCATCTTCTGAGAGCCAACCGCCTTGTAACTTACTAAAATAATCTTTAATATCTCTTTCATTCAAGTTTCCCTAAAAAACAACATAAAATAAACATTTACAAAAAAATGTTTGCCATACATTACAAGTGAAATTACTGCATAGAGATGTAAATTTCCATCACATAGTTTTGAGCAATTTATTCACAGTGTTTTGATATAAATTGTACATAAAACAACAAAAACATGAAAACAAACCTTATTTCCACTCATTTTCACTTTTACTGTATTTTATATATCCGTTTATTTCCATAAAACAAACTAAAATCTCGCTCCTTTTTTCCAGTCACAACAAACAGCGGAATGACAAGTTCTAGGCCTGGTAATTGACAGTGACGTTTGCTATTTTTTAACAACTGCGTTTTGTTGTACGCAATAGTCGCTTAAAATGTTGCTAGCAACAACAAATTTACAGTACAAGGGTTTTGAGTACCTTTTTTTTTTGACTAAATACTATGATTGAAATTTCCCTCACCATCATACTATTCTCGCCAAAATCAACCTCTTCTAACTAGAGAAAAATTCAAGGATGAGGCTCCAATTGTGGTTATAGACTGCTCACATCAAAACGAATTAATAAAATCGGGGCCGGTTGACATTCGGATTCACTTGAAAAGTAATCAAAATATTCCGCCACATACATCAGCCTATTGTTTACTGCTTCACGATCGGGTAGTTGAATACAGTCCGTTGACCAGTGAAGTTCAAAAAATTATTTAGGTAAAATGGGCAATAATTTAAGTAAAATATGTGCAATCGTCGATATCCAAGGATTCAAAAATGAAAATAACAAACTGATTGTGAAAGAAATGGCTATATTAACAAATGAAAACCGAATACAACACTTTGTATTTCTACCACCATATGGACTTCAAGAGCTACCCCCATCAAAAATTCGAGAGGCTAAATGGATGCAAAATCATCATCACGGTTTTTCCTGGAGAGATGGATACATTCCCTATCATCATTTAAAAGCGTTGATAACTCCTCTGTTAAACAATAAAACAATATATGTTAAAGGGTGTGAAAAACAATATTGGATAAAACAATTATTTGGACAAACTTTAGATGTAATCAACATGGAGGAAGATCTACAATGCCCAAAACTTTCTTTTCTCAAATATGAAAATCCTAATACATATCATTGCTTAATCCACCAAGGAATCTGTGCACAAGAGAATGTGTTTTTGATGGAGAAGTTTCTGAAATGTAACAATGGTTCTAGCCAAAATAAACAAATTGTTTAAATTAAAAAAAATGTTTTATTAAAACTCTATACCTAGATTATTACATATCTTATAATGACCCATGCATTTTTTTTTTGTAGATCTTTCAGAGTACTTAACTTATTCTAAATTACATTGTTATTTAAAACAAACAAACAAAAAATGTGCTAGGCCTTTTTCGAGTAAAGTGAATGGGTATTTTGCTGTGATAAGCGATTGACTTGGCGGGTCTGTTCTTTTTTTTTTTTTTTTTTACGAGCGAGGTTATTGACTGGGGGTTTTATACGAAATTGATATCTATTTTACACCACCTTTATCATTTTCAGCATTATTGAGTATTCGCCTAAACCCTCAATTTCCACATTTTAACCGAAATACTCACCGCAAGGAAAAACTTCCAAAATTTTTTAATCGAAATACTCACCGCAGCATAGAGATATACCTTCCCTACTTGAAAAAAAAAATATTTCTCAAACATAATTTTCTCACAATTAAAACACTCTTAAAAAGTCTTACTAAAAACAACTCTATTATCTTCACTCGCCCAACCTTGACATTGATATCCAATTTTTATCTCATGAACAAGCGCCAAGCTTTTAAAAAACTTATCAACACGGTCAACAACCTCACTCGTAAA